>OU452291.1:14800000-17200000 GCA_911728535.1 Pammene fasciana | reverse complement strand
AATAATATCAGGGAAAAATTTTAATGAGACTAATTGTTTAGTCATTATTAATCATGAGGCGAAATAATATAGTTTTTTCCAGAAATTGCACAACGACAATCTCACGATTTCTCTAGTCTTAAAAAAAGTATGAATTATAGGAACGTTTTGTATGACCATCATCATTTTACGTGTGGTAGGTACCCAATAGGTGGTAGGTACTTACATGTGTACATTTTTCAATTTTCCTTACGTGTCAGAAAAGTTCTGTAATAATACCTTCGGTAGCACGATCCGTATGACGTCACGTTCAAAACTGGACGGAAAACTGATCACGTCCTAAATTACATTTAGCTGGACGCAATTTTACTTAGCAGAACAATTTCAACCCTGTTATATTATCTTCCAACTAATATAGCTACGGCAAAGTACACGTTAGTTATTTTTTAGGGTTCCATATCGAAGAGCGGCAAATGGAGCACTTATCTTAACCTTCACTCTTCATCTATCGGCGTTGTATCTTAATATATAGATAGAATTTTTCAAGCAACTAGAAATAAATTATGCATGTTAATTTATTTTTAATTTTATTTGAAACTCGCACTTTGCCGTTTTTTAATTACATCTAAGCTTATTTCTCGTTAATACAATTAATACATATTACTTTACTATGTTTAAGCTTGTAGGTAGTTAATATTCTAATCAATGTGCAACTCCCTCGGGTGGTCGTTTTAATAGCGATCGTAAAAACTAGCCTTTAATAGTCGCCAGGACGCTCGCGTGAACTCTCGTCCCCATACAAACGTAGTTCAGCTCTCATTTTAAAACGACATGCTTTAGAACCACGAAATTTGGCATGGGCATTCTAGTAATACAGATCCATGTCGGTAATTCGTTTTCGTTGCTAAAAATTGCAATACAAAGAAAATATAGCAAAAATAAGTTTTGTATGTAAATCTGTATCTGGCTGTATTTTCTTTGTATTACAATTTTTTGCAACGAAAACGAATTACCGACATAGCTCTGTGTGTGTCGGTCTAGAATGCTCATGCCAAATTTCGTGGTTCTAAAGCATGTCGTTTTAAAATGAGAGCTAAACTACGTTTATTTTATATGGGAACGCGGGCGTCCTGGCGACTCTTAACGTATTATCATCTGGAATTGCTATAAGATCAGCTTTGGGCGTAAACTAGACACATATCGTTACATGTCCTCGCATAGGATACTATAACTTTTTTTTCGAGTTGGTTACAGATTTTTGGAAATTTTATTCCTAAACGGGTGAAATCTGGGTTAAAAGCTACGATTTTTCCGCGAGTAAACTCGCAGGCTTTGTTCATGTCGGTCATATCCATACAAATAATTCATACCTTCTCGTTATTTCCACTATACTCGTACTCCTCAGAAACGAAGATGCTCCCATAAATTAGAACTAGTTCAAGAACCTTTTTTTAATCAAGTATATTTCCGGATCTCGTTAGTAAGTAGTCATTTCCGAGTCGTTAGCTACTAACTAATCACAGCAATTTCTCGAAATTATTCAAATTATCTTGTTTGGAGATTAATAGAGTGCCGAACGACTTACTGCCGGATTAGTTTTGATTAGAGGTTATTAATGAGATCGATTAATGTCCGCAATTTAAATCTACTTTTCATTTGAATTATTTTTAAAAAAGCGACGAAGCGTTGGTAGCGTGGCAGTAAGACGTCCGACTTTCAATCCGAAGGGTTTAAATCCCGGCTAATACCACTGAGTTTTTCGGAACTTATGTACGGAATATTATTTGATTTTGCCAATTGCTATACGGTGAAGGAAAATATCGTGAGGAAATCTGCATACATCCAAGGAGAAATTCAAACTATTCAAAGGTGTATGTGAATTGTGAATTCCCCTACCCGCTTTGGGCCAGCGTGGGGACTATAGCTCGATCCCTCCCGTGCATGAAAGGAGGCTTGTGCCCAGAAATGGGACGTTTACAGGCTAACATATTCTGATTATTAAAACAAATGAACAGCAATAGAGTGAGACTTTTTTTGATTAATAATATACGTGTGTCTAAAATGCAGTTTGTCTATCACTATTAGTAATTTTGATAATTTTGTTTATTAGAAAGAGACAACATGTAGCGGATGTTTGCTAACTTTGCTAAGTTTTTTAAATATTATAATTGTTAGTAGTAGTAGTATTCTGCATCTATACAAAAGTTATAATCAATTAATTTATTTTAAATATAATATAAATTGATTTAATTACGGTGTTTTATAATAATTGAGCTTGTTTTTAATTATTTAAGTATCGTTTCAACCCAAGGGTCTGAGCCTCATGTTTAAATAATAGAATTTAGTCACTAAAGTATTCGTATATCATAATGTTACCAGCATTAATCAAAGTTATTATGCAAGCTCGTTGCAAGGCAGATGAGTCTAATAGCCATCCATATCTATTTATATACCCTAATCAATAGCGATGATACCACAAATATATTTTTCATCACGCTTGCCGGAGTTACAGAATTAGTAAATTGATAGTTTATCCTTTTAGGGAGTTAGGCATTTTTATGACCCATTGATTACTTACGTTTTTTTTTTCTCCAGTGTGATGAAAATCATTGCGTCTAATTGCTTTAGCATGGGCATAAGTAAAGGAAATGTCACCTGCACTGCGACTCCACTCCACCTAGTAGCTATTAGTATTAGTGTTACTAGTACGCTATTTGTTTCTAGGTGGAGTAGCAGTGCAGGTGACATTTCCTCTTAAATTTTGGGTATCTTTAGGGGGCTTTCGGACAGAGGGCGCAATTGACATGAGTTTCAAAAAGTTCTTAGGCTGTGCTGCTCTACTATATAAGTTACTCTATGGCATGGGCTTTGTTATCAAAGCATAAATATTAAAACGTTGAAAACACCATTATAACAACAGAACTTCAAAAGTATCCGAACAATTGTTTGTTCGAAATAGTTTCCTAACAGAGACCATCATTGATTGGTCTAAGTACCCCAGTGATCATGGTCGATGGGCCGTCATTTATTTATCTCGTTATTGCCAACTAATCGGCTGACGTCCTGCGCAGACGCAAGTAAAAAATTGAAAGTCATTCCATGTAAGTACTCCCTGGTATCTGGCCACGGTTGCTTACAAGATAAGAGGTAGAGCGATTGCAGAAAGAGGGGGTTTGAGCGTTTGATCATTAATTTGTAGCATGTACTTAGATGAAATAGGCTATAATATATAATCCTCCTAGCATTTGACCCACATTTTTGCCGCTGCTCAGATTGAGCAGCTTTGCAAGCAAATCCCATGAATTAGCGAAGGTACTAGTTATTACGACAGTGACTGTCATGTCATTTTTGAAGAGGGAAAATTAGGTGTTATCGCAAATTAGGTCCAGATTTCTCAGGATGGTTTCTTTCACCGAAAAGCGACTGGTAAATATCAAACGATATTTTGTAAATAAGTCCCGAAAATTTCTGTGGTACGAGCCGGACTTTGAACCTGTGACCTCCGGATTGAAAGTCGGACGTCTTACCACCAGGCTACCAGTGCTTTTACCTGAATGGAATAGGGTAATGAACTCCAATAAGTTAGAGTTCATTAGCCTACGGAAATACATTTATAGTATTTTATATTATTTTTAAGTGTTTATCTATTACACATCATCGTCTATTCACTACACGATCTTTATTGTGCTCACTATAGAACTAAGTGATTTTGTATAAGAATTTATGAATTTGACTTTTTTCTGTCCCTACTAAATTTTTTATATACATTTCTTTTAAAACCATTTTTTAAAGGCTGTACCCTAAATTCGCCTGCACTTGTCTGGGCACGTAGAATCTGCCGCATTTGCATTCCTCCGATGACCTTTAAAGCCTAACCGTATCTCGGGATCGGCGTAAATTAATCGCGCCGATTTCCATTAGTGGCTCGACCGCCCAAGAACTTGCCGCAAATATACAAGCTTGTAAGCAGTAAGCCAAGTGTTAGAAAGACGAATATCCATCGTAAATTAGTCCAGTAGTAAATTATTATAATACCCTGACTACCCTGGTGTCAGAAAGTCTGTATGTCTTCTGGATTTGGTTTTGAGCTAATGTCACCCAGAAGTGACTAGCGATAGATCGCGATTAAGCTGTCAAACAGTAGACTACCTAAGTCTGTGCGTCAAATTGTTCACAATATCAAAGAGTTCACTGTTACTATTGGGCCGTGTTTAATCTATAACTTTCCTGGAGGCGTGCCTAGCCGTCGGCCCTACGCGGAGTTCGGCATTCGACATTTGGCAGGTCTCACTCGACGCTTCTCCATCGAGCCTACGGTTCTCCGGCTGCGTTTAAGACAGATCTTAACTTTTTCATCTACAGCCATCATGACTAGGTACATATTGCTTGCTTATAATGTGCTTTCCGCATTCAGTTTAGACTCTAGATGTAGAAGTTAGTGCCACTTACTCCTGCAACTAGACTAACTACTAACTTTGTGGGCCCAAAAAGAGCAGTCACGCAGTTCTTCAGATTTTTTGGTGTGCAATGAAAGGTTTGAGTTTAGCCGATCCAACAGTCAACTTACTGCTTTAGTGTTCATTTACAATTTGTGGCTTATCGCTCTTTGTGCACATTATAGCTGTTTAAGTTAATTACAAAGATATCTTGACGGTGTATTCGCTAGTAAATGCCCGCTCGTTTTATTATGCCGACCCGACATTCTGCAACGTTTTAAATGGTTCTGCCTTTTAGATTACATTGATTGCACGAGTGATACAAATGTGATTTTAAAAAATTACAAGAAAGTTCTCGAACAGTACATAAAGATAAGTTAACCCCGTCGCAATTTTTTCCTTATAACAAGCAACTTAAAATACCAATGATGACGATCCAATTAAAAATTACTCGCATGATATGGACATTATAAAGAAGTAGATATAGTACATTACACAACTAGGATGGTGAAACAAAGAAAGGCCGAGATCGCAGAAGTTTGCGGCCCGAGCTGCAAACGAGGGATGTAAATATGCGATCGAGGGCTTTCTTTATTACCTCCCGCGTTGTGTACATCATTTTATTTCTGTACTTGGCCAGAAATGCGGAAAAAGCCACTTTATGGCCAGGTGTGGCTTAAAAGTTTTTTTCTTTATATTCCTCAGCAGTTACATCATTCATTTTTATATCAGCATCATTCATTAAAATCAATATTCATTTAGAAGCAGGGTTCTTATTTGTATACATGTGGGATTGACAAATAAAAACTCCACTTGAAACTTGTGTTTTTATTCCACTTTTCTTCATTAACAGACACTTTTTTGAATTATATTAACAAATAAGCTTGCTCGCTGTTGCAACGCCATATTGAACCCACAACGAACGCTGAATGAATGAATGGCGAGTAATTTTGTTCAGTTCATGCAACGTTCCCGGTCATCAAATCTTAAAGGTGTTTTACATCCTACATTCGGCCATTCTACGTATCATATTTGCTGGCCACAGCTATGATATAATATAACAAGCATTAGTAGTAACATGATGGAAACATATTTAAAAACAAAACAAATTATAATTAGTAACAATATACCAGTCTAAATCCTAGATCAATACAACAGGTTATCACAATGTAAATCTACAGTCGGGCTTTTAGAGAGAAACAAACATAATGGTAACATTATTAGCAAAATGTCTAGCATGACTAATACTATTGATCTCAGTCTCAGCGTGCTAGTTAAAACATTAATTAAAATAACAATTAACTTATACAGGTCAACCGTAAGTAGGTCTCATCCTTAACCTAATCACAACATTAGAGCATAAAAACTTATAATGGTATGGCAGTCATATAGTCCCAAAAGGAAAAATATATAAACAAAACTGACAAATTCAAACAGCTGGTGGTAGGTACCTATATAAAAACAGGACAAAGTACTTTTATGTGGGCCAAGGTTTCATGTAATCTGCTGCTGTTGAGGTACGGATAGGCCCCTCAGAAGCTTGGTTTACCTTTTCAACGTCGTAGCGGCTGTTTCCTTTTACTGCAGTGACCCGATAAGGTCCTAGGAACTTGGGTTTCAATTTCAAGCATACCCCATACTGCGTCCTCTTGATGGCTACCAGGTCCCCAACCCTGTATGTAGTACTAGGTTTGCGCTTTTGGTTGTACGTGCGTCTGTTCTCTTGCTGTACCTTTGATATCTGTGCCTTTGCAGACAGTCGCAGCTGTTCTCTGGTCTCCATGAAACAGTCTCGGTCTTCCTGAAGTAGCAAATCCTGCACTGCTATGTCTTCCTTAGTGCGCATTTTGGTACCTACCATAAGCTCGAATGGAGTGGTGTTGATACTTCGTTGGAAAGTGCTGTTCAGTGCAGTCTGCAACCTGCCGACATGCTTGTACCACTGGCCTGGGTCTGAAATACACAATTTGGTCAACACTGATATAATTACCCGATGCATTCGCTCAACCTGTCCATTGCCCCTTGCCACTCCGGTTGTAATGGTGATGTGTTGAATATCCTCTTCATCACAATATTCTTTGAAATCATTGCTGGTGAAGGCAGCTCCTTTGTCAGTAATAATCCGCACGGGATTACCATATGCCTGGTGATGTATTCGCAACTTGTCTAGGGTTTCCTTTGCAGTTGTTCCTTTAGTAGGGAAGATCCACACAAATTTGGTAAATCCATCCACCATAGTGAGTATATAATTATACAGTTTCTTTGTCTCAGTCAATGGACCAATGTGGTCCAGGTGAAGTGTGTACAAAGGAATGATGTCCTTGTCCAAACACTGCAGAAAACCTTCTTGTTTTCCTGCCTTGTTGGTGGCCAGCAGGCACGGGACACAGGTCACAATGAACTCTTCAATTTTCTTCGTCAACCCTGGAATGTAGTAATCATTAGAAATGGCTTCTAGCATTTTTCTCTTACCAAAGTGACCATTAGCATGCACCTTTCGAATGATATCAATCTCCATTCCTTTGGGTACCACCAGTCTTAGTCCTTTGAAAAGTACTCCACTTTCGATGTGGTAGTCAAGGTATGGTCTTTCTTTGAGAACCTCTTGTATGGCCACTAGTCCTTCATCCAATTCCTGAGCCCTTTTTATCTGCTCATGCAGCTCTCTGGTCACCAACCCAACATACGGTGAACGGCTCAATGCATCCACATGCCTCATTCGGGAACCAGCCCGGTGTTGTAGTTCATAGTCATACTCTTGTAACAATAAAACCCATCGAGCTACTCGAGTGGATAAGTCCCTTTTCTTAAGTGTCATGTCAAAAGCTTGGCAATCAGTGACAATCTTGAACCTGATGCCATATAAATACTGCCTGAACTTTTTTATGCTCTGTATAATCGCCAAAACTTCAAGTTCATAACTGGTATATTTTTTCTCTGCATCACTAGTCTTCCTGCTCATGTAGTGAATGGGATGGAGCTGATCATCTTCCGGACTACGTTGTAGGAGTACTGCGGCGTAAGCCAGTTGCGAGGCATCGGTGTGCAGTTCAGTCTGCAAGTCTGGGTTAAATATATTCAACACTGGTTTGCTTGCTAACTTTGACTTAAGCTCCTCGTATGCTTTTTTATGAGTCTCGTCAAACACAAAGGCCACATTTTTCTTTAACAAGTCTGTCAGTGGTCTAGCTATGTGGGCATAGTTAGGAATGAATTTTCTAAAATATGATGTAAGCCCAATAAAACTGTGCAGCTGCTTCAGTGTTGTCGGCTGCGGGAACCTAGTGACGGCATCTGTTTTATCTGGAGATGGCCTCACCGTCCCGTTCTCAATAACATGGCCCAGGTATTCCACACTCCTTTGTATCAGCTGACATTTTCCCCAATTCACTTCCAGTCCATACTGTGATGCTCTCACCAACACTTCTCTTAATCTTTCCACTGCTTGGACCTCGCTCTCTGAAATTATAATTATATCATCAATAAAAACAAGAATATACCCCTTGTCAATTAGGTCCCTGAAAATGATGTTAATAAATCTGGTAAATACTTTTGGACACACTGACAAACCGAATGGGGCTTTTAAAAACTCAAATTGACCGTGGTGCGATACAAACGAGGTATATTTAATTGAATCCTCATGTACATTCAAATGAAAGTATCCATTTTTTAAATCAATAGTACTAAAAACTTTAGCTTTTACCAATCTGTCAATATGGTCGTCAATAATGGGCAGCGGAAACTCATCCTTTAATATTTTCTTGTTGATTAGTCTGTAGTCCACACAAATCCTAGTGCTGCCATCTTTCTTTTTAACTAACACAATAGGGCTTGCATATTCTGAAAAACTCACCCGTATAATTCCGTCGTCTAACCATTGCTTCACCTGCCGTTCCACTTCTTGTTGCTCAGCCAGAGCCAATCGACGCGGGCGCTGTGCGACAGGGATGTCATCTTTCAACACAATGCGCAGTTGAATTGGAGCTTCGCGAGTCTTCTCAGGATGGTATGTGTCGACCAACTGCTCCACCTCTCGTCTCAACGCAGGGTCCGCTATAAAACCTACAACAGCAGAAGACACACCCATGCCACACATAAAATACCTAAGCCAGCATTTGTCAGGTTTTAAAAAGAGCACACGACCGCCATCCATTATAGTAGTCACATTTCGCAGAAATTCTTGACCTAATAGATTTGCAAACGGCATAACATTATTAGGCACCACGTGAATCATAATGTTTTCAAAACACTCGTTGTCAATCACAATGTTTGTCTTAACATAACCTAACGATCTCACATGCGCTGCACCAAGTCCCGTAAGCGATATTATTTCATCCCGAACTAAGTCCGTAGCCCGTAACGCCAAGTAGCAATCTTCCCTCATCAAGTTTAAATCACTGCCGCTATCAATTAATGTATTTACGTCTTGTCCGAATACTTTTACAATCTTCATAGGTTTCTGGCTCTTCCTCGATTCGTTGACATTGACATTCATCGCATCAGCTGTGTGTCCTTCCGCCATGTCCACATCTCGATCTGTCACGTGATACCGGCCGTCGCTCATTGGTTGCTCTTCATATGTTTCATTCCGGTCGCGAATGGTACAATTGCATTTGCACATTTCAATTTCACTCTCTTGTTCAAACTCGTTCACCTGGACACACATTTGCTGTGGGTGCGGCCATTTTTTGTTTTCAGCAACCTTTGGTGCAGTTCCTGATGATGATGCTGAACACTGTGATGAAATATGGCCCCATCTATTGCATCTAAAGCATTTTACCCCTTGATGCTTATGCGGACAATCATTAGAGATATGATTGTTTCCTCCACAGCTGTAACATTTCTTGTTAGAAGGGTTATCGGTATGCCTCGGTCGTTGACCTCTTAACTCATTAAGCCGAGTTGATTGCGCCGGCTTCATCTTCTGTTTGATTTCTTCGTATATTTTCAGTTTTTCTTTCAACTCAGTATATGAGGTGACTCCGTACAGCATTATTTTGTTGGTTTCGATGTCTGGAATCCCGTCCGCAATGTACTTAACCGCAACATAATCCGGCATCTTGCCTCTCTTGCCCAATTCTCTCATCGTAAGTAGGTAGTCCAGGCAACTCTCGTCCTTCTTCTTCTTTCTGGCCGCCATAATTTCATGGATTTTCTTGCTGTCAAGCGTATCGGGAAATTCTTTGTGCAGGGCTTGTTTGAGGGCATTCCAAGTCTTATACGGACGCTCAGCTTTTAGCCATAAAGCTGCAGTACCAGTCAGACTGCGCCTTGCGATAATTAGCTTCTGGACTTCAGTCCATTCGAATATCTCCGCGTTGTCATCTATATCTTGCGCGAACTGAGATATCGAGTATGCTTCATTTTGACCGCTGAACTTTTGAACAAGATCAGACATGTACATCATGTGTGACGCCGCCATCGTTACTTCTTGATATTCTTGATCTGAATCGTCCGACATCAGCCAGTCTTCGTGCTAATCGCGTCGTAAAAACCGTCGTCGTTGTTTTTAATCAAGGCGATTACTCCGTCTTCGTCGTTATTTTCTTGATGCGCGCTGCAGATAACCACCTCGTTACCCGCGTGCTCGCCGTCGTAGATACGTCGTACTTTGCAATGTTTCATGCAAATCCCGGTCGTGCCCCCATAATGTGGGATTGACAAATAAAAACTCCACTTGAAACTTGTGTTTTTATTCCACTTTTCTTCATTAACAGACACTTTTTTGAATTATATTAACAAATAAGCTTGCTCGCTGTTGCAACGCCATATTGAACCCACAACGAACGCTGAATGAATGAATGGCGAGTAATTTTGTTCAGTTCATTCAACGTTCCCGGTCATCAAATCTTAAAGGTGTTTTACATCCTACATACACTCGTCTCTTCCAAACCTTCTTTATTATTATTCAAACATAATTCTTTAGCTTTCCGGGATAAAAGGCGTATTACCATCTTATCACGCATAGTAATGGCAAAGAAACTATTCCTTAGTTCCAAATCCATAATAATATTAATAATCCAACAACACCGGATAAAATTAAATTAAATTTAGACATCATTTTGATGACCAAAGAAGATTTTATCAAAAACAATACGTATTAAAATGGATTTAAAAGGTAGAATACCGCTCCAGCTTTCTAGGCTTATTTTAAATTTAGAACGTTTAAGTTTCAGCGAGCGATATGTCGAATGTCGGGTTAAGCGCAGACTTAATTGGCGGAGGCGGGGAGATATGGGCGCAGGCGCAAGGTCACAGGGCTGCCGCGCAACCTGTTATCTGCATTCTGTATTGACGAGCCAGGGCACAAACTAAAAGGCATGTACTCCAATTTAAATATGTATACCCCTACAAGGTATGTACTTTCACAAAAAGGCCTATACTTTTATGAGATTTTAGCTAATGAAATTATATCAGGCCGGTCTTATCAAGCCTTGCTAGACTTATTTTGTATGAATCATGAAATTATTACATTTATATTTTACTTCTATTATCACTGCATGCCGCTGTACTCACTTGTATTTAGTCACTACGCGCGACATGTTTCGGTGAGCTTAGGTCTCCATTCTCAAGCACAAGAGTGATAATAGTGTTAATATGTCTCACGAAAGTTTAAATTCTATATTTTACTTATAATATATATATATGTTAGCCTCTATACGTCCCACTGCTGGGCACAGGCCTCCTCTAATGCACGAGAGGGATCAGGCTATAGTCCCCACGCTGGCCCAAAGCGGGTTGGGAACTTCACATACACCTTTGAATTTCTCCGCGGATGTATGCAGGTTTCCTCACGATGTTTTCCTTCACCGTATAGCGATTGGTAAATATCAAATTATATTTCGTACATAAGTTCCGAAAAACTCATTGGTACGAGCCGGGGTTTGAACCCGGGACCTTCGGATTGAAAGTCAGACGTTGTTTATATTTTACTTATTAAATATAAAAGCGGTAAGCGTAAGTTCGTTGTCAATACGAGCGTTGCGAACCAGGAGTTCGATTTTTGAATCTCACCGGTGCCTTTTTTGTATGCAGCCGATGACTATTTAGTACGAAATAAGTCACCCGGTGAGATTCAAAAATGGAACTCCAGTTCCTATTTAGCCCATAGTAATTAATATACGTGAGTTTAACCGAAAATTTATATTAATCATGGAGTTCATGGACAACCCTAGCAGGTGGGTTGCGTTTGCGCAGCGCAGCGCGATGCGTGCGCACAGGCCACTATTAGAGCGCACAGAATTGGAGATCCGCGAAAATGAAGAAAAAATCTTTGTCGTGGACAAAATTTGGAACGTAGGAAGTGTGTTAGAATATTTATATTTTAAACAATGAGTCAATTCAAGTATATTCTCGGCGGACATCCAGATTATGTTGGACTTGGTATCACCAAGACATAACACATTGAAGTAGGTATCCAGTGTATTCACCATAGAGTCTAACCCTCAAAATCGTAACAGACAAAGAATGTCAAAGTAAACTATTTAGCTATAGTTTCACTACTCATAATAAAGGAAACTAAGTTGCTTAAAAGTTCCTTAGATTACGACTCTTTAGTCTTCACGAGTAAAATTTTGCCACAAAACAAAAGTGGCCTAAAATGATCAGTTTGTATTACGCACGACCGATGGGCCATTTCCTTAAAGTTTCAATTAAAGGTCCAGCGGAAAACACTTGGAACATCCGTGCAAAAAGCAGTAAATATTCCCAAAAGAACCTCAGCAACTCGGTCGCACTGCGCTTGCCCACCCATAAGGCCCGCCGCGTGATTACAGCGAACCAGCGCCCGCGCAGGATGAGCTAATTACGGACTCTTCATCTTGGACTCATGTGTTTACGGCAAATAAACTTGAAAGAAGTTTGCGCCTTTGGTATGCTTCTAGCTTGGAGCTTTAAATCAATCGGAGTAGCCATTGACAGGCGTTCCCCTCTGCCGAATGAGTATGACCAGTGGTCATATTCATTGTATGGACTGACGTTTATTTGACGTGGCTATTTTGACGTTTCGCATACATTTGACGTTCCTCTCCCCCGCAAAAAACTCTACCTTGAACAACAAGTCTCTCCATGGCGTCGTCTTCCTTGCGCGTCACGTGGCCGAAGTAACTAAGAATGCGCGAGTGCACGATTGCTGAAAGCCTTTGCTTAACCTTTTTTTTGCGGAACCCATGGCAGCACGATATAATCTAATTCTCGTGGTATCATCAGCTATCTAGCTATCTCCGCCATACATCTGACCCGTGTGAACCTCAGTAGTAAAGGTTGTGTACTGTGAACTGCGGAAAAGTTTAGAGATGTTAAAATTCTCGAGAAGGGCACAACTGTAGAAAAGTTTAATTTTCAAGATGGATAATCCGGGATATCGAATGTCGGGACATTGTATGACCATTTGGGATGGAAAGAACTCGTAATTCCGATTGGATATAACATGAAAGTAACAAAAACAGTCTCATTAAAAAGGTTTTAAAAGAAATGCCCGTTTATAATATAACAACGAATAAACCAAATTTCAAAACTTAAAATGTAGAAACATGTGTAAAAATATAGGTAAACTTGCTTTCACGCAAGTTTCAAAGCGGGGCACGTAATAAGCTCAGACTCAGAACACATGCCAGCACGTAATAATCTAATTTCCCGTGATACCATCAGCTAACCATACATCTCCCATACATCTGACCCGTGTGAACTGGCTCCTCGCGCGAAAATTATAGTAATACAACTCTTGCGAGTTAAATATTAGGCGGCTTTCACACTGCTGCGGTTTCCGCATGCGCCGCCGGTGCGCGAGCGAGATAGCGCTCTGCGTGTGTATAGCTTTCACGCTTGCACACCGTCTGCGCACGCGGTTGCGGCGCCGTGTGATTCGCCTTAGGATCGAGTAGGTAATTGACCAGGAACGAGTATATCTTAAATTATTAATTTTTAAACCTTATTATGTTTCTCATATCTTTATGAGAAACTTATGCTTATTTGCTGCTGTGCGTCGTTAGATATTCAAAAAAAAATATGAATACGTATATCCAAATGTAGTTCACATCAGAAAGCACAGTTACAGTTGTCATGTTTATTTTTAAAACTTTAAAGTTTAATAACTATAGTATTTATAACGGTATTCTGCTCTCGCTCGCTTTTCTTCTCTTTCTCGACGTCTATAAACATCTACAATCGTGACGTCTTTAAACGTCTATGATAAATCGTGCACTCCGACGTTGGTGCAATTCATCCATCATACAATCAGGGTAATGCAATCACTCTAATTGTACCGTTTATACATATTGCACTACAGTAAGAACGTAACTAAGTACCACAATTTCCCCACAAGATATGAACCTATGAAACTGAGTAAGGTATATTAGGTATACCTACAAAAAATGCTGTGGTGATCCTTTTAAAAGCATAATTGATATCGTATTTTAATTAAAAGTAAGAAAAAAAAATTATCTCGCCAAAAAAAATTGGTTTTGTATGGAGGGTTGGCCAACTGGAACCACCAGTCCAATACAAAAAAAAAATATTTTTGGCGTCCAAAAAATTTTTCTTCTACTTTTTCTTAGTCGCAATATGATACCAATTATGCCCTTAAGCGGATCACCACTATTTTTGTTACACCCGTATACTTACTAGGTATACTATAGTATAAAGTATTCCTTACATAAAGGCGTAACAGCCATGATCTTGTTATTAAAACTTTTCCTTGTTAGGCGATTATTTTAGTCTGTAAATATGATCAGGAATACACTGTTAAAATCTTTCGGGTTCTAACAGCCCACGGTGTATAGTTAATGCATAAAGTACAGTATTATAATACACGTTTATATCCTATTTAATCAAACACAATTATACGACTGTCCCACGCCAACGATCGGAAACTATCACTTAATTAATAATTAGCGGTATCCCGGGCCGTTACGCAGGATTTCATGGTGGCTTTTTCGGTAAGTAATATTTAACTGTGACTGTGTACTTGTGTAGTGTAGTGTTATGAACATACCCCGGGGTTTTCGGTGCGGGAATGATTTCGTGTATTTATAACTTTGTTTATTGTAAAGTAATTACCAAACTATGAATGAAACGTAGGTAGTAAGGTCCAAATGTGCTTAGAAATGTTAAATTAGTATCGTTTTTTACAGTTTTTACCTGTTATTTGGCTAGTGTATAACATTCCCGCACCGAAAACCCCGGGGTATGGTTATGAAACATAGATAGGTTGTCCGGAAAGAGAATTAAGTGTTGTAGTTTTAATGGGAGCTCATACATTCTGTGACACACTAACTTGAGCACGCCAAAAACAGATAGTTAACGGTTTTCTTAAGACAACCAAGTCTAAAAATCTTGAAAACATTGCAACTTATCCCTTTAAAATAAAGCCGCGGCTACAATTTGGTATAATTATCGAATTACACTTAATTAAGGACAGCTGAGAAGCCGATCATTAAAACCGGACAAGAAATTGTGATTTACTGGCACATGTAATTTACTTGCTGTTATTTTACGTGCATGTCGATGGTAGGTATCGAAAAATAGCCGCAGGAAGAAGTTTAAACCAGCATGTACAGTCACCAGCAATAGTATATTCCTACACGAAGGTCGCAAAAATATGTGACATGCTCTTATGGGCCTACAAATAAGAGTGTGTCACATATTTTCGCGGCCTTTATGTAGGAAGATACTATTGCCGGTGACTGTACAGTTAGTAGCAGAAGTAGCTAAGCGTTGAGGTCTTCAACTCTTCAAGATGAGCTTGACACGCTTTTGTTGCGTAAATCAAATCAAATCGAGGCCGTATTAAACTCGCGTCCCACTTCTACTGCTGACTTATGTCGAAAAAAACAGTTATTTTTGAACGTATTTTTTATAAAAAAAATAATTACACTTATATTAAACTGCAGAGTTTGAATAGCGCCTGTAAAATGTATGGCTGTTATCGCTTTGAGCATACATAAGTATTTAATTTTTTTTCAGGCGTTATGAATCGTAAAGAAGTATTAAAACTTTTAATTGGTGTGACACAGACAATTAGTGACTTAATTTGATTAAAGGTAAACGTACTAGTGTTCGACACGCTTATGCCCAATAGTTGATACCTACCCTGCTGTCACCTTTGACAAAAGTTTAAAGATGTCACGTGTTGGGTTAATGTTTAGTTTATTTGACTAGTATTTTAACAAATACCATTTATATTCTTTAAAACGCCCATAACTAAAAAAAACCTAGTTTACACTTTACAGTGATACCCGCATATTTTTTAACTGAAATATAAATATTTTGTTAAAACAGTGTCCGTGTAACTTCAAGAATACAAAAGGGATTTTCTTCCACTCAACATCAATCTATATTTATGCAATATACTCGTATCTAAATAATTATAGA
The DNA here is from genome assembly GCA_911728535.1 of Pammene fasciana. Lineage (NCBI taxonomy): Eukaryota > Metazoa > Arthropoda > Insecta > Lepidoptera > Tortricidae > Pammene > Pammene fasciana. Next base: position 17,184,215 of record OU452291.1, on the reverse strand, counting down.
AAGCAATAGCAAAGCATAGTTTGTAACACGTGGATAATGCAGAACTATATTAAAACTATATGTTAGTAAAACCTTGTATGAATGGCACACTTATTTACTCAATGAAAAATGCAAAATCATGGAAACATTAATGATACCCCAATGCAAGCCTTGAAAATAACATCCTTTCATTATGTTTTTTTAACCACAGACTCTGCTAAAGTTAACTGCTATTTACCCACTTACTTTGTACCTTTAATGCACAATTATGTATTTGCTTGTTTATGTTGGCATTTTTCTTGGAAACGGGAGAAAAACTGTTTATGTTGATAGCTAACTGTTGTGACGTAATAGTACATCACGTACCTAGGGCGGTAAAATAAAGAAGGGCTCAGATCGCGGATATTTGTGGCCCGAACCGAAGGCCTTGTGGCCTTACTTAATACCGCCCGTGGTGGGTACATAATTTTACGTCTTCTCGTGGGTTTGAAGTGAGATTTGCCGCTGCGCTCTAGGGCGGTAAATCTCACTTAGCGTCCAGAGTGACGTAAAAATAATTATAATTTCAATTATTTATTTATCAAATCGTAAAGACGATACGTACATTTTTGCCGGCCTTTTAGAAAAATGAATTACATTTTTGTCTGTGTAAAAAAATCCTGTAGAAAACCAAACGGCAATGACATGTTCCTACAGATTGTTTATTTATGATAACACAATCTCGATTACTAGCTGTATAGTGTATGTATTTTAAGCTGCAGCAGAATAAATAAAACAATTTAAGGACACTGTAAACGCATCGACTTGTATGTAAATTTTAGAACGAAGTGACCTTTAAAAGGTGTATGTGTAAGATGGAGCCACCATAGAACTCGATCCTCAGTAGCTTTCCTCATTTTAAAACAGCTTATGAAAGAAACAAATATTTTTATAACAAAGCACATTGATTGACATACAATTAATTAGCAACAAGTATTAGTACCTACGTAACTATTTAACTAAACCATAGCCCACAAGTTATATTTTCCAATTTTGTTGTGATTTCAATAATCGCTCTGTTCCGCCTCCTTTGTTCTTTGCATTGTGTCATGATCATAGCTCCTGTGTGGTTAGCACTTGGTTAAACACACTTTAGAACGCCTCCTGTGAGCATAGATAATAGCACACATTATGGTTTGCTGGGTGTCCACAACGCTGGATAGACAGAGATACTGTTTGACAGGATACAAATTTTTTTCTGCAAAAGAGTAACTCTAGAGAAACTAGGCTCTTGTACTTATTTGCTTTGACTTGCAGCGGCGTAGGAGGAAGAATACATCATATTCTAGTGTATTTACCTCGTCAAAAAGTTAAACTCCTTCATTGGAACACATCAGCTGATCGCATCATTGTAATTAGGTATCGGAAACGTATATATTAATAATAATATCTGTTTTTTTTTATTAGCCTGGTAAGGTGTCCCACTGCTGGGCAAAGGCCTTCCCTCCTTCCCGCCCTTTGGCTCTGTCTAATGCACACTCCCGCCATTCTTCTGGATATGTGTCCAAATCGTGCTGCCATCTCCATCTTGTTAATATCTGATTGAGACATTTAAGACTATGTAAATTTTACGTATATTACAATGTTATTTCAAGCCCTCAGAACGTTATAAATCGGCTATTTGTGTACTTTTGGGGATATCAACTTAACTCACCCCACAGCAGAAAGAGCAGATCTTCTAATGTTAAACGCTCTTAACTTTTACACATCCTCAATCTTTTTCGCTTATGGTCATCCTACTCTACGCTGCGACTGGCACTCGTATATAGGAATGTCTCTAAAACTGAGTCCCCATTACAACCAATCATGTCACACAACCTGGTCCGCCTTATGCTGGCGCTAGCCACGGTGGCTCTCACACAGGCCACCGTGGAGGTGATGAAGGACGTCACTCTTGGCTTCGGAGAGGCGCTTAAGCAGTGCAGAGAAACTGTAAGTTTAATCGGTACTGTATAGGTCATCCAATAAACAAATCTACCTTCTGGGTGCTGCCAAAAGCCCTAAGGGCAATCCAGCGGGTCGATATTGCCCGCTACGTTTGTAAAATGCGATCACTAATCCATAGCTCATTCACTTCAATGGCTCACACTATATAACACAAATGAAGCCATAATTACAGAGAAATCATAATTTTCAACTCTATTGATATTGTAGCAAAGTTTTTCGTCATAGCAGGCTTTATATAAGAAACGCTCAAGCGCCTATTACATTCGTGCCTCCATACACTGTCGGACTTGACGGGAAAAGCTATTCGTTTTTGGCCAGTTTATGTTATGCTGTATCATAATACCTACTTCCAATGGATCTCTTCTGTGCATTTACAGATTCTAAACCTCCTTACAACTGTGTTAACACACTTAAGTCTAGCCATATAGGTTCGCGTCCACCGCTTACAATTTTTCTCCTTCATGAATTTCCATATTGTTCTTGATGCGTCTTTCCCACGGAATGCTATTAATTTGTTCTGTAATCGGTTGCTCCCACCACATGGGAGCTGCCAGGTTGGTCCCACCACTAGCTCGAGGTTTACCATCAATTCAGCGCCAGTCAAGGCCTTCAAAACATACGAACATGTAGTAACAACTTTTGTAATTTCATTTGTTTAGAGCGGCCTAACAGAAGAGAAGATGGAAGAGTTCTTCCACTTCTGGCGAGACGACTTCAAGTTCGAGCACCGGGAGCTGGGCTGCGCCATCCAGTGCATGTCCAGGTACTTCAACCTGCTGACGGACGGAGACAGGATGCATCATGAGAACACGGAGAAGTTCATCAAGAGTTTTCCTAATGGTACGAAGTTTTTTGTGAAACTTTTTTTAATGCGGATTAAACTCTACCACCACAATGCTATAAGTAGGCGTTTATCACACTGCCACCGCAACCGCATGCAGAGCGCAATCTCGCTTGCGCACTGGCGCTGCATGCGGAAACCGCAGCGGTGTGAAAGCAGCCTAACAATGCTTTTATACCTTTAATAGGTACAGTCAGCAGCAGAAGTAGCTAAACAGGTGAGTTGTTCAAAATGAGCTTGACACGACTTTATTGTTAAGAGAATAAGAGCGCGTGGAAGTCATTTTGAACACCACCCGCGTAGCTACTTCTACTGCTGACTGTACAGAGGTACGTTGTATCTTAATTAGGTATCAAATTTAAAATGCCAATAATAATCGTTAGTCCCTATCTGTCATTTTGATATTTGTGTTTGATAGAAAAAGACTAATTTTAGGGATTTGCTTACTTTCATCAGAGACTATAGAGATATAGAGGACCACAGCCTAAAAACGGTCAGCTGCACTGCTACTCCACCTAGTAACAAATAGCGTACTAGTAGTACACTAGTAGTTACTAGGTGGAGAGCAGTGCAGCAGACATTTCTCTTACATATTCGGTATCTTTAGGTGGCTTTGACATAAATGGCGCAATCGACATGAGCTTCAAAAAGTTCTTAGGCTTTGGTCGTCTATATCTCTATAGTCTCTGCTTTTATGAATAGGATAAAGAAGTAAGATCTTTATCTTATCTTTTCTATCCCAATAGTTACATTGATGAATGAAATAGATTACGCAGGTTATAGCCCATTGTATTCGGTTATATTCGATGCATTGCTTACTCCAAATAACACCTGTGTCCACAGGCGAAGTGCTATCAAAACAGATGGTGTCCCTCATCCACTCGTGCGAGCAAAAGTTCGACGACATGGAAGACCACTGCTGGCGAATCCTGCGCATCGCCGAGTGCTTCAAGGCTGGCTGCCAGGAGCTGGGTATTGCGCCATCTATGGAGATGATGATGGCCGAGTTTATCATGGAGGCTGAAGCTTGAGGATCTAATGAACTTCGAGAGATATCAGGGCTGCTAGGAAAAATAACGGAATTAAAACGTTTTCATTCATTCAATTATTTACATATTATAGTAATCCAGCGTGGAAATGCAGCAAGCCTTATGGGCAACTTTGCACCGGGAACGGCAGGGCTCCCTGTTTTGTTTGTTTAAATTATTTGTATAAGGTATATTTCTTTTCTATTCCTGTTATATGTAAATAATTGAATAAACGAAATTAATTGTATTTGGTATACGCGATTGCAAAAAAGGTGTTGAGGAAGTTTTGATTTAAATCAGAAAATATAGTCAACACTTTATATTTATTGGCAGTCAAATTAATAAACTATTAATTAATACGTAATTTTATGAATAATCATAAAATTGAGTATTAATTTCTAAATGTATGGTGGCAAAAGGAATAAGATCCAAGATGAGTTTTAATGAAATTGTGCTACTTGAACCTTAAAATATTTAATTGATATCTTTTAAAATATTAAATTGTGTAATCTTATATCAATTAAAATAAAAAAGCGATTGCGAAGTTTTAATTCTCGACTACAATGCTTTGTATAATGGAACATGATGAAGTTTACCTAACTAGGTATTTTTTAATATTTAAATATATTTTGTATGAGGCAATGCTTTTAGTTTTATTATATTTTAAATTAATCTTAGGAAAAATATCTTAATAATGAACGGGGTGTAGAAAACTTTTGATTATTCGTGTAATTAAATAGTTATATAATTATATTTGATTTTACGATTTAACCCAGTTTTTCTAAAACAATATAAATAATCAAATAATCAGCAATAGATTTAGTAATATAATAATTTAGTTAAATTTATAAACGAAGCGTATTTTTCGACGCAACAATGACGAGGCTATGACATGGTATTGTTAGTTGTAAGTTATCAATTTAAAGATAAATAAATACCTATGAGTAAATAACGATTAAAAGTATTTATCTTAATATCAATTCTTGTTTCATTCAATTACGAATACCCGAGACAATTTTATTGCGCAATATGTCAAAAATACAAACTTAAAAAAATGATTACATATATATAAAATTTGTTATTTTGTTTAAAAAAAATTGCACTGTAACCTTCGGTAAAAGATCTTAGCAAAATATTAGTAAAATATCTTCTTTTTTTATTGTTATTATTTATTATGTTGAACTTTAATGACTTATGGAGGCCCAAAGGGGAGGCCTATGTTCAGCAGTAGACGTCTTATGGCTGAGATGATGATGATGATGTTGAACATATCTATATAACATTAATAAAAACATAACTTTACTTTACTCTATATATTTATATTTTCGTTAATATAAATAATTCATGGTAAAAGTATTTATTACTTTTAAGTTTTATTTCAAAAACTATAAAATGTGTAATATATATATTTTTAAAAGGTGTTTAAAATTTATTTAATATAAAATAAATCAAAAACGAAAACTACTTAACAAAATACTAATTACCTACAATTAATCTAACAATTCTAAATTAATATTACCTACTACTTAAAGCTCAAAATAATAATATGTGTACTTGTAAAAAAAAACTTTACACTTGGTAACCTAAAACCAGCTCCTCGCTATATCCGCTCCAAAAGTTCCCATCCTGCTCGCAGCATTGCCACGCTGGTGTGGCGATAGAAATTAAAAACCTATTGGGCCAGCCAAAACCCGGTACGGGGGTCTTTGCCCTCCCTCAGCCGCTAAACGGAAATATGTAAATAACTAAATAAAAAGCTAAATAAATAAAAAATAATTAATAAATAACTAATTAAAGCTTATCTCAATATCAAAACAGTAATATATAATATTTGTATAGTATTTAAATACAAACAATATTATTAAAATAAATATTTTAAGCAAATAGAGACTTTATAAAGCAGTATCAGAGTTCAACCATCAATTTCGCACAAATGTTTCATAGGGGATGTAGCTCAGTGGTAGAGCGTTCGCTTTGCATGTGAAAGGCCCCGGGTTCGATCCCCGGCATCTCCAACTTTTATTTTATAGTTTAGTAATTGTTTTTTTTTAATAACATAAATTAATTTTTCACCCAATAATGAAGTATATGAATGATTATCCAACTGCCCAAAGGGTGAATGAAAAATAACTTCAATTTGATTATGTCGTTACAACTGACATATTATTAGTTAATATTAAAAAGCTATAAAAATAGCTAAAACAAGTAAAAAATCTTAAAAAAAGTATTTAATATTGCTGATTTTTTTTACAAAATAATGCAGCTTTTCTATACATATTTAAAAATCGATATAATTAAAATATATAAAAAAGTAACTAGCTTGACCCCGACGTGATTTGAACACGCAACCTTCTGATCTGGAGTCAGACGCGCTACCGTTGCGCCACGGAGTCGTTGCGTTTGGTGCTGAATTTAGTTATCACTTCACTAGACTAGGACACTAGCGCCCCTGGTGGAGATTTGGGGAATTTAGTTACGATGTATTTCTAGAAAGTTTAATTCACTTTTACAAGGTGTTTCCTGTAATAAGAGCAATAAATATTATGTACAATAAATACAAGAGCAATAAATATTCTACATTTATGTCATTTAAAGAAAGACAGGAGGCCGCCAATTATTGACATACTTATTCAAAGTAACGCCTGATTTAAAAAAAAAATATTTTTAAAATTATTTAAATTTATTTTCCTACGCCTAATGGATTTTACTTAATTGTCCTTTCTTTTTAACTTTAAATAAAGACAAGATTTTATTTAAATCACAATATTTCAAGTAACAAATATAAATAGGACTTCAGGTAAGTATTTATTTATTTATAATTTCTAGGATTTTAAAAATAATTTAAGTACTAACTAGCGTATTAGCGTAGGTTTAAGTTCTTCGAAATCGTTACGTTTCTAATATAAATAATATAATTAAGCAAATCTTTATATAAGTATTAACGGTGAAATATACGCATTTATAATAAATATAAGTACGTATAGGTATGCAAAATAAGTATGCTGGTATGATGATATAATATGGATATGGATGGATGTGAGTTTTGCTCGATATCGACAGTATAAGGAAATTTAATAGTGTTCCAAGTATTGTATTTACTTTAACACGATTAACTACATATACAGTCCTTGAGCTTTAAGAAGAACCTTCGGGAATCGGCGATGACACACGAAGGTAATATTGTTTATCTGCTTTTTCATGTGCCACTGTTGATTGATACCCGACGTCTCTTTCTAAAACCCGAAGGTTCTTTTAAGAGCTCACGGACTGTATCTACGTCGTAAATTCCTTGTCATAACAGGTGGTTTATCTACTTAACTAGGAATGTCGTCACTCAAGTGACGCAAACAGAATGAGCCAATGTTTAAGGAAGAAGATTTTGTATTAACGTAAAAATAAAAAATAAAACTGGTTTATTTTAGAAAAATGCTATGTTTCTGAAAGACATAACATATATATAATTGCATTTTGAAAGCTAGGTTTTTAAAGAGCTGAAAACTCTAGCTGTTTCAATATGGAAAATACAAAATGATGTCAATAAAGGCATCTTGAGCACTCAACGTCTAACATAGGTACGTAAGATTAAATATACGATGTGTATGATAAATTTTATCGACATATCACCATACCATTTTTATTCTCAACCATTTTTAAACTGCATCCTTTTAAATTTCTATGGCACCGTACTCTACCGCACTGGGTAAATTAATTAACTATTAATTTTCCAAATATCCGTCGCACACATGTTCAAAAGAAGTGTCTTTCAGCAGCTTAATAACTAAGGTATAAATTTAGGTTAAAAATGTGGCTGAAAAGTTTCAACAATTATTCGAAAATTTATTGTACACATAAAAATCTCAAAAAATAACTTTTTTTACATTTCATGTTTTTTTCCAAAAATGAGGTCGTTGGCCAGTACTATTTTTATTGTTACCAGATAGTATAGAAATGCGCTAAAATATGCCATCAAAATCATAACACTAGCTTTAACATATCATAAGTTACACCTAAAACCACTTTTCAACCGACTTCAAGATATCGAAGGAGGATGTTTTCAATTCGTCGGGATCTTTTATTTGTTTTTTTTTTGCTTTTTTTTTATGTATGTTGACCGATTATTCGAAGACGGCTGGACCTATTTGGAAAATTCTTTTTTTGTTTGAAAGAGTATACTTCACAGTTGGTCTGTCACCATGTCCAGATCAGATTTTGGAATCCTGGAGCAATCGAGAGAACTCTTCAACTACTCATTATAGGCACACCTATAGTGATTTCACTATTTTTTACCGGCTTGATGCCAAGTTGTTGGTGCTGCTGGGATAAAATGGGTACCTTAGTATTGAACAGTTTCCGCTGGGATGGATCGGTAAAATAACTTAAATAACTAACGGAGATGGGTAATTTAAAAAAAATCTAAAGTTCTGATCGTATATGTTTTCCAGGCACATTATTATGTTATTATTGTTGAATGTTCAATGACGAACAATTATACAGAATCAACATTTCATCATTTTACGCACACACTGAGAGAAAAAACAACCAGAATTCACGTTCGTTCAACCAAACTCTCATTTTAAAATAGCGCCTACAAGCTCTTTGGTTAAAACTACAAGTTCAATTTTGTTAAGTGTACTTAGTTCATTCTACAAGTTACTTGTCATTTTATTTTTACGTTAAAAGTAACTCGTAGATTCCATAAGCTACTTATCATGTTGTTTCTACGTTAACTGTGACTTGTAGATTTAACAAGCTACTTATCATGTTGTTTCTACGTTAACTGTGACTTGTAGATTTAACAAGCTACTTATCACGTTGGTTCTGACAGACTTTTCTGGTTATATCAAAATATATAGTAATGTACCCCCTGGTGTAGGAATCCAAAAAAAAAAATATACTAGTATATATGTGTATAATTTTTTTTTGTTGCAAAAAAATATTTTTTTATATATTTTTTATATACCTATATATTTTTTGGTTTCCCGCTCGTCATCCCAAAGCTCAAGAATTACCGTAGGCCTAGGAAACTCAGTGATACCGGGCGGGATTTGAACCCGAGACCTCACGATTGAAAGTCTAACGTTCTACGGCCAGGCCACCAGCGCTTTAGCGGTGTTAAGTGAAATTATTAATCAGTATTAGAAAAATGTACTGTTTACTTTAACAACCTGTAAGATTGTTTTAACAAGATAGCATTTAACAAGTTAGGTAATGTGTTTTCAGCAACATATACTGTTTATTTTAACAACCAGTAATATTGTTTAAACAAGATAGCATTTAACAAGTTAGGTAATGTATTTTCAGCAACATATACTGTTTATTTTAACAACCAGTAAGTTGTTTAAACAAGATAGCATTTAACACGACGCACGACTTCTCTCCGGAGTCCGTATAAAAACAATTCACTGGATAGTACTGGTGTGTGTAATGCTGCTGATTCTTCAGGGTATACATAATTGGCTGCAACATATGGTGCTGTTCTAGGTGGGCTTTCAACTGGGCAGGTGACAGTGGCTGCCAGTAGTCGGCGTGGGGGTAAGTGAAGATTGATCGCAGCGATGCCTTGGTTTGTGCGGGGATGGGGTGGACTGGGTCGATGTGTCCAGCTAATGAAGATATCACCAGAAGCAGTATGGTTACAGACGCCATGTCACTTCACTTTTATTTAGTTTTAATTATCTTTTTTGATGTCTTCAGCCACTTTCGCTGCCACTTCCACTTCGAATTCACTAGCGCTGGCAACGAAACAGCAGTTGCCGTGATTTAATCCGGTAGTCAAAGTATTATAATAAGTCTCTTATTATACAAGGTGTAACAAAAATCCTGGTGATCCTTTTAAGGGCATAATTGGTATCGTATTTTTATTATGAAAAATATGAATATTTTTTTTTTCGCAAAAAAATTATTGTTTTGTATGGAGGGTTGACCGGCCGGGACGACTTGTCCCATACAAAAAAAAATTTTTTTTCACGTACAAAAAATTTTTGTTCTAGCTTTTCTTACTCGCACTACGATACCAATAATGCCCTTAAACTGATCACCAGAATTTTTGTTACACCCTGTATAGTTTTCGTTAAAATAAAATCTACAAGCACTTTTACTATAAACTTATCGAAAAAAGGACAGTTTTTAATTTTTTTACTCAGTAAATTTTATCAACAACTTGATTCCATATTATTTTACGTAGTAATCTAGGTAATCCGTGCACTCCGCAACGAATTTCGTAATAATGTGATTTCCGTGAAAAGACGACATGCGCATTTCAATCAATGTAATTGTATTTTATTTACATTTGACAATAGATTTCAATAACTTTCAAATCGAACATGGATATTAAAATGTTGGCTGTCATGTAACACATTATTTTAATAGGGGTGATGACACATGTTGAATTATGCAATGAAAAGTTGATAGGATGCAAAATGATCAAAATATGCAAATAAAGTAAACATTAAAAAATCTATTGAAATGGTTCAAAGATATTGAAAGGCTTCAAAGTTTCAATGTTTTTCGATTTTTGAAAGTACGAAATTTAATTAAAAATCCAATGATACCATTCGATTTCTAACATTTCATTGTGAAATAAATTGTATAGCAACCATATACATAAACGCAACATTTCACTGTAAAAATAGCAATTTCATAATTTTTCCATACTTTAAACGGGGCAAATATGAAGTCGTGACGTCAAGGCTTTATATCATTTTGTTAGGAGTGTTTTGAGAAACAAATGCAAATCTCAGACTTTAGGTCTTTTTCCTGCCTTTTATGTTGATTTAAGGCAATCGGTCCCATATAGACATTTGATCCTCACAACAAAACGAATCGATTGATACCATGCATGAAAAACATTCATCTAGCCTATTGATCGGACTGATATAAAACAATGTTTACGCAGTTATTGATTTTCTCTTATCGGTAAAAATGCACATGTTGGGTTTCAACAGTGTATATTTGCAATGCAACAGACTCGCAATTACGTTATCATCAGGAAGAACAAGAGTAGGGTTTGATATATTTTAAAGACATTTTTTATATATTACGTCATTATGACTAGAGAAAAAAGGTGTAATTTTTTTATTGCCTACAAAAACTAGAGTCTAAAGAAGTGTCATATAATTCATTAGATCTCATATAAATGACACATCTCTTTCCGCACAACTGTAATAATAAGAATTGAAATAACCTTCTCGCCTTGCCAGAAGCCTTTTTCACATTTTCTTTCATATATCTATTTCAGTTTATTCCGACATTATAAATTAAACCAGACATAGAACTATACACTTAAGAGTCGCCAGGACGCTCGCGTTCCCATACAAACATAGTTTACCTCTCATTTTAAAATGACATGCTTTAGAACCACGAAATTTGGCATGGGCATTTTAGTAGTACAGATCTATGTCCGTAATTCGTTTTCGTTGCAAAAAATTGTAATACAAAGAAAATACAGCCAGATACAGATTTACATACATAACTTATTTTTGCTATATTTTCTTTGTATTACAATTTTTTGCAACGAAAACGAATTACCGACATAGATTTGTACTGCTAGAATGCCCATGCTAAATTTCGTGGTTCTAAAGCATGTCGTTTTAAAATGAGAGCTGAACTACGTATGTATGGGAACGCGAGTTCACGCGAGCGTCCTGGCGACTCTTAACTGTGACCCAATAATTAATTATTGAAAATTTTATCAGTAGCAATGTACTGTAACATGGTATTGAAACTAACTGTCAACGAGTGTTTAACGCGAGTGTGTTTGCATTACATCGCGGGCCGAATTATTTTGTATGGATAAAATTTTAATTGCAGTTCTAAGTAATAGTTATCTAATTACATTTCTTATGTCCTATACTAATCACAGTTAAGAGATTCGCCCGTATTAGATTTACACACTGTATTTAATATCAAGTTATGTAAGTTAGTACATAGAACGCACATGCAATCAATCAAACATGTGATGGCGTCCTTGCGCTTGCGGCTTGGAAAGGCCCGCCCGCATCGGCGTCTGCGCAGGTTCACATTTACCCTAAACACACCAACTGCTGCAAGAGTTGCGACGCAGTTCTAATGCAACTACTGTTTTAAAACTTTAACTGAATGTGACTCTTTTAAATTGGCAAAAAATTTGGTCGAAACTGGACCTTACAAAAGGGTGGACCGGATGTACTAAAATTAGGGTTTAGAATTTTATCAAATATAACGGTTACCCACAACATATGTATATTAAGTATTATTATATTTTATATACTTACTTATATTTTATATGGGTTTTAGATTTTTTTTGAATTTTTAAAATTACCACAATCATTTTAAAGTTTTAAACACAAAATTTTCGTCAGACTCGTACCTACATATTAAATATGTATATAAAAAAATACTCATATTTATTTCTTTGTAAAAATAATTTTCTGACACGATTAGGTGGAAGCCTATTTAGGTGTTTCAATGATTTGTATAGACACATAGACAGATAGATAGATATATAGACGACCACAGCCTAAGAACTTTTTGAAGCTCATGTCGATTGCGCCATCTATGTCAAAACCACCTAAAGATACCGAATATGTAATAGAAATGTCAGCTGCACAGCTATTCCACCGTGTAACAAATAGCGTACTAGTAGTACACCAGTAGCTACTAGGTGGAGTAGCAGTGCCGCTGACATTTCTCTTACATATTCGGTATCTTCTATCATTAGGTGGCTTTGACATAGATGGCGCAATCGACATGAGCTTCAAAAAGTTCTTAGGCTGTGGTCGTCTATATTTCTATAGTCTCTGGTATAGATGATGACATATAACTAAATGTTATATTTAAGCATTTGTTTTATTTGTAGGCAATACAAGAGAGACAGGTATATTGTATTTAATTAGGAACCTCCTACTTAGCCCTTACCTAATATAATACGGATTTGTTTGTAAATGCAATGAAAGGCACATTTAGATTTTAAAAATATGATTATTATTTCATAAGACGCTGGTTGCAGAAAAAGGTCAAATTAATATTAAATGAATATTTATTAAATGAATATTTATTTATAATCATGACGGGAAAAGTTGAAGGCACAAGACTTAGAGGCCCTCCCCTCGCAATATGGAGTGCCCAAATCACTGCACCCATGCAATTAAAACTGCAAGAAGCCATGCGCTTAGCGAGGGATAGAAGCCTATGGAGGAACCTGATCTTCAACAGAAGGACATGATGTCACGATCCTCAGCTCTGAGGGAACGACTAATGATGATGGTGATATTGGTGATGATGATTTATTAAAGATGGACAGACGACCTTATAATATAAAGGTCGCCGGAAGACGCTGGATGCAAGTCGCTTCCGACCGATACTTATGGAGGTCCAAAGGGGAGGCCTATGTGCAGCAGTGGACGTCTTATGGCTGAGATGATGATGATGATTTATCAAATCGGTAACGCCTCCATTCACTGCCCGCATAACACGTTAGCTAGGATGGGGTTTTCCTGATATATTTAGTAGGTAAACTACCTATTGTTTATTTAATGTGAATGCGTTTCAATACTACACGAGGTTTAAAAGGCACGTGTTCGTTCAATCGACACGACACGACACGTGCAAATGTCATATGATGTTCCTAATGCATATTTTTTAACCGACTTCAAAAAAGGAGGAGGTTCTCAATTCGACTGAATTTTTTTAATCATTATTATTATTTTTTTGTATGTATGTTACTCGATATCTTCGTGAATCGTGAACCGATTTAAAAAAAAAAATTAATCGAACGGGTATAACCCGATATAGTCCCATTGTCACCAAGTTGGGGTCTGATGATGGGATCCTGGAGAAATCGAGGGAACTCTTTAACTATTATAGGCACACCTATAGTGATTTCACTATTTTTTACAGCAACTCGGCCACTTCCTCTTGGAATAGCGGATCCTAAGTGAGGTCAGTTCTTTTTTTGTTTAAAATTATTATTTCTATAAAGATCGCCAACACGATAATTGCTTAAATCAATTTACAAAATGTAATAAAAATTGAGGGTTGGCCGGCTGGTACGACGTGCCGTGCCCCATATAAAAAAAAAAATCTCCTTTTTCTTACTCGCAATACGACACCAATTGATTATGCTCGTAAACGGATCACCAATATTTTTGTTACACCCTTACCCTGTATGTACTCGTAGTCTGATTAGCAAACGAAGCTTTAAATTACCTGTACAGTAGTTTATTAAAAATGACATACCTATTATTAATCGGACGTTTTTATTTATATTTGTTATTTTTTCTGTGTCATACATACTCGTAATGTCAATGTTTCTTAAATTTAGGCGTGGATCTAGCTGGAGCTATATTTTTTAATGGATAACGTCTAAAAATTAACAGTGGTCAGCTTTCGAACGATGTACAGTCAGCATCAATAGTATATTTCTACACGAAGGCCGCAAAAATATGTGACACGCTCCTATGGCTCTACAAATAAGAGCGTGTCACATATTTTTCGGCCTTCGTGTAGGAAGATACTAATGATGCTGACTGTACCTTCTTTCTACTTTGGAGTACCTAGGTATAAATTAGCTTTCCGTGCCACACGCGATGGACCTAGGGTGTGAAGGCAGGCCTTGAAACTCAGAAAAAAAGGTTGGGCATTTGGCAACAGTTCAAAAGCTCCATAAGCTCATAAAATCACATAAAAATCGTATTCAAATATGATACAATCGCCGACACTTGGGCTAGGATTATAAAAACTCTAAGAAATAAATTCGGGGACATGGGAACACAACTACTACTTGCCTCCATACGTTAGGGCATCACTAAATACCATTTTTGTGATACGAGGGAATATTACGCAAAACTCTGTGTAGAGGGCGGCACTAGCACAAACGAAGGGCCTACCGCGAAACACGAAAATAAAAATTTCGTTACCTAGTTCTCTGTTACTCTTACGTATTCGAGCGATAGAGACGCCGATGTCAAAGTTTCAATTTTATCGTTTCACGATAGGCTCTCTTTAAACAAACCGCCTTGGTGCGCAAATGACATATTTATTCGTTATAAATTATCTATGAAAACTTGTAACAAACTGTTTAAGGCCTAGTATGTATTAAATACTTTATGGTTTACCGGTGTGCTTGTGCTGCAGTTGCTGCACTATGGCGGCAGAACATTGCAGTAATATCCGCTATTGCCATATACTCGTAGTAGGTAGCATACTTATGGAAACTATAGAAGTATTGTTTATGCTTTTTTTTGTGTGTTTTGTTTTTGTTTACTTTCTTGCTCTTTTCTACTTTATATGACAAACCGAACCATAAGTATTAGCGCAAACATACGCGAGACAATCACTACAAACAAAGTAGTTACCGTAACATCATCTGGCCCTGGATGGTAATTTAAGTTTGGCCATGGCGATTTAAAGAATCCAGGTCATTTGATATTATGACATTTATGACACAAAGCCATGTGCCAATAATGGCTAACTATAAAGCTAGCCTTTATGTTTTGTATTCAACGCTTGTGATTTTATATTAGGCCAAAGTTACCGTTGGGCTAAAGTAATCCGGTTTTACGCAAGTTGTTTATTTTGTTGTTGTTATCGAAGCCATGCGGATCTCCGAAACGGAAGTGTAAACAGAGCAATCTCGATTATCGGCCGCGTTGACCGAGACGACCTCAGGTCGGGAGAACCCGATGACGACGCTTGTTTTGATGCTTTGCATTTGTCAAATTTTTCAATGAAAACTAAGGATTTTAAAGATGATTCAGGGATATGGTTCTTTATTTCGGATCATTTGCCTTTTTAGTTACTGGTTTTTTACGATGAATAGCTAGGGTTACAAGCACAGATGTGTCCGCCTAATATGTCCTACGCATATATATGCCCGGCGGACAGATCCGTTCGTGTATGGCGCTATTCAGGTGTGTCCGCAGACAAATCCATGTCCGATTCGCGCCATACACGCACGGATTTGTCCGCCGGGCATATCCGTCGGACAAATCCGGCGGGCATTCAATCGTATGTGATGCTGATGAATTGATGATTATACATTTAGTTATTCGCATATCTGTTTATTAAAAAAAAAGATGTAAACAAACACATTTAACTTTCTTTGTTTCGCAATCACACATTTTTAAAGAGCGAGCGATCATGGTTTGATCCTTATTCCCTACGATTAGTTCTTTAGCATCTTCAGCTCAGAGGCACAGAACAGCAGCTAATACATAAATGTTTTAAATACTTACATGACTTCAAATCCAGTGAGACGAAAGCAGGCTCTTAAGTACACTAACGGTCCCGATCCCAGAAAGTAGGAACATAGATTAAATCTGGATAGCCAGAATTTATGTTTAAGCGGATACACATGTCAGGCCCATTACGCCGAATAACCTCTAGCATCTAAGATCATGAACTAGGTTATCTCCTGATACCGTACTTGGTTGCATTATATTGCTTAACATATACTTACATCTCTAATGTTGCAGGGTTGGAAGACTTGGAAGGTCAGATCAAGGCAGTTGATTTCGTGAAAACCATTATCTAGGTACATTAACTCTTGGGATTGACTTGGTCAAGTGGACCCATATCCTTAAACGGCAATATTATTGCTATTAACTAGCTGTACCCGCGCGGCTTCGCTCGCGTGCGTTGCAGTAGGTTCTGTCACTTTTCGTTACCCTCAACAGTCCATTGCTAAACGCTTTCTACATGTCATATTTCATACAGTATGTTTAGCAGTTTAGCTAAAATTGACTTCTTGCATATAACTTCGACATCCCAAAAGATCGACTGAAAGCGTCTGAGATTTGACTGTGTCAGCCATGGCAAATTAGCAATAGTACAGTGTGTTTTTTGTTCGAACCCCCGTTCTTTACGGCCCATCACGTAGTAAACTCTATCAAAACTCTTCTTCTCCCATCTCAAATGTCCAACCTAACAATTTTTGGTATGATAAGCAATAGTACGGTGTGTTTTTTCTTTCTTGGCCCCCCTTTCTTTGCCGCCCATTACGTGGTTAACTCTATCAAAACTCTTTTTCTCCCATTTCAAATGTTCAACGTAACAATATTTGGTATAATTAGCAATAGTAAGTACGGTGTGTTTTTTGTTTATGCGGGGGGCCCGCTCCCGAGGCCTCCTTTCGTTACCGCCCTTCACGTAGTAAAGTCTATCAAAACTCTTCTTCTCCTATCTCAAATGTTCAACGCAACAATTTTCGGTATAATTAGCTATAGTATTGTGAATTTTTTTCTTTTTGCGGGCTCCGCCCCCCTAGTCCCCCTTTCTTTGCAGCCCATCACGCGGCAAACTCTATCAAAACTCTTTTTCTCCCATCTCAAATGTTCGACGTAACAATTTTTGGTATAATAAGCAATAGTACAGTGTGTTTTTTGATTATGCGGGGGGCTCCGCCCCCCGAGCCCCCCTATCTTTGCCACCCGTCACGTAGTAAACTCTATCAAAACTCTTTTTCTCCCATCTCAAATGTTCGACGTAACAATTTTTGGTATAATAAGCAATAGTACGGTGTGTTTTTTCTTTATGCGGGGGGCTCCGCCCCCCAAGCCCCCCTTTCTTTGCAGCCCGTCACGCGCCAAACTCTATCAAAACTCTTTTTCTCCCATCTCAAATGTTCGACGTAACAATTTTTGGTATAATAAGCAATAGTACGGTGTGTTTTTTCTTTATGCGGGGGACTCCGCCCCCCGAGCCCCCCTTTTTTTGCCGCCCGTCGCGTGATTAACTCTATCAAAACTCTTCTTCTCCCATCTCAAATATTCAACGTAAAAATTTTTGGTATAATTAGCAATAGTACGGTGTGTTTCTTCTGTATGCGGGGGGAGGAGCCCCCTGAGCCCCCTACTTTTTGCCGCCCATAACGTGGTTAACTCTATCAAAACTCTTTTTCTCCCATTTCAAATGTTCAACGTAACCATTTTTGGTATAATAAGCAATAGTACGGTGATTTTTTTTCTTTTTGCGGACTCCGCCCCCCTAGCCCCCCCTTCTTTGCAGCCCATCACGCGGCAAACTCTATCAAAACTCTTTTTCTCCCATCTCAAATATTCGACGTAACAATTTTTGGTATAATAAGCAATAATACAGTGTGTTTTTTGATTATCGCCCCCCGAGCCCCCCTTTTTTGCCGCCCGTCACGTGATTAACTCTATCAAAACTCTTCTTCTCCCATCTCAAATATTCAACGTAAAAATTTTTGGTATAATTAGCAATAGTACACTGTGTTTTTTGTTTGTGCGGGGGGCTCCGCCCCCCGAGCCCCCCTTTCTTTGCGGCCCATCACGCGGCAAACTTTATCAAAACTCTTTTTCTCCCATCTCAAATGTTCGACGTAACAATTTTTGGTATAATAAGCAATAGTATGGTGTTTTTTTCTTTATGAGGGGGGCTCCGCCCCCCGAGCCCCCCTTTCTTTGCGGCCCACGTAGTAAACTCTATCAAAACTCTTTTTCTCCCATCTCAAATGTTCAACGTAGCAGTTTTTGGTATAATTTGCAATATTACCGTTATTTTTATTGCGGGGGGCTCCGCCCCCCGAGCCCCCCGTTCTTTACCGCCCGTCACGTAGTGAACTCTCTGAAAACTCTTTTTCTCCCATTTCAAATATTCAACGTAACAATTTTTGGTATAATTAGCAATAGTACAGTGTGTTTTTTGTTTATTAAACTCTATCAAAACTCTTTTTCTCTCATCTCAAATGTTCAACGTAACAATTTTTGGTATAATTAGCAATAGTACAGTGTGTTTTTTCTTTATGCGGGGGGCTCCGCCCCCCGAGCCCCCCTTTCTTTACAGCCCGTCACGCGGCAAACTCTATCAAAACTCTTTTTCTCTCATCTCAAATGTTCAACGTAACAATTTTTGGTATAATTAGCAATAGTACAGTGTGTTTTTTGTTTATGCAGGGGGCCTCACCCCCCGAGCCCCCCGTTCTTTGCCGTCCGTCACGTAGTAAACTCTATCAAAACTCTTCTTCTCCCATCTCAAATGTTCAACGTAACAATTTTCGGTATATTTAGCTATAGTGTGGTGTCTTTTTTTCTTTTTGCGCCCCCCTCTCTTTGACGCCCATCACACGGTGAACTCTATCTAAACTCTTTTTCGGTAGGGTGTGCCGGTACTTTTCGATTTCCGTGTTTCACTATGTTCCGTTTGTTTTTTTATAGTCAGTTAATTTAACTTTTATTCTTGCACCTTCTGTACATGTCTGTTGTATAGGCCCAATGGTTGACTGGTGGAAAATACCATTTGGTATGATATCCGCCGTTTGGTCTCACAGTATTGTATTTCTTGCAATATAGTGTAAATAAAAAAAGATTCTTATAGGGAGGCAACGCGCACATAAAACATCTGGATTTACAGGCGTCCATTGGCTACCCTAAGTGCTTACCATCAGGCGGGTCGTATGATTGTTCGCCATCGCCGTGGTTTAAAAAATATATAGTTGAAATACAAAGGCATAAGTATTTATTTACCATATAAAGGCATTTCCCATACAAAGTTTAAACCCCCCTTAAACCCCCTTAAATCCAAAAAGTTCGTATTTTTTATAGCCTATGTCCTGATCAGAAATCTGTAGAACCTGCTAGTGAAGTTTTTATCGAAATCGGTTCAGGCGTTTTGACGCCAACTCTCCCCATCCAAACAGACAAACAGACAAAAATTCTAAAAATCGCCGAAACGTGTTCTGTTATCAATTCTAAGAGCTACTAACTCATTTTTTTACTAATATCTCCAATGTACAGATTTTTGACCCTCTTCACCTTTATTATATGTATAGATTATTAAATTATTGCAGCTGTTGCCATTAGAGCCAACACGTACATCCTGCTTATTTTGTGATTATCCTCGGTCTTCCCTATAGAGAAAATCGACAGCTGTTCGACCCGCGGGAGTTAGCGAAAACAATAAATTATTAATAAACAATCTGATCATCGGTTTGCAGCTAAGATGTCACAGATAAATAGACACACAGATCCAGGACCGTAGCTAGGGTGGGGGGGGGGGGGCATTAAGGGGCAATGCCCAACCTTAAATGAAAAATGTATGAAAATAAAGTTAATTAGTTAATAAAAACCTTAAAATTCGCTATGCTATCTTAACTGAAATTCTAGCTACGGCCCTGCACAGATCTACACATGTTGAAGTGTAACATCCGTGGATTTAATTTATAAAACAATAATTACGGTTTTACGGAACCGCTGAGACAAAACCGTGATTCTAGGACATACACGATTGAGAGCTGAATGACTCAACCCCGATAAATAAGAAATTAGTAGGTTACGTGCGTGTGAAATTTGCATACCAGGTAATCACAGTTTTGAGTCACAGGCGTGGTAGGTACCCACAATTATTTCATAGATCCATTGATAACACCCGCATGTATCGAAGACTGTTAAAATGCTCTCAAATTCATTTTCAAGTGCGTTAAGACAGACCTGTTGTATAAAATATCGATAAAGAATCATTTTACCCAGGTAAATATTAAAAAGTCAAAGGTTAAAGCCCTCGTGTTACACAAAAAGTGACTATACTGAAAACCCACTAATCTTTCCTGGAAAGAATGGAAATGCGGGCTCGGCACTTTTGCATCGAATATAAAAGCGAATGACGCGTTCAAACGCCAGTTTACAAACCGATAGACATGCGCGCTGTGCTGTTATTGCTCGGGTGCGCGTGCGCTGCGCCCATTGAGAGACCACTGTCATACACACCAGTGAAAACAAGTGAAATGATAGATCCAATACAGTTGAAAAACAGTGAACAATTGGGTGAGAGTTTACGAGGTGAAGAGTCAATACAGTTGAAGAACAGTGAAATTATTGGTGAAAGGCAACGAAAGTCAAGCTTACTGTATTCAGAACTGCAGGTAAAGAAAAGAATGCAGTATGTGAAGCCTCCTATAAAAGCTATCGCACTGCCAGTTCAGTTCAATGACGGACTAGATTCAAGAAAACAGTTGAAGAACAGTGAAATTGGTGAAATATTACGGGATAAGGTGTCAAGTTCACATTCACTGGATACTGGACTGCGGTTTAAAAGAACAGACACTACAGACATGCAAGTCCGCGATGTGCAACCAACAGGGTTGGTCAGTGATTCTCCCATATTTGCTAAAGCATCAGGATCATACAATCAAGCTCCTGATGTCCTCAGACAATCGCAGACACAGGATTTATTAGGCTACGGGTCACACGGTCAACCTTTAGACAAGCAACCGCAGACTCAGGATCCAAGACGCAGCCGCAAACGTATCGTAGTGTCGGCGCCGACGCCGTGCCAGCGTCGTCCTGGCGTGCTGTGCCGCTCAGATGTTTATGAGTTCGTGTTGTATGGTGACGACGTCCGTCTCAATAGATAGCTGTCATTCCAGTCGGCAGCTGACATTCCAAATAGAGTCATAGCGGACTTTGCCACAGAATTCCTTTATTTTATCCAGTGGATTAAAAGTAGAACCAAAGGGTAGCTAGCCTAGAGTTAGGAATGAGATGGATTGAGTGATTGACATCAATTTGAAAATAATAGAAAATTTAAATATTCAGAAGGGCACCTCTTCTCCAAATTATTTTCCGAGTGCACCACATTTTTTATAAACATTCGTAAATTTTTGTTGTTAGCATGTTATAATAAAAATTTCAGGTAAAAAGGTGTTCGTATGTACAATTGTACATGCCTTCTTCCCTCTCGTAATTTTTGGACTTTTTTCAGCAACTTGTGAATAAGGCGACACACAGGCAGTTTTAATCTAAATATTATTTATGAAATAAGAATAAAGTTAATTAAATTGCAGTTGTTAATTGTTAATTTCTTGGTACCCAAATTTTTATTTTAGGTTTGTTTATTTAGTTATTTACTGTCTTACTTAATACGGGAACATTTTATTAGATAAAATATTTATTTACTTAGTCCAATTCGATAAATGTAACCTGTAAAAGACTGATTAGCTGATTATGATTAAGTAACCAATATGGATGGATTACCGTATTCAGTAGGTACCATAGTTACATTACAGACTTACAGTGGAACATAATACGCTAAAGGTTAATGGAAACGGGTAACTCTGTGATCCTAGAAAGTGCCTTGTTTTGATTGACAATTTGAAAATTAATTAATGAACTTAAAAATAACTAATAAGCAATAAAATGTTTACCAAAATATATGTTCTTTCTCTTTAGAGAATTTACTAAGCATTAATGCAGGAATGCAAATTGTACTTATTTACCTATATTTTACTAGGTAGATAAAATAAATGTGTGGTCTTTTCACTTTCTTTCTTTCTACCCTAAATATGTATTTACCTAGGTATACTAGGTAGGTATACCAGGTATGTACCTAGTATACCTACCCACCTACACTACGCTACATTTTCCAAAGATATACAAGTCGCTTAGCGCCTGAATAACACCACATAGCAACGCACTCAGTTAACGAAATTGAGTATTCAAGATAAGATTAGTTGCCTAGATGGCCCAAATTATAATCTCATAATGCCTGCGCTTACTTCTTTATCTATACACCTTTGTTGGCAATCATTATGTTAACGATGACTCTGATTGCTTTTTTGACCCCTTGACCCGGATTATGGAGATGCAAATGGTGCAATAAATTACTCACAACTCACAATAAAGCCTTTGTGACATTATAATATGTCCTTGTTAATATTTTATTATTCAATATATTTTTAGTAATGGGGTTGGCCGGTGGAAAGTATTTACAGATGGCGCCATCATAGCTTGTACCTGTCATTCCTACAAATAGTGTCAAAATCTTGTTTTTTTTTTGATCTGGATGGGCTAGCCTTTAAGCCAAATCCCATACAACAATACTAGTGAAAGCTCAAAGCAAGAATTAACTAGAGCCCGCACACGTGTACCCCCGTAAGGGATAGATATATAAATGCCCATAATCACTTCTACAGCATAAAACAGAACAATTTACCAATGTTTTCCTTAGCCGACACAACTTTCTAGGAAAACTAACAGCTTTTCTCGTAGCAATCACAGAAATTCTTGAAGAAATCGCGCATTATATCTGTTTGTTACCCTCCACTGCTAGAAGTAACGCGTGGAGGGTAATAGAAACTATGACAAGGACCAACGATAATAGCACCTCTCTGCCGTATCTATTGAAAGTGTAATAAGACCATCCCGTTCTATCTTGGTATTATTAGTTCCGTGTCAGATCTATGGGTGGTATATCTATGAGTGAAAGGGACCTAGCTATGCTGGCGCCATCTGGCCAAACCGTTGACAGTTGCCAACCCCATTGGGAAAACCTAATGATAAAAACGTGCTAAGGGAGTGTTGAATCATGCGGTTGGGTTGGCCATGGCCATAAGCCATAACGAAGAGCCTTCCCCCCGCTTTGCGTGTAAGGGAAGTGGATATCCATAAAGCTGTTTATTTTGGCTTGCTTATGTTTTTTTTCGTTTATTTATTTGTTGCCGTTATCTGTTGTTAATTATAATTGATGTAGGTAAGTATAAATTACATATCGACTCGTACTACATTCTTAAAGCTACGAGTACCACACAGCCAGTTACGAGAAGAATTAAATGATCTAACCACGTCTGAACTATAAATAAATAAAATAGGACACGGTGTGAGCTCACTTTCTAACGAAATTACGAAACGAGCTTCCTAAATACATATCAATCCTTTGTTGTATCATACCATTCCAAAATTAGTTAACGCATGAAAAACGCCTTAGTATACTTCTGGCAACACCGCGGCCGAGCTGTCAGGCACGCCTTGTCAATTGTCATTCATTGAGTACTTCGTACGCACGAGCGTAGTGTCGCGAGTTAATATAATTGATTTTCGTCGTGTTTAATCACAGTAACGATGTTGTATTAGTGTTGTATCGTGTTTAAGAGAAGTGTAGAACATGGCTTATGATATTACGTGGATTATCCCGCGGCTGAGAAGCCCGGGACGACTGTGGACGTGCGCAAGTTCGATCACCGTTGCTGTTGTTGGACTGTTCAGTAAATTCATCGTAGGTGGGTATTCTGTGCACTTAATCAAATACCTGAGTGTAGAGGTATTGGGTCTCGCGTGTCGTGCTTAGGAAATGGGTAAACTAGTTCGCTAAAACTAGTTGTTATGTAGCTTACATCAGTGAAACGTGATTGCACGAAGCGCTGACGTTATATTTACGTCCTTCCACGGGTCATTTGTACCCCGAGAGGTCAATCCCCTTTACACAACCCTTAAAACACAAATAAGTGACCTTAAAACCCTCTTAAAAAAGCGATTGTGACAAAACTTTTGAATATTCATTTATGAATAACTTACCAACTAGTTTGACTAGTTTTGTAAAAAATTAGCAATATTTAAATTACTTAACAATGTGTATATTTGTTTGTTAAGTTTCAAGCATAGTTAACAAAAAACTGATGAAATACCTAAATAGGTATAAGTAAATACTTTGCAAGCATTAATGCCAATCACTTTTACCATTGTGTAATGTTTACGCATTCAAATTTTGAGTAATTGTTAAATCATTGTTGACAACTCATTTGACTTAAAATGAATTAACAGATGATCAACAACACTTATTTACTCCAAGCAAAAGAATAATTTTTAATTCATTGTAATGATATCCTTCATTCAAACAATTAAACATTAAATTTGGTTTACCATATTCACAACACGACATAGCACTCAAAGAGTTTATAAGATCTATTTTAAAATACTCAAAAGTTCAAAAATACTGAGTAGGTAGCATGACAATACCATGTTGGTACAATGGTGTGAATTTAATATATTGGTTTAATACATTCATTGATAAACATTTATTGTATCATTTTATATAAAATTAATAATTCATGATTATTCTATATTTTATTTAATATCTAACAAATAGTCACATTCTTGATTGAATAAAGTGGTTGCCCTAAAATTAATATCTACATTTAGTCATGTAATCTTATCTCTTATCAGACATTGTACCCAAATTTATTTGTTTACAAATTCAGCTTAAACACTGATTATTTTAAGTTTGATTCTATTCGCATCATACAATACTTTTCCATAAATTAGAGAATTACACATACAACTTGTTCACTGCAAACTGACTTGTTAAAGTTTAAAAATTACTTAGATGTTAAACATTCAACCTAGTCGTTTACCTTGTACAGTTGACCAAAAATATGGTTTACCACCCTATGGTTAAAGTTCGTTTGAACATCATGAGACAACAAGGTTGTGCATGTTTTAAACTCCGTTAGAAATGTCAACCTTACCGATCATTAGATCTCGCAGAAACTTTTGTCAAAACTGGTAGGTAGGTAGAGGTAGAGGTTGAATAAAAAAATCATAACAACATTACGTGGATCTTAACAATATTTTATGCAATGCAACTGTTTTATATGTTAAGCCCAAACAGTATACACTATAAACTGTTAACTCACCCTTTCATCATTTTCAGATTGGTACTCCTTGTACTTATTTACATCGGTGTAGGACATTTTCATGAAAAATCTGCATACTGTAATATTATTATAAAACAGCGTTGAATATTGATCTAAAGTGACTTTACTGTAGAGTTGCCATCAAATATATCGGAGCTGCCAGGGTACTCAAAAATATCTGAAGATGCACTTTATCGCCTTGACAATAGAGGTATTGAGATATTTATGAGTTATTACCACCTTAGCCGCTCCGATATATCTGGTGGCGACTGTACAAATGGGGGAGCCTAAGAAAATGCTCTGAATAAAAAACATATTGCATCGGGGCATTCCGGGCTAGTAGTACCAATGTAACTCTATTTTTGTTTCAATTTGATGAAGCCTATACCAATGCCAGTGGTCTGTCACTCCATCAAAAAAATCGAGTTTGATAAGAAACCTAATATGTTTGAAAAGAACTTATCATGTCTTAAGCATGATTTGTTAGGGCCTTATCACACTTGAGCGATTTGAAAGCGATTTCTATACAAATCTCGTAAGCGGCGAACTCGCGGCGTGTTCGCTCCCATACAAAACTCGCTCGCAAATCGCAAGTGTGATAACGCTCTTAGAGTTAGAACTCTGTATATTATTACAATTTAATTACAATGTGCCGATGCTTCCTGTTAAAGTATCAATATTAATGAGCCGTCAACTGGAGCTTATCAAACGAGCGTAAAAACGACGCTCTTGTTTATTAACCTACTTAGTGCGCGCGTTCTTGATCGATGATTTACAAACTAACATCAGTAGAAACTTCAATAGATATTATAGACAAAGGAAAATTAAGCGCCACCAGGGCCCGGCGGTAAGACGTCAGACTTTCAAGCCGGAGGTCTCGGGTACAAACCCCGGCTCGTACCACTGAGTTTTTCGGAATTAACGTATGAAATAGAATTCGATATTTACCAGTCGCATTTCGGAGGACAACATCATGAAAAAACCGGACCTTACCCCAAACAAGGCCTAGTTCCCCTCTGGGTTGGAAGGTCAGAAGGCAATCGCTTTCGTAAAACTAGTGCCTACGATAATTCCTGGGATTAGGTTTCCGAGCGGACCCCAAGATCAATAGAGCGTCTTCTAAAACACTATAACATGAATATCGTGTCGATAAAACGGCCTGTTGTTTACATCTAGTTTATTTTGCTGTATTTTCTGTGGTTTTTTTTGAGGTGTTTAATAAGAGTATTTATTTGTATTGCATTGTATCGATGTCTATAAATTCAAGTGTCCTGTTCCTATCACGATATGCCCACGAATCCCGAAGAAATGCGATATCTAATAATCGAAAGGGCCCTTATGGCAGCAGCCGCTTTCATAGTAGTATTTGTATAGATTCAATATAGAACTGAAAGAACAAATCAAATTATTTTTAATGAATATTTTGATTTGTTTATTTTAAGTAGTGACACTACTATATGTAATAATTTTCCTTTTTCCTTTGTATATGACATCTATACAAGTTTATAATTTATACATATAGTAGTGTGACTACTTAAAATAAACAAATCAAAATATTCATTAAAAATAATTTGATTTGTTCTTTCAGTTCTATTGACTGGCAGCGCCATCTCTCTCGCATTCTATGAACTCCTAAGAGCTCAAGAATGGAGGTTATGACTCATAATGTTGTACCTTAGATGATTGGCCAAATGCGCCTTAGCATTTACAAAGGTTGCATATACACGGGAAAATTCGACCGGTGCTTTCGTGGCCAGGTGGCGAAGTTGGTTAACGCGTCTGCCGCGAATGCAGAAGACGCTGGTTCGAATCCAGCCTTGGGCACCGGAGGCGTTGGTCACTTTTTCCTTTGTATATGACATCTATACAAGTTTATAATAGATTCAATATAATTTACAAATAAAGGCATAAGAGACGGTCGCCATTAAAATTATCACAGATACGTTTTGTTTCAGAGTTCCTGAATAAGACGACAGTGTACAACAAAGAACAGTTGACGGCGGCAATGAAGAGGCCCCCAGGCGTGCCACTTATCACTGTCTCTAACCATCACTCGTGCTTCGACGATCCCGGCCTCTGGGGTGAGTCTATCGGTCTCTGCCGTGGGTTAATCGATCAAGCGGGCGTATAAGGCGACAGTGTAATAAACAGCGGCAATGAAGAGGCCTCCAGGCTCCAGGCGTGCCACTAATCACTGTCTCTAACCATCACTCGTGTCTCGACGATCCCGGCCTCTGGGGTGAGTCTATCGGTCTCTACCATGAGTTAATCGATCAAGCGGGCGTATAAGGCGACAGTGGAATAAACAGCGGCAATCAAGAGGCCCCCAGGCATGCCACTCATCACTGTCTCTAACCATCACTCGTGCTCCGACGATCCCGGCCTCTGGGTGAGTCTATCGGCCTCTACCGTGAGTCTATCGATCATGCGGTCATATAAGGCGACAGTGTAATAAACAGCGGCAATGAAGAGGCCTCCAGGCTCCAGGCGTGCCACTAATCACTGTCTCTAACCATCACTCGTGCTTCGACGATCCCAGCCTCTGGGGCGAGTCTATCGGTCTCTACCGTGAGATAATCGATCAAGCGGGCGTATAAGGCGACAGTTTCATAAACAGCGACAATGAAGAGGCCTCCAGGCGTGCCACTCATCACTGTCTCTAACCATCACTCGTGCTTCGACGATCCCGGCATTTGGGGTGAGTCTATCGGTCTCTACCGTGAGTCTATCGATCAAACTAGGTATTATGACAAGGTTTTTAGAGGAATCAGATCGGTTGACAGTACCTACTAGATATTTAATGAATACGAAGGCCTAAATACATATTTATAGCTGCAGAATTTGCAAGTCAGTTTAAAACCTGTCGTAGTATGCATAAATGTTGAAAGTTGCACACATTATGATTACGGTTTCAAGAACCCGACACTGTTGCTATTGCGACATGCAAACGGAATTGTACCTCACTCTCGAAGGGAGAAATTGTGACACTTTTTTTGGAAAAGGTGCAGTCAGCAATAATAGTATCTTCCTACGCGAAGGCCGCAAAAATATGTGACACGCTCCTATGGCTCTACAATAAGAGCGTGTCATATATTTTTGCGTTCTTCGTGTAAGAAAATATTATTGATGCCGACTTGTAAGGCGCTTACGGTGTATGTATGTTGTATTCAATTCAATATTGTAGTTGAACAATAAAACCGCAAGGGCCGGACGCCGAATGGTAGGTACCTTTTAATGGCGACTGTCACATTTGTTTGAGTAAGACTCAGCGCAGGCGCAGCAGCATATAGCCATAGACTTAAAGATATAATAGACGGCCATAGTCTAAGAACTTTTTGAGGCTCCAAGTATTTAGCGCCATCTAGTTGAAAGCGACCTAAAGATAGCCAAAATGTAAGACGAAATATCAGCTCCATCTAGTAACGACTAGTGTACTACTAGTACGCTGTTCGTTACAAGATGGAGGTCACATTTCCTCTTACATTTTGGGTATCTTTAAGTGGTTTTCGGATAGATGGCGTGATATACTCAAAAAGTTCTTCAGGCTGTGTTACTCTATTATATGAGTTACTCTATGATATAGCTAATGCGGGTGAGAGGTCATAATCAACTTATCGTTAAAAGAAGTGTCTGTGTAGCTCATTTTGAACACCACATATGCTTAGCTACTTTTGCTGCTGATGGCCATTTTATTTGGCAATCACTATTATTCTTTATTTATTTAACCATTTAAATGGCATAGGCTATAAAACTTGTAATCAGCCTGCATATTTTACTGGTTTTTTATTGAATTTCCTGCGATACGATTACGACATACTTACGTAAAACTAAAAGAATAAAAAAAATCTTACAGTAGGTAGGTACTTAACCTAGCTAGCCTATTTCTTCGCGTATAGGTCAGGTTTCCTTACGTTGTTTTCCTTCACTAAAAAGCTAAAAGTCAGGATTTCAACTAACAACATCCAGCAAACTAAAGACTGTGTACGATAAAATAAAATTAAATTAAAATATATTTATTTCAAGTATCATTTGACTCATAATTTATAATAATAACTCATACAGTACACTTAAAGCTAACATTAAAAGTTAAAACTAGGTAGGCACATTGGCTACCACATTGACAGCCGTCATCGATTTCTCAATGTGTCAATCACAGTGCTGCCAAATCTGGCCACGCATGATATGGTACATCTTTTTATTGAATGGGCATATTCAACCAACACTTCTAATTAATAATTTGGGGTTATCAAGCTACATAATAAAATTGAAAACATAATATAAACGTTACGTTGTCTATGAGTTTGATCACTATATATTCCACAGTGCCTATATTTTGTTGTCCACAGTGTTCTGACAGTGTTTACCAAATTTTCTTGTTAAAAATAGTTTTTTATTATAAATAAGATAAATCAAATTATACCTTATTACATTCTCTTTTCACCATAGCTAACATTGTTCTAAGTGTATTTAGATTGAAATAGTTCGGAGTTTAGTGAGTTTGACTTTTTGTCAAAAAAATGGCTGCCATATAAAAATTACTTTCAGTGCTTGGAGTAGAAAGTTTTCCTGACTACCTCAAGTAGAATAGAGTTTCAAAGCATTTTTTTTGTAAGGTGACATTCTACTGACCATAAAACCGGCTATGAAAATATAAATACATTGTGGTATTTTAGTAGGAAGCGAGTGAAGATTATCAAAAAACGATGGACAAAACATTAAAGATATGGTGGAATACCTTCTGTAAAAACTGAGACAAGCCCATACAATTGTAATATGATTCTATTTTTATTATATATGACTATAATTACAGATTATTTATATAAAAGAACTGCTTGAATATGTGTATCCGAAAAAAAAGATATACCAGATCATGCGTGGCCAGATTTTATTGTAGACAGTCGTTAATTAGTTAAGTAATAAAATAAGAGATTGAACGTGGCTTGCTTTTTGTAAACTATAAACTTTTATTAATTTTTAGAGATTCATACATACACATACACACGTACATACATAAGGCGAGAAATTCGCATGTTGTTGGTGCCCTTATTTTGAGCAAAATATACGGATCCCTCAATTGCACCAGGATCTCATTACTCATTAGCAGATTCTGGTGACAATAGGACGAACTTTCGAGCAAAATAATAATTTTCCAAGTTGGTCAAGTAAGACGGTATTAAAAAAAACATTGGGAATCAAACATTTGTATTTTTTCCCGTTTGATATTTCGTCAGGTGACAAGCAAAACTCGCTAAGTACAACCACAAGTTAAAGCCAAGCCATAATGAACCATACTGGCAACATAACAAGGTTGACTTTTGTTTTTTTTTGTAATTAGTGAGCTTTGCTTGTCCCGTTAACGTAACTTGTCCCGTGGTTGCAGTAGGAGTCTGCTAAGGGAATATACCGGGAGATGAGCAGCAGCATCTTCTGAAAGCCTAAACAACAATAAATAAAAAAAAAACTGCGCGCGCCAACCCGCCTGCCAAGCGTGGCGCGTATGGCAAACCCCCCCTTTAAAAAGGGGAGGCCTATGTTCAGCAGTGGACGTCTTATGGCTGAGATGATGATGATGATGAGCTTTGCTTGTCACCTGAATTTTGAAAATAAAATGCAAAAATTATGAATTTTAATTTAAGGTTTACGTTATTACCTAATTTATGGAATGAATTATATCAGACTTTGCTTTCAAAACAATACTAAGCCAGCGATAGCGATAGGCAAGTCACTATCATCGATTTGCTTATCACTTGACAAATGTCTCGGGCCCCGAAAAAATGCAATGCAAATTATTTCAACCAAAATACATGTAAGGGTGACTGATGATGCGGTACGAGACAAACCACACCGGTTTACCGATACTCTTGTATCAAATGTAATGATTTTGTTGTAATTACCTTAATAAATAAATAAATAAAATGCTATAGTTACTGGCCACCTGTGTAGTTATTGGCCACTTTAGATAGAACAGTTTCTTACAAAGCAATAGAGCTTGTACTCGAATGAAAGTGACCAAAATTAAATTTTGGTCATGCTTCTACTTTCGATTAAGAATTCTATTTCATCAAGAGTGAACCCTATGCCAGTTGAAAGTGTTGAAACTGACTACGAGTACTTATGTACCTACTAATTGATATACGTCCAATACATAGTCCTCTATTAAAACTGAGTGCCAAGGCCCTTAAAGCTCCGTTTCCACCAGAGATGAGCGAGCGTGTTTGCGAGTAGGGGAAGATGGGGAGGCTTCGTACACTTTTTATTCGGAGCCTTGTAAAACAAAATGTAACAGATATTTTACAATGAAACGAATGCTATATATGTTACTGAAAGAACAAATCAAATTATTTTAATGAATATTTTGATTTGTTTTGAATGCTATGTTATTGTCCATTTATCTGCCTATAATAATAGCGCATTTCTGGCTTGATATAAAGCAATTTGGCCAAGCTATAACGATTTTTCCAAAAAATGGGAGCTGTACGAATTCACCCCACCACGCGGGGTAGCTCCGTACACTATTCGTTTCTCCCCGGGATTCATGATTTTACCAGCTATTTCGCCAGTTTCAATCACTTTTTAAACATATCTTACTGACCTGTTTTTGAAATTATGTTATTCTTGATTTTAACTTACATGGGGTGCATTCGTACAGTATGAAATTACATACATTTTTAGTGTACGAAGGTATCCCAATCCAACCGACCAGAAAAAAATCAAAATAAAAAAAATATCGTTAATATAATCCCAAAAGTATTGTTTAAATAACAATATTTAGCATATATTTACAAACAATACTAAAGCATTTTTTCTAAGTCCATCCAAACTTTTTGGAAACAAACGCATTCAAAGGAGAACTCAAAATTACTTGCGAGTGGCGAAAACACATATCAGCTCGTTCTTGCGAAATCTTGTACCGGACTGCCATTACTTTTGGAAGGTAGCCTATGCATGTAAGTAGCCGTGTTGTATACAAATATGAACGCTTCAGCGTGTTGGATAGCCGAGATATGACCACTGTACGAAGGCTCCCAGTGTACGAATCTACCCTGTCTTCCCCTAATGTGTTTTTGAAAACCAATAGAATCACATTTGTTTATCCTCGCACAACGCAGCTCTAGGATTGGTTCTCAACAAACACATTCCCCTCAACGCATCCTCACTCATCTCTGGTTGAAACGCAGTGTAAATAAGAAAGTACTAAAACAGTAGGTTTGCTCACACTCACGCTCGTTAAAACGTTGACTCATTGTCATCATCATATATTTAAGAGCTAGGCTCTTGTCGGTGGAGCAATTTCCATGCCTGTCTGTCATTTGCCTTCTCCTTTACAGCCTGATAGGACATGACGTTTATTTTTTCCTTTACTTGATCCATGTATGCTCTCCTTGGCTTTCCTGGCTTCCTTTCTGCCTCAACTCTACCTTCTATGATATTTCTTATAAACCCATCGTGCCGCAGCAGGTGTCCAAGCATCTGCCCTCTTCTGTTATCTATGGTTCTCAACAAACTTCTCTTGTCTTTTACCATACTTAAAACTTCTTGATTGGTTTTCTTTTCTTTCCAGCTGACCTTTTCCATGCGACGCCAACATCACATCTCAAAAGCCTCTAACCTCTCCCTATCACTCATTGTAAAGTTGCATTATTTTCTAAAAATCTGACATAATTCACATAATCAATAGGTACGAAATGAAATACCTCATTTTGACTGCTCTTTCGGCATCACATTTTACTGTTACTACTAAGTTACTATGACGGCAAAATCCTCAGCATAACTATCATATTCACGCTCATTGCAATCTTCTTGAAATTCCTTTTGACGATTATTATTACTATGAACTACAACTCTGAGAACAATATAAATAGGTATAGAATTATTGTTATTTAGTCGTTCAACCGGTTTTTATAGCGCATGCATTCAATCGGTATATGCGATATTTTAATGTTACGTACTTGTCGGTATCGGTACTACAGTGGAACCTATTTATTTATTTTTATTTTATACCGGACGTGGGCTTCTTCCGCCACCGCAAACTGACATAGATAGATACCTAATGATAAGGGTGCTAACTGAATGGCCACTAGAACGGCGGCCGCCTGCGCGCCTGGCGCCGCGTCTATAGCAAACATATGAAAACGTATGGTGGTGACCACAGTGAACGCGATCCCGACGCCGAACGCTCGCCACGGAGACGGTACGCAATGTGTGCTGGCGACGGCCAGGAGTTCGAAAATCGACAATTCTTTGTCTCCGTCTCTATCACTCTTGCATTTGAAAGAGAGTGATGCAAATAGACGATTCGACAAACGAAATGGTTCGCGGTTATAGGCCAGGCATCCCGACTAATCTGAATCTGACTCACACCATAGGTACATTGAATGTTTTGCCCTCCTGTCACGGCATCGGCGTCGCTTCTCTCTTTCTAGGCCACCAGACACTGTCAGCCAGTAATAATGACATTATTTCTCTACTCATCCTTGTCATCCTCCATATACATAGAAAATGACGTAGAGGGTATAGAAATAATGACATTATTACTGACAGTGTCTGGACCGCTTCTCCGTCCGCAGCTCAATAACCACTACTCTAAAAAGCTGCACTGCCATTTGGTTCATTCTTTATTATATACCAGAACGGTGGCAAACAAGCATACGCCCCGCCTGATGGTAAAGCAGCTACCGTAGCTTATAGACGCCTGCACCACCAGAAATGTAACATGCGTGTTGACCGACCCTTAACAAAAAAGGAGGATTCACTGTGTTGGCGGCTAAAGGAAGGAGAGAGTCCGTCATCATCAACACACTGGGTCCTCTTTGAGCTCTTAAGCTGTTACGATTTTTTTAAATTAAAGCTAGAAATAAACCTTAAAAATCGTTATTTCCTTATCTGTGTCTCTTTCGTAATTTTGTGGACCTGGCGTGTTGTTTTTGTTATCAAAACATATAAACACATAGTAGACTTGACCCACATGTGTATCAGCCGCATGTCAGGCGATGTGACGTCATAACCTCAGAGATTAGTTTCATGCGCGGGCGCTGACATTACGCGAGAGTCGCGAGACTCGTGTGTTACCTGACACTTCGGCAATCGTCTGACCGGCGACGTCAAGAAAGCGACTACACTCTGCAGAATAGTAAATTTTACACTGCTTTTAGATATATGAAATGAGAGCGATTAACTATTTTATTGCGCAAAAAGTATAAGGAGATATGTTACATTCCGTGTTAACAAATATTTTTACTTAAAGAAAAAAAAAAACGTCTTCACTTAGGCTACTTCACATTTTCAAGAGCAAATGCCCGAGCACCTGCAAAAAATACTGTAGTCTGTAGCCACTTTATGTGTGCTTATAATTTTTTTTCCCTCGGTTTCTCCATGATACCATCATCAGATCATAACCTGATAACAATTGAAACAACTTGTCAAGCCCCGTCAATAACTTTTCAAACAAAAAAATCCAAATCGTTCCAGCCGTCTTCGAATAATCAGTGAATATACATTAAAAAAAAAACAAATATCCTGGTGAATTGAGAACCTTGTTTGATCACCGCACAATACAGTCAGCAGCAAAAGAAGCTAAGCGGGTAGAGTGTTCAAAATGACCTGCACACGCTCTTATTCTCTTAACAATAAAGTCGTGTGCAGCTCATTTTGAACACCTCACCCGCTTAGCTACTTTTGCTACTCACTGTTTATAGTGCCGAAAAGAAAATTCTGAAAGGAAACGTTTCGTCCGTGAAGAAATCACCGCATCTCACAAATCGCCGTCGGTCTGACAGTCTCATGGTGATTTTTTTGTAGATTAGTGTTAGAAACCAGACCAATTACGGTGTCTGGTCTGCCTAAAATCTAAAAAAAACTCGCGGTCAATGACACGAACGATAGTTGGATATGCTCATCATCAATATCCATAGCTAATCGATTTATTGTACTTTTGGTAGGTACGTGTCCGTGCCGTTGGGTGCCCGGCCTTAGAATTGTCACCCACCAAATCGTCCCGTGGTTGCAGTAGGAGTCTGCTAAGGGAATATACCTGGAGATGGGCAGCAGCATCTTTCGAAAGCCTAAACAACAATAAACAAAAAAAATCTGCGCGCGCCAACCCGCCTGCCAAGCGTGGCGACTGGCGCGTATGGCAAACCCCCCCTTAAAGGGGAGGCCTATGTTCAGCAGTGGACGTCTTATGGCTGAGAATTGAGATGATGATGGGTACGGAACCCTAAGAATGGTTTCTTAACCTCGATTTAAATTTGTAAACACGTATATTACTGGTATAATATTCGAGTAGCGTGCGTGCATTATCTACAATTAAAAAGAGATTAAAATAAACGGTACAGAAGGCACTTCAAAGACAATCTGTACGAATTCCTACCTAATTGCCTAATACACGTGACGTCATCAAAACAGCAGGAACGGGGTCAATGTCTTACTGATAATGTTTGATAGTCTGGCTAAATATAGACAACCACCTATAGACTCCGATTCATCTCAATCTTCACATCGATATACATATGTATCGCTCGCACACCGACGCGGCGGCCTGTAGAATTCGCACCGGCGACAATAAACGTCTATTTGAGCGTTAGAAATAGCGATGTAAAATCTCTACGCTAGGAGCCGTGCCTCTTCTGCTGCTGACTACTGTTACTTACGATTTTTTAGTTAAATGAGCTTTGTTATTTAGTTAAATAAGAGGGTAAGTGATCTGTGTCCGATGGTTTCTGGGCCGCAGGTTTGGTGTCGGACAACTAATTTGGGTGCGACAGTAAACCAGAATAGAACATAATTAACCTAATTTTCAAACGAATTTTCTGCAGTTTTAGATCGAAAATGGAGTTTTTGCGTGATTTTAATGAAAATGTATCGAATCGGACTTGAACCCAAATTGGCACTGATTAGATATTATTAATGCGAAAGTTGAATGGTTTCGAAATAACTAACACAATTTCACTTCAGCGGATGCTTAAGATATTGGGATTGGGGGTGACTGTAACATCGCCCACGCTGTTAACTTACCAACAGTGGACCTTATGCCTTTTTTAATAAGGTCCACCGATGTACAGATAAGTGTGTTGCTGTTTGTACATAACCCATAGCTGGTATGTGGTTTATCTTCTATCCTAATCGTAATCTATTCTTACAAAGGAATGATCTTGTTCAACGACAGACACGTCAGAAAACTATGTCCCGTATGCACAAACCTATTTGTAACAAGATGATGTACGAAAAAAATGCTTACAACATGTGCATTATAATTTACAACCACCTGCCCCAGCACTTGAAAAACCTAGAAGGAAACGAATTCAGTCGAAATCTTTCTAACTGGCTTCTTGACAAGTGTTTTTACAGCACTAAACAATATTTAGAATTTAATCATAATATAGGTTGGTAATTTATATTTATATAATAATAGTTCTTGGTATTTGTGACATAATGTTTGACATTCTTCTTTATTTTATTTTGTAATATCTATGACTGACATTGTTAATTATATGAATAATCTGCCCTTATTCCTGTTTAGAATTTGTAGCTATAAGGAAACATTTGCACGCTTGCTTGCAAGCAAAATACAATGTACGAACTGTATATATAAGAACTTAACCACTGTATTTTGGCAAATAAAATTGATTGATTGATTGATATGCCATGTTTCATTGTGGAGATGACATGAGACGTGCGGTAATTAACCAATAGCATCATTCGCCGCTCACCTCCACCTCAGTGGAAAGACTGCCTCTTGGTTGATTCTTGTACGTCTCATCTCCACTCTCAGTGAAAATGCAGCCTAAAACTATTATGGTTGTCGCACACTAATAGATTCGGAAAGGGATAGGCAGACACGGCCTCGCCCATACAAAAACAAGCCGAGGCCGCATCCATGGGGCTACTTTGAAAAATTATAGGTTTTTTCAAACGCTCTAGTATAGTGACTAAACGGGAAAAGGGACTGAATTTATTTTCGAATATATATTATTAGACTATATACTCTTGTTTTTGGCACAAGCCGAAACACGATTGCTGAGAGTTGCCTCGATAGAAAAAAAATCCGAAGTTGGGTCCTTTTTCCCCTTATTTTTCTTAGCTTACGTAAACTATAAGAGATTAAACAATATAACTAAGTAAAAAATATGGTATTGTGGTTTATCTAAAAAGTCACAGAAGCAAAATTAGACAAAACTTTATAGATTCGCTTATTTATCGTAGTTTGGTCAAAAAGTCTGATCCTTAAGAGCGTTGCATCTCTTTATTTCGTGCACGGGAGCCATAAACGTGTCTCTTACGGATGGGCGTGGCTTGTCCGAATCGAGGAATGGCCTTAAGTGTGCGTTACAGTATGGGCTTTCATAAGTCTACTGAACGCCTCGTGCTGAGGCTGTCCCTATCCCGTGCCGAGCCTCTTAGTGAGCGAGAACCTTTATAGTACATAGAGTTACAAAGAGCAATAAAGAGTGGCACAGAAAAAGCGGTCCTAATACGTCCTCTTTTGTCTAAGAGAGCCAAAGCTAGTTCTGTCTGTCATTACATAAATTTCTACATATATTATAAGTACAACATACACTCAAACCATAACATAAGAACCTATTACATAAGTTAAATGCTAATATGTAGTCCTAACATATAATTTTTGTTCGCAGGCGTGCTAGACGTAGGAACGCTAGCCGGCTCTATGGGCCGCCGTATGCGGTGGTCTCTAGCCGCGCACGACATTTGCTTCACCAACGCTCTACACGCTGCCTTCTTCGCTCTAGGGAAGTGTGTGCCGGTGGAGCGGGGAGCAGGAGTCTACCAGGTACAATAATGAATCTTACTGCATTGATATAAGGTCGACAATTGCATGTAAAGCTGGCTCTATGGGCCGCCGTATGCGGTGGTCTCTAGCCGCGCACGACATTTGCTTCACCAACGCTCTACACGCTGCCTTCTTCGCTCTAGGGAAGTGTGTGCCGGTGGAGCGGGGAGCAGGAGTCTACCAGGTACAATAATGAATCTTACTGCATTGATATAAGGTCGACAATTGCATGTAAAGCTGGCTCTATGGGCCGCCGTATGCGGTGGTCTCTAGCCGCGCACGACATTTGCTTCACCAACGCTCTTCACGCTGCCTTCTTCGCTCTAGGGAAGTGTGTGCCGGTGGAGCGGGGAGCAGGGGTCTACCAGGTACAATAATGAACCTTACAACATAGATATAAGGTTGACAATGCATATAAAGCGGGCTCTATTAGCCGCCGAATGCGGTGGTCTCTAGCCGCGCACGACATTTGCTTCACCAAAGCTCTTCACGCTGCCTTCTTCGCGCTAGGGAAGTGTGTGCCGGTGGAGCGGGGAGCAGGAGTCTACCAGGTACAGTAATGAACTTTCCTGCATGGATATAAGGTCGACCATTGCACGTAAAGTGGGCTCTATGGCGACTATGGGCCGCCGTATGCGCTGGTCTCTAGCCGCGCACGACATTTGCTTCACCAAAGCCCTTCACGCTGCCTTCTTCGCGCTAGGGAAGTGTGTGCCGGGGGAGCGGGGAGCAGGAGTCTACCAGGTACAGTAATGAACCTTACTGCATTGATATAAGGTTGACAATTGCTTGTAAAGCCGGCTCTTCACGCCGCCTTCTTCGCTATAGGGAAGTACGTACTCGTACAGCGGGTAGCAGGGGTCTACCAGGTACAAATTGACCTTACTTACTGCAATCTACAATGGCTGGTCTCTAGTTTTAAGTTCCTATCATTTAGGGGACATCCGTCCTTATCGCTCCACCACTCATTCATTAGCAATATAAGTCAGCAGCAGTATAAAGAATATTGTATTGTATTGTATAAGTCTATACTAAAATACAATGAAAACAGATACCTTCTTATAGAAGGTTCCATATAACGTAACCCATTTTTTACTATCCTTGAGTCTAGATTACAAAGATGCAAATGATCCACTTGCCCCAATTTATCGTTTATCTCGAACGATGACAACGTGAGTAAGATCTATTCACATAAAAACTGATTATACTGATTATATCATACATATATGCCCGTGTATATATGTATCAGGCGTGCCTATACTTAATGTGCGTGATGAGGTCAAGTTTAACGACCTTATTAATATGGAAATATATTACGTAGATTTGTATAACCTTTTAAGTTAAATGATATCAAAGGCCCTGACAGTAATATCTATTTAGAAGTTTATTTTGGTCACATTATTAAAAAAAGCATTTATTTCGGACGAAAGAATCCATATAGTGTTAGGATTACAATGAATGAAACGTTTTTTTTGTAATAATGTCGTTTTAATAAGAATATATTTACTTTATTTTAGCAAATACTTTTAGGTTTTCTGAAATAAATGCGTAATTGCCTATCTACTCATATTTCCTGTCCGTTTAAATGCAAATAAGTATTTCTGAAGTATGAATTATAGAGTTTTAAAACACAGCGCATAATCAAATCGTATTGTAATCTAAAATCGAATAAAACAATACAGAGTCAACCTTGTAGTCTATGATGTACAGTCGCCATCAGATATATCGGAGCGGGCAAAATGGTCACTAATATCTGAACAACGCAGGCGCGGTCGCAGCCTCAAATTTTTGGGGGTCACTAAAGCAATAAAAAAATTTAAATTTTTGAGTGGGTCTTTTTTCAATTCAACACGTATGATTTTGGGGGGATCATGTCCCCTGTGCCCCCCCTGGGACCGCGCCACAACGCCTCTATTGTCAACGGGATAAAGTGCATGTTCAGATATTTTCGAGTACCCTGGCCGCTCCAATATATTTGATGGCAGAAGTTTATGTCTGCTCCTGACAGTGATTGTCTTTTCCAGCGCGATACAGTGCATGTTCAGATATTTTCGAGTACCCTGGCCGCTCGGATATATTAGATGGCGAAGTGTATGTCTGCTCCTGACTGTGATTGTCTTGTTATTTTCAGCCCGCGATAGACTTCTGCATCGAGCGGTTGACGCGCGGCGAGTGGGTGCATATATTCCCTGAAGGGAGGGTTAACGTCAACAAGGTACATTATTATTATTAACTATTACTATTAACTAGTGGTTCTGTGGACCGTAGACTTCGGAGAACATAAATAACGCGACAGTAAACTTCCCCCCTTTTCCCCCTCATTTTCCTGGCTGGCTCGACAATTTTTGGCAAATAAATTAAGAAACGTACATGCCAAGTTTCATCGTAATCGGATGAAAAATGCGACCTCTAGACCGGCACTGACCAACCAACCAACCAATACACACACATCAATTTACCAAATCGTCGTACCAGTGAAAACGGAGACGAAAACCAATAAATATAGGGTTAGGGGAAAAGTGGGGATGTAATCGAAAGAGCGCTCCGTTAGCGAAGCGAGTTCTTACAAACAACTCGCTACTGGGTCGTCTCGGCATTTCGATGGCTTTTTAACCGACTTCAAAAAAGGAGGAGGTTCTCAATTCGACTGAATTTTTTTCTTTTTTATCATCATTATTATGTTTTTTTTTGTATGTATGTTACTCCATATCTCCGTGAATCGTGAACCGATTTTCAAAATTTTTTTTTTAATCGGACAGGTATAACCCCTAGATGGTCCCATTGTCACCAAGTCAGGGTCTGATGATGGGATCCTGGAGAAATCGAGGGAACTCTTCAACTATTATAGGCACCTATAGTGATTTCACTATTTTTTACAGCAACTCGGCCACTTCCTCTTGGAATAGCGGATCCTAAGTGAAGTCGGTTCTTTTTTTGTTTTAAATTATTGATTTTGAGAGTTTGTTCGACGATAACTTTAGTAACGTTTTCGAACGAGCGGAACGTAAGCGAAGCGAGTTCTTACAAACAACTCGCTACTTTGCCGTCTCGGCATTACGATGACTTTTTTATTTTGAGAGCTTGTTCGACGATAACTTTAGTAACGTTTTTCTGATCTTCATGAAATTTGATGAGGTTGTAGCAGAGATACATATAATTTGAGAGTTCGTATATGAGCAGGATCGATCAAGGGGTCATGGAGCTACAAGGTGTGAAAAAATCATGATATGGGTCTTGTTATATTGATCATCTCGTTTGCAACGAAATCGCGAGTTTTCAGTTCGAGGCGGACTACTAGCTTAAATTCAGTATACAACAAATTTACAAATATTTATTTGCTCAAAATGTGGTACATAAGGTCTTACAAAATTTCAAGGTTCACACGTTTAACCAGAATATGGCATGCAAAAATTAAACTTATAATAATATCATGTCAGCATACAATTTTACAATGAGCTATGTACAAAATAGGTATATTTATTATAAAGAGATGGTTTTTTTTTTCGCGATATAATCCGTTTAAAGTTGTTTTATTACATGAATAACTATCGCGGCGACCGTACACATTTTAAATATAGGGTTGACCGAAGCGAACAGGATCGCAGAGCGAAAGGATTTTGGTTACATTTATAATCGCGGACAGCTACTTAATCAGCGTCCCGCGTAAGTTTAACCTTCCCGCAACGGCTGCCATGGCATAATAAAAACGCTTAAATTGATCCGTTTCGCCCTACGATCCGATTTGCCTCGGTCTTCCCTAGTTAAGGCCGTTCCTCGATTCGGACAAGCCACGCCCATTCGTTAGAGACACGCTTATGGCTCCCGTGCACGAAAGAAAGAGATGCAGCGCTCTTAAGGATCAGACTTTTTGACCAAACTACGATAAATTAGCGAATCTATAAAGTTTTGTCCAATTTTGCTTCTGTGACTTTTTAGATAGATCAGAATACCATATTTTTTACTTAGTTATATTGCTTAATCTTTTATAGTTTACGTATGCTAAGAAAAATAAGGGGAAAAAGGACCCAACTTCGGATTTTTTTTCTATCGAGGCAACTTTCAACAATCGTGTTTCGGCTTGTGCCAAAAACAAGAGTATATAGTCGAATAATATATATCTGAAAATAAATTCAGTCCCTTTTCCCGTTTAGTCACTAGAGCGTTTGAAAAAATCCATAATTTTTCAAAGTAGCCCCTTAAGACAGTGAAACGCGTCACTTCTTATTGAGCGCAGGGGAAGGCGTTTGACTAGGTAGCCTGTGGTCGGTACTTAACCGCAAATTATTCATATCATGATAAATGTACATATACAATACCTATGTAGTTTATTTATTTATTGCACTAAAAAAACCTTAACGCACAAAAGGCGGAGTCGCTTCCAAATATATCGGCCTAGGTACTTTTTCATGATTCATAGTTCTTTTTATTTTAAGTTATTTTTTTTTCCTTGTTAAATAAGTCAAATAAGAAATTCCAAATCCAGTTTTATTTTTTATTTTACATGTTTTTGCTTTGGAACGGTGTCAAATTGAAATGATACCTCAAATGAATTCTACATCCCCGTTTTATAATCTTGGTGGCTCCACTTCCCAAATCCATCCTTGGGTCCTTAAGGAACAATCATGATGAGGAAAGTCTGTTGTTCACGAAAGACCGCATTTCACTTTTTTATGATGTGCAAGCGCAACTAAAATGGACGTACTAACGAGTACACGTTCTGCGCTAAACTTTAAAAGATTACGACGACGACTATTCCGTACGAAAACAACGCTAACTGACCTCCAAACACAATATCTTTCTAAGTATCTTTAACGTTTGAACGTACCACGTGCGCCGGCGCCGGCGCAGTTAGCTCACAATCCTTTGTTTATTTCCGTCCTAACCATGGACGTATGGAATCATTATGGATACCGCGCTGAAAGACACCGCCGCCGATAA
Organism: Pammene fasciana; assembly: GCA_911728535.1. NCBI lineage: Eukaryota > Metazoa > Arthropoda > Insecta > Lepidoptera > Tortricidae > Pammene > Pammene fasciana. Next base: position 17,141,256 of record OU452291.1, on the reverse strand, counting down.
CCCGATTTTTCTCGTGTTTACATGTAAACATTCAGAACAATCGGAATAGAGCGCTGAGCGGAGAGGTGGTTGGCAAAACTTTGAAAACCGAGAAGTGAATAAGTAAGTGGGCATGCGAAACGGCTTATGATGGAATCACAATCAGGGCTTGAAACCGGTTTTCGCAAAAAACCCCGAATTATTTAATTATATGATGGTTTTTATGTACAGTCGCCATCAAATATATCGGAGCGGCCACGGTACTCAAAAATATCTGAACCAGCACCTTATCGTCTCGACAACAAAGGCGTTGTTCAGATATTTGCGACCACCTCGGCCGCTCCGATATATCTGATGGCGACTGTAGAACTCAATATTGTTTATATATGTCATCATCATCATCATCATCTCAGCCATAAGACGTCCACTGCTGAACATAGGCCTCCCCTTTAAGGGGGGGTTTGCCATACGCGCCACGCTTGGCAGGCGAGTTGGCGCGCGCAGTTTTTTTTTTATTTATTGTGGTTTAGGCTTTCTTTTATATACGTAGTGAGTTCATATTATAAGGAGTTTCTATTAAATATGAAATAGTAGACGAAAGAGCGAAAAATATTTCGGTATTTTAGTATGAAGCAAATACCAGTTTCCGAGCCCTGATCACAATTTTGTTACGAGACGCGGTATCCGTAATTATTTCGTACATCCATGGTCTTACCTAACTAGCTAACTACCTATGCGCGAACATACTGAATCGCGCCATTATTCTTGAGGCTCAGAACCAAAAAGACGTATGTCATTTGTATGGTAACCTCATTCCATTTTCATGGCAGTTAAAGGAATCGGTACAAGTTATTTCAAGGGAGAACTGACCGACCATTCTATTTTTTTTTTTTTTTTTTTTTAGAAGAAACAAACAGTCATACATGAACATTGCATTAAGAAGTAAGAACAAAAATTAGACCTATAGTCTCCTAAAGTATACAAAGTTGCAATACGTAGCTAAAGCACATTCACACTTTTATGATCAAGTATTATACGAGTACCTTTGAGCAAACAAAATTGTATAGGTTCGTACATTTAAAAAAGATATTATTTTTAGTTCACTAAATACATATAAAGTTGGTTGCGAACTTTTTACACTTGGAAAAAAAAAGAATATCATATAATGAAAACAAGAATACACTAACATTTTCAGTACGAATACAATATTTACTTATAACTAAAGGTTTTTTTTTTTTTTTTTGCAAACAACCATTTAACAAACATTACATCAACTGCATCATTTATCATACCAAAGTTTATTTAAACGCTCTTTTCAGTGATTTAGGTGTACAGTTAAAGATATCCACACCTATGAGTTTTTCGTTATTATTAAACAATTTACAAGCTCGCTTAGTAAAGATATTCCCGGCGTAGCTGGTTCGACTGTAAGGAATTGAAAAAAGGTCTTTTTTGCGACACTGGCGCTCTCGTCTGCGTGGAACTCTGAGATTTATTTTATGCAATAACGCAGAGGCATCTAATTCTGAGTGAATTATTTTAAATAGTAGTACGGAGTCTACCGCGTCGCGGCGGTCACTTAGTGTTTGCATGTTGAAACGATTACATAAATCCGTGTAGTCGGTGTAAGTAGATCCAGTTCTAAATGCAAGTGATTTGATAAATTTCTTTTGAATATTTTCAATCCTATTAATATGAACAGCGTGATATGGTTTCCAGACCGAACACGCAAACTCCAAGTGACTGCGGACAAAGCTATTGTATAGAATTTTATATGTGTAAGGATTTTTAAAAGGCTTTCCTACCCGCAAAATAAAACCTAGTTGTTTATACGATTTATTAATTATGTTGTCGAAATGAGGGACAAAAGTGAGTCTACTATCCATTAGAATACCAAGATCACGAATTTCGGTAACTCTGTTCAATTTATTTCCCAAAAGACTATAATTAAAGTGAATATAGTTTTTTTTCATTTTTGTAAAAGTAATAACGTTACACTTGTCCAAATTTAAAAACAAATTATTAGAATTACAGTAAGCAACTAAATTATTTAAATCATCTTGTAGTTTAACACAGTCATCTTCACTTTTTATGATCCTGAAAATTTTTGTGTCATCTGCGTATAGCAGTAAGTTAGAATGTTTAATGCAATCAGGAATATCATTAACGTATAAACAAAAAAGCAAAGGGCCCAGGTGCGAACCCTGGGGCACGCCAGAGCTAATAGGTTTCCATTCAGACTGAAAACCCAGCAAAGTTACAGACTGAACTCTGTTTTCGATATAAGATGTTATCCAACGCAAAAGATCACCGTGAATGCCTAATCTCCAGAGCTTCAATAATAAGGTGTTGTGACATATTTTATCAAAGGCTTTAGCAAAATCGGCATATATAGCATCAACGCTAAAACCTTTATCCATTGCGCTAAAAATTACATCAGTGAAAATCAAAAGATTACTTTCAACTGATCGACCCCTAAAGAAACCGTGCTGATTTGAAATGATATGGCGACGTACAGCGTTAAAAAGTTGATCGGTTACTATTTTTTCTAATAACTTAGCACATACGCACAATTTAGAAATCGGCTTTTTTTAAACCGACTTCAAAAAAGGAGGAGGTTCTCAATTCGACTGTTTTTTTTTTTAATTTTTTGTATGTATGTTACTCGATATCTCCGTGAAACGTGAGCCGATTTTCAATTTTTTTTTATCGAACGGGTTTAACCCCTAGATGGTCCCATTGTCACCAAGTCGGGGTCTGATGATGGGATCCTGGAAAAATCGAGGGAACTCTTCAACTATTATAGGCACACCTATTATTTCACTATTTTTTAAAGCAACTCGGCCACTTCCTCTTGGAATAGCGGATCCTAAGTGAAGTCTGTTTTTTTTGTTTAAAATTATCGTTGTAAAGTTTTTGACACTTTTTCGTAAATTGGCCATTACTCTCATTTGCTGTTTTGTGACAGAGAAAGGCTATTAGGTCATCAATCCCAATAGCAGAGACTATAGAGATATAGACGACCACAGCCTAAAAACTTTTTGTAGCTCAAGTCGATTGCGCCCTCTGTCCGAAAGCCGCCTAAAGATACCGATATCGATGAAGAAAATCATCCTTAGGAAACCGGACTTAAGAGTCGCCAGGACGCTCGCGTTCCCATACAAACGTAGTTTAGCTCTCATTTTAAAACGACATGCTTTAGAACCACGAAATTTGGCATGGGCATTCTAGTAGTACATATCTATGTCGGTAATTCGTTTTCGTTCCTAAAAATTGTAATACAAAGAAAATACAGCCAGATACAGATTTACATACAAAACTTATTTTTGCTATATTTTCTTTGTATTACAATTTTTAGCAACGAAAATAAATTACCGACATAGAATTGTACTGCTAGAATGCCCATGCCAAATTTCGTGGTTCTAAAGCATGTCGTTTTAAAATGAGAGCTGAACTACGTTTGTATGGGGACGCGAGTTCACGCGAGCGTCCTGGCGACTCTTAATCCGGAAAAGGCGTAGTTTCCCTTCCTATCTAGGTTGTAATGTCAGAGGGCACAGTCGCTTTCGTGGGACCATACAATAATGAGGGTTTCCAGGAATCCAGGTGGCGGCACTGTCACGAGAAGTCTTTTTACAGCATCTGTCAAAATCCACCAATAAAAAAATGTGATTAAATTTGATTGGTGGATTATCGATTCAACCCTCACTGTATTTAAAATCAGTTTTCAAATCGTCTTCGATATTTTTCATTATCGCACAAAAACCTAACTGCAAATATTAAAACTACTGAAATGCCATTTCGCCAAGTTAAAAACGAGTAATATCGAGTTGTATTGGCGGAAGCATCGATTGTTTCAATAATCGTGGGATCGTCTTTCGACTCCACACCGGAATCGACTTGTTAACGTCATTTTAGGAAATTGAGAGATTGGGTGTAAGATCTAATTTTATTAGTCATAATTTTAAACAAAAAAGAACCGACTTCACTTAGGATCCGCTATTCCAAGAGGAAATGGCCGAGGTGCTGTAAAAATAGTGAAAACACTATAGGTGTGCCTATAATACTTGAAGAGTTCCCTCGATTTCTCCAGGATCCCATCATCAGACCCCGACTTGGTGCCAACGGGACCATCTACCCGTTCCATTAAAAAAATATATTTGAAAATCGGTTCACGATTCACGGAGATATCGAGTAACAAACATAAAAAAAATGATAAAAAAAATCTGTCGATTTGAGAACCTACTCCTTTTTTGAAGTCGGTTAAAAATACAAAATTAACGTTTTGTCGTCGTCGTCTGATATATGAGACAAGGTGACAACGTGAATGACACCTTCATAATTAAAGACAGGGTTCAAAATTGAAAGTTAAATTTTGACGTAAGGTGATTAAAAGGTTAATTGAAACGTACACAACACAATTTGACATTTATGTAAATGTTAGTTTAATGATAAAAAAATATATCAATATTTCGAATAGTCTGTATTGTTTCCAATATTGCTTTATCTGCCGAAATTTATTTAACACTATCGCTATACTTTGGGTAGTATAGTATCCACGACAATGGGCGTTGTTAGACATGCTAGTAAAACTTTAATCAGGTTGTGATCACGCTGTTGAATAACACGGGAATAACATAGATTAAAATGCACAAATAATATATGAAAATTAAACAAAACATGCTTTTTTTTCAGGAACACATCCGTTTCAAATGGGGCGTCGGTAGAATGATAGCGGAATGTGCGGCCGCGGGCCGTGCGCCGCTAGTACTGCCAGTGTGGCATGAAGGCATGGACAGTGTGCTACCCAACACAGAGCCGTACCGGTTGCGAGCCGGCAACCGAGTGTGGCTCGCCGTCGGTCAGCCTGTGCCCTTAGCTAATTTACTAACCAGGTATGTGAATAGTTGGGCACTATGGTACCCAAATATGGTGTATGATTGAATGTGCTTCATGCTTGCCACTAGTGCCAATGTGGCATGAAGGCATGGACAGTGTGCTACCCAACACAGAGCCGTACCGGTTGCGAGCCGGCAACCGAGTGTGGCTCGCCGTCAGTCAGCCTGTGCCCTTAGCTAATTTACTAACCAGGTATGTGAATAGTTGGGGACTATGGTACCCAAATATGGTGTATGATTGAATGTGCTTCATGCTTGCCACTAGTGCCAATGTGGCATGAATGCATGGACAGTGTACTACCCAACACAGAGCCGTACCGGTTGAGAGCCGGCAACCGAGTGTGGCTCGTCGTCGGTCAGCCTGTGCCCTTAGCTAATTTACTAACCAGGTATGTGAATAGTTGGGGACTATGGTACCCAAATATGGTGTATGATAGAATGTGCTTCAGGCTTGCCACTAGTGCCAATGTGGCATGAATGCATGGACAGTGTACTACCCAACACAGAGCCGTACCGGTTGAGAGCCGGCAACCGAGTGTGGCTCGTCGTCGGTCAGCCTGTGCCCTTAGCTAATTTACTAACCAGGTATGTGAATAGTTGGGGACTATGGTACCCAAATATGGTGTATGATAGAATGTGCTTCAGGCTTGCCACTAGTGCCAATGTGGCATGAATGCATGGACAGTGTACTACCCAACACGGAGCCGTACCGGTTGCGAGCCGGCAACCGAGTGTGGCTCGCCGTCGGTCAGCCTGTGCCCTTAGCAAATTTACTAACCAGGTATGTGAATAGTTGGGCACTATGGTACCCAACTATGGTGTATGATAGAATGTACTTTAGGCTTGCCGCTAGTACTACCGTTGTGGCATTTAAACGGACGAACCTAACAGGGATGTCACGAATGTCGTTTTTCTCACATTCGCGAATGTCCGAATGCGAATGCGAATACGAATGTTACGGAGTAGATTCAAAAAACTTAATCTTGCTTATCATTTTTATGCTTCCATAGTTCAAAAATCCAGAACATGACATGTGATGAAGTCGTATATTAATGATCAAAAGGAGTTAAGTGATACCGTCGTTTTCACTTCTTGTGTATGAGCAAGCATATGACCATGGGCCGGGTCAGTGCGGTCAAAACAAGATGTGTTCTACCAACATTCGCATTCGAAAATTATTCGCTTCATTTGATGCGAATGCGAATGTTGATACGAATATCAAATATGATGCGAATATTCGCATTATACGAATGCGAATGCGAACGCAGGCTATCCCTGACTCGATATAAGCGATTTTTTCAACTCAAAAAATTAAAATGTTGTGTATAACAACAATGGAAATTCTATGTTTTGAGTTTATTATTTGTAACATGACGACATATTTCAACAAATTATCAAGTAAAATTTATATTGTGCTTTAGTGGCGTTATGGCCGTAAAAACGATTAATCGAATATTTTTGCTTAACTCTAAAATCACTTGAATTTTGTCATAACTGAATCAGAACATCATGCTGTTTCACTTTCAGGTTAAAAGAATCAAATGCGAGTGAAGAAGAGACGCGGCGAGCGATCACAGAGCGCGTGCAGAACGAGTTGATGCGACTGCGGACGAAAACGCACGAAGCACTTAAACGGGCGCTCGGAGCTGCGCCGGCGCTGTTGGCTGGCAGGTACGTTTGTAACATACACGTGTGGAGTATTTGTTATCTCTCTTTCTCATACTCTGCTCTGACATATTCTGAAAATGTAAATAATAAAAAGAGTTGGACCTATGAAGCATCCTTGCGGTGCACCGAAATACAAGGCTGCTTATCACTAGTGTACGGACAGGTGGTGGCATTGTTAAGCAGAGGGTACACTGAAGTCGCCTAAGTTACGTTTTATGATTGAATGACTAATGATTAAATTACTTTTTTGTCTAAAATATACATTTCTTATTTAAGTAGTGCCAATAAATAGCTTTGAATCGTATTATTGAATCCCCCCTCGTTTTCTCCGCTAGACCTTTGGCTGATGTTTCCAAAAAAAAAATCGGTCTGCCTAATTAAATTGAGTAGTACAACAATACAAGTTATTGGCACTTGAATAACAAATGTATGTTTTTGACAAAAAAGTAATTTAATAATTAGTCATTCAATCATAAAACGTAACTAAGGCGTCTTCAGTGTACTCTCTGCATAACAATGCCACCACCTGTCCGTACGCTACTCATCACTTGTACACTCCCAATTTTAACAGTCTGTCCTTTCGCTGCGGTAACCACTAGTTAACTGTAATAAGATACTACGAGTAGGTACTTTACTACTAAATTACTGACGCTTGGATATTCCATTATTAAGAAAATAGGAATGAACATAGTATCAAAGGCCTTTGCTGGATCTAAAAGATTAAGTTAGGTGTGTAGTCATTTGTTCTTCATCTTTAAATAAAGATAGAAATAATTAATTTCTTCTATTTCTAAAATGCTCCCGGCTTTTTTCGCAATCAGAATTCGTATATTACTAATTATTAATAATTGACACGTATTCAGGGCGGTAAAATAAAGAACGGCTCAGATCGCGGGTATTTGTGGTCCAAACTAAAGATTAGGGCCGTAAACAAGTGATCTGAGGCTTTCTTTATTACCGCTCGTGGTGCATACACAACTTTACGTCTTAACATAGGCGTGAAGTGAGATTAGCCGCTGCGTGCGGACGGTAAATGCCACTTTACGCACGGAGTGCCGTAAAACTTATTACTACCCTAACTTTCACAGGACTGACATCCTAACGCAGCCGACCGACACCCACGGCGAAACGGAGTTCGCGCACAACCACACCAACGGGAAAGAGAAGGAGAAAGAGAAAGACAAGGACATCTAGTTATTACCATAAGTGTATCCGTGTACGTGGATTCTGAGGTTCAAGTTAGACTGGTCTGTGAGGACTTGGGAATGCCTGGGGACGTTTGGCTCGCGAACATGCAAAACTATAGTCTAAACCAATATGTAAGTGAAATGATCGTTAATTTGAAAATACGCGCAAAGGGTCGATCCCCCGATTCCTAGAAATATATGGAGATAGAGTATTAACTTACGGTGCAGGACAACAAAAACCGGTTGCACCACCCAAATGTTAAATGGCTGCTAGCATTAATAGTGCCATTTCAATGCTGTCGCGGGTCATACAACCTTTTCAGCGCGATGCTATACCACGGGTTTTGACAGTATATCAAACTAGTTATGGTGAAAAAAATCAAATTATGGGGTTATTCGAAATGGTAATTTCGAAAAAAAATCTCCAATTTTCCATACAAAAATTATTACTCACTTTGGTGACGGTCCATACAGAGTATATGATAAAATGCGTGTGAGTAGAAAATAACCCAAAGTTTGTTAGGATTTCCAAAAAAAGTAAATGGTACACTTTTTTTGAGAATGCGCTTATGAATAAAATATGGAAGATATGTAAAGAAAGCCATGTTTTAATTCAATTTAAGGGTTCTCTGCCTTTTCGCCGAAAATTGTATTGCCGAATTTCACTTGCCAACCAACTTTTCGCAGAAGTTTCATTTGGCCGCATTTCATTTCCCAACTTTACACAATCCAACCTAACCTAACCCAACCTAGTAGGTAAGTTTCATTTCCCAACTATGGGGTTGGGAAATGAAATGGTTGCGAAATAATTATTTGGTAAAAGTTGTCGGGCCAAATGATACTTCTGCGAAAAGTTGGTTGGCAAGTGAAATTCGGCAATACAATTTTCGGCGAAAAGGCAGGATACCCAATTGAAGATTAGCGAAGGAATGCAAACTGGTTATTTGTTATTTTAGAATGAAAATAACCAGTTTTTTGCTTAAAAACATTCATCGCTTAAAATCGTTATCAGTTTAGGACAATTTTAATCAACTTGATTTTAAAGAGTTCAAGAATTTACATTTCACATCCTTGTTTATAATATGTCCCCATAGGCTACAGTAATTGTTTTCCGCCATGCGGGCAGTTTGCTAGTTTGCCACCGCAGTATTTTATTTAGTAAAAACCTTGATGATATACTGTCAAAGAGCCGTAAAGAATCCTCAAGAAAACCGAACAGTAGTAATATACATATAAGTTATATAACCATATCAATTTTGTACGGCATCGCGCGACTAAGTGAATTTTGTATGAGATTTACAATGTTAACTTATAACTAGTATGCGGTCTATAATGATATGTATATGTTTTGATACTATGGCTATCAAAAGGTAGTATCAAAAATATATTCTAGTAAATATTACTTTACATAGCATAGATGGGCAAAGTTGGCCAAGGCTGGGCAAAGTTAGACGATTTTAAAATAACAGCTGTTAATGTGCTTAGTAAGTCACCTGTCAATTCAATGCCCAATAGTTATCCTTAATGCTATAAGATTATGGTTATGTGCTTAATTTTTTTTTATATCATTATGTATACATATCATCAAACGACCGGACCGGAAGCGATGCAATAGTAGACCTTATGTTAAGTATTATTAGATAGGAAATCGCTCGGCACGAGCCGTGTGAAGGCGCCGGCGTTGACGTTACCTCGTGCTTGTAGTACAGTCATCAGCATAAGTACAGTAATATGTGAGTGCGGGCAAAGTTAACAAGTACCTGCTTGTATACTATGTTCAGCAGTTTTCAATGAAAATCGAGGTATTTACCATGAAATATCTTAATCTCTTCTGTCTTAAGTCTCAAATTAAGCTCATTTCATCAGCATCATTTGGAAGTATGATGTTCGGAATAGGAACACATCTCCTAGACTATTATGTCATTCTGCAACTGCAGCTTATTTTGGATAGTTGTAGTCTGCCTCACAGCTCACAGTACTTAACTTAGGCTGCTGACTGTAAAATTGTAGTACTGCGAATTCGCCTTAAGGCTGTTTTGTTGGGTTATTTGTACTTGTTTTGCTTATCCTTAATGTGTAGGACTCGCGCTGTGGAATAGTGTAACTTTGTCCCAAACTAAACAAACTTCTAAAACCCCTATTTGGACAGAATGTTGTTATGTCAATCGAAAAATGACTAGACATGATAATTATGATAAAGTGCAATCATTGACAATTATGATTGATTTTTTTATTTATTTAAATATTTTAAATCAAGTTCAATTGGTAGTAAGTTTTTGATTTTTTTTGGCGTACAACGCCTGATGCATTGTATAAATTGTATTGTTATTTTTTTATAATGTTTATACAGCGCAATAACATCTCAAAACTAGGTGACGCAAATAATATATTGTACACTTAAAAAGGGGGGGTTGCAAATGGAATTGGTTTTCTTATGGCACATTTGTCCTATTACAAAATTGAGTAAATGGTTATAGTTGTACTTGTGGGCAAAGTTGCAATTTCAACAGCATCAGCGCCGACGCCAGTGTGTACGTGGTGCGTGTGTCGTGTTGTGTCGTGATCGGTGTCTCTTATCATGTGAATCGTTCGTATCGTAGCCGTTCGGCTGCCGTGCTCTAGTCTACCCATCAACGAAGTTATTACTGCAATTCATCCTGGTTGGTATTTTGTACGAAATAAAAGGACTTGATTCGGTTTCAATAAGTGTGCAAAGCCGTAATGTAAACATTTCATCATATTTTTCCACTATCACTTTTTAATATCGAACGTGTGCATTGAAACTTAATTACGTATATTTGTAATAAATCATTCTAGTTTTTAAGCTCCTTCTTTATCCTAACATTTCAGTATTTTACTCATTTCTTTCTTAGCAACAATTGAGGCTATGCCCATACCATTGATACCGATTATTATTCAAATATCGTGCAAAATAATATCAACTGGGAATATTGAAGTTTCTATAAAAATACTCTTCGTTTCTGAATGTCTTTAAAACGTCTAATCGGTAAAATTAGAGTACATCGGCGGCCCATTTAAAGCGTAAACATATTTTGTAAAACGTTTTTAAAATATTTTCTACAAAAGTTTACCCACAGTTTAGGTACAGCACTAACCATTTGCAGTTACAGCGAAAATGTTGAATAATACTTACTGCCTAATAGTCTTTGACCGTTAATCGTAATGTACAAATATGTACCTAAGCATAACAATTATTGTGTTTGGTATAATGCCCATCATTTACTTTAACAAAAAATTCGGGCGAGTTAAGGCCACTTTATTGAAATTCATTTTAATAATTGTTTGGAAAAATATTGGTGCGAAGTACTTAAATGTTCTAAACGGAATGGTATATATTCTATACAGCCGCCGTCGAATATACCAGAGCGGCCAAGGTACAAAAAATATCTGAGCATCCACTTTTTCACCTTGATAATAGAGGCGTTGTTCATATATTTGTGACCACCTTGGCCGCTCCGATATATCTGATGGCTACTGTACACGGCAGCTAAGAAGTTGAGGTGTCCAAAGGGCTAAAGAACAGGTTTATTCAACGTTTTCCCAAGTCAACTGTATCGGCCGCCATATTGAATGTCTGCACCAAAGACCTTTTATAGCCAATTATATCGAACCGTTTAAAAAAATGTATTCTACGACGTTTTTTCAAATTATTAAAAAATCATGTAAATAACGATTGATATGTTTGAATCTTATTTAAATTTTAGACGTAGGGCTTGACAGTTAAACGGTATCCCTATTTGAGCATTCGGCGATCTAGCCTCGCGAGGCAATAATGTTTTAAGCTGGTAAAGAAGCCGACCAGATCTTTATTTGACAAGTCGCCATCGAACTTGTTACTCGCGAGATTAACAATGCAAGCGAAGGGCAGGCTAGCATTTTATATTTAAGATTTACATGCCTCGCGAGGCAATATAAGTCTAAAACATCTAAGTATGTACTGAAGCTCAAATATGGCTACATTTTTAGACCTGCTGAAAAGGAATGTATAAGTCCCTATGTATTAGCACTAATTTAAGATTCTATGTTTTAATAGCGCTATTGGTTGTTGTTGTATTTTAAGTACATATATTATGTCAGTTAGGTTAGTTTGCCATGGCGCGGCTAGGACAATTCTTTTCTGCGAGTTTTTATAAACTGGCAATATCGGTGCGGTACTAACTGACGCTTTAAGTCACAAATATTTGACTAATTAAATGAATCATACCTCTATGATATATTATTAATTTTGGTGTGACGATTCACACCAAAATTAATAATCCGGCAGTCCGATGACTGCCGTAATTTTGTTTGTATTGCAAATCAAACTTCTTGTCCCATTAAAAGTAAACTGGCCCATTTGAATATGGGCAAAGTTGAAGTTACAGTGAATTTTGTACTTGGCGGGTTTTGGTCAAATGGGCTAAATTATCTCCCGAAGAAAAATCTGAGTAGAGAATCAATCACCAATATTGCCAGTTTACAAACGTCGATTAAAATTACCGTCGCGCCGCGCTTCCTATGAAAACCAGTCTTCCGATCGCCATTTACCGGCGCGCACAAGTTTAGGTTATGTTAAGTGTAAGTGGTGGCTGTCAGATTACGCCCGCCGATATCGTAAAAAGCAGATGTATAAAAACATATCCCTCCGTCAGCAGTCGGGTAATAAAGAGATTTGCAAGATGATGTCATATTATTATTTAAAAAAAGAAAATAAATACATAATGTCATGACACTTGATTATTTTTTTAAAGGATACTTGCCTACATAGATATTAAATGTTGTTCAATGGGCAAAGATACCACATGGGCAAAGTTGTTTTGTATTATTTGCTGTATCGTATTTTTTTCTTTAAAATTATTAAGCTATTAAACTAGGCAATGCAAACCGGTAAGATGTATAAAAAATACCGATAATTGTTGTACCAGTAAAAATGTTTTTTTACCGGTTGTATTTCCTAGGTTTAACTAACCTAACACCATGTTAAGCTTTGCACTATTTAACGATTTTTTTGTAATTATCGATATAAATATCACTTATCACATCTGCTTTCCCCGATATCTGCCATTGTGCCCGATACATTGCTAAATCGTGTACTTGTGTGAGTATCAGTGAGCGCCGAGCGCGAAGCGGATTATTTGAATTAAAATTAAATAGATTGCCATTTCAGTGGAGTCCAAAACTACCAATACAGTGTGTAAATCCAATACGAGCAAAGACTAAGGGCAGAGTTCGAAAGGATAATTATCAATGATAGTTGCCTTGATAATTATCGCGATAATTATCTTGATTTTTATGTCTGATAATTATCGATTTGATAATAACCCAAAGTTTGTAAAGCCAGAACGTACAAAAAAATACCAGCCTCGAATTTCGACACCAGTAGTTAAATGGGTAATTTGCAGAAAAAATGTACCTTTACTTTTTTTTTTATTTGATATATATTTTGAGTCTATCCTATGCAAAATCATGAGCTCTATCGAGTCTGATAGATTAACAAAATTGTCCCAACTGTTCCAAAATTTTCATACAAAAGAAATTCGTTACGTTCATAAAAAAAGTGTAACGAAACTGAGAAATTATCAGTTTCGTTAAATTTAAGGTACATTTTTTCTGCAAATTACCCAACTATGTATAAGAGAAAAAAACCCATACCGGGGATAATTATCCGATAATTATCAATGATCATAATTATCTGGATAATTTCGAACCCTGAATAAGGGTGGGTTGCACCACGCACAATTAACGGACTCATCAACGTTAAATATGGCGACGGAGCTGTCATCCTATAGAAAACTGTCACACTTTTCATAAAATATTTTTTTAACGATGACGTCGTTAACAGATGGTTTGGTGCAACCGGCCCTTAAACTAGATAAAGAATTTAATAATGTTATCATTGAGAGGTTTTTTAAGTTACTATTAATTATGACCCCGATATTTATATACATTTTTGAAAAATCGAACAGCAATGTACTATGTACTGCAAACATTATTGAAATAAGTACAATCGCTATCAAATATATCGTTGCAGCCAGGGTACTAGAACATGCACTTTATCGCCTTGACAATAGAGGCGTTGTTCAGATATTTGTGACCACCTTGGCCGCTTCGACATATCTGATGGCGACTATAACTGTTAACGAACGTTAAACACTTGAGTGTGTTGCATTACATTGCGGGCCAAAAATGTGACAGTTTATTAGAAAAGTTACCATTTCGCGGAAGGCGCTTACGTTGTACAGAATCAATATTTTCGAGCAATAAGCCGACAAATAGTACCTTTTGATCTAGACAGTCACAATATCCTTCCTATGCCCCATCTATGCTAACCACCGTTTAAGATTCGCCCACATTGGATTTACACACTGTATATGAATCAGCCTCGGCGCGTCGCTTTCAAAACGCTTTTTAATTGTTGTGTATTTTATTTCAAAAATAAAATTATATGGACTGGTGTATGTAGTTTTTTTATTCATTATAGTTCATAGCTAAATAGTATAGGATTCAACAAAATATGATAAACGACTCAGGTTTTGAGAGAGTCGGCAACGCGCATGGAACACCCCTAGGAATTCCCCCCCTGGGGAACCGACTGGGGAAGTACCTCCACTCCACCTTACAAAAAACCATAGCCAAATAGCACTAGACCCTACTCATAGTGTTGTGTTCCTGCTGGTGAGTAAGGTTGCCAAAGAGCTCAAAGAAGACCCAGTGTGTTGACGACGAGGGACCTCTCTTGTTCCTTTAGCCGCCAACACAGTGAATCCTCCAGTGTTTAAAGGGTCGGCAACGCGCATGTGACACCTCTGGAGTTGCAGGCGTCCATAGACTACGGTAGGTGCTTACCATCAAGTGGGCCGTATGCTTGTTTGCCACCGTCGGTGTATAAAAAAAAATTGGCATCTACAAAGTCTCTTACCATCAAGCAAAGTGTATGTATTTTTGGGGGTAAACTACTGAAGAATGAATGAATGAATAAATGCTTTATTGCACACCTCAAAAATTACAACACAGTAGAAAAAGATATAATTAACAAAAAAGAGGCAAACAACAGGCGGTCTTATCGCTAAAAAGCGATCTCTACTGATCCTAAAATTATAGAAAAATAAAGTCAATTATATCGGAACGGCCAGGGTACTAAAAAAGATTTCTGACCACCTTGGCCGCTCCGATATATTTGACAGCAACTGTACTTATAGGTAGATGCTTAGTGTCTTTCAATCATTATACTAATTTTATCTCCAAATAAGTTTTAAAGATGCTAAAGGTCAATGACAAACAAACATTATTTTTATCTTGCAAACTGGTCATTAGGTATATATGGCAGAAAAAACGTTATCTATTCAACATACTTATAACATTACATCCGTATCTATACTGTGATACCACAGTTTTAAACTACTCACACAATTGAGTCAGAAGTGAATGATATTTTTGTGATGGAAATATCTACTCTACAGAGTTGATTTAACACTACGATATTGAAAGCTTGATAGGGCATATTTACCCTGGGGCCCAGGGGGTCAAAAATAAGTTTTGTATGTAAATCTGTATCTGGCTGTATTTTCTTTGTATTACAATTTTTTGCAACGAAAACGAATTACCAACATAGATCTGTACTGCTAGAATGCCCATGCCAAATTTCGTGATTCTAAAGCATGTCGTTTTTAATATGAGAGCTAAACTACATTTGTATGGGAACGCAAGCGTCCTGGCGACTCTTAATACGCATTGACTCGAGTAAAAAAAAACACTCAAACAAATTACATCAGGTTTATAATAAAATATTTGATCGATTTTCCTACAACTAACTACAATTAAAGTTCAGATTTATCACCCTTAGCTTTATTATCCACCTTCTCATACAAGCAAGAATCATCGGTTCCCCGCAGGGCGTTCTTCGTACAGAAATGATTCATCAAATCTACGGTACCCTGGTGGTTCCAATACCAATCTTCGATGACACTTTCATTTTCTTCCAACAGGCTCTCACACTGGGCCTTCATGTGAGTGATTTCTGCAGACGGCTTATCCCACAACTCTAGTGGTATACCGAGATCTACCTTCACACCTTTATCTACTAATCCGTGTAAAGTTTTGAACGTCTGACTCATACCTTTCGCGAACCTTGTGCTGTCTTCTCTCTCCTTATGCATGTTGTATTCTAAAATCCTATCGCAAACTCCTTCGAGAGATTCTATTAACCTCAACTCGGATTTTTCATATTTGGTCCTCTTCTTAGGCTGAACATCGTCTAAGGAGTATCCAATCTCGATGACATCGTGTATTTTGCCGGTCTCCTCCAATCTCGCTTGCAGTTCGGTGGTTAAAACCTTGCATACTTCGCAACGATTCGCGTATTTCACGCCGATATCTTCTTCGGAGCGTACTTCGACATCTCTATCACAATTCGTAGATGTTAGTAATGCTACTAAAAACAGGGACGATATTCTTAAAATCATTTTCAATTGTTCTATTTATACGGTAAACGCTACACAAAGCACAGTGGTAATTGCCCGACTGACAGGAAAGGAAGTGTCAAAAATGAACTGTCATTGGAGCTTTTTACGCGAGTGTTGCCATAGTTACATTTTGTTATCAGTGAATAATAGTAAGTCTAGGGCGTGGGGACACACGATAGGCCCATTTTAAATAAACAAAGCGTCATTTGAAGCTCAATGGACTAAGAACTGGCCTGGCCACGTCAGATATGACACAGTAAATCCGTCTGGTTAGATTGCTGTACTATTGGTCTAAGAGCTGGCCACGTCAGATGTGACACAATAATGAGAGGTTTGTAATCAGTCCAGTTAGATTGCATAACCATCCTTATTGCTAGATCCGGGCATCTGGCAGCTTTTAATGGGTGGAGATCAGAGTGACAGACCAACAAAGTTTTTAAGTTGAAAAAAAGTAATACCGAAATAGGTAAAAACTGCTGAAGTTGTGTCATTTATAGATAACAGGGCCTATATTTTAACATTATAACAAAAAACATTGTGTATTATTGCGCAAACAAAAACAGTAGGCGAGTAACCAAAAATTACATTATACATCATTTGGCACTACTTCCCCCAACCGAAACTTTTGGATATTATATAATCTAATTAATTACATAATTTTTCATAATACTGGATCAAAACCAGAACTCTAGAATTTATTTTCTTCAAGTTATTTGCTTTCTTTTACCTCCACCACTTTACAGCTGCCAGATGTCCGGATCTAGAAATAAGCATACTATAGCAAACTAACTAGAGGGGTTTCGTTGCTCTCATTATTGTGTCATATCTGACGTGGCCAGCTCTCCGTCTATATCCTTATTGCTAGATCCGGGCATCTGGCAGCTTTTAATGGGTGGAGGTCAGCATTACAGACTAGCAAAATTTTTGCATTGGAAAATAGTACCACCAAAATAAGTAAAAACTGCCGAAGTTGTCTCAGTTATAGAGGATAGGGTTTATAATTTCACATAAGAACAAAAAACATTATTGCGGCAACAGAAACAGTAGACGACAAACTATGAATTACATTAAACGTCGTTTGGCACTACTTTCCCTCAACAGAAACTTTTGGCAATGATATAATCTAATAATTTCTCATAATATTATCTTAGGAGGCTACGTAATTTCCTTCCCATTGCTACCAAAATTGCGCTAGCTCAAACTTTGCTTCTACCCATTCTGGATTACACTGATGTAACTTATACCAATCTGACCGAAGAGCAACTTAACAAACTTGAGCGCATTCAGAATGTCGCAATTCGGTTCATATTTGGGTTACGCAAATACGACCATGTTTCTCACTTCAGGGCTAAGCTCAAGTGGCTCCCTATTCGTCTCCGTCGTAACTTCCATGTTCTGTCCCTTCTGTACAGTATTCTTTTTAACCCCGCAACTCCCCATTACCTCAAAGAGCGCTTCAGTTACCTTCGTTCGGCTAGATCCGCCCAAAATTTACTTCTTAATGTCCCAACCTCTTCGTCAAAATTCTATAATAGTTCCTTTACATTCCAGGCTGTACGCCTGTGGAACTCTTTACCTCTAGAGATAAGGCGTGCAAAATCCATAACTGTCTTCAAGAATCTCCTTAAGGAGTATTACCTTTCTCTTCCTTGACACATATGTTTGCTGACTGTATTTTATTGTATTTTATTTTATTTATTTAAGTACTTATCTATCCTGTGTATGTAGTAGGGCATGCAATTCCGGTATTGCTTGTATGGGGTAATACCGGAATTCCGGGATTGGCCATGCAAATAATACCGGTATTGCATGTCCTAGTATGTAGTATATGTATGTTTATGGATTATTTTATTTGTGTAAGTATGTGTATGTATAATTAAGTTATTATTATTTGTTTTAGTTTATTGGTTTATTTCACTGCTTCTTCTGTTTTGCACCTACTCATTCAACTATGTTCAACTAGATTTCCGCTACCCCAAGGTTGTCTGGAAGAGATCGCTCTCTAGCGATAAGACCGCCTATTGACTGCCTCTACTTTTTATCTGTGTACTGTACTGTTCTATTTTATTGAGGTGTGCAATAAAGAATATTTTGATTTTGGTTTGATTTGAATATTGCATACAAACCAAAACTCAAGGACTTGTTTTCTTGAAGTGGTTTGCATTCCTTGCCCTTCACCACTTTACAGCTGCCAGATGTCCAGATATATGACTAAGCATAGCAAACTGACTAGAAGGATTTCGTTGCTCTCATTATTGTGTCATATCTGACGTGACTAGCTCTCTGTCTACAATGTTGAGTCACGTCACGACTGCAAGAGACGATCGCTGTTATCAATGAGAAAAGGCGATATAAATTTTATCTCGAGTGGAACATTTTCATTTAAAAAAATTGAGCTAATAATTAATTAGGCTACGAAATGACAAAACAATTAAACATTTAGACTTTTTATTTGGTCTTCTATCAATATTTATTTTACAAATTGCAATCTACACCCCAGTGCAAAAGAATGGAAACAAATTTCGCACCACTGATTTGAAAAAATGTGATAATACTTACTATAAACAAGTAACTCCAATAAAATTGTTGTACACAGTTTTATTGCTGACTGCACCTAGTAGCATTGTCATGTAAACTACGGAAGTATACCAAATTTCAGCTCAATCAGACACCGGGAAGTGGTTGAAATTTAACTTACAACATTTGGTGCGTAATAATGACATAAACAAATAAATAATTAAACAAACAAATATACGGGACCAAGCTAAATAAAACTGTGTACAAATGAGGCGAATAGTAAAGAAGTTTCATAATGATTTGAAATTTGAGACTAAAAGTACTTTTAGCACTTGATTTGACAGATTCATACAGGTAATCTTGAAACTAATTGACCAATCACCTCCGTTAGGGAACGTACCCATACGTGACCCGTTTAGGGGGGGAGGGGGGTCGTCAAAATATTACTCTAGGTTACAGGGGGGAGGGGGGAGTCTTAGGTTCTGTCACGTAGTCAATAATTATGCTCAAATCTCGCGCTTCTAATTATAGGTAATATAAAATACGACATAACTAGGTACAAGAAAAGCAACAAAAAATATGTTTTTACCAAAAATTTTTTTAAATAAAAACAAAAGAAAGCTAAAAAAACAGTAAAATTAAGCTACCTATCTAAACGGAAATATATGTCACATGTCAAATATATGAATGAAAAAGTGACCGAGGCCTCCAGTGGCCAAGGCTGGACATATGTCCATACTTATTTCAGTTAATAATTTACAGTAATATTTTACTACTTAAAAAATAAGGAATACATTCTGTATAGTCTTTAGCTACGTTTCAATTTGCTGACGGCTGTGTATAATATAATACTATAGTTGTCATATAATAACTCAACTCGTCTTCAGTTGCGTCGTTTAGCAACGCAACGTGCAGCAGTGCGCGACGGGCCGGTTCAAGTAGCACTCCTAGTGCTTGAAGATAATGAAGATGGAGACCTAGGCTCTCCGAAACATGACGCGAGACGTGACTAAAGTGCCGTGAGTGTAACCGTGTTATTTTATAATGTTAATATGTCTCACGAATGTTTAAATTTAATATTTCTATATATTTTAACTACAACCTGTACAAGAACAAGTCGACCCCCTATTCCATAAAGCTGTAGCGCGTGCTTCGGCAAGGACGCTAGAAGTTCTTTCAATTCAGGGGCCGCCTTGTGCGACCCAGACTTCTAATGTGGCCCGCTACACATCTCTAGAGTTTGTGCAGAAAAAGCTAGCCACTCAGTTTATATGGGAACTTTGAATTTAAACGGGACTTCTCTTTTCGCACAGACTCTAACAAGTAAGTCGACGTATAGCAGCGGCGTGACGGGGCAAGGACGTTAACAACTCTGTCAATGCAGGTGTTTTTTTGCGGCCTGGACTGACTGTGGGCCGCCACTGACCCACATTACTAAAATACTATAACTACACTATACAAGTGCAAGTCGACCCCCCAGCCCGTAGCCACCATAAAACTAACACACTATAAGTAGTTAAATAATGTATTGTATATGTAGTATTACTAAACCGCGATGAGAATAGGATAAGACTTAGCATATTTGCCATACATTTTTTTTTATTAATGGCTTTCTCCCTTTGTCTAAAGCAATGGGAATTTTGCCAATGTCGAGTATATACGTTAATCTCACTTTTATTACTTTTAATAAAATATAGGCAACGTTGTTCGGTGAAGGCCTTGGTGATTGTAAAGTGATAGCCTCCTTACAAACACGTGGGCGGCCGAGACCCCGGATAACCGTTCGTTCGACTAAAGGGTGGTTACGCGCGTTTTGAGACTAATTCTTCATTAAAGCTATCAATATTACACACTGAACTACGTAAATGAGCAAAAAACAAAGAACTACTCTAAAGGCGTCATCACCATCTTGAGCTCAAACGATTATCATACATTTTTGTCAGGATTAATATAGATTGACAGATATCTCAATGCTATTTTGATCGCGGTTTAGTAATATAGGTACAAATTAACTACGCAAGTATAGGCGAATTAGACGCTAGTGTCTCTTTTAATACAAGTGCTACCTTTTAAGGCCCGGACTGACCGATCCTGGCCCACAAGTGATGAGATGAGACAGTCTTGATTAGCGAAATCAACTAGCAAGGATATGATTTTTCTTTTAACTACTACACTAATGATAAACATTATTGGGACGTAAATTAAAGTCAGCAGAAATAACTAAGTGTTCAAAATTACCTGAAGAGAAGACGCTTAACAATAAACATGTGTTCCGATAACTTTGAGCACTTCGCCAGTTTATCTTTTTTTTAATCAATCAAAATAAAATTTATTTAAACAAAAAAAAAAACACTATTCAAACCCGCAACACAGGTTTCGTCCATCAAAAAAATAAATAAAATATGAAAAATAATAAATATTTTTTTATAATTTGTTTATGCTTTATATTGTTTTTTTTTTGTATTGTGTATTTTATTTTTATTTTATATTCATACTGTAAAAAGCCTAACTTAAGAAAGAAAATAAATATACAAAATAAAAATAAATTAAAAACTGCATCCACCAAAGGTTTTGTTAAAAACAAGATAAAAATAAAACACGGAATGTCCAAAAGAGAAACACACAAAAAAAGTTTAACTTAGTTTAGTTTTTTAGTTTTAGCTAAAAGTTCAGCTATTACTGCCGTTGACCGTAGTAATGGAATCTACATTGTTGCTTAAAGCAGTAGAAGGCAGTAGTTAGGCTACGTCTTCAAAATGATCTGCACACTTTTACTCACAAAAAAACCCCGAAATAACACAATATATTTAATTATTTTATGGTTTTTACGTAGAAATCGATTTTGTATTTAGGTAATGATCACTTTTATAGTTTATCGTGCCGTGCCACGTCACGGTATAACTATGGTTTCATTAATCAATGGGGCGAGTATAGACTTTACACTATTTATGAATGAAATCATACAGTCTTATCGTGCCGTGGAAGTCCACGGAAAAGCATAAAAGCGACCACTGACTTCATATTATAAGATTTTTCCATTAAATATGAAATAGAAAACAAAAGAACGAAAAAAATACCGGTATTTTAGTATAGAGCAAATACCGGTTTCCGGTGTGGTTAGATAATTTTTAACATTTTAACCACTTCTTGTCGCACTATCACAGTTCTCATGTCGTAATTCATGACTAATTGACTAAGTATAACTAGGAGCGGAGTTCGGCAAGGATTAGCGCAACTTCAAAGGAGGTGCTTCCTTTTGAGGCCCAGACTGGCTATGGGCCGCCACTGGCCCACATCACTAAGACATTAACTACACTTTATACAAGTGCAAGTCGACCCCCAGCCTGTAGCAGCGGGCGCGACGTGCGGCGGCAAAGACTCGCAACTCCTTCAACGCAGGTGTTTCCTTTTGCGGCCCGGACTGGCTGTGGGCGGCCACTGACCCACATCACAAGTGTAGTTAAACACTATACAAGTGCAAGTCGACCCCCCAGCCCGTAGCGGCGGGCGTGACGTGCGGCGGCAAAGACGATAGCAACTCCTTCAACGCAGGTGCTTCCATTTGCGGCCCGGACTGGCTGTGGGCCGCCACTGGCCCACATCACAAGTGTAGTTACACTTTATACAAGTGCAAGTCGACCCCCCAGCCCGTAGCAGCGGGCGCGACGTGCGGCGGCAAAGACGATAGCAGCTCCTTCAACGCAGGTGTTTCCTTTTGCGGCCCGGATTGGCTGTGGCCCGCCACTGATATGTCCACCCAGGCGTCCTTAGGCGGTTTGGCACCGTTTTGCAACTGGAATGGAATGAAACGTCTATGCTATTTTAGACCGAATATAATTTTGTATTTTGTAATATGTTTTGTCGTAAAATTGGAGCATGTTGTCTACAAAATACCCATAGCTCTTTAAATTAGTCAACAAAGGTATTCCCGATTCAAAATTTTGTAAGAAAAAATTAAAAATATTTTAAGACAAGACAGTCTACGTAAGAATGTAC
Organism: Pammene fasciana; assembly: GCA_911728535.1. Taxonomy (NCBI): domain Eukaryota; kingdom Metazoa; phylum Arthropoda; class Insecta; order Lepidoptera; family Tortricidae; genus Pammene; species Pammene fasciana. Next base: position 17,118,549 of record OU452291.1, on the reverse strand, counting down.
GTCCATTTTTCTAGCACTCACTACAGCTTCCATAGTTTGACGAACTACAACATGTGAGGTGTCATAAGATTTGTCCCCATTGTGTCAGTGTTAAAAAGTAAATCACTTGCGAGGTTATACCGCAATCGGGTTTTAAATCTTTTTAATTCGATGTGTATGGATACCTCTAGATGGAAAGTGAGGTTCCAGGGCGCCGGGGCGCGAGCATCGTGTAGTGCGAGAAAGTATGTGGCGCGCTTTCCCCACGCCTCCGCCCGGTGTGGTACGCCACCTCCAACACCGCTCGCCGTGTAGTGGGATATTAGGACCCCCTCTACCGGGGATATTATCACAACCTGGCGACAAAAGAAAAATAAAATGCATATAAAAATGGATTCGCTCTTGGTAACTGGTAGGCCCAGAGTATGTAAGACAGCGCGGCAGACGGATAGCATATTTGGTGATCGTAACATCACACCTAGAATGGCATGTTAGTAAATTCACTTAATCCTGATGAAAACCAAGTGACCTACACACTAGAATTTGTGGGCCGCCGGCGACCCACGTCACCTGGTCGTGAAGGTATTTGTACAATGGCGTGATGCACTTACATTTTTGTGGGCCGCCAGCAGCCCACGTAGCCTGTGGCTAAAGGTACCAAAAATTAATTAAGTTTTTGTTTGAAAGGGTATACTTGAAAGTCGGTCCCATTTTCATCAGGTCAGGATTTGATGATCGGATCCTGGAGAAATCGAGGGAACTCGTCAAATATTAGTGATTTGAGTCTTTTATTTACAGTAGCTTCAGCATCTGCTTTGAACAGGTGGAGTAGTCAAAATCAAGTCGGTTCTTTTATCTTTAAGATTATTCGTCTCCACGCGGGATGGAGCCGTGCGCCGGCAGGTAGCAGGGCATGCCGCAGTACGCCCACTAGGGTCGGAGGTGGGACGGCTAAATAGTTAAATACTCATGTAACATACCACATGCGCCGGGCCGGTGAGGTTGAGGCGCAGCACTCTTGCCTCCGCGTCGAGCCGCGCCGCCGCCGCGAGGGAGGTGGCGGGCGGGGCGGGCGCGGGCGCCGCATGGCCGCGCGGGATGAAGCCGCGCGCGGGGAGGTAGTAGGGCATGCCGCAGTACACCCATCTACCGCACTCCGACGGGGAGGTCGGCACGGCTGAGCGGAAGGCGGGCACTGGGAAATATTATGTACTATTTTTGAAAAAATAACAGTGGCAATGATAATAAATTATAAAATTAGGAATGGTCTAAGATCATTTTCTGTAGCTGCCCTACGAACTGGTTTAAAATATCCCCTCAGTTTATACCTCTGTAAATACTTAATTCTAATATACAGGACCTAGCCAAAACCTAGCTTATTAAACCTATATATGTACCTTCATATCATACCACATTCACGCTCTCAACTACTCTCAAGTGCTTTGATCTCATTACAAAACTAGCAAGTTTACGTGTTTGCGTATCCCGTCACCTCTACAATCACATTTAAACTCGCTAAACTTTTACACTTCACACATATTTATTTTGGCACTTTATCAACTTCTACACGGAGAAAGTTACTAATGTGTCACGATCAGTCTATTACATACCGTACATGAGCACCGTAGTCGAACCGGCGCGTGTGGAACACCATGAGCCGCTGTGTGACTGCAGTCACAAATGTATCACGGTCATTCTATTACATACCGAACGGGAGTAGCGAGTGAGGGAAGTTGGAGTCCATGTCGGGCATCCAGAACAGGTCCTCCTGCGAGCCAGTAGTGTGGTCGGTGCGGCGCGTGTGGAACACCATGAGCCGCTGTGGTCGCGTAGGACTGCATTCACAAATATATTACGGTCATGCAATGAAGTAAAAAACGACTGTCTTTTGTTTTGGAACTACTCAAGTTTACAGACTTTTTGTAAATAAAGACAATATTGACTTTGACTTTTTAAACACATATAAAGCGAAATTACCGTCAGCATTCGTTCGGCTCAAATCGGCATAATGGGTAGTGTTAGGATATCTTTTTCATGCTAATTGTGTTGTCTGTATTAATTGATTTCGGTGGTCTCTCTGTGTGACGTTTTAAACAATTGCATCTACACGTTGCTTTGCGCATTTATTTACGGTAATTTAATAATTTAATTTAACAATAACTACTCATATTCATAATTTCAGTCCCATGAGATGAGACTAACGAAAATTTTGCCGTGTGGGCTGCCGGCAACCCACATTAACTAAAATGCCATCATGTTTTTTCTACCACCAGAAGGGTTTGAAGTGGCACTTTTCCATTCTAGATTTTATAATTTTATATATTTTTGACCACTACAGGGTGATATAAATAATTAATAGATTCAGGTTTGATTATCTTGTATTACGATTTAGAAGTCACCCTGTATATGGTTGTATTGGTATCGTAGTTTTGTGGTGCTGATATTTTCGATCTAACCGGACCGGGTGACAATGAGAAAATTTGATAAAATTTTATTAAAATAATTAACAACATATTTATCGTCTTACCCTCGACGCACCTCTACATTTATACATAGGTAGGTAGTTTTTTGACTACATACAGTACATACATATCTGTAAGGGTTAATAGATATATTCTGTGCAGCCAAATAGTGTAAGAATACCCACCTGTAAGGCTCCCCAGCCGGCGTCAACAAAACAGCGGCTGTGACGGCCGCTTGCAGCAGCAGCAGTGCCGCGACCAGGCGGCGAGGTCTCCGCGCCACCGCCGCTAGCGGCAGCAGCCAGGAGCATGCCGCTAATGCTAGCGCGCCCGATATCACGCCTAGCATTATCTGCGACACCAAGGCGAGTGTTCAATCTAATGTACATAATACACCACTATTGTATTTTCTACCATGCTTTCTCGACTTTTTAACCGGATTTTGTTGACGTTTGGACGTAAAATAGTGCATTCTGAAAGTGTTTTGTTTATCACAATAAGCGCCCTATTGACGCCAAGCACTCGAAGCATACCTATTTCTCTATGCTTGTACCTAGTTACCTACTGGTCCCCCCACTACAACACAATAAGATGACGCCATCGCGAAGCCAGACTTAGTTGAAACTAATGATCAGCAATTAACACTGTCATTCTACAGTAGTATACCATGTGGGTCGCGGGCGGCCCATATAGCACTGAGAGTGACAAATATGTACTGACGTCGTGTGGCACGGGTCCGGAGCGTCCCATAATCGGCACAAACATAGCCAGTCTGGACGCACGCCACGGAGCCGGTCTGTAGTGATGGGATAATGGCCCCCGCACTACAATACAGTAGTATGGCGCCACAGTAAATGGAATAGAAACCTTTACTCAGCCAACACTGACATTCTATAGTAACAAGCCATGTGGGTCGCCGGCGGCCCATACCGGCTGAAAGTGACAAATATGTACTGACGTCGTGTGGCACGGGTCCGGAGCGTCCCATAATCGGCACGAACATGACCAGTGCGTCCAGCGCCACGTAGCCGGTCTGTATTGATGGTAGAATGGCCCCCACACTATGACACACTAGGGCGGCGCCACCGCGAAGATGGAGGAAGTGTGAGATCAGGCCAGCTACAGACAGCCCTAACGTCCATAAAGCTGCTATGAACCTGTAATAATTGACTTTAATGATTTGTTGTTTATCTAAAGTTTTATAAATAGTACATTACTACAGAGGCTGGGAAGTAGGGGGTTGCCGGCTGAGATATATAGACGGCCGAGCGTAGCGAGGCCGGATAGTTACGAGGCTGGCAACCCCTTTTCACGCCGAGGTATGTATAGTGCTTTTCTCAAACATGCAATGAAATATATATAAAAAAATCCAAAAAAAAATTTAAAAGTAAAAAAAAAACAAAAAAAAAAGTTCAAAAAAAAGATAAAAAACTTTTTTTTTTAAACAAATAAATGCAAAAAATATATTTAAAAAAAAGGAAAAAAAATTCAAAAAAAAAATTTCCAAAACGAAAAAATTATTTCCAAATTAAAACAAAGAAAACTAATATTATGATGATTATTGTTTTTTTTTAATATGCATAAGTAGTGGCAGAATGTCAAATGAACCAAAAAGTAAATATCGCCTATAACCTTAAATGGCTGAATGCCATGATCCTGTGCCACAAACATATGTGGAATGGAAATTTAAAAAAAAATATTTCCCGGCTTCCGGCCGTCAATTTTATATGAAAATCGTTACCTACCTGTTCTCTGGAGTTGATCCGCCCTAAACGTGACACTTTGAAGCGTATTATGACGCACATAACGAAGACATTTCATTGCATGTTTGAGAAAATAAACTAACGATATTTCTAGTGTGATATTGCACTCATAGTAATGGAATGGAACTATGAGGATCGAATTTTAACACATTCAAAGCCTTGTTTGTCGCCGCTGCCTCACTTTAGCGGTCGATAAAATTACAGCAGTTTGGTTATATCAATTCATGTGGGCTGCCGGCAGCCCATGTTTTGAAATCTTGATAAAATAATAACGAACCCAGAACGCATCGCCCACAGCGTGCACAGCAGCAGCAGTAAGGCCCAGCACAGAGTGAGCGCGTCGGAGGCGAGCCGCGCGCGCGCCCAGCCTCGTAGTGCCGGCGCCGCCGCGCGCGTGAGGCGGAGCGCGGCCAGCCAGCTCACCGCCACCGCTGACGACAACTTATTCATTATTTACACTGTCTAACTAGTAGTCCGCCTCGAACTGAGAACTCGCAATTTATTTGCAAGTGAGTTGACCAATATAAAAAGATCCATATGAAGATTTTTTCATTCTAAATCCACAACGCCTTGATCGTTCCAGCTCACAAACGAACTCTCAAATTTTATGTATATCTGCTATCCCAACAAATTTCATAAAGATCAGAAAAACGTTACTAAAGTTATCATCGAACAAACTCTTAAAATAAAAAAGCCATCGAAATGCCGAGACGTCCCAGTAACCAGAAGTTGTTTGTAAAAACTCGCTTCGCTTATGCTCCGCTCGTTCGATTATATGACAATCTTTTTATGGTTTCTCTAGGAATTTAAATCTGGAAGAACGAGCGACGCAACGTCACGCATCAAAAACCAACATGCGGTTAACATGAACACCCTGCTTAACCTTCTAAGGCCATACAAGCCGACATTCCCAAAATTGCCCGTGAATTTTAAATCTAAAGGTTAGGATTAGGAAATAGAGTTGTCATTTGTTTGTATGAAAATTTAACTAAAGTAAGGAGATACTACTGTGTTCCAATTGATAAGGATTTTAATTTCATTGCGCTTAATAAGTACTACCTTAAGTAGGACCTTGAGCCTTAGGAGGTTAAGTTCCATACTTACCAGGTACAGCATATAACGGCGCCAGCAGCCAGGGCGAGCTGTAGAACGACATGGCGGCCCACACGTGCAGCGCGGCGCCCCACGCCGCCGCCCAGCCCAGCCCGCACAGCGCGCCGAGGGCGCCGCGGAATATAAACGTTCCCACAAGTTGCCACCACTCGCCGCGCTTCATGTATACTGAATAGAAAACCATAAGTGTTTCACATTGAGAGTGATCCTCATCACTTGGGGGAGTGATATGACTAAAAGCTACAAAGGGTTCAAGAAGAAACAAAAAAATATTTTTCGCCACGTGGGCCGCCGGCGGCCCACGTTCCTAAATCAGCAGCCAACTATGTTATTTTTGTGACTTTATTGGCAATCAGCAGATTTTAGCAGTACTCAAGCTGGTTTGTGCACTGAATATGAATATGAATATGTTCTACGTTACGATAAGGACAGTACTCACGCTCGTCCCTCGCTACACCGGCATGTAGGTACTTACACGGTCAGTAAGGCCGCGGCCACACCCACCGCTTCTAACACGGCTGTCTGTGTTCTACTGTATAAGGACAGTACTCACGCTCGTCCCTCGCTACACCGGCATGTAGGTACACGGTCAGTAAGGCCGCGGCCACACCCACCGCTTCTAACACGGCTGTCTGTGTTCTACTGTATAAGGACAGTACTCACGCTCGTCCTTCGCTACACCGGCATGCAGGTGCACGGTCAGTAAGGCCGCGGCCACACCCGCCGCGGCGACGGCGGCGGCGCTGTGCGCTCGCAGGAGCACGACCCCGAAGCCGAGGGCGTCAAAGAACACGGGCTGACCGGCTGTGTATTCCACGTTGCGGGATAAGCGCCCGCTTTGGAGTAGCCCTGTAACAGATTTTAACAGTTCACATTTAACTTAAGTAAATACATACAATGTAATAAACCAACAATTCTTCAGTCACGAAGATAGTAATTATCAGAGCTCGGATTTTTCACGGCAAAACAAAACACTAGCGTAATTTAGCCAGTGCTTGAAATATTATTTTATCGACACCTATCGAGTCTTACTAGAGTATATGACAGGTATTGCCTCAGTACATTTTTTCTTTTTTTATTCGATGGTACACCTATCAGTGTGAATGTCAAAATTTAAAAACTAACAAACGTGCGAAAATTTCGAAAAACAGGAGACTTACTAGAGCTCAATCATCTACTCCTATCACTATTACCCAAATAAAATGTCTTGTGCTGCTGTGTGTACTGACGTAGATTTTGAAGAAGAAATTGCGTCTGTTTCTAATATATAGTAACTTTATACAAATGTTTTTATTAGTTTTATTACATATTAATTTTATTTGGTGACTTTTATTTCTTCTAGTTCTGAATTATCGATATCGATAAAATAATATTTCAAGCACTGGCTAAATTACGCTAGTGTTTTGTTTTGCCGTGAAAAATCCGAGCTCTGGTAATTATACTAATTATAGTTTTAACACAAACGCTAGACATATGATTATCGAAGCACCTACTAAGATACACGCGCCCGACGTGCCGCCTGTGATTTTTGAACAGAAGACAATATTACACCTTCGTTCACACACAAAAAAGTTTACAAAAATGTACGACACACACAATTCTGATAATCATGCATGCGCCTTATTTCTATAAGATATAAACGACAGTCATCTGTCCTCAATATCAAATGACTTTATCTTGTTTTTTTTAACCTTACCCTCAAAACTTAAGTTAATTTTTACACTGAAAGCAACACGCACCTTTAGCAAGGGCCAGCACGTTGTCCCCAGTGCGTTGTAGAGTAGAGGGCGGCACTCGGTCGGCCGTGTCGAGCCGCGTGTGGTACACGTAGCCGCACTCCAAGCCAAGTCCAGCCCTGCTAAGTTAATTCTTAGTCTGAAAGCCACACGCACCTTTAGCAAGGGCCAGCACGTTGTCCCCAGTGCGTTGTAGAGTAGAGGGCGGCACTCGGTCGGCCGTGTCGAGCCGCGTGTGGTACACGTAGTCGCACTCCAAGCCAAGTCCACACCTGCTAAGTTAATTCTTAGTCTGAAAGCCACACGCACCTTTAGCAAGCGCCAGCACGTTGTCCCCGGTACGTTGCAGCGTAGAGGGCGGCACTCGGTCGGCCGTGTCGAGCCGCGTGTGGTACACGTAGTCGCACTCCAAGCCAAGTCCACCCCTGCTAAGTTAATTCTTAGTCTGAAAGTCACACGCACCTTTAGCAAGGGCCAGCACGTTGTCCCCGGTACGTTGCAGCGTAGAGGGCGGCACTCGGTCGGCCGTGTCGAGCCGCGTGTGGTACACGTAGTCGCACTCCAAGCCAAGTCCACCCCTGCTAAGTTAATTCTTAGTCTGAAAGCCACACGCACCTTTAGCAAGGGCCAGCACGTTGTCCCCAGTGCGTTGTAGAGTAGAGGGCGGCACTCGGTCGGCCGTGTCGAGCCGCGTGTGGTACACGTAGCCGCACTCCAAGCCAAGTCCAGCCCTGCTAAGTTAATTCTTAGTCTGAAAGCCACACGCACCTTTAGCAAGGGCCAGCACGTTGTCCCCAGTGCGTTGTAGAGTAGAGGGCGGCACTCGGTCGGCCGTGTCGAGCCGCGTGTGGTACACGTAGTCGCACTCCAAGCCAAGTCCACACCTGCTAAGTTAATTCTTAGTCTGAAAGCCACACGCACCTTTAGCAAGCGCCAGCACGTTGTCCCCGGTACGTTGCAGCGTAGAGGGCGGCACTCGGTCGGCCGTGTCGAGCCGCGTGTGGTACACGTAGTCGCACTCCAAGCCAAGTCCACCCCTGCTAAGTTAATTCTTAGTCTGAAAGTCACACGCACCTTTAGCAAGGGCCAGCACGTTGTCCCCGGTACGTTGCAGCGTAGAGGGCGGCACTCGGTCGGCCGTGTCGAGCCGCGTGTGGTACACGTAGTCGCACTCCAAGCCAAGTCCACACCTGCTAAGTTAATTCTTAGTCTGAAAGCCACACGCACCTTTAGCAAGCGCCAGCACGTTGTCCCCGGTGCGTTGTAGAGTAGAGGGCGGCACTCGGTCGGCCGTGTCGAGCCGCGTGTGGTACACGTAGTCGCACTCCAAGCCAAGTCCACACCTGCTAAGTTAATTCTTAGTCTGAAAGCCACACGCACCTTTAGCAAGCGCCAGCACGTTGTCCCCAGTGCGTTGTAGAGTAGAGGGCGGCACTCGGTCGGCCGTGTCGAGCCGCGTGTGGTACACGTAGCCGTTCGCACTCCAAGCCAAGTCTACCCCTGCAAAAATATTAACGCAATATTTATTTTACAACTAGTAGTCCGTCTCGAACGAGAACTTGCGATTTCCTTCCAAACGAGATGACCAATATAACAAGATGCTTATGATTTTTATTTATCTCTGCTACAACCCCAATAAATTACATAAAGATCAGTAGTACGTTACTAATGTTATCGCGGAACAAAGGCTCAAAATCAAAAAGCCATGGAAATGCCGAGACGTCTTAGTAGCTAGGTGACAGTTTCGTCTTACCTTGTCACTATGTAGTTATTAGTACCTCTATCTATTAGTGAAAGAATGAAATGTTATAAAATAACACGGTTACACTCACGGCACTTTAGTCACGTCTTGCGACATGTTTCGGAGAGGTCTCCATCTTCAAGCACTAGGAGTGCTACTTGCCGTGTTATTTTATAATGTTAATATGTCTCACGAAAGTTTAAAGGGTCTGGCCGGACCGCCATACCAAAATCGCCCCTGGCTGAATTTGAGATATTGTTATGCACGATCATTCGTTTTATTATTACATATACTTTTGGTGAATATTATGCCTTAAATGATTCCCGTTTGCGAAAAAATTAAAAAAAAAAGAAATTTCGTTTTTATTTTTTTTCTTTAAAACCACGTATTCGATTGACTTGTTCTTTGGATATTTTATAGATATATTAGGGATACATCAAAGAAAAAAAAATTAACTTCCTGACTTTATTTTAAGTACATAATTTTTTGAGTTTTTTTTTTAAATATTTTTTTTATACTACATATGAGTTAGCGACACCTACCATATTTTCATATAATATGCGCATTTTTATACTCTATTACATATATTTTTATCAAAAATATTGGTTTGGATCAACAACTTGAAAAAAAAAATTTCATAAACAGAGTGGACAAAATTAAACTTTATTATTATTAGTATTTAATTGTCTAACACCGGGAGTGGCCCTTTTTTCCTCAATTGAAACGGGTTATTATTTAAAAAGAAAACATAAATTAAGAATGATTTTTTTTTCTTGCGCTGCTGGCGAATCGAAGCAGTCATACACAGGATGGATTTTCTTTTTGGGTCAGTGAAGGCAGCTGCCAGATTCCGGGCTGCTACGTGAAAATGGTCTTAGAAGACCTTCCCTCGATTTCAGAATAATTTCAGATTAATGAAGGATCGCATTTACAGATTTTGGAATAAACATACAGGGTGCAAGAAAAAGGTCATTTTTGTGAAACTCTTTTTTGATGCCATTCGGGTCCATTCCTATCCAGGATAAAAAGCTTGTACGGGACCAAAAAAAATCCAGCTAGAACAGCCAAAAATCGAGGAAAACTTTTCCCATATATTTTGTATGAAAATGAAAACTTTTATTTTCACATGCAATTTTTTTATGCCAATCGATTCCATTTCCGTTCAGTATCAATAGTTTTTATGGGGTCAACTTACGGTAATGTACCAAACAGCCACAAATTGAAGATTATTTTTCCATACATTTACTGCTTTAAAATCCCCGTTTTTTGATATTTTGAATGATTTGACTGTAATGTCCTCAAACAGTATTATTGTTCTTAAACGTAACGGGACTGATTGGCGTGATTGAAAAATGTAAATAAATTTTCACATTTTCTTCCATAGTAAATGTATGGAAAAAGAATCTTCAATTTGTGGCTGTTTGATACATTCCCGTAAGTTGATCCCATGGAAACTATTGATACTGAACGGAATGGAATCTATTGGCATAAAATAATTGCATGTGAAAAATAAAAGTTTTCATTTTCATACAAAATGTATGGAAAAAGCTTTCCTCGATTTGTGGCTGTTCTAGCCGGAATTTTTTTGGCCCCATACAAGCTTTTGATCATGGATAGGAATGGACTCGAATGGCATCAAAAAAAAGTTTCTCAAAAATGACCTTTTTCTTGCACCCTGTATGTTTATTCCAAAATCTGTAAATGCGATCCTTCATTAATCTGAAATTATTCTGAAATCGAGGGAAGGTCTTCTAAGACCATTTTCACGTAGCAGCCCGGAATCTGGCAGCTGCCTTCACTGACCCAAAAAGAAAATCCATCCTGTGTATGACTGCTTCGATTCGCCAGCAGCGCAAGAAAAAAAAATCATTCTTAATTTATGTTTTTTTTAATAATAACCCGTTTCAATTGAGGAAAAAAGGGCCACTCCCGGTGTTAGACAATTAAATATTAATAATAATAAAGTTTAATTTTGTCCACTCTGTTTATGAATTTTTTTTTTTTCAAGTTGTTGATCCAAACCAATATTTTTGATAAAAATATATGTAATAGAGTATAAAAATGCGCATATTATATGAAAATATGGTAGGTGTCGCTAACTCATATGTAGTATAAAAAAAATATTAAAAAAAAAAACTCAAAAAATTATGTACTTAAAATAAAGTCAGGAAGTTATTTTTTTTTTCTTTGATGTATCCCTAATATATCTATAAAATATCCAAAGAACAAGTCAATCGAATACGTGGTTTTAAAGAAAAAAAATAAAAACGAAATTTCTTTTTTTTTAATTTTTTCGCAAACGGGAATCATTTAAGGCATAATATTCACCAAAAGTATATGTAATAATAAAACGAATAATCGTGCATAACAATATCTCAAATTCAGCCAGGGGCGATTTTGGTATGGCGGTCCGGCCAGACCCTTTAAGAATGAAATGTTATAAAATAACACGGTTACACTCACGGCACTTTCGTCACGTCTTGCGACATGTTTCGGAGAGCCTAGGTCTCCATCTTCAAGCACTAGGAGTGCTACTTGCCGTGTTATTTTATAATGTTAATATGTATGTGTGTATGTATGTGTATGTATGTATGTGTTGAAGATGGAGACCTAGGCTCTCCGAAACATGTCGCAAGACGTGACTAAAGTGCCGTGAGTGTAACCGTGTTATTTTATAATGTTAATATGTCTCACGAAAGTAAGAATGAAATGTTCTTGTAATGGACAAAATAGCCCTTTAAACTCGTCTAGAAATATTCTAGTTTAACTTACCAGAGAGGTTCCCAAAGTCCCGAAACACTCTGAAGTCGGTATCGGCCGGGATGAGGCCGCTCTGGAAGATCTCCTGCGCGAGAGATGAAGCAAAGGGATGCGGCACGGATGACGCGTACACCTACAAAATATAGGCAATTTAACAAGTTTTCCTGCACCAAAAAATCATTCGTTTTCTATAAATAAATAAGTATTAAAGGACAATTTTCAAAGACAAATCGACCTAGTACTAAGTATATATGTGTAGAAAACATCCATAACTCAGATACAAATATCTACCACCCAGGAGGCTAGGGGAGAGTAAAACTCAATAAAAAGTTAAATACGGGGCTGGTCTTATTTATCAAAGTTGTGCAGTGTGACCTACCTAATCACCTCGCCCAATAAGACTAATGATTGAATGATTAATGATTCAATGATTGAAAATGTGGGGCGCAGGCGGGTCACATGGGATAGTTTTAAAAATTGTACGGTCGACGTCAATAATATGTTTACACTTCTGCACCTTACTAGTTTGTAATAAGGTCCAAAAGTGTAAACATATTTTTGACGGCGACTGTACATGTATATACGCATACCTCCGTGATCCAGGGGTCATGGGGACCAGCTTGGAACAGCACCTCGCGGTCGCCGGCGCCACACGCCTCCACGTTTATGAAGGCACGCACTGAGGGCGCCCACTTGTGGGTCGTTATGTGGGGCGCAGGCGGGACACATGGGGTGAGCTGTGTTAAGTCTCGATTGTATATGTAGATTCATACCTCCATGATCCAGGGGTCGTGGGGACCAGACTGGAACAGCACCTCGCGGCCGCCGGCACCACACGCCTCCACGTTTATGAAGGCACGCACTGAGGGCGCCCACTTGTGGGTCGTTATGAATGCGTGGGATGCCTGCGAAAAGTTACATCGTCATCACCAAGCGTACAGGACAGTCAATACTCAACCGTATTGCAACTAGATACGGTCTAAATTGTCACCTGCAGAATGTTTTCTTCGGCGCCATTGAGCAGTAATATCACATCGTGAGGGTGTGGCGCCGGGGCGGCGGCAAGCGCTCGCAGTGTTTCTAAGCCCACGGCACATCCCGCACCATCATCGCTAGCGCCTGTGAAAATAAAGGCGGTTTCACATTTGTCTGGCCCAATATTAAATACAAATAAACACAATAGTAGATTGTACAACAAGTGCATAAAACGAGCCATTTTACGCGAGGCGTTTATCTATCGCGAGCGAGGATTGATATAAAGTCGAGCGTAAAATGGGTTTTATGGACACGTTCCACACTCTACTTTTCGCTTCGATTGCGAGAAAATAAAGCAATTCCAGGTTGTAACACAAAATTACAATGAAAAATAAATGCGTTCCCGCGTGTTAACTTTTTTTTTTTTTCAGTAGGTACGTGGCAAAGGTCGTAGTGATTTTCTTTAAATAAAGTTTAGGAACTTGTTTGCGGGCGGCTGTTGAACCGACTGCCTTGGTATTCGACGAAGATTTTACTTTAGGTCCAAGTGCATAAAAAGCGATTTTAGGTCGCCTACGCAAGGCTTAAAGACGAACTTTTAGAGCAAGAGAAGTGAAAATACGTTTTTTTTAAATAAATAAATAAATACAATTTCTATCATATCAATTTCTTCATACAAAACTCGCTCGCAAATCGCAAGTGTGACGCTCTTACCGCTAACTTTTCCGATGGGGTTGGCAACTGTCAACGGTTTGGCCAGATGGCGCCAGCATAGCTAGGTAGGTAGGTGGCCCTTTCACTAGTATTGTTGTATGGGATTTGGCTTAAAGGCTAGCCCATCCAGGTCAAAAAATTTAAAAAAAAACAAGATTTTGACACTATTTGTAGGACTGACAGGTACCAGCTATGCTGGCGCCATCTGTAAATACTTTCCACCGGCCAACCCCATTAGATTTGCTGTTCAATTAATTTAAGGGGAGTTGTTTTGCAAACGAGGTGTCTAATAATAGTTCTATTTCTACTTAGGATGTGATTGTTATTTGCATTAATAATATCTATTTATCTGGTTAATTTATCTGTAAGTCACGTTTTATCAATTTATCATAACTAGGTCGATTTGCAATGTTTATTTCATTATTTATCTGATAATAAAATTGTCTAAACTTCGTAATGTTCTAGCTACAAAACTTCATAATTTTCGAACTCGCGGAGCGTAGCGAAGTGAGTTCTTACAAACAACTCCAGACCGAACTGTCACCTGGCTACTGGGACGTCTTGGCATTTGGATGGCTTTTTTATTTCGATAGTTTGTCCGACGATAACTTTAGTAACGTTTTACTGATAATTATAAAATTTCTTGGGGCTGTAGCAGAGATACATAGAATTGTAAGTTCGTATATGAGCAGGATCGATCAACTAGTTATGGAGCTAGAAGGAGAAAAAAAATCCTCCTTGGGGTCTTGTTATATTGGTCAACTCGTTTGCAAGTAAATCGCGAGTTCTCAGTTCGAGGCGGACTACTAGTTAATATATAAGTATATATCAGTGGCGGCGCGTCCATAGAACAGGATTCCCGCCGGCTTGTGTAAATTTCATGCATCTAAGCATTTTTCCTGCAGCTCATGTAGAAATTTTAAGACCAATTACAGGTATATTCACGAAAGTTGGCGCGAGATTTCTACTGAGTGACAGCCATTTTCATAGAAATTCTGTCAAATCTCGCGCCAACTCTCGTGAATAGACCTGTAAGCTCCGGCTTGCCTAAAAAAAAGATTGACTCGCGCCACTGGTATATATATTAAAAATTATGAAGATGCAAGACTGTTATCGGTCTCGACATATATTTCCCCACAGTAATAATATAACTGCGTTACAAAACCAAGCATTTTAAAAGGCAATACCGGTTACAACGAGTCAAAGTAAACCTGTATTTTATTTTAAAACTCACTTCAAAACTAAAATGGCTTAACTCCATACAAGTTTCGTACAGTTTTCTGCGCTTTTCATTTCGCTAAAATATGGCAATCAACATAACATGTGGTCATTAAGTTTCTATACTTCTTTTGAGAAAAAAATAGGAGCTATTTTCGACAATAAGTAACAAACATTATTGACAATGTACCTACATTATTCAAAGAACTTATTTCAATGGCATAGGCAAAGTAAAACGAATTATAAGTGGTCAAACAGTGTTGTTAAGATTACTTAAGTGTAGTATAATCTATAAACTTATATATATATATGTCATATACAAAGGAAAAAATGACTTAGGCCTTCGGTGCCCAGGGCTGGGTCACTTTGTCCTTTGTATATGACATTTATACAGGGTGTAACAAAAATACTGGTGATCCTTTTAAGGGCATAATTGGTATCGCATTGTTATTATGAAAAACTATTAATATATTTTTTTTCGCGAACAAAAATTATGGTTTTGTATGGAGGGTTGGCCGGCCGAGACGATGTGTTCCATACAAAAAAAAATTTATTCGCGTCCAAAAAATTTTTGTTCCGCTTTTTCTTACTCGCAATACGATACCAAAATGCCCTTAAACGGATCACCAGTATTTTTGTTACACCCTGTATAAGTTTATAATTTATATTATAGTAGTGCGACTACTTAAAATAAACAAATCAAAGTATTTATTAAAAATAATTTGATATGGGAACGTACCCAAATTACGTGACCAGTTTAGGGGGGGGGGAGGGGGGTCGTCAAAATACTACTTTTCAAAAACTGAAAAAAATGGGTCACGTAGTTTGGGTACCGTCCCTATATATAACGGGTCACTCACGTAATTTTGGTCGATTTTTTTGTGCTGAATATCCTATTATCCATAGAATGTATTACGTTTAGTAAAGATATGTATTATCGCTTTCGTATTTAGTACACAAGCTGACCTATGATCTGGGCATGAAGACGGTCCGCTAGGTAGGTAATCAGATACTTGATTAGTATTTTGTTTTTACTACTTAAATTCGTAAATACAACTTACATTTTGATGACGATGCGTATAGTCAGCAGCATAGCTACGCAGGTGAAGTGTTCAAAATTACCTTCAAAAGCTCGTATTGTCTTAACCAGTGGTGGGGAAACTTTTTTCATAGAGGGCCAGAAAGCTTGAGAAATTTCGGAGGAGGGCCAGAATAGCAGCAAAATAGGAAATTTAAAAATATTACGGTTTTATATAAAAGTGCAATTATGCTGCAATTCCGGCCTTCCTTACTTTTTTACAGCAAAAAAAACATTAATATATACAAGTATATATTAATTTATTTTATTTCAGATGAATCACAAAATACAAAAATACAAATAATTTATTGTACGAATCACATGTAAGAATCTAAATTATACACTTCCGGAAATTTTGATTTTGATTTTTTTGAAGGCTGTGGTGTGTGGGACATATGAAATTATAATCATCGCGGGCCATATACAAATTATTTCAATGTATCCGCGGCGGGCCGGATAAAATGGTTTCGCGGACCGGAGTTGGCCCGCGGGCCGTACTTTGCCCACCACTGGTCTAATAGAACAATAGACTAATAGAGTCGTATCGAGATCATTATACAGCTAAAATACTTTACTGATTCTGCTACCGACTGTACTCATACTCAATTGAGTCAGGTCAGTCAGGTCTATGACATTTATGTGTAAAGATACGTCAAAATTTTAACTCTCAATTTTGAACCCTGTCATAATTTATGAAGGTGTCATTCACGTTGTCTCATATACCATACGACGGCGGGCAAAAGGTTAAGGGTGTCACGTTTTTGGAGAATAATGACAACAATATACATCTTTTTATCTTTTTTTTTTATCTTTTTAATATTTTTACGCAGTTTCTACCAGTGGAAACTTTTAATTGGCTCACTGATTCTACATCACTACCTATCTTGTTACTCTAGCTATAAATTTTCTTATGTAATAATATAAATAAATAACTAAGTCAATCCAACCCTTACAAGAAAGAAACTAGGACGGGCATTATCAACCAATCAATAGTATTGGAAGCAGCTGCAAAAGCGAGCACGGGTCTCGTGGGAATCACTTCAAACTGATTATTAGGCGCCATTTATTTATGCTAAATATAACAATATAAAGTTTATAACTCCCTAGGGAAAAGCCTTTTTTATAACTCCCGCTAAGCGTGTAAAGCACTCTTTATGAGCAAGCGTGGTGAAAATAAGATTTAGCGTTGAATCTGTGTATAATGACAGATTCAAACTAGTTTCATCTAATCACGCGTCAAATGAAAATATGACAATAATATACAGGTTGATTCAGTATACGTGAGCAGGATTAACACAGCGGATCAGCAGATTCAGTCAAAGCTATATTGTTTAATACCGGTGTAATTAGCGGTATTTTTTGTAGGGTGACCATGATACAGAGAACAAAATTTCTATTACATAACACAAAATAAAAATTCGTTGTTATTTGACTTAAGGGTGGCCGATTCATTATCGTTAACTAAGTATGTAGGGTTGTTCTTGCCCACGTCTCCTGAATCACCCTGTATAGCCAAGACTAAGTTACCAAGTCTTGGATACATGTTTTTGTCACATTAAACGTACCTATCCATATTTTCTGACGTGACTGTAGAAGGCCAAAGACGTTTTTTAGCTCATGGCGTATTGTCACGATTTGCCCCACCTTTGCGCCCTCACGAAACGTCCCAACAGATACGGAATATCTATCAATATTGACTTTTGCATGCTTGGGAGACGTAATTATAAAAATAACAATGGAATATTTTATAATAGAATAATAGTTATTATGAATTATGATATAAAACAAAAGGGAAAAGAAACCGAACGATTGTTATAGGTACTGCAACATAAGTTAGAAATAGCTTTGTTTTAAAATGGATTCCTCATCATTATCCTCCTAGCCTTTGTCAAGGCTTTTTGGCATAGCTCGATTGAACCGGGTTCGCTTGGCAATCTAAACCCATGAATTGGCGTAGACACTAGTTTTTACGAATGCGACAGTCTACCCAAATAGCACACTAGGCTGTATAGCAGCTGAATAATGGATTACGATTACGCAAGCTGCATAATAGCTGTATTTGAGGATAGTCAGCTTTTATACAGGCACAAATTATTCAGCCTTAAGTTCACATTGCTGCTTAAGAGCAGAAAATGAACAGAGTTATAAGGGGAAGTAGGAGTTATAAGAGCTGCGTACTGACTGGCTAAGAGACCGCCGGCTACCCTTTATTATGAAAAATATACTTGGATAGGCTGACGTAAGATGTAGTGCACTCACCAGGGCTGTCGGGAATGGTGTCGAAGTGGCAGTTGATCAGGAGCGCGGTGCGCCGGCTCGCGGGCGGCGGGCGGCCCCCGCAGGCTGATAGTTTCGCTACCACGCTCCGTACGTCGCGGTATATGTTGATACAACAATACTAACAGATGTAGTGCACTCACCAGGGCTGTCGGGAACGGTGTCGAAGTGGCAGTTGATCAGGAGCGCGGTGCGCCGGCTCGCGGGCGGCGGGCGGCCCCCGCGGGCTGATAGTCTCGCCACCACGCTTTGGACGTCGCGGTATATGTTGTTCATCCCTGCATAACAATACTTAATTGTAGCCCTCTATAAAACATCTTTTGCAAAGGTTTGCAACCCTGAGCAATGAGCGCAAGCTTAAATTTTTTTAGAGCGATGTTTGGGAGTCTTTATCTGTATTTGGTTATGGTTAGGTGTAAATATAGCAGTTTATACACAAGTAATATAATCTTATATATTGCTATATTTTTCATCATTTTACCTTGCAATGAACTTAGTGTTACATT
The DNA here is from genome assembly GCA_911728535.1 of Pammene fasciana. Classification (NCBI taxonomy): domain Eukaryota; kingdom Metazoa; phylum Arthropoda; class Insecta; order Lepidoptera; family Tortricidae; genus Pammene; species Pammene fasciana. The sequence goes on along the minus strand of OU452291.1, from coordinate 17,100,227 downwards.
GGCACACAACGTGGTACCATTATCCTACAAATTCAAGTTGCCAAGACAAATGGAACTTTTAGCTGTCAATATTAAGATTCAAAATACAATGGAATGGGAGGCCTTTTAGGCGTCTGAGGGGTATTTTCTATAACGAGATTTATTAAACGTCAAGGAAAGCAGAGAGAAATGGACGTCTGTCTCGAGGATATGATGCGATGCAGCGCCGGCTACTATCTCATCAGTCATCAGTTTACAATGATTATAATGTTCCATTGGCGCCCAACGAGGTACCATAATATGTAGTGAAGAAAGAAGAAATGCTTCTCTATATCCAGTGACGTGTAGCCATACGATATATAAATATGTAGTAATTTATATAACGAGATATACTGACCGTCAAGGAATGACAGCGAGAAAGCTCCGCTAGCCGTGTGGACGTCTATCTCGATGATATGATGAGGGGCCGCGCCGGCCGCGATCTCACGCAGCGCGGCTACAAGCACTCCTACTGCTAGCACTTCGTTCTCGTAGCTTCCCGCGACCTGCGCAAGCGCACACTTACAGTTACAGATAACAAAAAATTTTTTTATTGATTTAAAAAACTGATTTATGGGAGGTGCGAACCAAGATTCGAAGTATTCAAACCACAAACATAATACTTACCCTAGGACCAATAGAAGTGAGGTTAACAAGATGCCTGTGCGCATGTTCAGCGATGAACCTCGTCGGCTCCGCGGCTCGCGTGAGCGGTTCCGGCAGCACCTCGTTCGCCGCCAGCAGTGCTAACACGGCCAATGCGCAGCTCAGGGTGGCTAGCACCAGCCAGCGTAGGGAGAGCGGCTCGCGGACTAGGATGTTCTCTTTTACTTTTTCCATCTGTTCAATAGAAGGATCTTTATACTATAATTTTACATTACAATGCTGATAAAACTAACAGGTTCGAACCTATTTAAATTACACTGCGCTTTGAGAATACAATTATAATTACTATTCTACTACTATTCTCCGTGAGGTTTAAATATCTCTAATAAACCTATTATCTACGTCAAAATACGAAAATTAGGCGTTTGCACCGGGAGTACCTATAGTGCTATGCCCCCGGCCCAATTACTCGTAATTATATAATAACTGTCAGTGGCGGTGGGTAAAAAAAATTCTTAGGCAAGCCGGAGCTTTATTTGGCTTAAAATTTCTTCATGCGCTGTAGGAAAACTGTTCAAATGCCTAAACATTAGGCAAGCCAACGGGAATCGTATTCTATAGACGCGCCACCACTGATACCTGCACAGATAGAAAAAATCTCTTCAACCAAAGAAACCTATTTGAATCAAGAGATATCCAGTTTCCCATATAAGGAAAAAATAAAATTTCTTGCTTTAAGATATAAAATGTTTCAAAGTTTATTACTTAATCTAATAAATTAAATACTTTATCCGAGATATAAAAATATATTTTTTTAAATAGCTTAATATTCTCACGAAGAGCGTTTGAATTTTGTTTTTGTACCTATTGTATTTTTTTTAAATTGAACTTTTTGTGTCTTAATGCAATACATAAAGAACTTACGCCAAGAAACTTTGTTTCTTGGGTAAAGACTCATAATTTAAATTGAGAATTGAATTTCTCCACGGAAACAAGAAAGCGCATTAGTTCAAGAGCATGTGTTACTTGATGTAAAATTTGATATTTTCACACCAAGATCTAAAATTTCTTGGCGTATGAAATCGGTTACTTGAAACAAACAATAACATTTTCTAAGGCGGTTATCACACTGGCGCGGATCCGCATGCGGCACCGGTGCGCGAGCGAGATAGCGCTCTGCATGTGTATAGCGCTATCTCGCTCGCACACCGGCGCCGCATGCGGATCCGTCGTCAGTGTGATAATCGCCTAGTGTCTCAGTGCACTACTTAAAAAGCTAGTAGCAGAAACTGTGTTTCCCGGGACTAATTCCAAGAAAGGAAGTTTAACTAAAAGTAGTTGATACAAATATAAATTATGATTATTTATACTATATTATAACTAGAGCTGAGATTGCTATTGTGAATCTCAAATAAGCCCGGGCAAAGCGCCGAGGGTCATGAAGTTACGTCGAACCAACGTTCGCGTGTTCTAACCTACACGCAGAGACATCTATTGATGCGCAGGGTAACTAACGTCCAAGACTTAAATGTTTCAAAGCAAAAATTATGTGCTTCTTCTTTGGAATAGCTATGGCTCTTGATTGTAAGTTGAAAACATCAAAGCAAAAATTAATCTCTCTTGCCTAAAAACTTAAAAATCTCAAATCTAACTTTTGGTGCTACTTCTTTGAATTAGCTTTGGCTCTTAGCTGTAGATTGAAAACATCAAACCAAGAACTAATCGATCTTACGTAAACACATAAAACTCTTAAAGGAAAATGTTGGTGCTTTTTTGCCGTAAATAATTATTATCTTAACTCAAATCATTACTATTCGCTTTAAAAATAGGTAAAGATAAAGCTAAATAATTTTAAATCTTCTTTTAAAAATCATGATATTTTTAACTCCAGTCATGTTTATTGGTCTAAGGTATTTATTACTCTCTTTAAGAAACCGCGTGCAAGAGAGTTTTGCGTTTTGAATTAAGATATTATTTCTATCTGTGTGTGTTCTTTTGTATTAATTCTATGCCATTGGCATAAGGTGCATCTGGCACAGCTTAATAACTGCATAACATCGTCACTTGACCGACCAATTGGCATGGTGCATCTGGCACGGCTTACTTAATAACTAACATCATCACTTGACCGGCCATAAGTAAACTTTAAACCCTTACAATAAGGTTAATTATTAGTTAACTATGTCTACGAGGGTGCCCACACCATAGGAAACCGCAGAGCCCCACCTACAGATCGATTAACCTGCTGTGAATGGAATTAGGTACAACTACACGCATGGTGATTTACGTGAGTGATGTCCCGTCATATCATTAGGCCGGATAATCAGATATTAGGGTGCCTCCCATTTTTGAAATAACTATGATTTGTTAGGAACAATCAAAATCACAAGTGAATAATCGCCCAAAATATGATCGAACGAGCTGAGCGCAAGCGAAGCGAGTTCTTACAAACAGCTTCACACCCAACTGTCACCTGGCTACTGGGACGTCTCGGCATTTGGATGTCTTTTTGATTTATATAGTTTGTCCGACGATAACTTTACGACGACGATTACTTTAGGGATAAGTCCGCCTTTGGACAAATATTATGTATTCTTCCTATTGTATTTTTATTTGTTGTATTATAAATCTTTATGAAGTTTCTTGGGGCTGTAGCAGAGATACATAAAATTTGTAAAGTTCGTATATGAGCAGGATCGATCAAGTGGTTATGGAGCTGGAAGGAGAAAAAAATCCTCCTTTAGGCTCTTGTTAGATTGGTCAACTCTTTTGCAAGTAAATCGCGAGTTCTCAGTTCGAGGCGGACTACTATAATTCATAAGGTGATATAAATATAAATACTAGTAGTCCACCTCGAACTGAGAATTCGCGATTTCCTTGCAAACGAGTGCCAATATAACAAGACTCATATGATGATTTTTTCACTTGATCAATCCTGCTTATACTTACCTATACGAACTCTCAAATTATGTGTATCTCTGCTACAACCCCATCAAATTTCGTGAAGATCAGAAAAACGCTACTAAAGTTATCGTCGAAAGATGAAGAACTTACACTCCGCTCGTTCGATTATAACAGAAAATAGTTAGGCATCAGAGGAAATAGTAGGCGCCTATACAATAGCTATACTGTTGCACAATAACTTATCTAGAATCTACAACAGTAGTAACAGTACTAACAATAACACACTTAGTAACCAATATTGTATCTAATAAGGTTGCCATAAGGTATAGTATTACATAGACAATGTCCGCCGGACGCTGATGATCAGTAGTATGTTTGTGTCAGGTGACTGAGGAGCCGAGCTTAGCGAGCCGACGAACGTCTCCGTTTTAACTCACAAGGAGAGGCCGCAAGGGCACGCGGGTGCGTGTTGGGTCTGACTCTGGGGTCTCTCACTGGTACGACGATTTGGCACATTGATGTGTGTGTAATGGTAAATTGGTTGGTTAGTGTCGGTCTAGAGGTCGCATTTTTCATCCGATTTCGATGAAACTTGGCATGTACGTTCCTTGATTTATGTGCCAAAAATTGTCCAGCCATTTCTTTGATTGGGGGGAAAATGAGGGGGAAAAGGGGGAAGTTTGCTGTCGCGTTATTAATGGACGGATTTCAATCAATTTCGGGTAAAAGGTCAAGCCCACACTTCCTTAGAGGTTGTTGTAAAAAAAGTTTTGAGGGAGGGGGAAAGGGGGGAAAAAGGAAATGCTCCGAAGTCTACGGTTCACAGAACAACTAGTATTTTATTTGTACTATTTGTATATTCGCGGCTTCTTCGCGATTAGAGGAAGCTTAATACTCCGTTTACATGCAGCCCACTTCCACGGCACGGCAGAGCAGCAATTGGCGAGGGATGTGAGCAGGAGCAGTACGTAAACACGATACTTCTCCTGACGCTGCCGCTGCTACTCGCGCTGCCCAACGATACCCAGCGGTTTTTTGTGCGGAAGTCAAAGCGAGCAGCGCGAACAGTGCGTGTTTAGATGCCCGTTCTCTGCCAAGCGGTCGAAACACAATGCCGCCGCAGCAATAACATCTATATTGACGTCTGCCATCATTGGAAATCGGAAACAGTGCGTGGCAGAGCAGTATGTGAACACACACTTCTCAGCACGTCCGTGCTACGTTGGGCAGCTAAGGCAATATATCCGGCAGCGCCAGGAGCAGCGGCAAGGGCTGCATGTACGGGATATTGCACATTGAGATGTCAGATGGTGCGAAAGCCATTATTATTAAGCTGCTGCCACAGGGCCATAGCTAGAAGGAGGGGCATTATGGGATAATGCCCTACCTTAAAAACTACCATCGGCTCGAAAAATCTATGAAGTAAATGCCCTACCTCAAAATTAGACATAGTATAGCCACCATCAGATATATCGAAGCGGTCAAGGTGGTTACAAATATCTGAACAACGCCTCTATTGTCAAGGCGATAAAGTGCATGTTCAGATATTTTTGAGTAGGTACCCCGGCCGCTCCGATATATTTGATGGCGACTATACCTTGAATTAGCACTGCCCTATGCGGCCTGGGCGCCAGCAAGGATCATATATAAAATAAACTCACACCAAAAGAATCTTAAACAAACTTGACACTAGCTTCCTTTTAAATCTTTCCATAACAATTTGTCAGTAAGGGGATTTCAATACAAAACTTGTGTCAAGTTTGTTTACATTCTTTGTCACGGTAGATAAAAGAAATGTGTTAGAAATACGAGTGTGATGGTTCCACGTTCCACCGCTTGCCACCGTTATCGTGGACTCTAGACGGAGAGCCAGTCATGTCAGCTGACACAATAATGAGAGCAACAAAACCCGTCTGGTTAGATTGCTGTACTATTCTTATTGCTAGACAGCTTATTCCATACATATATGCTTAGACAACTCTGTGTTACGGCCTGGAAAATAAGTACGTACAGCGGCAGCTATAACGTGAGAACGAAAGATCAGAGCGCGGTATTTTGCTCTCACTCTGCCATTTTACCGCTCTCGCTGCCGTTCCAAGTCGTGGCCTAAATCTTAGCGGGTACAAGACGCAATAATAAGGGAAGACGGCGGAATGACGAAAGACTACGCCGTAGACCGTAAAGGACTGACCGACGACACGCGACCGGCGACCGTGGCGAGCGGCCGCCGCCATTTTCTAAAACAGATCCAGTCATACATTTTGAATATTTTGATTGTGCCGCTCGGAACGGTGGCGTGGCAGTGAGCGGCGGGCTCTCTAGACTTGAATGAAGCCGTTTTGGATGACAGCGGCGGCCGCTCGCCACGGTCGCGTGTCGGCCGCGTGTCGTCGCGGTCGCCGGTCGCGTGTTTAAGTCCGCGACCTTACGTTGTGGTTTACCTCGATAAACTCAGCAACTGTGTGAGTGGGATTGACGGGCTCTTGGAGCGCAGCACGGATCAATTGGTGTGTAGCTATATTTTGAGGTTGCTATGTACAAGGTACTCAAAAATATCTGAACATGCACTTTATCGCCTTGACAATAGAGGCGTTGTTTAGATATTAGTGACCACCTTGGCTGCTCCGATTATCTAATGGCGACTGTACAAGGAAAATGCTAGGTCATGAGTGAAATTCTTGATGAAATATTTTTAAACTTTAAAAATATCAAAATTAATTAGCCATGTTGCTTACAAATACTACAATTATTCTTCACTCTGGTAATCATTCATTATTGTTTCTTATTTTATTTAATATACCTTTAAAAATAACACAATACTATATAATCAACATATAATATACAAGATTTTGTATCTTGGAAAAAACCTGACTTGTTACTAGCAAATAGTTTTTTTTTTAAATAACTTGCTATTATGCTTAAACTTTGCTGACCTTTGACTTTAAAACAAGGTCACAAATATCTGAACAACGCCTCTATTGTCATGGCGATGGCATGTTCAGATATTTTTGAGTACCTTGGCCGCTCTGATATATTTGATGGCGACTGTACAGTCAACCACAATAAGATGTATCCAGTGTTGGACTTTATTACAATGCAATAAGGTGAAAAGTGGATCTCTTTGTAGTTGACTGTATGTAGAGGAAAGTAACTATAAACATTAAACAGAGATTGCTTAAGCTCAAAACACACCTAGCGGAATGGAGGCAGTAATGTATGGAGGCCATAGACAAATTTAAGCTACCATCAACAAAGCTCCATACATTACTGCCTCCATTTCGCTCAAGTGTGTGGTGACCCTTAGCTGGTGCCAGGGCTTGGAATACAATACCGGCATTTGCAAAAAAACGAATACCTATATTTGATTATTTTATGGTATTTGTGTAGAACTCAGTATAGTTATTAGGAAATGACTTTGTCTTATAAGATTGTCGATTAAAAATGAAACAAAGAATCAAAAAAATAGTACATTATTGCAGAGGACGGGAAAGGGAAATTCGTGGACGAGCGATTTTTTAAAGAAAAAATAAGACGAGTCCACGAATTTCTATTCCCTTCGAGGCATATATAGTGCTTTTCTCCAAATGTGCGAGGAAATAAAGTAAAGTAAATGAAATAAATTACAGGTTTTGGTTACGTTATTAGCGTTCAATGTCATGAATTAGCTTCCCTCTATAACATATTTTTTAAGTATAAAGCACTATGTATACTGCCAATTTTCATTCAAATAATATTTAAAAAGAAATTTTCTTCAAAAGCTATTTAAGACAGTATTAAATATGCTCCTTTCATACAACTGTACAAGATTAAACGGCTATTAAACATTGCAACCTGCAGGGCCCAATCTGTTGTGTACCCTGCCTCTCCCGCCCCTCCTTCAGCTCCCTACGGGCCCTACCTTTAATTACACCTTCCAACCTGACAGATTGGGCCCTGCAGGTTGCAATGTCTAATAGCCGTTTTAAACCTTAAAAAAAGTTGTCTATGATTGAGCCTCATTCGCACGATCAGACGCGGTCCTATGACAAAAAAACGAGACAACCAGGGTTTTTGATCTCACTATCTCGCTCTATTCTATAATCTGAAGGGATTGCCGTTCAGACGGTGTAGATGTCGCTTAAGTAATTGGCTGTTTGAAATGATATTTGTTAGTCGGATGAAAAGTTTAAAAGGTAAAAAACAATACAGTAATGGATTTTACTAGTCAACGCCTAAAATATGTATACACTTTGAACCTTATTACAATGGAGTAAGGTGCAAAAGTGTACACATATTGATGGCGTTGACAAATTACTTCGCGTCCGCTAAAACAGGACAATAAGGATTTTTATTTTTTTTAATTCGTTTTGGTAAAAAATGAAGAACTTCACGTACTCATTTTGCTACAGTAAGGTGAACCTTTCCGAGCACATTGGAGAAAAAATTTTTTAAATACCAGTATTTTAGTATGGAGCAAATACCAGTTTCGGAGCCCTAGCACGGCTAGCTAGGCCGGTGCCTAGCACTTGATGTGTTAAACAAAATGTTAGTTATTTTTAATTCATAATTTTTATGAAAATTAAGTAAATTACTAATAGGTATTCCAAATTAGGCTTTGTCTATCATATAAATTTATTTTTTTATTTTTTAACAAAGAAGAAGAATATAAGCAGTCAGGCTAATATGCTCTATTTTGAGTTAAGGACGGATCCTAAATCTATGATAATATGATACAGCAAAAATACCCTTTAGGAATAGCATGCCACATACTTATAAGTATTGACTAATAATTTGAAAGCCTTAACTGTACAAAAATAAAATATAAAAACAAAATGCAAATCTCTTTTTTAACACCTTTATTTGCTACCGTTCCGCTACTTCAATTGTTTTTTTTTTCTGTAATTACCTAGAAGTTGTCGACCATGAATGATGATGAACGTAATTATTTTTGTAGGTAATACTTAACCTACTGAGCAACTAAAACAAATAATTATTTGACAAATTTAATGTACAAAACCCTCCGTGATAATAAAACTCTATTTCAGAGTTATGTACACGTATAGTATCGGCAATAAATACAATTCTTATTAGAAGTAGACCGCAGTTCAAATCGTTATACTATATTTATTACCTTAACTGTATTGCAGCACCCGTAGTTCTAAAGCGTGTGGCAAACGCAGTCCAATTAAATTGAAGTGATTGCTTCAGTTAGCATTTAACGGAGCTTTTTCTCACATTATATTTTGCCGCATGTATCACAACACACAAATCAACACACAACTTTCTCTCACGGCAACCACAGATTGACTGAAAAAATAAAATATAAAATAAATTAAGAATTGACGTTAATGACAGCTGCCACTGCTTACGTAATTTCAAACTGTTTGAGTTACTTAATAAAACGACATAAATGTGAGATTTTACAGAACCGAACCTGAAGGCCTACCGCGAAGTTCGAAAATCGACAAAACGATGGTCCCGTCTCTATCGCTCTTGCTGATACGAAAGAGAGTGATGGAAATATTCGATTCGATGAACGAGTTCGCGCTTAGGGTCGCCACACACCTAGCGGTTTTCCTCGCGGAATTACCGGAAGTAGCGGAAATTTGTCTATGGTAGCGGAAATTTGTCTATGGTAGCAGATTTTTGTATGGAAGCCATAGACAAATTTCCGCTACCATAGACAAATTAAGCATTTTGTCTATGAATTTCCGCTACTTCCGGTAATTCCGCGAGGAAAACCGCTAGGTATGTGGTGACCCTTAGGGTCGCCACACACCTAGCGGTTTTCCTCGCGGAATTACCGGAAGTAGCGGAAATTTGTCTATGGTAGCGGAAATTTGTCTATGGTAGCAGATTTTTTGTATGGAAGCCATAGACAAATTACCGGAAGTAGAGGAAATTCATAGACAAAATGCTTAATTTGTCTATGAATTTCCGCTACTTCCGGTAATTCCGCGAGGAAAACCGCTAGGTGTGTGGCGACCCTTATAGGCCTGGGAACGGAATTGTTTTTTGGGTATGGTCCAAAACACATCAATTATCAATTAAAGTAAAGTATGCACCAGCCTCGTTATTTTTTGTATGCTCAATTTAATCTGAATTCAAAAAGTACCACTTATATACATATAACATTAGAAATATTTTATTTCTAAAGACAACTAACCATTTTCATGATTGCTAGTCATCGGGGTGAATGAGTGAACAATAAATATGCATTTTGTAGCGTCTCCCTGACTCACGCGTTGTCTTGTCACTTGACTTAGTTGACTTGTCATGGAAGTTGCCTGCATGCATAGATATACCACCCATAGATCTGACACGGAACTAATAATACCAAGATAGAACGGGATGGTCTTATTACACTTTCAATAGATACGGCAGAGAGGTGCTATTGTCGTTGGTCCTTGTCATAGTTTCTATTACCCTCCACGCGTTACTTCTAGCAGTGGAGGGTAACAAACAGATATAATGCGCGATTTCTTCAAGAATTTCTGTGATTGCTACGAGAAAAGCTGTTAGTTTTCCTAGAAAGTTGTGTCGGCTAAGGAAAAGATTGGTAAATTGTTCTGTTTTATGCTGTAGAAGTGATTATGGGCATCTATATATCTATCCCATACGGGGGTACACGTGTGCGGTCTCTAGTTAATGCTTGCTTTGAGCCTGCATGTCATGCGATGTATGTGTGTCATGTCATAATTACCTATTTCACGCTGTGATCCACAATATTGTTTGTAATTAACGGTTTGTTACGATCGTGTCCTGTGTTTAGTGAACCGTGCAACATGGCGCAGTGGGAAGGTTTCAGCGTGTCGGTCCGGTGCGGCTCCCCGCTGGGATGCTACCAGGGCACCATACTCGCAGCCGATGGCGCGTCGATCACACTCACAAAGCCGTTTCGTAACGGATTCCCGTATCCCAAGGCGCAGGTTACGCTAAAGTAAGTTCATACAGCCAGTAGCGTAGCTAGGTGACCAAGGGCCCTGGGGCAAAAAAAATGGGACCCCAGATACACAGCTTTATATTTAATAAGAGGTTTGCTAATCAGGCTTTGGGGGCCCCAGGGCAGTGCCCTGCCTAGCCTTTTGGTAGCTATGCGAGTGCATACAGCTACTCTAAAACTACTTAAGTTACTTGTGCAGTGAGCAGCAGGCAGCTAAACCGACTCGAGAGTAGCAAAGACAGGGTATTAATGTGTGGACCAAACAGTGATAATCAGACCTAGGAATCGATAGGGCAAAATTTTATGACAGGTAGGGAGTTCCCATATTGATAAACTCAATTATCGGTGCTTTTTCCATGATCGCCCCCAGCATTGTATATATTATTTGTGAGTATTTTTCTGAAGACGAGTATAATTTTCTGACAAAGCATATTTTAAATGATCGCTAGGTAATAAATAACATCGTACTATGAAATAGTTATGAAAAGTAACTTCCGGTTGTCGAACGATCAGTACGTCATATAAGTCGCTCCGAATTAATAAACGATTTCAAGTGTTTTACCGAGTGTGCGAGTGAAAAACCTTATAAATAAGTTAAATAACAGTGCAAGAATTGCAGTAAAAGTGAAATACTGTGAAATCAAACGTGAAATCGCGCAAATCGGCTTGAAAAATTAGTCGAATAGAGGTTATCTTGCCAAATTATAACCCGACCAAATTGGGTAGGCTAACTAAAGGAACCATCGGCTGCAGCTATCTTCACAAGTATCCGGTGTGGCCAGTGTAATAATCTACGTAAACGTTCCGTTTTTCAAACAACAAAAATGAATCCCTCCCTACAAATATTATTTGACAGTTTGAAAGTGGAGATGCAGAAACAAACGGATCAAATACATGATACAGTGACAAAAACAATGACCGACCGTTTGGATGAAAAGCTAAACGAGATTTTAGATGAAAATAGAGTATTGAAATCAAAAATAGTAACATTGGAAGAAAAAATTGTGCTTATTGAACGAGAGAATAAGAAAAATAACTTACTATTGTTTGGCCTAGAAGAAAAGGAAAAGCATCAGGGGGAACTAGTGGAAATCGTGAGGGAAAAAATCAAAAATGACCTTAATATTACCTTGGAAAAATCTGAAATTAACAAACTACATCGGATTGGCAGGAAAAATACTGATAATAGTAAAATAAGACCAATCCTGATATCATTTGTTAACGAATGGAAGAAAACTGAAATTAACAGAAACAAGAAAAGATTTCAGGATGTGTAGAAGACTACCCTAAGGTAATACTAGATAAGAGGAAGGAACTTCAAGGGCAGTTAGAGGAAGAAAGGAGAAAGGGAAATCACGCGTACATAAAATACGATAAATTAGTGGTAAGCAAAGGCGAAGATAGAAAAGATAGCAGGAAGAGAATGCAATCTACATCACCAGAAGAGAAGCAATCAAAGAAACTCCCTTACAACCCCTCAAAGACCGGCAAAGTTAACGCCTTCGAAGCGATGATGAACGGGGCAACCTCAACCTCAACAGCTGTATCACCCTCACAAGACAATCACGAATAGGACAGAACCATCGACAACTGGAAACTAGTACAAAGCAGCAACACTGAAAACAACAACACATATCACCCCAACCCGGCTGGTCCCCGTGGGGTTAGCGACCATTACCCTCCAAAGTCACTAAACAAAAAGACAAAAAGACAAACATAAACATAAACAGAAATGAAAACATAAACAGAAATATAAATATAAACCAACAAATTCTATCCAAGCAACAAAGAGACAATAACATCTATATTGGAACTTTTAATGTGAGAACACTTAGAACAGACGAATCACTAATACAACTAGAACAAGCTATGGAAAAGATAAAATGCCATATTATAGGCTTAAGCGAAGTAAGAAGAATAGGAGAAGAAATTTTAGACCGGAATGAGTACATACTCTTTTATAAAGGGGAAACGAAAGGCATGTTTGGAGTTGGATTCTTAGTAAAAAAAGAGCTAAGCAAAGGAATTGAGGAATTTATAGGAGTTTCAGAGCGAATTGCAGTTTTAAATATTAATATACCAGACTCAAAAGACAAGTGGTCAATTATACAAGCCTATGCACCAACAGATACAGCTACACATAGACATAAAAACTCCTTCTACAGAGATCTTAGAACTACCTTGGAGAAAACACACAAAAATAAAATAATAATGGGAGATTTCAATAGTACATTAGGACCCGAAGAAAGAAATAACCTTGATATAATTGGCAAGTATAGTACAGGGAAAAGAAACGACAATGGGGACAGACTCATAGAATTTGCAGCTGAAAACAGATTATATATAATGAACACATTTTACAAGAAACATTTTAACAGAAAATGGACCTGGATGTCACCAAAGGGATTAAGGGATGAAAGAGATTTTATACTAAGCAATAATCGGAAAATATTTCAAGACATTGAGATAGTAAATAACGTAAATTTTAACTCGGATCATAGATTAGTACGGGGAAAATTAATAACAAAAATTCCAAAACAAACAAGAAAACATATAATAAATAACAAGAATCAGATCCCTCAATCCATACCCAAGGACTTAGGAAATGCTTTATCGGAGGAACTCACAAGAATGAATCAAGTCACTTGCATACAAGACAAATACAACATACTAGAAAAAGGATTAACTGATATATGCAAACAATTGAGATTCAAAAATAAGAAAAAAGATAAAATAGGACCAGAAGCAAGGAACCTTATTATGTTAAGACAAGTATTATTTAAAGATAGGAAAGGCAATAGAAAAGAAATAACCAGTATTAGTAAAAAAATCAATGAAAGTATTAGACAACATAGACAAAAAACCATGATAGCTGTAATAAATAATTGTATAGAAAAAACAGGAGGAGTGAAGAAAGCTAAGAAAGAACTCAAAGAGGATGTTCCAGCCGATACCTATTATGTTATGTTTTTGACTACCTAGAGGGCTCTGTTCATAGGGCAAACTAGCTAACGATTGTCTACCGTAGAACCTATATATAGTATTAGATTATCATGAATAAAGAGAATCTCGGTAACGTAGCAACGTGTTTAAACAAAGTGGTCCTTCGAGTTGAGTAGTAAAGTGACTTAAGCGACAGAGATAGTGAAGTAGAGAAGTGAACCTTATGGACATAGAGTTAGAGTTCAAAGTAAATAAACAATCAGTGCACTTACGACATTCCCAAATTTTCAAAACGTCAACAATCAAAATTGTCATCAAAATTACAAAATTAAAATTTAAAGATTTCAAGAAGATAAAATACGTTCGTGATATTTTGAAACCTACCAGAATAATCGCCGCTATTCGCCAATACCATTAACAATATTCAATTTTATTGACTTGGGATAATTATTTGAATATCGAGATACGTCAAATTTTTTTCACGTCAAAGAATGATTTCGCTGTGAGATTTCGTAATATTCAACAAAAATAAAATAAAATAGTTTACAATGAGTTCCAAACGATCAAATAGAAGAAATTCAAGCGACGTATGATGGATTTTCAAGAGAAGTAAGAGTTTATAAATTTAAGTATTCAATATTTCTAGAATTTACGAAATGTCAAGCATCAATGAGATAGAGATTTCGCTTTGATATTTTCGTTATTTTCAAATACTAAACATGATGTCGGAAATAATTCAAGAATTAATCGCAGAGCAAGAATTTATTTACGGTAGGATACTCAAATCTGGAGAGAGTTTCAAAAATGCATCAAAAAATAAACTGACGAGCGGTCATGTCAAAACGAGAATAGAATCTTTACAAAATTATTGGATTCAATTTTATGCAAACAATCGAACCATAATAAAGCTAGCGAAGCCGGAAGATCGAGACACTTTCGACTATTTCAAGAAAAACATGCATTTTGAGTGCGAGGAGATGTACATTGAGTTCAAAGCCGACATGATTGATTCACTCGAAGAGTGGGAAGAGAATGAGAGAACATTGAATATTTTCAACCTGCCACCGATACCAGAGACGACTAAACCTTACGAGCCGACAAATATCTATACGAATAACCAGAAACCTATCTTTACTGTCGTGTCCAAGTTACTTCACATTGTTCCAGTAATCATACCGCAAACATACGAGCAGAACCAAGAGTTTCAGGGAGTTGTACAAGACGTAAGTCATCATCATCACTCACAGTTCCAGAGTCAATACACACTATGCCAATCCAATGAGATAAAGAGAGAACCGAGCAGTCGAGATACTAATCAAGAGATAGATCACACGTCAAAGTTGAGTATAAATACACAAGGAAAACCGGAAATAGGAAAGACATTCAAGCACGAGTCCAACCAAGAGAGAGAAGAGTTTATAGAAACATCCAAGTACGAGTCTAACGAAGAGAGAAAGGAGTTTAACCATAATATTAAGCAAGAGAGAAAGAAAGAGCACTTAAACGATAAAACTAACCAAGTTCGAGAGACAGAGAAACACATTACAGAAGAGATAAGAGAAAAGTTGTACGAGAAAAGAGAAATCAGAAACGTTGACAAGCAGGGAGAGAGTTCGCCAAACCGCTGGAAGTTTAGTCAAAACGTTTTGTTGAAGAGAGTATATAATTCGAAAAACAGAGAGCAGGGCATTCGAAGTTCGTCTAACATCAGATTCAAAGAATGTAGACTATTTCTTCGCCCTAAATTAAACCTTCTGATTTTACGAATCGGGCTTTGGAGATCCTGGCAGTCAGAGTTCCTAAATAGACTAAAGGAAAAATGGAAGTGGAGACAAACGAGTTATCGAAGACGAGATTTAACCATGCTTTTAAATTTTTAGACATTCTAGTTCGAGATTCTATATGGTAGACAAATTAGTGTTATGATTTCAATTATTTATATAGTCAGAGTAGTGTTTGTTTTTTAAGAAATGACATTCTGTCATTTAGGCGGGAGTATGTTCCAGCCGATACCTATTATGTTATGTTTTTGACTACCTAGAGGGCTCTGTTCATAGGGCAAACTAGCTAACGATTGTCTACCGTAGAACCTATATATAGTATTAGATTATCATGAATAAAGAGAATCTCGGTAACGTAGCAACGTGTTTAAACAGAGGAAAATCCGTGGATACCATCTATTAAAAATAAAAATAAAAAGCAAGTATCCAAGAGATTGCAAATTATGGACGTAGCAACACAATTTTACAGAGATTTATATAACGATACCAAAATAACAACTATACAAAATCAAGTAAAGGGAAAGGATAAGGTTCCAAACTTCTTAAAGAGAGAAGTAGAGTATGCTGTCATTACACAAAAAAATTGCAAATCTCCAGGGGAAGATAACATTAGTAATGAACTAATAAAAGCAGTCATTAACAACATTTTAGAACCACTAACTGACCTTTTTAACGAAATCTTGGAAAATGAATCTATTCCTGAACAATGGACCAAAACTACAATTACTCTTCTACATAAGAAAGGAGACAAAAGCGAAATGAATAATTACAGACCAATAAGCTTGATGAGTAATTTATACAAAAATTTTTCAAAATTAATATTGGGACGTGTCACAAAAACATTAGAAGAAAACCAACCTAAAGAGCAAGCGGGATTCCGGAAAAAATTTTCAACAATAGATCACATACTAGTAATTAAACAAATAACAGAAAAATGCCAAGAATATAAAATTAATTATTACATAGCATTTGTGGATTATAATAAGGCTTTTGACTCCCTAAAACATGACGAGATATGGAAAGCACTTAGAGAACAAGGAATCTCAGAGAAATATATTAGAATTATAAAAGAAATTTACTCAAACAGCACAGCTAAAATTAAGTTAGAACGAACAGGAGAAGAATTCCCAATAATGAAAGGAGTCCGGCAGGGTGATCCATTGTCCCCAAAAATATTTATTGCAGTCCTTGAAAGCGTTTTTAGACGCATGAATTGGGAAAATTATGGACTCAATATTATAGGAAGAAGACTAAATCACCTGAGATTCGCAGACGATCTCATACTGGTATCAGATAACCCGTCAGAACTGAAGTGTATGCTACAAGAATTAGACACACAAAGCAAAATAGTTGGCCTTTCCATGAATATGTCAAAAACAAAACTAATGACAAACAGTACTAAGAAACAAATAGAGATAAATGGAAATATAATAGACTATGTTAATGAGTATGTATATCTTGGACAAATAATATCACCTGAAGACCAGACAAGTAAAGAACTCCAGAAAAGAATCACAAATGCATGGAAGAAATTTTGGTCATTAAAAGAAGTTTTGAAGGCAAAAGAAGTACCAACAAGATATAAATTTAAAGTTTTTAATAGTTGTATAATACCAGTAATAACATATGGGTGCCAAACTTGGGGGCTTACTAAGATGCAACACCGGAAACTTAATGTGTGCCAAAATCATATGGAAAGAAGTATTCTTAATATAAAACTTAGAGATAGAGTAAAGTTGTCAATAATTAAGTCAAAATCAAGAACCAAAACACTAACTACAATAGTAAAACAACAAAAATGGCGCTGGGCTGGTCACATGATAAGAGAAAACTTGGAGAAATGGACAAGGGACGTTGTGGAGTGGTGCCCTAGATACAACACTAGGAAAAGAGGCCCACCGAAATGTAGATGGTCCGACGACCTTAATAAGAATGTAGGAGGTGCCTGGATGCAGACGGCAAGGGATAGACTGCAATGGAAAGCTTTGGAGGAGGCCTACGTCAGAGGACGAGTTGAAGTTGTCGATGGTTAACCTAAGCATACATATTTAAAATTAATGTAAACTTCAATAATAAAGGCTATTTTTATTTTATTTTATTTTATTATGTCTTTAGCAAACCCTTTTTATATAATTAGATAAAGATAAGTTACCCTTATTATTTTGTTTAATTTATAATTTTTTA
This sequence comes from Pammene fasciana, assembly GCA_911728535.1. Lineage (NCBI taxonomy): Eukaryota > Metazoa > Arthropoda > Insecta > Lepidoptera > Tortricidae > Pammene > Pammene fasciana. The sequence continues at coordinate 17,082,869 of OU452291.1, read as the reverse complement.
TAAAATCATATTTTGTCAAACAAAACCTGGAGTGGTCACTAGTATATGGAACAAATATCGATACTTAAGTTTATCAATATGGGAACTCCCTACCTGTCAAAAAGTTTTGCCCCATCGATTCTTAGAGGTCTGGTGATAATATTAAGAATTTCGTTGATAAAACCCTTTATATAAATTTATTTAATAAAAAAGTAGCTGTTGAGTCTAGTTGATATTTCGTACTTCGTTTCTATGCATGGTCTTTTTTTATGTTGTTGCAACATTATACTGTAAAAGTGGAGAGATTAATGAAAAATAACCTTTGAGTAATTTTAAAGTGCATAGTTTTGTTCCTTTTACTGAATTCCTAAATAAGCTATTTTATATTTAGTTTAAAAGATGCATATGCAAGGTCTGCCATTCTATTATGGCCACAAGTTACTAGAAATAATAATTGTTTCAATTTCAATTTATTTATTTTTTCTTGATAAGTAATACAATTTATAAAGAAAAACAGCATTGTTTCTAAGAGTAGGCAAGGATTCCCCCGTACTAGTAAAAACTGTATGACTTTTATTTTTCATTCTAGTGCAGGGGTCTTCAAGCTGTACTATCTAACTAACTGGTCTGGAAAAGGGAGTTATACCTATTTCACAGTAGGGCCAGGTCAATAGAACACAATGCCCATCAGCTTGCCTAAATTTTAGGCACCTAAGTAGTTTTCCTACAACTCATGAAGAAATTTTAAGCTAAATTAAGCTCCTATATTTCATACATCCCGGCCAAGAAAAGGATACTTGACTGGTGCTCATAAAAAAAGTGCCAGACCCCTGTTTTAGTGTAGTTACCTATATTAATAATTTAAAACAAAAAAAGAACTGACTTCACTTAGGATCCGCTATTCCAAGAGGAAATGACCAAGTTGCTGTAAAAAATTGTGAAATCATTATAGGTGTGCCTATAATAGTTGAAGAGATCCCTCGATTTCTCCAGGATCCCATCACCAGGTCCGGACCTGGTGACAATGGGACCAACTGTGAAGTATACTCTTTCAAACAAAAAAAGAATTTTCCAAATCGGTCCAGCTGAAATCTTGAAGTTGGTTGAAAACAGGACTTTAATTTGAACATTACAGGGCATCAGACATCAAATCCCTAGAGATCATCTCCGGCAAGACATCAGGTGGTACGGCCCACAGCACAGTCCCAGTTGTGGGCAAGAAGCGGGTGCCTCGGGCGACGGTTGGTGAAAGTCTTCAACAACAACAACAGCAGGAACCGTTACCTGCACCAGCACCGCCGGTTGTTAACAAGAGCAAGCCAGTAAAGAGCAAGCCTATTGATATCCAGGCGAGGTCTAACCGAAACAATACTCATGCGGGTATGTATGCTGTGTATGCTATCTTACATTGAATGATAACTTTGTCTTTATTGTAGGCACTTAGGTACTTAAACATGAAATTTATGTAACATTTTCAAGTTTTTTTTTTTTATTACGAGTAAATGGCTATCTCCCTTTGCACATGAGCAATGAGAATTCTTCCAATGACAAGTTGACGACGTTAATCACATTTTATTTGTTAAATAAACATAGGCAACGTTGTTCGGTTTCAGCCTTGCTCTTTGTAATCAAGCTGCTCCTTACAAACGGCCATGCCAGGACAACTGTCCATTTAACTACAGAGAGTTTACACGCGTTTTGAGACTAATTCTTCATTAGCTGCACACTTTTATTAGATCACCGCACAATAAGCTATCAATATTACACACTGAACCACTTAAATGAAAAATGTTTCCCAAGACGTCCAAACTACCCTGCGTTCCGAACAGAAGTCCCTCTAATCGAATTATTATGGCAGTAATGCCTTATTATTGACAACGACAATGGTGTACTTGAGAATGGCACATATAATGTTAAGATTCTTATATTATAATAGGCTCAGAAATATCCTGTATCGGGCGCAGCAACTCAAGGGTACTGTAATGGGATTTCATATAACTTTTCAGGCCTGTAAAGTAACCTTGGTATTAGATATGGTAGTAGGTTGTAGGAACGATGTTGACATTTTTAATTTTATCTCATGCATAAAATGGTTATTGTATTTTTTTTTTATAAATTTTGTTATTTCTTCCATTACATGTTTGAGAAAACTACTATACATACCCTCAGGTTGAAAACGAATTCCCACCCTTGTATTCCTATTCTATGCACGAGTATACTACAGGGATTAGTGGCCTAGTGAAAGGCTGGTAATCCCTGTTTTCCTGGCATCTACTGTAATGTACTACGTATAAATTGTAAATTTTCTTAGCAGGTAGCTATGGTGCCTCCGGGACGACTCCCAAGACCCGCATGGCGGGCGGCGACAAGGCGCGTCGTCGTAATGAAGCCTGCTTCGGTTCTGCGGCTTTGGAGGCCGTTGACAATGACTTCGACTTTGAAGGGAACTTGGCGTTATTTGATAAAGAGGTATTTTTCCAATATGGGCTCTGAATTATGATGATATTTGTTATTCTTATTTCCTTACTTTATGTGTTTGTCTATTAATTACCTAGTGATAAGTATGATATCGTTGTGATTCTACTATTTATATTGCTTATTTCACTAATAATATGTAGAAATCGAGACGCCTGTAAATGCTTAATGTAAACATTAGGCGTGTTTACACCTGGCGCACCGCCTCGCGGGGAAATTGCCGCGCGAGGCAGCTCAGCAAGTGTGGACGTGCCTTGGCCGAAGCAAACGCACGCGCGACTGCAATGCATCGGGCGAGGCACGCCTACACTAACTGAGCTGGCTCGCGCGGCAATTTCCTTGAGAGGCGGTTTGCAATTTTCACGCCTATTGATTGAGGTCACAGGTCATTTTCTGGATTTCCTGCCACTTCGCCGAATAACGTTTCCCAAACTGTTTTGCCAACTGTGTCATTTGGCATACTGCATTTCTGACACTAAGAATTTCAGATTTTTTTTAAAACAAACTTAACCTAATCTATGTGGTTCTACACAATGATTATTATAAAACAAACTGAAAAGTTTACAGTTTCAGAAAAGGCAGGATCCCAATGTTCTGGTACTGTTTTTGAACCTTTTATGAGTATTAGTTTTTTTTTACTTTTTTTATTTTTATTTGTAGAACCATATTATAACTGTAAAACTTTGTCTTCCGACTTCAAAAATTCCGGACAATTTGTTTGATTTAAACATTCAATTGTATTAAAAAATATATAATGGACATAATAATGGACATGGAATATATAATGGATTTTAGGGATAAGCTCGCCTTTGTGCATATCTTTTTGTATTTTACTAATGTTTTAATGTTATACTTGTTTATGTGCAATAAAGTGATACATACATACATACATACATAATGGGTCACTCACGTAAATCAATCAATTCGAAACATTGTTCGTCATTAGGCGTGTCCAGACCAGGCGCAGAGCCTCGCGAGGAAAAATGCCGCGCGCGGCAGCTCGCCTAGTGTGGACGTGCCTCGGTCTCTCACGAAGTCTCACGAGAGTTATATAAATTCAATTGTATTGCTTATAGGCGCTCTGGCAACAAATGCGTCCCGACGTAGTCCGCGTCGCCGCGGCCCGCGACGAGCTGGCGGCCGGCGGCAAGCTGCGCCACGACCAGAACGTGCTCCCCGCCGCCACGCCCCCCCCCCGCGCCCGTCACCGTGCCCCCCGCCCTGCAGGGCGCAAGGGACTACGTCACGGACTCCGGGAGCCGGCTGCCGAGCGTGTCGGCGGCGCTGCGGGGGCGGCTGTGGGCGGCGCTGAGGAGGACGGACGATGAGACGCAGCATGCGGCGCGGGCGCTGTTCGCGCGCGCGGCCGCGGATGTCGCGTTGAAACTTGTTGGTGGAACTCGCAGGTAGGCATTTTTATTTATCAATCATCAGGCGTTCCTCCACAGCTGAGGATCGTGACATCATGTCCTACTGTTGAAGACCAGGGCCCTAAATAATAAACATTACAATCCACAATTACAAATCACAAATACAATTCAAAAATCTGTTTATTAAAATTACAATCTACCCACAAATATGTCATTGTCACACTCGACAAATTTGTTTAATTGTAACTACAGTTGGACATAATCGTGTTTAATAAAGCGTTGTAATTGTTATGTGTTATTGTAAATTGGCTCATTTTCTATAGAAATTCATGACAATTTTTGAATTGTAGTTGACAATGACAATTTATTAGCCGTCAGGATTTTATTCAACAAAATTCACCAGCTACACGAGTTCACCTGTCACCCTGTGAAAAAACAGGAAAGTTTATTGAACGCAATATGAGCACAATTGGACAAATTTGTCGTTTTTTGACATATTTGCCGAGTTGTAATGTTTATTAAATACGGCCCTGGTCTCATGAAGTGACAATATCGAATTCAGTGAAATTTGCCAATAAACTGCTTGGCAGACTTCTATATAGTTAGGGTAACCAAGTGTGTGGATGAAAGGTAGAAAAAATATTTATGTAACTTTATATTTTTAAGTGGAGGCCATATTCCAAGCATATCAGTATTTTGCAGCATAGTTGAGCTTTGAAGTTTACCTACATCAGAGTAAATGTCAGAATATGTTGTTATATGGCAGAAAAATGGTTAAGCCAAGTCAGCCATCGACGATATTAACTGACAATCGCGGACTGGTAATGGCGCTCCCTAAAAATATAATAGGCGGGTCCGCACCAGACGAGCCGCTTTGCCAGGAAATTGCCGTGCGAGGCAGCTCGGCTAGTGTGGACGTGCCTCGCCCGAGGCAAATATACGCGCGGCCGCAATGCCTCCAGCGAGGCACGTCCACACTAACCGAGCTGCCTCGCGAGGCGGCTCGTCTGGTGTGACCCGCCTGATTACTATTTTTTTAGGGCAGGGGGCGGTTCCTTTTATAGGGGCACTTGCCCCGACTACACTACATTGGTTGACATTTGTCTGCAGACTGGACCCTCGCAACGCCCACCAGCGGCCATGTGCCGGCGTGGCGGTGGGCAGCGGGCCGGCCGCCGCGGCCGCCGTGGCCACGGCGCGGCTGCTGCGCTCGCACGGCGTCGACACGTACGTCGTGCCACTCGACGGTGAGTAAAGATCTAGTGGCGAATTCTATGGGACTAACCCCGAAATCCCAAAAATTGGCCTGCACATAGAAGACGTCGACGTCTGATCGGCGGAAATGTATGAAACAACCAAAAATATCATTATGATTTCCGAGTTGGTCCTATAGTAAAAGTTGTTCAGTATGCTCTACCAAATCACCTCGCACAACATGGCTAATAGATATTGAAATAATTTTAAACAATAAAAGAACCGACTTCACTTAGGATCCGCTATTCCAAGAGGAAGTGGCCGAGTTGCTGTAAAAAATAGTGAAATCACTAAAGGTGCCTATAATAGTTAAAGAGTTCCCTCGATTTCTCCAGGATCCCATCATCAGATCTGGATCGGGTGACAATGGGACCAACTGTGAAGTATACTCTTTCAAACAAAAAAAGAATTTTCCAAATCGGTCCAACTGTCTTCGAATAATCGGTAAAAAAACATTGAAAAAAAAAAACAAAGATCCCGATGAATTGAAAATCTTGAAGTCGGTTGAAAATGCTCGAGTCTCAGGACGCCAGAAATAACACCCAGAGTGCTACAGTACTAATATTTACTAACTGCAATATTTCTATCGACAGACACATGCCCATTGGTGACCCACGCGCTGTCCGCGTACCGTTTGTGTGGGGGCCGCGTACTAGGGCCCACGGACCCGCGCCCCGCGGGGGACCTTCTACTCCTGGCACTACACGACCCAGAGACGGCAGTGGAGCACCCGAGGTACATACTATTTTGTAGATTCCTGTGTAGAGTTGACTTTGCTGACCGCTTAAGGTGCTCTTATACGGGCGATAGAAATTGCCGAATTGCCGCAATTTTGACGTCACGGCCATATCGAGCAATTTCAAGCAATTCGAAATATTGCTCAATATGGGGCAATTATTGCTCCAGTATGGCGCCATTCTGGCTCCATTCGAATTGCCCCATATAGCAGCAACTCGGGAAACTAGGCAATACGTTCATACACGAGAAATACAGTGGAGCAATACAACCGCGCCGTTTCCCCTCCCCTTGCACTGTACCAACTGGTCGCTTCACCCACGCCCGACCAGCGATCGCGCCGTTTCCCCTCCCCCTACGCCCGGACCGCGCTCGCCCTACTAGAAAAAGAATGGGACAAGCATATATGTGCGTACGGGATAGAAATACAAATTGCCTTGAATTTTCCAATCGTCTGGATATACCGGCAATTGTAGTCGGCAATATAGAGCAACACGGAAATGAATGGAGCAATACGGGAAATGATTGCCGAAATAATTGCCGCAATATCTAGAAATTGCCTCGTATTGCTCAATTAATTGCTCCATATTGCTCCACTACTTTCGGCAACGTATCGCCGGGCAATAATTGCCCGAAAAATCGCCCGTGTAAGAGCACCTTTACGGGGATTATATGTTAGAGACAATGCCGTTTTTACCATAAAGGCACACGGGGCCCATCTGCAGGAGGGGCCCCGAAAGATCGATCGTAGACGACGTTTTTTTACAGTCAATATTGGCCCTAATTGAGCGCCTGAGAGTCTCTGATTTCCAAGTGTCCAAGGGCCCCACATTCTTCAGTGTCCTACGGCCCCATGAAATATTAAGGCTGCCTTGGGTGAAGAAAAGGCTCCGAATACCCGAATATAAAAAATACTAATTGCAAGATTCTTATGTATTTTTGCTTTTTATCGAACGAACGGGAGCGTAAGCGAAGCCAGTTCTTACAAACAATTTGTGGTTACTGGGACGTGTCGGCATTTCGATGGTTTTTTGATTTTGAGAGTTTATTCAACGATCACTTTGATAACGTTGTTGTGATCTATTTGAAATTTGTTGGGGCTGAAGCGGACATACGTAAAATTTGAGAGTTCGTTAAAAGCTGTGTAGACATCTGGGGCCGCGGGAGATGAAATATGTAGACGGACTTAGGTATTTACAAGATTTATTTACACACAACACTCACTACAGCATGTACAAAACTATTTACACGATATTTGCATATATTAACACAGCTGCCAAACATTGATCTCAATAAATAACAACACGCGAGATAACATACAAAGGAACATTTGACAGCGAAAATTGCACTGAGCAACTTTTTTAAAAAACAAAACACGCGCGCGGCGAGCGCTGGGCTTTTCAGCCAGTGTGCGTGCATCCAATGAGGTTGGTGTTGACTTCGGTCGCTTACAAGCTGGATCGGTCAAGGGGGGACTTAGAAGGCGAAAAAAAAACTTTGTACGGGCCTTATTGTATTGTCAATTGGTTTGTAAGTAAACGAGTTCTCAGTTCGAGGCGGACTACTAGTTTATTTTGTAAACTAAATATGTTTTCTCAAACATACTCCGCAATGTATGCGTTAAAGTCTCGAAATGAAGACATGAAGTTGCTCATTTATGGCTCCTTAGTATAGGTAGGGAGTTAGTATGTAACGTACATTATTGTCCGCTGCTCTAACTTTTTAAAATTTGTTCACTAAGATAAGACTGACAAAGGAAATATTACATACAGCCAACGACCACTGTCTCTGTAATAGTACATTACAGCAGAGGCTGGGAAAACAGGGATTTCCGGCTAAGTAGGTATATAGGATAGGGATACGAGGCCGGGAATCCGTTTTCACGCCGAGGCATGTACTATACATGCTTTTCTCAAAAAAATGCGTGGAAATAAGACCTAAAACCTAATACTTAAAGCCTAAAAGTCTATCGTACTCGTGGCCGGCGCCCGCGCGGCAGTGACCGGCGGCGCCCGGCCCGCCCGCGGGGGCGAGCGCGTGGCGGGCGTCGGCTACTTTGCAGGCCTTTTCATATCAAGTGTCACTACGGGCCCGAAACGTGATACTTCCGAGTCTGTTTTCACGAACGTAATGACAACATTTCCGCGCATGTTTGAGAAAGCATACTTGCGACATTAAGATAAAAAAAGAAATAGTACATTACACAACTAGGGTGGTAAAACAAAGAAAGGCCGAGATCGCAGAAGTTTGCGGTCCGAGCTGCAAGCGAGGGACGTAAATATGCGATCGAGGGCTTTCTATATTACCTCCCGTGTTGTGTACATCATTTTATAATTATTTTTATATGTTTTTAAAGTGGTGCATTCCACTCAAACTAAAGTTTGTTATTAAATAAATACAAACTTTGAAAACACTGAAAAAATAATCAACCCAGCAGGACTTGAACCTGCATCGATACGCCTTGCCGGGGCTCGATCGCTTTACCAATTAAGCTATGGGTTCAGTTGCTAAGCTGACGAAATTTTCAATGTCTCCAAACATCTTTTTGCATTTATTTTACATCGGCTTTATAGCAGCCGTAAGCGACATCTAGGTTCAAGTCCTGCTGGGTTGATTATTTTTTCAGTGTTTTCAAAGTTTGTATTTATTTAATAACAAACTTTACATCATTTTATGTCTACACCTGGCCAGAAAGCGTCTTTTTCCGTACGCGCAGCGTGCGGAAAAAGCCACTTTATGGCCAGGTGTGGCATAATATAATTTTGTTCCAGCACCCCACTAGTCCTAGAATGGGCTATGAGGTCCCGCGGCGCGCTGGTGCTGGTGGAGCCGGGCGGCGGCGGCGGCGGCGACGGCGCCGGGCTGTGGGAGTCCGTCCTGCTCTCGGCTCGTGCCGTCCTGGTCGCGCTGCTGCCGCCGAGCCTGGCTGCGCCGGCGCCGCGGCTGCTATTGGCTAACGTGGCCCCGCCCACGCAGCTCTTCAAGTCGGCGGGTGTGGCTTATAGATCGCCTTTTGGGGCCGCGTCGGTGTTAGCGCTACATTTGGCCGATGATGATGATTAAAAGTTTTAATCTTACAAAGATTTGTGACGAATAATGCCGTTGATCCAAGTGGTTTTAATTTTAATGGCTTATTTTGCTACAAGGATTTACGAAATACATTAAAGAAACGGACTTAGAAATCTTAGAATAGACAATGTGATAGTCTAAATCAAAAGGCACTAAGCCGCTTAATTATTGCTCGAATATAATATTGAATATGTACAACGTAAGCGCCTTCTGCCAAGTGATACTTTTTCATGTATACCGTCACATATTGTCCTTGAGAAACAATATTTTGATTTCAATGGCATACTCTTAAAGCATCACAATATTTTTTTATTACCATAGTGATACGTAAATTTTTGACTAATTTAAAAAAAACTTATTTGATGATGGCTCATAAACATCTAATCATCATCAAGTGATGACTGGTAAATGAAGTTGGTTAAAACGACTCATACGAGTGTTTCCTGTAACATGAGCAATAAATTAAAACGTAGATTCTACTCCTCAAACAATAAAACTTTTGTTCAACAACTTTTAAAAAATATGAATTTTGTAGATTGTCTCTTTTTCATACAAACTAAATAGTATTTTTAGTGTACGTTAAAATCCGTCCAAATTGACATTGCTTGTCAGCCTTGTCACCCTACAGACATAATCAATTTCGGAATACATTGCGTGTTCGAATAATCTTTAAAGTGAAAAAAAAAAAATTCAGTCGAATTGAGAACCTCCTCCTTTTTTGAACTCGGTTAATAAAAATCAAACCATAAGTTATTTTTAAAAGTTGCTGAACAAACGTTGTCTGGTTTGAGGAGTAGAATCTACGTTTTAATTTATTGCTCCTATTACAGGAAACACCCGGTATATTGAACAGTCGTCATCAGATATATCGAAGCGACCGAGGTGGTCACAAATATCCGAACAACGCATCTATTGTCAAAGCGATAAAGCATGTTTAGATATTTTTGAGTACCCTGGCCGCTCCTATATATTTGATAGCAACTGAACAACAATAATACTCATGAGATTAAAATATGTCTTTGTAACAATATTGAAATACCTCTTAATTCTTGATTGACTGTAATAAAAAAAGAAAATACCTCTGATGCCATACGTCAAAAACAATATTTTTTATATAACTAAAGGATTGTGATAATAATAATACTGGAGACACTACGTTCATAGACTTAAAGACGACCATAGTCTAAGAACTTTTTGAGGCTCCAAGTATTTAGCGCCATCTAGTTCAGAGCGACCTAAACAGAGCAAAAATGCATCAGCGCCACCTAGTAACGACTAGTGTACTACTAGTACGTCATTCATTACTAGGTGGCGCTGATTTTACCTCATGCATTTTGGCTCTGTTTAGGTCGCTCTGAACTAGATGGCGCTAAATACTTGGAGCCTCAAAAAGTTCTTAGACTATGGCCGTCTACTATATCTTTAAGTCTATGCTACGACGTTTATATCAATATTAAAAATACTCTATTTTCGCACATTGCAAATGGTGTTCAAAAGAGTTGTACTTCAAATTACCGTTTTATAAATATGACAACATCATTTCTGTGTATTCACGATTTGTGGAAAAAGCTATAGTCCGTTCAAGCTAAGTTTGCAAGTGCTATATCAAATATGGTGCTGCCATACTGTCACTGCCAGTGCCAAGTGATTTCGATGGGTGAGTGACATTTTTCTTTATTACACAGGACGCTTAAAAAGTTTAGCCAGGACGCTCGCGTTCCCATACAAACGTAGTTTAGCTCTCATTTTAAAACGATATGCTTTAGAACCATGAAATTTGGCATGGGCATTCTAGTAGTACAGATCTAGGTCGGACATTCGTTTTCGTTGCTAAAAATTGTAATACAAAGAAACTATAGCAAAAATAAGTTTTGTTTGTAAATCTGTAACTAGCTGTATTTTCTATTATTACAATTTTTAGCAACGAAAACGAATGTCCGACCTAGATCTGTATTACTAGAATGCGCATGCCAAATTTCATGGTTCTAAAGCATGTCGTTTTAAAATGAGAGCAAAACTACGTTTGTATGGGAACGCGAGTCCTGGCGACTCTTAAGTGTAGAAATTGGTACTTGTATGTTATTGTACTAATCACACAACTCTTTTGAATACCACTGTTTAATCTAAAAGATAAGCAACAATGAATTATACGTACTTTTTTATTTAACTGTATTTTGTATTTACTGCCATTTTCTTTGTTTCACCTAAACTTTTTCGAACTAAAACTGTTGTCAATTTCTGACTGCATTTATTTTGCATAATATGACTGAATAATTTAATTTGTTAAAACTACTATTATATGTATAATTCGCATCCATATTGTTTTTTAAATACATTTTGACTCTGATATGGTGTTTTAATGTTTAGCCAACTTTTCTACGGCAAACCATGGCTACAATCTACTTTCAAGTGTCCTTAGGGACTTTTGGCCTTAACTTACGTACTCTGTGGGAAAAAAGTAAAAAAAATTCTGTGTTGTTCAAGAATTTGAAAATGACCCGGGTCGATTTCGAGCTTCCAAAACTCCAATTCGTGTCCATAACAGTGGCGGCGAGTCCAAAGAACACGATTCCCGTCGGCTTGCCTAAGTTTCAGCCGCCTGAGCAGTTTTCCTACAGCTCATGAGAACATTTTAAGCCAAATCCAGCACCGGCTTGCCTAAGAAAAAATTTGGCTCACCACCCCTGGTCCATAAGTATTTAATCTCAAATAACACAAAAAATCCAGCTATACCTGATGTAATTCATCACCCACATACGATTTGTATGAAACATTTAGAGCAGGCTCCAATGAGATGTTCGTTTGCAAAAATAGCGGACCGCGAAATGTTTTGTGATTCGTCTATCTGCTACCCTCGACATTATAAAAAGCCATGTTGCCACGCGCGCTCATGGTCCTTTGTCATTCAGTCCACCCCCGCCCCTTTACCGCTGCTCAAGGCTCGCTGCGCGCGCTTGTGACGTTGCCAGCTCGTCGATAGGGTAGTGAGAGCTTTGGAGACGAAGCAATATGCATTGGGCTGCTTTTATAATACTACCCACAGTACTATATGGGGCGATAGTCTGGTGGCACAGAACCTATGTTAAAGAATACCAAAGAGACCTAATGAAGGTACAGAGACTGCCATGCCTGATCGATGATAACGGGGGCAATGATAACGACGCCAACACATGCAATGGAGGTAATGCTGGACATGAAATCACTTCATATTGAGGTTGAGGAGAGAGCCACGGAGCAGTGGTACAGAATAAAAGCAAAGAATGGAGAGGGAGCTGCCTTGGATTAAAGACATGCACTCATACAAAGAGAGACGCAAGAATGGAAAGAGCCGCCCCCTCTCTCAGACTACCCAGTTGACACGATTGTTTCCCATCCAGCAGTTTTACAACTCGTGCTCCCTCCAAATAGCTGTAATTTCCTCTGTAAACTTTTTACAGCCCTCCCAGCTAGATTTCTCTCTCAGTTTTGTGTGTACTTATTTCTAATTTCTCTATATGCATCCCAGCTTTGAGAATCGTCCTTCCTCAACGCTACCCTCAATGCTCTCCGCGCTCCTCTTCAATTTTTGTACCATGTCAGTGAGGCGCGTATACAGAGGAGGGGGGAGGGGGGCAACAGGGGTATCCCCCCTCTCCCCGACATGGAAGTTTTGCATACTACGGGGGTAATTAGTGTAGGTGCGGCCCACAAGATTTTTTGTGAAGAAATTTTTTTTCGTAACATTTCATCAAAATAAAAGTTATCTATTGGTGTAATGACTTCTATTTTATTTATAACACATATAGGCACCCATACGTACTAATCTGCTAATGAAATTCCATAATTAAAACCAAAAATCTTTGTAATTTACTAATAAAATTTGTGAGAGTAGGGAGGGGAGGGGGGACCACAAAACTGGCTGGCAACATCTGTTAATTGGATGTCTGGGATCCATACAATTTATATATCAGAAGTCAGAATGAGGTCCGCAATTTTTGCAAACGGGACTCCACTGAGAGTCCGGTCTAATTGTTATTATGATTAATTGATTAGTGATGGGCCGACTACACAATCGGTTTTCAAACTGCCGATTAATCGGCCGACTAGTCGGCAATGCCGATCGTAGGTTTTGGCTAAGTTCGTGTACAATCGGAAACCCTCGTATCACTTCGTCTTCCGTGCCATTGTCGATCACGCGTTCATGTTTTGACCAGTTTTGTTTATACATAAACCGGCGCTGGCGTTATTGATGGCAAAAAGAAGACGGACACTACTAAAAAGATTCAAATTTCATAACTAAAAATAGGGTTAAACTACTGCCTAGTTCTTATTTTCCTGTAGGTATTAAAGTGCTGAATATTCGGCATTTTTTGCCGACTAGTCGCCGACTACAAATGATGCCGAATAGTCGGCTTTCCCGACTAGTCGGCCCATCTCTAATTATGATGATTGATGATACATGAGGCTGAACTGATCTTTCCAGCCGATTCCGACCACTGGAACTCCTAGTTAATAGTTCGGCGCTCGTGCGCCCGAAGAGGGCTGACGTAGCCGATCTTCGAGGTGAACCCCCGTGCACTTTGAGGGCACGTGAGGACACCAGCCACGTAGTGGTAGTGAATGGTAGCTGAGGCTGATAACTCCGAGGACAGGCCGACGGGGCACTACCTCATACCCATCGTTATGTTACAGGTAGGGAACAAAAAATACAAAGAGTTGAAGGCTCGACGGCGGAGCGTCGAGGCTAGCGCAGGTCGAGCTCCACGCACATGTTAAGATTGTTATGATAATACACGAGGCTGAACTATAACTCCGAGGACAGAGGCCGACGGGGCACTACCTCATACCCATCGTTATGTTACAGGTAGGGAACAAAAAATACAAAGAGTTGAAGGCTCGACGGCGGAGCGTCGAGGCTAGCGCAGGCCGAGCTCCACGCACATGTTAAGATTGTTATGATAATACACGAGGCTGAACTATAACTCCGAGGACAGAGGCCGACGGGGCACTACCTCATACCCATCGTTATGTTACAGGTAGGGAACAAAAAATACAAAGAGTTGAAGGCTCGACGGCGGAGCGTCGAGGCTAGCGCAGGCCGAGCTCCACGCACATGTTAAGATTGTTATGATAATACACGAGGCTGAACTATAACTCCGAGGACAGAGGCCGACGGGGCACTACCTCATACCCATCGTTATGTTACAGGTAGGGAACAAAAAATACAAAGAGTTGAAGGCTCGACGGCGAAGCGTCGAGGCTAGCGCAGGCCGAGCTCCACGCACATGTTAAGATTGTTATGATAATACACGAGGCTGAACTATAACTCCGAGGACAGAGGCCGACGGGGCACTACCTCATACCCATCGTTATGTTACAGGTAGGGAACAAAAAATACAAAGAGTTGAAGGCTCGACGGCGGAGCGTCGAGGCTAGCGCAGGCCGAGCTCCACGCACATGTTAAGATTGTTATGATAATACACGAGGCTGAACTATAATTCCGAGGACAGAGGCCGACGGGGCACTACCTCATACCCATCGTTATGTTACAGGTAGGGAACAAAAAATACAAAGAGTTGAAGGCTCGACGGCGGAGCGTCGAGGCTAGCGCAGGCCGAGCTCCACGCACATGTTAAGATTGTTATGATAATACACGAGGCTGAACTATAACTCCGAGGCCGGAGGCCGACGGGGCACTACCTCATACCCATCGTTATGTTACAGGTAGGGAACAAAAAAAACAAAGAGTTGAAGGCTCGACGGCGGAGCGTCGAGGCTAGCGAAGGCCGAGCTTCACGCACATGTTAAGATTGTTATGATAATACACGAGGCTGAACTATAACTCCGAGGCCGGAGGCCGACGGGGCACTACCTCATACCCATCGTTATGTTACAGGTAGGGAATAAAAAAAACAAGTAATAGTTGAAGGCTTGACGGCGGAGCGTCGAGGCTAGCGAAGGCCGAGCTCCACGTACATGTTAAGATTGTTATGATAATACACGAGGCTGAACTATAACTCCGAGGACAGAGGCCGACGGGGCACTACCTCATACCCATCGTTATGTTACAGGTAGGGAACAAAAAATACAAAGAGTTGAAGGCTCGACGGCGGAGCGTCGAGGCTAGCGCAGGCCGAGCTCCACGCACATGTTAAGATTGTTATGATAATACACGAGGCTGAACTATAATTCCGAGGACAGAGGCCGACGGGGCACTACCTCATACCCATCGTTATGTTACAGGTAGGGAACAAAAAATACAAAGAGTTGAAGGCTCGACGGCGGAGCGTCGAGGCTAGCGCAGGCCGAGCTCCACGCACATGTTAAGATTGTTATGATAATACACGAGGCTGAACTATAACTCCGAGGCCGGAGGCCGACGGGGCACTACCTCATACCCATCGTTATGTTACAGGTAGGGAACAAAAAAAACAAAGAGTTGAAGGCTCGACGGCGGAGCGTCGAGGCTAGCGAAGGCCGAGCTTCACGCACATGTTAAGATTGTTATGATAATACACGAGGCTGAACTATAACTCCGAGGCCGGAGGCCGACGGGGCACTACCTCATACCCATCGTTATGTTACAGGTAGGGAATAAAAAAAACAAGTAATAGTTGAAGGCTTGACGGCGGAGCGTCGAGGCTAGCGAAGGCCGAGCTCCACGTACATGTTAAGATTGTTATGATAATACACGAGGCTGAACTATAACTCCGAGGCCGGAGGCCGACGAGGCACTACCTCATACCCATCGTTATGTTACAGGTAGGGAACAAAAAATACAAAGAGTTGAAGGCTCGACGGCGGAGCGTCGAGGCTAGCGCAGGCCGAGTTCCACGCACATGTTAAGATTGTTATGATAATACACGAGGCTGAACTGTAACTCCGTGGCCAGAGGCCGACGGGACACTACCTCATACCCATCGTTATGTTACAGGTAGGGAACAAAAAATACAAGTAGATGCAAGTAGTAACGACTAGCTTACTAGAGCAGGTGACATTTCCTCTTACATGTTGGCTATCTTTAGGTCGCTCTGGACTAGATGGCGCTAAAGACATGGAGCCTCAAAAAGTTCTACGACTATGGCCGTCTATGATAGTAGCTAACATTGACGCGGGTCGCACTTTGTTAATAATTTGTGACTTTATCAGACAAAAGGTACCACATTGTGGGTTTTCTATAACGAAAACTTATATGCCTGTTGACAGCTGTACAGAGGATATAAATAAAAAACCAGAAAACATGTAAGTTTGTTTATTGATTGTATGATGACACATGAGGCTGAACTATAACACCGAGGCTGACGGAGCACTACCGCGATAGCGGCGCCGGCGCATTGCTTTAAGCCTTTGACCGCCAAAGCCGTCCCATCGCGCGCACGGAAAGTCGTGCCGTCAGCGCCACGACGTGATATCACGTCCAAAATATAAGCGGTTTGACTTGAGCACTCGCGCGCGCTGGCGCTGAGGGCACGTTTTTTCCATCCGATGCTTGGCGTTCAAAAGGTTAAACGTTACGAGGCGGTAAACGAGCATACGGTTCAAGTAGTAAGTTAAAACCGTAGCTTAAGTACGCTTGTAACATGTGCAGTCGCCATCAAATATATCTGAGCGGCCAAGGTACTCAAAAATATCTAAACGTGCACTTGATTGCCTTGATAATAGAGGCATTGTTCAGATATTTGTGACCACCATGGCCGCTCCGATATATCTGATGGTAACTGTACAGTCGACCAAGAAAGTGGTCTACCAGTTTTGACAAGTTTCTGCGAAATCTAACGATCGCTAAGGTAGACATTTCTAACGGAGTTTAAACATGCACGGCCTTGTTGTCTCATGACGTTCAAACGAACCTCAACCGTAGGGTGGTAAACCACATTTTGGTCGACTGTACGAGGATTATCGAATTCGTATTATTGCTGTAATATTGTGTAAGGTACTTATTAATAATAGACAAAATACTAGGACGCGTTAAGTCGTGCAAAATTTCGTAACCACAATTCTGTCCGCGGAAGTAGATGACGTTGTATAGCAACTACATTCGTTATATTATCCGCAGAATTAAGTGACGACTGAGTTCATAACGCTGTCTCCTTCTCTCTTGCCGTGGCGGTGCAAGTGGGAAAGAGAAGTTTTATGACCTCAGTCGCCATTTAATTCTGCGGATACTATAGACAACAAGGGGGTGTTCGTAAGTAATGTCTGATATTTTGAGCGATTTACGGCGTTTTTTGTGACAAAATATCGTTATTTTCAGACCCTCTTTGCGATTACAATATTTTGCACTACTTTAATTAACCCTTTGACTGCCAATGACGTCAAGTCACGGCACGGAAAGTCATGCCCTCGGCGCCAGTGCGTGATATCACGTCCAAAATATAACCGCTTTGCCGCGCGCTAAAGTGTTAAGTGCACGATTTTTCTGTCCGATGCTTGGCGGTCAAAGGGTTAATTTAATACATAGTATCTTTCAATAAGTATGTAGTCCGGCGCCGCCCATTCAACAAGGTATCACCAGAGACTATAGAGATATAGACGACCACAGCCTAAGAACTTTTTGCAGCTCATGTCGATTGCGCCATCTATGCAAAGCCACTTAAAGATACCGAATATGTTTAGAGAAATGTCAGCTGCACTGCTACTCCACCTAGTAGCTACTAGTGTACTAGTAGTACGCTATTTGTTACTAGGTGGAGTAACAGTGCAGCTGACATTTCTTCTTACATGGTGGCTTTGACATAGATGGCGCAATCGACATGAGCTTCAAAAAGTTCTTAGGCTGTGGCCGTCTATATCTCTATAGTCTCTGGTATCACTAACTATTATATATTTACATTTAAATCTCTCAGACGATTAGATTCTACAACTCATTCTTAACGATTACAAATAACGAATGTCGTCGAAGGTGCGGGGGCCGATTCTCAGAACCTAGGGAACCATATTTAGGAAAAGATCGACCATTGACAGAATAAGTCTCTAGTCTGCAAACTTACCCCGATTTCACCCCTAAATTAATTTCTTAACCCTTTAGATCCGATATTTCGTTATATCCGATGTTATTTTAATATAAAAGTTTTCCCAGACTTTATAGTATCTATAAAAATGATGATTTAATCCCACAGATAACCTCAACCACTAGATATCATAAGTACAACTCGGTGTCACCATCACCACGCATCAGTGCTCCCGTACTAATTTTGTATGAGAGCGCAACCGCTTCTTTCAATTGAGTTAACGTTTTTGATCATTACTCATGTGAATTAAAAATATTCACAAAAATCAAGTTACAGGGGTGAACCTGGATTGTTATACTACAAATTGTTGTAAATACTATTGAGATGTGCTGTTCGAATCGTAGTAATTTACGAATAAAATTGCGCTGATGTGTGGCGACCTCGTGCTCCTTGTAAAAGCTTAATGATGAGGTGTCTATGTTTAATCCTAAAGATGGTTCTCAACGGCACCTCACGGACCCCGAAAGTGGCCGGACAGGGAACGACCTTAAACTACAACCGATGACCATACACGGCTGCCTTTGGCATCATTCTCACCGCTCTTTGGTTTTCACACGGTCAGCATCGGACAAGCACAACCCAAGTAACATTTTAGGCTAAAAAGATGCTTAAATTCGCTAGTAAACAGCTTAGAGCTTAAAAACTGATGAATAACGGAGTAGAAAATCTGTTGAAGCTGAACTAGCGCAGAAAAGGTTTCTCTTATACAGTGAGGCTGATTTACCGCTGTATAATGTTGAAAGTATTACTTTTGGCTTTATATTAACATAAAAAAAACACCATTATACAGAATTAAATGCTAAAAAAAGCGAACTGCATTTTTTGAAAACTAAAGCTTTGTAACGGCAGAATAAGAGCATACAATGATGTTATTGTCTGAATAATGGTGTAAACCTACTCGGTTATAATGCCATTACATGAAGCTGTATAATACCCGAATAATGGTTCTATAGAAAGCCTTTATAAAGCTGTAACCTTTACAAGAGTTTTATGTAATGTTATAAGCTGTTTAAAAGCGTATTCATACTATTTTATAGAGCCGAAAATTAAATACTATTACACAGCAGCTATTGAACTCGAGGCTGGTAAAACACACTCAATTTTTTCCATAGTTCAGCATATAGCTTCAAAATCGAGTACTTGAAGAGCTAATGCTGTTTAAATTACGAACGCCATTAATACCATAACCTACAATCTTTAAAAATCCCAAAATGGGTTTGTTATTATGTTTCCCAATTATAACACTTAAGTAGTTACTAATTACATGTAGTAAAATAACTTTATTGTTAAATAGAGAAGCATAAGTAACACAAAAGAGTCAAACTAAAAAAAAAGATGCGTTCCACTAAATCACAATATACAATAATTATTGAATTATCTCTATAATTTCGAGGGCGCGTGAGTTTTTTGTTTACAATTAGTATATACATTCACATAAAACTAACAGCCGCAAGCAGAATAGGTACAGAATATCGTTTATTACCGCACTTGGTTTAGTTTCCTTTTGTACACTTCATTGATGCGTATATTTTACAAGATGTCTTCGAATTATGACGTTCCAAAGTAGAATAAACACAACTCGGGTAAAAAAAATCTCTTATGTAGACTTTTGTCAGTTTACTGCTGTGTATATAGGCATAAAAAGTGTAGCCGAGGAGTATTATCTGTATAATGGAATTTATTTATGCTGTATATCAGCCATCACTCAGTAATAATACAGCTGTTAACCAGCTAGATCTACACTCAAAGCTGTTAAATTCGTCGTTAAACAGCTATATCAACACTTAGAGCTGTAAAATTCGTCGTTAAACAGCTAAATCAACACTTAGAGCTGTATAATTTGGGGCCCTTTTTGAGGATATAACGGTCTCCAAGCCCGTCAATACAGCCTTTATACAGCAGATAAATTGGCGGATACAGCTATTATACAGCTCAAAATGTTACTTGGGAATCACCGAATAAGCATTTCGGCCAAACAGCGGACCAATAAGCAGTTACCGAATAAGCAATTCGGACAAACAATGGACCAATAGGCAAAGTTATCGAATAAGCAATTCGGACAAACAATGGACCAATAAGCAAAATAGCCGAATATCAATTCGGCCAACAGCAAAGAAAGTTCTGTTATTGTCCAAGTAATTATTTATAATCGTTTGTGGATCATTCAAGGAATTAAATATGTCGTATGAATTTTAAACAGTACAGTATGAAGTATGCGATAAATTCCTAATAAATGAATTATTACACATACACCACCAAGTAACATAAACTTCAATAGTTTTCCCAATGTACCAATGGGGTTGGCAACTGTCAAAGTGACATCTTCAAAATTGGTCCCTATAAAAGCTAAATTTGTATGGCGCGAAGTAGTTTTTATTTATTTTCGCGAAAATGACTCAATGTTTTGTCTCGAATTGCTCCGAAATTGAAATCCATCCGTTTTTGGAACACACTAAAATTAAAATGATGTAGATTAACGCCATAGGGAAGGTTTTAGCCTAAGAAAAGCTTTATGCCTGCATACAAGTTAGGGACCATTCATCGTCTGTTTCTTTCTATCATTGTTTGTATCTCTTTCGCTTATTGTATGGAATCTGGAACAGCGCCCTCTGCAAAAGTTTTCACCGGCCAACCCCATTAAGCCTCTTTCAAATTTTGGTCATTTTGCTTGAAAAAATCCGATGCTGACCTTAAACGCATGTACAGTCTTAAGTCGCGCGGATCACTGTTCTAACTAATATTGCTAATATACAGACATACATACAATACGGTATCCGTATCTCAGATCGCTTAGCGGGTGTCTCGTCAGGGCCATGATGGTCGCGCTTCATCGTCTGTCACGTTCCATCAAGTACGAAGTTGCGGGAGTGATGCGATATAAAAACGCAACCATCACAATGCTAAAGGGTATAAATTAGTATTATAACCACACTGCACTGACAATAGAACCATATCTCTTTGCAATAACGTTCTAGAATAGTCAATTAACTAAATAGTATCAAAGATTGGATGAATCAAATCATTGATACTGTTGATTTTAAGCTTAATACGTTATGATAAATTGTATTGTTTACGTCAGCAATGCATTATCATTAACGCCTCATCACCATCGAATACAGTCAAACACAATACCAAATTTTAATAAGAAACATGTGCGATATTTACTCTTTGTGAAAAAAATTATAAGCAAAACAGGAAAAATTCAAAATAAAACTGATCCTTATTTTGTGTAATAATGTTCTACTCAGTTACACCCTTTTAGAGCCAGCAACAAACATATCTTACAAAGGCAGAGACAATTTATACCACCATCGGATTATGAGCTTGTGTAGATATTATTGACAGCTTTGTCCATGTAAGATTATTTGCCGCTAACAGCACAAACAGCACGTGACGAGAGCACACCGCTTTGATAAAGGAAA
This sequence comes from Pammene fasciana, assembly GCA_911728535.1. Taxonomy (NCBI): domain Eukaryota; kingdom Metazoa; phylum Arthropoda; class Insecta; order Lepidoptera; family Tortricidae; genus Pammene; species Pammene fasciana. The sequence continues at coordinate 17,061,575 of OU452291.1, read as the reverse complement.
TTACATTCGATAGGGTCGGTGGTCGGCGGTTATACCAATATTAAAGTCAAGTGAAAAAATAACTAAAACTTTTAGGTAAGTGCATCATTTGCATCATCCTCAACGCTCCTTGGTTACTTACTCGGCCAGCATCGGACCAATAAGCAAAATCGCTGAATAAGCAACTTGGCCCAACGACAACGGACCAATAAGCAAAATAAGCTAAAAAGTAGATATGATACGATGCACCCATTTCGGAGCTTAGACGCCTTATCTAAGTATTTATTTTCTCGACTGACAAAAAAATTGTTTCGAATATTTTTAGATAATCTTTCGTATTTGAAGAACTATTTATTATGGTATTATTTACCCAATATGGTCGGATTTTATTCTTTCACTTGACTTATATATTGGTAGTAACCGGCGACCGTCTTACATAAGTATATTATGTTACATTGCACGACTCGGCCGGGGCCGCTTACTCTAGCTACGTATAGGAATAAATATGAAGACCGGGAAGAGAAAGTACGAGCCGCTTACGCCCAGATCTGCAAAAATAATAGATTATTGGCATAAATAATTCTTATTATAATATTATCGAGAAAGTGAGTGAGTCTGAGATATCAGTCTGTCTGTTAGGTATCTCTTCACGCTTAAATAGCTGAAACGATTGAGATGAAATTTCGTATAAAATAGTTTTTACACCAGAAATCATCCCTTAAGAGGGTGAAAAGGGGAGTGGAAGTTTGTATTTTTTTTCCAATAAAAGAATGGTGCAATTTACATAAATATCCGTTTCGACTAACATTTAAGTTTATCGGCGATAGTGTATGAGGTCGTTGGTCACTGTTGACTTAAGAGTCCGGTAACGATTTGAAAACGAAAATCGCTAATAATGACATTATGCATATAAATTGCATTTGGTAAGATAGCTTGAAGTCTTGTTATTGCAAAAAAGTACTTTAGGTCGATATATATTAATATTTAATACCTTAAAACTCATAATACCTTAGGGCGTACTGTGTATAGAAAACCTACTCATACAGATAGGTATCTAAATGGCAGTTCACACCACCATCCGAGTCAGCTAGCTACTGTAGGCAATTCTTTGTTTCAGAGAGCCCAGAGGATATGTGACGAGCGGCACCTGCCAGCGGAGCTCCGGCATGCCAAGGGTGCACTCCAAGCGAACGGGCTCAAGGTGCCGCGGCTCAATCAGAAGACTCGGATGAAACTTCCTACGGTCGAGCGACAACCGGCCATCCTGCCTTTTGTTAGAGGAGTTACGGATAAGATCAGCCACATACTGAAGCGGGCATCTATAAAAACGTATTTCAAACAGTTGAAGAAGATGTCACAATTCCTGAGGCCCGTGAAAAGTAACACCCCTCTGCAAACTGCAGGAGTCTACAGGCTGGATTGTGAGTGTGGGCTCTCATATGTGGGCCAAACAAAACGGAGCATCTCCACTCGGGTGAAGGAACATGTAGCCGATGTTAAGCACCGTCGACCTAGGTCTGCAGTCTGCGATCATGTCATGGATAAGCCCAATCACTCAATTAAGTTTGACAAGCCTCTAGTCCTCGCCAAGGAGAAACGATATATTCCCAGGATGCTGCGGGAGGCTATTGAGATAAAGAAATATCCAAACTTTAACAGGGAGGATGGCTTTTCTTTACCACCGGCTTGGGATCCAGTGGTTCATTTGATCATAGAGCAAGCAGGACACACAACTGTGAGGCCATAGCGTTGGATAGTGTTAACATATATTGCTCTATTTTGTAAAATAATGTAGACCTATTAATTTCTAAATTTAACAGTTTGTTTGCTACCTTTTAAATTAATTAATTAAAGTTTGTAGTAGATCGATAATTAGCTATTGTAGAACTAGCTTTATTTGCCCTTCTGGCATGTACACTCACCTTTATTTGTTTGCATTTAATGTTATACATGTGGGTAGTCTTTTGTACATTGTAATTTTAGATGTGGGTAAATATGTTTTCCTCAGTCGACCCGTGACCACGAACGCTGTAAAGTGTTCGAAACGTCGGGATGTAATTTAAAATTCAGTATACGCGATATAATCCGTTCAAAGTTGTTTTATTTCATGAATAACTATCGCGGCAACCGTAGAAGATATTATCTTACAGAGCTTGTTTAGTGAGGGCGTTCATTCATGCAATGTTGTCGTATGATTTTTATTTATTATTTGTTATGGACCCTATTATGTTTTATATTATCTGAATAAAACATGAAGTGAAGTTTTATTTTGTATTTTTATATTTGTAAAATACTTTAATATCTTCCCACAAATATCACCTAAACTTCGGCAATTTTTAGAAAAATTGCTCTAGCAAAACATACTCTCCCTTAAATTTTTTATATGAAAATGAAAAAAACTGTGACATTTATTCCTCAGGCGACTCATTTTGCAGTGTATTTATATATTTTAAGTACTTGTATAACTTAATTTTAATCAATAAAAACCTTACTCTTTTCACCTCTCCAAGCAAAAATCGCGAAACTGGTGTTAGATAAGGATGAATTATTTATAAATAAAGCGTAATATTAAAAAATCGTTGTATTTATTCCATCCAAAAAGAAACGATCTTTCATAATATGTATACAAAATTATAGAGGTTAAGTTAGTTATTGCAAAATAGCATCAAAAAGTTGAGCAAAATCGAAAGAAAAGTTTACCGGACTCTTAAAATAGTATATGCGCTAAATGTTAATTTCACAAGCAGACCTTCGTCAAAAAGACGCGGGCAAAGAGTAGTATATTATACAAAGCAGCGAAAATAAAGAATAAAGGTACAGTCGCCATTAAATATATCGGAGCGGTCAAGGAACTCAAAAATATCTGAACATGGACTTTATCGCCTTGACAATAGAGGCGTTGTTCAGATATTTGTGACCACCTTGGGCGCTCCGATATATCTGATGGCGACTGTACATATGGTTAATTTCTAGAATAGCAGAAATGGTACTCTTGTATAAATAAAAACTGTTATTATTCGTTCGTTCTTCGATAGACTGGGGTGGGAGACGGGTCCAGACCGGGACACGTGGAAGGGAAGGAGGGGGGCCTTTGCCCAGCAGTGGGACACTCTTGGCTCTTATAAATAAATAAATAAGAAATGATTCGTTTGGTTATGAGCATACCCCGGGGTTTTCGGTGTGGGAATGTCATACACTAGCCAAATAACAGGTAAAAACTGTAAAAAATTATACTAAGTAATTTAACAGTTCTAAGCACATTTGGACCTTACTACTACTACTACTACTACTACTCATTGGCGCACCGACCCAAAGTGAGTCCTGGCCTCCGACACGAGTTTACGCCAGTTGTCTCGATTTAGCGCAGTCTCCCACCAGTCAACAGCTTGGAGATCGCGCAGGTCTGATTCCACAGCATCGCCCCAGCGGTACCTTGGACGACCTATTGGCCTGCGTCCCGCTACGCGACCCAAGTAAGCCAGCTTAGCACCGCGATCCTCATCCATCCGAACAACGTGACCTTACTACCTACTTTTAATTCATAGTTTGGTAATTACTTTACAATAATTTAAAACAAAAAAAGAACCGACTTCACTTAGGATCCGCTATTCTAAGAGGAAGTTTCCGAGTTGCTGTAAAAAATAGTGAAATCACTATAGGTGTGCCTATAATAGTTGAAGAGTTCCCTCGATTTCTCCAGGATCCCATCATCAGACCCCGACTTGGTGACAATGGGACCATCTAGGGGTTATACCTGTTCGATTAAAAAAATTTTGAAAATCGGTTCACGATTCACGGAGATATGGAGTAACATACATACAAAAAAAATTATAAAAAAAAACTGTCGAATTGAGAACCTCCTCCTTTTTTGAAGTCGGTTAATAAATAAGAAATTATTCGTATGGTTATGAGAGTGAGTGAAGCGAAAGTGGTCTGTCAGGATCGTAGCAAATGGAAATCCGTGATCTCTGCCTACCCCCCTGGGAAAGAGGCGTGATTATATGTATGTATGTATGTATGTATTCGTTTGGTGTTAGAAATGAAGTTAAACGTTTGTTACGAGTATGAAATATGTAAGTAAATTACCCTCAGCGTGGCGTCCCACGAGGCAGTCTTGAGCGCGCTGCCGTCCGGCGCCAGTTGCACGCGCGACACCTAGTATACAAGAGTCCAGTTTAGATATAGGAAAAATATATAGGAAATCTGTGGTAACCTCATAATTATCTTTATTTTTTTAAAGTGGACCTGCTGTAAAGCTGTTGTAAAATAAATGCAAAAACATGTTTGAAGGCATTGAAAATTTCGTCAACTTAGTAACTGAACCCATAGCTTAATTGGTAAAGCGATCGAGCCCCGGCAAGGCGCATCGATTCAGGTTCAGTCGGTTGATAATTGTTTTATGTTTTCATAGTTTGTATTTATTTAATAACAAACTTTGGTAACAAGTAAACGTATTTTAACCTTTTCAGCGCTAAAGACGCTTAAAAGCGTCAGGAGCTGTCGTACCCACAGCGCCAAGAACACTTACGGTTGAATTGGTTGAGTAGAAATTACCATTTGGCATTCATTCCGCCATTTGTACATACTTTTGTGTGTTTTGTGCAATAAAAGTTGAAATAAATATTATAGCATACACTGTCAAAGTAACCTTTATGAAATGAAAATGAAATGAAAAACGTGTATTTTTAGGCAACTAGCGGCCCATAGATAATAGTAGTTTATGTAACTGTTACGTAATAGGGGTCCTTAAAACACGAGTGTGGTTTTATGAAACGAACGAAGTGAGTTTTCATAATAAGATCACACGAGTGTTTTAAGGCCTAATTACGTACAGTTGCATACACTGCTTTATCTACACACATATTATAAACCGGAAATGATGATTGAATGACTGCCATTGCACGGATTGCACGCCATAGCCATGGCTAACTCGATTGTGCCGGCGGTCGGGCGGCGCATGCCGGCGGGCGGGGCCCACCCGGATTTTCATAATGATATCGAATTTTTGCTTATTATTTGATAATAATAACATCGTTACAGATAAGAAATTTTAATTAATTAACCGTACACTTGTCGTATCTACTTCGACATTGGCAAAATTGTCCCAATATTGTGGACAGAATGCCATATTTTAAAAATTGAATTGAACGTGCGGTTTTTGAACGCATCATGGAGGGTTTATGATACTGGGTGTAGATAAATACCTTAAAGACTAGAACCACATTACGTTATAAACTAAAACTATTATTTTGGTGGTGGTTTTTATACCCAAGTAAGGTTTATATCGGCTGTCCCAAATCAAAACCTAGCAAGAGACTTTCGTAAATGCACTTACTAGGTTTTGATTTGGGACAGATATTGGTTCGTTTGCGTCCGTGATCGTGACGTGCGGCGTTCAAAGGTTTTTTTAATTTCCTAAAATGACTAAAATAGATAAAAGTTAGAAGATGTATTTAACGATTATTTTGTCAATCTTAAGAGTCGCCAGGACGCTCGCGTGAACTCGCGTCCCTATACAAACGTAGTTCAGCTCTCATTTTAAAACGACATGCTTTAGAACCACGAAATTTGGCATGGGCATTTTAGGAGTACAGATCTATGTCGGTAATTCGTTTTCGTTGCTTAAAATTGTAATACGAAGAAAATATAGCAAAAATAAGTTTTGTATGTAAATCTGTATCTGGCTGTATTTTCTTTGTATTACAATTTTTTGCAACGAAAACGAATTACCGACATAGATCTGTACTACTAGAATGGCCATGCCAAATTTCGTGGTTCTAAAGCATGTCGTTTTAAAATGAGAGCTAAACCACGTTTGTATGGGAACGCGAGCGTCCTGGCGACTCTTAATATAGTAAACAAGTAAATTTTTTTTATTTGTATAGATTTGTGTTTTATTTGCTTACCCTATGTTCATGGCCACATAGTACGCAGACTCGCTGAGCGCGCAGCGCATCCCAAGCGCTGGCAGTGTAGTCACTGTACCTGTCATACATTATAAGTTAAGGTAAGTTACGGCAGTTATGTGTGGCAATCTTTTAGCAAATTAGGGCCACAAGGAAATTGACGTGGGCCACACTTTGTTCATTATTTATAACAATTGTGAATATAACGAGGTGTAAGCGACGGTAGGTTAATTGTAAAACGTCAGATTTTGAATCCGGAGGTTTTAGGTTTCATTCAATTGTAACAAGTTTAGGGCAATCTGTAATATTATATTTTATGACGTATTTTTATTCCACATCGTTTGATAGTTTCTTCATTGTGCTAATCAATCATCTTTAATTTTTTAGTCATTTAGCTTGAAAAAAAAAACTTATATATATAGCCCTGCCAGCACATGGTACTCACCCGGCGAACAGCAGGCGGCCGGAGAGCGACCAATCGACGGAGTTGACACCGAAGATGATGGAGTCCTTCGCGTAGCGCGCCACCTCGCGGTCCGCGCGCAGGTCGAACAGCCGGCACGCCGCGTCGTCAGACCCTGCAGCAATTATGAAATGTTAACAAGAGTCAACAACCTCCTAGACCTTGTTCCGGCTTTTGCCATGGCTCAGTTGAGCCTAGGGTCTTGGCAACCTAATCCCATGTAGGCGTAAGCACTAGTTTTCATGAGAGCAACTGCCATCTGACTGGAAGGTGGAGGAGAAACTAGGTCTTATTGGCATTCTTCGGATTTCCTAATGTCCATACAGTGTTCTAAAGCAGTTTTTTAATCGAATCATACAATAACAATTAATATGTGTGTTCCTTGTACTTTTAGCGAGTTCTACTTCATTGCAGCACAAGCGTGTTTTCTGAAAACATCAGCTAGCTACAACTAAAACTGCGACCATTCATTCCATTATTCGTTTATCACAGTTCAAGTATAGTACATTGTTGCCGAGGTACGGAAAGAAAGGAATTTTCTGACGAGGTACTTGGGTGCCAGGGCGAGGCTTGCCGAGGCCTGGCACTAGTTCCGAGTCAGAAAATTCCTGTTTCCGCTGAGGTATACATAGTGCTTTTCTCAAATATGTGGGGAAATAAAGAAAAATTTTAGGAATAACAACAAGTATTTTATATTGGAAAAGTTATGTTGATACTGTGTTTTATAATAGGTAATACGGAGGTACTTTTAAGCATAGCATAAATAAACCACACCATAGTTGGCTTCTTGTTTTTTGATAACTGAAATAAGCTAAAACACATTTTCAGAAAAGATATTAGCATTTATGCTCATCTTCGAATTCATACATCCGTCATAAACATAAACCCTTTGTCTCTTGACCTAGCAGGGAGCCTGTAATCCACTATTATTCTTTCATATTAGGTAGAGCGCTATCAATTTCCGCACTACATTCATTTCTGAAAATCATTATTTAAGTTTATTTTGTACTATAAAGTAAATAAACAACGTAACGAAGTAAATTCCCATAACCAACTAACTTTTCCGCTTTTTAAATTTATTTTTAATAAACCATAGACAAGATAGCCCGACACAGTACGCGCATGCGTATTCGCGCGCGCACTTTGTGAAGCCCTCTACACACGGCTGTTTAAATGAATTATTTTGCTTGGCTGAATCCGTTTTGCCTTGGCCCATTAGATTTATATGCAAATATGAGAATTTTAAAAGATTAACGCAGCGGAAAAAAATGGAATTTCATACATTCATTTTACTCCTAGGAGTAAAATGAAGCACTTTCCGTGTTCGATTTAGGAATAAAATGCGGCCATTTCCGAGCATGTTTGAGAAAAGGTAATACCCACCAGAGGCCAGCGCATCTCCACCGGGTCAAAGGCCTGCACGGCGGTGTCCGACCGTATGTTCCACACCAGCACCGCGCGATTCGTATCTCGTACCTCCGTATCCGATAGGACACGGACCGCTATACCACTTACCCAAGTCATAAAGTAAGGACTGATATTCTATTCATCGTTTTAAATCCAAATGGCATTCTTTGGATTTCGTAATGTCCATACAGTGTCCTAAATGCAGTTTGGTCAATAAGCGTACGACTATTGTTACGCGCGTTCCTAGTACTTTTAACAAGTTTTACTCCATCGAATCGATTGAAGTAAGACAGGCTGGCAGGCGCAGGCTGGTGACGTCGGAGCGGTGCGTGTCGAGTAAGTAAGACAGTGGTTACCAGAGGCCAGCGCGTCTCCCCCGGGATGGAAGCGCAGGCTGGTGACGTCGGAGCGGTGCGTGTCGAGTAAGTAAGACAGTGGTTACCAGAGGCCAGCGCGTCTCCCCCGGGATGGAAGCGCAGGCTGGTGACGTCGGAGCGGTGCGTGTCGAGTAAGTAAGACAGTGGTTACCAGAGGCCAGCGCGTCTCCCCCGGGATGGAAGCGCAGGCTGGTGACGTCGGAGCGGTGCGTGTCGAGTAAGTAAGACAGTGGTTACCAGAGGCCAGCGCGTCTCCCCCGGGGTGGAAGCGCAGGCTGGTGACGTCGGAGCGGTGCGTGTCGAGTAAGTAAGACAGTGGTTACCAGAGGCCAGCGCGTCTCCCCCGGGGTGGAAGCGCAGGCTGGTGACGTCGGAGCGGTGCGTGTCGAGTAAGTAAGACAGTGGTTACCAGAGGCCAGCGCGTCTCCCCCGGGATGGAAGCGCAGGCTGGTGACGTCGGAGCGGTGCGTGTCGAGTAAGTAAGACAGTGGTTACCAGAGGCCAGCGCGTCTCCCCCGGGATGGAAGCGCAGGCTGGTGACGTCGGAGCGGTGCGTGTCGAGTAAGTAAGACAGTGGTTACCAGAGGCCAGCGCGTCTCCCCCGGGATGGAAGCGCAGGCTGGTGACGTCGGAGCGGTGCGTGTCGAGTAAGTAAGACAGTGGTTACCAGAGGCCAGCGCGTCTCCCCCGGGATGGAAGCGCAGGCTGGTGACGTCGGAGCGGTGCGTGTCGAGTAAGTAAGACAGTGGTTACCAGAGGCCAGCGCGTCTCCCCCGGGATGGAAGCGCAGGCTGGTGACGTCGGAGCGGTGCGTGTCGAGTAAGTAAGACAGTGGTTACCAGAGGCCAGCGCGTCTCCCCCGGGATGGAAGCGCAGGCTGGTGACGTCGGAGCGGTGCGTGTCGAGTAAGTAAGACAGTGGTTACCAGAGGCCAGCGCGTCTCCCCCGGGATGGAAGCGCAGGCTGGTGACGTCGGAGCGGTGCGTGTCGAGTAAGTAAGACAGTGGTTACCAGAGGCCAGCGCGTCTCCCCCGGGATGGAAGCGCAGGCTGGTGACGTCGGAGCGGTGCGTGTCGAGTAAGTAAGACAGTGGTTACCAGAGGCCAGCGCGTCTCCCCCGGGATGGAAGCGCAGGCTGGTGACGTCGGAGCGGTGCGTGTCGAGTAAGTAAGACAGTGGTTACCCGAGGCCAGCGCGTCTCCCCCGGGATGGAAGCGCAGGCTGGTGACGTCGGAGCGGTGCGTGTCGAGTAAGTAAGACAGTGGTTACCAGAGGCCAGCGCGTCTCCCCCGGGATGGAAGCGCAGGCTGGTGACGTCGGAGCGGTGCGTGTCGAGTAAGTAAGACAGTGGTTACCAGAGGCCAGCGCGTCTCCCCCGGGGTGGAAGCGCAGGCTGGTGACGTCGGAGCGGTGCGTGTCGAGTAAGTAAGACAGTGGTTACCAGAGGCCAGCGCGTCTCCCCCGGGGTGGAAGCGCAGGCTGGTGACGTCGGAGCGGTGCGTGTCGAGTAAGTAAGACAGTGGTTACCAGAGGCCAGCGCGTCTCCCCCGGGGTGGAAGCGCAGGCTGGTGACGTCGGAGCGGTGCGTGTCGAGTAAGTAAGACAGTGGTTACCAGAGGCCAGCGCGTCTCCCCCGGGGTGGAAGCGCAGGCTGGTGACGTCGGAGCGGTGCGTGTCGAGTAAGTAAGACAGTGGTTACCAGAGGCCAGCGCGTCTCCCCCGGGATGGAAGCGCAGGCTGGTGACGTCGGAGCGGTGCGTGTCGAGTAAGTAAGACAGTGGTTACCAGAGGCCAGCGCGTCTCCCCCGGGATGGAAGCGCAGGCTGGTGACGTCGGAGCGGTGCGTGTCGAGTAAGTAAGACAGTGGTTACCAGAGGCCAGCGCGTCTCCCCCGGGGTGGAAGCGCAGGCTGGTGACGTCGGAGCGGTGCGTGTCGAGTAAGTAAGACAGTGGTTACCAGAGGCCAGCGCGTCTCCCCCGGGGTGGAAGCGCAGGCTGGTGACGTCGGAGCGGTGCGTGTCGAGTAAGTAAGACAGTGGTTACCAGAGGCCAGCGCGTCTCCCCCGGGGTGGAAGCGCAGGCTGGTGACGTCGGAGCGGTGCGTGTCGAGTAAGTAAGACAGTGGTTACCAGAGGCCAGCGCGTCTCCCCCGGGGTGGAAGCGCAGGCTGGTGACGTCGGAGCGGTGCGTGTCGAGTAAGTAAGACAGTGGTTACCAGAGGCCAGCGCGTCTCCCCCGGGGTGGAAGCGCAGGCTGGTGACGTCGGAGCGGTGCGTGTCGAGTAAGTAAGACAGTGGTTACCAGAGGCCAGCGCGTCTCCCCCGGGATGGAAGCGCAGGCTGGTGACGTCGGAGCGGTGCGTGTCGAGTAAGTAAGACAGTGGTTACCAGAGGCCAGCGCGTCTCCCCCGGGGTGGAAGCGCAGGCTGGTGACGTCGGAGCGGTGCGTGTCGAGTAAGTAAGACAGTGGTTACCAGAGGCCAGCGCGTCTCCCCCGGGGTGGAAGCGCAGGCTGGTGACGTCGGAGCGGTGCGTGTCGAGTAAGTAAGACAGTGGTTACCAGAGGCCAGCGCGTCTCCCCCGGGGTGGAAGCGCAGGCTGGTGACGTCGGAGCGGTGCGTGTCGAGTAAGTAAGACAGTGGTTACCAGAGGCCAGCGCGTCTCCCCCGGGGTGGAAGCGCAGGCTGGTGACGTCGGAGCGGTGCGTGTCGAGTAAGTAAGACAGTGGTTACCAGAGGCCAGCGCGTCTCCCCCGGGGTGGAAGCGCAGGCTGGTGACGTCGGAGCGGTGCGTGTCGAGTAAGTAAGACAGTGGTTACCAGAGGCCAGCGCGTCTCCCCCGGGGTGGAAGCGCAGGCTGGTGACGTCGGAGCGGTGCGTGTCGAGTAAGTAAGACAGTGGTTACCAGAGGCCAGCGCGTCTCCCCCGGGGTGGAAGCGCAGGCTGGTGACGTCGGAGCGGTGCGTGTCGAGTAAGTAAGACAGTGGTTACCAGAGGCCAGCGCGTCTCCCCCGGGGTGGAAGCGCAGGCTGGTGACGTCGGAGCGGTGCGTGTCGAGTAAGTAAGACAGTGGTTACCAGAGGCCAGCGCGTCTCCCCCGGGGTGGAAGCGCAGGCTGGTGACGTCGGAGCGGTGCGTGTCGAGTAAGTAAGACAGTGGTTACCAGAGGCCAGCGCGTCTCCCCCGGGGTGGAAGCGCAGGCTGGTGACGTCGGAGCGGTGCGTGTCGAGTAAGTAAGACAGTGGTTACCAGAGGCCAGCGCGTCTCCCCCGGGGTGGAAGCGCAGGCTGGTGACGTCGGAGCGGTGCGTGTCGAGTAAGTAAGACAGTGGTTACCAGAGGCCAGCGCGTCTCCCCCGGGATGGAAGCGCAGGCTGGTGACGTCGGAGCGGTGCGTGTCGAGTAAGTAAGACAGTGGTTACCAGAGGCCAGCGCGTCTCCCCCGGGGTGGAAGCGCAGGCTGGTGACGTCGGAGCGGTGCGTGTCGAGTAAGTAAGACAGTGGTTACCAGAGGCCAGCGCGTCTCCCCCGGGGTGGAAGCGCAGGCTGGTGACGTCGGAGCGGTGCGTGTCGAGTAAGTAAGACAGTGGTTACCAGAGGCCAGCGCGTCTCCCCCGGGGTGGAAGCGCAGGCTGGTGACGTCGGAGCGGTGCGTGTCGAGTAAGTAAGACAGTGGTTACCAGAGGCCAGCGCGTCTCCCCCGGGGTGGAAGCGCAGGCTGGTGACGTCGGAGCGGTGCGTGTCGAGTAAGTTGTAAGGAGTTAGTTCATAAGTAAGTAATGTCGCAAACCTTTGCTATTTGTATAACTATAAATTACGTGTTTATTGAATAAAGTTTAGTCTTTAATCAGCATTCACTGTGTTTACTTGAACATCCAACTTCCCGTCCCACATGGCGACCCTGCCACGTGAGGTGTCGGGTTCGGGCACCGCTGCGAGTGCGGAAAGTGCATTAATCGGACGCATCGAATCGGATCGGTGCGGATCGGATTAGAAAATAGCAAAATGGGCGAGTTTAATTTGAAAATTGCGCTTTCATTAATACCATCAATGACTGATGATGAAGTTGCTATAAATCAATTAATAGACTCTATAGAATACTATGACTCCACTTTGAAAAATGACGGGAAGCAACAGCTTATAAACTTTGTTTTAAAAAATAGGCTTACGCAGGTAGCAAAATTAAAATTAAGCTCGTCTTATACTACTGTCCAAGCATTAGTAGCCGACATGAAAAAACTATTGTTGCCTAAGAAATCAGCCACTGCCATTCAAAATCAATTACAGATGCTGCGACAAGGAGATTTTTCTATAGATGACTTTGGTCAAAAGTTGTCGAAAATGTTTGTTGATCTCACGATCGCGCAATCAGACGGTGACTCAAATACATTTAATGTATTAAAGGGACTTAACGAAAAACAAGCAATCAAACGATTTGCTGACGGATTGCGCAATCGTCGAGTAAGCACCATTATTGCGGCTCGTGATTACGTGTCCTTAAAAGATGCTATACAAGGTGCAAAGGACGAGGAGACGACATCAAGTAATACATCAGGTGACGTGTACACATTTAATCGACATAAAAATACTTATTTCAGTAAAGGGTACAGTCGAGGCCGAGGCTTTTACAGAGGGCAACTAAACTACCCCTCAGGTGCTAGGACGCAGCACTACCCCCCAGGTGCTAGGGCGCAGCACTACCCAGCCCAATCGAGAGGAGGAGCGTACAACAGAGGGAGAGGAGCTGGCAGAGGAGGCTACCAGTTCCAGAGCAGTCATCGAGGTCGAAATATCCAAGGCAACCGGGGTAAGTCAAACACTTTTCTTGGAAACAATGGATATCGCAATGAACGTATGTTTGTAAATGAAATTGATAAAAATGTTTCCCCGAATCAGTTTTTTCGTGAATAACGAATATATATTTGCGTGTGAAAATACTTGCACAATTTATTTTAGTGTGAAAAACAAAAGGCCATTATGGTTATGTGACACTGGAGCGTCATTATGTGCTTTGAAGTTAGCGACCGCTTTGAAATTAGATATTCCTATTTATAAAGACGACTTAATTATTAATGGAATAGGTGGAACAAAACAAGCAATTGGATATGCTTACATTGAATTATCGGAATGTGAATACGTATTTCAACATAAGTTTTATATTTTTCAAGATTTACCTATCAAATGGGACGGAATAATAGGATATGATTTCCTTAAAAAATATCACTCTAACATAGATTTACAGAATATGGAATTAAGATTATTATCAAGTAATAATGACACAGTGCGTATACCTCTTCAAGATGTTCAAACTCATTTTATTCTTCCACCAAGAACAGAATCTTTACATTTTGTTACCACTGACATACAAGAGGACTGCGTAGTGTGTTCGTCAGAATTACAAGACGGTATATTTTTGGCAAGTTCAATTGTTCGACCTTTCAATGGAAAATTACCTGTGAAAATATTAAACACAACTGAAAAAGAGATAAAATTGGATGAATTAAGGCTAGTTATACATAGAGCCAGTGATTACGATATTTGTTGTTTTGAAAATTCCGACTCAAAAAATGTAGATCGCGTAAAGAATTTGTTTTCTCAATTAAACTTAAAAAATCTTAACAAAGAAGAACAGATCTCCATAGAAAACTTATGTGCCAAATTTTCCGATATTTTTTATTTACCCGGAGACAAGTTAACAACAACAGATATTTATAATCACTCAATAACATTGAAAGATAACATTAGCCCAATTTATACGAAGCCATATAGATTGCCACATGCTCAGAAAAATATAATAAATACTCAGTTAGAAAATATGCTCAGAGAAGGTATAATAGAGAAATGTTCGAGTGAGTGGTCTAGCCCACTCTTATTAGTGCCTAAAAAATCAGATAAAAATGGTGAGAAAAAATGGCGCATCGTTATTGATTACCGGAAGTTAAATAATAGCATTCAGGATGATAAATTTCCACTTCCTAATATTACAGAAATTATAGATTCATTATCAGGTTGCGTATATTTCACACATTTAGATTTGGCAAACGGATATTATCAGTGTAACTTAGACGTAAATAGCCGAAATTATACAGCTTTCGATTCGGGTCAGTTTCGCATGACACGCCTTCCACAAGGATTGAAAACTTCACCAAATTCTTTTTCTAGAATGATGAATATTGCAATGTCTGGCTTAACTTACGATAAATGTCTAATATATCTGGATGACTTGATAGTTTTTGGCAAAAATCTAGATAACCACAATATAAATTTAATGGATGTTTTTAAAAGATTACGAAAAGTCAACCTTAAGTTGAATCCGAGTAAGTGCAATTTCTTACAGAAAGAAATATTGTATCTCGGGCACGTAGTGTCAGCCGACGGTGTGTTACCCGATCCAGAAAAGATAAGTGCAATTAAAAACTATCCAACGCCAACGAACTCTGACCAAGTAAAAAGATTTGTCGCATTTGCTAATTATTATCGTAAATTTATTCGTAACTTTGCACAAATAGCGTTGCCGTTAAACCATTTATCTCGTAAAAATGTAGAATACAATTGGGATGTTAATTGTCAACAATCTTTTGAAAAGCTTAAAGAAGCGATAACATCCGCACCTGTCTTGCAATACCCAGATTTATCAGAAAAAAATACCTTTATCGTGCAAACCGATGCATCAGGGTACGCGCTTGGTGCTACTTTAAGTAATTTTGATAATAGGCCAGTAGCATTTGCCAGTAGAACTTTAAATAAAGCCGAAAAACGCTATCCTACTGTGCAAAAGGAATTGCTTGGGATTGTATGGAGTATAAGGCACTTTAGACCTTATTTGTATGGGCGTAAATTCATTATTAGAACGGATCATAAACCATTGGTTTATTTATTTGGCATGCGGGACCCTTCAAGCCGCTTACTCAAGTTCAGACTCGCGCTAGAGGAGTATGATTTCGAAGTCGAGTATGTAAAGGGGTCGGATAACGCACCGGCCGATGCTTTGTCACGTATTTGTTTAAATAGCGATGAATTAAAAGAGATGAATGAAAGTATTAATGTAACGACGAGGTCACAAGCTAGGAAGATTTCTTCTACTTCTAGGCAGACTATTGATTCTACAGATAATCGGCCTGATCAACCGAGAATTGTGGAAACACATAGTAAACCTAAGGAGTCAGTCGAATTACAATTTTTGTCAAGGCAAGAATTGGTTACGAAACGAAAACAAATACAAGTATGTAGTGAAAATAAAATATTTATCTTTGATTCTAGCAAGAAAATATTATATATTAAGTTTCTAGATTCTTCATCGCAACTCTCGCCAGGCGAATTTGTGAAAGAGCTAGATATTTTTTGCAGAAAAATAAACGTCGACGTATTATATATTACGAAAAATAAAAATAACAACGTGTTTATAGATATATTATTGCATGAATTTAAAAAGTCAGATTGCAGCTCTACTTTAAAAATATGTATTTTAAAAGACTTAGTACGAGTAGATGACAAAGATCAAAGGAAAGTAATATTAAATGACTTCCATCTCCTGCCCTCTAGTGGCCACGCGGGCATGAGACGGATGTATAATAACGTTAAAAAATATTATTTTTGGCCTAATATGGAAGAAGATATACGGAATTTCGTAAGGAGTTGTGACAAATGTCAAAAACATAAGTATTCAATTTCAGTAAAAGAGCCTATGGTTATTACAAACTACGGCTACATATGCGTTTGAAAAAATATTTTTAGATTTAGTAGGACCAGTAGAAGTTGATGATAATAATTATTCTTATATACTGACCGTCCAGTGCGAACTATCTAAATATATCGAAGCATATCCATTGGTTTCAAAGAGAAGTGAGGAAGTCGCTCGAGTATTAGTTAACAATTTCATACTTAGGTATGGTATTCCAAAACGGATCGCAACCGACAAAGGTACAGAGTTCCTGTCAGCTACTTTCAAAGAGGTTAGTAAACTTTTAAATATAGACCAACTGCATTCCACAGCCTACCACCATCAGAGCATTGGAGCGCTGGAAAACACACACAAGCATTTGGCTGCTTTCTTACGCATGCAATCAGAACAGCATCCACAAACGTGGAGCACTTGGCTGCCTTTTTGGAGTTTTTCTTTTAACACTTCAGTTCACACTGAAACTAAATACACGCCATTTGAACTTGTATTCGGTAGAAAATGCTCACTTCCTAGTAATTTATCAGGTGATATTGTAGAACCTTTATATAATCACGAAAGCTATCCTAAAGAATTAAAATATAGACTCCAGGTATCTCAAAAAGAGGCAAGAGATAACTTGATAAAATCAAAAATTAAAAGGAAAGAAAAATATGATTGTAATAAGAACCCTATTATGTATAAGCCCGATGATTTAGTTTTAGTAAAAAATGAAGTAGGTAATAAGTTAGATAGTATATACTTGGGCCCATATAGAGTATTGAGAGATCTTTCACCTAATGTAGAAATAGAAATTAATGGTAAACCAATGTTAGTTCATAAAAATAGAACTAAGTTTTATTTTACTCCAATGTAATTAAGGGGCGGATACAGGCCGAAGTCGTTTTAGACCTCATTTTGAACAATGAATTAGTATAGTTAATGTTTCGTAATCGCGTTAATATGGCTATCTACTTATTCATAAAGAAGCCGTGCAGAGGCTCCAATTGATAGTTTATTTTTTATTAGCTTTGATTATCCATAAACCGACTCCAAAAGTAGCGAAAAATCAAAAAATGGCGTTCCGTTTGAACACGTCGCATTGCGATTTTGTCTTCGACGGTAATTCGATCGTTTTGTTATTTTGGAAGCCAGATAACTGGACTAGTGCATCGGAGCATATTCATATTTTTCCTCATAAAGATCACAAAGAAATTCAATCGTAAACTTAAAATTTTGAAAAATTCCCATACATTCGCCATATTGTCAAATTGTCTTTGTGACTCAGATGCCCGCTGGGGCTCCTTGGAAGCAGACGTATGTTGGATTTTTAGCCGTGACGTTTCATTTTGACAATTATTCTGACAGAAAATCGTATACGTACAGGAAAGAGGATACCAGTAGCTAGATTGTATTCAACATAAATAGGGAAAACTTATAAAAGCCATGAGTCACTTTAAATTATATTTTTTCATATTTACACGTCGTAATACTAGAAACATACAACTAATGATTGAATAAAATATACTTTTCTACAGAATCCTCATAATAAATTGCTTAAAAACCTGTTCAAAATTAAAAGAGTTTTTGGATTGATTTTTAATTAGTGGACTTTATTTTTATTACATTGGTCATAATATTACGACATTTTAACATGACTTTTAACGTCAAAATACTTGAATGACAATTTTATTTTAATTGCAATCTTTATTTACTTAATATTAAAAGACTTGATTCTTGAACAGGGGCGCGCAAGGCGCCTCGTAAAAGTCAGTTTGGTACTGCGGAACTGTGTGCGGGTCTACGGGTTGCCACGCCGAATAAGGCGCTATACGTGCCGCGCCTGCATTTTTCCGCCACGGCAGCAGATTAAGATTTGAAGAAGACCGGCTACGAGTTGAGGGTGTTCCAGCTACGATCGCGCCATTACGTGCACTTCAGCTCGTTTGTGGTGCGCGTGCCGCGGCCGCTGCTGGAGACCATCGAGAGCGCGGGCTTTTGGCCGAAGGGAGTAGTGTTTCGGCGGTTCCAAGGGACGCTGCCAAATATTACACCGGAGCAGGTGGCACAACAGAAAACCATCGTACCAACCAAAATAATAGTTTTAGTTTTATGATGTAAGTAATATGTATGCTAGTCTTTAAGGTATTTATCTATGGGCGACTAGTTGCATGAAAATACATGTTTTTTCATTTTTAACCGACTTCAATTCCATTGAGGAAGGAGGTTCTGCATTCGGTTTGGTGTTTTTTTATGTATGTTCACCGATTACTCCGAGACCCGTAGTCCGATTTGAGTAATTCTTTTTTTGTTTGAGAGGATCTACATCCAAGGTGGTCCCATATTAATATGGTGCTGTTCTGATAATGGGATCCAGGAGAAATTAAGGGAACTCCTCAATTTTGAAAGGCACATGTATGGTGATTTGGGTGTTTTCTTAAGCGATTCAAGCATTTTCTCACGAAAACCACCATTTCGATGCAGTGGACCTGATGATGATGATTGTTTTGATGATAATGATGAAGTTTTTTTTTATGCAGGTTGTTCAACGATTACTCCGAGACCCGTGGTCCAATTTGAATAATTATTTTTTTGTTTGAAAGAAACTACCTCGAAGATGGTCCGATATTTATCTGGTGCTCTTCTGATGATGGGGTCCATGAGCAATTGAGGGAACTCCTCAATTTTTAAAGGCACGTGTATAGTTAGTTGAGTGTTTTCTTAAGCTACTCAAGCATTTTCTCACGAAAACCACCAATTTTATGGAGTGGAGTTGATGATGATGATTGTTTTGATTTTTGATGATAATGATGAAGATTTTTTAAATGTAGGATGTTCAGCGATTACTCCGAGACCCGTGATCCAATTTGAATAATTCTTTTTTTGTTTGAAAGGAACTACCTCAAAGATGGTCCCACATTAATCTGGTCCTGTTCTGATGATGGAATCTATGAACAACTGAGGGAACTCCTCAATTTGTAAGGCACGTGTATGGTGATTTGGGTGTTTGCTTAAGCTACTCAAACATTTTCTCACGAAAACCGCCAATTTGATGGAGTGGTCCTGATGATGATGATTGTTTTCGTGATAATGATGAAGATTTTTTATGTAGGATGTTCAGCGATTACTCCGGGACCCGTGGTCCAATTCGGACAATTCCTTATTTTTGTTTGATAGAAACTACCTCGAAGATGGTCCCGTCCCACATTATGATGTAGGATGTTCACCGATTACTCCGAGACCCGTGGTCCGATTTGAATAATTCTTTTTTGTTTGAAAGGATCTACATCCAAGGTAGTTCCATATTAATATGGTGCTGTTCTGATGATGGGATCCATGAGGAATTGAGGGAACTCCTCAATTTTTAAAGGCACATGTATATAGATTTGGGTGTTTTCTTAACCAACTCAAGCATTTTCTCACGAAAACTACCAATTTGATGGAGTGGACCTGATTATGATGATTGTTTTGATGATAATGATGAAGATTGTTTAAATGTCGGATGCACAGCGATTGCTCCGAGACCCGTGGTCCGATTTGAATAATTCTTTTTTTGTTTGAAAGGAACTACCTCAAAGATGGTCCCACATTAATCTGGTCCTGTTCTGATGATGGAATCTATGAACAACTGAGGGAACTCCTCAATTTGTAAGGCACGTGTATGGTGATTTGGGTGTTTGCTTAAGCTACTCAAACATTTTCTCACGAAAACCGCCAATTTGATGGAGTGGTCCTGATGATGATGATTGTTTTGATGATAATGATGAAGATTGTTTAAATGTCGGATGCACAGCGATTGCTCCGAGACCCGTGGTCCGATTTGAATAATTCTTTTTTTGTTTGAAAGGAACTACCTCAAAGATGGTCCCACATTAATCTGGTCCTGTTCTGATGATGGAATCTATGAACAACTGAGGGAACTCCTCAATTTGTAAGGCACGTGTATGGTGATTTGGGTGTTTGCTTAAGCTACTCAAACATTTTCTCATGAAAACCGCCAATTTGATGGAGCGGTCCTGATGATGATGATTGTTTTCGTGATAATGATGAAGATTTTTTAAATGTCGGATGTACAGCGATTGCTCCGAGACCCGTGGTCCGATTTGAATAATTCTTTTTTTGTTTGAAAGGAACTACCTCAAATATGGTCCCACATTAATCTGGTCCAGTTCTGATGAATTGATGATGGAATCTATGAGCAACTGAAAAACTCCTTAATTTTTAAAGGCACGTGTATGGTGATTTGGGTGTTTTCTTAAGCTACTCAAGCATTTTCTCACGAAAACCGCCAATGTGATGGAGTGGTCCTGATGATGATGATTGTTTTCGTGATAATGATGAAGATTTTTTTATGTAGGATGTTCAGCGATTACTCCGAGACCCGTGGTCAGATTTGGACAATTCCTTTTTTTTATAGGAACTACTTAGAAGATGGTCCCACATTAACCTGGTGCTGTTCTGATGATCGGATCCGTGAGGAATTGAGAGAACTCCTCTATTTTTAAAGGCACATGTATGTTGATTTGGGTGTTTTCTTAAGCAACTCGAGCATTCCCTCTTGAAAACCACCAATTTGATAGAGAGTACCTAATGATGAAGTCCACATATGATACGTGGACCTTTCCTTAGACAGAATTGGTGTATTATGAACTTTTTTATAAATCTTTACCGATTATTCTGAGACTTTTTGTCCGATTTTGATAAATATATAACCACTAAAAATAGAAAAATAAAAACTTTTTACAAAAAAAAGATAAACCGACTTCAAAAAGGATAAAATGAATCATTATATTATTTATATGCGTTACCAACTGATATGTTTGAAGTCGGTGCCAAGCCACAAATTACAAAACCGGTCAAATTAGCTTCAAGTGTTGACATCACAAAACATCGGTACCTACTAATAATGCAAAGGTGAATGCGATTTCATGTGTTACATTTTCATGTCTAAACTACTAATCCTATTTTGATGAAATGCGACAACGATATTTATATTCTGATACACGTCTGCTTTGTCAATAATCAGAAAAAGGCGGCAAATAGAAAAAAACCACGAGCTTCGTTCGACATACGGATAGTTCCAACAATGTGTTAACAAACAAATATAGGACGCATGATTATACTTTCTGTACCTACTTGCCTAACAGTTAACGTCGAAACGAATGTATATGTACGTGCGATTCATAGCGTATTAGATTAGTTATATAGTAAAAATAACAATTCACTGAACACATCGCCTCGTTCGTATTAACTCTTCCAAATTTGGCTTGACACCGACTTCTAACATATCAGTTGGTAACGCATATAAATAATATAATGATTCATTTTATCTTTTTGAAGTCGGTTTATCTTTTTTTTGTAAAAAGTTTTTAGTTACTTGTACAATAGTATTTTGTGCAACAGTTACATAATGAGGGTTCTTAAAATTCGAGGGTCGAAGTTACAAAATGAGGCGAAGCCGAATTTTGTAAAAACATACCCGAGAATTTTAAGAACCCTTTCTCTGTTTTTACAAAATTCGGCTTCGCCACATTTTGTAACTTCGACCCTCGAATTTTAAGAACCCTTATTATGTACCGTTGCAAACAATAGTTTTTATACGAGTGCTTAAGCAAGCCGGTAAGAATTGAGTTCGACGAAAGCCGTGCACAACCTACTGCTTCTATGTAATTGAGTAACTTCGATCTCCCGGTGGATTGTGCCGGCGGCGCGCCCGACACGCAATGCGGGGCCCGACAACAGTTTCACAATATTGTATGGAAATCCTTTCTGTGATTGTTATGGATGTTACAATATGCGACCATAGAAGCTCTATCAAAAAGTATGCGCTAGTAGTTCCGCCACCACAATCTCAATTCGAGTATTAGGTACAGTCGCCGAGTATAAAAACAATATAAGCTCACTCTATCTGGTGCGACTTTTGTGGTCATGGTTTACCTCTTATCGAATTCCAGGTAGATTGTGTGCCGGAACCTATTATAATTTTGCTTTACATTTATCTAGATCTAGATACGTTACATTAATGTACTCTGGTCAAATAAATTATAATAATTGTATTACAAACAATGTTATTCACTGACTGATTTTTAATTCTCATCCACTTAGCATTTCGTCGCGATTTTTGTCATGGCTGAAGTATATACCTGGGCACTATAATCCCATGAATTGGCGTAGGCACTTACACGCAAGCCATTGTCGTCTGACCTTCCAACTCGGAGGGAAAAGTAGGCCTTATTGGAATTAGACATGGTTTCCTCACGATGTTTTCCTTCACCGAAAAACGACTGGTAAATATGAAATGATATTTCGAGATGTGATATGTGAGCCGGGGTTTGAGTCCGAGACCTCCAGATTGATAATCGGATGTCTTACTGATAGGCCTATAGACGGAGAGCTAGCTACATCAGATATGACATAATAATGAGAGCAACTAAACCCCCCTAGCCTAGTCCGTTTGCTATACTATGCTTATTTATAGACCTGGACATCTGGCAGGTATAAAGTGGTGGAGGTCAAAGAATATAACTAAAGACTCTGGCCGTTTTTACCTATTTTGGTAGTACTATTTTCCAATTGAAAGATTTTGCTAGTCTGTAATTCTAATCTCCACTCATTAAAAGCTGCGAGATGCCCGGATCGAGCAATAAGGATAGTACAGCAATCTAACTAGATTGGTTTTGTTACTTTTGTTGCTCTCATTATTGTGTCATATCTGACGTGGCCAGCTCTTAGTCCACTAGAACCAAGACATAATATACCGTCAAGTCTGGCGACTTTGCCAAGGGTTACTAACTTTGCCACCAGCAGAGTGCATAAGGTAATCCTTTCATACCACCGACAACGTATATTTTTTAGTGTTGTGCCTACTTTTAGTAGAAAATATGGTTATCAATTGGCAAAATTATTATGAATGAGACAACACCACGGCAACCATTTTCTTACCATTTCAGTTCCAAATTCGTCACTCACATAATCATAAAAGTTAGTGCTCAAGAACTTTAAAAAGTATAAACATCGCATCCAGGTACGTAAATTTTAGATATTATGTTATTTAAATGGTAAGGAATGAATTGATTACCTTATAAATGCCGTAGTGTTTGAATTGAGTCCCATAATTGTTTTGGCAAAGTTACCAGACCACGCCGACTAATATTAGAGCCACGGGTATGTGTTAAATTTATCTAATCCTACCGATCGACTTCCATATTTGTACTATTTAGTACTGTAAAAACATATATTCTTTTAAAATTCCTAAAGACTCTAACCCGCCGAAACTATGCCTAGTGTATGTAATCCACATAGATAATTTAAGTCCATTTTAGCAGCCGGTTTGGATTTAAGACTATTTAAAATTGTGTCTTAAGTTTTATTTTTGAGGACCATTTCGAAATTCTTACATTACTTTTAAAAATATTATACTAACAGAACAATATTAAGTAAATTTTTTCAACAAAAAATAAGACCCTTCGGGCTAGTTTGGATTTTAAGACTGATTTTTAGAAATGGTTAGGTCATTCTGAAAACATCAATAGACGACAGAGGGAAAAATATTATAACGGCATAAATAGTATACTAATATAATAATATTTAAAATCATAAAGCCTACGTCCTAAAGATGTGTATTAATTTCCTTTGACTTAAACATCTCTCGGACGTCAATTAGTTAATTTGTGTTTGGTCCTTATTCATGACCACTTTGACAGTTGTGTTTGTTAGAAAAAGGCAAAATATAAATTAAGTAATTGAGGCCTGAGAGACGTTTATATTCGACGCTGTACTAGAGGTCAAAACAAAAATTTTGATCCGCAGTTCTTTAAAAAAATTCCCTTAGGGGGGTGCTGATTTACATTTTTTTTTGCATGGACATTTTTTTTCTCAAACTTACTGTGTGTGGTACCATGTGAAAGGGCTAATAGAGGCAGTTCTAAAATTATACCACGTCATTACATTTCAGCCATTTTTTTTAAAATTAAAACAAAAATAATTATCAAAATAATAATAATGGCTAATATTTTTTAGCTATCGGCACATGCTGAGTGGCATCCTTTTTGGTGCTTTGTACTTTAGGATTAAGATGTAAATAGATTAAGTTTTATATTGTATTATTTTTCTGTACCACCAAATAAACGATTTCTATTCTATTCTATTCAAAACATACCAAGTTTGGGCTCCTCCAGATACGATATGGCTGGTTTTTTTTGGTACTTTATTTTCAAAATAGCTTTCTTGGGGTTAGATATGAGGATATCAAGTATCATTTGTGATATATTGTACCAAAAAAAAACAGCCATGTCGTATCTGGAGGAGCTCAAACTTGGTATGTTTTGAAAATTATTTTTGTTTTAATTAAAAAAAAACAGAAATGTAAAGATGTGGTATATTTTTAGAACCGCCTCTATTAGCCCTTTCATATGATACCACACACGATAGGTTTTTTAAAAGATTTTTTTCCCATACAAAAAAATATGAATCAGCACCCCCCTCCTAAGGGAATTTTTTCAAAGAACTGCGTGTCAAAAATTTGGTTGACCATCCATTTGCGTTTTTTTGTGTACAAGGGGCACTATTATGAATAAGAGGGTAAGTCGTGAAATTGATAAGGCGACAGCTCCTAACTAAAGCATAACACTTCAAGTAGGTAAATGAATTGTGATCGTCAAGGATAAAATAGTGAAAAATTGTAGAGATAATTTTCATTTTGCACGAAATATAAAATTATAAACAGGGAAAAATATATAATGGATTTCTATACACGTATGAATCCATATACATTTATAAGTATATACATAAAAAGTATTTTTAAAATGTTTTTTTTACTTTAACTGATATATGAAAATAATATCAAGCTCAAAAATATGTATAGCACGGACTAGACCTTTTTGAAGGGGGCGCTCATGTACCTTATATCTTAGCAAGGGAGCTTGATCAGCTTAATGACACGAGGGACAACCATGCAAAGTGGCGTGGCCTGATGTAACTGAAATGTAGATTCAAAGTTCTAAAACGCCTCCAGTATAGTAGGTAACCTATTTTGTCTTATCAAAGGGCGTTAAGGTGGCAGTGTTTCCATTTCAAAACCAGGTGAAATCCTTTTTTACATTTTTACATCTGTCATTTATACTATTAGTCATACAAAATATTTTGAATATTTATGAATTAAAAACTTATAGTTTGGCCAGGGACTTTCTTAATTCGGGCATAGACAATGAAAATAATACTGCCATACTTCTAACGGTACTGCAGATTTAGTTTACCAGACTATACATTTTCTTTAAGACCGTTCCAGTGACCTTTATAAATTAAATTTTACAAATTAGAAATCTCTTCTACCTGCAAATCATTTGCATGAAACAATCACCAAATTCAAGACCGTTTAAAGGATTTGTACTCCATAAAGCAAAGCCACCATTATTTAACCTAAGTAGGTAAGGAACAATAGCAGCTGAAAAACGTATCTAAGTTTAATTCAAGAATTATGTCACCAAAAAACGTAAGTAGAGTTTCATATTTTTTTTACAAATTTAAATGAATTATTCAAGACATTATGTTTGGGCCATTTTATCATAATTAAAAACAATGTATTTGTTGACTTTAATAGGCCTTTAACTATGTGTAGTAAAAAATTGGTACAGCCGCTATCTGATGTATTGAAAATAGAAATAGAAATATGTTTATTTGCTAGAATGCAGGTAATAAAATATTACAATGATAGTGTCAGTATGTTCCGTATACATTCAGCCACCTAGTGGCATGCAAAAATTAATAATTGATTCTAATATTATACAAAAATGCTAGTTGCAGTCAGTTATAAGATAATAATTCTAAGTGTGCGCCATTTTAATAAAATTAAGTTTTATACAAATTAAATTAAAATATAATCTTAGCATGCTATGTCATAATATTTTCTTAGCCTAATGCAGGTACACGGTAAATGATTCAATTAAAATTTAATGTCATCAAGTAATAAATAATACAGTTCAAACTAGATAATGGAGCGGCCAACGTGGTCATAGATATCTGAACAACGCTTCTATTGTCAAGGCGATAAGTGCATGTTCAGATATTTTGAGTACCTTAGCCGCTCCGATATATTCGATGGCGACTGTATAGCAGGCTCAAAATTAATTTGGAGCTAGTTCGTGAGTTCAACTGGTCTTAAAATTCAAATTGGCCAAAATATTGGTTTTATATTTGATATGTTAGTTATTTAATGTGTTCCATAGGTACCTTGTGCGAGAGTTTGGAGCGATGGGATGGGATTGGATCAAAGACATGTTCTTATTGTGCAGTTAACTTGACGCTTATTTATTTGCGGTTATAAACAACGGTTAGTTTTTTTATAGGCATTACGCCCGCCTATATCTTCAGTAATATTATTATATTCGATTTATTATGGTCTAAATTTTACGGCATATGTTATATCAATGTACTTAAATACGTATGAGTCTGAAAGTGTGTTTGTGCCATTTATATACATTTTTGTAAGGGATTTAAAGTCATTTGCTATTTATTCATATGAAATCAATTATTTCTTAAAATGGTCTTAAAATTTAAGCACCTACCGGGTCTTAAAGTTGGCATTTACTTATGTAGGT
Organism: Pammene fasciana; assembly: GCA_911728535.1. Lineage (NCBI taxonomy): Eukaryota > Metazoa > Arthropoda > Insecta > Lepidoptera > Tortricidae > Pammene > Pammene fasciana. The sequence goes on along the minus strand of OU452291.1, from coordinate 17,035,194 downwards.
TATGTAAAGTGCACCATAGCATGTGCTAATGCTAAACATTTGGAACGTTAGGCTTAAAGATACATCAATGTAATTGTTGTATATTTTCAAATTGACTCAATACAATAATATGAGTGAATCAACTTTTAGAAAAGTTTTTTTTAATGAATACATTGTTTAAAATTCGGCTACCGGCTAATCTTGATTTTACAGTATGGTGGGCAACAGTACTAAAACTAAAATCATACGAAAGTATGCGAAACATTTACTTAGTAAATAAAATTAATATAATTCTTCTTCGTGGAATCCAGTGATCAGCAAATGTAAGCGTCGAAATACGTGCATTTCCAAACCATCGGATGTTGTGAGTGTCGTGTGTAGGCAAAGTGACAACCCTAGCGTAAATGTGAATAATCAAGACCAAGTGCGGGTAGTTCGAAAAACCCGCGCGGCTAGGAGATGCTGATACGATTCCTCGCCAGTCTGCCTGCGACCACGAGCGTTATGACACGCTCGAAACGTCAGGAAAATTAAAAGTAAGTGTACGCGATTAAGTCCCGTGTTTTGTCAAAATAATAAAATTAATATAATTGATTATGGGATAAATGTTTGGATTTATTTGCATGAAAGTTTATAGAGATACCTACCGAAACAACTCTTAAAACGTTGTTCAAACATTATTTCCGTTCATTTCTACCTAAGGTTGTTTGGCTAGTTAACTTTCCAAAACACGTATCTCGATAATGCATTGCCAAAGTCATTTAATCATTTTAAATCAAACATAAGCAGGAACATAATAGGTACGTCATGTGACGTAATCAGGATAGACAAGGAAAGCAAGATATGATATGTTATTTCTCTGTCTTCTGACAAAGGAAAACATTACAGTTTAAATTTCTTAAGTGACACCTCCTTTGAGTTGTTTCCTTTGGTTAGTATATCGAACTAATAATGGCAACCTATAAAAAATATTAACGGTCAATGACCTGGCCCCCAAAAGTGTGGTAGTGTGCGTGAAATGTAGTTGTGTACGAATCAGGGTAATTTGACAGAATCTGAAAATTCTCCCACCTGTACCCGACCCTTAAGGACTAAAAAAAAAAAAAAAAAAAAAATGTTATTTTCTTTTTTTTTATGTTTCCGTGGGAGATGTAAGGAGTTAGTTCATAAGTAAGTAATGTCGCAAACCTTTGCTATTTGTATAACTATAAATTACGTGTTTATTGAATAAAGTTTAGTCTTTAATCAGCATTCACTGTGTTTACTTGAACATCCAACTTCCCGTCCCACAAAGTAAGACAGTGGTTACCAGAGGCCAGCGCGTCTCCCCCGGGGTGGAAGCGCAGGCTGGTGACGTCGGAGCGGTGCGTGTCGAGTAAGTAAGACAGTGGTTACCAGAGGCCAGCGCGTCTCCCCCGGGATGGAAGCGCAGGCTGGTGACGTCGGAGCGGTGCGTGTCGAGTAAGTAAGACAGTGGTTACCAGAGGCCAGCGCGTCTCCCCCGGGATGGAAGCGCAGGCTGGTGACGTCGGAGCGGTGCGTGTCGAGTAAGTAAGACAGTGGTTACCAGAGGCCAGCGCGTCTCCCCCGGGGTGGAAGCGCAGGCTGGTGACGTCGGAGCGGTGCGTGTCGAGTAAGTAAGACAGTGGTTACCAGAGGCCAGCGCGTCTCCCCCGGGATGGAAGCGCAGGCTGGTGACGTCGGAGCGGTGCGTGTCGAGTAAGTAAGACAGTGGTTACCAGAGGCCAGCGCGTCTCCCCCGGGGTGGAAGCGCAGGCTGGTGACGTCGGAGCGGTGCGTGTCGAGTAAGTAAGACAGTGGTTACCAGAGGCCAGCGCGTCTCCCCCGGGGTGGAAGCGCAGGCTGGTGACGTCGGAGCGGTGCGTGTCGAGTAAGTAAGACAGTGGTTACCAGAGGCCAGCGCGTCTCCCCCGGGGTGGAAGCGCAGGCTGGTGACGTCGGAGCGGTGCGTGTCGAGTAAGTAAGACAGTGGTTACCAGAGGCCAGCGCGTCTCCCCCGGGGTGGAAGCGCAGGCTGGTGACGTCGGAGCGGTGCGTGTCGAGTAAGTAAGACAGTGGTTACCAGAGGCCAGCGCGTCTCCCCCGGGGTGGAAGCGCAGGCTGGTGACGTCGGAGCGGTGCGTGTCGAGTAAGTAAGACAGTGGTTACCAGAGGCCAGCGCGTCTCCCCCGGGGTGGAAGCGCAGGCTGGTGACGTCGGAGCGGTGCGTGTCGAGTAAGTAAGACAGTGGTTACCAGAGGCCAGCGCGTCTCCCCCGGGATGGAAGCGCAGGCTGGTGACGTCGGAGCGGTGCGTGTCGAGTAAGTAAGACAGTGGTTACCAGAGGCCAGCGCGTCTCCCCCGGGATGGAAGCGCAGGCTGGTGACGTCGGAGCGGTGCGTGTCGAGTAAGTAAGACAGTGGTTACCAGAGGCCAGCGCGTCTCCCCCGGGATGGAAGCGCAGGCTGGTGACGTCGGAGCGGTGCGTGTCGAGTAAGTAAGACAGTGGTTACCAGAGGCCAGCGCGTCTCCCCCGGGATGGAAGCGCAGGCTGGTGACGTCGGAGCGGTGCGTGTCGAGTAAGTAAGACAGTGGTTACCAGAGGCCAGCGCGTCTCCCCCGGGATGGAAGCGCAGGCTGGTGACGTCGGAGCGGTGCGTGTCGAGTAAGTAAGACAGTGGTTACCAGAGGCCAGCGCGTCTCCCCCGGGATGGAAGCGCAGGCTGGTGACGTCGGAGCGGTGCGTGTCGAGTAAGTAAGACAGTGGTTACCAGAGGCCAGCGCGTCTCCCCCGGGATGGAAGCGCAGGCTGGTGACGTCGGAGCGGTGCGTGTCGAGTAAGTAAGACAGTGGTTACCAGAGGCCAGCGCGTCTCCCCCGGGATGGAAGCGCAGGCTGGTGACGTCGGAGCGGTGCGTGTCGAGTAAGTAAGACAGTGGTTACCAGAGGCCAGCGCGTCTCCCCCGGGATGGAAGCGCAGGCTGGTGACGTCGGAGCGGTGCGTGTCGAGTAAGTAAGACAGTGGTTACCAGAGGCCAGCGCGTCTCCCCCGGGATGGAAGCGCAGGCTGGTGACGTCGGAGCGGTGCGTGTCGAGTAAGTAAGACAGTGGTTACCAGAGGCCAGCGCGTCTCCCCCGGGATGGAAGCGCAGGCTGGTGACGTCGGAGCGGTGCGTGTCGAGTAAGTAAGACAGTGGTTACCAGAGGCCAGCGCGTCTCCCCCGGGATGGAAGCGCAGGCTGGTGACGTCGGAGCGGTGCGTGTCGAGTAAGTAAGACAGTGGTTACCAGAGGCCAGCGCGTCTCCCCCGGGATGGAAGCGCAGGCTGGTGACGTCGGAGCGGTGCGTGTCGAGTAAGTAAGACAGTGGTTACCAGAGGCCAGCGCGTCTCCCCCGGGATGGAAGCGCAGGCTGGTGACGTCGGAGCGGTGCGTGTCGAGTAAGTAAGACAGTGGTTACCAGAGGCCAGCGCGTCTCCCCCGGGATGGAAGCGCAGGCTGGTGACGTCGGAGCGGTGCGTGTCGAGTAAGTAAGACAGTGGTTACCAGAGGCCAGCGCGTCTCCCCCGGGATGGAAGCGCAGGCTGGTGACGTCGGAGCGGTGCGTGTCGAGTAAGTAAGACAGTGGTTACCAGAGGCCAGCGCGTCTCCCCCGGGATGGAAGCGCAGGCTGGTGACGTCGGAGCGGTGCGTGTCGAGTAAGTAAGACAGTGGTTACCAGAGGCCAGCGCGTCTCCCCCGGGATGGAAGCGCAGGCTGGTGACGTCGGAGCGGTGCGTGTCGAGTAAGTAAGACAGTGGTTACCAGAGGCCAGCGCGTCTCCCCCGGGATGGAAGCGCAGGCTGGTGACGTCGGAGCGGTGCGTGTCGAGTAAGTAAGACAGTGGTTACCAGAGGCCAGCGCGTCTCCCCCGGGATGGAAGCGCAGGCTGGTGACGTCGGAGCGGTGCGTGTCGAGTAAGTAAGACAGTGGTTACCAGAGGCCAGCGCGTCTCCCCCGGGATGGAAGCGCAGGCTGGTGACGTCGGAGCGGTGCGTGTCGAGTAAGTAAGACAGTGGTTACCAGAGGCCAGCGCGTCTCCCCCGGGATGGAAGCGCAGGCTGGTGACGTCGGAGCGGTGCGTGTCGAGTAAGTAAGACAGTGGTTACCAGAGGCCAGCGCGTCTCCCCCGGGATGGAAGCGCAGGCTGGTGACGTCGGAGCGGTGCGTGTCGAGTAAGTAAGACAGTGGTTACCAGAGGCCAGCGCGTCTCCCCCGGGATGGAAGCGCAGGCTGGTGACGTCGGAGCGGTGCGTGTCGAGTAAGTAAGACAGTGGTTACCAGAGGCCAGCGCGTCTCCCCCGGGATGGAAGCGCAGGCTGGTGACGTCGGAGCGGTGCGTGTCGAGTAAGTAAGACAGTGGTTACCAGAGGCCAGCGCGTCTCCCCCGGGATGGAAGCGCAGGCTGGTGACGTCGGAGCGGTGCGTGTCGAGTAAGTAAGACAGTGGTTACCAGAGGCCAGCGCGTCTCCCCCGGGATGGAAGCGCAGGCTGGTGACGTCGGAGCGGTGCGTGTCGAGTAAGTAAGACAGTGGTTACCAGAGGCCAGCGCGTCTCCCCCGGGATGGAAGCGCAGGCTGGTGACGTCGGAGCGGTGCGTGTCGAGTAAGTAAGACAGTGGTTACCAGAGGCCAGCGCGTCTCCCCCGGGGTGGAAGCGCAGGCTGGTGACGTCGGAGCGGTGCGTGTCGAGTAAGTAAGACAGTGGTTACCAGAGGCCAGCGCGTCTCCCCCGGGATGGAAGCGCAGGCTGGTGACGTCGGAGCGGTGCGTGTCGAGTAAGTAAGACAGTGGTTACCAGAGGCCAGCGCGTCTCCCCCGGGATGGAAGCGCAGGCTGGTGACGTCGGAGCGGTGCGTGTCGAGTAAGTAAGACAGTGGTTACCAGAGGCCAGCGCGTCTCCCCCGGGATGGAAGCGCAGGCTGGTGACGTCGGAGCGGTGCGTGTCGAGTAAGTAAGACAGTGGTTACCAGAGGCCAGCGCGTCTCCCCCGGGATGGAAGCGCAGGCTGGTGACGTCGGAGCGGTGCGTGTCGAAGGCCTGCACGGCGGCGCCGGAGCGCATGTCCCACACCAGCACCGCGCGGTCCGCGCCGCCCGACGCGAACGTGTCCCCCGTGTCCGAGGGCGCCAGGTCCAGCGCCAGCACGTCCGCCCCGTGACCCTGGAGACGACAGATACAACATTACGTGTAATGAGACGATAGCCTTTGCAATATGACTTTTTTTTAAATCACAGACAATAGGCGTTACTACACCAGGCGCACAGCCTCGCGAGGAAATTGCCGCGCGAGGCAAACGACCATTCCTCGCGCGGCAGCGTGTTTGTGTACATTTTTAGTAGGGATGTTTGCCTCGCGAGGAAAGCCCGAGCCAAATTGCTCGGTAAGATGGCGTCCCTCTGTCAGCTGTTCAAAATGGCGTAACATGTGTTAACAGCCGTGGCTTGTGTTATGTTTATTTTGGTTTTTAAAGCTATACCACAGAATAGTATAATAGTATTTCATACAGAAGTTCATCTTCCCTACAAAATTAATGACACATGACGTCTCCATACAATTTTACCTTTCGACGTACTAGTAAAGAACGCAATTAGTATTATTGCTTGACCTGCCCCAATCTGCCTCAATCTTCCTAATCTATCAGTAATTTTAATACAAAACTAGTTAAATGTCAAATTTATCACCTTATTTGCCCAATCTAATTATTATTTTAAATTAATACAAAACTATAACTTTAGAAAATTCCAAACGGAACAAAAAAAACCACGCGCACGAAATAAACACGTCCAGATCCAGACCTGCGCGAGGCAAACGACTGAGGCGCCTATGAACGCGCCGAATACCGACACCGAGCCGATCGGCCGCGGCCGCGGCAAACATGCGCGCCGCCTCGGCCGAGGCACGTCCACACTAGGCGAGCTGCCGCGCGCGGCAATTTCCTCGCGAGGCTGTGCGCCAGGTGTGGACGCGGCTAATGACTAAAGTTACACACTTTATAATAAGATGTACTATCTGGTTCAGAATTGCATGGCCAATTTATCAATGCAATCATTCATAAATTGGTAATTCAATTCTGAATCTAATGATACAGTCAGCAGCAGAAGTAGCTAAGCGGAAGAAGTGTTCAAAATGAACTTGAGTCGATTTTAATGTCAAAAGCATAAGAGCATGTATACGTCATTTTGAACACCCTACCCGCTTAGCTACATCTACTGCTGATTGTATAACAGTTGAACACCTGGCCGATGAGCAGCTGCCTGCACGTCCGCGTTCATTGTCGACACGTCGAGGTGGCAACAGTATTCTCACCTGAAAGGTCTGCAGCAGCTGCCCGGACTCCACGTCCCAGAGGGCAGCGGATCCGTCCCCGGAGCCGGTGAGCAGCTGTCTGTCCGTGCGCGGGAACAACACGGACGACACGTAAGAGGTGTGCGTGGCCACGGTGCGCTTGCGAGTGGCGCCCTCTTCCTTGTTCTCTTCGCCGAGGGGAAACACGGTCACTTTGTTGTCGAGGCCGCTGTGGACAAGTTGTTTACATTATTAACACTGTGGTGTTGAATATTACACCAACTTTGTCAATGATTTACTTTAAATTTTAAAGATATAGTTATTAATATTATCCCAGCTCCTCCACCAAGTTCTGTGAAATAATCATACCCCGGGGTTTTCGGTGCGGGAATGTTATACTTCTTCTTCTGGTGCCATGCCCAGTCTAATGGGCGTCGGCGGTCAGCATGACATTTAGCTCTCTGGTCTTTGTCAATCTCTTGAGGGTGGCTGCGTCTTTTATATGCGTCCAGTCTTTAATGTTATCTATCCATTTATTTCTAGGTCTACCTCTCCCTCTTTTTCCCTCATATTTTCCCTCATATTTTCCCTCAATAATTGTCTGTAATAAGTCGTATTTCTCATTTCTATAGATGTGACCCAGATAGGACTGTTTTTCTTTTCTTTATTTCTGGGGAATGTTATACTAGTATACTAGCCAAATAACAGGTAAAAACTGTTAAAAACGATACTAGTTTAACATTTCTAAGCACATTTGGACCTTACTACCTACTTTTAATTCATAGTTTGGTAATTACTTTACAATAAACAAAGTTATAAATACATGAAATCATTCCCGCACCGAAAACCCCGGGGGTATGGAAATAGATATTGATATATTCATACAAAAGAAGAATGCATAATATTTGATAGTCATTATTAATATATTTATATCGGATATAGAGCTTGACAATTCAAATATTTTGCAATAGTTTAAAACACAATTTCGAGAGTTCGTCCAGTGGCGGCCTCATTAGGGGGATTGGGTTTCCTAATACATGAATCAATTTCTGTATAATCCCTCATGTTAACCCTTTATAGGGCACCAGTCTCAAATAAGACCACCTGTAACATCATCTTTTTGTATTTTTTTCTTGTACAGAATTTTTAGGACTATCGAGTGGCGATGAGGCTAGAATCGAGGATTTTTTTTCAGTATTGCTCGTTAAAGGGTTAAGTTGTAGTCCTACTAATTGCCCAACTTTTGATCCATGTGATACAGTTTTAAATCACTTACATTTGGCTTCAACACCTAAACGGAAAAAAATGACCACCATTTGCCGTTTAGTTAATGAAGCAAAAAATACGCAAAATGAAACTATGTGACAAACACCAAAAGTTGCGGAATTAGTAGGACTATAACTTAACATAAATAAACGCAATGAGGGCGCCATTGGCCGGTCGACACAGCTTAAGATCCCTTTGCATAAATTTGCCTCGTTGGGAGCAAAATCTAAATCTATTAAGTAATCATTAAAACGAACAATAGAACAAGATTTAAGTGGCAATAATAATTTTAAACAAAAAAAGAACCGACTTCCCTTAGGATCCGCTATTCCAAGAGGAAATGGCCGAGTTGCTGTAAAAAATACTGAAATCACTATAGGTGTGCCTATAATAGTTGAAGAGTTCCCTCGATTTCTCCAGGATCCCATCATCAGATCCCGACTTGGTGACAATGGGACCATCTAGGGGTTATACCTGTTCGATTAAAAAAAATAATTGAAAATCGGTTCACGATTCACGGAGATATGGAGTAACATACATACAAAAAAAAATTAATAATAATGATAAAAAAAAAAAACAGTCGAATTGAGAACCTCCTCCTTTTTTGAAGTCGGTTAAAAATGAGTGCATATTCTTACCCAGCTGCCACCATGTTGCCTGAGGGAGCGTAGGCGCAGGCCATGACCCACGTGCTGGGCATGGCGATGGTCAGCTCCTTCGTGGCCGAAAACGCGTCCCATATTATCACTTTGCCGTCCTACAAAGATATCAAAGTGTGAGTTTTATAGAAACGGCGTAAAATGTTTGCAGATGATTTTATATTCTGTAATCATAATCACCCACTTTGCGTAAACGTAAAGTGTATAGGCGTGTCCAGATTACGCGAGGCAAGGCAAGCGACAGGTATGTATGTATGTTCATAACCGCCGCGCGTAATGCGGTCGAACCTGCCACGCATAATCATACATGTCACAAATACATGTCAATTGTGTTTTAGACAAAATTTACATTTTATGTATTTATAAATAACCCTCATTATAGCAACCTTTAATGTAAAAATATTAAATTTTCATCATCAAGATATTCAAAATTAAGCAAACCTAATCATCATCATCATCAACATCCTAGCGTTTATCCCGGTTTGGGGTCCGCGTGAGAACCTAATCCCATGAATTGGCGTAGACAATAGTTTTTACGAAAGCGACTGCCATCTGACCTTCCAACCCAGAGGGGAAACTAGGCCTTTTTTGGGATTAGATCCGGTTTCCTTACAATGTTTTCCTTCACCAAAAAGCGACTGGTAAATATCAAATGATATCAGTGGTACGAGCCGGGGTTTGAACCCGAGACTTCCGGATTGAAAGTGGGACGTCTTACCGCAAGGCTACCAGCACTCTTAAAATGAAGCAAACCTAATATTATCAATATTATCATATCCTTGCATTGTCACCAAATCTTAATAATTCTTCAACTGGATCTGGAGTCTTCTATCATGCTAGCAAACATAGTTGATGAAAATACTCATACCTGTGAGGAGGAGACGATGTGGCGCTTGTCCTGCGACCAGTCAGAGCAGAGCACCTTGGCCTGATGGCCCTTCAGCACCCGTCGCGGCTTCAGGTTGGGGAAGTTGATAGGCTCCAGGCGCTCAGCCACACTTGCCACTGCAAGCAAGGTTAACATTGAAATCGGTACTGTAGTGTATAGATGTTTATATAAACTGTCTCAAGCGCGGATGTCAGAACCAGCAACGTGGGGATGGTAGTTGCTGTCAGACTACCACCCGAGAGAAAATCTGCGAAAACTGCAACCCAATCCAATAATAAACAGGAAGAAATTTTCAGAGTCCTTTTAAGGTTCTTATCATGTGCACAATAGAAGATGTGCAGCTTGGAGAGCAATGTTTTGGTCCATCTTTTGCCAAATTAAAATGGCGTATAGGTGGGGTCATTTCAACAGTTGCTATCTCTTCACGTCCTCAAAAAAAATGTTGGGTATTTTTTGCTGTTTTTTGTTGTTTTTGAAAAATCTTCATGGGCGACTCGTTTAAACTTAAATTAAAAAAAAAGTAAGTGGTAGTGAGATGCACTGTTTATCAAATTATCACATCATTATGTGTAACGTTGCACGGTTTTATTAAAGTCGAAATTGCTGACATTTAACGTCTAGTTTTTTTAGTACTATATCCCAAATCTTTAATCATAAATATTTCCAAAACCAAGTGATTCCTCGGGGTGGGGATGGCTGTAGAGGATCCCTCACCCTCCCCTCTACCCCCCCCCAACCCTCCCACCCCCCACGCGGTTAAGGCGACTCGTTTTAAGACTTTTACCCAGAATGTCACCAGCGATCAACCACCTGCTTGAATTTGGCTGGATGTCCCTATACTACATCCAGACTAGTATCATTGTTTGTGGCATATAACTAGCTTACAAATATTTCATTCTAAAAATTAGATTGCAGAAACTGTTTAAGACCTAAGTTTGCTAGAACTTAAAGCCCTGTAACACTACTTTTTTAGTATCCCAACTAGAATCCCAATTTTACTACTGTCCCAATTTTGTTACACATGACTTAACTATTTTAAGTGACTGAAACATGTAGGAAGCTGATTTAGGACAAATATAACAGGGCTTTTAATTTACCTTTGCCCAGAAATGCTATGAAAAAGTCTAAGCAAGTCACTTTAAAGTAATAAACATAATCATCAGCAACTCACGCGTAACATCGTTAAGCTTCTGCCGTTCTTCCTCCAACTTCTGTTTGAGCGCCTCGGCCTCCCGCAGCAGCGATTCCAGCGTCTCCTCGGGGCTGGCGCCACCCGCGCCCGCGCCCGCCTGCGGCGCCGCGCCGCCCGTGTCCGCTGCCATCCCCGACAGCCTGGCCCCGAAGCCCTGCGGGCTCACTGGCACATCCCTATGACGCTACCAGCTCCTGCCCGCGCGGTTCTCACCCCGCTTCAGGCGTTTCACGGAACGCTAATCGGACATCACCGAACTCCCGCGCGAACACTGCTCGGTTTGTATCATAAATTAGTTTTCAGCGCAATCAATAAAGATTTTCAGTCAACTTCGATTCCACAAATGTCAAAAGCCGGAAACGAGGTCGCGCCACAGATTGTATAGATTTTTGCGAGACAGCTGTTTAGGGTCGCCACACACCTAGCGGTTTTCCTCGCGGAATTACCGGAAGTAGCGGAAATTCATAGACAAATTAAGCATTTTGTCTATGAAATTCCTCTACTTCCGGTAATTTGTCTATGGCTTCCATACAAAAAATCTGCTACCATAGACAAATTTCCGCTACCATAGACAAATTTCCGCTACTTCCGGTAATTCCGCGAGGAAAACCGCTAGGTGTGTGGCGACCCTTATGCAGGGTAGTCACGAAGCAGAGTTCAAACCCATGCCTTAAATATTCCTTTCTTAATTTTTTCAGCTTATTGACTTCTTGAATAGTATTCTTTGCTTCTTGACCTCGACCAAAACGAAAATTACGATATTAAACTGATAATGTTGCGATTACACGAGCCTTATGTAGCGAATAGCGCGCGAACAGTTTACGAACGCGGACGCGGCTCGACCAAAGAGTAAAGTAAGTTCGACCATTACGGGCGTGTTCGCTGTTAGCGAACATTCGTTTTGACACTCGTACGCGTACGCGTATGATTCGACTGCGCACATGTAAGTCTAAACGTAGTAAAACGTTTCAAGATAAAACGTCGATTATGATTTTATCGACAACTACTCTTGTTTAAGCACATCCCTAAACACAGAAAATTCGGTTGGTGCCCCTGTTTAAATGTCACATCTCTAGTGACACTTGTGACATTGACACTTGATAAATAACTCGCAGCAAACTTCACGCTGCGCGCCATCTTGTTCCCATCCATTGTCCGTCTGTCATTCGAGGTCGCAGCAGTGATCAGCTACTGCCCCGATCCGCCCTGAAAACATCATCGATTGACCGAGATCCATCGCCGCGAGGTCGTCTGAGCTCCCCACAGGACATAGAGACGGCTCCACCATGCGTCTCACGCTCGCCTGCCTGCCTCTGGCCGTGCTATTTATAGCCAATGTAGTCCCTACAAATGCACAAAGTAAGTGATCCTAGTGAATATTTCATATAATTAGTTTTATTTATATCATTGATTGGCCTCGGGTATTCGTGTCGTTTACGTTGTTAGCCGAGTTGCTACGCTCAGCCTCGTTTGGCCAAACGTTTTTCGTCCTTCGTAAATAGAAGAATTATAGATAGTTTTAAATCTGTTATCTGAGCATTGCGCCTCGGTTCGGCCTCCATTGGACGTTAGTTAGTAGGTTGTCGCCCTCCGCCGCGGCCTAGGGATGATGTCACTTCTTCCTTTATGTGAATTGTTTATGAACTTAATGATTCATTCTATCACCCATAATTTTTTTGTTACTCCACAGACAAATTCATTGTTTACTTTTTAGAATCCAATAAGAGTAATGAGGTGTTATAATTTATCAATTTTCTCATGCAAATCAGGGTAGCACACCAGTAAAACAGCTGAATTACCTAAGAGGGACAGAAATATCATTCTTATTCACACCTTGTTTTTCCCCAGAGGCTCACTGCATATTTGCATAATACTTGTTTAATCTTAGCAAATAACTAAATGCTTTTATAACTTCACTAAGCTTGTTAGTTTTCTGTGATAATGATGTGATTATTTTAGATAATTACCTTTAGTTGTGGAATTTCTCAAGGCAATTAGTTAATGATTTATTTTTAAAGTTCTAACTCAGTTTATTATTTAGTTTTTATTACCATTATACTTTAGATTGTTTTTCTTAATATCTGTTATTAAAACAGGTACTTATATGTATTATGACCCATTTTGGTTTATATGGTACAAGAGAATAGAAGTGATTAAGGAAGCCTGTTTTTTTTATCATGTCCTCCAAAAGTAGAGTAGGAATTATCAATAGATATTCCGTACATAACTTTTTATCATGATTAAATCACTAGATAACATATTTTTATACATAATAGGTTAATGTAGGTTACATTTTTACCTTAATTGTATTTATATAAATCATTTACTGCTGTACCGCATTTATTTTTGATTAAAAAAATAATGGTTGATTTCGCCCATATCTTTGTTTTATCAGCCGTATCAAGGAAAAGTTTTAATGAGACATACCTAACTAGTTTCCATTATTAGTGTACTTAATATAATTAGAAGCAAAATGGAGAGTTTTAAACTCTTTTGCCCAGAAATTGTACAACAATCACATAATTTTTCTAATATTCAAAACAAATAAAGTATAGTTCGACTGAATATGAGAAACATTGTTTACATTGAACAAAATAATATCATTTCTTATCTTTTGATGTAATGGGTAAAACATAACAATTGAAATGTTGGAAATATATTGCTACAGAGCTCTATTCATAAGTAAACAATTGGCATATATATTTTCTTTATCAGATATATCAGAGCAGCCAAAGTGTTCAGAAATATATTAACATGCCTCTATAGTTAAGATGTTAAGTACATGTTCAGCTATTTTTTAATACTTTTGACTGCTCTTGTATCCCTAAGGGCAACAGAAAAATAATACTATTATAATATCTTTTTAAGAGTAATAACATCAGTAGTTACAGTGATACATATATGTGGCATTCCACGAGCAAAGGTACCTTATGGCGGTTCGGGCTTACACTATTTCTAACGACGCTGCAATACTAATACGATGCTTCGCAACGTAAGCGCCAACCGCCATAAGGTACTTTCACCCGTGGGACGTCACATATCAGCCTTCTGATAGTTATATTTATACTCATATCCACAGTCTTGTTCTAAACTCAAGTCTTTCTATTGTTTGTTCTTTTCATTCTGTTACCCACTGCTGGGGTGTAGGGCTCAAATTAAATTCTTCCACTGACTTCGGTCCTGTCCGGTCTGGGACACCTCCCATCCCGTCCCTAAGGCGATTATTACACTGGTGCCGTACACCCATCTCTTGCTCCATGGTACGGCGCCAAGTAAATTTTATATATATATATATATATATATATATATATATTTTTTTTAATCTTTTTGTTTGAGGAACCTTTGTCTATAAGATATGTCGGTTCCGCTCCGAAAGTAAATTTGGGGTGGCTTATTCCGTTTGCCGGGTACCTTTCAGTTCAGGGCGATTGGATAAGTAAGTGTCAGGTGTCCTGAGGATATGCTCAATCCATTGCCATTGCCATACTTGGATCCCTTTCCTGTAGTTTATTTCTATTATTGCACTATAAAATATAATTAAATTCCTACATAAAAAAAGCTATTGTTTTTATCATTGAATGCTTCACGCTAAAACCTTGAAGTCACAAGGAAATAAATTCGATAAGTACAAACTTTTGTACCTGTCGTCCTACGTGTGTGATGGTAGAGACGGCGCCAGGCAGCGAGCCCGAGGTCGTTGTCGTTGTACAAGAGGGCGCTCCGCTCGTGCTGGCCTGCGCACTGCGGGTCGAACAGAAGGCCGAGTGGAGACTGGAAGGGAGCGCCAAGCTGCCTGATGAGATGAAAATCGACGGAGAGAGCACCGGGGCTGGAGGGCTGACAGCGAGACTACGAGCTAAGTCAGCCCGTCCGGACCTCGCCGGGGTCTACTCCTGTGCCCGCGGTCCGCAGGCTCAGCGCCTCCGCGTGGTGGTGGAGCCCCGAGCAGCGCTCGCTACGCACGCCGCCGTCGCCGGTACCGCATGCGGTTTCGCTTCGCTCGCTGTCCGTAGTTCGATTGTAGAAGATTTTTTGATCTTAGAAGATGTGTCTAAGGGAAATGTGCCTCTAGTTTGAAAGCTGACTTAGATGACACTTTATGCACTACAGTACAGCTGTATTATATCGTAACTTTGGTCATAAGACTCGTCGTGATAAGAATAAGTCAACGTTTGACAAATCTGTTACTACAAAATTAGAGAGACCAACCAGTTTTTTTGCAGGGAATTTGCAATGACTAAATATTGAACAGCACTGCTGTAATGCTGTTATTATTTCCATATGAGTAAATTTGTCGTTTACGTTCAGACTTCCATACTCTCTTGTTTGCAAAGTCAGAGTTAGCGTGACCGAACTAGAGGCTATAAGCGTTAGTTAAGTTTTCAAACTCAAGGCACGATTAATTTATTTCTTAGACTTTTCGCTTCTTCTACTTCATTCTCTTTTACTGTAGATATTTATTTTATTGACGGATTATTTGTAAAGGCTATTATTATCACCCTTTTGCCGATATGAGAGTATCACTGAAGATTTTATGTAATACAGTATATCAACTAGTAGCTTTGCGCTAGCCGCTAGCTTCAATAAACTAATAAGAGCCTATGCTCTGTGTTTATATCCTAGATATTTAAATGACTGCACCAATTTTAAACCGATTTTTCATTTCAGTGTAAGACCCAATTTTGAATCGTTCTGAAATGGCAGGTCTGTTGAATTAATCGGGGCTGTCGAACTCGTCAATTGGTCGATACTTTAAATTTCGAAAATATCGACACGTTAAATTAAGGGGCCACGGTATGATTGTTTGCAGTTGTTTTTAAATTATACAACATATCGTTACCGTTAAACTAAAAGCGTCATACAACTCCATACATTTCGGCCCCAGTTTTATCGTTAACATTTTTTACGCATAGAAGCAACCGTTTCAGTATCTGGGTTATAAAACAGGTATTACAGCTCGCAGTTTTAATTATGTCTATGTATTAACTCTGCTGTTAAAAGATCTAAGGGCATGTATCAGTTTTTTTATCGTGTGGGATTGTAGAGAAGTATTTTCAATTATTAACGCTTTCGTTAAGTTGTTTCATTTGATTACTCTTTTGGATGACTTTACGTACTTTTATAATTTTATTACGTAGTGAATGACAATATGTTTACATATGTTTATTGTAGGTAGATTATGTAATTTTTATTTTATGATTAAGTTAGAAAAGAGAATAGGAATATTAAAGTAGATAGCTTTAGCCGGAGTAGTAAAGTTGGCTTGAGACCTCGAACCAATTCGTTCTAAGTATTTATATCTAGCGATCGCGACGTATAGTCAATTTTAAAATTTCGACCTGAACATTTTACGTATTTTTACATGAAAAGTAGTGATGACAGCATGGAAATATTTCAAATATAATATGATGGTTCTCTGATACCAAATTTATGTTATTGGTTTACCAAGACTATAACTTGGTATTAGAATCGTGCAAGTGAATTTTAATACTTTTTCGATTCAACCAATTCTTTTTCAACCAACAGGCACTTTTTCCCAACTACCTTGATACCGCCATCTCGTAATGATAATCTTTCACGATTATCATTGTTTCTATCGACCAATGAAGTCTTTCCGTGCTACTCTGCCCAGTGTCGAGGATAATCAGCTAGTTAATAATTAATGTTTGTTTAATGCACTGTGGAGTTCGTTAGAATTAATTGTCGCCGTTGTTTTCTTAATTAATGATTGGTATTTAGAGTATTTGTAGAATGTATTTTAGTATTTTATTGTGAGCTAGACTTAGTAGTTACTCTGCAGTAGCCTAGTTCTATTGGTATAAGGAAATACGCACTCTGGTCTGGAGTTAATTTATAAAATTAAATTAAAGTGCGGCTCGCGTGATTGTCCCTTTTCGATGACCCTACTTCCCTCAAAGTTTTTGAGTAAAATATAAGTCTATATTTTAGGTAGAGAATGCCTTACGGCATTAAGTCAGCCTTTTGTGACTGTATATTTCTTACTGTGCATTGAGACAGGCCCACGGCTGAAGACGCAACTATAAAACACTTTGTTCATTGCAGTGTGTATGTGGTGTACGGTTTCATTTTGAGATAATATTTCATTACAAACTTTCTTTTTTATAAAATGTAGGTGCTGAATTACTTTTTGTCTTTCTCTCTTTTGATGTGTAAAATGTCATTTGAATTTAGACGTAGGCATGTTACATGAATACTAAGGCTGCGTTTCCACCAGAGATGAGTGAGGATGCGTTGCTAGGGATGTGTTTGTTAAGAACCAGTCCTAGAGCTGCGTTGTGCGAGGATAAACAAATGTGATTCTATTGGTTTTCAAAAACATTTCTCGCAAACACATCCCCGCTTATCTCTGGTGGTAACGCAGCTTTACGGCGCTCATAGTACGCAGACTACGCAGTATAATTAAGCATCTTAATTGCCGTATACTGGCTTGGTTCGTCTATTCGCTTCCCTTATCGTTTGAATAGGCAAGAGCAATAGAGAGGTAGATACCCAGTTTTCGAAGTTTGATGTTCGTGGTAGTATTCTTGGCCATACGTAGATATATTTATAAGTGTAAATGGGTATATAAACCTGAGATTGAATATGGAGTAAATTGTGAATATTATTTATTACTTAGTAATTACAAGTTGTCCTATTAAAGCCTATAAATGTAAATACAAGATTTTTTTTACAGCTAAATTAATTAAAAACTGTGTTTTGGTGTTCGCTGTTGATACAAAAACTATTCACATAACTTGTGCGTTCTTCTATAACACTACACAATTTGCTGTGTGTATACTCTATGGACACACATGCCACCCTTTCAGTTTGATAAGGACAGCATGATGATTATGAAGTCGCTGGAGTTGTGCAAATTTTGTCGAGATTTTAGCAATTTTTGTAGTTAAATATTTGCTTGAAACATAAAAGTTTAGGAAGGAAATGAGGACTATACGTTAGCATTGAGCAATTGCCAACCATTTTCTTATAACCTTATTATAACCTCAAAGAGCAGATTATATATTACTTAAAATCAAACCAAATATTTTCAATTCTTTTTGAGATTTTTTGCCGATTATCTGAGATTGTATCCGACATCCGCTACCAAAACCTACAATTTTAGAATATCCAAGAATGATTACAAATATTTTGATACTCTAGTAATGCAAAAACCATCGTCTTTATCCGTTGAGCTTAAAATCAATAAAAACTACTGTACTTTTTGGTGAAATAAATATAATTTAATTGATGGATTGTCTGGCGTTGCAGCGTTGGACCCGTTGCCGACGACGGTGGCGGCCCCCGCGGCGCCCCCGCTGCCGCTGGACCCGGCCGCGGTGGCGCCCGCCCCGGCCGTGCCCGGCGCCGCCGCGCCCGGGGCGCTGCAGTACTACGAGGTGGGGCGCAACACGTCCATGACCTGCACGCTCAGTAACGGCGCTCAGCCGATCGTCTGGTAAGTCCAAGTTTTGTGTAAAGTGCTCGAGTCTCAGGACGTCCGATATAACACCCGGAGTGCTAATACAGTACTACAACTTGGGGCGTAATACATCCATAAAGTGCTCGATTCCTACACGGAGAATTTTTTTAAACTAGAAACAAGTAAAAAATAGTGGGAAATAGTAGGAAAGGGTTTATTTGTTTTTAGTAAACGTTTACTTGTTTTTAGTAAACGTGTCCTTGTTTTTAGTAAACGTTTACTTATCCTGGGAATGACTATTTTTTTTACTTGTTTAAAATTCTCCGTGTAATACCAGCGGCCAGCGGTAAGTCTACGTTAAATCTCGAACTTGTAGAAACCCGTTAAGGTAGGATGTGCTTCCGGTACTAATTAGTTCTCTATACAAAACCGGTACTGGAGCCCGGAATTCTCGGTTCTCGCCATACAAATTTAAAACCGGGAGCAATCCAAGTTCAGCTCAACGCCCACCGCGCTCCAGTACTACGACGTGGGGCGTAATACTTCTATAACGTCCCTAATAATAGTAATCAGTAGTTCATCTAGTCTAGTAAGTTTAGATTGCGTCTAGAATGTCTCATATCTCTCCGAAAAAAAACCTTTTTAATACAGTTGCTCAAAAAAGTGCTTTTCTTGTAGTGGTTTAGCGTGCGGAAAGTTTGATATCGCGCACTAGTGCTTTTTACTTTTCCAGCCAATCACAGCTAATGACAGTGACAGACAGCCAATCACAGCGCCGCACCGGACCGCGCGGAGCGTTCGGATACATGTACTAAAGTAACCTCAAAGTGAATAATTGTCAATTTTATAATTTTTCGCAACTGTATTAAAAAACGTCGTTCGATACTCGTGCGTAAATGTCATTCTTCACTCGTCCCGAGTCTTGCCACTCGCCTACGGCTCGTGGCAAGATATATCGAAATGTACTATTATTAAATTAGAAAAATGAAGTTTAATCAAAGGTAAGACAGAAGAAGACAAGTTCTAAGATAATTTTTTCTTATCGTTGTAATCTAAAATTAAACATGAACGATTTTTAATAACACTTCCTCCTTTGACATAACGCGTCTAGACTTAAGGTAGTTTATAGTCCGGGAGAGGTGGTGCTTCCTGCCGTCATACAGTTTTTACTAGTACGGGGGAATCCTTGCCTACTCTATACAATGCTGTTTTTCTTCATAAATTGTATTACTTATCAAAGGAAAAAAAAATTGAATTGAATTGAAATAACAATTTGACAAGATTTAATCTTTCATAATCAGGGCTGAAACAACCCAATATTGTATTTGTAATATTTGTATTAGTTTTTGGCCTTTATTTAGGGCTCAATCATGTTATTACTCCGTACCCGTAATACTATTTACTAGCTAGATTAAACATAGTAAACAATAGAGGTAACATAGTTGCAATTTTATCGCCTATCTTATCATGCATCACTTTCGCACTTACTTGTAAGAACGTGATAGCTATGGTGACAGGCGATAAAAACCCGACCGTATTAGGATAGCAGGGGCCGTTTGTCAAAAGCTTGTAACTTGTAGTACAATCGGAAGTCCCTTTCTAGCAAATCATGTCGAAAAGTGACATCCGCTTGTATTACAAGTTACAAGCCTTTGAGAAACGGGCCCCTGGTCGTAATGTTTTCTGATGCAGGGATTCGTAACCGTTTGAAACCCCTGATCTAATGAGGGATTTGTACCCTTAGATTGGCTACCCCTGGTCTAATGAGGAACTGGGATGCGGTTGGGATGGGGTCCCCTGATCTTTTGAAAGTACGTCATTCTCCCAATCTACTTTTTGAAATTTGATGCTAATGAAAGCAGCAAAACTATTAAGAAATTTTACTTGATTGACGACCCATTGTCACTAATTTAAGGTTGACGACCCCTGTCTCAATTCAGTCTTATACTCGCTTATTCATAACTGGTAGTCCGCCTTGAACTGAGAACTCGCAAATTACTTGCAAACGAGTTTACCAATATAACCAGACCAATGAGATGATTTTTTCGCGCCTTCTAATGCCATAACCCCTTGATCGATCCTGCGCATATACGAACTCTCAAATTATATGTATCTCTGCTACAACCCAAAAAAATTCATAAACATCAAGAAAACGTTACTTAAGAGGCTGACAAGACCCGATGACCTTCAAATTGACTTTACTTAAACAGTCATATAGCTATAACTACTTGTTTTGGAAAAGTAAAAAAAATATATGTTAATATTCATTATATTTAAAAGAACTTGGTTAATTCCAATACACGATTGGACGAAATCGGCTCGATAGAAAATAATTCCAAAGTTACATCTAAAATTAGCTTAAAACAATTGCACGTCTTTAGTTTCTTGGCTTATATGTCTGTAATTAAGGACAACATTCCACCACACTAATACTAAAAACTTCGTTGCGTTAAATTTCTCAATTAATGCATAGTTTTTTTTTAATTCATCATTTTGCAAAATTTGTAATGAGCTCCCATACTAATCGTAACGCAGTGTTTCTCTTTCACTCGCGCTGAAAAAGATAGGGAGGGAATTTAGCTCTTATCATCCTCTTAAGTTATCGTCGAACAAACTCAAAATCAAAAAGCCATCGAAATGCGGAGACGTACCATGTACCATTAGCCGGAAGTTGTTTGTAAGAACTCGCTCCGCTCGTTCGATTATCCTGAGTCTGCCTACGACCACGAGCGTTACTGCACGCTCGAAACGTCAGGAAAATAATAAGAGTATCGCGAGTCACGTTTTTAACAAAATAATGAGTCAAAATCGTGTGAGTTTCAATCAGTAGATTGTGAGAGACTTTATCGCCTTGACAATAGAGGCGTTGTTCAAATATTTGTGACCACCTTGACCGCTCCGATATAATTGATGGATGTACAATCCTTATTCTTTACAAATCTAGCGTGACAACAGCAAATACAGCGACCTATTAATTTAATCAGCACTGCATTGCTATCATATCTACATATATGACGTCATAAACGGGACCTTGTCGTCGATGGCACTTACGCCTTTATCGACGATATCTCAATAAAAACGGGACGCTTAACGACGTAAGCGCCATAGACTTTAACGTCGCTTTTCATAGACAAATATAGAATCTTGTGTTTAATTACAGATGGAAGTATGAGATAGTAGCTATCGCTAATCCCTCTAGAAGTGACGTTGTTTGCGTTAAAATTTAACTGCCGTATTTAATTTACGTGCGCGCTTTACGTAGATTTTATCGCTTATATATTTGAATTTTATTATTCTGTCTATATTGAGTAGGTACAGTCGCCATCCATAATATCGGAGCGGCCAAGGTACAGTCAGCAGCAAAAGTAACTAAGCGGGCAGGGTGTTCAAAATGAGCTGGACACGACTTTATTGTTAAGAGAATAAGAGCGTGTGTAGGTCATTTTGAATACCCTACCCGCTTAGCTACATCTGCTGCTGACTGTACTTAAACATATTTGAACATGCTCTTTATCGCCTTGACAATAGAGGCGTTGTTCAGATATTTGTAACCACCCTGGCCGCTCCGATATATCTGATGGCGACTGTACCTACGTTTATTGAGCTTTGTAAAACAGTAATAAATTAAATTTAGAGTGAAATCGTTATTCTAAATTTAAATGTTGTTGATTCAAGCGCTCATGTAGATATTGTGGACGGGTTTAGTGAGAGGGCCCACTTTGTCAATTTACAAGGACACTTCATTTCATTGTATTACTAATAGATAGCGTAGGTATCAGTGGCGGCGGGTCAAAATTTAAATATAAATAAATAAATAAATATTTGGGGACAATCTTACACAAATCAACCTAACCCCAAACTAAGCAAAGCTTGTACTATGGGTGCTAGTCGACGATATACATACTTAGATATTTATATATCTAATACTTAGATATTTATATATATACATACTTATATACGTAGAAAACATCCATAACTCAGGAACAAATATTTGAGATTAGCAAACAAATAAATGCCCTTACCAGGATTCGAACCCGGGACCTCCAGCTTCGTAGGCAGGGTCACTACCAACTAGGCTATGGAGGCCGTTCTGTAGGTAAACTGCTCAGGCGACGGGAATCGTGGTCTATAGTTTATTGTGTAGATTTAGGAATTACTAATAACTCCATATCGACAAATTGGGCCCTTTTTTCCCTGGACTGAAACATTTGGAGTAAATAATTTTAAACCATAAAAAGACCTGACTTCACTTAGGCTCCGCTTTTCTAAGAGGTAATGCCCAAATTGCTATAAAAATACAACAATGGGACCAACTGTGTACATACTCTCTAACTGTGTAGTATACTCTCTCAAACAAAATAGTACATTTCGATATTAGTGCGGAAAGTATGTCATTCATGTCCGTAGGCGAGTGGCAAGACTCGGGACGAGTGAAGAATGACATTTACGCACTAGTATCGAACGACGTTTTTTAATACAGTTGCGAAAAAATTATAAAATTGTCTATTATTCACTTTGAGGTTACTTTAGTACATGTATCCGAACGCTCCGCGCGGTGCGGTGCGGCGCTGTGATTGGCTGTCTGTCACTGTCATTAGCTGTGATTGGCTGGAAAAGTAAAAAGCACTAGTGCGCGATATCAAACTTTCCGCACGCTAAACCATTACAAGAAAAGCACTTTTTTGAGCAACTGTATTAAAATAGTAGATTGTACAACAAGTGCATAAAACGAGCCATTTTACGCGAGGGGTTTATCTATCCGAGCGAGCTCGCGAGCGAGGATTGATATAAAGTCGAGCGTAAAATGGGTTTTATGGACACGTTGCACACTCTACTTTTCGCTTCGATTGCGAGAAAATAAAGCAATTTCAAGTTGTAACACAAAATTACAACGAAAAATAAATGCAGTTTCCGCCTGTTAACTTTTTGTTTGTTTGTTTGTTTGTTAACCTGTTAATTTTTTTTTTCAGTAGATACGTGACAAAGGTCGTAGTGATTTTGTTTAATAATGTTTAGGAAGTTGTTTGCTTGCGGCTGTTGGACCAACTGCCTTGGTATTCGACGAAGATTTTACTTTAGGCCCAAGTGCATAAATTGCGATTTTAGGTCGCCTACTCAAGGCTTAAAGACGAACTTTTAGAGCAAGAGAAGTGAAAAAGTAATTTTCTAAATAGGCCCAGGCGCTTTCTAAATATCGGTGAAGGTACATAAAAAGAGCCAAAAACAAAGATCCTGACGACCAACGACTATTTAGTTGATTTTGATAGCTGCTGTCAAAAAGAACTCTCGTCACAGTGCCGCCACCTGGCGAAAAAATCGAACATGGAAACCCTAATTGCGTTTGATCTAACCATGTGTATTTTTCACAGGGAGAAAAACAACACAGACATTTCAAAAGTGAAAGAGATGACCAACCGTTACAAGCTTGAAAGTAACAACGCTAAGCTGGTGATCCAGCGGACTAACGAGGACGACTACGGCAACTACTCCTGCAAGTTGGGCAGCGAGCAGCTGTACTGGCAGCTTAACGCTCGCCCGTTCACTAAGTTACCGGGTGACGACACGAGTGTGGTTGAGGGACAGGTGATTTTTTTAATTGTATTTTGCTTCCCATCCTCGTCGCCATTGATAAATAATAGGCGTGCGTGCTGTCAATCATTTATTGCCAGACTGACGCTAGTGTCGTGCACCTCCATATGCATAGGTATCGATATCTTTAATATACTCGTAGGTACAATAGTTATAGGGTAACAGGGCCCTTGCGAAACTTTTTATATTCTTGAAAACCTATTCTATTAAGAATTAAACGGTTTCCAGCTTTGTGACTCCGAAGATGGAGGTCCTGGGTTCGAATCGTGGTAATCGCATCTGTTGTATTAATTTTCAAATATTATAAAAAATAAGCCCCACTGAGATTCTTGCTGGTCATAATACTTCTTGGGTCAGATGTGTAGGGTTAGAACCGGTTGTAGTTTTTTTTCTCTGACGTTCAAAAGTGCATTGTAATGTGCCTAAATAGAAGAAAAAATATATTTTTTTCATCATTTTGTCTTTTGATTTATGCTCGTTTTATGTGTATCTATACTCTTCGCCTAATACCCATCGTATTAACTTTACTTGTTTTGTGGAGTTAGATCGATCTGAAGATTTACTGATTGAAATTCACACGGTTATCAGTTATCACTCATTACATAAATACGGTTCTTAATCGCGTACACTTACTTTTACTATTTTTCTGACGTTTCGAGCGTGTCTTGACGCTCGTGGTCGCTGGCAGACTGACGAGGAATTGTATCAGCATCTCCTAGCAGCGCGGGTTTTCTGAACTACCCGCACTTGGTCTCAATAAGGGTTTCCTGAGTCCCAGGTGGCGCCACTGTGACATCTGTCAAAATCCACCAATCAAAAAAGGACGATTAAACATGATTGGTGGATTATGTTATGACAGCTAGACTTATCGCCACAGTGCTGCCACCTTGTAAAATTCGATTCAAGGAACCGTCATTATCATAGCTAAGACAATTCATCGCAAAATCGTCGCAAAACGAATATAACACCGAAATAAAACAAGATATATTAAATTTGTATTATGTACAGTATTTTAATAATATATTTTTCTACTCCTGCATTCTAATTTGCCAATAAAATGACTGACATGTAAATTATATCTTTTTCTACTGTGTTGTAATTTTTGAGGTGTGCAATAAAGCATTTATTCATTCATTCATTCATTCAAAGCATATACTTTATGAACGTTGTCATAAGATGACTCAAAAGTCGACTCTTAGGGATATAATGGGCCCCGCACCGGCGCCGCCCGCCGCTGTAGACGAGGCGGGCGCCGATGCAATCCGCCGGGAGACTGAAGACAATTGTATAGAGGCAGCAGGTCATTCCTCGAACTCAATGCTTACCGGCTTGCCTAGCACTCGTAGAAAAACTATTGTGTGCAACGGTACATAATTAGTTCTTAAAATTCTCGGGTCTGTTTTTACAAAAATCGGCTTCGCCTCATTTTGTAACTTCGACCCTCGAATCTTAAGAACCCTTATTATGTAACTGTTGCACAAAATACTATTCTATATTACATTCATAACCACAACACATAAAGTGTCAAAAGTGTGCATCTTGTCCCATACAAAATTAATTTTTGCGATGAATTGTCCGAGCCATGGTCATTATTCACTTTTACATCCTTTGCCTTTGGAAGTTGATGATTTATACTGGTATGTGTACGTTTATCCCAATTTTTTAAAATTAATTATGTATGTATGTATTGCAGAAGCTGAAACTGACGTGCAAGTTGATTGGCAAGCCGCTGGTGCCGGTCAGATGGTACTACAACAAGGACCACACTTCATATGATGAGGAGATTGTTAAGAAAATTGAGCTGGGTGATGAGGTATGTTCTTTAGAACTTTAAATTTATCTGAGAGGAATTAGAACTTGTGGTAGCTTGTTTTTTTATCATAAAATGTTTAAATAAAATGTAACGGTATTTGACTTAGAATTTAGATGCATTAAAAAAAAAGAAGTGACTTCACCTTTTCAAAAGCAAATGCCCGAGCAACTGTAAAAATAGTGAAATCACTATAGGTGTCCCTATAATATTTGAAGAGTTCCCTCGATTTCTCCAGGATCCCATCATCAGATAGATCTTCATCTGGTGACAATGGGATCAACTGTGAAGTATACTCTTTCAAACAAAAAAATCCGTTCCCGCAAGGGGAACGCACAGGTAGATTTCGCATCTTGTCCTTGTGGATGAATGGATAAGGGCGCTGCATGGTACCGCATGGGATACCAGTTCAAAGTTTTTTTTTTACAATTTTTTTAGTACGACCTATGTAATATTTAACATGAATTTAACATAAAAAGTCGGGCACAAGAATTTTGACCTGCTAAACAAGGCCAAAATCCACACTTTCAGATTTTTTTTTCATTTTTTTTTCGAAAACTGCATTTTCCGACGGACATAGTTTTTGAATATTTTAGAGCAAAAAATTACCTTTCGATAAAAAATATTGCTGACATAAAATTATTCACCGTGAGTTATGAATTGTCTCCAGAAAAAGTTAAGTTTTTTTTAAATTTCGACTAAAATTAACGATATTTTCTTAAAGATATGATTTAGGGAGTTATAGATATTCAGGTCCCACGCCATATAAAAGAAAAACGGATGGTATATTTTCCATAGGAAAAAAGTTATTTCCGAAAAACTGATTTCATAAAAAGTGAGGCCCTAGCCGTCCCTTTTGGCCCTATTCCGCCCGTTCACGAACTTGTCCTAGGTATCAACCAGGGCGATTTTTGTATCAAGTTTGAAAGCAATCGGAGCAAAGATGCGACCGCTATCGTGATGACAAAATCGGGCTGCGGATATCGCGAAATATATATATACAGGGTGGATTTTCTTTTTGGGTCGGTGAGGGCAGCTACCAGATCCCGTGCTGCTACGTGAAAATGGTCTTAGAAGACCTTCCCTCTATTTCAAATTAATGAAGGATCGCATTTACAGATTTTGGAAAAAACATACAGGGTGCGAGAAAAAGGTCATTTTTGGCGAACTTTTTTTATGATGCCATTTGATCCAATTCCTATCCAGGATCAAAAGCTTGTAATGATAAAAAAATCCGTCTAGAAAAGCCACAAATCGAGGAAACATTTTCCCATACATTTTGTATGAAAATGAAAACTTTTATTTTTCACATGCAATTTTTTATACCATTGGATTCCAATCCTATTCAGTATCAATAGTTTCCATGGGGTCAACTTACGGTAATGTACCTAACAGCCATAAATTGAAGAAACTTTTTCCGAAGAGAAAGAAAGTTTTAGGTAGATTTCGAATCGAAATCTACCTCTTATTGTGCAAATCGGCCCAGTTTTATGGTAATGATCTCACAGGTTAACTTTTTGAACGCTAAGCATCGGACGGAAAAATCGTGCCTCAGCGCCAGCGCGCGCGAGTGCGCAAGGCAAACCGGTTATATTTTTGGACGTAATATCACGCGCTCGTGATGAAGGCACGACTGTTCGTTCGCGTGATTTGTCGTCTGGCGGTCAAAGGGTTAAATAATAGCTTTCGTTCTCAGCTGAAATCCGGCGAGCGTATCAAGCTGGAGAACAGCGACGCCGGCGTGGAGAACGGGCAGCTGGTGATCGAGGCGGCGGAGCGCACGGACGCCGGCGCGTACGCCTGCGTGCCCGACTACAGCGTCGTCGCCGAGCCCGAGCGCGCGCAGAGCACGCATCTACCCTCCGTCACCGTGCTGCGCGTCAAGGTCGGTATTCTGTACATACCACCCAGCTGTATGTACGCCTGCGTGCCCGACTACAGCGTCGTCGCCGAGCCCGAGCGCGCGCAGAGCACGCATCTACCCTCCGTCACCGTGCTGCGCGTCAAGGTCGGTATTCTGTACATACCACCCAGCTGTATGTACGCCTGCGTGCCCGACTACAGCGTCGTCGCCGAGCCCGAGCGCGCGCAGAGCACGCATCTACCCTCCGTCACCGTGCTGCGCGTCAAGGTCGGTATTCTGTACATACCACCCAGCTGTATGTACGCCTGCGTGCCCGACTACAGCGTCGTCGCCGAGCCCGAGCGCGCGCAGAGCACGCATCTACCCTCCGTCACCGTGCTGCGCGTCAAGGTCGGTATTCTGTACATACCACCCAGCTGTATGTACGCCTGCGTGCCCGACTACAGCGTCGTCGCCGAGCCCGAGCGCGCGCAGAGCACGCATCTACCCTCCGTCACCGTGCTGCGCGTCAAGGTCGGTATTCTGTACATACCACCCAGCTGTATGTACGCCTGCGTGCCCGACTACAGCGTCGTCGCCGAGCCCGAGCGCGCGCAGAGCACGCATCTACCCTCCGTCACCGTGCTGCGCGTCAAGGTCGGTATTCTGTACATACCACCCAGCTGTATGTACGCCTGCGTGCCCGACTACAGCGTCGTCGCCGAGCCCGAGCGCGCGCAGAGCACGCATCTACCCTCCGTCACCGTGCTGCGCGTCAAGGTCGGTATTCTGTACATACCACCCAGCTGTATGTACGCCTGCGTGCCCGACTACAGCGTCGTCGCCGAGCCCGAGCGCGCGCAGAGCACGCATCTACCCTCCGTCACCGTGCTGCGCGTCAAGGTCGGTATTCTGTACATACCACCCAGCTGTATGTACGCCTGCGTGCCCGACTACAGCGTCGTCGCCGAGCCCGAGCGCGCGCAGAGCACGCATCTACCCTCCGTCACCGTGCTGCGCGTCAAGGTCGGTATTCTGTACATACCACCCAGCTGTATGTACGCCTGCGTGCCCGACTACAGCGTCGTCGCCGAGCCCGAGCGCGCGCAGAGCACGCATCTACCCTCCGTCACCGTGCTGCGCGTCAAGGTCGGTATTCTGTACATACCACCCAGCTGTATGTACGCCTGCGTGCCCGACTACAGCGTCGTCGCCGAGCCCGAGCGCGCGCAGAGCACGCATCTACCCTCCGTCACCGTGCTGCGCGTCAAGGTCGGTATTCTGTACATACCACCCAGCTGTATGTACGCCTGCGTGCCCGACTACAGCGTCGTCGCCGAGCCCGAGCGCGCGCAGAGCACGCATCTACCCTCCGTCACCGTGCTGCGCGTCAAGGTCGGTATTCTGTACATACCACCCAGCTGTATGTACGCCTGCGTGCCCGACTACAGCGTCGTCGCCGAGCCCGAGCGCGCGCAGAGCACGCATCTACCCTCCGTCACCGTGCTGCGCGTCAAGGTCGGTATTCTGTACATACCACCCAGCTGTATGTACGCCTGCGTGCCCGACTACAGCGTCGTCGCCGAGCCCGAGCGCGCGCAGAGCACGCATCTACCCTCCGTCACCGTGCTGCGCGTCAAGGTCGGTATTCTGTACATACCACCCAGCTGTATGTACGCCTGCGTGCCCGACTACAGCGTCGTCGCCGAGCCCGAGCGCGCGCAGAGCACGCATCTACCCTCCGTCACCGTGCTGCGCGTCAAGGTCGGTATTCTGTACATACCACCCAGCTGTATGTACGCCTGCGTGCCCGACTACAGCGTCGTCGCCGAGCCCGAGCGCGCGCAGAGCACGCATCTACCCTCCGTCACCGTGCTGCGCGTCAAGGTCGGTATTCTGTACATACCACCCAGCTGTATGTACGCCTGCGTGCCCGACTACAGCGTCGTCGCCGAGCCCGAGCGCGCGCAGAGCACGCATCTACCCTCCGTCACCGTGCTGCGCGTCAAGGTCGGTATTCTGTACATACCACCCAGCTGTATGTACGCCTGCGTGCCCGACTACAGCGTCGTCGCCGAGCCCGAGCGCGCGCAGAGCACGCATCTACCCTCCGTCACCGTGCTGCGCGTCAAGGTCGGTATTCTGTACATACCACCCAGCTGTATGTACGCCTGCGTGCCCGACTACAGCGTCGTCGCCGAGCCCGAGCGCGCGCAGAGCACGCATCTACCCTCCGTCACCGTGCTGCGCGTCAAGGTCGGTATTCTGTACATACCACCCAGCTGTATGTACGCCTGCGTGCCCGACTACAGCGTCGTCGCCGAGCCCGAGCGCGCGCAGAGCACGCATCTACCCTCCGTCACCGTGCTGCGCGTCAAGGTCGGTATTCTGTACATACCACCCAGCTGTATGTACGCCTGCGTGCCCGACTACAGCGTCGTCGCCGAGCCCGAGCGCGCGCAGAGCACGCATCTACCCTCCGTCACCGTGCTGCGCGTCAAGGTCGGTATTCTGTACATACCACCCAGCTGTATGTACGCCTGCGTGCCCGACTACAGCGTCGTCGCCGAGCCCGAGCGCGCGCAGAGCACGCATCTACCCTCCGTCACCGTGCTGCGCGTCAAGGTCGGTATTCTGTACATACCACCCAGCTGTATGTACGCCTGCGTGCCCGACTACAGCGTCGTCGCCGAGCCCGAGCGCGCGCAGAGCACGCATCTACCCTCCGTCACCGTGCTGCGCGTCAAGGTCGGTATTCTGTACATACCACCCAGCTGTATGTACGCCTGCGTGCCCGACTACAGCGTCGTCGCCGAGCCCGAGCGCGCGCAGAGCACGCATCTACCCTCCGTCACCGTGCTGCGCGTCAAGGTCGGTATTCTGTACATACCGTCAAGCTCTGTATGTATTAAGGCCATTCCTCGATTCGGACACACCACGCCCATCCGTTAGAGACACGTTTATGGCTCCCGTGCACGAAAGAAAGAGATACAGCGCTATTAAGGATCAGACTTTTTGACCAAACTACGATATAAGCGAATCTATAAAGTCTTGTCTAATTTTGCTTCTGTGACTTTTTAGATAAACCAGACTACCATATTTTTTACTTAGTTATATTGCTTAATCGCTTATAGTTTACGTAAGCTAAGAAAATTAAGCGGAAAAAAGACCCAACTTTGGATTTTTTTTCTATGAGGCAACTTTCAGAAATCGTGTTTCGGCTTGTGTCAAAAACAAGGGTATATAATTTTAAACACAAAACTTCCGTGAGAATCAGACATATTAAATAAAGCCGCGGCCCGCAGTCTGCGTCGGTTAGTCAACGCGAATGGCTCATGAATAAGCTCCTCGTTATGGAGCGAAACATGTCGAGCAATATTCGACTTAAAATACGTGAGTAACCCGTGATTTATTTAATATAACAAGAGTATATAGTCTAATAATATATATTCGAAAATAAATTCAGTCCCTTTCCCGTTTAGTCACTGGAGCGTTTGAAATAGTGTTTTATACAATAGTGACATAATCAAGAGCTTTTCAGTCGAGTACCGTGTTTAGGCCACGAAGCTTGCTGAGTGGCCTAAGTAAGGTACGAGATTGAAAAGCTTAATTATGTCACTATTGTATACAATACTTTTTCTACGAGTATTAAGTAAGAATTGATTTTCTTTCATTCTTTCTAAATTTTTCCCAATCAAACGTCAAACACTATTTTTCAAACCGGAAGTAATTGTATCTGGGCCTATTCGGTGGTACAGACACCACCGAAAAGAGATATACATATGATTGTGTGCGTAGTAGAAAGAGATGGATAGAATAAACTGTGCCTAAACTTACTTCCAAGATGTCGGTGTAGTTGTGATTGGTCTTTTTATAATCCAATCACAACGTAGAAGCAAGTTTGTAGAAGAAAATTTGACAGATTAAGTACGTTCGGAAATTATAAAGTTGAGTCTGTCCGAAAAGAAAAGTGTCGTACAATGTATGAGCTCCCATATAAACCATGACACTTTTCTTTCCGGACAAACTCTACACATTTTACCGAGATGTGAATGACATTCTCTTTTCAAAATTATTTTAGTTTAGGGGCGGGTTGTTTAATAAATCGATTTAATGATCCCGGTGCCATAGACTATCCAAGATTTAAATGTGTAAGGTTTAAGTCTGGTCTATAAAATCCTAATACACAGATTACAGTCGACGAGTAGAAAAAAGACTTATAATTTTTCAAAGTAGCCCCTTAAGCTGGAGAACAGCCGGCGTGGAGAACGGTCAGCTGATGATCGAGGCGGCGGAGCGGGCGGACGCTCTCTTCTCAATATCATATTTTATTTAACAATATTTCATCATCATCATCATCATCTCCGCCATATAAGACGTCCACTGCTGAACATAGGCCTCCCCTTTAAAGGGGGGGTTTGCCATACGCGCCACGCTTGGCAGGCGGGTTGGCGCGCGCAGTTTTTAACAAATTTAAACATAAGTAATTTCAAACAAAAAGAACCGACCTCCCTCACCTTTCCGAAAGCAAATGCCCGAGAGCTACTGTAAAAAATACTTAAAACTTAATAGATATTGCATGTAATATGACTTGCTAAATGTAACGTACTTTGTTACTTGGCCAAATAAATGCACTTAAACTTGAACTAAGAGTTTCAATAATGGAACCTGTAGTCGAGCATACTCAAACAAAAAAATATTTTTTAATACAGTTGCTCAAAAAAGTGCTTTTCTTGTAGTGGTTTAGCGTGCGGAAAGTTTGATATCGCGCACTAGTGCTTTTTACTTTTCCAGCCAATCACAGCTAATGACAGTGACAGACAGCCAATCACAGCGCCGCACCGCACCGCGCGGAGCGTTCGGATACATGTACTAAAGTAACCCCAAAGTGAATAATTGACAATTTTATAATTTTTTCGCAACTGTATTAAAAAACGTCGTTCGATAATCGTGCGTAAATGTCTGTCAAAGTGATGACATGCTTTCCGCACTAATATCGAAATGTACTATTTCCAAATCGTTCTAGACGTCTTCAAACAATCGTAAAAAAATTGTAAAATGAAGATACCTTCGAAATGTTCGGTTGATAAATTGCATATCGCTTGCAGGACATGTACGCCGCCCTGTGGCCGTTCCTGGGCATCTGCGCCGAGGTGCTCATCCTGTGCGCCATCATCCTGGTCTACGAGAAGAGGCGCACCAAGCCCGAGCTCGACGACTCCGACACCGACAACCACGACCAGTGAGTTCACTTTACAGGGACCGGTTACCAATAGGGTTATCCGGGTTACCCTATCGTTGATAGGGTTTTTAAACCGGTAATCACAAGAACGGACGAAGTTTGCCTATCAAATGTTTTTAGAATGCGATCATTTTAACTATAAAAGTCTCGTGACATATTAAAAATATTTATAACGGAATATATATTTTTAATATGTTAGAATGCGATCAAGCTATTTAAGTCTTTCGTTCATCATTCGCAAAGGAAATTAAATATAGTTAACCTTGTCGATAAAGATAGGGTAACCCTAATGATAGGGTAACCGTATCATTGGCTTAACAGTTTAATAGGGTTTACCGTCTTTTAACTATGTATAGTTGTCTGTGTCTTATGGGATAGGCTAGATTACAGTCGTGGAACATAATTATTCCATTATTTTTCGTTGTATTCATTATTAGTTGTGTATTATGATGAGATTGTAATTGGGATGTCGATCGACAGTTGTGCAACATGGAGGGATAATGGAGAAATGTGATGGATGGGATAGTCGTAAAAGATGATCGGATAGTAGTGGAGTATGATGGGATAATTGTGGAACATGATAGGATAATAGTGATACTTTGTGAGATTTTAGTGGGCTATCGAACGACAGAGGTGGAACACGGAGGGATAATAGAGAAATGTGATGGGATAGTCGTAAAAGATGATCGGATAGTAGTGGAATATGATGGGATAATTGTGGAACATGATAGGATAATAGTGACACATAATGGGATAGTCTGATAGTGCTGGAACACGATTTATGATGGGATAATCGTGGATAAAAGTGGATCTATTTTATATGTTGCTAACGACTATTATGTCATAAGATACTCGTAATTTAGTTATTAAATACGATTTTCGCATAACTTTGTTTACATGGGTGTCTGTCTATAAGCGATACAGTGCGTGTAATTTTCATGGTACATTTTTTCTTGATAGATATTATTGTAATCGTATTTTCAAAAGAAAAACTCGTACCGTCTATACGGCTTTTATGAAAAATGAAAAATAAGAAAAAAAAAATAACTTTTATGCCCCCCCTTTTTAGCCCCTACCTATTTTATTGTTTTTTTTTAGAAATGTGACTAATCAAGTCAAATCATGATTCAAGAAAATATGCTGAAAAGATATACATATTATTTTTGTCGAAGTATATTCAAAGTTTAAGAAAAGTTTACTAACAAAGGTACATTTATTTTATTTTCTTAGTTATTTTAGATGTAGCGGGTAATTTTTCACATAGTTTTGTAAATTATTAACACAACTGTCAAAGTGACAGATAAGGACTAAACATAAGTTAACTAATTGAGCCCTGAGCGACGTTTATGGATAAGGGGGTTAGACTGTTTAGTTACATTTAGTTAATTACTATCTCATATAGGAATAGTAAACCATTAATTAGAAATGTTTCATTTACACTTTTCAGGATGTATTAAAATCTTAGACTATTCAACCAACCGGAGCGGCCATGTCTGTCATTTTCTATACAAAAAAAGTCTGCCGATTTTTGCGGGGGAGGGGAAGTTAAAATGTATGCGTAACGTCAAATAGCCACGTCAGATAAACGTCAGTCCATACAATGAGTACGACCACTGGTCATATATTTTCGGCGGAGGGGAACGCCTGTCAATGGCCGCTCCGGTTGGTTAAATGCTCTAAGATTAAAATACATTTTTAAATTAATGTATTTTTTTCGCATTGCAGGAAGAAGTCGTAAGCGTCGCGACGGGGTGTTGTTTTAGAGATACGAGATTTTTTTATTTTCGCAATCTAACCAAAAGTTGTTATTTAATTAGAATAATCAGTGCAATTACGTGACCGATATGAAAAACGAGTCTGCCGAAATTAAAAAGTTATGTCGAATTTATTTAGCACTTTTTAATATGTCTATGAAATGAACTTGGCTGTACAATTTTAGAGCGGTATTGTTATTGTTACTAATCAGCACTCATTACAAATTAATTCATGATGTACTTA
This sequence comes from Pammene fasciana, assembly GCA_911728535.1. Classification (NCBI taxonomy): domain Eukaryota; kingdom Metazoa; phylum Arthropoda; class Insecta; order Lepidoptera; family Tortricidae; genus Pammene; species Pammene fasciana. The sequence goes on along the minus strand of OU452291.1, from coordinate 17,000,982 downwards.
ACAGCCTTGCGATCCATGTAATATGATGGAATAATCGTGGAACGTGGTAGGACAATCATGGAGCACGATAGGATAATCGTGGAACATTTTTGGAACATGACGGAACATGATAGCGTCGATGATTGTGATAACTTACCATAAATCATGGCCTATTATGGTCAAGCAGTTCATTCCATAGACACGGTAGATGACAGAGCAAGATAGACGCGGCTAACGTACAGTTGCATAAATATCTATACATTTTGAACTTTATTACAAAGAAATAAGGCATAAAAATATATGCATATTTATGTTGACTACATGTATCTGTGACCATGTTGAGTTTAAATATAATTTACGTCCTAAAACTAGTTTAATTTGAAACAAAAATACGTCAAGAATATACACGCATTTCGACGTTTGCGGCGTCTATTCTTGTAATCTGTGTAGATAATGCACATTTTGTAAAATAATGTTTCCCTTCAATTTTTGTTGCGTATTTAAATTATGGCTTGAATTGTTGATCTAAGTGTAATATACTAAAATCTAAATACTATATGAAGTGCTGAGTGATGTAAGCTACCTGCCGCAAACAAATATTAGACCTATAGATGAATACAATTTAATTAAAGATTATGTTACTTATGCTGGTTGTTTTATTCCACATGATATGTCCTTTAACCCTTTGACCGCCACAGTCGGCTGTGGCCGACATCAATGTCGTGCCATGGACGCCACAGCCGACAGACTTTGTAGTGCAATATGGACCGACGCGGGCTTCCGCAAAGTTCAATTTCGCTTGACAAAACGCGGTGGCGTCGGTGGCGCGTCATTTTTGTTCAACGCTTGGCGGTCAAAAAGTTACGGCTGCGTTTCCATCAGAGATGAGCGAGGATGCGTCGCGAGGGATGTGTTTTTTAAGAACCAATCCTAGAGCTGCGTTGTGCGAGGATAAACAAATGAAGTGATTCTATTGGTGCTTAAAAACATTCCTCGAAACATCCTCGCTCATCTCTGGTGGAAATTTAGCCTAACGGTATTATGCTTATATTATATCACTATTTTTTAAAGGTCTTAATGGAGCTAGTTTTCTTTTTTGTTAAATGAGTCAATCAACTTTTTATAGCGCCTGGTTGCTATGGTTACGTCCCTTGGACAACCAAAGATTTTCTATGAAATAGTATGAGGATGTCCCTCGGACAACGGGGGCAGAGTAAACAACATTAAAAAGTTGATTCGCCCAAATATATGGGACTTGCCTCTTGCATTAACAAGAATTAAGTAAAAAAATATTGTTATGCTTCTTTTTGTGTTTTATACTTGAGGATAATGAAGTACAGTCAAGTACAAGAACAACTAGATATGTGATGTGGACATTTGGAATGATGAAAACAGTTTGTCCAATCTCGCTTCGCTCGCTTGGCCAATAAAACAAACATTTATTTGTATAGACAAACTTCATTTATTAAATATACCTATAATATGAGACTATTTTTGGCCTCATCGAATCGGTCGAAGGTTGTCACAGATGGCACCAGCATAGGTTTTCGGGCCTACTAATAGTGTCAAATTGTTTTTTTTTTAATGAAGATTTCTAGCGCAGATTCTAGTATTATTTAAGTCAAATTCCCAAAAAAAAATATCTTAAGTGACGGCTACAACCTATGCTGGCGCCATCTAGCTAAACCTTTGTAAACCTTCGCCATTATGACTACTTGCAACTAAACTTTGGTAGTTTCCTCTCTTGGTTGCGGCGTGGTCGGCGCTAGAATTGCTTTAGTCAGGGCTCCCATAGGCGCCTCCACCATGAGCCACAGGAGCGTTGCCAGGATGGTGGTGATGAACGTTGTGCCGCCGATGATCATTAGCTGTTTACAGACAAATAATTTTAAACAACAAAAGAACCGACTTCACTTAGGATCCGCTGTTCCAAGAAGAAGTGGCAGAGTTGCTGTAAAAAATAGTGAAATCACTATAGGTGTGCCTATAATAGTTGAAGAGTTTCCTCGATTTCTCCAGGATCCCATCATCAGACCCCGACTTGGTGACAATGGGACCATCTAGGGGTTATACCCGTACGATAAAAAAAAAAATGAAAATCGGTTCACGATTCTCGGAGATATCGAGTAACATACATATAAAAAATAATGATAATGATAATAAGCCATGCTCGTCGACATCATTGTCCCATGTGACGTGAACCTCGTGAAGGCTGAGAAGGACAAGTCCAGCAAGTACCTAGACTTAGCTCACGAGGTAACCGCCATGTGGGAGGTTGATTCGGCGATCATTGTGCCGATAGTTGTTTCTGCGAACGGTCTCATAGCGAAGAGTCTCGACCAACATCTTGAGAGACTTTCGCTACGGGGTTGTGGTTGGATCAAGGGTCAGATTCAGAAGGCGGTAATCTTGGACACGGCGCGCATAGTCCGAAGGTTCCTCTCTCTGCGGCCCTAACCACCGGCAGCCTGGGCCCTGCCCTGTTGCTGGCGGCACCCTAGGTTAGGTTTTTTATAATGTTTTTATTGTTTTTGTATGTTTTAGATGTATTTTGTATTTTACTTTTATAAAAATGTTATAAATTACCTAGCCTAAGATGAAAGAAAAATAAAGAGAATGATAATAATAAAAATCTGTCGAATTGAGAACCTCCTCCTTTTATGAAGTCGGTTAAAAATATACAGAATACCTAAGCAGTGGGAGTTTAATCAAGTGCCGTGAAATGTTCCTACGTTGCTCCACCTTCAGTAATCATTAAAATACAAAAAAATAAAATAACATGCAGCAGTAACCCACTTATACCTTGTGCAACCTAAGAAGCGGTTTTTGACACCTGTGTCATCTGAAAAATGAATCATTATATTATTTATATGCGTTACCAACTGATATGTTTGAAGTCGGTGCCAAGCCACAAATTACAAAACCGGTCAATTCAGCTTCAAGTGTGAACATCACAAAACATCGGCACTAATAATAATGCAAAGGTGAATGCGATTTCATGTGTTACATTTTCATGTCTAAACTACTAATCCTATTTTGATGAAATGCGACAACAATATATATATTCTGATACACGTCTGCTTTGTCAATAATCAGAAAAAGGCGGCAAATAGAAAAAAAATGTAGACGCGTAAGATTGACCTTCCATAGAAAATTTGAATATCGTGCCTTTTTTACTGACACGGCGTGTGTACTGGGTACCTATATGTGAGTATAGAAAAATTAATCTAGCAATTGACATCCTTTATACTTCGGATTAAACCTTAGATGAAAAAGGATAAATAATTCAAAGCGAACCACGGGCTTCGTTCGACATACGGATAGTCCCAACAATGTGTTAACAAACAAACATAGGACGCATGATTATACTTTCTGTACCTACTTGCCTTACAGTTAACGCATGGTCGAAACGAATGTATATCTACGTGCGATTCATACCGTATTAGATTAGTTATCTAGTAAAAATAACAATTCACTGAACACATCGCCTCGTTCGTATTAACTCTTCCAAATTTGGCTTGGCACCGACTTCAAACATATCAGTTGGTAACGCATATAAATAATATAAGAATCTCTTTTTGAAGTCGGTTTATCTTTTTTTTTGTAAAAAGTTTTTATTTTCTCTACTAACCATCACGGTGAAACTAAACGTCCATATTAAATGGGGTTGGCCGGTGGAAAGTATTTACAGATGGCGCCAGCATAGCTGGGTCCCTGTCAGTCGTACAAAAGTGTCAAAATCACGTTTTTTTTTAATTTTTTTTGACCTGGATGGGCTAGCCTTTAAGCCAGATCCCATACAACAATACTAGTGAAAGGGACCTAGCTATGCTGGCGCCATCTGGCCAAACCGTTGACAGTTGCCAACCCCATTGTGCGGTTGATGCGCAAAATTTTACCGCGACAAAATCGCTTCAGATTTGACAGTTTTTGTCTCATCTAAATTTAAATCCACCTCTCACATGCCTCTCACTCTGTTGCTTTGACATGTCGTTCTAATCTGTGGACCACCTACATAGGTTTCGGTCACCATCATAATGCGTCTATGGTAAAAGCGGTATTACACATTGCAACCTGCAGGGCCCAACCTGTCAGGTTGGAATGTGTAATTGAAGGTAGGGCCTGTAGGGAGCTGAAGGAGGGGAAGGGAGAGGCAGGGTACACAACAGATTGGGCCCTGCAGGTTGCAATGTGTAATACCGCTTTAACTCTTTCTAAGGGTCACCACACACCTAGCGGTTTTGCTCGCGGAATTAGCAGAAGTAGCGGAAATTTGTCTATGGTAGCGGAAATTTGTCTATGGTAGCAGATTATTTGTATGGAAGCCATAGACAAATTTCCGCTACCATAGACAAATTCAGCATTTTGTCTATGAATTTCCGCTACTTCCGCTAATTCCGCGAGGAAAACCGCTAGGTGTGTAAGGTGTGTGACTTGAGCGGAATGGAGGCAGTAATGTATGGAGCTTTGTCGATGGGAGCTTAAATTTGTCTATGGCCTCCATACATTACTGCCTCCATTCCGCTAGGTGTGTTTTAAGCCTAACTAATGTGTTAATGTCAGTATGCTGATGGCCCTAGCAGCCAAAGCACTAATAAATTTAAAAAAAAGTCAGTTGTCAAAATATTTACACCGAAATCAAAATATAATTGAAAATATTTTTGAAATAAATGTTATGTTGCTAATTGTTATGAAACAGTAAGCAGTTAATAAGGATTTGACGAGAGTGTTAATCAATACCTTTCGTTTGATACCAAACTCAACCATACTTGCTCGTAAAAGTAGCAAATAAGATGACCAATGTAACAGGACCCCTTTACAAAACCTTTTTAGGCCTTCTAATTTCAGAACCCCCGTCTCAATCCAGCTCATATACGAACTCGCAAATTTTGTTGGTCTCTGCTACAACCCCAACAAATTTCATAAAGATCGGAAAATCGTTACTAAAGTTATCGTCGGACAAACTATCTAAATCAAAAAGCCATCCAAATGCCGAGACGTCCCAGTAGCCATGTGACAGTTGTTGTTTGTAAGAACGATCTTCGCTTACGCTCCGCTCGTTCGACTAGTAGTTCGCCCCGAACTGTGAACTCGCGAATCTTGTGTTTCGGCATACACGTGCAAAAGTAGAAATACCTACTAAAAATACCAAAAATGGGGCCAATGGCGGCCAGCCAACCAACAATTTTTCAAATTTGCCGCGCTTTTGTACTGACAGAAATGGTTTGCCAAGCTATAACATTAATTTGTAAATATAGTCCGGCAAACCAAAAAGCGCAGTAACAGTCAGAGTAACATGCTATACCCATCCCTTTTTTAGTAGTGAGAGTACTAGCATTAGAAAAAGACAGTATGATTCTCCCTGTCTATGCTTGAAGTGAAACAAACTCTGGCCAAACTATATTAGTATGTTTTTTTTCTAAACTAACCATCTTGGTGAAATTAAACGTCCGTATTAAATTGTGTGGTTGATGCTCAAAATTTTACCGCGACGAAATCTGTTCAGATTTATTTTGTCAGTTTTTGTCTCATTTAATTTACATCCACCTCTCACTCTGTTACTTCGACATGTCGTTCTCATCTGTGGACACCTATAGGTTTCGGACACCATCATTAAATCATTTTGCGTCTATGGTAAATATGTTAATGTCAGTTGTCAAAATATTTACACCAAAAGCAAAATATAATTGAAAATATTTTTGAAATCTATTTTATGTTGCTAATTATTATGAAACAGTAAGCAGTTAATAAGTATTTGATAAGAGGGTAAATCAATACCTTTCATTTGATACCAAACTCAACCATACTTACTCGTAAAAGTAGCAAATAAGATGACCAACGTAACAAGACCCCTTTCCAAAACCTTTTTAGGCCTTCTAATTTCAGAACCCCCGTATCAATCCAGCTCATATACGAACTCGCAAATTTTGTTGATCTCTGCTACAACCCTAACAAATTTCATAAAGATCAGAAAAACGTTACTAAAGTTATCGTCGGACAAACTATGTAAATCAAAAAGCCATCCAAATGCCGAGACGTCCCAGTAGCCAGGTGACAGTTGGGTCTGAAGTTGTTTGTAAGAACGAGCTTCGCTTACGCTCCGCTCGTTCGATTATTATTTAAGAAAATAAAATTCTGGTTGACATGAAATAAACGGATGTTTACGTTACGAAAGTAGTCTTTCTTACTGGTATTTATAAGAACGACCTCAAAAATTTGATTCCATTCGTGTGAAAACAGATTGTATTCAGTTTTGAGAAAATGCAATTAACTTATGTAATACACGAAAACACAACGATAGCGACTTGTAACTGGCGCGCAGAGCCATCTAGCGACCAATATTGTAACTAAACACTCTAAACTGAGACATTATATTAGTAAACAATTTTTCACCTCACTACATCGGAAAGCCCTTTTTTATTCTTTAAAAACAGATAGCAAATAGCAACCAAATTCACAATACACACTACTCCTTGTCTAACTTTCTGCTAGTCGTTCCGCTGATTTTCTGGTTTATAATTATTTAATATCAGGACTGTGAAAAATTGTATATATCTAAAACCTATGTAAATAAATTGTACATAAACATAACTTGCTCGCGTATTTATCACTTCTATGAACTGACGTTTACTTGACGTGGCTATTTTGACGCTTCGCATACATTTGACGTTCCCTCCCCCGCAAAAAACGGCAAACTTTTTCCGATAGAAATGAGAGCGCGTGTCGCATCCGGTTGGTTTAATAATCAAAGTGTAGATCTATATTGGTGGTCACAAATATCTGAACCGCGCCTCTATTGTTATGGCGATTTTTGAGTACCCTGGCCGCTCCGATATTTCGTCAGGTGACAAGAAAACTCACTAATTACAAAAAAATAATTAAACGAAAATCAACCTTGTTATGTTGCCAGTATGGTACATCATGGCTATGAACTTGTGGTACTTAGTGAGTGTTGCTTGTCACCTGACGATTTATGTATTTGATGGCGACTGTACCACTGATTTTTTCGGAACTTAGGTATGTGGGAAATATTATTTGATATTCACCACATCGCTTTTTGGTGAAGGAAACCGGACCTAATCCCAATAAGGCCTATAGTTTTAACCGTTTTTTAACCGCGACCCGGGCTGTCCAGGTGAAACCTGGAAAACGTAGATTACAGGTCTTACCATATAGTAGTCCGACATGTATGTGGGTAGCTTCTGCGCGCCGACCAGAGGCCAGTTTTATAAAGCTACAAGTTACAATTTACAAGCGGAAGTCTCTTTCTAATACGTACACAGATAGAAATAATATCTTAATTCAAAACGCAAAACTCTCTTGCACGCGGTTTCTTCAAGAGAGTAATAAATACCTTAGACCAATAAACATGACTTGAGTTAAAAATATCATGATTTTTAAAAGAAGATTTAAAATTATTTAGCTTTAACTTTACCTATTTTTAAAGCGAATAGTAATGATTTGAGTTAAGATAATAATTATTTACGGCAAAAAAGCACCAACATTTTCCTTTAAGAGTTTTATGTGTTTACGTAAGATCGATTAGTTCTTGGTTTGATGTTTTCAATCTGCAGCTAAGAGCCAAAGCTAATTTAAAGAAGTAGCACCAAAAGTTAGATTTGAGATTTTTAAGTTTTTAGGCAAGAGAGATTAATTTTTGCTTTGATGTTTTCAACTTACAATCAAGAGCCACAGCTATTCCAAAGAAGAAGCACATAATTTTTGCTTTGAAACATTTAAATCTTGGACGTTAGTTACCCTGCGCATCAATAGATGTCTCTGCGTGTAGGTTAGAACACGCGAACGTTTGTTCAACGTAACTTCATGACCCTCGCCGCTTTACCCGGGCTTATTTGAGATTCACAATAGCAATCTCAGCTCTAGTTAATACGATTATAAATTGTGAGTATATAAATAATCATAATTTATATTTGTATTATCTACTTTTAGTTAAACTTCCTTTCTTGGGATTAGTCCCGAGAAACACAGTTTCTGCTACTAGCTTTTTAAGTAGTGCACTGAGACACTAAGGCGATTATCACACTGACGACGGATCCGCATGCGGCGCCGGTGTGCGAGCGAGATAGCGCTATACACATGCAGAGCGCTATCTCGCTCGCGCACCGGTGCCGCATGCGGATCCGCGCCAGTGTGATAACCGCCTTAGAAAATGTTATTGTTTGTTTCAAGTAATCGATTTCATACGCCAATAAATTTTAGATCTTGGTGTGAAAATATCAAATTTTACATCAAGTAACACATGCTCTTGAACTAATGCGATGTCTTGTTTCCGTGGAGAAATTCAATTCTCAATTTAAACTATGAGTCTTCATCCAAGAAACAAAGTTTCTTGGCTTAAGTTCTTTATGTATTGCACTAAGACACATAAAGTTCAATTTAAAAAAAATACAATATAAAAACAAAATTCAAACGCCCTTCGTGAGAATATTAAGCTATTTTAAAAAGAAGATTTTTATATCTCGGATAAAGTATTGAATTTATTAGGTTAAGTAATAAACTTTGAAACATTTTATATCTTAAAATAAAGAATTTTATTTTTTCCTTATATGGGAAACTGGATATCTCTTGATTCAAATAGGTTTCTTTGGTTGAAGAGATTTTTTCTATCTGTGTAGGGTTAGAAAGAGAGTTCCACTTGTAAATTGTAACTTGTAGCTTTATAAAACTGGCCTCAGGTCTCTTTGGACTATAGTGTGAAGCAGGAAGGTCTAGTTTTAGACCCAGGCTATCCAGGTGAAATCTGGAAAACCTGGATTACAGGTCTCACCATATAGTAGTCCGACATGTATGTGGGTAGCTTCTGGGCGCCGAGCAGGTCTCGCTGGACGATGGTATGTAGCAGGAAGGCGCAGTATGAGACCCGTGCTATCCAGGTGAAATCTGGAAAACCTGGATTACAGGTCTCACCATGTAGTAGTCCGACATGTATGTGGGTAGCTTTTGAGCGCCGACCAGGTTTCGTTGTACGATGGTATGTAGGAGAAAGGCGCAGTATGAGACCCGGGCCGTCCAGGTGAAGCCGCGCCATTCTAAGATGCCACGGAGCACGCCTGGAAAAGAGGATTCCTCACCAGAATGATCACGTACAAAGAGATAGGTAATTTAGAGGTATTTTATTTATTTATTTAAACTGGGTGTACCTCGGAATTCCTAATAACGTTTGTCCTAAAATCACTTGCCCTAACCGTTTTGTCCTAATTGTCATTTGCCCTAATGATCAATTACCCTAACAGTCACTTGTCATAATGTAATGAATGTCCTAATGCTCATTTGTCCTAAAATTGTTTACCATAATGTTCAAAAATCCTAATTTTATTTGCCATAACATTTGAAACCCCTAATGACATTTGTCCTAAAATCACTTACCCTAACCGTTTTGTCCTAATTGTCATTTGCCCTAATGATCAATTATCCTAACAATTACTTGTCATAATGTAATGTTTGACCTAAAGCTCATTTGCCCTAAACATTCTTACCATAATGTTCGAATATCCTAATTTTATTTGCCATAACGGCGTAGGTTAGGCTTATTTTTTTATGACCCTAAAAACGAAACTGCCCCCAGAGATAGGTAGGTTAGGGTTATTTTTTTTTGATGACCCTAAAAACGAAACTGCTCCCAGAGATAGGTAGGTTAGGGTTATTTTTTTATGACCCTAAAAACGAAACTGCTCCCAGAGATAGGTAGGTTAGGGTTATTTTTTTTTTATGACCCTAAAAACGAAACTGCTCCCAGAGATAGGTAGGTTAGGGTTATTTTTTTTTGATGACCCTAAAAACGAAACTGCTCCCAGAGATAGGTAGGTTAGGGTTATTTTTTTATGACCCTAAAAACGAAATTGCTCCCAGAGATAGGTAGGTTAGGGTTATTTTTTTTGATGACCCTAAAAACGAAACTGCTCCCAGAGATAGGTTGGTTAGGGTTATTTTTATGACCCTAAAAACATATGAGCATTAGGGCAAGTGACAATTAGGAAAAATTACCAGTAGGACATTTAATATTAGGGTATGAAATAATAGGAAAAATAATATTAGTTCATTTGAAATTAGGTGTTTTGATCATTAGGACAAATAACTTTTAGGTCAAATAATAATTATGACAAATTGATATTATGGAAAAAAAAGTTAGGGCAACTGATGAATAGGTCAAATGATATTAGGTAATAACATATTAGGGAAAATAAAATTCATCGATACGATGATAGGGCAACAACAATTAGGACAAATGAGCATTAGGGCAAATGATCATTAGGACAAATAGCATTAGGGAATACAAAAATAGGACAAAAAACTTTAGGGATTCAGATATAGATCCATTTAAACTTTATTGCACAAAATACAATGTGAATTAAGTACAAATGGCGGACTTAATGCCTAAAGGCATTCTCTACCAGTCAACCACAGGGCTAAACAGAGAAAGGTAAATGAGGTGCAAAGAAAAAAGTAAGAATCTATTAATTTTAAACTTTCATGACACTAACATATAATATAATATATATAATATAAATAAACTACAAATAAATGTACACAAATAATACAGGTATAAAAACTACATATACATACATATAATATACTACTACATAACTCTACATATTTCATAAATACTATATATAATTATTATGATGGATGCTAATCGTATTCATGTTTCAGCAAGTGCTTGCGTAGCATCCGTATTGTATTTTGTTCATATTTCACACAGAGGGCTCGTAGCTGGAACCGAACCGTCAGCCATCATTTATATGGGATTTGGCATGAGAGTTATTTTTCCAAACGCTAGTCATTGGGTAGACCAACTGTGGGTGTGGCCATAAATTATGTTATGTCACAACTCGCAGAGGTGCTGACTTGCATTTGCAGTGAGTGTGGCCGCATATTTGCTGAAAAAACTGGCTATGTCAATAACGTCAGTCTCTTAAGAGTGTAGGTACCAGCGCCACTCTCAGCGGTAGAATGAAGTCGCTGATTAAACTCATTAAAAAAAAAACAGTCGAATTGAGAACCTCCTCCTTTTTTGAAGTCGGTTAAAAATGTTACTTTATCTTTTACTACAAACCACCAGCGCAGCGCAGCTCTCAGCCGTAGCCTCGTAAGACCCGGGGGAAAGCCTAGCGTTTTTGAATTTGGAACCTCCTTTTATTTCTATAAGAGTTCAAAACTCGATTTTGAATTTGTACCTATACAAGTACGCGTGGACTTACGAGGGTAGAACACAGCCGCTGTAACCGAAATCGGCTAGATGATGATGATGAGGCCTTTCATACTTAATTCATAGTGATCTCTCATTTCTCTCTACCAGCTAACTTAAAACGGTCATTGTAAAAGTACCTTCAGCCTTAAAGATGGAGCCCATGATGAAGATAAAGGTGAAGACTTGGAACAGGGGTTTCCGGAAGGTCGCGTACAGGACCCTCAGCGCGGTGGAGGGCTCGTAGCCGTCAGCATAGAAGAAGCTGCCAGAATATATGTTGAAGGCCCCGATGGGGACCGTCAGCCATATCACCCAACGATATTTCTGGAAAACATAGGTACCTATCACGAATAAAATTTAAAGAGTAGCTGTCGTAAGCGGTAGTTTGGTTTCTGAAGTTTTTTATACCAAGGCAAAGGGGGCAAACAAGTATACAGCCCGCCTGAAGGTAAGCAGTTACCGTAGCCTATAGACGCGTGTTACCCACTCCAGAGGATTTCTCATGCACGTTGCGGAGTTCTGTTAGCTTTTTGAAATCCGACGTTTGTAGTGTAGGTTTAATACCTTTGTGGGAGCTTCTAAGGATCTTGTGTAAGAAATATTATTTATGATTTGATTTGCATGTAGGTAGTCGCTTTTAGGGGTTTTGGTGAACCACAGACCATGTCCAGCCTATTAACCAAATTGCAAGTTCTTGGAGACGATTTTCTCTTTCTTAAATTAATCAATGGTGAATTCGGTTCTAAACCATGCTCAGTACGTATTGGTATTGGAACTTATGTCAATGAACTGAAACTAGAAGATCACCTTGTATATTGTTGAAGATTTCACTGGTTCTTGAGACTATGGTTAACCAGAACGCCACATGATATGTCGAGGGCGTACTGCTAGCAAAATTGCATGGATTCCTGCGCTACCAAGAAATTGATGCATTTTTACAGCTGGTGCTTATAAACAGGGTTTAGACAAAGATCAACCTGGAATTTCTCGGAGACGGCCTTCTCATTCTTGAACCAGTGGATGGCGAGGAACCCGCAGCTCATGCCCAGGACGTACGTGAACATGTTGGTGTGCGCGAGCACGTACATAATGCGGAATGTGTCGTACGACTTGTAGAGGCTGCGGTATAACCTGGAAATACATTCAGATAATTACAATTTGCTGATGCTTTTGAAAAAGCGCTGGTGACCTGGCGGTAAGAGACTTTCAATCCGGAGGTCTCGGGTTCTAACCCCGGCTCATACCACTGAGTTTTTGGGAACTTATGTACAAAATATCAATTGATAGGTATTTACCAGTCGCTTTTCAGTGAAGGACAACATCGCGAGGAAACCGGACCTAATCCTAACAAGATCTCTAGCTTTCCCTCTGGGTTGGATTGGAAGGTAGGATGACAGACGCTTCCATAGAAACGGGTGCTAATTCCTAGGATTAGGTTGCTGAGCGGACCCCAGGCTCTATAGAGCCGTGGTAAAAATCCGGGATAAACGTTAGGAGGATGACAATTTGCTGATGCTTTGAAAAAAAAACAGACTGCGGAGTCAAGAACGAAGACTATTTATTTTATAGTCATACAATGATGGAGCCCTATTTAGAGGTCTTTTTGGGGTCAATGTGGTCATAGTACAATATAATAACATACTAAACAAATGTTATTTATCGTAGACCTCAATAAAATAAACCAGATACGACAGATACTTAACTAAAGTACCTTAAACTTCGAAGCCGTTATCTAACTTACTCCGGAGACTGGTAGACCACCGCATCCAAGTTCTGGAAGTATGTGTGCGCGGCCGGCATGAGCAGAGAGGCGATACCCAGCGCGACCAGCACCATCACCTGGTAACGTGGCCGTCGGAACAGCACGCAAACCAGCACTCCTAGCGCGCAGAGTTGTGTGTCTGCTGCCAAGTACCTGCGCAGAAACATGGGAGTAATCATTGTATTATCTAGTAGCTTTAGAAATACTTGCGGCATCATGTTAGATGTTAAAATCTCAAACGTCCAGACCTCGCTCGTTGCTAGTTCCTACTTCTAGGCTTCAAAGGCATAACTATGCCTTTGAAGCCTCACTCGATTTTTCATTCTATATATTTTGGCTAAGTTCTGTTTTACTTCAACGTTAGCAGTGTCCCTGAAGTGTTATCGTGAAACGTTTTTTTCGTGAACTTGGCTATCTAGTTTGCCTAAGACCCTTTTGATTTATTTTTGAGCGTAAGATTTTGTTAAAGATTGGTTGCTCGTGTGTTTTCTTAAGGTCGCGCCCTCGAAACACGCGACCTGTGACCGCGGCGAGCGGCAAGACTTATGTGCCTGTGCCTCCATATTTATCCCAATCAAATAAGACAATCAACTGGAACGAACTACTAGCACTTATCAGCAAAATTTTCATAGTCAGCAGAGCTTTAGAACCTCTTAAATTACGTGCGGTTTGATCGGCAGACGCCCACCGTATTTATTTGACTCACCAAGTCTGTGGCAAACAGTGCGAGTTGTCGTAGATATAGTTGTTGATGTACAGTAGATGTGCCCACCAGTACTGACGGCAGGCGTTTGCCTCTTGTGTCACTACCAAGTCCCACTGTGGGCCGTCCGCCACGTGACGGTTCACGGTCATCACCGTGAAAAGAACTATCGCCATCATTGGGGTCAATCTGGCGACAAAAATCAAAAGATTATGGAGATTTCAAGGATCCATATTTTCTAAAAAACTATTTAAGATATCTACTCCACATCTAATGACATGAAGAGAAAAAATAATCCTTACATGCAGGTACTTACGGGTAAATTCATAAGAGCTGGTTCAATTATGTTTATGAAATGATGAGAGTTCGATACTTGCAAAAGGGAGGTGTAAATGTTGTTTGATTTTTTTGTAACTTTTTAGTAAATAGGTACTGCCGGTACCTACAGGTCACTGAGTTAAAGTCTCTGACAGAAAATTTTAATCCTATGTGATGATATGACCACTGTCACAAAATAGCAACAACCCAAGACAAATAAAACAACTTTGAACGGATTATATCGCGTATACTGAATTTTAAATTACATCCCGACGTTTCGAACACTTTACAGCGAAACGTCGGGATGTAATTTAAAATTCAGTATACGCGATATAATCCGTTCAAAGTTGTTTTATTTCATGAATAACTATCGCGGCAACCGTAGAAGATATTATAACCTAAGACAAGTTGCCTAGCGTTGGATGTATGTAAAACAACCTAAAATTCACTGGATCAAAAAGAAAAATAGTAGTCTACATGTTAACCTCACCTCAGCCAACGCAACGCCATAGCCTTAGGCCAATCCCAGAACGAGATCTTGGTCTTCTCGGCAAGCAACTCCGTGTTGAAAGCCAAGAGGAAACCCGACATCACGAAGAACGTGTACGTCACCACGTCACCGTTCACGAGGAGGACTTTGAGGTTATCGTCGTAAGCCTGCAAATAATGGTATACTTACTAGGCTGCTAAAAAAAGGTTCTGGAAAATCTTGGCATTAAAGGAGCAGCTAATTAAAAAAGGTTCTGTAAAATCTTCAGATTCTAAGAGCTCCTAACAAAAAAAAAATTATGAACATTCTAGGAGCTGTTAAATAAAAAAGGTTCTAGAAAATCTTGGCATTATAGGAGCTCTAAATAAAAAAGCTTTTGTTTCCTGACTCGAACCAACAGTTTTTTTTAGATGGGTTGTAAAGTACCTAAACCATTATATGCTTGTTTCTTACCAACTCGAAGTAAAGAGGGTTCTTTAGGAAGGAGAAGGCCATGACTAATGCGGTGTGGGTCGTGAACACTCCGAATATCGTCAGGGTTCTGTGGATAGATTTCACAAATTTGTTAATAAAATGTAAATCTACTTAAAGGAAGTAGCCCCGTTGTAAACAGCGATAGCGGACATGGAAATGCTTTTTACTTTCTGGCTACAGTTTCTTACAGAGCTAAAATAATTAGGTACCTTTGTCGATGAGTTATTAGCTTTGTGGAAAAAGATAAACAGGGCTTTATGTGGATGAAGTGTAAGTAATTAATTATTAAAACTCACTCCGAGATCGAATATTATGAACTTTACTGGACTTAATTCTAAATGAGTAATCACCACGTAACGATAGACCAAACTCGATTCTCACAAGACATCCGGCTGGTAAATTACCTTAGCCCATTGAAGACGCGAAGCCTCCGCAGTCTGTGGTCGGGCCCTTCAAACCCCGGAGCGGTCAATTTACGCCAGTTTCTTCTAATGGAGAAAGCCAATAAATACGGGTTCCCTGAAATTGGACATAAATCATCGAAGTGACGACGGTAAATCTGCAGGATGTTCACGCAACAGAAGTAGATCCGCTACTCATTTCGACAATATGTAATAGACGTATTAGGGACAGGTATAAGTTTGATGGTACGAGACCACGTTGTAAGCCTCCCATGAGATGGACCGATCTGATAAGGACTGCAACGAACTACCGCGTGAACCAAAACATCAGGCGAGCACAAGAAAGAGGAGAAATGGCACCGGGTGGTAAAGCTTGCCACTAACACATGACAGCCACGAACACTCTGTCAAGAGTGTAACGACGAAGAAGAAGAAGAAGAAGATTGTTTTGATATCTTCGAGTTATCTCTTGTTTTTAAGAGTTGCATATGTCATTCTGCTACAGTAGAGAGTTGTTGGCAAAAACTAAAAAATATTGTTATGATTGCAAACCTCAATACTGTACAGGTAGGTATAAGTACTCAAACTCATGGACTAACCTGGAGTGTCATCTTGGATGAAATCGTGCCATGTTCCTATAGTGTTGAGTATTATGAGAGCTATATAAACTCCTACCATGATGTAGTCTCCTGTGCTGAAATGTCGCTTATACCCGTGTTTCTTGCATGTAGATATATTAGTCACTCTGTAAGAATACAGTTTTACTTAAGCAATCTTAAAGTTGAACGAACAATTTAAAAACCTCACATCAGTTTTGAAGCATCATTCAAGAAAAATTTAAACTCAAAATTATTCGATACGGTTTAAATTTAATATTTTAGACCCAGAGGTTTAGTGGATACCTAGATACTCGGAAAGAAAATATAAAGGCGTCGTCATCCATTTGAAATTGTCAAGTCCACCATACCTACCAACGCAGAAGGCAGAAATATTTTCGATTATATTTTCTGAATCATATCATCAACAGAGTGATCTGCTACGGGGGGGGGGGCACATGTTCAAAAAGATCATTTTCTTTTTAATCTTATTACTAAAACAATAATAATCGTGTGACATATCCACACTGTATAGCATAATAATTGGAGTCGTTCACCTCTAGTAGCGACCAAATCCTGATTACTATTAATCATCATCCAACCGCTTATTCTCGAGGCTTCAACATAGCTCTGAGTTATGTAACTGACTCTGATTGCTATATTACCTGGCAGTCAACTTGTGTGTTCGCCATATAGTAGCATTCACGCACTCCTCAAGCACCAACTTCAGGTCTTCAGGGTCCTCCAAATGTCTTCCCTGTGTAAAATCCTTACAGGTTTCTGTGACGCACAGGGCCCTGTGTATTTGTGTGTGGTTGTAGTGTTTCTTTGTGCTGGCCGAGTATTCCTGTAACGAACTGGTATTTCAAGGTTGGTTGTTGAAGTCATCATCAAATATATCGGAGCGGCCAGGGCACTCAAACATATCTGAACATGAACTTTATCGCTTTGACAATAGAGGCGTTGTTGAGATATTTGTGAACACCTTGGCAGCCCCGATATATCTGATGGTGACTGTACGTTTTTTAATACAGCAAAAGTATCTGTTATCCCATTTGAAAGCCATGGGTTTAAAGTTTGACTGTCTCCAGTATGTATCCTGGTACTGACAGCAGACCTATAGACAGTGACTGCATGATCACCTGGTACTTACTCTACGTATACGACTGTGAATTTGATATAATGATACATTAAGGTTTAGGAAAGAAGTCAGCTGAGAGGCTAGGAGGATTCTACAGATAGGTGGAGTAACGTTGGCTTTCTAGTTATCACTCTTCCGGGTTAAGAAGGAAACCGAAAAGTCCAAAAACCATAACCAATAAGACTCTATTTTAACATACCTTTAACATTCGCATGAGGTCAGGGTTCTCCCCAGGATACAGGTCCGCGTCTAGAACGCAGTACAGACCCTTGGGAACCACCAGGCAGCGGTCGTAGTCATCCATTTCATGCAGCTCCGGCATTTTGAAGTACTCCGTTACTAAAATTGAATTACCTTTTTTAAAAAACGCTGTCCACAAATCTTGTATTTACATGGAGCTTGCGCAATGTCAAATTAGGCTGAACGGCTGATCGACGTAACTGGGGACAAACGAGCTGGCAGCTTCCTCGCCTAACGTATAAGTAGCTGCCAGCATCCTCGGCGGCGCCATGCCACACCGGCCAACTTAAGATTTAGATTTTTAGTTTTAGATTAATTACTAAATTATAGGGTTTATTTTCTAAGTATGTAGTTTAGGGATATTTTGAGTGTTATTTTTATGTCATTATAGGTATTCATTTAAAATTTATAATTCAATCACATACAATCATTTCGTTTTAGTTCCAATATTATTAGTAGAGAAAATAAACAGTACCATCGTCGGCACAGTTAACTGACCAATTATAATTAATATTCCAACGCCATAAGGTCTATCGATGGTCAGTTAAGTGTGTTGCTGTTTGTACAGTCAACTTCAATATTGTCTTGCCCAACGAAGGTCGTTAAATTATATGACACAAATTATACCTAGATATTTTTGTGTCTTTTCTTTTATAGTAAATTGTTGCACATCAACTGTACATTATACCAACTTTGATATCACTCACTCGTGTATTTTAAATGATGTAGGTATGTATCTATATTAATTATCTATGTTAACAATTTATATTGTAGGTACAATATAATGCAAAAGGTGTTTGACCTTTGGAAAAGGTCTAAATGCAATATTTTATATTATTTATTCATAATTCTCAAAATTGTAAACGAACTTCAAAGTAGGTATTTAATGGTGAATGAATTGTTTATTTAAAATAACAACAGAAATATATGTAAATCATGTAAATTTATTATTATTTTTGTAATTATTTGACCCAAAATGCTGGCCTTTGCTTGCAACAACTAAACGAGTTTATTTAATAAATATTTTGTCCGGTAAACTTTTTTTCGATTTCGCTCAACTTTTTCATACTATTTTGCATTAAGTAACTAAACTTCTATTATTCGTATTTTGAAAGTACGTTTTTTTTTAAATTGCATGAATTGAACACTTTTTTATTTTATCTTTCATTTAAATAAATAATTCACTCTAATCTAACACCCATTTCGCGATTTTTGCTTCGAGAGGTGAAAAAAATACGGTTTTTATTGATTAAAATTAAGTTATACTATTACGTTGAAAATGAGTCGTTTGAGGAATAAATTGAACAGTTTTTCTTTTTCATATATATTTTTTAAGAATAGTAAAGCAATTTTATGAAAAAATGCCGAAGTTTAGGTGATATTTTTGGGATCGTATTAAAGTATTTCACAAAAATAAAAATACAGAATTAAACTTCATCCCATGATTTAAAATAAAGATATAAAATATATTAGGGGCCATAAAAATAATTATTAAAAATCATTCATAAAATGTCAGGAAAAATAATAAGATTCTGCAGTCAAGAGTCGGACATAAGAAAATAAAAATTCGAAATCTGGGCTAGAGTCCTACTTGCACTCGGCCACCCTATAAATTCTCATAAAATCGTGCTAAAAGCGTCATTTTTCAAATAATAAAAAAACCCCTGCTCCCATATGGAGAGGTGTAAACGACTACTGAATAGTTTTTGTGTGTTATTTCAAATTTTACATGTTGGTATTTATATTCGTTATGGCATAAGCTATATGGAATGTCTATACGGAACCCTCGCTGCGCGAGTCGGACTCG
This sequence comes from Pammene fasciana, assembly GCA_911728535.1. Taxonomy (NCBI): domain Eukaryota; kingdom Metazoa; phylum Arthropoda; class Insecta; order Lepidoptera; family Tortricidae; genus Pammene; species Pammene fasciana. Next base: position 16,981,862 of record OU452291.1, on the reverse strand, counting down.
CATTTGCCCATTTTTTTATACTGGGTCATTTTATACTCATACATGTATAGTTTGTTATTACCAGAGATGTTAATTATTTGAAATAAAAGCATTTGAAATACAAATACAAAATACCTATTTTCTATTTTCGAAAACTATTTTGTATTTTATTTGAAATACTAAAAAGTACACGTATTTTGTATTTTAAAAGACTTTAAAATACAAAATGCTTTTTTCACTTTTTAACGTACAACGGACGGACGGAAAAGTGATATAATATAAAATTATATTATATTCATAGACAATATTAGGTATAGAATAGACCGGGTATGGTAATAATAATACGAAGACCAAATGGGATGGTTTTAAACAACATTCAACAGTGTTTAGAAATAAAGGAAAAGTAGAAAAATCCACTGCCTCAGGCGAGACGAGAGTGGATTTTTCCACTTTTCCTTTATTTCTAAACATTGTGGTATCGTTAGCAGACGTTCTGCTTAATACAAAAATAAACATTCAACAGGTATGACAGAGAAGGCGTTATATCGTTGGTCCTTGTCCTCTGACAAGACTCTTCTCGCATTGTGATTATTGCTTACTTAATAGGGAATATTACGCAAAACTCTGCCTAGGGGGCGGCACTAGCACAACCGGAGGGCCTACCGCGAAATACGAAAATAAAAGTTTCGTTACCCGGTTCTTTGTCACTCTTACATAATAGAGCGATAGAGAGGCAGAAGTCAAAATTTCGATTATTTTCGTTTCACGATAGGCCCTCTGTAAACCAACCGCCTTGGTGCACAATAAATGTCATATTTATTCGTCATAAATTATCTATGAAAACTTGTAAAAAACTGTTTAAGGCCTAGTATGTATTAAGAACTCTATGGTTTACCGATGTGCTAGTGCTGCACTCTGATGGTAGAACATTGCAGTAATATCCCCTATTAAATTAAATAAGCCTTTATTTTACTTTGGTGTAAGTTATAAGGCGGTTTGTTTATGATAATTTAAAAGGGTATCTCTCAAAGTGAAGTGTCTGTGGGCATAGGCCTCCTCCATCTCTTTCCAGTGATTTCTATCTAGGGCCACCCTGGTCCAGCGTGGTCCCAGTGTTAGTGTTATGTCATCCTCCCATCTTGTTTTTTCGTGGACCTTGTTTGCGCGTGCAAGCAATTGGGTGCCAGTGGGTCACTTGTTTGCCATTTTACCTTTTGATCGCGCAGCATGTGGCCTGTTCACCTCCACTTCAATTGGTCAATACGTGTGATTATGTCAGTTTATTTTTGTATTAAGCCGAACGTCTGCTAATGATACCACAATGTTTAGAAATAAAGGAAAAGTAGAATCGTTATCGGTGAATTCTCAATACAACTTGGGACTCCGATGGCCGGTTAAGAAGTGTAAGACTTCGTCGGCAGATGTCGCTAGGCGTCACCCTAAGGCGCGAATATAAAATAAAGGATGTGGTGGAGAAATTCGCAGCCATCAGGTATAGTCTCAGTAGCTCAGTTGGCAGAGCGATGGGCATGTTTCCCAGAGTCGCGAGTTCGAGTCTCGCCTGAGGCAGTGGATTTTTCTACTTTTCCTTTATTTCTAAACATTATGTCAGTTGGTCCTTGATCTTATTTCCTGGTTCCAGGGTCTTTCTTAAGTTTCGCTCCCAGCACACTCCTTTCCCTCGCACGTTGGCATTTTGCGAGTATAGCTATGTGTTCTGCTGTGAGTGACTAGTTCTCAGTTCATGCATGGGAGAATACAAGTGTTGAATGTCTTCCTTTGTATGTAAATGCCTAAAATATAAATGCTTTTCAATATTTCCTTTAGTTACCAATATTTTCCCCAGCATAAAGCTATTCTTTTAATTATTTCTTCGGTTATTTGGTCTGTGGGGGAAATTATTTGTTCCAAGTACACATACTCTTCGATTTAATCTAAGTTTGTGCGATCTACTTTTATTTTTACTTTAGTTGCGTTAGTTAGCATTTTCGTTTTCTTAGCATTCATTGTTAATCCCACTTGTCGGCTCCTTTCACTCAAGGTCTGGACCATGTACTTCAGTTTTTGGGGATCTTCCTCCATTAAAACTAGATCGTCGGCAAATCTCAAATTGTTTAGCCGTCTGCCATTTATGTTGAGTCCGAATCCATCCCAATCAAGCCTTCTAAAGACTGATTCGAGTACAGCCGAAAAGAGTGATATGGGTCTCCTTGTCTTAATTGCTTACTACTAAAAGTACAATACATATAAACGGTTATTACTCTCCACCGCTTTTTGAAGGGAAACAAAGAGACCGATTAAATTATACATATAGTTATAGCCTAGTTACGGTATGGTGTCAGCCATATTGAAACGTGTTTAAAAATTAGTCATAAAACGAGACCCAGCTCCCTCTATTACGGTCTCTTTCGGCCTCATTTTGTGGCTCTTATGATGATTTTTTCACGTCATGACCCCTCGTTCGATCCTGGCTCATAAACGATTTTACGTATATCTGCTACAGCCCGAACCAATTTCATGAAGATCAGAAAAACGTTACTAATGCCGCCCTCTAGTGAAATTGTAAAAAGGTATTTTATTTGAATAAAAGTATTTTGAAAATACCGATTTTGTATTTTGTATTTCAAATACCTTTTTGTGAAACTATTTTGTATTTATATTTGAAATAGGTAAAATATCAAAGAATTTGCATTTTTTATTTAAATACATTTCTCAACCTATTTTTAACATCTCTGGTTATTACCTAAATATCTTGCACAAGTCGTGCAGCTAAAGTTTGAGTGGTATTTTTCATATGTGACATTTTCAAGTCAAAAGTACCTATATTATTGTCCGTTGTCAATGAGACGTTACTGCTACCAAAAATCATCAAAAATAACCTCTATTTACAACCGACAATGATCTAGGTACGTTTGGCTTTAATACGTTACGTATTTTAGGATTTGTTATCACTTTGATATCTTCTGATGACTTATTGTCATCAAAATGACTCTTAACTAACTGTGACTCTGAAAAAAAATTGATAAAACGTTTGACATTGGTACCTATGTTATGATATAAGAAATCTAATTTTGATACGTTTTGACCCGATATACAATTCTATGAAATGATATATAAGTATTTTAAAAGATAAAAGTTATTCTTCAATTTAGGCACATTACAAACCACTTATGAACGTCACAGAGAAAAAAAGAAACTACCACCGGTTCTAACCCTACACCTCTGACCCGAGAAGTAATAGGTACTCATTACTGGCAAAAAACTCGGCGGGACTTATTTTTTCAAAACAGTTTTAAATAAACTGGAGTAGTTTCCAAAACACTAATAAATAGTTTAGAAACACTACAAATCCCCGCCTACACTATTAACGCTCTACAGAAAGCCACCATTTTAAATACATGCCGCCTGACCAGAAAATTCTCAACAATATCCGAAAACACTACTATGTAAAAAAGTTTTATTATGCTTGGCTATGGCCCGCACAATAAACAAATCACCCTTGTAAAAGGAGAAAAAAGAAAAGAATATAAAAAAAAAGCCTTTTTATTCCACACACTATTAAATTAACAAGATATTTTTATGTCTATATAGGCGTTTAGATTTTTAACTAAAAAACTAATAAGATCGCATTTTTAACTAAAACTATTATATAACTAAGTAAGATTGGTGGACCTCTTCGCGAGTAAAGGCGCGACGTAGCGCAGGACCGCTCAAAACATTAATACCTACATTAAATCTTGAAGAATCTTAATATACCTGTATATTGGCCAAAGAATAACTAAATTCCCGTTGGCTGTGAGGTTTTGGGACGCTAGTAATCCTCCCTAGATGGTTTTCCTCTCAGAGCGATTTGATTTTTGGATTTTTGAATGGCCATGGAGTGGCGGCAGTGAGTAATATTCGTATAGGTACAATAATGCGTAGTTCTTCAAGAAGACATATTAAAACAGCTTGAGAGACGGACAATGTACCTACCTGTTGTGTAATTAAAACAAAACATTCACAGATCTCGTGCTCTACTCTACACGACTTGAAAGGGCACTGAAAATGAACCTAGCTATTATAGATTATTAATGAAAAAAAAAATCATATTTGTAATATATTTTTTCTCAAACATGCGCGGAAATGTTACCGTTACGTTCGTATCGACTCGGAAGTATCACGTTGCGGGTGCCTTAGTGACAGTTGATGTGAAAAGGGATTTCATACTACTTTGCACGGGCAGGCCGGGCGCTACCGGTCGCTGTCGGGTGGGCGCCGGCCGCAGGCAGCATGGGACCCTAATTATACCGAAAGGTCCGGAGTGCGATAGACTTTTAGGCTTTAAGTATTGGGTTTTAGGTCTTCTTTCCAAGCATTTTTTGAGAAAAGCACTATAGGTACAGTCAAGGAATTTGATTCGCGTACGGTTTCGTTGATTTATTGCTTGAAATGTCAGAATATCATAAGGCTTATATTTCTTTAAGCAAGCGAAGAAACATAGCCATTAGTACTATTAATTGTCATCAGTAATTTAGACTTAAGACGGTACGCGAATCAAATTCCTTGACTGTACATGCCTCGGCGTGAAAACGGAACCCCGGCCTTGTATCCCTATCCGGCCTCGCTACGCTCGGCGGGATATACCTACTTGGCCGGAAATCCCCATTTTCCCAGCCTCTGCTGTAATGTGCTATTATTTGCCGTCACGGTACATTTGTAACAAACTCAAATGCAGTATTTAACGTACATCGCCCTACACCGGGCCTCTGTAATGTCTATAAGGAACGTCATTGTTCCTTGTCTAACCTACCTATAGTAATTCTCCGAATCTGATGTGTGCTAGCTATGTACTTATTAGAATAATTGTTTCCGTTGTTAAAAAATATGTTATTAAACATAGATTTTTTTGATTTCTTTAATTTTCCAAAAAAAATATCGACTTTTCCAAAATTTGTTTATACTATCCTAAAGCCCTTAATTTTCCGCCTCTATTAAGTCCTAATAGATCTTCGTATCTCAAAGCTGCTAAGTTCCACATGGCTATCTTCGTATAAAATGGTTTTTTTTTAAGAAAGAATCAACTTTTCCAAAATTTGTTTATACTATCCTAAAGCCCTTAATTTTCCGCGTCTATTAGAAAAATTGTTACCGTTCTTAAAAAATATGTTATAAAACATAGATTTTTTTTGATTTTTTTAATTTCCCAAGAAGTTATCGACTTTTCCAAAATTTGTTTATACTATCCTAAAGCCCTTAATTTTCCGCGTCTATTAAGTCCTAAGTCCTAATAGATCTTCGTATCTCAAAGCTGCTAAGTTCCACATGGCTATGACGCCAGAGTAATACCGCACGGCGACGCTCCACGCGCCGCTAAGGGGGAGCATACCGCCCCCCCTATTACTCCCACAAAAAAAGTATAAGACATAAAATATTCCGCGTCTCAATATCTCTAGGCATCTTTTCAAGTTTTTCGATTTTCGACCTCGATCACGAGATATCGAAGATATTCCGAGGGAAGGTGTTAAAAAATCAAGGTTTTTTTTGTTTCTTTTTCAATTTTCGAAAAAAGTTTTCGACTTTTACAAAAAAGTTTTTCACCATTTGAAAGCCATTTAAATTCTGCGTCTTTTAAGCTATCATACGTCCTCATGGTCCTAAACCACTAAATACCACGGGGCAAACACACTTTCAGCGAAAACGGGGCCCTACCGGAGCGATCGAAAAAACATTTTCAATGTTAAAAAAATCCAAATTTGATTGCTTCACAAAACGTTTCATATGCTTTTAATTAATATTCCACTTATTGCGTTAAAATAAAATAAAATTCACCCATGGTCTCAACTCGAAGTAAATTAAACATACTTACTATTTAACGAATATATAACACCTGAAGCCTGATGAGCCAAAAACATGAACAATAATAACTTTAGCATTTTGACTTTAAGTATTAATAAATTTTAATATTTTTTTTAATTCAAAGTGACTTAGCGCCGCCGTGAGTCAACCACCAAATAACTGAGATGATAATATTGTATTTATAATAAATACAGACACAATCTTAGTGGTGTTAATGAGTTTAATATAATTAGGGTTCCTTAACAAAGGGACTAATAAATATGATATCATGCCATATATTCGGGATTAGCATCTATTTGAGACTACCGACTGGTTGAAATAGATTCCTGTAAAAACTACTTCATATTTTTCAGTACCTAGGTTTGCTGTATTGAGCAGCTTAAACTACATTAAACTTTATAAAACTATGTCGCTGTTATTCATATTTTAATAGTTTGGATCGTTCCTAAAAATAATTCAGATAAAAAATATCGTATCTTCCGTAAATAATTTAAGAACAAGAAAGTTACAAAGGAGAATCCTGGCCTTTATATAATTATTAAAACCGTAACAGACAAATGATAGGAGCAAGGCACCAAGGAGAAGTTTCCAAAGCTGCGAAATGTTCCATACGGAATGATCTCAAAACTTAAATTTTACGAAAAATAAAAATTATTCAGGAAGTCGCTTGGACACCGCCGTTATCATATCAATTATTTTAAATGAGATAGATTAACGTGGTTATGAAAATAATACTACGACGAGTATACAAATATTTTTCATAATTCCTATAGGGAATGTTCTCATTTAATTTAAATTTTACGTCTAGGTGAAATTAGATTAATGTGTAACATTTTGAAGCATTGTTTCAATAATAACATTTTATTAAAATAAAGTTTTTATTTTATAGCTGATATCAGTGGTTTTATTATCTGCAACAGCCATTTGCTAAAATATTAATTACCTACTTTGTCACTAGATATTATTATAAATATATTACTCTAGTCTCTAAGTAGTAATAAAGAGTGTTGCTACCTATTTCTACGCGTAAATGACGTACCTGTATATACTATTAATTGTAATTTGCAAGTAACATGTCAATTTAGCGGTAAATAAAATTTATTTTAATTTAAAATAAGATGTATATTTGAAAAAAAAAACGAAAACAATAATATATTGGTAAAAAATATTATGTCTCGCAATTTACAACTGAAGAACAAATGAAATTAATGTTTTTTTTTAATATTTTGATTTGTTTATTTTGAGTAGACGCACTACTATAAACTATAATAGGTATATCTCTCGCATTCAATAAACTCCTAAAAGGCTCAGAATGGAGGTATTGACTCATAATGTTGTACCTTAGATGATTGGTCTAAATGCGCCTTAACATTTACAGAGATTGCATATACACAGGAAAATTCGACCGGTGCTTCTGTGACCAGGCCTATAACCGCGAAGCACTTCGTTCATCGAATCATCTATTGGCATCACTCTCTTTCGTATACGCGAGAGCGATAGAGACGGGACCATCGTTTTGTCGATTTTCGAACTTGGCGGTAGGCCCTCAGGTAGCCAAGTGGTTAAGGCGTCTGCCGCGAATGCAGAAGACCCTGGTTCGATCTTATCCTTGGGCACCGGATGCCTAGGTCACTTTTTCCTTTGTATATGACATCTATACAGAGTGTTTCCTGTAACATGAGCAGTAAATTAAAACGTAGATTCTACTCCTCAAACAATAAAACTTTTGTTCAACAACTTTAAAAAAATATGAATTTTGTAGATTGTCTCTTTTTCATACAAACTAAATAGTATTTTTAATGTACGTTAAAATCCGTCCAATTGACATTGCTTGTCAGCCTTGTCACCCTACAGACATAATCAATTTCGGAATACATTGCGTGTTCGAATAATCTTTAAAGTGAAATAAAAATCAAACCATAAGTTATTTTTAAAAGTTGCTGAACAAACGTTGTCTGGTTTGTGGAGTAGAATCTACGTTTTAATTTATTGCTCCTATTACAGGAAACACCCGGTATATAATAATATGTTTATAATCTCTCGCAATTTACCTCCTTTCATTTTCAATATAGCAAAAAAAACCAAACCTTGGTTCGGCTATCTAGGCTAACTTATACATAGAAATGTATGTGGCCCAAAATTACGTTGACAAAATTAAAAAGTAATAATTTTGAAATTGAACGCTATTCGAATTCAGTTAGTCTTTTGTTATATTCTTACACATTTTGAAGACAATTAATGTGTATAAAATATTGCAGTTTTCATTTTTAATTTAATTGTATGTATATATTATGTAAGTATAGTCTTTAAGTTTCTTCTTGGTCTGTAAGGGATTAGCGTCTTATCGCCCATTAGCAAAATGCAAATTGGAGGCGCCATAAAAAAAGGTGCAGAACGCTCATTATTGTTAAGGAATTATCAACTCTATGACTCCAGCCAGTAGATGCAAAATTAACTGTATAACTACCGGCAACTTTTACCTGTTAAGGCACGCGCCACTCTGGCACGTGCTGGCCACCCTCACAGGATGCGTTACATTTAATTATTAATATTGAGTCTAAAGTGTAGAGTTAAAGAGTTGATAATACCTTAGCAATAATTAGCGCTCTGAACTTTTTTTATGACACCTCCAGTTTGCAGTTTCCCAACGGGCGATAAGACGCTAATCCCTTACAGACCAAGAATAAACTTAAAGACTATACTTAATAAAATAAATATTTGTCAACGTATTTTTGGGCCACCCTGTGTATATAAGACACTGTAGGGTTGCTCCCCTGCTAACGTAAGCATATAGGTACTACCTGCCTACTTAGCGGATATTAAATACATTATTCAAATAAAAGGTGCATAAATTGCATAGTAAAATGCCTGTTCCCTGTTTCCCTGAATAATGGAAATACCTATACAAGACGTATACAAAAATTGCAAAAATTGGTGGGAATATATAGGATATTTAATGTTTTTTATTTTTGTATTGCGGTGTTTTTTTCTGTTTTTTTAGGGCATCTGTATTTTTTTTAGTGAATTTGAATTAATTTCTTTCGTATTCAAATAATTTATTTGTAAAACATAGGTACATTTAGAGGTCTTATAATATGTTGGTAGGGTGGTATCACTATGTTCCACCATGTGGTATACAAATAGCTACAGTTGGCATGCAGCATGCATATAATTAACTAAAGTTAATTAGTAATTACTTACCTACATGTTTTAGCAGTTATAAAATAACAAAATATAAAATGAGAATAACAATCAGTCAAGTTACTATGAAAATACAAATGTCAATGCGCTATTAATTAATTAAAAAATAAAGGTAGTAATTTAATAACATAATATTTTCATGTGAAATAAGTAAGTCATAAAATATAAAATAACAACAGAATCAAATATCATTTTAGCAAAATAAATTTAGGTAAAGAGAAAAATATATGAATGATTTGAGTTAAGTATTCAGTCAGAGAATAATAAGAATTGTTTATTATCTCTCTTCTCTCTCTCTGTTACTTCTAGTTTATATTTGTACCTATTACTGCAATACTGTAATATTGTATTAAAAAACAAAAAAAAAAATTCAACAAAAAAAATAACCGACTTCACTTAGGATCCGCTATTCCAAGAGGAAGTGGCCGAGTTGCTGTAAAAAATAGTGAAATCACTATAGGTGTGCCTATAATAGTTGAAGAGTTCCCTCGATTTCTCCATGATCCCATCATCACACCCCGACTTGGTGACAATGGGACCATCTAGGGGATATACCCGTTCGATAAAAAAAAAATTGAAAATCGGTTCACGATTCACGGAGATATCGAGTAACATACATACAAAAAAATTATAAAAATAATAATGATAAAAAAAATCAGTCGAATTGAGAACCTCCTCCTTTTTTGAAGTCGGTTAAAAAGCGATAGTTGAATGCTGTTGAATAAACCGAAGTAAGGAAGTATTTTTTTAAGATGTTGGAATTTTACTAGGGATTTCTATCTACAATTCCGACATAAAAAAACATACTATACCTAAAAACTTAAAACGACTTCAGGGTACGTCTTAAAACAATTAATTAATATTTTTTGTGTTTTTTTCGTGACATCTTAATATTTCCTTAAATTATTATTTTTAATCACTTTTTAAACACAGACAGAGACAGCGTTTACTTGATATTGTTTATTTATAAAATACAAACAAACAAACATACAACTCAGGAGGATACTATGGGCCATCGATCCATCTTACCCGTGAGGTCTGTTATGATCGAGGGCAAAAACGACATAACTGAATGTAAATTTCATTTTAATATAGCATCTAAGTTTCATGCAATTAGTATTAAAATCCCTTGCAATAACTCTATAAATTACTATGATGTATCTTATGTACTTATAATAGGGTTTATTTTTAGTTAACAGTACAAAAGAAGTCCTTAAGGACAATATTAATGAGTTATAATACTAACCGCCGATAATGTTTAGTAATTAATTACGGAGATTCGTCGGTCAACGATAAACGATAATATCGGTGACGCGGGAGTTTTGTTTTTGCGTCGTGTGTGGTCATGCGCAGGAGTTTAAAGAAAGTACACACCGTCATTTTAGATAATGTGTAGTAATAATATACACGTTTACTGAATCATCCTGTATTTGTCAGGAGGCTTTGTATGACGTAAGCTATTAAATATTTATTATGTGACAATTTGTGGCGACTCAATCACAATTTATTTAAGTACCTATCTATACCAATTTAGTACATAAAAAATTAAGTTATCAAATGATTTATTTAACGTAAAATAGTGTTACAATTTTAATTAATCATTAGCCAACAACAAGAACGTGGCGCTAGTGCAGGGCAGAGGCAGACGGGCTGGGTAGGGCAGCACCGTCGATGAAACTGAAGAAATGTTGGGTGGATTTGAATCTGTGCCGTGTCCCACGGATACACATGTACATAAAAAATTGAGAAATTGGGCGATAATTATTTTGACTAATACAAAATTTTCCAGGAAACCTCACATATATCGAAACATTTCAAATTGTGAAAATGAAAAAATATGCACAGTTATAATTATAATTCATATAATTTTGCGTACCACCGTAAATTTTATTTGTACCTATACAAATAAAATTTTGACTATGATTTAATGTGTATTCTGCCTGTCTTAACCTACGGTGCTCAAACATGGTCGCTCACTGAGAGAAGTCCAAATTGAAGGTCTGCCAGCGAGCAATGGAGCGCAATCCTAGGTTTGGGACACTATTTTAGTGGTATGTAGACGCAACCGACAGTGCTTGCTACACAGAGGTAGAATTCTATGCCTACTAGACTACTAGAGTCTTTCACTTTGTTTAAGATTTTTAACTTCTATGAGACACAATCTACTAAGTATTCTTTGGCATTCGTACAGTGAACCTTCAGCCTAACCGTTGTCCCTCACGTTGGCCAACACCATTAATTTACAACCACACAATGTTGAACAGATAACGCGGTGGACTTTCGGATCAGCTTTTATGAAACCCTTGAGCTTAAGCGGTTTAAATTGATAACACGGTAATGTTCACAAGCTCGTATCTCAATCTGTTTGCTGGTGGAATGTGTAACTTATTTTGATTTAAATAAAGTTGAAATTAAGGAAAAGTTTAAAAAATTATAAGATTTTTGTGTGTTAATGTAATGTTATAGGCTTTGTGCTGCAATGCAAAGGATTAGCTTATCTCTGTGTGCTCTGAACTGCTCAGATTTTTATTTTTATAAATGACATATGTGTTGGCCATGGAAAACTCCTAATCTTTTTAGCATTTGGCTTTTTGCTTCCGCTTAATTGAACCTGGGGTCCGCTTGGCAACCTAATCCCTGAATTGTTGTAGGCACTAATTTTTTCAATTTAAAATTTGATTCGACTCAAATAAAATTTCGCGTCACTCAGGCAAAAACAAAAGTTAACATTTTTGTTTTGTATTGTATTGTATTGTATTGTAGAACGGGCAAGTTTCCGCAACTCGACGTCTAGCGCCTATTTTTGTTTTACTTGAATACATATATTAATAGTTAATTAATTTGTGCTAGCTGAGCGCTTGTAGCCTGTAAGACGTCCGACTTTCAATCCAGAGGTCTCGGGTTCAAACCCCGGCTCGTACCACTGAGTTTTTCGGAACTTATGTACGGAATATCATTTGATATTTACCAGTCGCTTTTCGGTGAAGGAAAACATCGTAAGGAAACCGGATCTAATCCCAAAAAGGCCTGGTTTCCCCTCTGGGTTGGAAGGTCAGATGGCAGTCGCTTTCGTAAAAACTAGTGTCTACGCCAAATCATGGGATTAGGTTGTCAAGCGGACCCCAAACCGGGATAAACGCTAGGATGATGATGAATTAATTTGTGCTAAGCGTAAACGTCTGCAAGCTACATTTATAATGATTGAATGAAAATTTACGTGACGCGCTTAATTAAGGAACTACTGGAAAAATTCACTAAGTGTCGAATCGAAAGCTCAGTTGGTTAGAGCGATGGACACGTGCTCCGAAAGATCGTAAGTTAGCGCGGATTTTTTAAATTTTTCCTTCAATTATAAAATTATTTAGTGTCATTATATTTAAGCTTATTAATTAATACGTTTTACCACACCACACCTCAAAACTTAATATTAACAAATAATAAAGTAAAGTGCTAAAGGCAACCAAATATGCAATGAGCACTCTAACCTAACCCATTCCTCTATCTCTACAGTTATAAAACTGGAAGTCCATAATGTTGCACGTATGTATTAGCAGTTGTAAAACGATTAGCCGGTTCGGATGTATGGCTGTTTGTTTCCTTACCTCTGTTTGTATGACTAATAGTTGCAATAGTGCCATGTTGCGGTGAAACAAACAAACAAAAAACTCAAGTAAACTCCGTTGTACAGTCAGCAGCAGGAGTAGCTAAGCTGGTAGAGTGTTCTAAATGACCTACACACGCTCTTATTCTCTTAACAATAAAGTCGTGTCCAGCCCATTTTGAACACTCTACCCCCTTAGCTACTTTTGCTGCTGACTGTACTGAAAAACAAAAAGAGATTCTTATTTTAACTTAAATTATAATACTTAATTAAAACAAATGACGACTATAAGTACTATAACCTAATATATAGCAGCTTTATTAACCAATACAACTTATGTTTAATATACCTAATAGCGTTTGCTATAAAAGAATGCAATCAAAAATTATATATTTTTCACCTCACTAGCTCGGCAAGCCCTTTTTGTTTGTTTAATATCTATTGTGAAAATCGCTTTTTATCCACATGTGGTGAAAGAGTTTTGACATAAGTGACAAGTGGCTTAAGTGACATTTGACAGCTAACAAAACGTAAAACGTTAAAAGTGCAGAATTTTTAACATCGCAATTAATGAATTGCATCGAGTAAAAACACTTAATACAGTCTTACAACTTTATTTTAATTCATAAATATCAGCATTCAACATTAATCTTCATTCTTTTTGTAAAAACGGATAAATTGTTCTGACAGCCGAATAAGTCTACGTACGAACAAAACGCATCTGACATTTAATAAAACCTTTTACGTCAAAACTTTTCATTTCAATTCATCCATCATATCATATCAACGTTAAATATTCGCATGTTTTTCTAGGTTGTTTTGGTAAAAATTAGTGATTCGAGTGATGAAGAAGTATTAAACACCTGAGGAATTACGGGAAACCGAGCAAAATGCACCCTTTTTCTTATTTTCCTCGCTGTAGTGAGGTGAAAAGTTTTGTGTTATACACGGGTGAAAGTTATTTTACGTCTCGTGTATTAAAGCACTCGCTACGCTCAGGATTCTATTTTTGAACCACTCGCTTCGCTCGTGGTCAATAATAGAATCCTTTCGCTAGCTCCTGCTTCAAATAACACTCGCACGTAAAATACAACTTTCACCACTTGTATAACAAATAACTATTTCTTCTCAATTAAACATTGGCAACATATACGACCACAGCCTAAGAACTTTTTGAAGCTTATGTCGATTGCGCCATCTATGTCAAAGCTACGTAAAGAGACCGTCACTAGTAGTACACTAGTAGCTACTAGGTGGAGTAGCAGTGCAGGTGACATTTCTCTTACATATTCGGTATCTTTAGGGGGCTTTGACATAGATGGCGCAATCGACATGAGCTTCAAAAAGTTCTTAGGCTGTGGTCGTCTATATCTCTATAATCTCTGATTTTGGGAATTGAGTGAAATGGTTTACGGATTTTTTTACCGTAATTAAATTTTATTGAACACCAACCATTCTTTCGGAGTAAGTTTCGTAGTATAGCAGGCAGGAAGTAGGTAAGTTGTAATACCTACTTAATTGTTATATCAAATAGCAGACGAATATACGTGGCGTCTTTAGTCTACACTTTAAGTATGGTTTTCATGTTTTAGAAATTTCTAGTTCTAAACTAAACCAGAAAGATAGCTAACCAAATTACCTTGTTTCCGACTTTCCCAGCCACGGCCTTAAGAAGAAAAGCAAACAATCGAAGCCAAGAAGCTGCAGATTAGATGTTAAACCACTTCTGTGAGTTCTCAACTGAACCCGCCACAAGACGCCATTGTTGTCGGAGAAAGTCTGCCGAGAAAATGTACAAATTGTAATTACGAATAGATATTTTGTTCTGGAATAGACCTGTTATGTTAGAATTAATTCAATTTTTAAAATAAAGGCATTCTGTCCACAATATTGGGACAATTTTGCAAATGTCGAAGTAGAGACGACAAGTGTACGGTTAATTAGTTAAAATTTCGCTCCAAGAGCTGGACGTTGTACGGTGAGGTTAGGCTTTTTATAAGGAGATAGCTACTCCCTACAAAAAGCACGTGGACTAACGGATATCTAACTCAAACAGGGGTTACACTTGTTTTCAGATTAATTCTTCATTAGTTGCACACTAGTTCGTTAAATCACTGCAGAATAAGCTATATATTACACACTGAATCACGAAAATGAACAAAAAATAAGAAGTTAATTACAAAACCAAACCACCTTGCTCGACAAGATGGCCGCAAGTCCCTATGTTAGAATTAGAATATTGTTACAGAACAAATTGAAGGGTACACGGAAAGAACATGTCTAGTCACTTTGACAACATTTTGGGGACTTGCGGCCATCTTGTCGAGCAAGGTGGTTTGGTTTCGGGAAAAACTTCTTATTTTATGTTCATTTTCGTGATTCAATGTGTAATATATAGCTTATTCTGCAGTGATTTAACGAACTAGTGAGCAACTAATGAAGAATTAGTCTCGAAACATGTGTAACCCCTGTTTGAGTTAGATATCCGTTAGTCCACGTGCTGTTTGTAGGGAGTAGCTATCTCCTTATAAAAAGCCTAACCTCACCGTACAATGTCCAGCTCTTGGAGCGAAATTTTAATTAATTAACCGTACACTTGTCGTATCTACTTCGACATTGGCAAAATTGTCCCAATATTGTGGACAGAATGCCATATTTTAAAAATTGAATTGACAACATTTTGAGTTATAGCGGTTTTAAAGTTTGGAACGATTCAATTAACCATACTATTTTCGTAACTAGGTGGTTTGTATGAATTAAAAAGTGGATATGTTAAATATTCCAGCTGTGACAGAAGTTGTTGCTAATAGTTCATTGCAAGCTCTATATTTTGATACAAAAATCACATTTTACGAAAAAAGGGACTAGACTTGTTCTTTCCGTGTACCCTTCAATTCATATCTGGTTTAAATCTGAAATGACTGAAATGAGATAAAACAATTGCAAAAACATATAAATCATTAATGCAAAAAAACGTAGTTTATATATTAATTCTATTTTAACCTATAGTAGCCGACCCAGCGAACTTCGTACCGCCTGCCAACGAGATATTAATTTTTTTTACTCCAATATTTTAATACCTAGTTATTCTGCTATTTGGGGCAGAAATAAATGCAAAAAATCAAACATCAATAAAATGGGTTTAGCCATTCTTAAGTTATAGATGATGTAGCCGACACCGACTTTTTTATATATACATATATGTATAAATATAGATGTACAGATGGTCAATTTATTGGCAAATAAAACAAACGCCTAACGAAAACCTGTCTGCAAATAATCTTACGCAATACACTCGAATCGAATCCATTACATCAAGAAAATAATAATAAGTGAGCGTAAAATCTGGTACTTATTAGTTTTTATATTTTCTATAAAACAAATAAAACAAACCAGTCTAATTGCGTTACTGGGACTTCATTCAGACACGGAGGAAATTAAATACAAATTCAATAAGGAAGGGATACACACAATCACCCCAAAAAAATGGCGCCACAATTAATACTGGCGCAAGAACGACTTGTGAAGCAGTTTCTCTGACAGTTTTATTACGGTATAAGACTGGCCGTTTACAAATTTCCATGAGCCATTTTTTCAGTACTTAAATCTTGATTGAGTCTGTAGAGTCTGTCCGGAAAGAAGTGTCGTAGTTTATATGGGATCTCCTCTATTCCGAACAAAAAGTGTAGAAATTAAAAAGTGGCAACATCGTAGTGTCGTCCTTTTCAAATCAATCTAAGAAAACAGGGTACACTACGATGTTGTCACTTTTTAATTTCTACACTTTTTGGTCGGAATATACATTCAATGACACTTCTCTTTTCGGACCGACTCTATAGTACAGGTAAATATGCCGTTTTGGCGGCAAAATACGAGTATGTACATCAACTCTGACGCGTGACGTTCATAAGTGCATTTTAATGTGCCTACATTGAAAAATTATCTTTTATCTTTTATAAAGCCCGCAACAATGCAATACACGATACATTTCCAAAATTACATCAACACATTAAGAATAAGGGCCTGATATCGGAAATAACAATTTATATGTAAATAGTATTATTTTACACGTCCGTCTAATTAAGTATTAGTATTCTATTACTTTGGAAAGTGATTATTGGTCGGTAAATTCTTCGAGTCCATTTAGTACGCAGCGTGACGGAGATTTGTGGGAGATATATTAAGTGAAAGGCTTTTTGAACCCACTTCAAAAGTGTGTGTTCTTTATTCTCCATAAAAGCTAACAGCTAACGTCAACATACTTATATGGTAGGTACTTAAAATATATAAATTATCACATTATATAGTGGTAAATAGCTATTAAAGTTTGCAATGCAACAAACCAGGGGGCCGATTTTTGACTTTTAAGCGGTCGAATTCAAAGAATTTAAGCTAGAATATAATGGGACACTAAAGTTTTTTGCCATTATTTACACATAAAATTAATAGTATAAATAATGATGATTTTATATTGCTATCTCTGTCATTTTTAAAACATAATTTCTTAATTTTATTTTTAGTTTAGTATTTGTACTGTAGTACCTCTGTATATTTAGTTATGTAAATAAATGAATTAAATTTTTTATTCAGAGTTTTAAATGTCAGATTTGAGCGCTCGAATCTCAATGACGCCCCCAGATGATGGAAAAACTCATTCAAACGCACAACACGCTTATATACGGTTTAAAATACATTTAAGTAGTTAAATTATTATTACAAATTATAAATTATGATCTACAGTAGCAGACATTCAAATGTTAATATATTGAGTCAATAATATATTTTTTGTCCACCTAGGTACAGTCGCCAACTCGCCATCAGATATATAGGAGCTGTGAAGGTGGTCACAAATATCTGCAGAACGCCTCTATTGTGAAGGCGATATAGTCCATGTTCATATTTTCGAGTACCTTGGCCGCTCCGATCCGATATATTTGATGGCGACTGTACTTAAACGACAATATTTAGTTAACCTTTATAATAAGTATTAGGCAATAATAAAGTATATATATATATATATATATATATATGATTTTAAGCTAACATGGTCATTAACATTACAAAAACTATTTAAAACGGGATATTTACCATGTGAGTTTTTTATTTTGAGCTTCCGATATTTCGGCACAGTTGCATGCGCCATTATCACGGAGTAACTGAAGTTGCTGCGAGTGTCAGTTGTGGTCTACCCACACACCATAGCGATCTACCCTCTTTCGAGTTCGCTTTTTTCGTCCGTTGTCACTGCTACTACTACCGTCCGCATTCTCACTTGGAACTCGATCACGGTTACGACACACTACACTTACGGTATCAACTCGCGCGGTGTTTACCGAAATAGACTGTTTTGGTTTTGAGAACTTACGGATCACTGGATGCCAGACACTTGACAAATGAAAGCCGTCTTCCCGGTTGAAATTCTTATATTTAAGAATTTCAATGGCCTCCTTAACCATCCTGGGTATATAGTGTCTTTCAGTCGAGAGTATCTGAGGGTTGTGCAACTCAATCCAATGGTTAGTTCCCGCTTCCATTGGATTGAGTTGCACAACCCTCAGATACTCTCGACTGAAAGACACTATATACCCAGGATGGTTAAGGAGGCCATTGAAATTCTTAAATATAAGAATTTCAACCGGGAAGACGGCTTTCATTTGTCAAGTGTCTGGCATCCAGTGATCCGTAAGTTCTCAAAACCAAAACAGTCTATTTCGGTAAACACCGCGCGAGTTGATACCGTAAGTGTAGTGTGTCGTAACCGTGATCGAGTTCCAAGTGAGAATGCGGACGGTAGTAGTAGCAGTGACAACGGACGAAAAAAGCGAACTCGAAAGAGGGTAGATCGCTATGGTGTGTGGGTAGACCACAACTGACACTCGCAGCAACTTCAGTTACTCCGTGATAATGGCGCATGCAACTGTGCCGAAATATCGGAAGCTCAAAATAAAAAACTCACATGGTAAATATCCCGTTTTAAATAGTTTTTGTTATATATATATATTACGTCAGAACCATTTGTAGTCTATAAGTACTAAGTAAAATAATATTGTCTAAACATATGAAGTACCTAACAGTTAGGGGTCACTTTCAGAAACCGAATGAGTCGATGTACCTAAAGTCTGAAGATCAACATTATTTTATTACAAATAAATACTGCCACGTGGGAAGCCATTTGGTAGCTGATTTAATAAAATCCTGGTTTCTATAGTGCTAGAAACGATTATTCTATATTCTATTCTGTCATTATCATCGGACATAATTTTATTACTCCGATACGTTAAGAGTCGCCAGGACGCTCGCGTGAACTCGCGTTCCCATACAAACGTAGTTTAGCTCTCATTTTAATTTCGATATGCTTTAGAACCATGAAATTTGTCGTGGACATTCTAGTAGTACAGATCTAGGTCGGACATTCGTTTTCTTTGCTAAAAATTATAATACAAAGAAACTATAGCAAAAATAAGTTTTGTATGTATATAACTGTAACTGGCCGTATTTTCTTTGTATTAAAATTTTTAGCAACGAAAACGAATGTCCGACCTAGATCTGGGGGGTGATTTTTGAGATTCGAGCACTCGAAAGTGACATTTAAAACGATGAAATTATGTTTTAAAAATAAAAGCGATAGAAATTTAAAATAATGATTATTTAAACTATTAATTCCATGCGAAAAAATTGGTGACAAACTTTTGTGCGAGCTTGAATTTTTTGAATTCGAGCGTCCGGCTGTCAAAAATCGGCCCCCTGTACTACTAGAATGCCCATGCCAAATTTCGTGGTTCTAAAGCATGTCGTTTTAAAATGAGAGCTAAACTACGTTTGTATGGGGACGCGAGTTCACGCGAGCGTCCTGGCGACTCTTAAAAACCGGCGAAGTGGGTGTCGGACTACGCATAATGTAGGGTTTCTTACCTAGTAGCGAAAATATTACTATCGCAAGGTCGTATCTGCCTATGTACGTAGTTTTTTGGAGATACCTAACTCAAAAACGTCTTAAGCGATAATGTTCTAAATAATTTAAAACAAAAAAAGAACCGACTTCACTTAGGATCCGCTATTCCAAGAGGAAGTGGCCGAGTTGCTGTAAAAAATAGTGAAATCACTATAGGTGTGCCTATAATAGTTGAAGAGTTCCCTCGATTTCTCCAGGATCCCATCATCAGACCCTGACTTGGTGACAATGGGACCATCTACGGGTTATACCTGTTCGATTAAAAAAAAATTTGAAAATCGGTTCACGATTCACGGAGATATGGAGTAACATACATACAAAAAAAAAAAATGATAAAAAAAAATTAAAAAAAAAATCAGTCGAATTGAGAACCTCCTCCTTTTTTGAAGTCGGTTAAAAATAGAAATGCTCTTTATGAAAAAAAACTAGGACACAAAATATATTAATAAAATCGGTTAAGAACATTTGAAATTTTTTAAAGAGAAACTTTCCTTCTCAATAAAAAGGGTTACAGAAATATAGTTCTGCTAAAATACATCTTTTTGCCAAACTAAACAAATTTAAGATCAAATAGGTACTAACCGAACATTGTCTGTACGCCATCGCAAGTTCAACGAAATGATTTGCATTCTTACCTTGTAGCTCGTTAAAAATATGCAAAATTGTACATGAAAAAACATTTCAAAACATTGTTAAAAGTTCCAAAAGAAGTAAAAACGAACACATGTTTCTCAGATTCAATTCTTGTAACCGAATTGAATAATTTAAGGTAGTGTACTCACACACTGTTTACAGGGTTCATTTACGAAAAATAGTTTTAATCTATAACAGTATGGATGGAAGCTTGTTGTGAGAGATCATAAGATATTATACATTCGAATTATTATCGTCTACTATTATCGTAATCGTACTATCAGCTGCAGAATTGCCTACCCAATATATGTATGAATTCATTCACAATGTAGATATGCTATTTTGCTGCTCACCGTACCTATATCTTTTTAAAAACCTAGTTTGTGTCGATAGGGAATTTTCCAAGTCTATACTCAGGTCTTTCATTATATCCTGATTTGAAGTTTTGTTTACTTTTTCATAAATAAGTAAATAATTCTCTTTGTCTGTTCTTGTTCTTCCCAAAATAGTGTTAATATTTTCTCTCGTATCAGTACCTACCTAAGTTTAATATATTTTCTCTGCTATTCTTTATGACCAGCAATTTTTATTTCCATTGATTATAAGGTGGCTTCCATACAGCGTTATTATGCAGCCCGCTGATACGTATGTCTACATAATAAAGATCGAGAACTCACTCATTGGATGGCTCATAATAAGGGCTTATAATATTATCAGATATCAGGGTCAATATTTAATCAATTCTATTATACACAACGGCACGCCTTAAAGACCAGAGATGGACAAAAACTGTGACAGCATGGAAGGGACCCGTAGGCAAAAGAAAGAAAGGTAGACCCCTAAATAGATGGGACGATGAAATAAAAGACGCAGCGGGTCCAAATTGGATGAAAACAGCACAATCCAGAGAAAACTGGGCCAATTTGGAGGAGGCCTTCACCTGTAGAGGGGTTCGTGCAGAGGAATAAATATTCATAGATTATAACTATAAGTCGACTAACACAATTTCCTAATTCTCTGTAAGAAATAAAGGCTTTTTTATTTTATTTTATTTATTATTATACACAAATGTTGCAATTAAAATACTCGCTTATTTGAAAAGGAACCCTAACTTAAAAAAATGTTCTTCGACACTAACTGGAGTTATTTTTTGGTTTTTCACATTACGCATTATATAGTGACTTGCACTCGCCGACAATTAGACCTGCGATTTTCATTTTCATTGTTAACTATTACTTTTGAAAACACAATGAGAAATTTTGTAGTTTTAATTTTTTTAGTTCATCAGACTTCGGGTATTATTTACTCCTTAAATTGTAAGTATTTTTTATTATTATTATATATCTATATATAGTTATGAATCTTAATGTTTTTCGGTCCCTATATCAAATTTGAGGAGCCTAAGTTGAGTCTTTGTCTAAAACTCCAGAAGCTTTTAGAATACTGAACTATTAGTGATCTCTTGACGTCTTTTGACACTTCGTTTCGAGAACTTTCCATCAAGGTAAAATCATATATTTTAGATATACTACTATGTGTCTATGCTTTGATATATTCTTCATCTATCTCTATCACAAGGATGATTCTTTACTTACATTTACTTTAAGAATCGTGGGAGTGTGCACTAGACAGTTCTAATGGCGGGAAAGAGGGGATAGTTAGATACCTTCCTTGACAAATATTTACTTAATATTTGGATTCCAGCGACGGAGTACTATAAAATGCCGGAGTTGTATGAGATGGACGATTACGATCGGTGCCTGACCGAGCCGGATGCACTCTACTGCGTGGTCGACGCCGATTTGTACCCCGGAGATAATCCTGAGCTCATGGAGACCATCAAAGTACGTTAAAATCTCTACTCGGCTGTTTTCCCACAATCTCCGTCCTCCAAAATAATCAAATATCTTTGATTTCATTTGACACTATATCATGCTCATGCCTGTTATGTGTACATAAAACAAGTGAATTGGTTTTCGTAATCAGTCAATGGTTTAAAAATATTTATTGTAAAACAATTAACTCTTTTACCACTGTTTTTTATAGGAGTACTCTGAATATAAAAGAAAACATTATAACCACACACAAGTGCATAGAGCTGTGTGCATTACAAAAACTTGCAAGGACTTTATACAAAACAGGACGCTAGAAGAAGAAGCGGACCTAAAGTTGATCCTTGGGGAGTGCGTTAATGATTCCTTGTGGCGAGATTATAAACTGAACGCTAGGTAATGTATTTTTTTAAATCTCTTCTTACACTTGAAGAGAGCCTAAAGGAAAGGTCTAAACATTATTAGGACCAAAGCTAGTCTGAAAATAGAAGTAGTTTCTTCTCAAATGCTTCTTACAACTCTATATAAAACACGATTAAGTTTGCTTTTGTGAAAATGACGTTGAAAATATCGTAAACATCATTAATTTACTTTACAGACTGTCAAATATCTCAACATGCAAGAAACATGGGGCAAAAAGGCAGTTCAGCACAGGAGACTATGTTATGGCAGCGGTTTTTATAGTTTTGATTATACTTAATGCGCTGGGAACTTTGCACGATGAGCTCAAAGGAGAAACCCCAGGTACAGCTAATTCCAACAAACTTTCGTCTGCCTGCTCTAGCTGTCTTATCTGTTTCACTCTCAAACCGCTAAACTTATTAAGATATAAGAAATAGCTATATGGAGATAGGTTGAGTTCCTGGGAAGGACTTAGGATTATTTGTTTAAGGGGGGAGGAATTTAAAATGCTGTCTAAACGTTGGCTGTTATATTTTTTGTGTGTGTTCGAAACGGGCAAAAGCTAGCATTATAGTGACATCGAAGATGTATTTAAAATATTCTAACTCCTAAACCACACAATTCATTTCAGGAAACCCTATATTACTGGCGTTCTCATTACGAAGAAACTGGCGCAAATTGATAGCCCCGAGTAGCGCAGGCTCCGATCATAGGCTACGGAGGCTAAAGGCTGTAAATGGATTGAGGTGAGGTATAACAAGGTGTTTTACATCTGAAGGGTGCCTGGAACCCTGGAAGATATCGCTTTTTACTACTTTAATTAGCAGTATTTTCTGTGCTGATTTCTTTTTAAGGTGTGAACAGTTTAAGGTGTAAGAGTTTATTTTTTGTATATATTGGCCTCTATTGGCCTCTATTCAGCGGGAAATCATGATTCTAATCCGTACATCCATTACCTACAGATCTCTGACGATATTGGGCGTGTTCTCAACCCACACTGCGCTGGCAATCGGTTTCTCGTACGTTAAGAATCCTGATTACTTTGAAACGGTGAGAAAATTTCATTTTTTTGTATGTTACACATGTGTCTGCTAATTATAAACATCTTATAAATATAAATATAGCAAAGCATAGTTATCCAACGCTTCGTCTTTCCAGTAGAATAATTAAAAAAAATCTTGAAATACAAATAAGATTAGCAAATGTTCTACTAAGCGAGTAACAATTATGATTACGATTAATTAAGCGTCTTGAGAGACACTGTCATTTTAAGTGAACTGCACTTTGTTGCTTCAACCTCTATTTTGTACGTATTTTAAGGATATATTATTACGCAACGGAGCCACGAAGTTACATCGCCTAGATCAAACTAGTCTTAAGTTATTTTATATGTTTTGTTTTGTAGTTCGCAGCTAGTGCCTTGGTTTTTACTGTAATGCTGTGTAACGAATAGTTTGAATAAAAATAAATAAATAAGTAATAAATAAATGAAATCAAAAGATGATGCACGATGTTAACGACGGGGGACTCTATTTATCTATTTAGCCGTCACACAGTAAATATTCCTTTTTATTAAGGGTCGTCAACTTACATGGAGTTGCAGGTCTCCTAAGACTCCGGTCGCTGCTTACCATCCGGCGGGCTCGTTTACCACTGTCGTGTATAAAAGTAAGCTATGTTCCAGGCGTACGACGACCCTCTAAAAAACCTCCTCATCCAAGGCCCGCTAGTAACGTACACATTCCTCACGCTGTCTGCTTTCCTGGTAGCCTTCAACGAAGAAATGAAAGCTGATAGCCGTAAGACTAGTGTGTGGGGCTGGCCTAAGGACATTTTGATGCGGTATTTAAGGTGAGGACAAGATTTATGATGCAATCGGTTCCACTAGTATACTCAGGGCTGGATTAACCTTATCTGGGTTTCTTAAGCAATGCAATTCTCGCGGCACTTTTCCATACGTCCGAAGATCATCAATTCATCAGCCTTCTTAAGTTGAAAGGTATTATGACCGCGCACTGGTCTCCTGGTCGATGCCTTGGACAGTTGCCTTCTCTGCCAAAATGTTAATCCAGTTCTGGTTATACTATGTGCAAGCCATCCCGCGACGTTCCCCCTAACGGTAGAGCGGACGACGCCGGTGTGTTTTTAGTGGGTAGGCCTCTCCCCTCCCTCCGGCTAGCGGAGGGAGTTGTGGGAGGAGGAGAGTCCCACATACCCCCCACTATGGCCCTCCCTAGGGCCATAGTGGGGGGCCATAGTGGGGTGGTTCTGGTTACACTGCTTCGAAAATTATTCCATGATCTAGGAATTGACTGGTTCTGCTATCTTTATTTTATATGATAGGTATTTTTTTTAATAAAAGAATAGTAGAAAAATCCACTCCTCAGGCGAGACTCGACTCGAACTCGCAACTCTGGGAAACATGTCCATCGCTCTGACCAACTGAGCTACTGAGACCTACCTGATGACTGCAAACTTATCCACCATATCGCCTTTACGCCTAGCGACAATATCTGCCGAAGAAGTCTTACACTTCTTAACCAGCCATCGGAGTCCCAAGTTGCATTAAATATTTACCGATACCTGACAATACTCTACCCTACCCCATACTACAATTAATTTTATGATTCATAATTATTGATAGGTACATTTTTGACACTAATAAAATGAAATTTTTCTGACACTGATAGCGGCATATTTGTCGTTTGGGAGATGCGACCATTAAAGAAAGATGTTTGAACTTGGTACAATCAGCATGCAAAACGACACCAACAAGGCGTCCTAATTGAATTGTGCCTGTAATTTTCTGTAAATATTTAAGTATTTTTTCTTTTTTCATGAGACTTACCAGGCTTAATTTTGCAACAGATTAACGCCATCCCTAGCTCTAGTGATGTTCACCATCATGACCGTGAACCGTCACTTCGGCGATGGACCACAATGGGAGCTCGCGGTCACGAGCGAGGCTGAGGCGTGCCACAAATATTGGTGGGCGCATCTGCTGTATATCAACAACTACATTTATAATGACAACATGTGTCTGCCTCAGGGTTGGTAAGTGTCTTGCTGTGTAGGGTTTATTCTCATTCTTATTTAAATTGTGAAAGTATAATAAATTTCAACTGGCCTTGGTTGGACGGAGCTGGAGGAGGCCGCACAGGACCGTGACCAATGGAAATCCCTTCTGAGAGCCCTATGTCCCTGATGAGGGATAACAGGATACCATCATCATCATACTAAATTTCAGCTCAACCAGACACCAGGTGGTTGAAATTTAATTTACGATGCGAAGGTGTCTTGATGCAGCAACGATGGAATAGATATAGATGGCAGCTTCAGTACAAAAATACATTCAAAAAGGTTGTGATATTCCCCTCCCTGACAGTAATCTATTACACCTTCCGGGCTTTGAATACTACCCAATTACTCGCTATTTGAAAAATGTGATTGGATAATCAAAACGTTGGTAGTCTAAAATAAAATTCTAGACGTCAAATCTTATGCGCGTTATGTATACCTCACTATATGCCCCACCTCCGATGTAAATTTTTTGTCGTGTCATTATTTAGAGTTGATAAGACTTATTGTTTTATCCTTCGCTTTGATGCAGGTACCTGGCAGCAGATACCCAACTATATGCCTTGGGTCTTTTGGTATTCAAGCTGTTCCGCCGGCCACGTTATCAGGCCATAGCGCTCGGTGCCTTGGGCCTCGCCTCGCTCGCGATTTCCGCAGCTCACACATACTTTCAGGATCTTGATGCTGTGTCCTACCAGTCACCAGAGTAAGTTCATCTAGACTTACAGATGTGATCAACCCATCGGCAACCTGGAACGCGCTTTTGTGTCTTCAATTTTTCCTTACACTACCAGTTGTTCCACCCATAAATGTGTCATCTATGTAGATATGTGATATTATGTTTAAAAAAGTCAGAATACGACATTGGACGGATACAAAAATACGCTTGTAACACAAAGATATTAAAAATCAGTAAAAAAAAGTTAAAGGTTCTGGATATGCTCTTTGAATAGCAAAGGCTCCAAGCGAGGAGCTGCTTAATCCTTCTATTTTAATTTGTTTTCTTTTCCAGAATGTTTCGTACCGTCTATAAAAACTACGACACCTTTCGTACCATGTATGTCGGATCACACACCAACCTCGGCCCCTACGTCATAGGCCTCGCTGGGGGCCTGCTAGCCTTCCACTGGTTCAAGAACGAGAAGACGGTCTCTGAGAAATGTCAGGTATTCCACTTTTATTATGAGCTTACAGGTATACCTACTGATCAATTGGTAAGGAGTATTGATCCAATTTCACAAATGGGAGGAGTTTGCCGAGGACAAAGACCAATCGTGCAGACTGGTGTTTGATGGGCGTAAACTGTATGACGAAGCAAGTTTAGCGCAAATGCACGAGCTAAAATATAATTGCTAACAAATGTTAAGCGGTCCAGACACTGTCAGTAATAACGTCATTATTTCTGTACCTGTCCATTTCTATGTATATGAAGAATGAGAAGGACGGGTATAGAAATAATGTCATTGTTACTGACAATGTTTGGTCAGCTTTAAAGTTTTAAGACAGCAAAAATTATGTAACACAAACTTAAATGTTAGATTACAAAACTTTAAATAAAGTTACCCACAAAAGTCTATAACTAACATGAAAATGAGATATTGCTATTATTTCCGCTACTCTTGCGTGTGAGTGTGATGAAAATTAAAATATTCTGACATAGAACGTTTCCAACATTATATGTTTCAGAAATTCGGCTGGTTTGTAAAGCTGATATTCCCTCTGTGCCTGGTGGTGGTGTACTCCGCCGCCTTCCTCTACACGGACGGCTACCAGCCCTCGATGCTGGTGAGGGTCCTGGTGGCTACACTGCGGACACCCGCCTTCCAACTGCTTGTGGTCGCGTGTTTGTTGGCGTGCATATTTAAGGCTGAAAGTACGTAGTCCATACTCCTGCACCCGTCTATCAGTAAGTCGGTCTGTCAATCTGTTAATTTTCTCAAGAAGGTGTAAAGAGTGGAAAAAATTACTAACAAAGTATGTTCTACGCAGATAAACTTTTGGGCAGAAACAATGATATTTACAATTTAGAAAAATAAGCAGAAAAAGAAAAAAAAGCAAGCAAGGAAGAAAAGAATAAGTACAGGAAATAAGCTAATTATTTATCACCTTCTAGACGACATTCTGTACCGCGATTAGAACATTGAGATAGCTGTCAATCCGTATCAATTTAGACGTAAGTATAATTGCAAATCTGACAACTCGAATTTTTTCTACGGCATAATATGAGCGGCGGAACTGAGTTGAGGAAGGTTTGCTGTAGATAGGAAGGCGTGGCGCGAGTTCGGCGAGTTTGTGAAGGCACTCTGCACTTCTTGGGTGCCTTAGTACTACAATAACAGTTTTAATTGTTCTCCTAACAGTTTTCTGACCGTGTACTAATATGTATGGTGGATTTCAGATCTAGTTCGAGGTATTCTAGAATGGCCCGGCTTCACATGGATGGCGCGACTCTCGTACGGTGCTTTCCTGGTTCACAGTATCATCCAACGATGTATGGTCGGGAGTCAGAGGCTGCCGACGTACGCCACTGACGTTTATTTTGTATGTATAGACACAGCTGAAAATATGGATACAATTAATGTGTCAAAAATATGTAGCCACGATTCTATTACTTAGGCGATTATCACACTGGCGACGGATCCGCATGCGGGGACGGTGCGCGAGCGAGATAACGCTATACACATGCAGAGCGCTATCTCGCTCGCGCACCGGCGCCGCATGCGGATCCGTCGCCAATGTGATAACCGCCTAAGGCGTAAAATCTTGGACGTAGTAGACGTGATCGTACCATATATACAGGGTGTCCAGTCAATAATGGATAACTTTCTAACCACCAATAGGCCACCTTAGGCTGGTCCAGAAAATCCACTTTAGGGTTTAGTAAAAGTCCCCTGGTTTTCGAGATATTTTCACACTTTTCATAATTTTAAGTTTTCGGTTCCTTATTTGACTGTTATCAATATCATCGTGGTAACGAGAAATGTAAAGATTATGAAGACACTTTAATATCAGTTAGTTAGTAGCACTATTTGAGACAATTTTTCAAAAAACAGAACGGAAAAATCATTACATTCTCGTTACCACGATGATAACAGTCAAATAAGGAACCGAAAACTTAAAATTATGAAAAGTGTGAAAATCTCGAAAACCAGGGAACTTTTACTAAACCCTAAAGTGGATTTTCTGGACCAGCCTAAGGTGGCCTATTGGTGGTTAGAAGGTTATCCATTATTTACTGGACACCCTGTATACATAAATATAGGGACAAATCTATGAATTTAAAACGCATATAATATATCTTCGTCTCGTTTTAACTGAGCTTTATGTTCATAACTTCATAAGCAAAAAGATGAAGAAATGCGAATGTAAATCACCTGGACTTGCAGGTATCCATAGGCTACTGTAACTGCTTGCCGTAAGACGGGTTTGTTTGGTACTGTCGTGGTGTAAAAACGTAAAAAACCTAATGCACCCAAAAATCCAAAATGGGGCCTTTTACCGAGTTGTACATTATACTTTTCATTTGGAATACGAGGAAGGTAAAATACATGTGTGGTCATATTAAGCAAAACCTAGGATAAACATGAATATTTGAGGCAAAATAATTGTCAGAATGGAAATGAAATTAGAAATTAATTTTAAACGAATTTTCATATAAATGGTGAAAAAAAAACGTGAAAGCTTTAAACGCCATAGGCTCAAAATGAATCTCTTTCCGATAAACGATGATATCTTTTAAGACCATGAACAAAAACAATTATTATTCAAACTACACAATAAACTCGTACCTACGCTATTAGTGAAAGAATCAAGTATCTTTAACTTTGTATCACTAAATTGACAATGATTTCACAGCTAATGATCTGCGCTGGGACAGCGTTTCTCTCCACCGTCGTATCAGCGCTCCTGTGGCTGACAGTTGAAACTCCTTTGGGGGTCATTGTTAAGAGCATTTTGTCCCCGACCAAGAAACCTGTCACTGAGTGTGAGACAGGGGAAGAAACTACTAAGGTGTAGGGTTGTTGGATAAATCTGAAAAACATGAAACTGAGAAAATTGTGGCTAGTATTTATGGGCACAACAAAACATACCAGCTTAACTGTACTAATTGTCACAGAAAATATCCAAATTCACATCAAAATATTTTTGCAGTGCAAATCAGTATTTTTTTTTTACACAGTTTTTTAACTTATAGGTTTATTGTTTCTGTAGTTTTATTGTGTACATATTTGAAAAATAGAAATATATTTTTTTTATTGACTCCGTATATTCGTTTGTTTATTTATGTGCATGCATATAGTACTAGAATAGTTAAACTTCGTATGAGTATGTGTTTTGAACACGCAGACAAAGTTTTAAAACAAAATCTGAAAAAATATTATTTTTTAGGGTACCTCCCCAACACATGAAGTGGGGGGTAAATTCTGTTTTTTAATCCACCCCTAATGTGTGGGGTATCGTTGGATAGGTCTTTTAATATAAATATGGGTTTTCTAAAACAATTTTTAGACAAAACTAATAGTTTCGTAAATAAAAGCTCCGAAAGTTTCAAAAAGTGATTATCGTATTTCCTTGAAATCTCATTATACATTGATCTCAGCAAAAAAGTGTAAAGAACCTTTTTTGTAGAAAATCATTTGTGGATTAATTAAGTAGAAGAACACTTTTTCGTATGAGCCACCGCTACTGAGTTATTTACGAAAAGCCAAAAAAGGGGACCTTTACACCCCCCTCTCCCCGTTAGCGGCACCCCTATCCATGAGTTCTTTTAGTATGTTGTGTAAGACACCTTTATCTACAACTTCACCAAAATTCAGCTATACACGAATTATTTCTCCTATCGAGCAGTTAGTGGGCTTCCTTCGGTGAGCTAAATAGTATAGCAATAAAAGTGTGTGCTAATTTTTTGATAGGGTATTACTTGTTTCAAATATCATTAATACAAGGTGTAACAAAAATACTGGTGATTCTTTTAAGGGCATAATTGGTATCGTATTCTTATTGTGAAAAACTAAGAAAAAATAATTTTCTCGCGAAATAATTTTTTGGTTTTGTATGGAGGGTTGGCCAGCTGGGCCGACTCGCCCCGTACAAAAAAAAATTTTTTTTCGCGTCCAAAAATTTTTTCTCCTACTTTTTCCTACTCGCAATACGATACCAATTATGCCCTTAAACGGATCACCAGTATTTTTGTCTCTCAAAAAATATACAGGATATTTTTTTGAGCAGCAAAACTCAACCAAATTACGGTCTTTTTTTATTTTTATACCAGTAACCAGAGACCGTGTTTCTGTTAAAAAACTAGACTTTTCTAATTTTCCAGTACATTTCTCTCATTGCTAATGACAGACATTCCAAACGAGAACAACTCTATTAAACAGTGAACAAAAAGCAGTTTTGTCGCTAACAACATAATAATTGTCGAGGTAGAACAGCTTGTATCTCTAGCATAGCATGCATAATGTTACTTTGAGTAAAAAATATAAATATGATTGTAATATTTGTAATTAGCGCGTTAGTTACATATTTCCTTTAACGAAAATAAAATAAAGTTTTGAATATAACGAAGCGAATATATTCTTACAGATTTTCTAGTTTTCTTTTACCTAAGATAATACTTGTTTGATTAAAGTACAATCTCTCTTATTTACTCAATATACTCTTGAAACAATACATTTTTGTATTTCTATTTTAAGAAAACGTGGTTTTATTAAGCGAAGAATCATATTTTTGGTAAAGGAAATAAATACTTGTCACGAGGAAATATTTCCAAGAAAATTATAATGTCTTGAATTGAGAATATCCCGGAAGCTTTTTTTCCGTGTAGATAGATATTTTAATGAATGTAAAACAAAAGTTTTTGGTTATGTTCATGGATAACATCGTAAGTGTAAGATACTGTTTATACTTAAATGTAACAGTAGTAGCAGATATTTGTTTTACTTATTGTCACTTTCTTGCAACTGATAAAAAAATGTTATTTGATGCACGCGTGAAAATGTTTTCTACAACTATCAGCGCTTATTTTCCGTCATTATTTGTCCAGTCACTATCAGTAATGTAATAATGTCATTATTTCTGTACCCATTTATTCTTCGTCTATGTAGGTACATGAAGGATCAGAAGGATGAATAGATAAATAATGACAAATATTATTACTGACAGTGTCGTTCTGTCTGGTCCCTAATTGACTGAGGAGCCGAGCGTAGCGAGGCGACGAACGTCTCCGTTTTAACTCACAAGGAGAGGCCGCACGGGCGCGCGGGTGCGTGTTGGGTCTGGGGTCTCTCACTGGTACGACGATTTGGCATTTTGATGCGTGTGTATTGGTTGGTCAGTGTCGGTCTAGAGGTCGCATTTTTCATCCGATTTTGACGAAACTTGGCATTGTACCTACGTTCCTTGATTTATTTGCCAAAAAATGTCGAGCCTTTTTTTAGATTGGGGGGAAAAAGCCCCCTTTTTAAAATCAATAAATAACGGCTTTTTTATTTCAATCATTTTCAGGTAAATGGTCAAGCCCACACTTCCTTAGAGGTTGTTGTAAAAAAAAGTTTCGATTTTAAATATACCATAAATTCACTCAGAGGAAATGCTCCGAAGTCTACGGTTCACAGAACCACTAGTATAAGTATATTAATGGAAATCGTAAGAGCATGCTAGGCCGGTCAAATAATGATAAAGAAATGTAGATAATGTAATGTCTGAGAACTGGAAATAAGCTAAAATTAGTTTTTGCAAAAGGAACGTATGATGACAATATTTTAATAAAACTAAGCAAATGCGTAAACCTAAGCGTAAGTGCAAAATATTGTAGTTGCTCAATGCATTTACCTACTCAAAAATCACCTTACAGATTGTTTTTCAAACGCCTCAAAACCTATACAAGGCGTATAAAAAATGCTGGTGAGAGCATAATTAAACTAAGAAAAACTAAGAATAAAAAAATTTTTCGCGTAAAAAAAAATGGTTTTGTTTTGAGGGTTGGCCGGCTAGGACGAATGTGTCTCTCACAATATTTTTTTTCGTTTTCAATTGAAAAAAAATCCTACTTTTTTTACTCACAATACGATACCAATTATGAGCTTAAACGAATCACCTGTATTTTTGTTACACCTGTATATCTGTGTTTCATCATCTCAGCCATAAGACGTCCACTGCTGAATATAGGCCGCCCCTTTGGACCTCCATAAGTATCGGTCGGAAGCGACTTGCATCCAGCGTCTTCCGGCGACCTTTATAAGGTCGTCTGTCCATCTTGTAAGTGGACGTCCTACGCTGCACTTGCTAGTCCGTGGTCTCCACTCGAGCACTTTTCGAACCCATCGGCCATCTGCTCTGCGTGCAATGTGGCCTGCCCATTGCCACTTCAGCTTGCTTATCCTGTGGGCTATGTCGGTAACTTTAGTGCGTCTACGGATCTCCTCATTTCTGATTCGATCACGTAGAGAAACTCCGAGCATAGCCCTCTCCATAGCTCGTTGAGCGACTTTGAGCTTTGAGATGAGGCCGATAGTGAAAGACCACGTTTCGGAGCCGTAAGTCATCACTGGTAATACACATCGGTTGAAGACTTTCGTCTATGTTTAGGTAGGTCTATTTAAAGCGAACGGAAACATATACCTGCATATACCTGCCTTGTCAAATAACAATTGTTATCCGAATGCCTATCAAAGGAGGGTAATGCGCTTCCATTTTACGACATCGGTTCGTCGCTGACTGTTCTTTAACAGAAGATTTGTCGTGACTCGTGACCACAAAAGGCTAATAAAATGTACAGTCAACGACAACAAACTTAAATATTAAAGTTGGTTACATAACGTAGACTGACATTCAGGCAGAATGCCCATGTCGTTGAAGGTAGCGCCGAAATTTGGAACATATAGGTACAGGTGAAACAAAATGCTGGTGATCCTTTTAAGAGCGTAATTGATATGGTATTGCGAGTAAGAAAAAGTAGGAAAAAATTTTTTTGGATGCGAAAAAATTTGTATGGGACACGTCACGTAGTCTCAGCCGGCCAACCCTCAATACAAAACCAATTTTTATTTAGTTTTGCATTATTAGACGATACCAATTAAGGTAAATGCAGGCATTAACGCCCCCCTTAAGGCAAATTTAAATTCGACCATAGTTTTAAAGTATATAGGTTGCCCACAAATATACTTTTTCATTTTTATATGCTAGTATTATGGTTAAAAAAGGTATTTACTTAGTTTTCTGCCCTCAAATAAAGGAATATCGTGTAAAAAATATTTTTTAAAGTCACTGAGTCGATTTTTACTATTACCGACCCATATTAATGGCAGTGATGTTATTAACGATTTTTATGCAGCTATTTCCGATCGTTTATAAGAGAATGCCTGTGCCCAGCTGTAAGTGAGACGTATATATGTAGGCTGATATAGTTTCCAAAGTGTCTTGTTTTGAAAATTTCTAACATTTTTGTCATTAGATTAAAGTTTTTTATTTCCAAAATAAACGATTTTTTATTTTAAATTTGGAAACATTTCGCAACTTGCACACCTATTTAGCTGTCGGTAATGATGATGATAAGTACTGATAAATTATAATAATAAGTGTTAGAATAGGTATATTTTAGGTATAGTAACATCAAATAAACTACTGTTAATGTTGGTACTATCCGGTATTGTCTTTGACATGTATGTCACTTCCGTCCAACCGTTTACTGAATAAACTCTCTTGTTCGATGGCTCTCAGCTATAACACGTTGTTTCATTTATAATAGGTTATGGGTGCCAGTTATGCCCCTTAGGGACTAGTCAATAGTTAGTTTCAGGTAGTTAACATCAAATTAGTGCCAGAAGATTGTTAGTGAAATCATATCATAATAACAATGGCTTCAAATTCGCTTTTGACCAACGTTCCTAAGTTGAAGGGACGTGAGAATTATCAAGAATGGGCTTTTGCTGTGGAGAATTTGTTGATATTGGAAGGTACGGGTAATGCTATAAAGACGGAACCCGCCGAATCAGCAGCCGCAAGTGATGCAAAAGCAAAAGCAAAATTGATTTTAACGATCGATCCATCGCTGTATGTTCACATAAAAGACGCGAAATCAACGAAAGATCTTTGGACGAAGCTACAAAAAATGTTTGATGATTCTGGATTTTCCCGAAGAATATCATTACTGCGCAATTTGATTTCAATTCGATTTGAAAATTGTGAAACAATGACAAATTATGTGACACAAATTATCGATACGGCTCAGAAATTAAAAGGAACAGGATTTTCCGTGGACGACGAGTGGATCGGCTGTTTGATGTTAGCTGGACTACCTGAAAAATATATGCCTATGATAATGGCGATTGAGCATTCTGGGATCGCCATTACTGCAGATGTCATAAAAACGAAACTCATTGACTTAGTACCGGATGATAGTGAAGTTGGCAACGCATTGTTTAGTAGAGGGCAGCACCACAGTAAACATTCTAAAGTTGGTAGCTCTGACAGTAAGAAAAAGAATCATGGCGGCGGATTGTCTTTGCCAAATGTCAACAATAACACCAGTGATAAGACGAAAATACGATGCTACCGCTGTAAATCTTATGGGCATTACAGAAATCAATGCCAGTTAAGTAATCAACAAACGGAACAAATAAAGAAGACACATGTTTTTTCGGCGGTGTTTATGAGTGGCAACTACGGAAAAAATGATTTTTATTTGGACTCTGGCGCAAGTGGGCATTTTGTGCGCGATGTAAACATGATTCAGAATAAATCTTTTACACCCAGCGTAAAGGAGATAATGGCTGCTAATCAGAGTGCCATGCCAGTATTATGCTCGGGCGATGTCGATATTGTAACAGTGACCCCAAGGTGTAAATATGAAGTGACATTGAAAGGCGTGTTGTGCGTACCTAACCTTAGCACGAATCTCTTATCAGTAAGCCAGTTAATTAAGAACGGCAATAAAGTGGATTTTGAAGAGAAAAACTGTTTTGTCTATAACAAAAACAAAGAACTTGTTGCTGTAGCGGACTTAATCGACGGTGTATACAAGTTGGTTATTGATGAAAGTATGCTGTGTTTGTTTACATCAAACTCGCCAGCAAGCTGTGAGATTTGGCACAGAAGAACAGGTCATATTAACATAAACGACTTGAATGTAATGCGAGATGGGGCAGTTACAGGAATATCCTACAGTGATAAGTCAGTTATCAACAAAAATACGTGTACCGTATGTTGTGAGGGAAAGCAGACTCGCTTACCATTTGGTCACACAGGAACACGGAGCACCCAGATCTTGGAGACAGTGCATGGTGATGTATGTGGACCCATGGAGACAACCTCAATTGGCGGATCAAGGTATTTCCTTATTCTTATTGATGATTATAGTCGTATGGTTTTTGTATACTTTCTAAAAGCAAAGAGTGAAGTATTCAAGTATTTTAAGGAATTTAAAGCCATGGTAGAAAATCAGAAAGGTAGAAAAATCCAAGCTTTTAGGACAGATAATGGACTTGAGTTTTGTAGCCACGAGTTTGAGACTTATTTGAAAGATGCAGGCATAGTGCATCAAAAGTCCAATCCTTACACACCTGAACAAAATGGATTGTCTGAGAGAAATATACGTTCGGTGGTAGAACGAGCTCGCTGTTTGTTATTTGATGCAAAATTAGATAAAAGGTTTTGGGCAGAGGCTACTAGTACTGCAGTATACCTCAAAAATAGATCAGTTGCGTCAGGATTAAATAACAAGACACCGTTTGAGCTCTGGACGAATACAAAACCAGATTTAAGCCATGTCCGGATATTTGGTAGCCAGGTTATGGTTCATATACCGAAGGAGAGGCGACTTAAATGGGACACAAAGTCAAAGAAAAATATCCTGGTCGGTTTTCCAGAAAATGTGAAGGGATACAGGATATATGATCCCGTCAAGAAATGTATAACCACTAGCAGGGATGTGTATATACATGAGGATACTGAAAGGAAATGTTCAGATGACAGAGTATCAGTTTCAGTTGGGGATACTCATCAAGAAGAAGAAACTGCCTGTGAGGAACAGCAGGAGACAGTTGTGAATAAGAGTGAACCTGATCACTCAGATCGGAACCTTTCTGTAGAATCCGTAGAATCTAATTATGACAATGCAACATCTGATTTGGATACTACTTTGCAGCAGGAGGAGCAGGAGATAGAAGAGCAGCCTGCATTAGTAGAAGTTGCAGCGAAACGAGTCCGGAAGCAGCCCGAGCGCTATGGATTTACCAACATGTGCACGTCATCAAGCACAGAATGCATCAGTGATCCTGTGACTGTTCAGGAAGCTCTGAATAGGCCAGATAAGGATAAATGGATTGAGGCTATGCAGGATGAATTGCAAGCATTTGAGGAAAATCAAGCGTGGGTGCCAGTCGACCAGTTGCCTTCAGGTAAAACCTTAGTGCAGTGTAAGTGGGTGTTTAAAATAAAGCTTAACAGTGATAAAAGTGTGCGTTACAGAGCGCGTTTAATGGCTAAAGGCTTCACGCAGAAGCCAGGTATAGACTATGAGGACACTTTCTCACCTGTGGTTAGACATTCCACTTTAAGACTGTTATTTGCGTTATCAGTGCAATTAAATTTTGATATTACACATCTGGATGTGAAAACTGCATTTTTAAATGGTTACCTCAAAGAGGATATTTACATGTATAAACCAGATATTTCATGCGATGTTAACAAGAAGAAGATGATAGTTAAACTTAACAAAGCCATCTATGGTTTGAAACAATCATCTAGGTCTTGGTATGAGAGAGTTGAAAAATGTCTATGTGAGTTAGGGTTTAAAAAATGTAAATTAGAACCTTGTGTGTTTACAAAAATGAATGATAATGTAAAAATTATTATTGCTTTATATGTAGACGATTTTTTTGTCTACTCAAACTGTAAAATAGAGACTGAAAGATTAGTTTCTGTATTAAGCTCTAATTTCAATATTAAAAATTTAGGTCAAGTTCAGCAGTGTCTGGGTATGCAAGTTAAAATTGATAAAAAGGCAAATGTGATTACATTAGACCAGACAGAGTACATTGATAATTTGTTAGAAAAATTTAACATGTCTGAATGTAAAGAAGCCAGTACTCCAATGGAATGTAAATTAAACATAGAGAAATCTGAAATGTGTGATAAGGAAATTCCATATCAAAACCTTATTGGAGGCCTTATGTACTTATCAGTGATGACTAGACCTGATATATCTTTCAGTGTTCGTTTTCTTAGTCAATTTAACAAATGTCATACTAGAGTTCATTGGAATTATGCTAAGCGAATACTTAGATATTTAAGCAAAACAAAAAACTATTGTTTAAAGTTTGTTAATGAAAAAGCTCAGCTTAAAGGATATGTAGATGCAGATTGGGCTAGTAATGTTATAGACCGGAGATCTTATACCGGCTTTTGTTTCAAAATGACAGGCTCAGCTATTTCCTGGCTCAGTAGAAAACAGAGGACAGTCGCTTTGTCTAGTATGGAATCAGAACTGATGTCAATAGCTGAGGCTTGCAAAGAGGCTATGTATCTCAGAGCTTTGCAAAATGAAATTACTGGAAATTGTTATACGATAACTTTATTTAATGACAGTCAGAGCGCACAGAAGTTGGTAGCAAATTATGGTTGTCATAAAAAAAGCAAACATATTGATATTCGATATCATTTTGTGAAGGATGCAGTAAATGATAAAATTATTAGTTTAGAATATTTGCCAACTACTGCTATGCCTGCTGATGTATTAACAAAAGCTCTGTGTGCAATTAAACATTATAAATGTATAGAAGCTATGGGGCTTAGTCAATGTTAAAAGAACTAGGTCATTCCTAAAAGCTTTGTTTATTTGCTGTAGTTGGGGTGTTAGAATAGGTATATTTTAGGTATAGTAACATCAAATAAACTACTGTTAATGTTGGTACTATCCGGTATTGTCTTTGACATGTATGTCATTTCCGTCCAACCGTTTACTGAATAAACTCTCTTGTTCGATGGCTCTCAGCTATAACACGTTGTTTCATTTATAATAATAAGTATAAGTGCCTATCGAATTACAACAGTAGGTAGGACTTTAAATAATGTATATAACCTACGATCGCCATATTTATGAATGTTTTACTACACAACACCAGTCCATCAAAAATATTATAATTGTGGTTAAATAAACAACGTTAAAAGAAGAAAACTGGACAACAATTTGTAGGTCGGTAATAGATTTTTAAATAAACGAATTATGTGGATTTAAACTGGACTATAAAAAGACTTGTGTTGGTATAATATAACAATATAAAATAAAGAAAACTAAACATTACGATGTTGGCATTACCGACCTATGGGTCGTTGATAGCCTCTACAACTAATAGTGATGAAGCTATCACCGTCCTATTTTAATTTCAAGTTTTATCGTTCCAGATTACTTTGATAATTAAATTGTGACCTAAAATCAGGTATTTACATATGAATGAATACATTTAGTAACAAAAGGTATCATACAGTCGTCAGTTATTTAAATTAATGTCTTAAACAGAAAAGTTACTTACCTTACTTGAAAGTACAAGGGCCAGTATGAGACAACCGGCGTCCACGCCAGCCGCACTGTGATTGGCGATCTCGAACTACCACTCAAAAAAACTTAAAAGTACCCTATACTTAAGAAACTTATGCTTGTGAAATTTATCTACCCGAAACTAAAATTGTTCTGGCAACGAAAATATTTCTAATTATCTTAAGAGATCGGTAATGCCT
Organism: Pammene fasciana; assembly: GCA_911728535.1. Taxonomy (NCBI): domain Eukaryota; kingdom Metazoa; phylum Arthropoda; class Insecta; order Lepidoptera; family Tortricidae; genus Pammene; species Pammene fasciana. The sequence goes on along the minus strand of OU452291.1, from coordinate 16,942,609 downwards.
GCAGATTTTTGATGGGGCGTTGATAGCTGCGATTACCTTATACCCTTCAAAGGATCACTAACATTTTTATCTACACCCATATCATAAACCCTCCATGATGCGTTCAAAACCCGCACGTTATGACCACCATAAAAATAGACTGTTTTGTTAGAAGTTAGAACAAATGTCTTATCTGTAACGATGTTATTATTATCAAATAATAATTAAAAATTCGATTTCATTATGAAAATCCGGTCTGCTCCTCGACCGCCGGCACGCGCCCCGCCGACCGCCGGCACAATCGAGTTGGCCATGGCGATGTTGTTGCAATCCGTGCAATGGCAGTCATTCATTCATCATTTAGGGTTTATAATATGTGTGTAGATAAAGCAGTGTATACAACTGTACGTAATTTAGGCCTTAAACATTCGTGTGATCTTATTATGAAACTCACTTCGTTCGTTTCATAAAACCACACTCGTGTTTTAAGGACCCCTATTACGTAACAGTTACATAAACTACTATTGTTTCATTTTGTATTCTTCAAATTTAGTGAAACTGCAGCTAGATTCTTTGAAATCCAACCTCTAGGTGGTAAAAACGCGCACAAAGTTGCGGGCCGGGCTGGTATGTTTTATTTGAAGTCATTAATATCATTCAATTCAAAACTAGGTACATACAGGTATTACAGTTACAATGTTTAACCGCGGAGATATTTTATGAACTTATAACACGATATGACAAGCAAATATCAAATTATACCTGAGTCTATACAGTCACGTCTGAAAAGAAAATATGGAAATTTATAATGTGACAAAAATATGTAATGACGACTCTATTACCATGCACGGCGTAAGATACTGGATACATGTTTTGTCACGTTAAATGTATCCGTATTTTCAAGCGTGACCGTAAAAAACGAGTTGGTTCTAAATTCAGGCTATAACTGCTACAAGTAACTATAACATTTGTTCTAGGTAGATGCGGCAGCGACATCTATTGAACGGAAGTTGAGTTATTTGTACGATATCAAATCGCCAAAAAATAAAACGCGTATTTCTCGCGTTAACACTTTCGTTCGCGACAATATAAGATGTCGCGATATAAGTAATTTATAGTAATCGCGGGTAGCGCCGGCATCACGCACAATGGTGCAGTGACGTCAATGTTATGTTTACACTTTTGCACCTTACTCCTTTGTAATAAGGTGCAAAAGTGTAATCATATCTTTGACATTGATTGTAATGATTGTACAGTGACGATCATAAATACATATATACACGATTATACCAAAATACCATAGGGTTAAAAAGTGACCTATAAAAGTTATTTTTAACAGAGTTGCTCAAATCTAGTAGTAGTTTATAATGCGAGAAGTTGGATTTCTCGCACTAGCGCGTTTTACTTTTCCAGCCAATCACAGCTCAGGATTCATGATCACCGCCCCGCATCGCACGGCGCGAGTGTTCGGATGAAGTAACCTCAAAGTGACATTTTGTCCATTTTTATAATTTTTTCGCAACTTTATTAAAAAACGTCGTTCGATACACGGACGGAATGTCATTCTTCACTCGTCCCGAATTTTGCCACTCGCCTGCGGCTCGTGACCAAATGTCTCGGAACTCGTTGAATAATGACATCCTTTCCGACCTAGGATCGAAATGTACTATTTTGGCTCGTTTTAACTGGACTCCACTTAATCCCAATAGATAGGATTTATTAGTTCATACATAATTTTAAATTTGGATTGGAAATATGGACGCTAAAAACGTCAACTTATAAAAAAAATTAGATCCCATTTTAGTTAAAATTATTTATAAAAATCCTGGTCACGGCACCACAAGGGTCTTTGCATTCTTTAAAAACCGGATTTTTAAAAGAACTCCATACTCTTAGGTTTATTAGAGTTAGCAACGCTCATGTTAACCTTAAGTTTCAGGCGTCCTTAGGAGATGGTGACAACTTAACATCAGGTATTGCTTGTTTGCCACCAGCGAGATATAAAATATCATAGTCATATGTATCATTATACTGTTACAATTACCAGAGACTATAGAGATATAGATCGCCAGTCGCCACAGCCTAAGAACTTTTTGAAGCTCAAGTCAATTGCGCCATCTATGTCAAAGCCCCCTAAAGATACCCAAAATGTAAGAGGAAATGTCACCTGCACTGCTACTCCACCTAGTAGCTACTGTACTACTAGTACGCTATTTATTACTAGGTGGAGTAGCAGTGCAGATGACATTTCCTCGTACATTTTGGGTTTAAGGGGCTCTGACATAGATGGCGCAATTGACTTGAGCTTCAAAAAGTTTTTAGGCTGTGGCGGTCTATATCTCTATAGTCTCTGCAATTACTATGGGAGAGCGCACAACAAGTAGTTTCGTAAGGTGCAGCCAAGTTCTAACGATATTAATTGCCGGGGGCACGGAAGTGCATTAATTTAATTACGCCCGTTAGCGGCTTATCAAATCACGGGCGAGCCAAACTTTCTTTGCTGTAAATAATAATTAGCATCGACCAAAGAAACGCTATCCATCTCTCTATCGCATTGATATGGAAGAGCGAGAGACCGATAGCGTTTCGTTTCCTACAAACGATTGTCATCTTAGTATAAGAGCCTACGATACTGAACCTATATTTCGTTTTTTTTTGAGATTAGAAATTCAGTAAACATAGAAACAGAAGTTGCCAACCTGTTCTAACCTGTTTTGTTTGAATGTTCAATTTAAACACACTGCAAGCACACCAACCAACGATTAGTTAACATGATGAAGAGTTCACATTTGTAAATAAATAATGACAATTTGCAGATTATAATCCATAACAGCAATCAAAACACAATTTCGTTTTGATTATCACGTTAGAGACACATGACAATTGAAAAACTGACAGTGACACACGCATACGTTATAAATCGAAAACCATATGTTTCGAACCTCCTTTTCTCCAGGTTTTTTACTGTGCAACATTCACTAAAACATTAACAATGATAAGAATAAATTATTTCGTAATAATGACTACTATTACAATACTGTAAAATAATTAATATTATTCAATTTAACATTTACAAATACCTACGCATTGGCTTTATTATAAATACAAATATATTTAAATATTTTTTATTGGCCGCATTGGCACTTTGACACTTGTGACATGTATCAAGCCGTATCGTGCCTGATAAAGAACCCTGTACATGCGCCTTTCAACTTTTTTCTAATCTACAAAAAAACGAGGTATAGTTCGATAAGTCTCCTATAGATGATATGTATACAATTAAGTTATGTCTTTTAAAGCTTCCTGAGACATCCAAGCTAGTTGAAATTCCTCCGGGCTCTACCTCTCTAGAAGTGGTTAGACCGTAGATTCTGAGAATCCAGCCAGCATTTTTGGGATGACCTATAAATTCTGTGAAATCTCCGAACCGACAGGTCACATAGTTGACCGCTTAGCTATTTCATCGTTGAGCTTCGTTTGCGTAGGATGCTGCCAAGTTATGCGGCTTGCTATTTATAACCTAGGCTCTGTAGGTTAACATTTTTACTTACTGTTCTAGTGTTATATTACAGTAAACATGATAGTGACAGTAGTCTACGCATGATGGTGTCATGTTAAACTAGTAGTCCGCCTCGAACTGAGAACTCGCGATTTACTTGCAAACGAGTTGACCAATATAACAAGACCCCAAGGAGGTTTTTTTTTCTCTTTCTAGCTCCATAACCACTTGATCGATCCTGCTCATATACGAACTTACAAATTTTTATGTACCTCTGCTACAGTCCCAAGAAATTTCATAAATATCAGAAAAACGTTACTAAAGTTATCGTCAGACAAACTATCGAAATCAAAAAGCCATCCAAATGCCGAGACGACCCAGTAGCCAGGTGACAGTTCGGTTCGGTCTGGAGTTGTTAGTAAGAACTCACTTCGCTTACGCTCCGCCAGTTCGAAAAGCAAAACACCACCATTATAGGCTACAAAATTTCATGCCGCTAATTTATTGAACAATCAGTCTCCATCGAGTTTTCCCTCAATGGACTTCACAGAAATAGTCAATAGCACCTTTATTTCAACAAGATTTATGATAACTATTGAATATATTTCCTCGGCAGAATAATCGAACTCGCGGAGCATAAGCGAAGCTCGTTCTTACAAACAACTCCAGACCCAACTGTCACCTGGCTACTGGGACGTCTCGGCATTTGGGTGGCTTTTTGATTTAAATAGTTTGTCCGACGATAACTTTAGTAACGTTTTTCTGATCTTTATGTGTTGGGGATGTAGCAGAGATACATAAAATTGGAGAGTTCGTATAAGAGTAGGATCGATCAAGTGGTTATGGAGCTTGAAGGAGAAAAAAAATCCTCCTTAGGGTTTTGTTATTTTGGTCAACTCGTTTTGCAAGTAAATAGCGAGCTCAAGGCGGATTATTAGTTACCTGTTGAAAGTAAGGTTTTCTTTAAGTAAGGGACTTGGTTATACAACTATACACTTTTTTTTGTATTTCAATCCATCTGCCGCTCATTGTTGCAGTACTGATCGTAACTCAGGTTTACTGTGAAAGTATCAACTATGTTAATATAGTAGCAATATTTAGGTTAAGCCGATCGGGTGCATGTACTTAGTCAATAATTACGCGGTTGGAACTGATCGAGTGTCGATTGCGATATGAATTCTTGATGTTTGATTCCGGTTGCAAAATCTTTAAAATTAACTAATAGTTATTTTTTTATTATTAATGCCAACCAAATACTGATTACTTACCTAATATCTGGACTATACAAACGTATATAAAATCTCTACGTTAAAGTCTATACAAAATCGCGAACGTACAGTTGTCATCAAATATATGTGACCGGCCAAGGTACTCAAAAATATCGGAACATGCATTTTATCGCCTTGATAATAGAGGCGTTGTTCAGATATTTGTGACCACTTTGGCCGCTCCGATATATCTGATGGCGACTGTACTGTAATGATATTTCAATCAAATATTTCTCTCTTAATTAAATGTAAATATAGCGCTGTATTTACGAAATAAACTGCATAAAAGTCAATAAAAATATATTACATCTTCAACAAGAAACGTGTTAAGAAACAGTTCTCGAGGTGCGAAATCCTAAAGCCGTGTTCACACCAACATCAACACATAAATTAGTCCTCCTACGTAAGGCGTAGGACACATTACGAAATCTTTAGGATTAGTTTGATTACGTGGGTGTGGTTACTACAGGTTTAAGTCATGATTTGTGTTTAGTGTTACAGGCAACCTAGATTCAAAATATACTGTTACGATTTTATTGAATAGTTAGACAGATAATGAACGAATCAAAAAATAATGGGGGCAATGGGGCCCATCCGAGCGTTTTCACAAAAAGTTGTTAGTTTTCATATTTTTGAAATTTTAAGAATTTTTTGCATATTCCTACTCAGAATCGTGAGTACTATCAACTCCACTATGAAATTAAAAGTGTCCTGTTCCTCTTACGCTACTTTTCTATGGGCACTTATATGAAAGTAGCGTAATGGAACATAAAAATTGTATGAAAATTTTGGGACACTTTTCATTTCCTAGCAGAATGAATAGTACTCTCGATTCTAAGGAGGAATATCCAAAAAATTCTTAAAATTTCAAAAACACGAAAACCAACAACGTTTTGTGAAAACACCCACCCACTATCAGTCGGCCTAACGATATTGGCCTGTCAGTTGTTCGGAGCTGTCAAATTTTTGTTCTAACTGAGAGGCCGATATCGTCAGGTGGACTGATAGTCGGTGGGCCCCCTTAGACTGACAATGACAATCACAATAGGTCGACCGGCCGGCCCGCCGGATGGTATGTAACTATCGCATCCTATGGAAGCCTGTAGAGGTGTCACCGGCGTGTTGCCGACCCTTTAGAATCCTATATAGGTACTCCTTTTTAGGGTTCCGTAGCCAAAATGGCAAAAACGGAACTTATAGTTTCGCCATGTCCGTCCGTCCGTCCGAGGGTACCTCCCGTACACGTGAAGTGGGGGGCGAAATTTTTTTTCGTTCCAACAAAGTTGTGTGGGGTATCGTTGGATAGGTCTTTTAAAAAGAATTTGGGTCACGTGTTAGAAACACAGTTTTTGGATAAAAGTAATACTTTCGGAAATAATAGCTCCGAAAGTTTAAAAAAGGGCGTCCCTCCCCATCTAACTTTTGAATCGTGGGTCCTAAAATTTTGAAAAAAAAACATGAAATTGAGGCCTAATGAGTACCTTCAATGAAAACTATATTGAATTCAATTGGTTGAGCCGTTTTTGAGTTATTACTCAAAAACCCATAGTGAAAGGATGTAAGTAAAAAAGACGTAAGCGCCGCCAAATTTCCTGTAACAAACGACCCTTTGAATTAATGGTCTCAGTTTACGGAACCCTACACTGAGCATGGCCCGACATGCTCTTGGCCGGTTTTTTACATCTACAACCTACACCTCCGACTCGAGAAGTATGCAAGAAAGACAGGACTTCTCAGACACTTCTTTTTTCGAAACAGTAGGTATGTCATCTAAGATTTTATCATAGATAATAGTGACAATTTGAATAGCCTGTAAAGTAAGAAAATTACTTACCCATATCAATCTACATAAATACTGTACTGATTATCTATTTTATAAAATATACCTACTTATAGATGGACCTAGAAATTATAAGGATCCTCCACCAGATCAGACGACGCAACGGAGCCACGAAGTTACGTCGCCTAGATCGAACTAGTATTAAGTTATTGTATATGTTTTATTTTGTAGTTCGCAGTGCCTTGGTTTTTACTGTAATGCTGTGTAAGTGTGTAACTCTTTTGAATAAATAAATAAATAAATGGATGTAATCCCGGTAACCGTCATCATTGTAACAGCCATTCATAATCCAAAGCGCTATTCGGACTTTTACATCAGGGTTTGTTACGAATTTGTTATTAGAAATCCGTTCCTCCATGTTTGTATGATTGAGTAAAGAAACGTTTAGCCTATATTAGAGACATAGGTTATTATATATGTAGTAGTTTATTTATATCTGTGTTTTATGTATATTAATTATATTTTATTTTATTTATGTGCATACAGTCGAAAATAGATTTACATTACCTTTAATTTTGTTAGATGTCCCGCCTACAATCTTTTCTGTTTCGCCCTAAGGTTGACTGGTAGAGAATACCTTATGGCATTAAGTCCGCCTTTTGTACGTAAAGTTTTTTCTTATGTGTAATAAAGATTTAATAAATAAATAAATAAATAGGTGCAGTTGTATATGACACATGCGTGTTGCTCACATCTAGAAATGTTTACCTTAAAATGCTTTTTTATTATTTCTATTATTTAATAGGTATCAGTGGCGGGGGGTCAAAAAAATTCTTAGGCAAGCTGGAGTTTCATTTGTCTTTAAATTTCTTAAAGAGTTGTAAGAAAACTACTTAGATGCCTGAAAATGAGGCAAGCCGACGGGAATCGTGTTCTATGGTACCGCCGCTACTGATAGGTATATACTTGAAACTCGCTGGGATATGTTGAACCTACACAAATATACATACATTAGATCAATTCAGGCCCACTTTAACTTAATCAAGCACAAAGGTCATTAAACTTGCATTGTTTACCTCAAGTTATTTATAGTAAGAGGGTTCACAAGTGCTGTTTAGATGTCCGAGGCAGATAGTGTGGTCTCCCCTTTATATTCGTAGATCTTATCTTAAAAGTTAAAGGATGGTTTAAAAATAAATTGCTAATTGTCGTGAGGACCGTCTGTATGCCATATTTTTTTTGGGTAAAAATAAACGACGGAAGATGGCAATCTCAAGTACGTAAAAAACTTCATGTTCCGTGTCTGTTGTTTGAGTAAAGCTAGTGCTCCGGAATATATGACAGTCTAAATCAAAAGGAACCATTTGGCAGCCGGCGTATACGCTTTTATTTCTTGAATGTGGAATTGAATCAGTGCAAATGCACCACGATGTAAGGGCCTTGTGGTATATGGTACCTTTCCCAGAAAATTGTCTCATATTATTCTTTATATTGACTATACGCGAGCGGTATTGTAACTTTAAAAATATAATTTGTTACCGATTTGCTGCCAAAATCTTTTGTTATCAAAATTATACCGAAACATATTAAAGTTCTGACAACAATTTGTCATTTAAAAGTTTCAAGTAGATACGTGTCGCATTAACCTAATGTCTGTTTGACATATAATTGACGTGAACTTGATATCCAATTTTCAACAAGAACATAATTAAATTCAAAACAATTAACAGATTGTATTGTTAAAATAGGGCTTCTTATATTATATTTTAGGTTTTATAGATTTACAGAAAACGCGTAGCAGGAGGACTTGTTAGCCACCGCTAAAATATTAGCAATGTTTTATTCATAGCCAGCATTGCTAATAAATTGCATTCCATTCGTGCGCTTCATAGCAATATTAAGGCCTCTACAAACGTAAGCGACTAGTCACATGCGATTTTAATACATTGCGGTTTTTGATCCATCGATTGATTTTGTTGCACCTACCTAGACGGCAATGTCATGAAATCGCTCGCGAGTTTTATGTCAAAATTGCGCCGATTGTAGAGGCCATTAGGAATACTCGTATTGCTATTCCACCGTGATCATCCTCATTATATTGCAACATTAAGACCGTGTTTCCAAATAAATAGCTCATAGGGACTATTACCTTAAAGAACTGGAGTCACGAGCTCTCGTGACAATCTCCGCCTACCCGGGACTAGAGACTAGCTAATAGTAAGACTGCCAATTTTCGCGTAAAGTCGCATGCCTATTTATTATTAAGGAAAATTTTGAAACATATGAATGTTTGTTGTTTGAATGGAAGTGAGGCCTGATAAGTAATATGGAAACTATGTTGAATAAAATCGGTTGAGCCATTTTTGAGTTATAACTCAATAACGCATAGTTTGGAATAATTTTAATAATTATAATTTTATTTATTTTTAATTTTATTGATTTTAATAACATGATTTAAATTTATCTATCTGTAGCTGAAATTTTAATATTTTATGAGAATTTTTTACTATTTGATTTTTTTTTTTTTTTTTTTGACTCCAATTATAATATTTAATTCTATTTTATACTTGACATTTTTGATGAATTTGTGAGTTTTAATTAATATTAAGTATAATTAATCTTAAGAAATTGTATATGTAAAATTGTATTGGACCTATGTTGTCTGAAATGAATAAATGAATATGAATAGTACAAGGACGTGCAGTGACTGCCGCATAGTAATAAGACGTAAGTGCCGTTAAATATCCCATAATAAACGACCTTTTGAATTGATCTATTGTATCAGCCGGCAACTAAGCAAATGGAAAATTTGTCGAATTTCTTACGCCGCCTTTCCAGAAGGCCACCCATGGTTGTCATTTTATCGCCTATCGCGTCATGCGTCACTTTCACATCTAGAGAGGTGATTAGGTAAGTCAGGTGAACAACTTTTTCTATTGCACCAACCCCGAAATCCTTGAAAAAAAATTTGGCCTCCTAATACAAAACGTCGACGTCTATACGACCGAAATGTATGAAACGGCCAAAACATTTTTGTGATTTCGGAGTTGGTCCCATAGTGAAAGTTGTTTAGAGAAACTCTGTATTGTCTAGGTAGCTATATTAGTAACCAAGCAGGGTTATATATTCGGCAGTCTGTAATATTTACCTGTCTGTCTGGGATGGGACGCCATATTTTATGTTACTGTAATGTTTCGCTTGTTTCAAGAATAAAATCCTTATTTTACGGATCTACATTCTTTAACCAGTTTTTAAGTTTTTTGTTCGTGTCTTTCATGTAAATGGTTGATTTATAAATCAACTAGCGACCCGCCCCGGCTTCGCACGGGTGCAATTAATACATATAAACCTTCCTCTTGAATAACTCTATCTATTAAAAAAAACCGCATCAAAATCCGTTGCGTAGTTAAAGATTTCATACGTAGGGCCAGACAGCAGGAAGCGACTTTGTTTTATACTATGTAGTGATGATTGATGATATATATTCAGAAAAAAAAGTCAGTTGTTTTGTTTGTACTCTAGCTGTGACTATAATGGACAAAAACAGGGGGCCGATTTTTGACTTTCGAGCGGTCGAATTCAAAGAATTTAAGCTCGATTATAATCGCACACAAAAGTTTTTGCCATTATTTACGCATGAAATTAATAGTATAAATAATGATGATTTCATATTGCTATCTCTGTTATTTTTAAAATATAATTTCTTCGTTTTATTCAGAGTTTTAAATGTCAGATTTGAGCGCTCGAATCTCAAAAATCACCCTCCAGAACTGTTTTACCAAATGCTAGGGAAATTTTAATAATGCTTTAAACAGTCAGTAGCACATAGGAACCAGCAGTTTAAGAGAGCTCTCCCCAATACAAAATCTCCGTTTAGGTGCTTTCTAGGAACATCGCTAGCTTCTGCTAATAGCTCACTATTTAGACACGGTAGCGTGTCCAGCCAAGTTCCTAGAAATGTCAAACGAAGATACACTGCAGTGAAGCAAACTAAGGGTTACACCACGCACAATTAACGGGCCCATCAACGTTAAATATGGCGACGGAGCTGTCATCCCATAGAAAACTGTCAAACTTTTCAAACAAGATTTTTATAACGATTACGGTGACGTTAACAGGCGGTTTGGTGCAACCGGCCCTAAGTGTGCAAGGTTTCGTTGTTCTCAATATGGTATACTATTTTGCAGGACTACTTTTCCGGCTATAGCAATGAAGACCCAAACGAACAGTAACAATATTTGCGTTAACTACTTTCTAGGAACATCTCTAGCTTCTGCTAATAGCTCACTAGTCGGTGCCTATTTAGACACGGTAGCGTGTCCAGCCAAGTTCCTAGAAATGATCATACGACGTTGTATTGTATGTAGGATTTGCACGACGGATCTGAAATGCATGCGAAGATCCGGATCCAGATCCTGCTATTTTCATACATTTCGGATTGCAAACCCTAACACCCTTATTCATAAACGCCTACTAAAATTAAGAGGCCTCTGATAATCGTTTATCCCTTTCCATCCAAACTTTAAAGCCTCATTGCTGAGACGAGTGAGAGGTAGCGAGAACAGCATCCTGAGGATGGTGGCTGGACGCCTAGACTGCCCCATGCTAGGGTATTGGGTATTGGGTAAATATTGTGACGGGGAGGGCAAAATAATTTTATGTGTTTTAAATAATTTATGTGTGTTTCACTAATATAATTAGGCTTAAGTTTTTGTAGTAAGTAACTCTAGGTTAAGTTTACTAACACATTTTATTATGGAATTTAAAAATCTGAAATAAATGATTTTTATTTTTATTTTTTATTTTTTTATTTTTTTTTATATGAGGGAAAGGGACAAACGATTATCAGCAGCGATCTCTTAACTTTAGTGGCCGTTTGGGAATAAATGGATAAGTGTATGCGTGTGGACTGTAGACTCTCAGTTCAATAAAAAAATGTGACAGTCAGTCGATTTTTTAACGTAAAATGTATTAATATATGTAGCAACTGTATGTCTGCCGATGCCGATTGGAATCGAGTTCTATAGATGTGCCACCACTGGTACATACGTTAGTTTTATTCGCTCTAGAAATTACGGGTTAAAAAGGAGAAGTAAAAACCATATTTATAATAAAGATTGTCTATTAATTACTCAAAGACAGCATACGATCAAACACACTAAGCTTACAACTAATATTTACAAAATTAAAAAATAATAAAATATCCTAAACTAATCTCCTTCTAAATGCCGGGAATGTCAGAATGTCACTAAAATAAATAAAAAAATAACAAATGACAATTAAAAGTTTTTGTAGTGGTAATACAAACTAAGATATTTATGAATACCAAAAAGGGGGTTATTTTGGATCCCATAATCTCCAATTGCTTAGAACTATATTTAGTTAAAACGAATAGTAATAAGTAATAAAAATGTTACAACTTTTCTCTCGAAGTTTATGATTGACAGTTTAAAGTCGCCCCAGGTATTATTCAGAATAGCCCCAAGTAACATCAGGAATAATATCACGCCAGTAGCCATAAACAGACTTATGATTTTTATAAATAAACTGTTGCGTCAATTTACAAATAGAAAACCATTTGTAGTTTTTTTATGTATAATGTATTACCACTACAATAAGATATCTAAATAATCTTGTCTTCATTAATCTAAACAGTCAAATAAATATATACAATTTAGCATGACACTAACTCTCGTCTAGAATTCTGAAAAATCTTAAATAACCATTCGTTATTCCGTCAAAGAAAGTTAGTCGTAATTGTAGATATTATAACCTTGACATCGTAAAGCTACTAGAGTCTGTCCGGAAAGAAAATTATCGCAGAATGTATGAGTACTTTCCGGACAAATTCTAAATAGTCTTCATACATAATTGCGTGTACCTAATTAAATCTAGGTGGGTACGATTTTAATCTTACGACTAGACAGGTACTGTACAGTAAATACTGTCTGTTAAACAATTAAACATAAATAATAAGTTAATATAAGTAGACGGTTGCTAACACAGAAGCTGTCACTATTGCTATGAAGCGTCAATGTACAGCAAAGTGACAGGAAAGGGTTAAAATTACATTTGTAACTAAACAATGTTTTTATACAAAATATTTTAGATAATGTTTATCTTCTCCTAGAAAATTTTCGACCACTTTTATGTGCGAATAGTCTTTTAAATTTCAAATAAAAATCTATGCGAAACAAACAAGCAAGAATCACTGGTTTAAAATTGGGGCTATTTGAAATGCCAGCATGAATGAATATTTAATAACAATAATTACAATAGTCAATCAGCCTACGAAAGTAAAGCCTTAATAGCTTTTGATTTTAATAAATTCAAATGGCCCCTTTTACATCAGAAAATAACTATTCTTTGATAATTATTACGGCGAAATTATTATTGATGGATTTATCTCCAATGAACTTATTTTTAAAAATGTATTTGTCCTTTTCTTGGTCGCTATACTTAAGTATAGTAAAATTGATTACACTACAGTGTCTTCACGCCAGAATACGTGTAAGAAGCTACATACAGTCATTGAACGTATAATTTTACGTATAATTTTTGTGTCATTATAATTGAATCGCTATAAGCCTCAAGTGATTTTTTTAGAAAAAAAGTTTGAAGTTTTGCCGATTTACCTCTATTTTTTGTGATATTTGGAACTTTTTGTTATTAAGAAATATTAATGTCAAAAAGTTCTTAGATGTTCAGCATTTTTTGAAATTTGAGTCAGGATACTAATAAAGTGATTGAAACAAATCAATTTAGTACATCTGGCACAAATGTCATTCTCCGATAAGTTATAATGTAAATCATAACTTAAATACAAGCTGATATACGAACGTTAGGTAACATCGTGGTCCTCTATAATATCTATAGTGCTTTATTATTAAAATCTTATGTAAAACTATTTTATCTTGCCACAAAGATGCATTTGAAATGATATTCTGTATGTTGTTTTCATTAGTTCAAGCAGAAATAACATTTTCTGTATTTGTTTATGTGCAATTTAGTCTTTACTGCCACACACAACTACTCCTAAAGTATTTTTTCTGGCTTATCTTTCATCGTTAATGAATAGTGATCATTCAAATAGTAATCACTCAATCTCAGTAGAAAAAAATACATTTTGTACGTTTGTACCTAACATCTATCACACAAACTCTACACATCGATGTCATTTTTCACTATATAACATAAGTTATAATTACCCCGTCGGATATTCACTCATTAAACTAAGCATCTTGTACCGAATTAACCCGCAAGAACACATCACTATATTTCACTAACGTTCGCAATAACCCCTATGGGGGTGAGATTGTCCGTAGCGTAAGCGTGAACACTCGGCCATCTTGACATGAGCGAGTCCTCAGTCGGTAGCACGCTTACACAGCCTGGGGCTAGGGCATCATGACCCGGTTCGATAGGAGCTTGGTGTCGGAGTTGTGATGAGTTCCATCGCTGCTGGAGATATCGCTGGTACTGACTACGGTTGGGTGGGAGAAGTTCTTGCAAAGTACTAGTACCTGAAAAGGATAGAAAAGTTTAGATATACTTGAAATGAAAATTTGGTCTTAAAAGTGGAGAGGGTAAGAGAGAATATTCTCCCTTTCGCCTGATATAAACTATTAGGTGTTGAGTTATACCATCAAGTGTACTACACGAACACGACTGCCCAAAACTGAAGTGAAATGCTTTTTCTTCAAAACTTTAAAACTCAATTAAATCCTAAACTTAAAGCACAAGTACCAGCATTATTCTCGAGAACCTCGGTGGGTTCTGTTTACTCTATCACTTGTTTGTGCTTTGTACATGTGTTAGTTCTATGGACATGTAATTATATTGCCATTTTCTATCTGTAGGCTCTATATTGCATCAATTGCATGTGTTAGTCGTACCTGCTAAACATGGCACATTATATTACGTATTGCATCGAATACAATTTTGCAAGCGATAAAATCCATTGAATTAGCCATAAACAATTAAAATCCATCATAGTTGCTGGAACCGAAGTGAATGCTCACGTAAGTCACCGCGTATAAATACAAATTTAAAATCGAGTGTTGAAATATAATAGAAATTAAACAAGGTTCGAAAACGTTAGTAAGATAGATAAAAACACACATTCATACACTTTCGATGTAAATTGGGAAACAACTCACCGTATACAAAGCGCTGATCAGACCCATGCTAGCACCAGCCAGCACATCGTACCAATGATGCCGGTGGTCAGAGACCCTCGTCAGCGAGCAGACCGCCGCGTAGGCCAGGCATACTGCTTGTACTAGCGGCACTATCAGCACGGATCTGCTGTGCCAGCTGAAGGCGCGGCGTTGGAGGTACCACTGAGAAAATAAAGTCTTTTAGAAGAGATAAGAATAAAGACTTAAGGAGTATTCTTATTTGTCGGATGCGATGGTGGCATATACAAGGTGTAACAAAAATACTGGTGATCCTTTTAAGGGCATAATTGGTATCGTATTCTTATTGTGAAAAACTAAGCAAAAAATAATTTTCTCGCGAAAAAAATTTTAGGTTTTGTATGGAGGGTTGGCCAGCTGGGACGACTCGCCCCATACAAAAATATTTTTTTTTTCGCGTCCAAAAATTTTTTCTCCTACTTTTTCCTACTCGCAATACGATACCAATTATACCCTTAAACGAATCACCAGTATTTTTGTGACATAAATGGCAATTTTTATGAAGAGGGGATAGAAGAAACATATTTCTTCTATCCCCTCTTCATAAAAATTGCCATTTATACAAGGTGTAACAAAAATACTGGTGATCCGTTTAAGGGCATATTTTTTTGTGTATGGAACAGTTGGTCCCAGCTGGCTAACCCTCCATACAAAACCAAATTGTTTTTCACGCGAAATTTTTTTTCTTACTTTTAATAATTAAAAATCGATACCCATTATGTCTCTTAAACGAGCATTTTCGTTACACCTTGTATACTTACAATAAACGAATATTTTCTACAAACAAGTAGCAAAACACGTGCATTGCTTTTTCTTAAATTACGAGATCAAAGGTACTAAACTATATTCTATAAGATATACTACTTACTGCTAGAAAGAGACCGCAATACATAGAGAGAGAAGAGTGTCCAGACGGAAAACTCCGGATGGAGTCGATCCGCAGGTACTGGGAGTAGTCCGACGTGCACGTATATTTGGTCACGTATGTCGACCTACGACAAACAAAGTTACGTTAGACTTTATGCTAAGATGTTGTTAATAACATATACATATACATGGTAAATACCCTGTATTTAATAGTAAAATTATTAAGTTATTTTATTATATTAGGTTATATTTTGTGTGTCGATATTATGTGGCAAGGACAGTCTACAGGAAGGTCGCAAAAGCACATTATCGATCCTTTAAATCAAAAGTAAATAGGGCAGGTGCCCCGGTTTCAGCCACTGTAAGGAGAGTAAATGTCTGTCGGGAAAGACTTCTCCTCTCGTCTGAGATTCAGACGTCCGACTTTTTGTATAAATACTTCCCATAGACTTGTCACTTTGTCTGCTCCTTAGAAAAGTTGAAAACTGGCACTGTGGCTACAACCGGGGTAACTGCCTTATGAGAAATATTCTAATTACTTGCGTTATTTATAAAACCGATAAGCCTACATTTTATTACAGCGTACATTATTGTTTATGACATTAATTTTACAGCAGTAACTGATTGTAACAAGTAAGGCTTGCTTAGGCAGCTATATCGCCTTATCTAGAACCTTATCTCGCTTTAGATTGTTTCCTGTGTGTGATTACAATATTCAGAAAATAGAGAAATTGCACTGATGTTTTGTTCAGATTACAAACGTTTCAGAAAATTGAGAAATTGTAAATTTTGTTCATTAAACAAACGTGAACTACGTGAAAAATCTTTCCGTTAATTGATTACAGTGAACTGTTTAATAAAATGGTGTTTTAGAAAAAGATATATTTTTCTTGCATTTCAATCACAACCATAACATTAAACTTTCCTGTTCATAATAATGTCTGACAAGTTTTATTACCTTTATCCGGGCGGAATTCCTCATAATTCTCTGATTTAATAATATTTTTTCACAGTTCTTTAGAATAAACAGGAAATAATCCATTAGCGTCTTTTGTAAAATATTATATTGTAATAATTGTGCAGTTACTTTTGCTTTTCTTTATCACAGGTCAAGATATAGGTACTATGGGTACACAGTTATCCGACCCATATAAGCCTTATTGCAACGGAATAAGATGATTATCAATTAGATGTGTTGCTATTAGTACTTAGCTTAACTGTGCCAGTAAGTTAACATGCTGACATATCAACATCTGTTCGAAGTTATAGGGCAAAGGGCGGCTATTATCAAATTTTGCAGAAATGGTATGTAGGGCGATCTGAATATTCTAAAATGTAAACAATCTTGTTGAAACTTTTACAATTAGATATTTTACTAGAAGTACTAGAACATTACTCTTATTAGATACCTAATTTTTATCTTCCTTTTTAAATATTCTATAGATGAACATCGAGAGTGTTATGCTAATTGAATTTGTAATGCTATTTTAAACCTTGTCTGAAATTTGCTTAGATACAGGCTTATTAATTTAATTTCAAGAAAATGTAGCAGTGTCTTGGTGTATAATGTAGGTAAATCTTAATTAAAGACGTTTTATTTTATTAAAATCGGTCCCACTTTCTTGTTTCTACATAGTGGTAATTATAAAAGACTCGTTTTTGAACTAACACCATATACCTAGATTCTCGCTTTCCATTTCAAAACTTAGTTAAAAACTGCACAAATAATATCTAAATCAAACAATCCCGAAATATTATTAGAACAGCGAAAATCATGCAGCTTTGTAAAAAAATCAGTTTGAAATGCTTAATTGTATATTCTCACCCCACTTTCAATTCGCACTTACCCTTCACAAGTGTCCATTTTGTCAGGCTTGCAGAGATCGAAGAACGTCGGCCGGGGAGACCCGACCACGCACTTTATCACCTCCAAGATGACCAGATTGAACACGGCTCCGTATATGTAGTCCTTGTAGATGAGACCGGCGGTTTTGGCGCTAGTGCATAGTCTGCTATTCTTGAGGGAGTATTCGTCGTCTCGATATAGGGATGTCTCGACTGCCCACAGCTGGAACAAGCAAAATGGGGTGAGAAAATCGTTACCTACTGAGTAACAAAGTTTTTGTCAATTTTAGTCTAAAATTCGTGTGTAAATTATTATAGTTTGAGACTGAACAAGGTTTTTTGATTATGTACTTTAGTTTGGTAGACTTAGTCTTAACTTAAAAAATATATAAATTCGTATAGTTTGAATTATTTTATCTTCGATTATAAGTACCATCAAATTATGTAATTTCCAGTCAAAGTGATGACAAATCTCAAAAATATGACTCATAAATGATCAAAATTATGTTATTATTTTCATCAATGCGGAATTCTGCGGTTTTACCTGTAATTAATTGTACCTACAAAATATTAATTATTAAGTCAGTAGGTATGCACTTAATGAACTTTGTTTCATATTATTTACTACAATTGACATTGAATCTGCTATTTAGAATTAACTTTAGCTGGAATCACATTTGTGGAGTTTATTTTAGTGTTTTCCTGGTTTATTACCGTTAAATATTTTTTAAAGGATCTTAGTTAATGTACCATTATTAAATATTTCGTGTGGTTTCGTGTAATTTTTTTACAATTGGATTTTGCTTAACTTAATTATATATACAGGCTGTTCAATCATTAGCTATATTGAGGCGATTAGGTATGCCATAGACTGAACAACTATTGGACCAACTCCAAAATCCCTAAAATTTTTGGCGGTTCACACATTTCAATCAAATGTCGACTTACTGTATATAGAGAGGCAAACCATTTTTTAAGATATTGAGGTTGGTCCGATAGAAATAAAGGTTCAGTGTGGCCTTTAATCACCTCGCACAATATGGCTTAGAGTTGAAAAATACCCTGCATATAAATGTTTAAATCAATATTTCAAACAATTATTTGCAAAGGCTCACGGAGTTGATAGCAGTAGATAAAAGACGTAAATCTCTTATTTTAATGACATAACTATTCTGTTAAAAATGAGTCTCATTCCAGTGTAATATCGATTCCTTTGTATTCTCGTCAAAACAGACTATACTTAAACGATAACTATAAAATTTGCAAGAACCGCATGACATTATTGCGAGTATAATTTTTACATTTCGCAAATTGTTGCAGTATTATTAGGAATGTATGGAAGCATGACGCAAGTTTGTTTGCATAAAAATGTATGTACCCAAAGGCAATTTGGTGTTTGACATTGCTTTGTGCCCCTTCATTTTTAGTAAAATATTACTAAATTGAATGTAAGTCTTCCTTTATTAAACGTATGAGTCTAGTAACGTGTACTCTTTAAACTTAACTACCCTAAAATTAGAAACTGATTTGGGGTACAAATATTTATTTTTATTTTTAAACTCTTTGTAACAAAAACGCAACCTCAACGAACTTATAGCTGCGTAAAAACGTTACACTTCTGATATTATTTAATTATTTGTCATGTTTTCAAGTAAAAGGTTTATCACTGTCGGTTGTTAATAGAGTTTATTTCTAAATGAAATGATATAGTTCCCTCATTATAGATTTTGACCCGTGAAAAATTAGTTTTTGGATTTTTTTTTCGTAGGTCCCTCGGGGGGGTCACTGGGAGTGTAAATTCAAAAACTAGACTGAATCAGGCTCCTGCGTACATTCGAAAAACGGTTTTTCTTAAATAACTCGGCCATTCTTGATTTTACAGTAAAACCGTGAAGACAAAAACTATAGGAAATTTGATTTTCTACAAGTTTGGTCCTTACAATTTTTCTTCTAGGATCGATATTTTGGAAATTAAACCTGAAAAACGCGACAAATTCAAAATATTATCATTACTACAACTAATATGGCAGTAGCGCCTTATTAGTGACCGACAATGATGTACCTTTTGCTCAAAAACGAGACATTTATCTGAACTTTATTACAAAAATAAAATAGGCTGATTTAATGTCTTAAGAGTCGCCAGGACGCTCGCGTTCCCATACAAACGTAGTTTAGCTCTCATTTTTAAATGACATGTTTTAGAACCACGAAATTTGGCATGGGCATTTTAGTAGTACAGATCTATGTCCGTAATTCGTTTTCGTTGCAAAAAATTGTAATACAAAGAACATACAGCCAGATACAGATTTACATACAAAACTTATTTTTGCTATATTTTCTTTGTATTACAATTTTTAGCAACGAAAACGAATTACCGACATAGATCTGTACTGCTAGAATGCCTATGCCAAATTTCGTGGTTCTAAAGCATGTCGTTTTAAAATGAGAGCTGAACTACGTTAGTATGGGAACGCGACTTCACGCGAGCGTCCTGGCGACTCTTAAAGCAAATATAAGTCATAAAGGCCAAAAAAAGTTTTTTTTAACAAATTGATTAATTACTCGATTCCTTGGACACGCAATCCGCCTAAAAGTAATTTAATTTGAGTGATTTTCAATGGTTTTTTGATTGAAAAGGACTTTCACGGGTGGTCCGATATAAAAGTTGTGAGGATATCGGAGCACCCTTGTCGTGATGTCGTAAATTCATTACAACTTTATTGTTTCTCCTATTTCTTTGTTTTTAAAGTGTGCAGGTAAAAGACTTTTCGTATTGTATTCAGGATACAGGATAGTAATTTCTTTTTTTTATTGTAGTATTCCCGGTATTTTTGGTCGAGCTAAAGATTTATATAATCAAAAGAATCTCTCCCATAATACGATTTTCTTCAGTTATTCTGATGTTATTGAAAATACTCTTTAAGTTCTATTATTATTATTTGTATCTGCTTTGAGAATCACGAACCTTTTACATCCCGGTCTATATTATATTGTAAGGCGTTATAATAAACTATTCTTTAAAAAATATCCTGTATAGAATTTTATTAAATATATTTAAGTATGCAAATGGATTCTCGAGCTCAGGATCAAAGTTTTAACAACGTAATAATGTCAGCACTATTTGAAAACTGTAACAATTTTTCTAAAGTTCAAAATTGTTTCTATTCACCCCGATTTCATTTACTCCTCTAATACAAGTCACCCTGTATATACTTACAATAATGAAAGGCACGATGATAGTGATAGCACCGACGAGCGAGATGGAGAACGTGTCGCCCGAGTGCGGGAAAGAGAGGGCGGGATCGTTGCAGGTGAAGCCGCTCTGCCGGCTCGGGATGGCGCCTACTTCTAGAAGGATGCATACTGCTGCCACTGTGAACAAGAGAAATGGGGGTTAGATATCACCATAGAGTACACTGAGAGAAAAGACAACCAGAATTCAACCAAACTCTCATTTTAAAATAGCGCCTATAAGCTCTTTGGTTAAAACTACAAGTTCGATTTTGTTGCATTTAATTAGTTCATTCTACAAGTAACTTGTCATTTTAGTTGAAGTGTTATTTAAATCAACAACTCGATTATATATAATTTAAAACAAAAAAAGAACCGACTTCACTTAGGATCCGCTATTCCAAGAGGAAGTGGCCGAGTTGCTGTAAAAAATAGTGAAATCACTATAGGTGTGCCTATAATAGTTGAAGAGTTCCCTCGATTTCTCCAGGATCCCATCATCAGACCCTGACTTGGTGACAATGGGACCATCTAGGGGTTATACCTGTTCGATTAAAAAAAAAATTTGAAAATCGGTTCATGATTCACGGAGATATGGAGTAACATACATACAAAAAAAAAAACATAATAATAATAAAAAAAAAAAATCTGTCGAATTGAGAACCTCCTCCTTTTTTGAAGTCGGTTAAAAACCAGCATGGCACATATTGTTTTAAACATATATTTGGCTGATTCAATCCAATATATTTAACAAGTTTAACCTCGTTGTTCGTACAAATTCGACTTGTATTATCAATATTGTAATCGATTCCGTTTACTAAAATACTTTAGTTTCAAACTGATAAACACGCAACAAGTCGAATTTGTTAGATTTACAAAGCAGATTTCTCTCAGTGTAACTTATATAGTAGAGCGGCACAGCCTAAGAACTATTCGAAGCTCAAGTCAATCGCGCCATCTATGTGAAAGCCCCCTAAAGATACCCAAAATGTAAAAGGAAATGTCACCTGCATTGCTACTACATCTAGTAGCTACACTAGCTACTAGTGTACTATTAGTACAGTCACCGGCAATAGTATCTTCCTACATGAAAGCCGCAAAAATATGTGACACGCTCTTATGGCCCTACAAATAAGTGCGTGTCACATATATTTGCGGCCTTCGTGTAGGAAGATACTATTGCCGGTGACTGTACGCTATACGTTACTAGGTCTGTAAAACAACCGAATTAACCTACGTTTCTTTATTTTAGGTATATAAAATAACTCCGGGAATTATAAACCTAACTTTATTTGTGGTAAAGAAATAACATCCAGTTGTAAAATAATTTTTCACCTCAGCAGTTCGAACAAGCCTACTTTCCTCACTCCCTGGAGTGACGAAAGCGTGACTTTCATCACTCTAGGGAGTGACGAAAGTTGCGGCTTTCCTCACTCCAGGGAGTGAAATTTTGTTTCTAGAAGGTTTTCGTCATAATGATGATGCCTTTCATTCAGGAATGTAAAAAAATGTGTTTTTTTTAACTTTAATATGTTCTCACTACTGAGGTGAAAAGTTGTAGGTATGTGTCACTTGAGAGGAAAGTTTTTTTACATCTCGTGTTCTTGAGATCCCTCGCTACGCTCAAGATTAAAACTTAGAATCACTCGCTTCGCTTACTCGGGACGGGACTCAAAATCAACACTCGCAAGAAAAACCAACTTTCCTCTCTTGTTGCACAAATAACTATTCCTAAAAGCACGGAATTCTTCTTATTCACGAGCTGTAGCAAAAATGTTCAGCTGCCTGAAAATTGGGCAAGTCGGTAGGAATCGAGTTCTATGGATCCGCCGCGTCTGATTCTTATCTATTTTAGTCTCCAAAGCTTGCCTTTACGTGCATTAGACAAAGTTAAACAAGCCCAAAGATAAATATTGAACGTGTAGAGGTACAGTTAGCAGCACAAGTAGCTACGCAGTAGGGTGTTGCTTATTTTCACGAATTTCAATTTTTCTAGCTCTCACCCCCTTAACCTGTTCTCTGACATAAAAAAATAGGTGTGATTTTTTTTTTAATTTTTAAGCAAGTTTTAGGTTAGGGGTCGCTACCGCGCTTTGAAAATTGGGCATCCCCATACAAAACTAAAAAAAAATATTTATCTTTATTATTTATTTTTCTATAAAATTGTAAGTCATGATGTAACTAATGTGTTCCTAGAAGATAAGGAACTTCTGTCTTTTAAAATATTTTTTTTCGTGTTTTGTTGGTACTTAGTATAACTGAAGAGACTGATAATGTCAGATTGCTTGCGACACCGAACTAAAACCTCAACAAAAATGATTTTAAATGACAATGATGTTCTCAAATTTCAATTAACGTATTAACACGTCATGATTTATCATAATTCATAGAAAAAAAATAAAAAAGGAAAAAATATTTTGCTTTGTATGGGGATACCTAATTTTCAAAGCGCGGTAGCGACCCCTAAAACTTGCTTAAAAAAAATCTACACCAATTTTTTCATGTCAGAGAATAGGTTAAGGGGGTGAGAGCTAGAAAAAATTAAATTCGTGAAAATAAGCAACACCCTACTACGCAGGTAGGGTGGGGTGGTGCAAAATGAGCTTAACACGACTTTATTGTTAAGAGAATAAGAGCGTGTGTAGGTTATTTTGAACACCCACCCACTTAGCTACCTCTGCTGCTGACGGTACGACTGCGAGGGGAGAATTAATTAGACTTTTGTTTACTTGACAGGTTACTCATTGATAGAAAAAACGTTCAATCGTGCATTGTTTTTATCTGACATCAAAAGATTTTAAACTTAACTGTTTGTTTGACGCTATTTTTGTATTATTATTGCACAAATCAAAATAAAAAACAACTTTCATTCTGCAGCGCCATTTTTTTGAGAGTAGGCCGTATGCCGACGTCACATACCTAGTGCGCCATAAGGGGGGTATTTTTAATAATTTATGAATTGAAGTCAATTTATTTCGAAAACGCTTGGAATTAAATGATGGAGGTTAATGTCAGTTCCTTTGATCTCTATCGTCAATCGTCAATTAAAAATGGCAGGATAAAAAACCATAAAATAAATCACACTTTAAAAGCCACATCATTTCAAGGGAAAAAAGACTACGAAGGCCAATTTCAATCGTAAACGTTTTAAAGAAGGATCTTTGGTCTTGATTCACAGGCTTAGTCACAAAATGTTCTGGAACATTTGGTTAATCCAGATTCCGTAATATCCTGCTAAATGACTAAGGCGTCATACTGACGCGGATCTTTATGAAATTGTGTAATTTGGAAAGTGAGGACGTTGTGTGTTGATATTTTCGTTGTAAAGCAATTCAACAAGAAAATCTTTGACTGCAAATTGTTGAATTAAATAATAAATTTAGGGTAGCAGTTTTATCCAGTTTTGTTCAAATACTTTGTGGATAGTATTAAAAAATACAAAAAGATGTATTCTTCAATTTAGGCACATTACAATGCACTTATGTACGTCAGAGAGAAAAAACTACCACCGGTTCTAACCCTACACCTCTGACCCGAGAAGTATTACTTATTACCGATAAGAAACTCGGCGGGACTTATTTTTTAAAAACAGTAATATATACATTAACCCGCTTATTCATAAACGTATTGCGAACCTCATTTAACTAAATCATCTTTTGTCCTTATCTGTCACATTGACAGTTGTGTTTGTTAGAAACAGACAAAATACATTTTAACTAAATGAGGTTTGAAACACGTTTATGAATAAGCTGGTAAATCTTTAAATTAAAAAAAAAAACTTTAAATTTATTTATTCCGTTTCTCTGGAATTCCGGAGTCCTGTGGGGCCCACCCACTATCAGTCGGCCTGACGATATTGGCCTGTCAGTTGTTAGGAGCTGGCAATTTTTCGCTCTAACTGACAGGCCGATATCGTCAGGTGGACTGATAGTCTGCGGGCCCCCTTAGCGACGGGCTGTTTCTAATTTAAATTAAAAAAATGATTAAATACGAGCATCACTTCCGTTATCATAAAGTATCTCCATTCATGCCTACGCCTTCCCGGTTTAAAATACCGAATAAAATTACAATACAATTTAAACTTAAAAGAAAACTAATAAACCAACCAAAACCATCGTAAACAAGTCGTCGACAGATAACCATCAACTGATTCATTGCCTTCCGTTATCAATCCTCTAATTTATTGACTCGTTAACGATTGGTTAAGTTTATGGTTAACGTTAACCATTGTTGTGGTTTTATAGTCAACCGTGACCTTACTCAATAGTTTTACATGAGTTCTTTGTGACAAAGAGGGTGGTCAGATGGTTCAATTTAAATTACAGTCACCGGCGATAGTATCTTCCTACACGAAGGCCGCAAAAATATGTGACACGCTCTTATTTGTAGGTCCATAAGAGCGTGCACGGAAAAAAAGCTTCCGGGATATTCTCAATCTAAGACATTATTTTATTATGTTGAAAATATTTCCTCGTGACAAGTATTTATTTCCTTTAACGAAAATAAAATTAAGTTTTAAATATAACGAAGCGAATATATTCTTACAGATTTTCTAGTTTCCTTTTACCTAAGATAATACTTGTTTGATTAAAGTACAATCTCTCTTATTTACTCAATATACTCTTGAAACAATATATTTTTATATTTCTATTTCAAGAAAATGTGGTCTTTTGAGCGAAAAATCATATTTTTGATAAAGGAAATAAATACTTGTCACGAGGAAATATTTTCAAGATAATATAATTTCTTGGATTGAGAATAACCCGGAAGCTTTTTTTTCCGTGTGGTTAGATGGTTCAATTTAAAGTACAGTCACCGGCGATAGTATCTTCCTACACGAAGGCCGCAAAAATATGTGACACGCTCTTATTTGTAGGTCCATAAGAGCGTGTCACATATTTTTGCGGCCTTCATGTAGGAAGATACTATTGCCGGTGACTGTACAGTATCACATTTTAATACATACCTACTTATATTACCATTAAAACCTAACCATGGCCAGGCATGTTTCTTTATAGACTTAACTCACTAAAAACCTGAAAGAGAAATACATGCAGAGTTTTTAAATATACAATTCTCCTTTTGCGAAATAAGCATTTTATTTTAATAAACAATAGTATTACGTATATAAAATAAAGAGAGAGGACTCACAACCCGATAGAGAATTACATTTTCAGCTTGAAAGTATATTTAATATTTATACAGAGTGTTTCCTGTAACATGAGCAATAAATTAAAACGTAGATTCTACTCCTCAAACAATAAAACATTTGTTCAACAACTTTAAAAAAATATGTATTTTTAGATTGTCTCTTTTTCATACAAACTAAATAGTATTTTCAATGTACCGTCAAGTCTGGCAGCTTTGCCAAGGGTTACTGACTTTGCCACCAGCAGAGTGCATAAGGTAATCCTTTCATACCACCGACAACGTATATTTTTTAGTGTTGTGCCTACTTTTAGTAGAAAATATGGTTATCAATTGGCAAAATTATTATGAATGAGACAACACCACGGCAACCATTTTCTTACCATTTCAGTTCCAAATTCGTCACTCACATAATCATAAAAGTTAGTGCTCAAGAACTTTAAAAAGTTTAGAGTATAAACAACGCATCCAGGTACGTAAATTTTAGATATTATGTTATTTAAATGGTAAGGAATGAATTGATTACCTTATAAATGCCGTAGTGTTTGAATTGAGTCCGATAATTGTTTTGGCAAAGTCACCAGACCACGCCGACTAATATGGGGGGGCAGCTTTGCCATGTTTTGTAGCGGCCTAGGGTTGGTACACAAGCAAAAAATTTAAATTACATTTTTCATAAGATAGATACTTTTTAGGGTTCCGTAGCCAAATGGCAAAAAACGGAACCCTTATAGATTCGTCATGTCCGTCTGTCTGTCTGTCCGTCCGTATGTCACAGCTATTTTACTCGGAAACTATAACACGTATCATTATCAAATTTTTACATAAAGTGTATTGTGTGTGCAGCTTCTTAGTTTTGTAGAGAAATTGCAAAAAAAAAAAATTTTAGGGGGGCACTCCATATGTGTAAGTAATTGTCAAAAAAATTTTTTTGCCAAATATCAACATGATGCACATCAATCGATAGGTCTCTAAAAATAACAATGTTCAAATAACCGAGGTTTCTTTGAACATTTTTTGATTAAGTGGATATTTTCAGAAATAATCGCTCCGAAAGTCATAAAAATTGTGTCCCCCCCCCTGTAACTTTTGAACCGTAAATCCAAATATTATGAAAAAAACCAAGAAGATACACCTTTTAATATTCTTTCAACCAAAAATATTTTGAGCATTACCGGTATAGGCGTTTTTGAGTTATCTCCAAAAAACTACGAACTTAGGCAGATATGTATAATGACCTATTTATCACTTGGTCCATAACATATACAGAGTGTATGTTTTGTTTAAGTAAAAAAGAAAACTCAAAGTTAACTGTGACATACTTATTTTATTGGTAATAATTACTACATATACCTAAGTGTTTTGTTTCGATAATACTTTTGTTAAGAGGCGACGAGGCAGTTCGTGACGAAGCCCTTTTATAAATGTCTATCGTCAAGTTTAAATAGGTACCTAGGTAATCACAATTATTTACGAGTGGACCTGTGATAGGCCTCTTAAAGAGTTTTCTATGTTTCGTTTTTGATAATATTTTAATTAAGGTGTCTTTTATGTTTTTCCTGTGTACTTATGTAACCTGATTACTCGTATGTAACAAAATAAATAAGTACTTAAATAATTAATATTTTTTCATTTGTGTCAACCCTGACCACTTCACCTGACATTCACTGACTTTCTATGAAATTTTCTTAAATGGGTGATCGACTTTGCCACTTTTGCTGTATTTCTTTATGGAATAATATATCATTAAGGATCAAATTCCAAAATATTGTATCCTAAATACTGAATATTCTTTACTAATATTGTAAATACAACTAAATTACTATACAACGTAAAAATGCAGTTGGCAAAGTTGCCACACGGTATAGGTAACTTTGCCAGTTTTCTTTTTACTCGTAAAACCTTATTATCCGTCATTTAATTTATAAACCATCTTATGTATGCACTCGTTGATAAATATATTATGTGTCGCGTCATTCATACTTCAGTGGTTTCATATGAATTCTGGTTAAAAATGTACTATGACTTTTCAACACCTGTGAAAAGTGGCAAAGTTGCCAGACTTGACGGTACGTTAAAATACGTCCAATTGACATTGCTTGTCAGCCTTGTCACCTTATAGACATAATCAATTTATATACATTGCGTGTTCGAATAAACTTTGAAGTGAAATAAAAATCAAACCTTAAGTTATTTTTAAAAGTTGCTGAACAAACGTTGTCTGGTGTGAGGAGTAGAGTCTACGTTTGAATTTATTGCTCCCATTACAGGAAACACCCGGTATATAACTTTCAAACGCTGAAAAAACGTACAAAATGACCAAAGTAACTTCACTCATTGCATAAGCTAAATCTCAGTAGTTTATAAGTAGTTATATTCACAAGTTATTAGATAACATTCTAGACAGTAGTTGTTAAATACCTAGGTATACAGTAGTAATGTTACTCGTATTTCTGCCAATTTTGTATAGCCAGCTATAAAAGCTATTGAAATATATTGCTTTTCCGCATTTTGATTCATGAAAATAATATAATAAACCACTTTCGCAGTTTACAAGAAAACTCCCAACATAGTAGATCTAATAAACTATTTACTATATTGCAAATAACATACGCAGGTAGTGCAATTTCCGTGACTTTATGCTTTGAAACGCTAACATAAAATTACTTTCTTTTGCAAAATTGTAGACTTAGACTTTCACGAAACTCGTGTATCTACGAAATATTAATAGTTTCATTGATAGATTGGACGATTTGATGGATTGTAGTATAGCTTTCTTTAATATTAAGCACCTAATCCGGCGATAATCAGTTGAGCCCATAGTAAAAGTGGTTCAAAATCATAAATATATTCAGGTAATTTAGAAATCATCATACACGCACAAATTAAGAGTCCGGTAAACTTTTTTTTCGATTTTGCTCAACTTTTTGACGCTATTTTGCAGTAACTAACATAACCTCTATAATTTTGTATACATATTATGAACGATCGTTTCTTTTTGGATGTAATAAATACAACGATTTTTAAATTTTATGCTTCATTTATAAATAATTCACCCTAATCTAACACCAGTTTCGCGATTTTTGCTTGGAGAGGTGAAAAGAGTAAGGTTTTTATTGATTGAAATTAAGTTATACAAGTACGTCAATTATATAAATACATTGGAAAATGAGTCGCCTGAGGAATAAATGTAACAGTTTTTTTCATTTTCATATATATTTTTTAAGAGAGAGTATGTTTTGCTAGAGCAATTTTGCTAAAAATTGCCGAAGTTTAGGTGATATTTTTAGGAAGATATTAAAGTATTTTACAAATATAATAACACAAAAATAAACTTCGCTTCATGCTTTATTCAGATAATATAAAACATATTAGGGTCCATAACAAATAATAATTAAAAATCACATGACAAAATTGCATGAGTCAACGTCCTCACTAAACAAGCTCTGTAAGAATTGAGTTTTAAGGTATTAAACATTAATATATATCGACCTAAAGTACTTATTTGCAATAACAAGACTTAAAGCTATCTTACCAAATGCAATTCATGTGCATAACTAATGTCATTATTAGCGATTTTCGTTTTTAAATCGTTACCGGACTCTTAAGCTGCCAAATATTTTACTCCAGAAACGCTTTGTGAAAAGGTCACAGGAGGCAATTTTTGTGATTCAAGAGCTCGATTCTGACATTTAAAACTCTGTCAAAAATTATTAAACGATACTGTCCAACGAAACAAACAGACATATATAATCCCTCATGTTAAGTTGTAGTCTTACTAATTCCGCAACTTTGGTCTTTGTCACATAGATCATAAGTTCCGGCATTAGTAGTCGCAGCGGACACAGTCTTAATTTATTTCAATCTGAGCGTTCGAAACTCAAAAATTGGCCTACATTTAGGCCAGATTTCAAAGAAAACTAAACTTCACTGGAGGCTGGATTTTACTTGGCAACGGCAACCTAACCCCAAGAATAGGCTTTTACTACTTCTTAGACAAGCGAATGCCATCTTGACTTTCTGAATTTTTTGCAAATATGGTAACATACATGGTAAGGTCAACTCGACGAAGATCGGATTGCAAGTAATTACAGCAAATTCTGCATAGCTTTTTTATATGAAATAGTAAAACTGTTCTTGAACAGTTCTAGAGAACAGTTTTAACATTTCGTAAAAAAAATACCTTAGCTAAAAGACCTTTTGCCACTTTCTCAAGTTGAATATGGCCCTTAGATCTGGTAGCCAGTTTCACTTATTTATTTATTTAAACTTTATTGCACAAAAGAAACAACTTAAAGTACAAAAGGCGGACTTATGCCGGCCCTAAAGCCTAACTAAAGCCTGCATGAGGTTTCTCTAAAGCCGTGTAAAAGCTTGTCCATACATTACCTTACACGCATTTAAGATGGATCTTAATTATCAAGTACTTAATGATGGCGCCGATATCGCCACGCATAACTAAAGATCCTAAGTATCTTAGTAACTGCCAGGCGCTTACGTCCTTTTGCAATTAGTGAAGAGTGGAGAAAGCTAGCGATGACTGATTAGGGCGAAGGACGGCTGCTTGGAAGAAGAAGGTATTAAAAGTCTTGAATTGAGTATGGTTTTTCGCCTTTTTGGTTTGGTGTAACATTTAAGCCTTGAACTTAGATTTATTATCGTTAAGGTTGCGAGACTTTCTTGATGCTTCGTTTACTCATGATCCATGGACATTTTCAAAATATAATTGTGATGAGATGATCATTATGGAAAGGGCTCTTATGACAGATGGCGCTTACATCTTTATTGTTCGAAAATTGTGTTGAATCTGTAAAATAGTATAACGTAAGCACCAGCCTTTTAATATGGATTATCACAATTATAGTTAAAAAATCTTAAAATCTGAGTTTAACAACGTTCTTAAATAGGTAGACGATTGCTTTACAGTATTTTATAGCCATTTTTTGTGGTTCTGCATGGCGTATGTGCGTTTCTTCATATTAAGTCCTCAGAACACAGCATTTATTTATTTATTTTTGGTTTAAAAAAATAGTCCTTACCAGATTTAGTACTATTCCAAAAATAAAACTTTAAAACGCCGTCCTTGCGTCTCACCACCTTATACATACAAAGTGAGGTTATGGTTTGTATACTAAAATATTAATCACTCGCAAAAACTGTTTCCTGCCAATTGGCAGCGACTTCCGTCTCAGGTGCCTTTGTCTGTGGGGGACGACTTCCGGTCTGTGACAACGATTGGTAATTAATTGAATGGGCCCCCTTTTGATTGCAGGATATGTTATGTAACATCTGGAATTGTTATAGGGCACTGTTGGTTACATGTAATATAGTCGCCATCAGATATATCGGAGCGGCCAAAGTGGTCACAATTATCTGAACAACGCCATTATTGTCACCGATAAGGTGCTTGTTCAGATATTTCTGAGTACCGTGGCCGCTCCGATATATTTGATGGTGACTGTACCAATAAAGAGATATTTTTCTGCTAGATCAAAGGACAAATGATGTGACACAAGTGTTAGAGAAATTTCGCGAAAAAGGATGTAATTAATAGAATCCAAGAGGAACGAGGAAGGCGAGGGCTTAATTTTATGATACGAATTTGCAATGTCGTTATGTTTGGACTTATGTTTAGAGTTTTATATTATTATTAGGTATGTCCTTTTTAATATTCTTACGAGTACAGTGTTTAAATTAAATTAACATATCGCTCCCTGCCGTGGATTTCCCAGAGGGCTACAGTATGAGGTTCTTAAAAAAAGGAGTGTATAGGTTCTTAAAGGGTATGTGAATCCTCTGGGGTTGCAGGCGTCCATAGGCTACGGTAAATGCTTACCATCAGGCGGGACGTTTTGCTGCCGTCGTGGTATAAAAGAAACATATCCTATCTAATAAAAAAAACGGTGAATTTACGGACATAGGTTGACATTGCATTCAAAAAAACTTTTTGTCTTTTAGGCAGGAGCTAGTATTTATGACAGTCTACAACAAAAGGTACCATTTGGCGGTTGGCGCTTACGTTTTTATTGCTCGAATACAATATTGAATCTGTACAACGTACGACGTAAGCGCCTTCCAAATGGTACCTTTCATGTACACACATTTATTGAACTACGTAGGTATATGAATATGACAAAAGGCGACCGTTAGTGACTGTTTAAACATAATTAGTTTCAACATATGTCGTTACGCCATATTGCTAAAATAACTGCTTTACACACGACTCGACACAAGTTGCAACATTTATGTAGTTTACAAAAGGTTTGTTTTTAAAAACGACATGTTAAATTATCATAGGATTTAGGGCAGTTATGTGTGATTTCTGTTTGATGTTAGAATTGTGAAATTAGAGCAAATATTTTTGTATTGACGAACTTTACCTTGAGTTTGTTCAATACATTTTAAGCAAAGCTTGTACTTAAAAACTAGATTTTTTTACAATTTGAAAGAAAAAGCGTTGTGTAAGAGAAAATACTTATAAAGATAAGAAATGAAGCGAAAAACACGAGTGGGTAATGTAACACAAATAAAAACGACTTTTTTATTTAAATTATATACTTCCCTCTTAATCTCTTGCCAACAAGAAACATCAACTTCATATTAACTAAGTAATTTAAATAAATAAATTCGAGAAAACAGGTGCCATATTCTAATTTTAAAATGTATAAACAATACATTAACAACACAATCTGTCTTAAACATAACTCCAACACTCAACCAATAATCAACCAATATTGAAGTAGTATTGTAGTTGCAACGCAGTAATTTTTAAGTAAATTCCGTCATTTTTGATTCAGACGTATGGTCGTAAGCTGTATTGTGTTGTTATTGTATTGGATTTGCATTGAAGTTGGATCGTGTCTGTGCGTGTTTTAAAGTTAGAATACGGCCCCAGGAAAACAATACCATTCTGGAGAACCAGGGAAACAATGCAAAAACAATATGCTAAGGATGTGATTTTTGACTTAGAAAAAACCCATTATTTATAATCGATTTTTTTTTCGACATCAAAAACCGATTTATAAATAAACTATTGATGATAAATAAATACAACCGGTAGGTAGGTAAAATAAAACAACATTTGGTACTGAAAAAACTTATGAGAAATCGATTTTTTGTAGAGAAGTAAGTTAAGTATGCAACTCGTTTTTTGTCATCTTTATGAATCGGAAGAAAAAAAGATTTACTTATTTATAATCGATAGTTCTCAAAAGTTAATTATAACTAAATATATTAATATTAATAAATATCTAATATTCTAACAAAATCGGCGTATAAAAAAAAATTTTTTCCTAATCGATTATTTCCCATCCCTACCATATGTTGTGATTACAGTAGGCCTATTATAAAAATAGTACTTATAGCAGTAAACGTGTATTATTACTATTTATTACAAGGTGTTACGTTACGGCTCGTATCCATATAATATTGTAAAGCAAACTTTACATGCATGGCGGAAATAGTGCATTACTATAGAGGCCAGGAAAACATGGATTATCGACCGAGTAGTCGTAAACTCGAGTTTATATCTTTAATGTTGCCCATGTCAGTGATTTCATAGATAAATTCGCGAAAACCTATTTTTTTTCATACAACTATTAAGCATGTTTAATTTATTATTAGTACGCCGTTTAATCCATAGCCCAGGCTTTGTTATCGCTGCTACATTCAAAATTAGTACCCATAACATCTTCGTCAGAATAAACATCAACGAGGGTGGCGTACGTAAATAATTAATAATTAACCGGTGAACAGTAAAATACAGTTGGTTAATAATTGTCAATTAGGTACTGAGGATGTCAAAGTGTATAATAGTTACTTTTGCTATCAGAAATCCGCTAATTGGGTTAATTTTGTGGGATTTAGGCAGCTTCACAGTAAGCACTCAAAGTGTCAAACAATAGTCATGTTATCTGTCGTCTCACGGCTGTCATTCAGGTCAAATACAATTATTATTCAATGAACAATGGACATTATTTGTGGCCTAGGCTTGAAATGTCAGTGCCAATTTAAATCCTAAAAGGGCAGGTCACCCATTTTAAACATAACTTGATTCGTCAAGTTAATTTTTGTGTAAGACCCGAATTCGAAACTAATCTACACATGTACATATTTATTCACCGATTGGTACCAAGTATCATAAAACCCCCTCAAAAGTATTCCTTGCAATTATCTTCTTCCTTTTACCCAAACACGGGCTGAAAATAGTCAGACCGGTGGGAATTGAGTTCTATGGACTCTCCGACACTAGTACTTAGTAACAATGTACACATTGATCGAATATTAATCCTTACAACGTAAGCGCCATCCGTCGAACGGTACCTTTCCTGAAAGACTGTCACACTTGGCTTTACTAAAGTTAATTTAAAGAAGTCCGCCTTCCTGTTATGGCGATATTTCATTAAAATGTATTGCTTTTCTTCTCATTAGTAGGTATTTACTTATTTTATACGGATCATTTAAATCTGATCTTGTAGATCTAGTCACCATCAACTCTTACACCTTATTTGATTTTTAAAGAGAAAAATCGACCTATACATTCCTTTAACATCGACTCCACTATTCCACGGTCCATTTGTGGTGATACAAGCAAGCCGTGAGCAATATAATAGGCATATTGGGTACTTTAGGTACTTTTTCTACTCCGGTACTTTTATCTGTCAATTATATGGTCCCGCCAACGAATATAAAAGCATGTCTTATGCAATTTCAAAAAAGTCTATCTAGTCTATTCTTCATAAAGACCCTAGGGTTATTATGTGATAAAAAGCAACTGCTAACAGTTGGTGCCCTGTGAACCCAACAGATAAAAAAGAAAAACAACACTAAAGGGTATAGCCGGGTTAGTATGGCACAACTGCCCTTAGCGAAAAAAAGAATTTCCTTTTAGTGGATTATTAACCTTTACATATGTAGTGCTTTCACCAAAAATTAAGCCTCAAATCCTTCAGGTTTCAAAAAAAACGCATAAATTGAAATATATATTTTATTTTATTTTAGCTAAAGTACTAATCCGATTTCTTTGTAATTTGGATATGTTGTAAGCAAAATTAAGGTCGCTTTTTAGAAAAAATAAAATAATAATTTTTAGAAAAAAAAAAGAAAAAAAATTGAGATAACAATATTCAAAAAATAAATAAATATAGGTACGAGATTGCGACAATTACCTTATTTATATATTTTATGTACAATTTAATAATCTTTAACATATATTTTTTTTAATAACTAAAATTGGGATTAACGATGTGAAAAAATCGAATTTGTAACATCCCATACTTTTATTCCCATACTTGTATTCCCAACAATCCCAATGCATTTTGAATTTAGAATGTGACAAAATCAAAATCAAAGATTTATTCAGCAAATAGGCCACAAGACAAGGGAACTTTTACCGGTTAACCGGCAGTAATAGACATAAATCCTACGAATGCTGCTAAATCACAAAAGATTGCTTAGTTTAAAGTAAAACATTAACGAATTTAAGTAGCTAATGATAAAACTTACATTTTCCGCCAAGGAGTAACGACTTCCTTCTTCGAAATACTCTGTCACGTATCTTCGTAGTTTTAGACAAATATTATCATAAGCGAGACTATACAACGATTTTACGTGGTATTTTTTCGAAAAAAGTATTTTTAAAGCTTCATATTTATTCAAAGAAGGAACAGACATCTTGAAATCGATATTCGTTAACATTCATTATAAAATAAAGTTCTTACAATTCTCCCCTTCCCGCCTTTTTGTTCTTTTTTAAGCCCTAGCCGCATACAGCCACGGATTTTATTAAGGCCCGCACTCAGCACAATAAGTCGCGTTCCAAATTCAAAATGTATTGGGATTGTTGGGAATACAACTTCACAGTGTAATACGTCGAAGTTATCTTGTTTGAAAATAATGTATGGGATGTTACAAATTCGATTTTTTTACATCGTTAATCCCGATTTTAGTTATTAAAAAAAATATATGTTAAAGATTATTAAATTGTACATAAAATATATAAATTAGGTAATTGTCGCAATCTCGTACCTATATTTATTTATTTTTTGAATATTGTTATCTCAATTTTTTTTCTTTTTTTTTCTAAAAATTATTATTTTATTTTTTCTAAAAAGCGACCTTAATTTTGCTTACAACATATCCAAATTACAAAGAAATCGGATCAGTACTTTAGCTAAAATAAAATAAAATATATATTTCAATTTATGCGTTTTTTTTTGTAACCTGAAGGATTTGAGGCTTAATTTTTGGTGAAAGCACTACATATGTAAAGGTTAATAATCCACTAAAAGGAAATTCTTTTTTTCGCTAAGGGCAGTTGTGCCATACTAACCCGGCTATACCCTTTACAACGAAAATCAAAACTGCCAACTTAACAAACAACTGAATTCATATGGTTTGGAATAATAACAAAATTAAAATAATTGCTGCCAACATAAGGAAAAAAGCAAGTAAGTTGATGACAGTTGAGAAAAAAAATATTACCGTGTCTATGATTACGTTCTCTCAACTGTCATTTGTCACTTTTCAAGTTTTCAACTTCTCGCTATTTCTTAAAGCAAACTGCGTTTAATTTTGTGTTTTATTTAATCACTAGTCGTAGAAAAAGTAATGTATGCAACGTTGTATAAGTAGGTCAAAAAAGGCTCATGGCGTCTTTATTAACAATTTTCGGCTTCGCCTCAAATTGTTACACACGCCACTCACCTTTTTTGAACCCTCTTATACAACTATTGCATAAAATACTATACCTGTCTAAGTCTCACTAGTCATTTAGGTCAAATGCAATCATTATGATAGGAACAATAATGAATTATCCGATTTTCCCGATCCGGTCTTATCCCAACGCACCTTCATTACAGAAAAAAAGGATATCTTCAGCCAAGTATACCAATGCAATAATATAATTGTAATAACATAAGTAAATATTGTTTTGGACTAATTATATATCTTTAACCCAAGATATATTTTATTTGAATAAAGACATTTTACTTGAATCAAGACCACTTTCCAGTCACATTGTTTCCACCTATATACGAAACAATATTGTCTTGATTAAGAGAATTTGTCTTCGATGAAGATTTTCTTTCTGTGACATCGACCGCATTAATCCACGATCCATTTGTGATTATCATACATCGTAAGCTGCGAGCAAAATTCATTGAAGTACTAGGGTTGTTACTGGTTGTCATACGTCATTTCAATGGATTTCGCTCGCAGTTTACGATGTATGGTGATTATGCAAGCCTGTCGAAGTCTCACGAGTCATTTATAAATCAAATGCAATTAAGTAATTATAAATGATAGGCCAAAATGATAGACGCCTCGTATCAAAAGGTCAAGGAACTGGCGCAGGATAGAAGTAGATGGAATATACTCCACCGACAAGAGAATCCCTCTTAAGTTAATGATGATTATGATGAAATGATAGGGAGCTAGGGACAATAACGGATTATTATTCGATTATTAGTTTCGAATTATCCGACTCTCCCGATCCGGTCTTATCCTAACGCACCTTATACACCGACCGCAGTATTCCACGGTCCATTTGTGGTCATACAATCCAGGCCGAAACCGCAAACAATAGTCATGTTACCTGTCGTCTCACGACTGTCATTCGGGTCAAATACAATCATTATTCAATGAACAATGGCTATATCAATTAAGGATTCCATATAAAGAGTACCTGGGAATAATTGTGAATTTTTTGGGGTGTAATGCAAGGTTTAAGTAATAGTGTTATAATGGTTTCTGTCACACGCAAACTTTTACAGGGAAAGTATTTTTAATTTAATAGAAAGTTTGGGAATTCACGATCCGTTAAACCTTCAAATCTTGGATGCAAGAAAACGCAAAAATTTTAAACGAAGTAAGTTTTTCTTAGTACATCCATAATTAATTTTGTTTTATGGCTTAAATAAACAACGTTATTAATATCGCCTTTAAGTTTGATATTATATTTTTATTAAATGAACGAATAATAGGGCTCCCTAAAGCATCTTTTATTTTTTCATGGTTCTTTTTATGTTGATTTTTTTCCTTGTGAAATAAGAAATTCCAAAATAAGCCTCCCCCCCCTCCCTAAAAATGTACATCTGATTGCCTTTAAGCACTTGGCAGACGATCAAGAGTTCTTGACAATCGCGTTTCATCGATTACCACTACCACCTAGCTTGCAGATAATGTCAACATAAATATATAGATTAACTTCAATCAAACGTCGTGTCTGCAGGGTGATTAACATATGTTGTTTACAATTTTTCTATTGTTTGCACTCAATTTTGTAATTAAACTTACTGATTTCTTTTAAAAGAATCATAATCGCTAAGGTTAAATGAACAGCAGGCTTGTCAATCATTACGTCTTCTTTGACATCATGTACATGTGCTTGATCGAGTGATGGACGGACGCATGTCACGCTTTCGGTTGGTTAAGTTAGAAAATGGCAAAGTTAAGTACAAAGTCTGTCAATATCAATTAAAGGTTCAGGACAGTCGCGTTAATTTGACATTCGATATCTTTTAAAATTTTCTCCTTTTATGCCCAATTTGATATAATATGGATTTTATATTGTCAGCAATAGAGTTCATATTTACTAAGTACATAATGTAAGTATATATACTACGTGTGTGAAAATTCAAAGAGTCAAATAAACAATTATTTATGTCACGGTATTCGCAAAACTCATCGCCAAATAAGCGTGCATAATGTCGTAAGTAAAACAAAAAGTCGTATGAGTCTTAGTTACCAATATTTTATAAGTTCTTTTAGAAAACAAACATAATACTCATACTATAATGAATAGAAAACGTGATTTTCGCATTGTTTTTAACTAGTTACAGATTTAAAATACTTCTTCAAAACTTTAAGGTATTAACATTAATGATTTTACGTCACTCTGGGCGCTACGTGAGATTTACCGCCCTAGGGCGCAGCGGCAAATCTCACTTCACACCCAGGAGAAGAGTGAGAAGACGTAAAATTGTGTATGCACCACGGGTGGTAATAAAGAAGGCCTCAGATCGCTTGTTTATTGGCCTCAGATGCCCGCGATCTGAGCCCTTCTTTATTTTACCGCCCCAGGTACGTAATGTACTAATGGTGCGTAAATACGTGCTAGGAAAAATGGCGTTTACATCATTATTGTCTAAGCGATGATGTTTGACGTAATCGCTAATTGGCCTGAAATTTAAGCGGGTAAGGGATTAAAAAATGTTAACTAGCACAACTTCATTGTTAAAATAACAGGAGCGTGTTAAGGGGCTACTTTGAAAAAATATAGGTTTTTTCAAACGCCCTATTGACTAAACAGGAAAAGGCACTTAATTTATTTTAGAATATATATTATTAGACGATATACTCTTCTTTTTGGCACAAGCCGAAACACGATTGCTGAAAGAAAGAAAGTAGGAAAAAAATCCGAAGTTGGGTCCTTTTCCCCCTTATTTTTCTTAGCTTACGTAAACTATAAGAGATTAAGCAATGTAACTAAGTAAAAAATATGGTATTCTGGTTTATCTAAAAAGTCACAGAAACTAGATTACAATAAACTTTATAGATTCGCTTATTTATCGTATTTTAGTCAAGAAGTCTGATCCTTAAGAGCGCTGCATCTCTTTCTTTCGTGCACGGGAGCCATAAACGTGTCTCTAATGGATGGGCGTGGCTTGTTCGAATCGAGGAACGGCCTTAAGATTTAAGATTATTTTGAAAATCGCGCACTTAGCTACTTTTGCTACCGACTGTATTTTTGCATCCAGCACGCATAAACGGGATCGAATCACATCGCCAAAACCGACCATCGATAAGAAGCTTAGGTTTTTGGAAGTCATTAAATATGTAATTGCATCCGAGGTTTCTGAATAAGGCAGCTCAACTTACTCAGTATGGGCAGTGCGATAAAAGTAAGCTAAATGATGACTCACGGTTCAATTTATAGAATTTGTAACTGATGGTAATTTGAGTACATTTGTTGAGTGAATATTACTTTGAATCTTATTTTATTTTGAACCTTTGCCCCAGTTGGCAAAGGCGTACTAGACAATACACATATTTATTTCTCTTTCTCAATAACTGAACACTTTATTGCAGAAAAATATTGTACACGAGACAATACTTAAAGAATTTTCGTCTAATAATTCTTAAACTGGATCGGACATACTCTTCGAAGAGGAGCGTCGGATAATGCCAGTATCGCTTTCGAGTGGCGGCCTCAGGACAGTAAGCGAGCCAGCGGACGCCCTGTACACACGTGGCGGAGGAGCATTGAGAGCGAGCTACGAGCCGTAGGAATGAACTGGGGAGAGGTCAAGAAGGTTGCTCAGGACAGAAAGGCGTGGAAGGATCTTGTGCGGGCCCTATGCACCTCCGGGGTGCCCTAGGAACAACAACAACAATTCTTAAACTTACTCAATTCACATGGTAGTGGGGTCAGCTTTCCGCACTTTCCTTTTCCACTTTGTCCAATCTTCGGCGTGTTCCTCAGTCACCTGCCACTCAATTATGTCTTTTAGCTCAACGTCCCTGCTTTTTGTTTTGGGTTTGGCTCTACCTTTTACTGGGTTTACTGGGGCATATTTGAGAAAATCACTATACATACCTCGGTGTGAAAACGGATGTCTAGCTTCGTGTTCCTATCGATACCTACCTACTTGGCCGGTAATCCCTGATTTCCTGGCCTCTGCTGTAATGTACTATTCCGTTCAAATTTTACGTTACTTGCTATTATGCAACGATAAAATTTATTGCATAAATTTTTCCTATGCCCATCGCTATAAAGTTATAGACTTACATTATCTAACATAAATTTTCTAAATTATAATCGCAATCAAGCTCATTAGTATTAATTGCATACATTTGTCATGTATTACATAAACAAATGACAGGTTATGTAAGATTACATAATAAAAGGGCCCACTGCAGTATGTTTGATAATCACTCGTATAACAATAGGATAGAGCTATCAACAGTATTATTTTAATATATCTTTTTGTTTTTCTCGCGCTTTGAATGTGCCCCAGAGTATAATGTGCTATGAGAGAAAACAACGGATGTAAGCATAATACGTAACAATGACAATACGCAAAACGTGCATAGCGTAGGTACTATTTGTTTAACAAGGGCACAAAAATCTGCAAATTAAATGCTTACCCTACCCATTAATAAATTAACTATGAGGTACTTACTTATATGGTGTATTCGGGTAATTCCGCAGTTCGGATAATTTCGAAAATTATTTAAAAATCAATCATGTTCCAGTGTAATAAGAGTGCATTTGCGGAATTATCCGCCACTTTTTAGCTTTCCGAAATACCACCTTACATTTAGTTTCAATACTTTAAATTAAATCTTATTACTTTTTTATTTGTGAAGAACTATTTGGCTACTCTGGCTGATGCGATGTGTCTGATGCTGACTGTACAAGCAATAAATACGTAGCATAGCAAGTAGAATAACTTTAAGTACCTAATGAAATATGTAATTAACTATCTCACCTGCAGACAAACTGTGGAAACAGTTTTGCAGGGCTTTGTATAACTTCATGTATACTTTTTGATTAATAAACTATATATCTATCTAACTCGTGTATCTTCGAAGAATAACAGAATTTTAAACAAATAAAAAAAAAAATATTGAAACGATTTTTTTTATCAGATAAACTAAATTTACCGTACTTACCTTATAAGGTGGCTTTACTTGTTTTTTTTTAGCTTAACTAGTTTTACTTTTCTTCGAAATCGGCTTGCAATATTACTCTGTCTACAAATACTGAGATTATCAAAGTACAGTTAAACCGAGTTCCGCTCCCGTATTCTGCATCTCATACTGAATTAATTAAAACGACCTAACATTATACGAAGTCATTGGCGCTTACGTTAATTTTATCCACGTATCAATATGATAGAAGGACTTAGCTTTATATAAAATCGATTGGCGCTTACGTTATTCTTGCCGTACGAATATCAAAGAATTACTGTCAAACAAAATCGGTTAATCTGGACATTAAGAAGCCCTTAACCGCCATATTAGCATATTAACTAGCCCTGCGACCCGGTTTTTAATGCCCAATTCTCACCTAAGATTTAATGCATCGTAAATTATGGATTTAAAGTATTTATGTTAATTTGTTTGTTTGTTCGGCTTGTCAAACGAAAGTGGGTTTAAAGTTGATTTGTCAAAGATAAGCACCCTGCGGTGTATGTGGGCGGTGAAATTTAAAAATAAGTTTCAAAAAATCTATTAACTTATAGTCAGGTAAACCAAAATTGTCAGTAGCAGTAGAAGAAAAAAAAAAGATTCATACCTTTTTTGTAAGTGATACTCGTAGTAATACTTACTACTCGTAACGTAAAAAAAAAGACAGTTATACTTTACGCTAAATATAAAGCGGCAGTACCTAAATAAATAAATGTACGGAATATCGAAACAGAAGTTGTGATGTTTCGCAGCATTATGATATTTAACATGGCACATTTAAACAAATATACTGAAATAAAACATACCTTACTACCGCGTTTGTTAATCCGGGTAAAATTAGTGAAAATAAAAATACTGAAAAGGTTGGTTCATTAGTTATTATTTGTAGTTTAGTGATAAAATGATAGACCTACGTTGTTCTTGAGCGAAATAACTACTCAAAACTGACATGCCAAATAAACGGACATAATCGCAAACATCTCAATTATTTAATTCAACAACAACACACAACTTCAGTGAAAAGTCAATCTTATTACATTCTTCACTTAGTTACTAATCCCTTGACAGCATATCACAGTACAAATCAGTTACGACGCGAGATTTGACAGGCACCTGTCAATGGGCCGACAAAAGAGTGATTAACAGACACACCGACAAACAAATGGTTGTATGGAAGTTGTGTGATGTTGATGGAGAAAGCATGTGAGTTGTAAAATGTGTGGGAGTGTTAAGTAGTGGTCGATAAAAGGTAATATGGCTTAGAAATTAGGACTAAGGTGCATTGCCAGAATATACTGTAAAGTTTTGAAATTAAAAACAGTTTTTTTTTTAAATATTTTGACCATTTCTTTTTTTTCATCTCTTTTTTTTGTGGAACTTTTGTCGATAAGATATGTCGGTCCCGTTGGGAATCTACGTTACAAAGTTTTGTATCAACCAGTATTACTGCATCAGCTAACTAACATCGAAAAAACTGTATACAAATTTGGCACTTTTGGACATGGGTTCCGCCAATATACATTGGAATATCCTAATGTCAGTTACCGCATAAATGTTTCGCAAATCTTTTCAAATATTTGCACCACTTGCAATCTCTTGGCTCGAGTCCGAAGTGTCCGAACATATTCCATTAGGAAGTGTTGCACATCTTAATGGAATTTCTAAATTCTATTTTATTCAAAAGGTTTTCAATTCGTATTTTTTTATTGAAACCATGCAAGTTATTTTTAAATGTCTAATAATTATGTTTTATTTCAAATTGCCAAAATATCAGGATCTGATAAAGAGATCGTATGAACAATTTATTCAATTTAATAATAACTCTAAATATAAATAATAATACTATAAATTAAAACTCGTCCTACAAATAATAAATATATCCTAAAGAGATCTAGAAATTTCAAAGGTTTTTTCAAGTTTCATCTATGACATGCCTCTAATGAAGTTGGTATTTTTATTTACTCTTTATTGACTCAATATGATTAATGACATTATTGTATTACCAAAAAATGGAACATCTTCATTTACAAACAGCTTTTACCGGTCTCCATTATAATACAAGAAAATGAAGTTTAAAATTACATCAACACAAAGAATCTAATAAAACATTGCAGTTGACAAATGGACGCCAGAAGCTAAAG
The DNA here is from genome assembly GCA_911728535.1 of Pammene fasciana. Lineage (NCBI taxonomy): Eukaryota > Metazoa > Arthropoda > Insecta > Lepidoptera > Tortricidae > Pammene > Pammene fasciana. The sequence continues at coordinate 16,898,960 of OU452291.1, read as the reverse complement.
TTAAAAGCAATTCATCATACTATTTTCCAATGAATCAATGTCATTTCGAATAAAACGCTTGGTTTTCCAAATGTTTGTCTTTGGGCACATTATTAGGTTTGAGTCCATGGGGCGGATTGAGGGGTCGTTATTATGTTTCTTTGTGAGTGGGGAAAAAATACTGATGCACTATTAAAAACAACCTATAAATAAGAAAGAATCCAAATCCACATCCAGCTTTCCAATAGATTCGATCCCTAGACCAAAAATATGATTAAATTGAGCGGTGCGGGTAATTTATACACCAAGCAAAGATAAGTAAGTACAGCTTAGTGTTCCACACAACTGCTTAGTCTGCTTATTAGCCCCAAAGCTTGACATTATAAAGCTAGAAGACTAAAGGGACTAAGGGAAGATGGGACGTGAATGCCACCTTATATTATTCCTCTAGCCTTCATAATGCCAAGATTCTACCTAACAACAATAAGCAGTTGTATGTAATAAGCATTCTAAGCTTGATTATTTATCTATGCTCTGAGTATAATAGCCCTATGACCCCTCTAACTAAAGGAGTTCAGATCAGAGGACAGTTGGGTAAGAAGGATAATGGCTCCAGGGGAAAATGTGACTGAGGTTTAGAAAAAAGTGCATGTAAATATTAGTTTTACGAACTATTTACGAGTTAATAAAATCCACATCCGCAATAAAATGTTTATAGGAATAGGTAGTTTTGTGTTTATTTTAGTGCATACTTACATTAAATCAGTATTGTACACAGATAGAAATAATATCTTAATTCAAAACGCAAAACTCTCTTGCACGCGGTTTCTTCAAGAGAGTAATAAATACCTTAGACCAATAAACATGACTTGAGTTAAAAATATCATGATTTTTAAAAGAAGATTTAAAATTATTTAGCTTTAACTTTACCTATTTTTAAAGCGAATAGTAATGATTTGAGTTAAGATAATAATTATTTACGGCAAAAAAGCACCAACATTTTCCTTTAAGAGTTTTATGTGTTTACGTAAGATCGATTAGTTCTTGGTTTGATGTTTTCAATCTGCAGCTAAGAGCCAAAGCTAATTTAAAGAAGTAGCACCAAAAGTTAGATTTGAGATTTTTAAGTTTTTAGGCAAGAGAGATTAATTTTTGCTTTGATGTTTTCAACTTACAATCAAGAGCCACAGCTATTCCAAAGAAGAAGCACATAATTTTTGCTTTGAAACATTTAAATCTTGGACGTTAGTTACCCTGCGCATCAATAGATGTCTCTGCGTGTAGGTTAGAACACGCGAACGTTTGTTCAACGTAACTTCATGACCCTCGCCGCTTTACCCGGGCTTATTTGAGATTCACAATAGCAATCTCAGCTCTAGTTAATACGATTATAAATTGTGAGTATATAAATAATCATAATTTATATTTGTATTATCTACTTTTAGTTAAACTTCCTTTCTTGGGATTAGTCCCGAGAAACACAGTTTCTGCTACTAGCTTTTTAAGTAGTGCACTGAGACACTAAGGCGATTATCACACTGACGACGGATCCGCATGCGGCGCCGGTGTGCGAGCGAGATAGCGCTATACACATGCAGAGCGCTATCTCGCTCGCGCACCGGTGCCGCATGCGGATCCGCGCCAGTGTGATAACCGCCTTAGAAAATGTTATTGTTTGTTTCAAGTAATCGATTTCATACGCCAATAAATTTTAGATCTTGGTGTGAAAATATCAAATTTTACATCAAGTAACACATGCTCTTGAACTAATGCGATGTCTTGTTTCCGTGGAGAAATTCAATTCTCAATTTAAACTATGAGTCTTCATCCAAGAAACAAAGTTTCTTGGCTTAAGTTCTTTATGTATTGCACTAAGACACATAAAGTTCAATTTAAAAAAAATACAATATAAAAACAAAATTCAAACGCCCTTCGTGAGAATATTAAGCTATTTTAAAAAGAAGATTTTTATATCTCGGATAAAGTATTGAATTTATTAGGTTAAGTAATAAACTTTGAAACATTTTATATCTTAAAATAAAGAATTTTATTTTTTCCTTATATGGGAAACTGGATATCTCTTGATTCAAATAGGTTTCTTTGGTTGAAGAGATTTTTTCTATCTGTGTACCTTTACTTTTTAGGGTTCCGTAGCATTTTCGTTATACGTCCGCCCAGGGGCCTATTTAATAAAGCTACAAGTGACAATTTACAAGCGGAAGTCTCTTTCTAACCCAGTGTATTAGAACGAGACTACCTCTTTTAAATTGTCAATTGTAGCTTTGTTAAATGGGCCACAGCGCTGATAACGTGAAGTTATGTATTTCTTGAGGTCTTTCTATACATACATACCTACTATAATTGCAAAAGCGTATTTTATTATGAACGAAATTTACTATGAAAGTGCGATAATTGATGTATTCAATTGAAAATACATTTTATACACATACATGAAATGATTCTATGCAAAGAAAGTCGCGGGCAGAAGGTAGTCGTACATAATAATGTAAGCGCCAAGTATATAAGCTCCCTTTTAACACGGAACTACACATCTACGCAAATCGACCTTAAAAATACTCCATAAATCACATACTAATGTAAATAAAATCCATAAAGACCGTAAAAGATAGGCAAATGAAGTCGACCAATTTGTCTTAATTTCTACGTTGCATCTACGTTTTACAATCCACCCAAACGTGTATCTCACGGGAAAATCCATTCAAAAAGCTGACCTATTAAAATTGAAATAGAGTTGTAATTCCAAGTACATGTTACACGATATAGGAGGTTGTGTAAGTAAGATTAGAATAAATACTTGGGTACTTTAATGTATGTATCCGGTTGTATTTACATATTTCAATTAAGGTTTGAGTAATAATTAAAGCTTCGATATGGATTGCGACATGGCTTACAAATGGCTGATTTTATAGAGGTATATCTTGTTTATGCCTTGTGCATTCTTTATATTCGTGTTATCTTCAGTAACGATTATTAAAAGAGGTTATCAATTCGAAAGCTAACTAAGATTATTATTTTTCCCATAAAATCTGAAAGCTTACCAACATTTTATATTTAGTAGGTAAAAGTTATCTTATAAAAGTAGTAAGAAATTATAACTTTAAACAAAAGAGAACTAACTTCATTTAGGCTTCGCTTTACCAAGAGGAAGTGCCCGAGTTGTTCTACAGTATCTACATGACGGGCCATCATAGGGACGCAGCTATACGTTAGAGAGAGCTAACGATATTGCCATCTCGTTCCGTCGTATAGCTGCGTCTCTATGATGGCCCATCACGTAGAGCCAGCCTTAGATAGCGCATATTGCGTAGTTGAAGTACTAGTAACTCCATTCCATTTCGCCATTTCGTGGCACTTTCTTTTTTTTCTTTTAACTTCTTTCTGTATGTATTATGTTTGTATCTGTGTCAACGAATAAACCATTTTCTATTCTATTCTATTCCATATCGACAAAGTGGTCCCTTTTTCTCTGGATTAACACAAATTAACACTAGCCGCGTTTACCGTGTCTTCGCCTTTAAGTTGGTGTAAGATTGGAACCGGCATAGTTGTCAGTCATCCTGGCAATTCTGCAAATTGTCCTGTTTGTCAAGGTGTTACGCAACCTAGGGTCCTGTCCTGCCTGACGCGCACGCTTCTAACCGCTGTCTTCCTATTGGCACAGGACGGCGCGTATAAACACAACAACTGTTTTTTATAAGTACTAAATTCTTTAACAATTTTTAATAACGACTAGTAATAGGGTGTTTATAATGTATATTTTCGTTTATATCCCATTTGAGAACTGGTGCATGCGTCATTAAGTATCACGGAGTAGCTGAACTTAAACCGTTTTCTCGGTGTCTGAACTCTGAATGTGGTTGTATCATTTTTTATTTATTTAAAAACTCTATTTTCCTGATCTGGCGACATTTTCACCTGGCAAATACGATGCCACCAATAGAAAGGGTTATTATTTTAGCAGTCCTCTACAAGGAAAAAAAGTATCTTCATCGAAGACAAACCCTCTTCGTCAAAACAATATTGTTTTGTAAGTATAATAACGCAAACAACTTGTCTAGAAATTGATCTTTATTTAAGTAAAATGTAGTAGTAGTAGTAGTATCACTTTATTGTACACAAAGAAAAATACAAAACAATTTTAAGAGATATAGGTACAAAGGCGAACTTATCCCTATAAGGGATCTCTTCCAGCTAACCTTAGAGTAACTGAGTGGAGAATGTTAAGAAATAGATAGACAAACTATCAACGTACAACAAGTGTGTCCAAATATAGTAAACTCATATGTCATACAATACAATAAATAAATAAAAATAGAAATATACATAAATACAATACATCAAAATATATAAAAAAACACAAATAAATAATCGCAAATAATAAATAAATAAATAGAAAGAAAAAACAAATAAACAAATACAATACTCAACCAATTCACACTTCAGTGGAGAGCCATAACTTCTTCAGATTCACCTTCAGCGAAGTTACAGACCGGGATTGCCTAAGTGACAAGGGCAGCTCGTTCCACAACTGCACAGCGCGCACCGAAAAAGATTCAGCATACGATCGGGTCCTATGAGTAGGCACAGCAAGAGTCAGATTGGCACTCGAGCGTAAGCGGTGACCACTACTCTCAGCCAGGTAATTGAATCTTTCCGTGAGGTAGGGTGGGGTGGTGGGGAAATGTCTTTATTGAAGTAAAATACATCTTAGGCTAAAGATGAGTGCCTGCCGAGTGTCTACGCAGAGTCCTTGAATACTTCGGTCACGTTGCTAGGAAAGATGGTGACAACCTGGAGAGACTCATCGTGACCGGCAAAGTAGATGGGAAAATACCACGTGGACGCAGCCCTATACGTTGGTCTGACCAGATCCGCACCGTTCTTGACTCTACTTTTCACAACGCCCTCCACACCGCCAGAGACAGGAACAGATGGAGAAAGATCGCACGAGAGAGAGTGATGCAGAAGGGAGGTCACGACCCTCAGTACTGAGGAACACGAATCAAGGAGGAGGAGGCTAAAGATATAAAATTAGTCCAAGAAAATATTTACTTGTGTTTAAACAATAATATTTTTGCATTGGTATTCTTGGCTGAAGATATCCTTTTTTCCCTGTAGCGTGAAATAATAAAACTAGTAAATTTTTAGCATAATCGGTTTACCGGTAATTTCTTGTTACTTTTACCATTTTGCATTCTTTCATGGTAGCTTGAAAACAGCCGATTTTGTAGTCGATGTCAATTCATCCATTTCCGAGACCCTAGGTGCACTCGGCGCGTCCGCTATTTATCTTCGTCCGTACGTCCCCACCGGCTGCAAGTGCATCAAATGCATCTGTAATTGCATGGCCTAGTTTAATCGGAATGCCATGTTTATATACAGTGGGGAAACGGAGCGGAAAGGATGCACAATCAATCGATTCATAGACAAATCTTGTGATGTCTTACGTATATCATGGATCCATTATCTAAATGTCTTGCCAATGTCCTATTTTCTTGGCAATCGTACTTATCGTCAATTGAAAGATCTTAAAGTCATGTGTGAAGGATGAAGGTAGGATGTGCTTAAATTAGGTATATAATCATTCAAAAAGTAAAGATGTGTAGGTACCTAGTGTACCTACCTATTTACACTATCCGCCCGCGTGGAAATGGAATAATTTTAACCACGTATTAAAATCAAAACCTGTTAAAATCTTTCCGTTTCCGCGAAAAAATATTTTATGCCAAACATGGCCATAAAGTGGCTTTTTCCGCACGATGCGCGTACGGAAAAAGACGCTTTCTGGCCAAGTGTAGACATAAAATGATGTACACAACACGGGAGGTAATAAAGAAAGCCCTCGATCGCATATTTACGTCCCTCGCTTGCAGCTCGGGCCGCAAACTTCTGCGATCTCGGCTTTTCTTTGTTTTCAATCAATCAATCAATAATCATTTATTTCGAACAAAAGTCCATAATGTGTTAGTAACATACTAATTCTTAAAATCTAGGGTTAGAACAAATAAATATTAAAACAAATTTTGACATACTGGGGCATGTAGCTGCACCTAGTGCTTCAGCCACGGTGAGTCCCACCGATCGGCCAACGTGAACAGGATGGCATTAGAGCTGGCGCGTAGTTTTACCACCCTTAGTTGTGTAATCTTAAAATATATGTGGTATGTGGTATGTAGTAAGGAAGGGTAACAACCGCAACGTGATAGACATTAATCACCTACATAGCAAATGCACCAAGGAGAAGTTTCCAAAGTTGCGATATTTTCCATACGCAATGCACAATACACGCACGCAGGACACCACCGTTATCAATGATTTAACAGATTGTCTAGCTAGGGATACACGCACAGATGTGCCCGCCAGATTTGTGCGACGGATGACGTGCCCGGCGGACAAATCCGTGCGTGTATGGCGCGAATTGGACACGGATGTGTCTGCGGACACATCTGAATAGCGCCATACACGAACGGATCTGTCCGCCGCGCATATCCGTCGGAGAAATCCGGCGGGCACATCTGTGCGTGTATATATCTGTGCGTGTATGCTTAGCTATTGTCTCATTTACGAGTTTTTAAAAATAATACTAAAAAAGCATTTTTTGATAATTCCTATAGGGTGAAGTTCTCATTGGAAATTTAATTTAAATTCTCGTGTGAATTTCCGGAAATTTCCGAGAATGTTACTGACTTTTTGAGAATGTTATACCTGTATAATAAATAGTTTTCCAAAGCATTTCTGCTATGCAGTGGAACAAAAACAATTCCTCGATTATTGGTTATGATCATGAGTAGTCTAGTTAGTTCTGCCTCGGTAAAGATTATCATTTACTATCTTTGATAATGCTTGCGTTTCTCCCATTTCTTGGACTTAATGTTTCGTGATAAGAGCACTTTAGATGTTAGTTCCGCTTCAACAGATGATCTTTATGAATTAGTGATTTCAATTAAAGCAAGACTGCAAGAAACTAACCTAAATTTATATCCTCATGTCTCTGTAGAATCTGTAGTGCTCAAACTGTGTGAGGCGTGTAATAAATAGTATTTATTGTTAAGTTACATTATTGTATCTAGTCGCTGTGAAATTAATATCTCTATATCTTTTCCTCGGGTGTTCTTGGTTCCTGATCCCGTAGTATGAAAAACATTCTGGATTTTGACAGACGTTTTATCCATCTTTTGTTGTTCGTTCTGCAAATATGTCCTGCGCATTGACACTGAAGTCGTCTAGTCTAGCTTTAATTTTCATATCAACTACTTTTGTTGTATTAGTTTTTTGTTGTTTAACTGTAATATTTCATTTAATTACATGGCAAGCTGTTTACACACTGACTACGTAGCTATTTCCCCCCTTTTCTTCAAGTTCTTGTTCAAGTGATTTCAGCCATAACATTACTCAGTATTGGAACGCCAATTAGATAGAGTTGCACCCAGTAATGATCCGGCAATCAGATCAGGAATGCAACTGCAAAGCCTAATCGAAGTGCAATTGCAGAAATTGTCTGTAAGTGGAGAAAGCCGAGATTGCTTAAGCACGTGCGTAGGAATGATAACCGCAAAATGTTGAGGAAAGTAAGAAAATTGAGCAAAATCTGTGTATCCACAATCAGAGACAAATTATGCCACTAATAGGGATTGTCATTACACATTTTTATTTAGCGACACTCAAACATAATGAAATCTACTCATTTTGTATGAAATTCTATATGTCCGATTTTATATTCCTTGAGCATAATTATTTCCGTTGTTGACAATGTTGAATTTTCGTTCTTAATCATTTTGTAAGTTAAATTTTAGCCATTTTTCTGCTGCTGCTTTATAGCTGAAATTTAGTTTCCTTTCGTAAATGCAATATTTTATTGTAAGAAATAAATACATGTTTACATTTACTAAATTGAGTCTATGAAACTTAAACTATTGTCTCCAGCACACTAGCCGCATTCCCCTGCTGAATGACTAAGCTCAGCCTTTGGACGAAGTAGGAACCCGCCCGTAGCTCGCCAGACACAACGACCAATTTTTTTGATAAATCTTTCACAATGTTTTTTGTGTCCGATGACCAAATGCAGGAATAAACTAACACGGAGTATGATGCAGTCGAAAGGTTGGACTGGGCTGAGCTACTATAGAAATCCTCGAGTAAGAAAGGCAAAACATAACACGGATTACCCTCCTTTGCGTCGCACAGTCGGGTAAAAGAAGGGACAACAGACTACAGACTTGTGTATGGTAAAGTTGGACAATGACAATGTGGGTTTTTATCCTCATTGACCTAATGTGCTCATATTACCATCATTCTGACTCTAACAATAAATCGTTCAAGGCAACGATTTATACTTTGAACTCTTAGCGTAAATGATGATGGAAAATTAATTCCACTTTTCCGGCACTATGCCAAATGCTCATTTATTTCCATACACGGACAATAAACGTGAATTTGGACCAAATTTCAGTTCAGTGCTCTTGGGTTCGTTCACACTGAATTGCAAAAATTATGTATAGTTTGAGAGAAATGTCAAATTTAGTTGCTGTAAATGAATTCAGATTTTGGATGGCAAAGATCGCCTCAGAGTAGAGGTGCGACGTTTTCGAGAATGTTCTCTAATATGAGACTTAATGCGTCGATTTTGGATTGATTTATAATGTGTTCTACTAGATGGAGTATGTAGAATAAATGTCCGCCATGTTTGGCGGTTGACAGTTGTCATTGAATTTAGGAGTAGCTTGGACTTTTAGTTCAGTGATTTTGGCGCAATGCGATTCAGTCATGTTACCTATTCGATAATATTGTATTCCCAAATATTCATTAAGTGTATTCGGCACCTCTATAAGTACTAAATTAATATTTTATATAAATGCCTGAGTATTTGGATACCTCAATAGTCACCAAACATATCAATTGAGTTCATCGCTCCATACAAAAGCTAGTATCCATATGCAATGGCCTCTGCTAATTACCTGCGTTAAACGAAACGCCGACAACTATCATTCTACACTACAAAACTCATAAACATTCGATTTACAACCTTACTATAAGTAAATAAGGAGTTTGTGGTTGTTTTTGGAGTGTAAAATAGTTGTAAAATGAGGTCAGATGCACTGGGACGCTAATTTAATAAAACTGGACACGTTTGCAGGTGTTATAGATTTATGCAGAGAATGCCGGGCGTTTTGTAAGACAACAATTTATTACTTGACATATAAATTAACCTGTGGGGGACACTGGAATTTGGAATAGTTGGCGTTCCATTACGAAACGTAATACGTTTTATTAAGATATTCAGTACATATTACATATACATACATACATACATACATACAATCACGCATATATCCCAAAAGGGGCAGGCAGAGATCACAGATTTCCATTTGCTACGATCCATGCAGCAAAACGGCTCTCCGTGAGCCACTTCTCGCCCCCGTGAAGAACGAGACACACACAGAGACATATTACAGTTCAGTAAAAAAAAAATAGCTCCATTATATTTTAAAACCCGTATATTTATTTATTTGTTTCTATATATATTTAACTTCTTTTTACATCGAAAGATGGGGTCAATTTAATTTTTAGACATTTATTAACAGCATCTAAATTAGAGCGGGCTCTGCCGTACAACGTCGTATGAATAATTATTAGACCGCAGTTTGACTTGTGATCCTTGTAGTACTACTCCTGGGCTTCAAGAAAGTCCATGTTGCCAGGCTGGAAAGTGGTGCCGTGAAAAATTAAAAAATAAATACTTAATGAAATTATTTTCAAAATTGCTTTCTTGGGGTTACATATGAGGGTATCAAATATCATTTGTGATATATTGTACAAAAAAATAATCAGCCATGTCGTATCTGGAGGAGCCCAAACTTGGTATGTTTTGAAAATTATTTTTGTTTTAATTTAAAAAAAATGGCTGAAATGTAATGATGTGGTATATTTTTAGAACCACCTCTATTAGCCCTTTCATATGAGACCACACACGATAGGTTTTTGAAAATGTGGGGTGGGGATGTTCAGGGGGGGTGGTGGGGGAAACGGCACCACTTTCCAGCCTGGCAACATAGACTTTCTTGAAGCCCAGGAGTAGTACTACAAGGATCACAAGTCAAACTGCGGTGCGGAATTATTCATACGACGTTGTACGGCAGAGCCTGCTCTAAATGGTGGGAAGTGGAAACTAAAATATATAATTAAATGAAATATACAATTTCATTTAAATCTGCTAGCGATTATAATATTAAGGAGGGATTAGGAGGTACTCAGGTAGGGTACCCCTATTTGTCAGAAAAACACAACTTCTTCAGTAGGTAAACAAGCCGTATAAAACAATGAAAGTAAGCCAAGAGCCATTGTTTACGAGAAAACCCGCAGTGGCCAACAAGGCAACGAGAAACGGTGTCAATATCATGTATACATAACATCCATTGAAGCTAACGCGGTTTCCTCTGGGAAACGAGCTGGTTTATAAAACATGCAGCTGGTGATATGGTTGAGTGATCATTTTGCAAGCTATTTTGATGGAAAACCAGGAATAGTCGGAATAAGTACTCTTTGGTCTAAACTTAGACCTAAATTCGTACCTTCTCACAGGTTCATAATTATTTTTATATGTTTTTAAAGTGGTGCATTCCACTCAAACTAAAGTTAGTTAATAAATAAATACAAACTTTGAAAACATTGAAAAAATAATCAATCCAGCAGGACTTGAACCTGCATTACGCCTTGCCGGGGTTCGATCGCTTTACCAATTAAGCTATGGGTTCAGTTACTAATTTGACGAAATTTTCAATGCCTTCAAACTCTTTTTGCATTTATTTTACATTGGCTTTACAGCAGCCCAAAGCCTTTTCTCACAGGTTTCTATATAAGTATTTAGGTTTCTACACATACAAAGGGACTATAATATTGGGTTCAACTCCGGCTCGTACAGTTAGCTGCAAAAGTAACTTAAAAAAATCTCTTAATTAACAAAAACACAGAGTTTTTCGGAACTTATGTACGGAATATCATTTGATATTTACCAGTCGCTTTTCGGTGAAGGAAAACATCGTAAGGAAATACCTAATCTCGATAAGGCCTAGTTTCCCCTCTGGGTTGGAAAGTCAAATGGTAGTCGCTTTTGTACAAAATTAGTGCTTACGCCAATTCGTGGGATTAGGTTGTTAAGCGGACCTCAAGCCGGGCCAAATCCCGTTCCTCAACCGCCGTGCCGACTTTTGATTGAATTTAAATATTGTTGACATATTACTGTCGGTCTAAAAGTTGTATCAATATTCTTCGCAGAAGGCATGGTACCCGATCTCAATGCAAGCATTCTGATAGCTGTGCTGATGTAATTTAAAGTGCGCCGGCGCATGTGGGGTCCTAATTAACGATAATGATTACTAATGCGTTTGTTTTGCTTTGGAATTTGTTACGCTCCATTTGAAACGTATAAGATATTATGTTTAATCTGATTTACGGTTCTAATACATTAAAATCACATGTTAAATGTTTTGGAACCTCTTAGATCGATTTGATTTTTGGATTTTTGTATGGCCATTGAGTGGCGGCGGTGAGTGGCCATGCAAAAGTCCAAAAATCTAGTTTTTATATAAAATGAAGTTTCAATTAAAGCTCTTTTTGAAACCCTCGCCTCGCCCGTTTAGCTACTTCTGCTGCTGACTGTACCTTTTGATAAAATAAACATGGACCTCTATTAAAAAGCGGTCTTTTCGTATGTCCTTTAACAAACCTATTTAAACAACGCAGGTAACTATTTGTTTAGGTTAAGTTTTATTTGATTTTAATTAGTGAGTTTTTTGTTGGGGATTAAATAAAATGTTTTATGACATGAGTGTAGGGGCAACATTATAATGATATATATTATCTACATGAATATATACTTCGAATATACAGTGTGTAAATCTAATACCCCTACCCCTATGCATGCCTATGTTCAGCAGTGGACGTCTTAAGGCTGAGATGATGATGATGAAATCTAATACGGGCGAATCTCTTAACGGTGATTAGTATCGGAGATAAGAAATGTAATTATAACTTTTACTTAGAATTAAAATGTTATTCATACAAAATAATTCGGCCTGCAATGTAATGCAAACACTCGTGTTAAACGCTCCTTGCCAGTTACTTTCAACACCATGTTTACATTGCTGCTAATAAAATTTTCACAAATTAATTATTGGGTCACAGTTAAGTGTAACTTAAAAAAGCATCTTAATTAATGATTACACTAATGAGTTCTATGTCTGGTTTAATTTATTGCCCGTATTAGATTTACACACTGTATACATATTGAGAAATTGTTTTGATTTCAGTAGCCTTCTAAAAACTAAATCTAGAATGTAATGATAAAAATAATGCAGTGTCATAAAAGCGTGTTTACATCTATGCGTCCTTATAGGGCGTTGTTTACTCAGTGTCAGTGTCAGCCATCTTGGGTGGTCCACAGTTCGACACTTGACACCTGTCGTGACACTGTGACATGCACAGTCGCGCGCACAAATGTTAACGAATAGGTAATACTTTATTAGTTTTATTTCAATAAATTGCTTACCCATTCTTAAGTATTAGTTATTATGTTTCTTTCTTGTACAATGTAGGAATGTAAAATGCGTCAGTGTACGAACAAAGGGACCACTTTGTCGATATAGTTACTAGTACTTTCTAAAACTACGCAATTTATGTGAAAGAAAAAAGTGTCCTTGTAAATCGACAAAGTGGTCCCTTGCACTAAACTCGTCCACAAATATGTACTATCTAATAAAAAAATCGGCTATGTAGTGTGTTTATCATGTTTTGTATAGACAAATATGTGTAAAAAAATATTAGCTGCTTATTGAGTGAAAAGTATTAGGTATAATGATGTTTATTTTTATAAAGTTTGCCTTAGCTGCCTTTGTTATAAACGCGAAACGTACAAAATGTATGTAATTTTGTACCTACGACTTTTTCGAAAAAAAATTTTTTCGTAGACTTGGCAAACGCATTTAAATAATTATATTTTTTTACCTCGTTATTATATTCAACATCAAAGGCATCATATGTATGATTGATTAGATTGATAGTATATTTGTAATATACATTTTATTTTGTTTAAACGTTAAGGTAAAAAAAAAATTGAAATAAAACTCAGCATCATTGTAACTGTGAAGTTACACATTTTTAACCGACTTCAAAAAAGGAGGAGGTTCTCAATTCGACTGTTTTTTTTAATATTTTTTTTTTGTATGTTACTCGATATCTCCGTGAATCGTGAACCGATTTTCAATTTTTTTTTAATCGATCAGATATAACCCCTAGATGGGCCCATTGTCACCAAGTCGGGGTCTGATGATGGGATCCTGGAGAAATCGAGGGAACTCTTCAACTATTATAGGCACACCTATAGTGAGCAACTCGGCCACTTCCTCTTAAAATAGCGGATCCTAAGTGAAGTCGGTTGTTTTTTGTTTAAAATTATAATCAATCACAAATGACAAATCGTCCCGTCAATGTAATGAATCGTTAGTGCTACCTACGTGAAAGCAATACGTTACTAACCGTTAATCAACACATATAATTTTATGCTGATCTTTATCTTTCAATCATAATCATTTTCCAATAAGAGATTATCTTGTTGCAATAAATTATACATTCGCTACTGCACAATAAAACGTTATTTCAACGTTATTCAAACGTTGTTGTCATTGGCAAAGTTATGTTAAAACGGATATTACATGCCATAAATAGATTTGCGGGTTTTAAATGTATGTAGCCATCGCGGGTTGCGGGATATTGACACCAGGGCGCGGATATCGGTATTTGCCCAAACTAAAATACCGGTATTTTTCGGTTCTTTTCGTTCTTGCGATTACTATTTCATATTTAATCGAATAATCTTATATGAAGTCATTACCTGAATACAGCATTCAATTCTACACAAAGACCATAAAATAAGTAAGTAAAATTATATACATTGGATTATTTCGGGGTTTATTGAAAAAACCGGTTCCAAGACCTGATTGACATTAAGAGTCGCCAAGACGCTCGCGTTCCCATAGAAACGTAGTTTAGCTCTCATTTTAAAACGACATGCTTTAGAACCATGAAATTTGGCATGGGCATTCTAGTAGTACAGGTCTATATCAGACATTCGTTTTCGTTGCTAAAAATTGTAATACAAAGAAAATACAGCCAGATACAGATTTACATACAAAACTATTTTTTGCTATATTTTCTTTGTATTACAATTTTTAGCAACAAAAACGAATGTCTGATATAGACCTGTACTACTAGAATGCCCATGCCAAATTTCGTGGTTCTAAAGCATGTCGTTTTAAAATGAGAGCTGAATTAGGTACGTTTGTATGGGAACGCGAGTTCACGCGAGCGTCCGGGCGACTCTTAGATAGTCGGTCTCTTGCTAGGTCATACTTGTTCCGAAAAGGGACGTCTTTTCTTGACATGACTTTATTATACAATTTGTAAAATGATACCTTTTTTAAATTATTTTTATACCTTTAGGAGGCTCTCGAGTAGATAGCGCTTTCAGATTTGAGTTTCAAAAAGTTCTTAGACTTTGACTGTCTATATTATTTATAATCTCTGTTTATAGAATGTACATACATAGTACATAGTACATAGTAGAGAAGTAGCGTGTCTTAGTATTAATAGCAAGTCCTAACCTGGTTACCTAGTTAAGAATAGCTGTTAATGTTTATGGAGAACCGGTTTCGGAGTTAAAGTTAGTTTTAAATGTAATAACCAAGTAGTACCTACCCATATTTTTTTTAGCACAAAAAATATCAATTTACATAAATTGTGATGCTCAATATTTGCTTTGAAAATAACTTTATAGTATTTCAATGAGTCATTAAATTTTAAATCAGTGTTTTTTTAGTACTTCTAGTCTCTACTCTAAGTAAAACGATTCAGAAACTCAAATATTATTTATAAGTGTGTGGCAGTGATATGTTTTTAGGTATCACATTTATTAGGCCCGAGTACCAAGAGTAACTAAATATGTTTGCTAATTATTAATATCACAAAAATCTGATGCAGTAACTATTAAGGCGACCACCGACTATCAGTCCGCCTGCAGTCCGCCTGACGATCTCGGCCTCCGAACAACTGACAGGCTGATACAGGCGGACTGCAAGCGGACTGATAGGTAGTCGGTGGCACTTAAAGTAATTTGTTCAGCACCAGATTTAATTTCGAAGTTATTGTTCAAAAATGTGATAAACATCAGTATTATTTCCCAATAGCTAGGAATACACGCACAGATGTGCCCGCCGGATTTGTCCGACGGATATGCCCGGCAGACAAATCCGTGCGTGTATGGCGCGAATTGGACACGGATTTGTCTGCGGACATATCTGAATAGCGCCATACATGGACGGATCTGTCCGCCGGGCATTACCGTCGGACAAATCCGGCGGGCACATCTGTGCGTGTATCCCTAGCTAATGTCTTTTCTCATACCAACAAACACACGGACAGTAATGGATTCTTAATTCTTATTACTTTTGCGCGCGACTGTCTCAAAGCACAAGGGATGACATAGTCTATTATCTATCTGGTTTATCTTAAACGTAATAGATGAAATCGATATGCCTGTCGATTCGTTATTGAAGATGAACACCGTTGTAGACTCCTTTAGAACATGTTATTGTAATTTGTTAGATAAATACAGCAACTGATAATAAATAGATAAATATGATTATTTTATTACTTAAAATATTATATTGTTCAGATTAGCTAGGGATGCACATACAGTTGTGTCCGCCAGATTTGTCCGACGGATATGCCCGGCGGACACATCCATCCGTGTATGGCGCAAATTGGACAACGGACAGACAGCGGAGTCCGCTGAGCTGAGCGGACAGACGTTTGGCGGACACATCCGTGTCCAATTCGCGCCATACACGGACGGATCTGTCCGCCGGCCATATCCGATGGACACGTCTGTGCGTGTATCCCTAGCTAATATTACTATTATTATTACTAAGACGATTATTATTACTAAGAAGAACCTGATCAATTCTGCTCAAATAATGTACCTATTTACCTTACACTTTTATCAAATTTCATTTAAATTTCACTGGACTAAAGTTGTTAAATAATAAACTATCAAAAATAAAATAAAAACTTAGAAATGCAGCTACTTGCCACAGTCATTACATAGGTGAGTAAGCAATGTATGAACTCACTTCGCTACGTTCGCTCGTTCGAATAAGTATTAATGTGTCGACTCGGCTCCAATATCGATCATATCGAATCGCTACCTTCAGTTACAATTTGACTTACACATATTATGATATGATCACTAATGACGTCTCGTGTGCTCGACTTAGAATATTATAATATAATTTAATATTATAATTAGATCAACGACCCGCGTCTAGTTTTTGTTGTGCCATTGTATTGTAATTGGTTATACAACAGTTGTAACATGTCATCGACTTAACGGTGCAGGAAAATTAATGGAGCTTAAAATAAATAGTAGATAAGATAAGCGGTCTTATATGAAAACGAAAAATAGACACTAATTTAAAGTTAGCTATTAAAAAATCTATTTAAATTAGTTTAATATCGGCTCTAAAGCAAAGCAGAAAAGTTTTAGGACGGGAAGTCAGACTTTATTAATGAATACGACAAAATTTTAATTATTTGATGGTAATATAAAATTTGCCTTGTGGTAATACACATATGTTATGGCGAACGTACTTAGATTTATAGGAGTCTTCGAAGGCGAAATTAAAGGAACTTGATTTCGGCTTAATTTTAAGAAAAGTACCAGAACGTAGTAGTGGAGACTTACCAAGCAGTAGTATGGGCAGGTCTATGAGTAGGTGCCACCAGTAGCTGTGCCGGGCCTGCATCTCCTTAGCGGGGGGCGGGGGGACGGTCTGCAACAACATACAAGTAGGTAAAGCATTTGTCTTTAAAGCGAGATAACGATATAGAACACATAGTACTTATACAGAGAGAAACACAGGGAACCAGACCGCGCGGCAATCCACCTATGCGCTGGACAGACCAAGTAAATCTGCAGTAGAGCACCGCGTTCTGACACTTCTGACTGTGTCAGACAGACTGCCAACAGAGTGAGATGGCGGGAAATCGTTCGTAGAGCTGTGTCCGCCTCCACCATCGACGGGGACGCCTCGACGTGACCACGATCGCTGTCAAGAGCGAAACGAAAGAGCAATAATTTTAAACAAAAAAAGAACCGACTTCACTTAGGATCCGCTATTCCAAGAGGAAGTGGCCGAGTTGCTGTAAAAAATAGTGAAATCACTATAGGTGTGCCTATAATAGTTGAAGAGTTCCCTCGATTTCTCCAGGATCCCATCATCAGATCCCGACTTGGTGACAATGGGACCATCTAGGGGTTATACCTGTTCGATTCAAAAAAAAATTTTGAAAATCGGTTCACGATTCACGGAGATATAGAGTAACATACATACAAAAAAAAAAAAATTCAGTCGAATTGAGAACCTCCTCCTTTTTTGAAGTCGGTTAAAAAAATTTTGTAATAAGAATAACACTTCCTCCTCCTATCGTGTTTGTCCCGAATTTTGGGTCTTTTATTCCCATAAATTGACTAGTTTTAACGAAGGCGATTGCTATCTGACCTGTCTTTTTAGTAACTGGAATAAAAATATAAGCATAGATTTGTATTTTATACAAATCTATGCTTATATATATTTCGAATATCGGCCCGAGGGGCGTATTTATTTTAGTTAATTCCAGATTAAATTGTTTATTTGTCTTCAACATTCAACAACAACAAAAAATATAAATTCAACGTCAAGGCCATTGGAGGCACTAGTCGCCTTAATTAATACTAACCTATTTTAAGTACATAGGTAGGTACTCTGCTAGTAAAATTACAAAATACAATTAGTTGAAACAGGCATGAGAGTTAACTTTAATAATTTCTTACAAAACGAAGCACGCAAAAGTATCTAAACACGATCATACTTCTAGAACCATAAGAGCGTATTTTTTTTGCAAAGAACGTACCTATTTATTATTGTCCAAAAAAATATTGAAGGTTCTTGTACAGTCAGCAGGTGAGGGTCATTTTGAACACTTCAACCTTGGGAATCAATGTAACTCTGCGTCCGTAGGAACCACCTTCGACAACCCTACACGTGATCCCTGGGTGGTGCTAAAACAGTAACAAACTTGGCAGCTGCACTGTCCCATCTGGACCTCGTAGCACTCACTGGAATTTCATCATCTGCTTTCCCACTACTACTACCCCAGAGAAGAAATGCCTATCTATATCCAGTGACATGTAGCCATACGATAGTTACTACTGCTGCTGACTGTACCTACGAAAGTATTATATTTTTTCTTTGAATCAATCATAAGAATGCAATATTACGTAAACGTCATTGTTAACTTGAAATCCATTGTTACTCGTTATGTAAGTAAACAGCTTGGCTGAGTAACACTTACTAAACCTTTGTTTTGTCCAAATTGTTATCAATATCATGTTACAATAATTTTGTAAGCAACATCATATCATTGATTAATTTTAATATTTTTGTAGGTTTTATGGTTTTTTCAATAAATTCCATTGTATTCTATTGTTTACAGGACGATTTGTATGAGAAAAAATTGTACTGATTTAAAGTCACACGATTTTCACACATTATTTTGACAAAACACGGGACTTAATCGCGTAGACTTATTTTTGTAATTTTCCTGACGTTTCGAGCGTGTCGTAAGTCAAGTATGTAGCAATATTAAAGCATTTTAATAGAAGCTTCACTGAAAAAAATAAACGGCTACAAATAAATAAGTTTTGCTATTTACGGCTCAAAACACACCTAGCGGAATTTTGGCAGTAATGTATGGTATGGAGCTTTGTCGATGGTAGCTTAAATTTGTCTATGGCCTCCATACAGTACTGCCTCCATTCCGCTAGGTGTGTTTTGAGCCTTAAACCGAGTGACTCGCTTCGCATGGAGCCTGCAAAGTTCGTTGCTAAAATCGAAGAAGTCAACTTGGCTAAAGTACGTATCTAAGGCTGGCTCTACATGATGGGCCATCATAGGGACGCAGCTATACGGGGGAATGAGATCGCAATATCGTTAGCTCCCTCTAACGCATAGTTGCGTCCCTATGATGGCCAATCATTTTGAGGCGCCATAAAACTATACCATTTTTGTTAAAAATAATAAGGGAATCAGGTAAGGGTTATATTTACGAAGACTCTTATTCGGATTCAAATTAATGCTTGATTAATATAACCAAGAACGTTTAGCAATAATTGATTGTTTGTCATTAACAAAGCTTTATTCCGTGTTTTAAATATGTCTTGGTTGTATGCAACTAAAAATATCTTAACCGAGCCAAATTGGTACTTTGCTAACACTCATTTTTTTCCGTGTACCAATTATTCCCTTAAAAGGATCACCAGTATTTTTGGTACACTTTGTATAATCGAGGGCCTACATTTGCAACTGCAGGTTTAATAGTTACTGCCGTTACTGGAAATATTTACATCTTTAGCGACTATAAAATGTATGTTGTAACCACCGTAAGCTTTTAATTGCCCGTAAATCTTCTGAAGTAGTACAGTCGCCATCAAATATATCGGTCGGCCAAGGTGGTCACAAATATCTGAACAAGCACTTTATCGCCTTGACGATAGAGGCGTTGGCGATCGTCAAGGCGATAAAGTGCTTGTTCAGATATTTTTGAGTACCGCGGCCGTTCCAATATATTTGATGGAGACTGTACAAGACAAGTAGAATCCGCATGCAGCGACGGTGTGCAAGCGTGACAGCGCTATATACACATGCAGAGCGCTATCTCGCTCGCTCACCGGCGCCGCATGCGGAAACCGCAGCAGTGTGAAAGCCGCCTTAAGAGTCGCCAGGACGCTCGCGTTCCCATACAAACGTAGTTTAGCTCTCATTTTAAAACGACATGCTTTAGAACCAGAGATGGGCATTATTCGAATAATTTTTCATTTAAATAATCATTCGAATAAACTTTTATTCGTTTTGAAATTATTCGCGAATGATTTATTCGCGAATAAATCATTCGTCTACCCTTTCGAATAATAAATGATTTATTCGTTATTTTATTCGAATAAATGACACGAATAATATTTTACTTGACTTTCAGATTTGCTAATAAATAGCAACTAGCATATTTTAGGGTCAAGGGATTGTATCGCAGGATTCCCAGGTAGCCAGCCAGAAAGAGATGGATATATGAAAGAGCGAGTAAACCACATAAGTAAACTTCCTTATCAGTTGTGGACTAGGTAGTTTACCCATGTCTATTTACCAGTAATTAGTATTTTGCATAGCTCGGTTCTAACTAGTCGCATTATAAATAATTCCTCTACAACGTTTTAAAAAATGAGTGATGTTATTGACGATGACGAAAATTTCCAGTGCAGTAGAGATAGCTCGTTAAATCTCACGAACTTAAGTGACAAAAGTGATGCAGTGCCAGAAAATCACACAAAATCATTAATGACTATACTAGATGGCAATTTTTTCAAAATTGATTCTGAGACTCTAAATGAAAAAAGTGTTGTGGCGACCTGTGTTAGGTGTTCACCTAAAACTGTCAAAATAAAAGGACTGGTCAGTTCAACATCGAATTATATTAGTCACTTAAAACGAAAACACGGCGACGAAACGGTTGCAGAGTATCATGAATATGTAAAACAGAAGAAACGCCGAGTTCGAAACGACACCTCTTCGAGCGAACATTCATCCTGCTCAGAAAGGATAACACAGTCAACCTTTGAAAACGATCTGCGAAACTTCTTTGTGCATTCGATGATTCCTCTTAACGTTGTCGAAGATCCGTTTTTTGCAATAATGTTGCGTAATTTGCAAATGGAAAAGCAGGGATTGAATTTAATCAGCCGAAGATCATTAAGCCGCAAAATAACATTATCACATACAGAGGAAATGTCACGCATAAAGTTGGAATTGGAAGAAGCCGAAACTGTTTGCACCGTTGTCGACATATGGTCATGCCGTAAAAGGAGTTTTTTTGGAATGACTGTCCACTGGCTGGATTCTGAGCTAAACAGAAAGTCAAAAACATTAGCATGTCGTAGATTTGCTGGTGTTCACAACTATGAGCGTATTGCCATGTTATTGGAAGAATTGGACACTGATTTTACTCTGAGCCCAGATAAAATCATAGCAACTGTAACAGATAATGGTTCCAACTTCGTGAAAGCATTTAAAGAGTTTGGTTTAGCTATTGAATCAATGGAATATTTTGACTCAGATTCTGAAGAAGACGATTCAAATGACTCACACGAAAATTCTGAAGAGCAAAACATTATATTGCCTTCGCATCTCCGATGTGCAGCACATACGCTTAATTTATGTGCAGTGACAGACGCCAATCGACTTCTTAAAAAAAGCAATAACTCAGCTTTATCGGAAA
Source organism: Pammene fasciana (assembly GCA_911728535.1). Lineage (NCBI taxonomy): Eukaryota > Metazoa > Arthropoda > Insecta > Lepidoptera > Tortricidae > Pammene > Pammene fasciana. Next base: position 16,877,546 of record OU452291.1, on the reverse strand, counting down.
TTCATCATAAAGCCATTGAAAAATGCAACGTGTTATGGAATGCCGCTGGACGTCCTAAAACAGCAGAGATAATTCAAGATGTTTTGGGACATACACTTAGCAAGCCAGGCGTCACTAGGTGGAATAGTTTATACGATGCAATGAAGCAAATATATTATATAAAAGAAAAAAATATATTGCTACACAGAGCTTTAAGCTTAACAAACTTCATCAATGACCGTGAAATTGAATACATCAAGGAATATATCACATGCTCGGCACCAATTGCCGAAGCTTTGGATATTTTGCAGGGCGAGCAAAATATGTACTACGGGCTTTTATTACCGTGTTTGATGGCTTTACGCAAAAAGTTAAGAAAACTACAAACTACTTCTTTGAAGTATTGCCATGAACTTGTGTATTGTTATACAGAAAGTGTGGAAAAGAGATTTGAAGAGTTTTTCAACATTTCAACTGGTGTTGCCGAACGGGCAGCAGTTGCAGCCTTGTCATACCCACGATTTAAAAACAAATGGTTTTCCTGTATCACACCGTACAGTCAAGAGCGGATCAAAACGATCTTTAAAAATGTAATTATAAAAGAAATTACGAAAAACTTTGACAACAATGGAGTTGACGAGCCTATAACAGAAACGAACCCGGAAAACCCTTTTTTTGACTTCGGATCAGATTCAGACAGCGAGACTGATATAAGCCTACAAGAATTGCAACAAAGGAATACTCCAAAATCACGAGCCGAAACGATGATGACTCAATTCTTTGCTGAACGCGACTGCAGTATAACCATCTTAAACCGTTATGGCGAAATCAAAACGATCTTCAAAACGTACAACACGCCACTGCCTTCTTCGGCGTCTGTTGAACGTGTATTTTCATATGCGACGATGATTAATCTCCCGAAATCAAATAGGCTCTCCGACCATTTGTTCGAAGAAAGAGTTATTTTGAAAACGAATTTAAAAAAGTGATTCTATGATATATGTGTATTTTAAATTAGATTAATATTTAATAAAACATGTTTGATTGATAATGCCTTTTTCATTCCTAAACTCGATTCGTTATTTAGCTATAAGATAGATGTCACTGCGACGCAACATAAAAATAGGAAGAAAAAATGGCATTGCGTTGCAGTGACATCTAGGAATGAATAGCGTACCGTAGTAAAGCTAGGATTTGTCCTACTTACGAGCTACCTTTAGGCGGCTCTCGAGTAGATGCCGCTATCAGACATGAGCTTCAAAAAGTTCTTAGACTGTGCTGCTCTACTATATAAGTTACTCTATGGTAGTTGCTTATACTATATATTATATTATCTATAGTCTCTGTAACTACTAAGATAAACATTCATAATAATCATCCTCCTAGCGTTTGTCCCGGTATCACCACGGTTCAATTGAGCCTGGGGTCCGCTTGGCAACTTAATCCTAGTAATTGAGGTAGGCATTAGTTTTTTACGAAAGCCACTACCATTTGACCTTCCAACCCAGAGCAGAAACTAGGCCTTGTTGGGATTAAGTCCGGTTTCCTTACAATATTTTTCTTCACCGTAAAGCGAATGATAAATATCAGATGATATTTCGTACATAAGTTACGAAAAACTGAGTGATACGTGCTGAGGTTTGAACCCGAGACCGCCGGATTGAAAGTCTAACGTTCAACCGCGAGGCTACTAGCGCTCTACGAAAGTGAACATTCTCTAGTTATAAATAATTATTGGGATAGAAAACCGCCAAATATTTATTCTAACCAATATATTGCTTTATTCGAAAAATTTTATTCGTGGAATAATTTATTCGTGGAAAAAATTATTCGAATAAATTATTCGTCGAATAATTTATTCGCGAATAATTTATTCGACGAATAAATAGTGTCGAATAATTATTCGAAATTTTTATTCGTCATTCACGAATAATTTCATTTATTCTTATTCGTTATTCGTATTCGAATAAATTTTGCCCATCTCTGTTTAGAACCATGAAGGCATTGGCAATCTAGTAGTACAGATCTAGGTCGGACATTCATTTTCGTTGCTAAAAATTGTAATACAAAGAAAATACAGCCAGTTACAGATTTACATACAAATCTTATTTTTGCTTAGTTTCTTTGTATTACTATTTTTAGCAACGAAAACGAATGTCCGACCTAGATCTGTACTACTAAGTAGAATGCCCATGCCAAATTTCATGGTTCTAAAGCATGTCGTTTTAAAATGAGAGCTAAACTACTACGTTTGTATGGGAACGCGAGTTCACGCGAGCGTCCTGGCGACTCTTAAGTATCTATAACCAAAGATAATGTATAAACCGCTTCCTAGCCTAGTTGGTAGTGACCCTGCCTATGAAGCAGGAGGTCCCGGGTTCGAATCCTGGTCAGGGCATTTATTTGTGTGTTTATCACAGATATTTGTTCCTGAGTTATGGATGTTTTATCTATTATATATATCGTCGCCTAGTACCCACAACACAAGCCTTATTGAGCTTACTGTGGGGCTGGGTTGATTTGTGTAAGATTGTCCCATAATATTTATTTAATATTTATATTTAAATAGAAGGGCACAGTGTAAGTAATGTTTGTGCTCCAAGTTTGATAGCATCATAGATGGCGCTGTACGGCCTCATAAATTAAAGATAAAAGATAAAAGATAAAAGATATTTATTCTTCAATTTAGGCACATTACAATGCACTTATGAACGTCAGAGAGAAAAGAAACTACCACCGGTTCTAACCCTACACCTCTGACCCGAGAAGTATTACTTATTACCGGCAAGAAACTCGGCGGGACTTATTTTTTCAAAACAGTACTACAAATACATTAAAGATACTATATACAATAATGCGTAGTTCTTCAAGAAGGCATATCAAAACAGCTTGAGAGACAGACATGTACCTGCCTATTGTGTAATTAAAATGAAAAATAAAAATAAAATCCAAATCTGACTGCTTCGCAATACGTTTGATATTCTTTCTTACTTGAACTGTGTCCTCTAAATGTTAGATGATTTTATAGATTCTGGTTTGGGCCATGCATATATGTCTGTCATATAGTCCTCGACCCTGTAATAACCCTTTGACATTAAAGTTTTTTTCAAGTATTTCTTAAGAGCGGGAAATGATAGATTCAAAACATCGACGGGTAACTTGTTATAAATATGAATACCCTGGCCAAAAAATGACTTATATGCTTTGCGGACACGACATCGTCTGGTAGCAAGCTTGTTTTTATTTCTAGTGTTATAGCTGTGGATGTCAGAATTCTTCTTGAATGTGTGTATATTCTTTACAACAAAAATAATATTATCATAGATATATTGGGACGCAAGAGTTAAAATATTAATTTTTTTAAATAATTCTCTAATTGATGTACCTGCCTTTAAGTTATACATAAAGCGAATGGCTCTTTTCTGTAAAACAAAAATAGTCTGTATGTCAGCTGCTTTGCCCCAAACCAGAATTCCATATGACATTACACTATGAAAATAACTATAATAAACTAAGCGAGCTGTCTCAATATTAGTCAGTTGTCTAATTTTTCTAACGGCATGAGCGGCTGAACTTAGTCTAAGAGCGAGTTTTTTTATATGAGGACTCCATTGTAAATTTTTGTCCAACGTTGAACCAAGGAACACAGTTTTATCTACTATATCTAAACATTCACCATTTATAACTATATTAGTGTCCATTGGTGCCACGTTTGGCAAAACAAATCGAATACATTTAGTTTTCTTAGCATTAAGTAACAGATTGTTAGTAGTAAACCAGTTTAGTATGCCAGCTAGTGTATTGTTAATTACAGATAAATCATTGGATTGCCGTTCAACTTTGAAAATTAAAGATGTATCATCGGCAAACAAAATCATACCACAAAGGTTTTGTACTACACAAGGTAAATCATTTATATAAACCAAAAACAGGAATGGGCCCAGAATGGAACCCTGTGGCACTCCTAATTTTACTAAAGTCCCTTTAGACTGGGTTTTATTTACAACAACTGTTTGTGTTCTATTGCTAAGGTAAGAAGACATGAGACTCAGGGCATTTTCTGAAAGACCATAGTGTTCTAATTTAAGAATGAGCGTTCTATGATCTACACAATCAAAAGCTTTTGAAAGGTCACAGAATATACCAATTGCATCATAACGTTTGTCTCGCCAAGCATTGAAAATATGTTTAATGAGTTCTGCAGCAGCGTCGGTTGTGGAACGTCCCTTTGTGAAACCAAACTGATTGCTTGTAAGCAGTCCATGTCTGTTGAAGTGCCCCAGTAGATCATTTAACATTATCTTTTCAAAGACTTTACTTAGTACAGGAAGTATCGATATCGGTCGGAAATTATTTAGATCACTAGAATCACCCGATTTAAATAGAGGTATGACTTTACTACATTTCATTAGATCTGGAAAAACACCTTGTGAAACTGAATTGTTATAAATGATGGCTAAGTAAGGCGCTATGTCGTCTATGATATTGCTGATGACTACAACTGATATTCCCCATAAGTCCTCAGTTTTCTTTAAATTGAGTGATTTGAATGACTTTACAATTTTTTCGGAATCCACTAGGTCAAATTCAAAGATCGTATTACATTTCTTAATATTAGCGCAAAGTAAGGAATGAGCTTGAGACGAAGATGATTGTAGGCATTTTGTGGTATTTAATGCTATGTTAGAAAAAAATTGTGCGGTAATTCTGGTTTGCTCTAGTTCAGATAGCGCTTCAGTTAACGTCTAACTTTCAATCCGGAGGTCTCGGGTTCAAACCCCGGCTCGTATCTTTGAGTTTTTCGGACGGAATATCATTTGATATTTATCAGTTGCTTTTCGGTGAAGGAGAACATCGTAAGAAAACCGGACCTAATCCCAATGGGCCTAGTTTCTCCTCTGGGTCGGAAGATCAGATGACAGTCGCTTTCGTAAAAACTAGTGTCTACGCCAATTCATGGGATTAGTTCAGGCGGACCCCAAGCCGGAAAAAACGCTAGGAGGAAGAAGAAGGTCTAGATTTGTTGGAAACCACTTGGAAAATACCTGTCTAATTTAAAAATCAACACACATTCAGGCTAATCCCACACTAGCGTCTTTCGAGCGTCGACGTCGCCCGAGCGCCCGCGCCTGCGTCACCGTCACCGAATGTTCAAAACATAAGTAGCGTTAGCAATTTATATTGAGCTTAAAAGTGAAATTAAGACTATTAAAAATCTTAGACGATGTATGTTCCCCATATTACTTATCTATTAAAATGTATAAGTCGTTAATATAATAGGCTGTGCAAAACTATTAATAAAAAAAAAAAAAAAAAAAAGATAAAAGATATTTATTCTTCAATTTAGGCACATTACAATGCACTTATGAACGTCAGAGAGAAAAGAAACTACCACCGGTTCTAACCCTACACCTCTGACCCGAGAAGTATTACTTATTACCGGCAAGAAACTCGGCGGGACTTATTTTTTCAAAACAGTACTACAAATACATTAAAGATACTATATACAATAATGCGTAGTTCTTCAAGAAGGCATATCAAAACAGCTTGAGAGACAGACATGTACCTGCCTGTTGTGTAATTAAAATGAAAAATAAAAATAAAATCCAAATCTGACTGCTTCGCAATACGTTTGATATTCTTTCTTACTTGAACTGTGTCCTCTAAATGTTAGATGATTTTATAGATCGTGTAATCCGTTACTTTCTTTGAGTTTCGCGTCGCCATTCCTATTTACATTGCGCATGCGTTCGCGTAGCATTGCAAATGTTTAATTGAACGATAATGAACTCCATTACAATGTAGTATGGTTTTAACTAGATGGATATTATTTGCTTGGACACCGTTAGTGGCGCTTATAAGTGGTTCGCGAAAGTAGGCTTAAAACAGGGCTAGAGGGATCGAAAAGGGATCCTGACTCTTTAGCGGCCTTATTTTTTCATTCTAATATTTTTGTGTAAAAATATGTGACCTAAATACTTCTGGTAAAAGATCCCACTTTTCCCAATTTAGTGAAAACTGACGAAACTTATCGAAATTTGGTTGGTTTTGTCAGTTCATTCACATACCACCAAAAATACTCCGAATCTGGGACTTTTAAGTGTGTAAGATTTAAATTAACTAACTCAGCAGACCTATAGATCTATAGGTAATAGTACATTACGCACCTAGGGCGGTAAAATAAAGAACGGCTCAGATCGCGGGTATTTGTAGTCCGAACCGAAGGCAAGGGCCATAAACAAGCGATTTGAGGCCTTCTTTATTACCGCTCGTGGTGCGTACACAATTTTACGCCTTCTCCTGGGTGTGAAGTGAGATTTGCCACTGCGCCCGTGGGCGGCAAATCTCACTTACCGCCCAGAGTGACGTAAAATAATTTTACCGCGATCATCGTATTAATCACTAAAGTGTCAAGTTAAGGATTTATCTATAATGAGAATAAGTATCTATATATGTACGTGTACATCATAGCCTAGTACTCGCAAAACAAGCCTAATTGAGCTTATTGTCTCGGCTTGTCTAAGATTCTTCTGTGATATTTATCGATTCTCACAAACAACTCCAGACCGAAAGTTCTGTTACCTGGCTACTGGGACGTCTCGGCATTTGGATGGCTTTTTGATTTCGATAGTTTGTCGGACGATAACTTTAGTAACGTTTTTCTGATCTTTATGAAATTTCTTGGGGCTGTAGCAGAGATACATAAAATTTGTAAGTTCGTATATGAGCAGGATCGATCAAGTGGTTATGGAGCTAGAAGGAGAAAAAAAGTCCTCCGAAGAGTCTTGTTATATTGGTCAACTCGTTTGCAAGTAAATCGCGAGTTTTCAGTTCGAAGCGGGCTACTAGTTTATTTATTATTTAGCATAGTCAATGTTTTACATTTCTAGCGGTTACAAAGCCATTCCGATCGATTCATAAAGCACTGAAGTCACATATCAGTGTCGCATCAATATTAAACAGTAGGAGATCCGCTTGGCACACCAGGGATGTACGCCCGTGAATCGTTAAGAGGTCATTAGTGTCACAAGTGAACTTTATGTGCATTTGTGCATAATTGGTTCGCGATCAATCGATTTTGTTAGCTTACATTAAGGCCATTCCTCGATTCGGACAAGCCACGCCCACCCGTTAGAGACACGTTTATGGCTCCCGTGCACGAAAGAAAGAGATGCAGCGCTCTTAAGGATCAGACTTTTTGACCAAACTACGATAAATAAGCGAATTTATAAAGTTTTGTCTAATTTTGCTTCTGTGACTTTTTAGATAAACCAGAATACCATATTTTTTACTTAGTTATATTGCTTAATCTCTTATAGTTTAGGTAAGCTAAGAAAAATAAGGGGAAAAAGGACCCAACTTCGGATTTTTTTTCTATCGAGGCAACTTTCAGCAATCGTGTTTTGGCTTGTGCCAAAAACAAGAGTATATAGTCTAATAACATATATTTGAAAATAAATTCAGTCCCTTTTCCCTTTTAGTCACTAGAGCGTTTGACATAACCTATAATTTTTCAAAGTAGCCCCTTAATGCCCTGCCTGGTTCTATTTTATGTGTCCTGTATATGCTCAAATATGGACGAGTTTCGTGCAAGGGACCACTTTGTCGATTTACAAGGAGTACAAGGAAACTTCATTCTTTCACTAATAGATAGTGCATATTGCGTACTTTTAGAAAGTAATAATAACTCCACATCGACACAGTGGTCCCATTTCAATACCAACGGCCTCCTAGCCTAGTTGGTAGTGACCCTGCCTATGAAGCAGGAGGTCCCGGGTTCGAATCCTGGTCAGGGCATTTATTTGTGTGTTTATCACGGATATTTGTTACTGAGTTATGGATGTTTTCTATGTATTTAAGTATTTATTATATATCTATCTATTATATATATCGTCGCCTAGTACCCACAATACAAGCCTTATTGAGCTTACTGTGGGACTAGGTTGATTTGTGTAAGATTGTCCCATAATATTTATTTATTTATTTTATTATTATTTCCGCTGGACTGACACAAACATTAAAAAAAATTGTGAAGTTTGGTGTAAATTGCCTTTTTTTTGTTGTGTATTCGATTTGTGTTTCTCTCTGGACTATAAATATTTTAATTAAATTTAATTGGTTGGTGGGTTTTGGTACGTCAAGTTTTTAATATATCTATCTATCTATCTATTTAGCCCTTTATTCTGAATTAGAGTATGTCCCTAATATCAGTGTGCCGCTTGGCAAAGGCCTCCTCTAGCTCTTTCCAGTGAAGTCTGTCCTGAGCCGCTTTCCTCCAACGAGGGCCCGCTGCAAGGACAAGTTCATCATCCATGAACTTGTCCTTAATATCATAACCCGGCTTATTGCATAAAATAGGAACAAGTAAACTAAAAAAAACGAACATACGATCCGCAGCGAAGGTTTCGTCAGGAATTCTGATAGGTTTCAAGACTTTTAAGACACATCCATCTTGTATTTTGAAATCCTCATAATAGTCATTTTATTTTGAGATTAAATTACATTACACATAAAGGTATGAGGTAATGAGGTATGGCAATTCAAAATATACCTATTTAAGTTTTATGAATCGGCAAAAATGTGACGTCATAGCTTCAGTGGAGTTAACGCACATATCGCTCAACGCAATGCTTCAAAATCACTACATAGGTATCTATACATACCGTGACTAAATCCACAAATGAACCATGACTAAAGCGACATGTCATTGACAGTTTGACAGTTCTCAACAAGGCTTGACAGCACGCCATATCGCGAATCCTGCGCATTACTATGCTACCGGTGATCTAGGGTTTATATATGTAAATAATAGTATTCTAATAGATTCGAAATGGAAACAATGGCAATGGAAAAGTTTAGTTTGGCTCATAAGAAAAAAAAACATTTGTGTGATGGATATGGCATTCTTTTCAGTTCTATTGAACCTACGGACCAGTAGAGAACAGAATATTACTTTTTCTCAAACATGCTCGGAAATGGCCGCATTTTATTCCTAAATCGAACACGGAAAGTGCTTCATTTTACTCCTAGGAGTAAAATGAATGTATGAAATTCCATTTTTTTCCGCTGCGTTAAACTTTTAAAATTCTCATATTTGCATATAAATCTAATGGGACAAGGCAAAAACGGATTCAGCCAAGTAAAATAATTCATTTAAACAGCCGTGTGTAGAGGGCTTCACAAAGTGCGCGCGCGAATACGCATGCGCGTACTGTGTCGGGCTATCTTGTCTATGGTTTATTAAAAATAAATTTAAAAAGCGGAAAAGTTTGTTATGGTAATTTACTTCGTTACGTTGTTTATTTACTTTATAGTACAAAATAAACTTAAATAATGATTTTCAGAAATGAATGTAGTGCGGAAATTGATAGCGCTCTACCTAATTTTGAAAGAATAATAGTGGATTATTTGCTTCCTGCTAGGTCAAGAGACGAAGGGTTTATGTTTATGATGGTATGTATGAATTCGAAGATGAGCATAAATGCTAATATCTTTTCTGAAAATGTGTTTTAGCTTATTTCATTTATCAAAAAACAAGAAGCCAACTATGGTGTGGTTTATTTACGCTATGTTTAAAAGTACCTCCGTATTACCTATTATAAAACACAGTATCAACACAACTTTTCCAATATAAAATACTTGTAGTTTTTCCTAAATTATTTCTTTACTTCCTCACATATTTGAGAAAAGCACTATGTATACCTCAGCGGAAACAGGAATTTTCTGACTCGGAACTAGTGCCAGGCCTCGGCAAGCCTCGCCCTGGCACCCAAGTACCTCGTCAGAAAATTACTTTATTTCCGTACCTCGGCAACAATGTACTATTACTCTATGTCCCTAACCATAGTTGAACCTTATTACCTAGAAAAACAGTCGTTCAAAAATGGTCCGATAGAGAGCATAATATAGGGAGCGGTGTCTCACTCACACTCGTTACAAAATTGACATTTTGACTTGTTGTCATGTTGGCATTATTGTCTGATGACGTCATTATGTCCTTAGTCAAAACGAGATGCAGATCCCTCTATTACGCTCTCTTTCGGCCTCACTTTGTGGACGTAGAGTATACTCGAGTTTTGACGGAGGTCGAGACGGTCGATAAGGCATATTTGACTCATTGGACATGGTGAGCGTATAAGGTAGAAGCGGGTAAGATGAAACACTCAAGAAACAATCAAACTAGGTATATTCCTTTATAACAATTACAAGGTACGAAACGTATAACTGTTCCTGGCCTGATACGTCCGCACGTCAGGCGACCTGAGCGAATAATGGCCACTTGGGCCAGGTAATGCTGGTTTTGTGCATCCCCACCACCGGTCGTGCACGAACGTCAGGCCAGACTCAGTAGAAGCGCGCCAATACTGCGCTTGCGTTTCGTAGTCAATTGATGTTCCATACTAATGACTTCCCGACACGGCCATCCTGCGCGACACACGTCCCTGTGTGTTAACCTGTAACAAAATATTACGCACAGTATCACATAGCTCGGTCACTCCTGACCCACCATACGGGGTCTCATAAATGAAACTTCATAGAAATTGACCTTTAACTTGTATAATCCACATATAAGAAAATAATTCCAACATTCAGTAATCAATTAAATCTAAAATTATAATCATACAAGAAGATTCAGACCTCAGAGCTTTACAGACTGCTTATCTACATTTTCAAATGAGTATTTGGAATGTATTCTGACTTAAAACAACGATTAAGTTCTACATGTGATCTGGCTACACATAGCCCGGCAACTACCAGTTGCACTCACTTTATGCGCGTCCCCTAGGGACCGCCGAGTCTCTCCCCAGACTCCATGGTTTCTCATGAAACCCGACCTCTGCCAAAGTTGATAGCCTACCGCGTACTCACGGACTACTTAGCAAGTAGATACCGATTTCTACCGAGCTACGGCTACACATCAACCTCTGGTACGGTCTGATCACCATGCAAACCTAATCTCGATTATCAGATTCCTCATTGTCTGAACCAACTTCTAAATCAACCTCCATTTCGTCGGTTAAGCTCTGATCCCCTGGCATCTTCCTTAATCTATCGTGAGCGTATTTGTAAGTACGTCTAGAGTTCAATGATTTCAGATTATAGCGATCGCCATCTAATACCTCTATAACCTGAAATGGACCTTTGAACTTAGGATCCAGCTTAGTTTGATTTCGCTCTGCATTCTTAAGTAAAACAAAATCTCCGACTGAAAATTTATTGAGTTTAGCCTTAGTTTGATCAAATCTTTGTTTTTCGTAAGATGCTGCAATTTCAATACCACGAGCAGCATGGTTCCTAGCTAAATCTAGATCTATCTCAGTATCTACTTCCTCACAAGTCATTAAAGCCAATGGACGTGCTACCTTGCCAATGAAAAGCTCTAATGGGCTTGCTTTTGTTGTACGATTAACGGTACAATTAATCGCGAGTTGGACTTCTCCTAATGCATCTTGCCAAGATCGGTTTTCGGTCGTTTCTACAGCTGTCAACATGGATTTCAAAACAGACATAACGCGTTCCACTTGACCGTTTGCACGGGAAGACCCTGTCGCTATGAGATGTAAGTTTATATTACTAGAATCACAAAATTCTTTGAATTCTTTGCTTGCAAAACATCGCCCTTGGTCGGTAATGATACGCGTCGGTGCACCAAATAATGCTACGCTCTCTTTAACTGCACAGATACTGCTCTTGCTATCAATATTTTTGGTGGGAAACAAAAGAACATATTTTGTAAATGCGTCAATCATAACGAATACATACTCTTTAACATCATTTTTACCACTTAACCTACCGGTCGCATCTAAGTGTATAGTATGCCATGGCGTGGTCACTTTTGGGATTGGGTGCAACTGAGCTTGAATCTTTCCCGATTGTGATTTCGCAACTTTACAAGTAACGCAATTCTCGACAAATTTCTTTACGAATCGTGACATTCCATCAAACCAATAGTAATTGTATAGTTTTTCTAATGTTTTGTCATAACCAAGATGGACAAGAGATTCATGGATGTTACTGACTACTGACCATTTGAGAGCCCTAGGAAGGATCGGCAAGCACTTTGTCCTGCCATTGCGCTGAATTTTGCGATATAAAATACCTGCACGAATCTCGTAGGTATTTGCAACCTCGGTATGCACCTCTCCACTGCTCAAGTCTAAAATAAGCTTACAGATCTCGCTATCTCGTTTTTGTTCAGCTAGAAGCCAATTACCACAGTTCTGTGATGTTAATACGTCTTTGTTCTACTTTACTGAACCCTTTCCCCATAATCTCATCAGACGCTATTTGAGACGAAAGGCGAGTTTCTACTTCAGGTTGAGTCAACGGTAAAAGGTTTCGGGAGAAGAAATCAGCATGTGCCATGTCTTTACCTTTGTTATAGACCACGTTAAAATCAAAACATTGTAAATAAGCCCACCACCTGTGGACTCGCGGTGTCAAGTCAATCTTTTTACTAGAGCACTTGAGAGCATTGCAGTCTGTCACAACAGTGAACTTATGACCGTGCAAGTATTGTCGGAAATACTTCACTGCGTTGACAACCGCCAATGTCTCAAGCTCATAACTATGGTATCGCGATTCCGCAGGGCTGGTTCGTTTACTATAATATGCGACAACACGCCGTTTTCCTTCTACAATTTGAAATAGTATGGCACCATAGCCCTCTGAGCTCGCGTCTGTGTGCAATTCTATCGCATACTGAGGGTCAAAGATCATGAGAACCGGTTCTTCAGTCAAAATTGAAATGATCGCCTGGCGCATATTTTCGTGGCGCTCTTGCCAAACAAAAGGAACCTTTGCCGCTGTCAGTTTATAAAGTGGGCCCATGATACTGGAGAATTTGGGAACGAATTGACGGAAGTACGTTGCTAACCCTATGAATTGCCTTAACTGGGATACGTTCGTCGGCGGAGGCAGACAAGACAGTGCCTCAACCTTACGACGATTTGGCCTAATTTCTCCTGCCTTGACTTCATAGCCTAAAAACTCAAGTTCGGTTTTCAAAAATGAGCACTTTTTCAAGTTTAATGAGAATCCGGCTACAGCTAATTTGTCTAAAACTATACTCAGTCTTTCAAGCCCTTCTTCCACAGTTTCAGACATGATCAAAATGTCATCTACATAGACAACGACATAGGTATTTACTAAGTCACCTAGTGCCTTCACTATCGCCTTCTGAAACACCGAAATTGAATTTTTCAGCCCGAATGGCATTGTTAGGTACTCGAACTGACCATCCGGTGTTATAAACGAAGTACGCTGAATAGACTCTTCAGAATTGATCGGAATGAGATGAAAACCGGAAGCACAATCTAATTTGGTAAAGTACTGTGCACCGCGCAAACGTGAAATTTGGTCAGCTATGAGTGGTAACGGATATCTGTCCGATACCGTATTCCTATTCAGCTCCCTATAATCTACGACCATCCTGTCAGATCCATCACGCTTCTTGACCAAAAGAGCTGGGCTCGCAAAAGGTGAACTACTGGGACGAATTATATTTGCACGTAACAATTCATCTACTCGCTCGCGCATTACTTTTCTTTCCTCAGGACTAAGGCGATAAGGTCGCCTTTGCACAGTTAGGTTAGGATCAATTAAACGAATCTCAAGCTCTCCCGTTGTTACGCGGGTTTTAGGCATACCCGTAATAAAATAATCCGAATAACGATTTAAAACGTCAACAAGCTCATATTTCTTTTCCTGAGGGATATCAGTATCAACAAGAGTAAAATCATTTGCTATAAGTTGATTTGTCACTAAGCTATCACTACTAGTTGTCACCGAAGGCAATGAGGGTATATCAACATTGACTTTAAAAATGTTGAACTGCGTCGCAGTCATAATAACACCGAACCCTTGATGTAAAATCTCACGTCCTATCATGATATCACTACGCAAATAAACGTCAGGCAAAACGTGCAATAAAGTTTCAACCAGATGGTTATAAATTTCTACAACACATGAAGTCTGCTCGGTACTTAGAACACTTGATTGGCTGATACCCTTCAAACTAACAACATTGTGCTCTCGCTTTCCACTAAATTTAGTCGCTATACTATGTTTTACTAATGAGCACTCTGCACCGGAATCAAATTGGAAAGTAAAACACTGACCTTGATGTTTTAAAATTCCACCCGGCGGGTCCACGCTGCACACATCCACACGACGTTCCCTGCTAGTCGTCGCATCCGCGCCTCCTCCACTGGTGCAGCGGCTTGCTATGTGACCCGTTGCTCCACATTTGAAACAGACGATTGCGCTCGATGTGGTTTGTTGTTGTTGATTAGGCTTAGTCACTGTGGTACTTTGTTGTGACTTCACCGGTTGCGCCTTTCCATCCCTTTTGCGCTGTAGACAATCCGTTTGTTTGTGTCCATTTTTCCCGCAATGGAAACATTTGATTGCAGGTGATATTTTTCTTCGTTTGTTGTCAAATCCTTTTTGATCACTACCAGAATTGAATTTGCGTTTAAGGTAGGTAAACGCCTGCAGTTCTTGTTGCAACTGTTGACGAGTATTAATTTCCGTCGTAAATGCTAATCGTTGCAATCGCGTGTCAAATTGTGCAAGATGTGCGAGTGTTTGCGACACAGCGAGTTGTTCAATAGTAGCATTCTTCCAACGATTAAGCAGTGACGTCATCACTCGACTCCCGTAGGCCGCTAAGGTTTCGTCTTCTTTAGGCTTGCCTGAGTTAAGGTTTATGAGGGTAGCCGCAGTTGTTTCAGTGCACACAAATCTAGCCATAAACAACTCCTTCAATTGTGGCCAAGTCATACCCGCATAAGATATCTGGGACAGCCATGCCGAAGCCGCTCCCTTGAACGCTTTACTTATGACAACAATCAACTGACCTCCTTCCAAAGGGTTATCAGCAAAGCACAGATCAGCCGTTGCACACCACGACTGTGCATCCACGTCGGTCTTGTCAGGATCGAATTCCGGAAGATTCACTTGTTTATCCGAATGCTGAGGCTTATTAAGAGCCTCGATTAATGCCTTCATGTTAGAATTTTGCATTTCGAACAAAAGCCGCCAATTTTGGTCATCACTTCCACTTCGTATACTTCGTGTTCCATCTTCGCCGTCAGCCCGCTCAAATCCCACTTCTGATGACGGAGGTCGAGACGGTCGATAAGGCATATTTGACTCATTAGACATGGTGAGCGTATAAGGTAGAAGCGGGTAAGATGAAACACTCAAGAAACAATCAAACTAGGTATATTCCTTTATAACAATTACAAGGTACGAAACGTATAACTGTTCCTGGCCTGATACGTCCGCACGTCAGGCGACCTGAGCGAATAATGGCCACTTGGGCCAGGTAATGCTGGTTTTGTGCATCCCCACCACCGGTCGTGCACGAACGTCAGGCCAGACTCAGTAGAAGCGCGCCAATACTGCGCTTGCGTTTCGTAGTCAATTGATGTTCCATACTAATGACTTCCCGACAAGTTTATAAATTTAACTTCATGATAGAACCCTCACAGCCAGGTAAACTGGAACTTGGCTGTCTCAGCTTTTTAAGATATGGTTTCCTTAATATTTGTGTGTCTTACACCAAATTTGATGTCCCATATAGCATGTTGTGTGTGTATTTGTGTTAATATACTTTTGGCGTCAGTATATAACGTCCAAACTTTCTAGATACCTACATACCTTCGCAACACAGCCTACTGAGAGGTACTGATTTCCTTAGAGCTTTAAACCAAGCGGAGTAGCCATTGACAGGCGTTCCCCTCTGCCGAATGAGTATGACCAGTGGTCATACTCATTGTATGGACTGACGTTTATTTGACGTGGCTTTTTTGACGTTTCGCGTACATTTGTCGTTCCCCTCCCCCGCAAAAAACGGCAGACTTTTTCCGATAGAAATGAGAGTGCGTCTCGCATCCGGTTGGTTTAATAATCAAAGCTGATTTTCTTACTGTCACAGGCATTTTCTTTCAGAAATCGTTTGATATAGAATCCTGGCAACTTGGAGAGACTTGTGGTGATGGGAAAGGTGGACGGTAGACGGTCTTGAGGACCAAGCCCAACGTGGTGGTGTGATCAAGTATCGGACCAAATGGACATCACTCTTAGCAACGCTTTCCGCAAAGCAACCGATAGGGAGAAGTGAAGAGCTGCCATTATGAAAATTAGTCAGCGGAGTCACGATCCTCCGCAGTGAGGGACCGACTCAGAAGAAGAAGAACAAGAAGAATGTAATCTGTGAAACAATGAAGTTGAGTTACAGACATTAAACCACAAAACCTAGTAAAGCACCAGTTAGAAATATCAAAGAAAGCCAAATGAAACAGCGGCCGAAGTCTGCCGGTCTGACCCTTAACCCGCGCGTCAGACTCTGATAACAACACTTTGATGTGCCACTAGCGTCCATCATGAAGCACGCATTATTGTCTAATTACGTAATAAAATGTGGAAGGTTAAACACCTTTTACAGGGTAAGTATTGGTTATTTATCTATGAAGTTAGAAACGAAAGCAGACCGATACGTTGATGGACAATGATAAATCGAAGTAAATAATATAATCGGTTGGAGATATTGCACAAAATAGTCAAACAAAAGTATCAATTTTAAAATAAAACGATCATAAACACTGAAAGGATGAAAAAAAACAAAAAAATCGTCTAAAATTGATATACTATATCAAAGTAAATCAACTCTATTTTATATCGTTCGTATGTTTCTACAGCGCCATTTAGTAAAGCTATCAAACTTGGACCACAAAAATAACTTGGACCTTGTCTCTCTATTTAATATATACTCTCTGGTAGAAATTAAGTTATCTAAATTGGTAGATAGAGTGAATCATTGTTATAATACCTATTTATTTGATATGATTCCAGCTTGTGGCTTTGATTTCTTATTTAACGAAATACATAAAAATTGGGGTGATCAATAAACATTTTAACCGATAAAAAGGACATAGATTTTTATTGCAGCTACAGGTACAGTCAGCAGCAAAAGTAGCTAAGCGGGCAGGGTGTTCAAAATGAGCTGGACACGACTTTATTGTTAAGAGAATAAGAGCCTGTGTAGGCCATTTTGAACACCCTACCCTACTTCTGATGCTGACTGTATGTATAATTTTATGTTTTTATCCCTTTATCGTTTCTATAAATTCCTTCGGAAATTGGTTTTCAAAATCGATATCTCAATTAAATTAGACATGATGATGATGACGAATCCGAATAGATGTACCTGCATATATTGTCACTCACATCTTACTACATATTAATCGTCTAAATCGTCGTACACGAAATCGATAGGTAGCTTTTACTTGCATTGCTTGTATAGTATTCTTCTAGTTTTGCTACTTGTCACAAGATGTCACTAATGACATAAAACTTAAAATTATATATTTTTTAAAGGTTTCGAAAATATAATACTAACGTTAATGTATACTAGGTAGGTAGTCGACGTCAAAGATATGTTTACACGTTTGCCCCTTAAAGGTGAAAATTTGTAAACATATCTTTGATGTCGACTTTACATTTGTGCAGAGACTATAGAGATATAGACGACCTCAGCCTAAGAACTTTATGAAGCTCAAGTCGATTGCGCCTTCTGTCCGAAAGCCGCCTAAAGATACCGAAATTGTAAGAGGAAATGTCACCTGCACTGCTAGTCCACCTAGTAGCTACTAGTGTACTACTAGTACGCTATTTGTTACTAGTTGGAGTAGCAGTGCAGGTGACATTTCTTCTTACAATTTCGGTATCTTTAGGCGGCTTTCGGACAGAGGGCGCAATCGACTTGAGCTTCAAAAAGTTCTTAGGCTGAGGTCGTCTATATCTCTATAGTCTCTGATTTGTGTTAACACGATTTGAAGTATGTCTAAACTATCATAATTACCCATGATTCATATGAGTATGAATGGCTAACTGCAATCTTCGGCCACCCACCGCTATATCTTTAACTAATAAGTGAACCAATCAACTAAAGAGTTAGTAATTGTTTCAAATTCCACACTTATCTCGTTTGTTTACTTTCTGCATGGACCAAATTACACTGGTCTACAAATGTCTATGTAAATGTACAATGCATAATTCAGGAGAACGCACTAACGCCATTTATCGCGACTTTAACGCATTCGGTTTCAGTTATATCATAGACATACTATCCCTAGAGCTGCAATGGTAATAAATAACACAGGATAACCTCACCCTGCGGCGGTCGGCTGGTAGGCCGCCAGTAATGATACGCACACATTGAATTATGTACAGACGAGCGTTACGACATGCTCGAAACGTCAGGGAAATAACAAAAGTAAGTGTATGTGATTAAATCCCGTTTTTGTTAAAATAATGTAGTGTTTTTCGGTCTACTCACCGTTTTTAAGAGTCGCCAGGACGCTCGCGTTCCCATACAAACGTAGTTCAGCTCTCATTTTAAAACGACATGCTTTAGAACCACGAAATTTGACATGGGCATTCTAGTAGTACAGATCTATGTCAATAATTCGTTTTCGTTGCTAAAAATTGTAATACAAAGAAAATACAGCCAGATACAGATTTACATACATAACTTATTTGTGCTATATTTTCTTTGTATTACAATTTTTAGCAACGAAAACGAATTACCGACATAGATTTGTACTACTAGAATGCCCGTGCCAGATTTCGTGGTTCTAAAGCATGTCGTTTAAAAATGATAGCTGAACTACGTTTGTATGGGGACGCGAGTTCACGCGAGCGTCCTGATGGCGACTCTTAAGCGGCGTACGCATTACAAGTAAGACTTGATACTTTATTACCTGGGACGCTCTTTCCTATATGACGGTCTTACCCACATTGACCTTGCCTTCATTAGTTCTATGTTTCACTTACTGCAATTACTAAAGCAGTAAACTTACTAAGCTGCTCTTAACCGTTGACAGTGACAGTTGATAAGTGCAACTTGCGTAACCGGACTAATGATCATTATTTTGTCATTAACAGACGGTGACAGTGGACTGGCAAATCGTACGATCGTTAATGATGTTTAATGACTCGTATACGATTAAAACTGTTCCAGTTAACGGTATAAACGTTTCAAAAATGACAGTAGAATTAACTGAAAATGAAAATGTTTTATTTTTAATTTTGAATAAGGTACAGTCGCCATCAAATATATCGGAGCGGCCAAGGTACTCAAAAATATCTGACCATGCACACTGACATCAAAACGTAAAACTTTGATGTGATGTGCATACAATATTTGCTGCGCAAGTCAGTATTTTTTATATGTGGATAATATTTCCTCATACTTATCAATGGAGGGAAGTCCTTGGAACTCAGTTTCAGCCGGCTTGTCTAGTACTTTTATAGTTAGCTCTTTTTCTACGGCTAATGGATAAATATTTTAAACGCGTCGCTACCGAGTTACTATATCTTAATCATGAATTTATAGCTCCCGTAATTAAAACACTCTACACGGAAAAAAAAGCTTCCGGGATATTCTCAATCTAAGCATAAAGTTATGATCTAAGACATTATTATATTATGTTGAAAATATTTCCTCGTGACAAGCATTTATTTCCTTTAACGAAAATAAATTAAAGTTTTAAATATAACGAAGCGAATATATTCTTACAGATTTTCTAGTTTTCTTTTAGCGGAGATAATACTTGTTTGATTAAAGTACAATCTCTCTTATTTACTCAATATACTCTTGAAACAATACATTTTTGTATTTCTATTTTAAGAAAACGTGGTTTCATTAAGCGAAGAATCATATTTTTGGTAAAGGAAATAAATGCTTGTCACGAGGAAATATTTTCAAGAAAATAATAATGTCTTGGATTGAGAATATCCCGGAAGCTTTTTTTTCCGTGTACACACGACTAAAATCCAAATGGAAATTATACAAATACCCTGTATAACTTGACTCTTATATTCTATAAAACGATATGCACTTGGAGGTCAACATAACAGCTGTTAATATTGGTGCTTTGCGAATAATAGCAATTAGCATGCCAGTCAATTAAGTTTGAAATACTAAATGCATCGTACTAATTGGTTCAGCCTTGACGTAACACATTCATTGGATTATTCGCTATATGTTCGCGATCTTAATCCGCACTCATTGTTTTATGTCATGGGATATGGAATGTAGTCAGCATCAATAGTATCTTCCTACACGAAGGCCGCAAAAATATGTGACACACTCTTATTTGTAGAGCCATAGGAGCGTGTCACCTATTTTTGCGGCCTTCGTGTAGGAAGATACTATTGATGCTGACTGCACGAATCAATTCTCTTACATTCGCGGATGCGAATATTCGGGATACGAATGTTCGAACGCGAATGAGAATACGAATGTTACGAAGGAGCTTTAAAAATCAGTCTTTGTCTTATTATTCATATTTCCATAGTTCAAAAATACGTAAAATTATACGTATGTGTTGGCGGTGGGTCAAAAATAATCTTCGGCAAGCCGGTGGTTAATTTGGCTTAAAATTTCTTCATGAGCTCTAGGAAAACTGCTCAGGTGCGTGAAAGTTAGGCAAGCCGACGGGAATCGTGTTCTATGGACGCGCTGGTCAGTTTCATAATAATAAAAATGCTTACTAGTACATATGTACATATTTATCTATGATTCAACATATCTCAGATATTCAAAATTAAATTGACAGATGGCAGATGGCGCCTAATGGCTCGGTAGTGACTCAAAAAGGTTAAAAAATGGCGTCCTGACAATAAAAGCGATTTAAACTGTTAATTAAGTGTGTCCTGCTGATCGCAATCTCTGTTAACCGACGGAAAAGGGGTGTTATGTGTGTTTTTATGTGGCATCGTAGCTTCGTAATAGATGAAACGAATTGTGCTTAGTTAAAATCAAGGACATTGAAACGGGTGACTTCTGCTATTATAAACTAGCTTTAAAACGTCTAAAATTTAACTCCATGCAGTATTTTTTTTTCATACAAGCTTTCCCGACGGTTTTCCCCGTAGCTATTGTGTTTTTTTTACATTTTTAAAATTAATATTACGATCTAATAAGTTCTAATTAAGTAGATCGCAAATACACGCCTCATTTCAATAAAATTAGCACAAATTATCACTAGCACTAGCACTTAATGAGTTTTAGCAAAGCTACATAATGTAATTACTGAAAATATAAAGGTTTCTGAGAGAACTCTATGATTACTTCATCATCATGAACTTAAGAGCTGAGCTCTTGTCGGTGAAGCAATCTCCATGTACTCCTTTCTCCAGCTTTCTCCTTGACAGCCTGATACGACACGACGTTCACTTTCTCTTTCACTTGATCCATGTATGCCCTTCTTGGCTTCCCTCTCTTCCTTCTTCCTTCCACTTTCCCTTCTATGATTGTCTTGATGAATTCATCGTGTCGTAACAAGTGTCCCAACATGTTCCCTCTTCTATTTTCAATGGTTCTTAGTAGGCATCTTTTTTCTTTAATTCTATTTAAAACCTCGTTGTTTGTTACTCTTTCCGTCCAGCTTATTCTTTCCATACGCCGCGCCGCCAGCACCACATTTCAAACGCTTCAAGACGCTTTCTGTCCTGTAGAAGCATTGTCCACGTTTCGCAACCGTATAAGGCTATGCTCCAAATGTACCCTTTTATCAGCTTTTTCTTGACAAGACCAGATATTCTAGCTTTGAATAGATATTTCTTTTCGTTGAACGCTTTCTTGGCCATGGCTATCCTTGCGATGATATCCGGTGTACACTTGGAGTTGTTGGTTATTATACTGCCAAGGTATTTAAATTTCGAAACCTGCTCTATTGTTTTGTTATTCAATACTATTGGTCTAGAATTTAAAGTGGGTATTTTTGAGGTAACTAGTGTTTTGGTTTTGTTCACGTTGATTTTTTAGTCCAAAGTTGTTGAACGTGGTATCCATATCTGTTACTAGTTCCTGTAGTTGTGTTGATGAGTGTGCCAATGCTGCTACATCGTCCGCGAAACGGATAAACTGGATCTTCTCCCCATTAAATTTAACCCCCCCTTTCCCGGACTCTATTAGATTTTTGATAGCACACTCTATAAAAATATTGAAGATAAGCGGCGATAGTGGACAACCCTGTCTAACCCCTTGTTGAATTTGAGCCTTGTTTGATTCTTCTCCTATTTCAATTACGGTTTCTTGATTTTTATATAGTTGATAAATAATCCTTCTGTCTCTGTAATCCAACCCTGCTTGTTTTAATATTTCCATCATTTTTCTCCAGTTTACTTTGTCAAAAGCCTTTTCAAGGTCAATAAAGGCTATGTGTGTGTCCAGATTTAATGTCATTCTTCTGTCAATTACGATTCTTAAAGCGAGGATTGCTTCCCTAGTCCCTTTGTTTTTCCGGAAACCGTATTGATCTGATATGATATGATTACTTATTACAGTTATTAATAACTAAGGTAGAATTGCGCTATTATTTTGGAAAAGGTACCATTTATGGCCATCAGGATTACTTTAGATAGGTATGAATTGTAATGAAGAGTACAATCTACGTTTTTGCTCGTGTTACAGGCCACACACTGTATACAACACGGAAGCATGAATGACAGCTTAGTCATTTTGACAACTTTTTGAGTTATTTATCAGTGTTATCACTTATCACGCTTTTAAAGTTGGGAATTATTAAATTAACCATACTATTTTCGTAAATAAACATTTTTAGGTGCGTTAAAAAAAACATTTAGCGCTTACGCTTTATTGTTCGAATATTATGTTGAATCTGTGTAACGTACGACGTAAGCGCCGCCAAATGATACCTTTCCCAAAACACTATTATAAGTTAGGTTTGTACGCAGTTTCTGCCGACTGTCGTGAAAGTCTAGAGGGACTCTTTCTTCGCATTGCTTATAAGTATAGTAGGCCAGCGTACGAATATATTATGATTATGAACCTAGTGGTTTCATTTGTGTATTTTAAACCCTATAACTACCTAAACTGCCTTTAGGTTAGTATAAATATAGGGCATTTGTATTTATCTAGGAGGTAACAGCGTGTCTACATGTTTCTTACTTACATTACATTATATTTGCGAATATAAACTTTAATTTCATATTAATCCATAGTTTAAGTGGCATTTTTCACTGTTTTCAAAAGGCGGATTTTTTTATTGGATTATTTCGTGTAGGTAGGTATATGCTTTCGTAAATTACAATAAGTGAAGTCGAATATTACTGATGAAGATGAAAGGAAGAGATGACATACAAGCTTTCACTAGGTATTTAAGTATCTACCTGCGTTTTTCGCGTCAAAAGACTTCCTCATAAACATTTTAAACTGCAAAAAGTGTGTAATGGAGTATTAACTCTTGAGATTTATTACCAATATTAGCTGCCTATTAATTATCTCATTACTACAACAGCATTCTCGCATGTTTTGACGCCATTTGAAAAGTTTATGGAGAATGGGTAGTAAATAATGTGGAAAATTGTATGTGTTCTGTTGAAATATCGTGTAAAATTATGTGGGACTATTTAAGTGAAAACAAATTCGTTGATTTTCGGAGGAGAATTTAAACTTTTAGCGATCCAATTCCAATACCTTATATATGCAAAACAGCTAAAGCCTGTAGTCTGAATCAGAATTTTTCATTCATTCATTCATCTCAGCCATAAAAGACGTCCACTGCTGAACATAGGCCTCCCCTCAGAATTTGCTTGAAAATTATTCTGATGCAACTCCAATACAACCGACATTGATTGATTGTTTCTTGTGAGTTGGAGTTGTGTTTGAGTTGGATTGTGCTTTTAATGTACTGTTTATGTATTTTAAAGTTAGAATACAGCAGTCGGAGTGATAACCGTGTATACTTGCAAAGGTCAAGTCGCGTCCAGATTGCCCGAATGACCCACGAGCTGCTTAAAGTTGTGCAGTGCTGTTCTTGAGAACGTTCGCCGTTTTGTATAGAGAACATTCTAGCTCAAGCTCAGCTAATATTCTCCATACAAAACCGAGAAGGTCTCCGAGAAAGTGTAACTCTACGCAACCTGCCCCCCTGCATGTACGGTCAAGGACTTTAATTTTTGAGCCATTTAGGGTTCACTTTACACTGGACTTTTCATAGAGTAAGTCTTAAACAAAAGAAAATAGCTTGACCCGTAAATGGCTCAACAATTAAACTTTGTGACTCTACCTATATCTTCCGCTCCAAACCGCTCGAAACACATTCTAAACTAAGCTAGAAGATTTTTTATTATTATTTTGAAACTCGAACACACAAAATCTGGAATTGATATATTTGCAACGACGCCAACTGCGCCATGGTTTGTATTTTATCCTCATTATTGTGATTTTTCGGGCCTGATAGAGAAGCCACTTAGGGAGTTCAGATCCTGAACATAGGGAAAGGCGGCGAGAGGCAAGGTACACGACATATTGGGCCCTAGATATTGCGAAGTAGAAATAGATAGACAATCTGGACGCACTCCGATGTTTACACGCGCAACACATAGTGTACCTAATGTAGGTACTTAAACAGTTAATAACCCGTTATTTTAACGATAATTAACACGTTAGCGATAAGGTTAACCGGCAAGTTTTAACGAGCCATCATTGAAAGTGACACTTGTAAATTAAACTATGAATACTATGAATTATGTAAACACCTGCGGTTTGAACATTTGTGATATTTTTTTCGAATTAGGTACCGTTTAACGGAAGGCGCTTACACTTTTCTTTCTCAAATACGATATTGAATCTGTACGACGTACGACGCCGACGTTAAGCACCTGCAGCCTATGGTACCTTTTCATGTAGTCTATCACATTTATCTGTATCTTCGGCAGCATTCATTTATTACGTTAGATGATTTCGGGGTGAAGGGAGTCGAACATTTTCATACTTCTCCTTACAAGAGGAGGATTTTTATTCTAATTTTTTAAAGATACGGAAAGGGGTCAAAAAGTGGCAAAAATTGTTTTACGCGAATAACGTTTCAGTATAAGTGCTATTTCTGTAGTTACTTTATAATAAATAATAACCCAGACTAAACTTGGGAGTGATTGTCGCGACAACGGGTCAAGAGTAAGATCGTAAAATGCTGACCGATTGTCGTGTCGTGTAGCTGATAGCGCTAAACGGTCGGAATTATAACCAACTTGACCCTTAATTTTAGCATAATTATGCTAAAAGAGACAATAAATAAGTAGGTTTTTACTTGTAATTTAGCGTAAGATGAGTCCAATAGAAAAATTTCATTAAAAAAAATTATCAGGTCCCATACTTGAATGTTCTTGTTTTAAGTAATTGATGACGAGTACTCGAAATCTTGGCAGCGAGTGTTACTGCCACGCACTTTGTGTTTTGCTATTGCTTTACATCGCTGCGTCCCCTTCTTCTGACATACATAAGTATTGAGAAGCAGTACCCAAAAAATAATTACTAAGTTAATTACTGGGATCATATATAGTTTACCCTACCAAAGTAATAAAGAAAAAGAATACGTTCAAAGTTGTTTTATTTCATGATTAACTATCGCGGCAACCGTAGACAATAATAATAACCATGATTAATCTTAATTTGTGTGATGTGACTCTCTTTAGGTCTACTGATAGACGTCCTTGTCTTACAATCGTGCAGCATTCGTTTTGTAAATAGTCAATTATTTGAAAATCGCGTGACCATTTTAAGTCCGAACTATGCCTTGAGTTGCGAATTCAGACTTCATTGATGTCTACAACGTAACGGTTATCAGTAACATTTAGCAAACAAATTTCACACATATTTCTTAAACCATAGGGTTTAAATTTACATGGAACATGACATTGTATTCAATACGATGACACGAATATAAAGTCACGATTGAACTTAGATAGGCTTATAATAGAATGCTGGGACAGATGTTTTGATAAAAAGTAAATAACGGAAATAAAAGGAGGTTATTTTGAGAGGTGCTTTTGATAATCAAAATCTTTTTACGATAGATTTGTTAAGAGTCGCCAGGACGCTCGCGTGAACTCGCGTCCCCATACAAACGTAGTTCAGCTCTCATTTTAAAACGACATGCTTTAGAACCACGAAATTTGGAATGGGCATTCTAGCAGTACAGATCTATGTCGGTAATTCGTTTTCGTTGCTAAAAATTGTAACACAAAGAAAACATAGCAAAAATAAGTTTTGTATGTAAATCTGTATCTGGCTGTATTTTCTTTGTATTACAATTTTTAGCAACGAAAACGAATTACCGACATAGATCTGTACTACTAAAATGCCCATGCCAAAGTTCGTGGTTCTAAAGCGTGTCGTATTAAAATGAGAGCAAAACTACGTTTGTATGAGAACGCGAGCGTCCTGGCAGCTCTTAAGCTTTTTGAAAATAGTTTGCATCTAAATAAAATATAAAAATATTAGTAGTAGTACTACCTTTGCAGACTTACCGCCTTGTCAGAACGCGACGAATGTTTTGTCTACCGCGATAAGTCTCGAGTGACCATTCATTCAAGTGCTAGCGCTCGAGGTTTTAAATGAAATGTAACAATAACTAGCCATAGTGTGAGAGGTAATTTGGTAAGCCTTAACAAGTTTTACTATGAGACCAACTCCGAAATCACAAAAACAATTTTGCCTGTTTCATGGATTTCAGCATTTTAGCCAATTTTTCTGGATTTCGGGAGTGGTCCCATGTTGTTCAGTATATGACTAGGTTTTAAATGAAATTTACTATACAGAGTGGTTTCAGAATCAGGGTGATTATAGAAGAAGCAAAAAACTCTTAAAGTTCTTCCCAAACCTATCATGGCATTGTAGGCCTAGTATTTTACATGCCATTGCGGCTGCAAAGCTATAGATAATTTTCTGTAAATAATAATACAATTGATCTTTAAGAATACATACATATGTTTGACACACATTGAGACCAGAGAGAGCCAATGAGATGTTTATGCAATGAAACAACGAGAGTACGTTAACACGGCTGATACTTTTTTTTAGGTATACATTTAAATTATTTATAAGATTAGCTGGAAGAGACTCCTCAAAAATAAAAACTGAGATATAAGTATTGTATATAGCTAGGTTTATATCTTGTTTACCTAATTACTAGTATTAGTACAATAAGGTTTTGTATATTTACTTATTAACTATTACATACACATACAGAGCTGTAGTTAGGAGAGAGGGCATTATAGGGCAATGCTCTACCTAAATAACTACGGTTTTTTAATTTTCGATGGACTCGATGCCAATAAAGTAAATTACTTCCCTTAAAAATTAGTCATGTCCTACCTTAAACTAGTATTGCCCTATCTTGCCTGCGCACTCTGGCTACAGCCCTGTTAGCCCTCCAAACGAAGGAAAACTCAGGGGAAATAATTCGTGTATAGAGAATTTTGGTTACTTGTAGACAAAGGTGTCTTACATAACATACCAAAAGTACCCATGGATAGGGGTGCCGCTAACACTTCACCAAAATTTCAGCTATACACGAATTATTTCTCCTATCGAGCAGTTAGTGGGCTTCCTTCGGTGAACTATGTTAACACATACTTTCATCTTATAAGTAAGATTGAATAGGTACTTTGTATTTCTAGCACACCATCCACCCCAATTTTTAATCCCCCGTGCCCAAATTTGATTTTTTTCTCATTTGTTTGATGTTCTTGTTTTGTCAGTTTGCTGACGAAGTCTACACACGATTCCGTCGTAAAGAGGGTCGCACCCCTGGTTATAGCACGCGTAAAGATATCCTACTTTATTAGTTCTTGAGGTTTGAGAAAAGTGCTTTGCTTTTGTGTTCGCCGCTTGCAAATTTTTGACCTGGATTTGATATTTGATACAATACAACGTACCACGGTTGAAGAGAGTACCTAGACTATATAGTATGTTTCTGTAATAGGAGCAATAAATTAAAACGGAGATTCTACTTTTCAAACCAGGAAACGTTTGTTCAGCGACTTTTAAAAATAACGTATGGTCTGATTTTTAGGACACCTTAAAGTTTTTTCGAACACCCAATGTATTCCGAAATTGACTATGTCTGTTGGGCGACAAGCAATGTCAATTAGACGGATTTTAACGTTCATTGAAAATACTATTTAGTTTGTATGAAAAAGAGACAATCTACAAAATACATATTTTTTTAAAGTTGTTGAACAAAAGTTTTGAAGTTTGAGGAGTAGAATCTATGTTTTAATTTATTGCTCCTATTACAGAAACACATGATCTAGATAAAAAGGTACCATTTGACGGTTGGCGCTTACGTTTTTATTGCTCAAATACAAGTACAACGTAAGCGCCTTCCGCCAAACGACACCTTTTCCAAAAAAGTGTCTCATATCCATGTCTCATCATGTTGTCAATCATCAGTGTATGCCTATCAGAGACGGGGAGTCCATGTACCTAAACCAATACCCATCGGCTTGCCAAATACTCTAAAAAGGATACATATGGTGGAATAGATGATATAGATAATCATACTGTAGCAATGAAAGCATAAATATTTGATGGCTTAGAAAAGTGCCGTCTACACGGTTTTTTTTTCAAAAAATTGCAAATGTCTATAAACGGCGTGACAACTAATTCTTTTTGTCATAACACTAAAGTTTAGTTGTCATTACATGCGCTAGCTATATTTAACAACACTTTGGTAGTTTTATTTAATAAAACTTTGTAATTTCCACAAATGAACTTCTTGTGATTACAAAAAGTTTGTTGTCCCGGGTTTTACTAAAAATTTTGTAATTATTACAATTTTTTTGTTGAAACTAATATTTTTTTCCGTGTACTTTAACCCCCTCAGGCGAGCTAGCATATCTTACGTTTTCGCCTGTCACTTCATACCGAGTCGCGCTTGAAGTGTGTAGTAGTCGCGCAACAACGTAAGATGTGCTAGCCGTGCTGATACAATTACGTACTTACCATGTTAGGATTTTTTGATGACCATACCCCGGGGTTTTGCGGTGCGGGAATGATTTCGTGTATTTATAACTTTGTTTATTGTAAAGTAATTACCAAACTATGAATTAAACGTAGGTAGTAAGGTCCAAATGTGCTTAGAAATGTTAAATTAGTATCGTTTTTTACAGTTTTTACCTGTTATTTGGCCAGTGTATAACATTCCCGCACCGAAAACCCCGGGGTATGTTGATGACTGATGCAATTGTTAATTCAAAGTTACTCACACAAAATGCTGAGTCAACGTATAAAATGAACGTCAAATCAAAAGCGTCAGACGATTGAACCTAACAGGAAATACACATGTAAGCATGTCCATGTTTCTCCATGTTTGTTGTGCTGAGTAAAGAATTTGTTTACAAAGTAAAGAATCACAGCGCTATTGAACTTTTTTTGTTTACATTTTAAACCTGCGTGTTTACACCGTCGGTCGCTATGAAAAAAAACAATCATTGCGGGTCATCCCTTGTTCTACCATTCATGTAATTCATTATACAAATACAATACAAATTACAATCTTGTTTATTATTTTATTTCATGTTATGAAAAATTGTTTATAATGCACAATTTTAGGTACAGGGGGGTGATTTTTGAGATTCGAGCACTCGAAAGTGACATTTAAAACTCTGAATAAAACGATGAAATTATGATTTAAAAATAAAAGCGCTAAAAATTTAAAATAATGATTATTTAAACTATTAATTCCATGCGAAAAAATTGGCTACAAACTTTTGTGTGCGATTATTTTCGAGCTTGAATTTTATGAATTCGATCGTCCGGCTGTCAAAAATCGGCCCCCAGTATCATGTACAGTCGACGTCAAAGATATGTTTACACTTTTTAACCTTATTACAATGGATTAAGCTGCAAAAGTGTAAATATATCTTTGACGTCGACTGTACAATGGTTGTTTCACTAAAGTCTACCTTACAGGCATACATAATATGTAATTCACTTAAAATCTACTTAATCACCTACTTATATTCTAGAAATTCTTATATGCTATAAAAGCATTTGTCATGAACAATTTTTTGAGCCTATTTGAATTTTATTAATGCTATGTCTTTAATTTCATCTGCCAATTTATTATATGTATATTGTATATCTATAGGTAATAGATAGTTTTTAAAAGAAGCTCTTATGTATTTTTTAGAGTAGTTTCCCTACTTGACTCTTCAAAAGCAGACATATAATATTATAGACTTAGTAAGTTATTATAAAAAGTATACAAACATTAAATATCAACGTCATTAACAAAGTAAAACATTGGAATGGATGTACTGTATACACCTAATTGGGTTTTGTTATGTCGTTCCAATCTAATCTAAACAATTGAAGTACCTATTAGAATTAGCTACTACAATAAAATAAAAAATATTGAGTAGGTAGGTACCCTTTGCATAACCTCAATCGATATTGTGAAGAGCAACCTAGGCACTTGATATTAAGGGGCTAGTTTGAAAAATTATAGGTTTTTCAAACGCTCTAGTGACTAAACGGGAAAAGAGACTGAATTTATTTTCAAATATATATTATTAGACTATAAACTCTTGTTTTTGGCACAAGCCGAAACACGATTGCTGAAAGTTGCCTCGATAGAAAAAAAATCCGAAGTTGGGTCCTTTTTCCACTTATTTTTCTTAGCTTACCTAAACTATAAGAGATTAAGCAATATAACTAATTAAAAAATATGGTATTCTGGTTAATCTAAAAAGTCACAGAAGCAAAATTTGACAAAACTTTATAGATTCGCTTATCTATCGTAGTTTCGTCAATAAGTCTGATCCTTAAGAGCGCTGCATCTCTTTCTTTCGTGCACGGGAGCCATAAACGTGTCTCTAACGGATGGGCGTGGCTTGTCCGAATCGAGGAATGGCCTTAATGCTGTAGCTTTCCACAATATTCCTATTTGAGCTGAAAAGACGGTCGTAAGCGGCGAGACCCGTTGCAATGAATAAACCATTAGTTGGAACACGGGACATTGTCGACGTTTGGCACTCGTCATCTTATAACTGTCGTATAAGAGCCTTATAAGAGTAGACTTATAGTTATAGGACTACCATAGTCGTGGTGAATGTTGTTAACCTACTCACTAAATTGTATTCGACCAATATAAATATAGTCAGATCAAAAGGTGCCATTTATGCTTTTATTCCTCAAATACAATATTAGATAACGTACCATCGGGTTCATAATTGCATGGTCAATTTATCAATGAATTCATTGATAAATTGCCCATGCATTTTTGAACCCGATGGTACAACGTACAACGTAAGCGCCATCCGCGAAATGGTATCTTTTCCAAAACAGTGTCACATTAAATGCACCTGTAATGTATAGGGTATTACACAGTTCAATGAACTTTGTTTCTAAGCGGCTTACGACCCCTATTATCTAGTCTTACACAGTTTTACGTGCTTCAAGGTCTTCTTCAATTAGTCCCGTCTAAATCTGAAGCCCGTTCAATGCAGCAGAGAACACAGTATAGTTGAATTATCGAGAGCGTGGAATTGCATATGTAGTGGTTGTACCGTGTTGTACCTCTTTGTGTGCTGATTCAAATATAGAATGCCTGTAAACAAACAATACTACTACATATGCAATTCCACGCTCTCGA
The DNA here is from genome assembly GCA_911728535.1 of Pammene fasciana. NCBI lineage: Eukaryota > Metazoa > Arthropoda > Insecta > Lepidoptera > Tortricidae > Pammene > Pammene fasciana. The sequence continues at coordinate 16,846,086 of OU452291.1, read as the reverse complement.
TAATTCAACTATATATAGTTATAGGTATACCTATAGTATTATCTTTAAACACACAAATTTCGCATAAGACAGAGAAAACAATAACCCATCGCTGTCAACGAAGTGAATCCTCCTTTTCGAAATTTCGAGGTTCCACGCCTTAGAGCTTTAAACCAAGCGGAGTGACCTTTGACAGGCGCAGGCGTTCCTCTCTGCCGAAAATGTATGACCATCAGGTCATACTCATTGTATGGACTAACGTTTTTTTGACGTATCGCATACATTTGACGTTCCCCTCCCCCGCAAAAAACGGCAGACTTTTTCCGATACAAATGAGAGCGCGTGTCGCATCCGGTTGGTTTAATAATCAAAGTTCCACGCCATCGCCATTTCCACGCAGGTAATCTGTAAGAACTTCACTCCGCTCGTTCAATAAATTTACAACTGGCTATATGGCATCCACGTCTATATTATTTAGTTCCTCATTATTCAACCTGTTAATTAACTCATTAATTAACTATAATTTGTTACTTGCAGCTTGAAAGCATTAATTCGAAGCAGGTGAGACCTGCGCGCCGATTAAAGCATAATTGCACAGGAAGCTAATAGACCATAAATAACATCAATTCTAAGATAATTCCCACAATCCTGGCACCTAATTTAGATGTTACTGGCAACCTGATAATTATCTCTCGCCCTGTTGCAGTGTACATGAAGTTCTATCGATTATTGGTACGTCCAGAATGTCCAGATCTAGAAAATGCGCCGTGCCTATTTCTCCAAGAGCTGCTCCAAGGTCTGTGACCAGCCATTAGGTAATTAATTAACTAAGTACTTCTAAGTACATCTTATTCCTGAAATGACCGCCTTTCTCCCATCTGAGAAATAAGATATAAATAGCTGTTTGGTGAAGAAAACCATGTTTTTCAAGCCAGGCAAAGTTGTGCATCTTAGGCAAAATTGTAGCACAGTTTGTGTAGAATAGTTTAGAAATAAAAATAAGTCCCACTGAGTTTCTTGCCGGTCATAATCTTTTCAGGTCAGAGGTGTAGGGTTAGAACCGCTGGTAGTTTTTATTTATCTCTCTCTGACGTTCATAAGTGCAGTAATGTGCCTACATTTATGAATATCTTTTCTCTTTCTTTGGATAAAAGATGCAGGAATTGACTATAGAAGTGACTCTCATAGACAAAGTCGAGAACCGAAGCTATTGTAAAACAGAGCTATGCACCTCCGCATTTTAAGGACGTGGGTAGAAGCGACTTCCGTTCCCAGCTCCCATGGATCCCATGTCACAACTACAATTTATGATCTCAAAGGAGTAGCCAGTTGGTACAATAATACCACAAGTTACTGACCATAGGTTGACCTTATGTCATTCGCAATAAGGCTCAAGATTCATCAGTTAGGTATAGCGAGGACGGTACCTACAGGTATATTATGAAATGGATTTTCATTTTTGTTTTTTTGTAGTTGATCGGGGTTTAGATAAAATATCTTATTTATAGATGTGTCAAAATATACGCTTTCCGTGTTTGTGCTCTTTGACGGTTAGAAAGGTTCAATATTTTATTTACACAGGTGGAATTCAAGTATAAGATATTCCATAAAAGTGATAACTTCGTAATTAGAATAATTGTCTTATTAGTTTATAAATTCAAACACTAAGTTCGAACGTGAAGGTGTGTTGGGATAATTTCGGTAACAGGTTTTATTCGAAAACCACAACTATCTCTGTATGATTTTTATATACGAAAATAATGGAAACAAGTATTAAGTACTTGTTCATTCAATTCTCTTAACAAATGAACCTGGGAAAAACAGAAAAGACTGTGTATTAAAATCAAAATGACTCTTAAAAGAATTTACGCAAAGTATAACTCTTCAAATATGATACCTATAGTGATTTGAGCATATTTTACAGTAGCTCGGACATTTGCTTTTGAAAAGGTGGAGGCTAAGTGAAGTCGGTTCTTTTTTGTTTAAAATTATATTTTTGCATCTCACGTGAACAACTAAGCTCCGAACTCAATAATCTCAATATATCCTAAACCTTAGATATTGTAAAGGAGAGAGTGGGTATACAGTCAACACCAAAAATATGTATACAATTTTGAATCTTATTACAATGAAGTAAAGCGCAAAGGTGTACACATATTTATGGCGTTGACTGTCACTCAGTCTATACTCCATTGTAACAACAGCCGTTATCTCAACTAACAAGGTTTCCCTACACTTATCTCGTACTCATTAGTGCTTACTTGTGTACTAACTAAACCTAGCTCAGCGATGCATGTCCTAGCTTTCACCTTGTGCTGTCTTTAGTTTCCTATTTGACTGGAGAAATAACTACTTATGTTATTCAAAGTAAGGTAAATAATACCTATGACTTGTTAAAGCGCTTCGAGTGTTTTGCTTAGAGAGTACATCTGAATATTCTGAATTATAAACCAAAATAGATGTAATTTACGAAGAAAGGGACTACAGCTTACGGTCCAGGGCTGAAATCGAACCAGCGTCTTCCGCAGATGCGGCAGAGGACTTAACCTGTAGGCTACCCGGGTCACAGCAGCACTCGTCGTATCGTGTATATGCAATCTTTGTTAATAAAAAAAGCGCGTAAGCCTGTCTAAGGTATTGCGATCTCGTTCCGTATACCTGCCTTAAGATCTAGATCAGGCATAAGGTAGAATATGAGGTAGCTAAGGTAGTTGTATCTGCAATAGTATTTCCCTCAATGAAGGCCGCAAAAATATCTGACACAATCTTATTTGTAGAGCGTGTCATATATTTTTGCGTCCTTCATGTAGGACGATACTATTGCAGGTGACCGTACTTCTGAATGTCTTAAATGTCAACCGTAATGGTCCGTTGTTCTGACACGTCGATTAAACTTAACGACACTTCAATGATAAGACCAAGATAACTCGGCAATTATATCAACAGCCGTACAACGAGTAAATGTCACATGGACTTGACAAGTCTTATCAACTTGTTGTGGGCTTACGGGATCATTTGGAACGCTAAGTATGTGTATAACTGTTTCTGGAAGATATGAAGCATTTGTAACTGTATTTGTGAGATATACAGGTTTTAAGTAGCGACTTATAGTGTCGACTATAGCACCTAGAGTTTAATATGTAAGTGTGTCCGAATTGTACTCTAGTACACGTAATATTGTAATTATGCCTGTACATTACAACTCGTATATAATTCGACTATGCCAGCTGTGAACTGTGCATGCACTTTGCAGTGCAGCGGCAAAGTATGGGCTTGCACAAAACGTAACTTTTACATTTATACTGGTTCTTTTTACTTCGCCTTCGGATTTTGTGGCTTGTAAAGTCAGAGCAGAGTCAACGAGCAGATGTACAGGTTATGGAAACATTCCAAATAATTTGAACCGTTCTCAGAAGTTTCTAGGATATTGAAAGGTTTAGAAATGTAAAAAAAAAATATTTCCATACAAATGTAAGAATTTTCAGAAAATTCTCAACTGATGATAACTTTCCGTCGTCACATCAGTCAGCGTGGTCTATTATATTGTAGTACTCGTATCTAACTCAAAGCATTTCTTTTTTTTATTACTTTTAAGTATACTCGGAGTCCGCAGAACCGATCGTGTAAGGAACATCGAACTGCGTTCCAGAACTGGTATTGCGGATGTGGGTGCTAAGGCCGCCAAGCTCAAGTGGGACTGGGCTGGACACGTATGCCGAATGCACCCGGAACGGTGGGCCAAAAAGGCTACTGAATGGGCCCCGCAGGAGGGCCGGAGTAGAGGCAGACCGAAAAAGAGATGGCAGGACGACCTGGATGCCTTTTGTAGCGACTGGCGGGAACATGCACCAGGCCGTGACGAGTGGCGGAAAAGAGGGGAGGCCTTTGCCCAGCAGTGAGACACAACATAGGCTATAAAAAAAAAAAAAAAAACTTTTAAAACTTACCTGAAAGTATAATCTCCTACAACAGACCACACACAACTAACGCCAAAACAGTTTTTTATTCGATAATCTTGACCCAATGATTCAGAACTATGTTTATGGGAATCTAATGTAAATTTAATCGCTATAACTATAACAGTTTAATCCAATTCAGCTCTGAATTCTTTCGATAAATTCTGGCGCCTGAGCAACCCTAATTATGTACTTGAATAATTCTGTCAAGTGCAAATCGGATTCGTTCATCGAGGGTTCCGTTTTTGTTGGTGTTTTGTTTTTTACGTTTTAATATATATTTTGTATATGTTTTGTGTGGTGATGTGAAAAATACGTGGCATAGTTTACTTAAAACTTTTCTTATAAATCTGTACCTGTTTTAAGGATTCCTCAGTCACATCTTTGACAGAAACTGCATGTTCTCGTAAACGGCTACTTACCTGTAAAAAATAAAATATATTTAGTTGTACAGATAAAATATATTTTTATTGTTTAACTCTAGATAGGTATTTAAGAGACCGAAAGGCAGGTATAAGAAGCGTTGTAAACTTTGTGTATAAGTAGAGGAAGATTTGCCAGGCAGGCATTTGGCAGGCATTTCGCCAGGCAAGCCAACAACTGGGGGAAGATTGTGGAGGAGACCCTAGACTCACAAAGGGTTATAGTAACAATGGAAATAAGAAGTACCTAAGTAAGATATTCAACATGATGTGTGAACTAACCCCAAACCAGAGTAATCGTTTCGTTCGAATGGATTAAAGGACGGGACGGTGATACTACTAAATACGGAACCCTAAAACAAATGCATCTTATGAATGCAGCTATTCATCTAATAACCGTTCAGCTAGCCCATAATTTCTACCGCTTACAGAGCGTTCAACTCAGGCTTAACCAGTATAAGGTGCCTTGGGGTTATTTCGAATACCGGATAATATTTAACAAATCATGACTAATTATTCTAAGTATCGAAATACTAAATTAGGTTTTTTATTTATTAATTCTAACCGATAATGTTTTGCTTTTATATCCATTTTGATGGATATTAGAGAAATTAAATTATCTTAATTTACATCATAGAGAACCTCCTATTGTGAGAATTGACATGAAGATGATAGTTTATTTATGTTCTTCTTTCTTTTATATGTGTAAGTATATTAATGTTGATTCGCATTAATTGCATTTGCTTTTGCAACACCTACTAGTACTTATTTGTTAATTTACAAAGGTTTCCGCTTCCCAAATGATGGCTGGAAGAGATCGCTTTTTAGCGATAAGAACGCAAATTGTTTTACCTCTACTTTTCTGTTTGTAACTTGTGTATACTGTTTCTTTAATTTTAGGTGTGCAATAAAGAATATTTGTGTTATTTATGTTATGTTAACTATATTATGAATATTATGATATGATAGTAATGGTTCGCATAAAGTGCATATTCGCTATGTGCGAACTGCAAAGTGCATGGTGGGGTTAACGAGATCGATTGCAGTGCAGTGCACAATGTGCTGTTAGCTGTCAAAATAGTGAATCAGCCAGTGACATTTCCTAATATAAGCAAGAAATACAACCTATTTATAAAAAAGAAAAAAAAAAGAGATTGAACACCTGTCCAAGAGATGGCACCACAATCATGCACACAGCGAATACCTTCGCTCGGTATGCTGTGAGAATGACAGCCCATTTCACGCCTACAGTGCAACAAACTTAGTTCAATTCAAGTTGGCGTTAACACGTTCATAGAACACTCATTCTTACCCTTATTATTGAGACATTAAAGTTTAATTTAATTTATCGGAGCTTCATCGGTAAACTTGTAACTATGTTCTTGTAACATACAGTCAGGAGAACTCTTATTTGTGAAGCCTAAAAGTTCCAAATTGCCAAGCAATGTTATTAATAACTTTGTAGCTTAACACGTGTCTTACAAAGTAATTTTAACAGTCATATCAACCTTTACGACTATAGATTTAAAGTCAAGTTTCGCTTGTTCTTGATATTTTTACGATGGTAGTACACTAATTGCATTCATAGTAATAACGCCTTGGTAAAATTGGTGCATTGTGTGTTCTATTCGTAGAAGAAAGCGTAAATAATGTATGAAACCAGTAAGTTCTAACGGCCATTTTGGTTTTGTATTTTGTGGTTGAAATTCTACCGACCATGGCATTGCTTATGGACTTCAGAGATTAGTTAGTGTTGCAATGCTGTTGCTATGCCGGCAATAGGCGACCACATTTGTACTTAATGTATGTATGTTCAAATGAGCGTTTTTGTTACGATAATTCTGGTGTGGCGTCTTGTTGACGGGTTGTGTAAAATTTGTGAGTGTTCTTATCGTTTGTGCAGTTGTGTCGAAAATTCATTAAATTATGGTCATAATTTTAATATTTAAATAATTCAAGATCAAAATATACGGGATGTAACAAAAAATACTGGTGATCCGGTTAAGGATATAAATTGTATCTTATTGCAAGAAAGATGAAAGATTCAAGTATTTTTTTTACAAATGCTATATTTTTTAAATTTCATTTTTATTTCAAGTAACAAGACTCATACAATATATATGCAAAACAAAATTTATGTTTGCTAAAAATGATTAAAAAATTAAAAATACATAATTGAGAAGATTGAGATCAATTTTAAAGTAAGTAGTTAAAAGTTGAAACGTCGCTATGCTACATTAAAGCTCACTCGACAGAAACAATGCATTTCTCAGTCAGTTGCCACGCCCGCATTATTTATTAACTATTAATTAATCCCCCATCGACTCTTTGTTACGCCTTCTTCATTTTATAAATGTACGTCTGTAAGACCCTATAAATTCAAATTTTATAATTATTAAACAAGAAAACTGACAACCCATCGAAACTCTACCTGAAAGTCTGTATTTGGAGTTAAGTATAAGTAGCACTATATAATGTTCCATACACACATTGGTCTAACTTGGAAAATCTAGAGAACGTAGTTACATATAACATGTTAGGGGGAGTAAGCTATATCGCGATCTGTGTTCTTTAGATTGGCTGACATTGACAGAATGTGCGATCACCCTTAATAAAAGAAGCAAAAAAAACACTTTTACTTCTTAATATTTTTAGCATCTACAAATATAAAATAGTAATACTACTGTTTAATAAAGCCCTAGTTTCCTTGTGTGATATTATTTATTAGATAGACATTTGACTATAATAAGACGTAATTTTTTATTGGTATCTGAAATAGAGTCTATTCCAACATTTCCAACAATCCCTGATTCCTGAGTAAAAACCAATTTCTTGAAAATAATTCTCCGGAACTACTTAGTATCTCTCACCATTTCATTTTAAGTATTGCAGTGCAGTTTTATATCAGTTAGTGAGCACAATTACCGACAGCGATGAAAACATTACAACAAAAGCCCAGCTGGCAACGATTGTAACTACGGTTGTAAAAACATTCCTAATAGACGGTTAAAGTATGATGTAACTTTTACTCGTAACATTCGCGGTTGTAAATAGCATGTGGATTTTGTTTTACGACTTGATTTTTATCAGTAAGTAATGTATATATGTATGTAAACTCTTTATTGTACAAAAACAAGTCAAAAACAATATTATAATAGGAAAAAGTAAGTACAAAGGCGAACTTAATGTACAAATTAGTAAGGTAAATAGGAAGAAGTATGTAATAGTAGCAAATATCTTCTAAACTACAAAATAACAGAGGAAATCACAAACCTCATAGCATAGGCGCAAGTATTTCAAAAGTACTTGATTGTTTTGATGTAGATAAACTACTGCGAAATTAGAAATTATTCAGTATCCGGAAATACCCCTATGCACTTTATTATGCTGTATTTATCCTAAATAACTAAATAGTCCACTAAAAATCTAAAAACTTAATATATTTTCGCCAGTCAGGAGTTTGCATTATATTTGTAATAATAATATAATGTTTTTTACTACACTTATCTAGTTGGTTATTTTAAAGTTACTTGTGTTGTAGGTACCATGTGTTATTATAACTTTATCATAGTGTCAACTAAATACCTTAAGCATTAAAAAACTATTAAAAAACATTAGTTAAAGTATGACATCAATTTCAATACATTAAACAAGAATAGAATGATCGCACTGCACAAGTTAACAATTAAAAAGAAACTTGGAAAAACGAAACTAACTTTGAAATTGAATAAATCACTGCCTCGCACGGAACTCAAACTTGGGACTCTGCAGTAAATACACGTTATACTTATAATTTACTAGCAACCCGCCCCGGCTTTTGCACGGCTGCAATTATACATATAAACCTTCCTCTTGAACCACTCTATCTATTAAAAAAACCGCATCAAGTTCCGTTGCGTAGTTTTAAAGATCTAAGCATACAAACAGACAGACGGCAGGAAGCGACTTTGTTTTATACTATGTAGTGATGAACAGCTGAATACACAACTAGAAACATTATGTAATGTAATGTATTATGTATGAAAAGCCATTTTTCTATCTTTCTTATACTCAATTCCTCCCAATTTCTTTACATCCATTATTTTTCATTAATGTTCAAAATTAATTAACTTGTAACGAGTAACGAATCATTAATAATTGGATGGTTGCCGGATGCCACCTGGAGCTAGCTGTCCATTCATGGGGGCTACAAATGAAGGGTCAAATGACCTTGTAGAACACGAGGGGTCTGTAATGTAAGATAAAGTATGTATGTGTAATGAATACATTCTTACTAGAGCCAACGATCCAACTTCAATACACAATTTTATTGCTGACTGTACCTAGTAGCATTGTCATGTAAACTACGGAAGTATAATACCAGCTCAATCAGACACCGGAAAGTGGTTGAAATTTAACTTACAAGATTTGATGCGTATAAATAAACAAACAAATATACGGGAAGCTAAATAAAACTGTGTAAAAATAACGATAATTCTATAACATGAGGTACTAACGAACGCTGAAATTTAAAATATTTATAAATAATTTACTAGCAACTGGCAAGAAGTTGCGCAGGATCGGGATAGGTGGCGTGCTCTCATTTCGGAGGCCAAGATTCTCTTTGGATCGTTGAGCCAAAGCAGTTAGTTAATAATTTACTAGGGAAACCATAAGCGTAAAAGAAAAAATATTTAAACGAATGGTAGTTGTAATTACACCATAAAACTATGACTGCGATGCCATTTATTTATTACGACAAGTTTAGAAACTATCCTGTTTTATTCCAGTTTTCGCTGCAATGTATATTCAACACGATGAAGACATAACTCATAACTAATTGACATCCATTTCGAAGTCGGTTAATGGCGTAGTTGTGTTTACATGCGTTTGTTTATTTTTAAACTTAGCTACGATCGTTTAAACATGTGGTTTTGATATGACGAATGTGATTTTAGGTAACACTAGTAGTCCACCTCAAACTGATGGGACTCGAATTGTTCGGAGCTAGCAAATTTTTGTTCTAAGTGACAGGCTGATATCGTCAGGCGAACTGGTGGGTTACCGCGAAGTTCGAAAATCGACAAAACGATGGCCCCGTCTCTATCGCTCTTGCATATACGAAAGAGAGTGATGGAAATATTCGATTCGATGAACGAAGTGCTTCGCGGTTATAGGCCGTATAGTCACAGGGCCCCCTGAGATTTCGCGTATTCGCTGTGTGCATGATTGTGGCACTATCTCTTGGGCAGGTGTTCAATCTCTTTTTTTCTTTTTTATAAATAGGTTGTATTCCTTGCTTATATGAAATTTCACTGGCTGATTCACTATTTAGACAGCTGACAGGGGCTTAGCAGTTTAATTTCTTGTCATATTGTGCACTGCGATCATTCTCGTTACCCCCACCATGCACTTCGTACATAGCGAATTACTTGAAGATCGTTTTCTGCCTTCTAGTTCCATAACCGCTTGATCGATCCTGCTCATATACGAACTCTCAAATTATATGTATCTCTGCTACAACTACAACAAATTTCATAAAGATCAGAAAAACGTTACTAAAGTTATCGCGGAACAAACTATCAAAATCAAAAAGGCATCGAAATGCCGAGATGTCCCAGTAGCCAGGTGACAGTTGTGTCTGAACTTCTTCGGTTGCGCTCCGCTCGTTCGATAAATTTGCACTTTGCTGGTAGCTTGTAGAAGAGTTTAAGTAAAACGCTCTTTTTGTTTTTCCCGGGCAATAACCTCCTGACAAAAAAAGTTTCCCTTCGCCGCAAATACGTCAGAATTTTATGCCAAATGCATGTATGCACGTATTACCATTGAATAACCATTTACGTACTTAGTATGTAACACCAAGTGTTCAACAAATTTTCCAATTTATTCATCATTATAAGGAAACAGTGGGTACAAAATATTACACAATTTAATGCTCCGTAGGGACCGTAGGTATGCTTTCGCTCTTTGAGTAAAGTATCACAATTAAATTAAACTAGTAGTCCGCCTCGAACTGAGAACTCGCGATTTACTTGCAAACGAGTTGATCAATATAACAAGACCCCAAGGAGGATTTTTTTTCTCCTTCTAGCTCCATAACCACTTGATCGATCCTGCTCATATACGAACTTACAAATTTACAAACTTACAGCCCCAAGAAATTTCATAAAGATCAGTAAAACGTTTACTAAAGTTATCGTCAGACAAACTATTGAAATCAAAAAGCCATCCAAATGCCGAGACGTTCCAGTAGCCAGGTGACAGTTCGGTCTGGAGTTGTTTGTAAGAACACTAAGAACTCACTTCGCTTACGCTCCGCGAGTTCGATTAAATCAGCATTGTTGTGTATTTTTCGTAAATTGCCTGCCGAGGTTTCTCTAAAGGACTACAATATGAAGTTCTTCAAAAAAGGATTCTACTGGAGTGTGCACATCTGGCACCTCTGGACTGGAATTTGAGTTGCAGGCATCCATAGGCTGCGCTAGCTTACAATGCGGCAGGTTGGAAATTGTCGCAGTAGAAAAAAAAACTTTAGTCAGATTTATGAGAAACGTTAAAAAAACTTGCTGTTTAAAAATATGCCTGTTTTTTAATTATTTCAAAAATTACGGCAGAGCTCTCAGCCCATTTCAACCTTTCAAAAAAAACTTTTTTTTTTAAATAGGTATGATGTTCTAGAATCTAGACAATGATTCCATTCCTTAAATTAAGATATTTCCAAACCAATTGTTACCCTACATCACGCGGTCACTTGTACAGTGAACGCCAAAAATATCTGTACACTTTTGCACCTCACTCCTTTGTAATAAGGTTCAAAAATGTACACATATTTTGACGTCTGTACATTCTATTTTAAACCTAACTTCTAGATCACAGGGCTGCCACATCCGGTAATTAATTATATTAATAACAATTATTGTAAACTACAAAGTGACTACAATGTTGTTACAATTATGATATTGTAATGAGAGGCGTGGTTAAAGAGAAAATTGTTATGATACGGATACTAGGAAGTTTATATGTGGTTGTAAGTGTTTTTCTTAGAATTCATTTGTTAGGACGAAATTTTTATAGGTACCCTGTGTACCTAAAATATCAGAGGCAGTGGGTCAAAATTTTTCTTAAGGAAGCCGGTGCTGAATTTGGCTTAAATTGATTTATGAGTTGTAGGAATATTGCTCAGGCGCCTGAAACTTAGGCAAGCCGACGGGAATCGAAGTCTATGGACGCGCCGCCACTATAAAATATACAATTTCAGGTAGGTAGCTTGCCAATGATACAAGTACAGATAGTTTGTCAGATCTGTCTGGTGAACAATTTTACTTTAAATTTTATTGCACAGAAAGAAAACTGTTCGTACAACTAACACCGTAAGGAAAATGAATTCTCTATCATTAAACATAACATAACATATACATACATACCTACTTACAAGCGGCTCACGTATTGACTGATTCCTAGTAGATTTGTATATAGTTTATTTTATTATATTATATTTTTGTATATCTAAAACTTGTTTAATTTCCCGCGACCTAGCCGGCTACACAACTTGGTCGTGAATGCAACTAAATGCTGCATTTTAGAGCACACTAGTATTGAGATTATTGAAGCCAAGACCTTTATAACTTATAGTAGTAAATAGTTGTAGTAATTAATAGTATTTCCTACCTTGGTAACCACTGTATTTTGTATTTAACACACAATAGTGCCTAACAATGGCGGCGCGGGTCGAAAAAAATCTTAAGCAAATTATTCTTTGAGCTGTAGGAAAACTGGTCAGGTGCCTAAATATCAGGCAAGCCCGCGGGAAGCGAGTTCTAGGGACGCGCCGCCACTGGTACCTTAACACAATTATTAACTTGCAAGTACAAAGGCAAACTTATCCCTTATTAGGGTTCCGTAGCCAAAATGGCAAAAACGGAACCCTTATAGTTTCGCCATGTCCGTCCGTCCGTCCGTCCGTCCGTCCGCCGTCTAACTCAGTGACCGTTAGCACTAGAAAGCTGAAATTTGGTTTGAATATGTGCATTAACCACGCCGATAAAACGGTAGAATAAAAACGCGAAAAATATATTTTGTTAGGGTACCTCCCGTACACGTGAAGTGGGGGGCGAAATTTTTTTTCGTTCCAACCAAGTTGTGTGGGGTATCGTTGGATAGGTCTTTAAAAAAGAATTAGGGTCTTTTAACACAGTTTTTGGATAAAACTAATACTTTCGGAAATAATAGCTCCGAAAGTTTAAAACAGGGCGTCCCCCCCATCTAACTTTTGAATCGTGGGTCCTAAAATTTTGAAAAAAATCATGAAACTGAGGCCTAATGAGTACTTTCAATGAAAACTATATTGAAATAAATCGGTTGAGCCGTTTTTGAGTTATCAATCAAAAACCCATAGTGAAAGGACGTAAGTAAAAATGACGTAAGCGCCGCCAAATTTCCCGTAAGAAACGACCTTTTGAATTAATGGTCTCAGTTTACGGAACCCTACACTGAGCATGGTCGACATGCTCTTGGCCGGTTTTAAACTATAGTTAGAGACAACCCTAACCCTTAGTGACGCTATGAATCAATTACGTGCCCGTGATGGTCGTAAACAATTGGACACGACGTTTCTAAAACGCCACAAGTCTCGAACAATACTTAGATACCTACGTCGTTTTGAAACTGTACGTTTAGTAACTATCAGAGTGACCCAACGTAAGTTACTTTTACGTCCAAAATATGGTTACACTTTTGGACCTTAATCCAATGTAATTAGCTTCAAAATTGTGTACATATTTTTGGCGTTGACTGAACTAGGTAGTTGGTTAGTTTAAACGTGTAGGTAAAGCGTATCATCATCATCGTACTCCTAGCGTTTGTTCCGGCTTTTTGCTATGGCCGAATTTTGCCTGGGTTCGTTTAGCAACCTAATCCAATGAATTGGCGTAGGCACTAGTTTTTACGCAAGCGACTGCCATCTGACCTTCCAACCCAGAGGGGAAACTAGGCCTTATTGGGACTAGGTCTGGTTTCATTACGACCTTTCTCCAAACTGGTGAATATTAAATAATATTTTTTTATTTTTTCATAGTGACCCCAACCCAAAAAAAGGTGCTTAAAAGTTCTGAAAAAAATGCGTATATATTTATATTGTGTTTAAATTAAGGGGTTGAATTAAGAAATTCGAAATCGTGAAAAACAACACCCCATTTTTTCCGGACCCCATAATCCTACGCAACAAAAAGGCAGATAAAATCTTACCTTACATTATATACAATTACCGCAGGTCAAGGCGCTGATACCTCATATCACTCTTATCACAGCAGATAAGGGACGCTTCCTAGAGGGCTAGGGTCAACGACCGGAACGTTTACGTCTATTTAATAGGCACTTAGATTTTATTACCGGACCTCTAGGTATCGGCGAAGACTATTCAGTCCGTTCATACTCTTCATAGTAAAATTGACGATTCAAAAAAGATGCTGATTTGACTTAGTATTGAGTATACTTACCCTATTATTTAATATCTAAATTCTAAATAATTATTAAATTCTTACTTAATTAGTTCAGATCGAGTCATCATCAACGCAGTCAAAACTTAAATTTTTAGAAACTTTATTTTTATTTACAAAAGATAAAAGATAAAAGATAAAAGATATTTATTCTTCAATTTAGGCACATTACAATGCACTTATGAACGTCAGAGAGAAAAGAAACTACCACCGGTTCTAACCCTACACCTCTGACCCGAGAAGTATTACTTATTACCGGCAAGAAACTCGGCGGGACTTATTTTTTCAAAACAGTACTACAAATACATTAAAGATACTATATACAATAATGCGTAGTTCTTCAAGAAGGCATATCAAAACAGCTTGAGAGACAGACATGTACCTGCCTATTGTGTAATTAAAATGAAAAATAAAAATAAAATCCAAATCTGACTGCTTCGCAATACGTTTGATATTCTTTCTTACTTGAACTGTGTCCTCTAAATGTTAGATGATTTTATAGATTCTGGTTTGGGCCATGCATATATGTCTGTCATATAGTCCTCGACCCTGTAATAACCCTTTGACATTAAAGTTTTTTTCAAGTATTTCTTAAGAGCGGGAAATGATAGATTCAAAACATCGACGGGTAACTTGTTATAAATATGAATACCCTGGCCAAAAAATGACTTATATGCTTTGCGGACACGACATCGTCTGGTAGCAAGCTTGTTTTTTTTTTTACAGTAAGTTTATTATATGCTACCTTTTTTTTTTACAGTAAGTTTATTATATGCTACCAGAGACTATAGAGATATAGACGGCCACAGCCTAAGAACTTTTTGAAGCTCATGCTTATTGCGCCATCTATGTCAAAGCCACCTAATGATACCGAAAATGTAAGAGAAATGTCACCTGCACTGCTACTCCACCTAGTAACAAATAGCGTACTAGTAGTACACTAGTAGCTGCTTCCTGGGAACCGCTCGAGGACACCCGCCCCGCGTACCAGCCGCGACGCCGCTGGAGCGACGACATCGTAGAGGTTGCAGGCGGTATTTGGACGAGGAAGGCTAAAGATCGCAAAGCTTGGAAACAAATGGAGGAGGCCTTTGCCTACAAATGGGCACCTAGCGACTAGAATATTCAGAGAAAAAAAATGCATGATTTTATTATAGTGTCATTAATTATTCATGATTAATCTTGTACTGTCATACATAAGCATTTTAATAAGCCATAGCGTTAGACATATTTTAACTAATATTTAATATTATTGATGTAATGGTAATGTAATTGTAACGCTAGAAATAAAGGCTATTTTATTTTATTTTATTTTATTTTATTTATTTAGTAGCTGCTTTCGGTATCTTTAGGTGGCTTTGACATAGATGGCGCAATTAGCATGAGCTTCAAAAAGTTCTTAGGCTGTGGTCGTCTATATTATCTCTATAGTCTCTGATGCTACGTACTACGTACGCTTTATTAAATGTATAATGCCAATGCAACTAAGACAGAATTTTTAGAATTTCAGTCCCATGAAAAAAAATCTTATTCGGGATTCAGTTAGTTCTGTAATCTACACAATAGTAATACCATCAAGCGGGCGGCATGCTTGTTTGCCACCGTCGTGGTGTGGTATTAAAAGAAAGTTATGATCGTAGTAATATTTACATCAACCAGCTGATGCAACATAATTATTTTAGGAACAAATGCATACATTAGCCCTTAGAAGATTTGTTTTATTGTTTTTGTGGCAAGTTAATGTCTTTATTGAATCTCCCACTGTTTGACGCTATATCGTAACTATAGTATATGTCTATACAACGTAATGTAGTGTACAGGGTGATATGTAATGACAACCTAATAGGCAGCAGTGAAATACCACCAATACCACATTTTTGGATCAAACGGATCGCCTATTTATTTTCTAAATATGTGCATGCAATTTTCGTATATCTGGCACCACTTACATAGTTTTCTAACAAGAAAAACTATGAGCAACTAGTTAAGTGTATATTATTAGACTTTGGTACAATATTTCCATATTGAATATTTTTGTCAGTGTAGTAGATTTAATTTAATTTATATTTTTTCATTTTCAAAACATTAAATTTAATACAAGACAAATCTTAAATAAGTTCGCGATTAGTTATAATTTATTTTCATGAAACTACATATATAATTTGAAATTGTGGGTAAATTCTTAAGGCATTTTATTTACTATTTGTACTTATTTGTTTGTAAGCACATCAAAAATATACTTATATCAAAATATTTTGCTCAAAACTTACTGGGCAGTAGCCTAACTGATAAGTAGTGAGATTAAAATTTGCTCGAAAACAATTATCTCTAAAAAAGCGGAAACAGAAAAAAACTGTTTTATAAAGTACGATAACAAAAAATGATCAAAAACGACATTCAGGTATTTCATTAAAGCACATGTGCTCCGTTGAAAACGTAATGTTTTATTTTAATTGAAACGTCTAAAATGTATCACCCTGTAGCGCTGCAGCTGTCCGTCTGTCAGTCACTGCGCTAACGGCGCAATGCCCGGCGATTATTGATTTACAAACGCGCGCCTACGCATCCACTCGAGAGCGCCGCATTCGAACTAATAAATATTAAATTGATTTGATATTTATTTGCATTTGCGCAACAATGGGCTTGTTCATTTATCATCATCATCTCAGCCATAAGACGTCCACTGCTGAACATAGGCCTCCCCTTTGGACCATCATTAAAGGGGGGGTTTGCCATACGCTCCACGCTTGGCAGGCGGGTTGGCGCGCGCAGTTTTTGTTTATTGTTTGTAGGCTTTCGGAAGATGCTGCTGCCCATCTCCCGGTATATTCCCTTAGCAGACTCCTACTGCAACCACGGGACGATATGGTGGGGGACAATTCTAAGGCCGGGCACCCCACGGTCATTTATCATGTCATATCTTTTGGCTAGTTCCTTCCCCATGATGATCTTTGGTGAATTTATCAGCACCCCCACTACCTATAAAAATTTCCCCATGCGAATTTAAAATCATATTTTGTTTGACGTACCTATCGGAACTTCGAAAGTTGATAAGTTAAATACATGAAAATAGCTAAAGTTACTGTTTTATTTGGCAATGAACCGACTTCAAGATTTCGAAGGAGGTTCTCAATTCGTCGGGATCTTTGTTTGCTTGTTTTTTTTGTTCACCGATTATTCAAAATTTCAAAGACGGCTGGACCGATTTGGAAAAATCTTTTTTTGTTTGAAAGAATATATTTCACAGTTAGTTCCATTGGCATCAGGTCAGGATCTGATGATAGGATGATAGATGCGGGAACTCTTCAAATATTATAAGCACAAGTAGCATAACAATAGTGATTTGAGTATTTGTCACAGAGTAGCTCGGGCATTAGCTTTCGGAAAGGTTAAGGCTATTAGTTGAAGTCGGTTTTTTTTGTTTAAAATTATATACCTACCTTAAGGATGACAAAAGCTACACCTCTCCCCGCCCCTATTTGTCTCAGACCACATCAAAATAGGGGTATTTTAATATGACGGAATTACGGGTAGTATAAACCCCATTTTGTAAACGATTTGTAGTTGCTCTACTTAGTCTACTATAACTATAGCAAATACAAGTTTTACTTTAAGGTTATGTTTATATAAAAATTTGTTCGCACGTGACGGAAGTCGTAAACCAGCATTTATGTGAACCTATATGTAAACATATTATTTTATATTGCTATAAACGGATCGGATATGAAGTAGAGCGGAAAGGAATAAATAAACTATTGCATTGCTAATAGCGAATACGTACAGGCTACTGGCTAACGACGCTAATTTAATTAGTTTTTTCTACTCCGGTACTTTTATCTGTCAATTATATGGTCCCGCAAACGAATATAAAAGCATGTCTTAGGCCGCAATTAGACTATCATTTTTAAATGATCATAGTTTTAGGACTCATTTATAAATGAAGAACCTATGACCGTGTAATAACAATATATGATTCATATCGTCTATGATCATAGATATAGGATGTTTGACAGCAAACCTACAATAATGATCATTTAACATGTCATTTGACGTACGTAATTTCAAATCAAATCGATTCTTCCGCCATATTTTGTTTATTTCTGTGTTTATGGTCTGTTTATACTATGAACTATAACGTTTAAATGACTTTGAGTGTAATTTGCAAAAATGATTAACAGCATCATTTATCTATGCTCATAGATTTTGACACAAATGACATCAAATTTATATGATAAAGAAATGATAATGTAATTGCGGCCTTATGCAATTTCAAAAAAGTCTATCTAGTCTATTTAAATTAAAAGGTTATGTGATAAAACGCAACTGCTAACAGAGTTGCCCTGTGAACCCAACAGATAAAAAAGAAAAACAACACTAAATTTACAACGAAAATCCAATCTGCCAACTTAACAAACTACTGAATTCATATGATTTGAAACAATAAC
Source organism: Pammene fasciana (assembly GCA_911728535.1). Classification (NCBI taxonomy): domain Eukaryota; kingdom Metazoa; phylum Arthropoda; class Insecta; order Lepidoptera; family Tortricidae; genus Pammene; species Pammene fasciana. Next base: position 16,827,811 of record OU452291.1, on the reverse strand, counting down.
AAAACTAAAATAATTGCTGCCAACATAAGGAAAAAAGCAAGTAACTAAATACTGTCATTTAGTAACTAAATGACAGTTGGAAAAAAGCATATTACGTGTCTATGATTGCGTTCTGTCATTTGTCACTTTTCAACTTCTCGCTTTTTCTTAAAGCAAACTGCTTTTAATTATGTGTTTTATTTAATCCCTAGTCGTAGAAAAAGTAATGTATGCAACGTTGTATAAGTAGTTCAAAAAAGGCTCATGGCGTCTTTATTAACAATTTTCGGCTTCGCCTCAAGTTGTTACACACGCCACTCACCTTTTTTGAACCCTCTTATACAACTATTGCATAAAATACTATAATGGCCTCCTAGCCTTCTCCTAGCCTATACGTTGTGCAACCTAAGAAACGGTTTTTGGCACCTGTCATTTCAGTACATTTTGTAGCCTAAAAGTTATAAAATGTACTGAGATGAAAGGTGTCAAAAATCGTTTCTTAGATTGCACAACGTATAGTAAGAGTGCCTACGAAGCAGGAGGTCCCGGGTTCGAGCCCTGTTAAGGGCATTTATTTGTATGTTTATCAAGGATATTTGGTCCTAAGATATGGCTGTTTTCTACACGGAAAAAAGGATTTCCTCAGCCAAGAATACCAATGCGAAATTATTATTGTTTAAATATAAGTAAATATTATCTTGGGCTAATTTTATATCTTAAGCTCTAGATATAATTTACTTCAATAAAGACATTTTACTTGAATATGATCACTTTCTAGGCAAATTGTTTTCGTTACAAAACAACGCGCATGTGACATCTCTGGAGTTGCAGGCGTCCATAGGCTACGGTAGCTGCTTACCATCAGGTGGACCGTATGCTTGTTTGCCACCGACGTTGTATAAAAAAAAAACAATATTGTTTTGACGAAGATTTGTCTTCGATGAAAATATGTCTGAGATATTTTTTTTTCGTGTATGTACCGGCAAATGCTACAACTTTGCCTACAAAGCTCAACTTTGCCTGGCTTGAAAAACAAAGGTTTTTTTATAGTTTTGTGATGCATTGTCTCTGTATGGATTGTCGCAAAACTGACTAATCATTTTTAATGGAAAATTAGCGATTTTTTTTCATAGTGGTACATTTTTTTTATGAGAACCCCCATTTTTAGAATTTTGTCCAAGTTACGAAAACTTTCTTCTATAAATGCACAGCCTTTTTATAGCTGCTGCAGGCTGAATAAACTCCAACTCCCACACATCAATTTCACAAAGAGTGAAAATCAGAAACTTCCGCACTATAAGTATCAACCGTGGAAAGGGAACCCATTGTGCCAAGTTCAATCTCACGATTCGAGATGTAAGGAAATGCTTTAATCCTTTGAACTTCGAATATCAATGAGTTCTGGTTTCTTTATAATTTTGAGCAGGAAGCAGTGGAGGATTTAATAAGTGCGGTAAATTTTACTCAGAAGGAAATAAAATACGGAAGCTTTGATAACATTAGGTATTGTGTGTTGTGATAAATCATGGCTACAAAATACGATGTGAAAATGTTGAAAACATTATTTTACCATACAATACCTGAAGGTGACGGGATACGCAAACACGTAAAATTGAGGTTTTTTGGGCAAGATTTGTGATGAAATCAAAGCACTTGGGAGCGTAGATGTGCTTGCGGTATGATCAGAAGGGACTTATAGTCAGATTTGATGTGAAGATAATGGTTTTCTTCTGTATAATCATAAATAGGTGGTGTATATGACATGAGAGCATATTTTTAACCAGTTTGTAGGCAGCTACTAGATCCTGTGCCGCTACGCGAAAATGGCCTTAGCGGACCTTTCCTAACTTTTTAATTCGTTATTATTGCCCTTGTTATTGTTTTCAAACTAAACGTACTCTTTTTTATTTGTATAATAAAGTTTAAATAAATAATTAAAAATAAAACATAATAAGAAAAAATCATTAGTACGATCTTTTTTAGTACTCGAACAAATGGAACCCTGTAATGATGTCAGCAACGAAATATCTATTTATCAAAAAATGGGTTCCCAAACGGAAAATAATTTTGGTTCTACTTGATTTATTATATTTGGAAGGAAGACAACGAAATTATTTATGAAATAAATAATAAATATATCGAGTGTGTATTACTTTTTTTTTAATTTTTAAGCAATGAATTAGTTATTATTGATATCGTTTTAATTGTTTATAATACCTATAATGTTTATCAATTCAATGCAATGCCATTTATTTCAAATACTTAAAATTAATCTATATTTTCCAAAAATAATTACACATTAAAATTAGACAATTAAAATACCATTAAAATTTGTTTATTTTATTTTGATCAATGGAACATTTCCATTTTATCATCTAAGAAAAAATATCAACTTTGTAATTTTGTAATTAATTACACAAGGAAATCATTACTTTAACAACATTTAATGGGCAAATACCTACTTACCTAATGAAGGGCTATGTTAGTATAGTATAAATAGCTTATGATAAATATGTCACCAATGAAATTAATATTGACATAATTTTTATCAGTTGCGGTAATGAGACGCGGTAATGAACTGATTTTAAATTAACGAAGTTTGGTGTTATTGATAAGTTAACTTTAAATGAGTTAATGGTTTGAGAATTTTATACAATCTTGATAGGTAGTTGACTTAAGTTATTTTAACATGTAGGCATTTTGTTGGTTAATTTATATTAGTTAGGTTACTTTACTTAGGTTTGATTGTACATACGTTTATTCATTTAGCTTAAATTTGAGTTATATTAAAGATTATTATTAATATATTTTTTAAACCATGGCTTTTTTGCTGTTAAAACTTAAAAGTCAAAATACCGAAAAATAAATACATAAGTTACATTTACATACAAATAAAGCAAATAAATAGGTAAATCGTTAATAATACATGCCTATCAACATTTTATTTAGTGTAAAAATGTTTGTTTACTTTCTAAAATTTATTAATATCAATGAGGGTACATGAAAAAAGTTTTGTTTATGTTCATTATATTTTATTATATCACCAATATTTTATTTATTAAATGCTATAACAATATTATTAAGTAATATTAACTCACCAAAAAAATACACCGAATTTCTAATCCGCCAACACTGGCATTTTGAAAAATCCCAACACGGCTCCAAATAAAAAACAAAACACAAACACTAGTCCAAGTTCGATTCGGAAAACAAAACTCGATAAAAAAAACAGTTGAAAATTCAAAAACAGAATTCGATTTATAAGTTACGCGTAAACCGTTCGATAGTGAGTTCGACTCGACGCGCGTTCAAACGACGCGCTGTGCAGCCGAAGACTGGCGGACGGACGGACTGTGTGTTGTTAGTTTCGACTGCACCCGTTCGCACTCTCACGGAGATTCCCGTATGTTCGACCCGCTAATACAGGCATAGGTAATCATAAATCATAATCATACTACGTATTACGATGACATTTACTATTACAGACTGACGTAACACTTATACAATATAAATGAAATAAAAAGTCTATGTTTCCTTGCAAAATAATAAAAATATACTTCATTGACCTATTAAACTCTAAAAGAAATAAAAGATAACTACAAACGATTGATAAAGAAATGTTAAATAAGATAATTGCAATGTAAACAAAATAATAGCGAATTAAGATTAGTTAGTTCTGCTATTCGACACTAGATGCCGCTGCAAACTTGCTTTGGGAAGTTAATCTACTCGTCACGAGATGGCGCTACGAGAAGCGTAAACTAGTTTGTTTACATCTGATTTAGTTGCTTCTTTCTAAACTTATTATTTTTACTTGTTATAAAAAATAGCAATTAAAAAAATAACTAGTTCGAGATTCAAAATTCTTGCTACATACTCGTATTGTCATTATCTGACGTTATCTAATGTAATTTATTATTCATCCTCAATTTTACAATCTTCAGTTATTAGTATTTTATTAGAGTTGTTTGTCGGTAGCTAAGTGCAAATGCCATTAACGGAATTGTTTTATAAATTAAATAACGTATTTATAAATGAAATGAAAGTAATGAAACATAGGAAATGGATATTGACGTCAACTTGCCGATGTGTCAAGTTAGCCAGGTTTTCACGGATGTTTAACATGCATGTCAACGAAGTCAACTTTCAACACCTTTCCCCGTGTATGTGATATATGTCGATCACATACGTATTAATGAAACATTATATTAGAATTCACTGGTTCTTTATTTATTTAAATTAATGTGCTTTTACAGAATCATACAAAAGGAAAGAAAGTTAGACATTGACATAATATATTTTTTACGTCAAAAACAATAACGAAAATAAGGTTCTAATACCGAACATTCTCGGCCCTTTCAACAAAATGACCATATATAACTAAAATACCTATCATCTACTCATTAATAGGTAACAAAATAATTTTGTTTATTGGCCTAGTGAAAATACCACTCTGGGTTTTGACTTGAACAGACCGAATCAAATTGTCAGATTTATTTTTATTGACTGATAATATTTTACCCAGCGGCCAACAAGCAGGTGGAGTAGCTTCATCTTTTAATAAAACAATTTGTCCAATTTCTAAATTGGTTCTTCTCTGCAGCCACTTGCTTCTTGGTTGCAGCTCACTCAAATAGTTATTATAAAACTGTACCCAAAACTTTTGTTTAATTTGAGTAATCTTTTGATACATGTTTAATCTATTTTCTGCTTTATCAACAAGACTAGGCTCAGGCAGATCTGTAATTGGAGACCCGATCAAAAAATGAGCCGGAGTTAAACAAACAATATTATCATTATCAGGAATGTCAAAAACAGCGCATAAAGGCCTAGAGTTAAGTATACCCTCACACTGAACGAGTACGCTGTAAAAAAACTCATAAGTTAGTCTAATATTTCCTAAGTATCTTTTTAGTAAACTTTTTACAGACTTAATTCCTGCTTCATAAATTCCACCCATATGACTAGCGAGAGGAATCGTGAATTTCCATTCGATAGAATTGACATTACAAAAATCTATCACATCACTATATGATGAATTGTTTTTGAACAATTGATACAATTCATGAAGCTCATTATTTGCTCCTTTAAAATTTGTAGCATTATCAGAATACAAATGCGTACAGTAACCTCTTCGACTAATAAATCTCTTTAAGGCGCAAATAAAGGCTTGCGAAGACAATTCTGTAACTAGCTCTAGGTGTATTGCCTTAGTTGACAGACATATAAACAAGCATATATATCCTTTAGTGTACTTACAGTTTCGAAGCATAGAATTCCGAATATATACTGCTCCGCTAAAATCAACACCAACATGTAAAAAGGCTCGTGTTAAAGTGACTCTAGGGGCGGGCAAGCTAGCCATCTGCTGCTCACAGGCTTCAGCGTTGTGCCTGACACAGCGAACGCATCTATGTATGACTTTTCTGACTTCCATGCGACCGTTAATTGGCCAATATTTTAGTCTTAGTCCAAAAAGTGTACCTTGTATGCCTATGTGCAACAAACGAAGGTGAAACTGTTCAATTAACAACGTCGTTACGTGTTCCTTACCTGGTAACACTATAGGGTGTGCTTGACTATAAGGTATGTTCGAATTTTGAATACGACCACCTGTACGTATTATATTATCTTCGTCAAGAAACGGGTTGAGTTTACGTAGGGGACTTGACTTATAAGTATATAAGTTGTGAACTTCAACGTTTCTATTCTCACTACTAGTACCATTCGAATCAATATTTGTGCTATGTGTGGACTGTATGCTTTGTGATTTTAATGTGTGTAATTCTTGGTACTCTTTTGAGAAATGAACACGCTGTATAGTTTGAATGATGAAGTTGTGTGCACTTTTCAGTTCCTGTGTTGTCAGAAAAGATACATGTTTATTTGAGTTACGTGTGTTATTTATAAACCTAAACATGTATGCTAACACTCTAGCCAGCTTATAAAAACTAGAATGCCTTTGAAAATATGTGTAAAAATCATCCTGTATGTTTTGTTGAGTCACTGCATGAGAAGTACGTGGCTCGATTACTTCAATTTTCAGATCATCGTCAGTGATCACAGGTGATGACGTCATTGGCCATGTATTAGGATCTTGAATCAGCCAATCTGGTCCGTTCCACCACAGTGAATTACTCTGTAAATTCTGAGGGTAAACTCCTCGTGTAAGTAAATCAGCAACGTTCTCTTTTGTGTTGACATAATTCCACATTTCAGACTTAGTCAATTCTATAATCTCCATCAGTCTATGAGAAACAAATGTGTGAAGTTTTTTGTATGGTGACTTAATCCAGTGTAACACAATTTGTGCATCTGTGAATAATACAATGTCATGTATTTTAAATTTGTCTTTAAAAGCTCTTCTCACCTTGTCAACTAACTGTGCTAACAATAAGCAACCTGAGAGTTCCAGCCGTGGCAGTGATTGGGTCTTAATAGGCGCTACTCTTGTTTTCGCCATAACCAGTCTGCAGGTAGGTTCTTTGTTAGGATATGTGGCTCTGAAATAAACAACAGCACCGTATGCCTTTGCAGAGGCATCACTGAACCCTATCAAGGTAACCCGCGACGGAATATCCGTAAAATAATATCTAGGAACTACAATGTTCTGTAACATGGGAAGGTTGGATTGAAACTCAAGCCAAGTTTCTTGTAGGTCTTCTGGAATGACCATGTCCCAGTTTATCTGTGCTTTCCAAATGTCTTGCATGAGGATCTTTACTATGATGACCGTAGGCGCTAGTATGCCTATAGGATCATAGATTTTTGCTATTGTAGATAGTATATTTCTTTTTGTGAGCTCGAACTGTTGTAGCTCTGGAATAGCTGTAGTGAGCATGTCGCTTTGTGGTAACCACTTCACTCCCAGCGTCTTGACAGCTCCACTAGGGATAAAATCGTATGTGTCATCATTAGCGGGTATGGCACCTGTAAGTATTTCAGGCTCATTTGTAGTCCATTTATGTAGAATGAAGTTCCCTTTTTGCAAAACTTCTATGAGCTGACCACAAACTCGTTGCGCTTGGACAAGAGTGTCTGATCCAGATAAAAAATCGTCCATATAACATTCAGACTCGATAATGTCAGCAGCTTCTGGATAATTCTGTTTGTGTTGTCCAGCTAACATGCGTAGAGTCCGGCATGCTAGATAAGGTGCGCATTTCGTGCCGTAAGTAACGGTATTTAGCTGAATGCATTTTAAAGGCTCCGACTTCGAATCTCGCCATAAAATCCTTTGTAGCGGCCTTTGCTCTTCTTTGACCAAGATAGTCCTAAACATTTTAACTATGTCACAAGTGAACGCATATTTGTACATTCGAAACCGAAGTATTATGTCAAGTACGTCGTTATATATGTTCGGCCCGTCTAACATTATATCATTCAGAGACAATCCCGATGACGTCTTGCTTGACGCATTAAAAACGGTCCTTAATTTTGTAGAGCGACTTTCTGGCCGTAATATACCTAAATGTGGCAAAAAGCAGTGCGGCTCCTGTGTATGTTGAAAGTCATCTATAAACTCGGCATGTCCTAACTCAATGTATTCGTCAATGAATGCCTTGTATAGTGTGTAGAGCATTGGGTCTTTTTGAAACTTAGACTCAAGACTTAATAAGCATCGGTATGCTTTATGAAAGGAATTACCTAAATCTTGAACCTTTTCGTTTTGTATAGGCATTTCTACTACGAAATGTCCAGTCTCAGCTTGCACTGTTGTGTCAAGAAATAACTGTTCGCAATATTTTTGCTCCGGTGTAAACACGACCTTAGGACTTACCTCCTCCTGTTGCCAAAACCTAACTAGCAAATCATCAGTTGTAGGCGGATCTACAATATGTAAACCTACATGCGCGCTATGTTTTTTGCGTGTGCCCGACGTGCATTCTTTGAGTGGACCCCCTACAACCCATCCTAAAAGTGTTTCAATGAGTAAAGGTCTGTTAGGCCCGAGGCTGATTTTATTGTCTAATAACAATGAATAGAAATATTCCATTCCTATAAGCAAATCAATCTCGCCAGGTTCATAAAACTTAGGGTCTGCAAGCAATTTGTACTGCTTTGCAGGAATATTCCATGTACTTGTGTCTATGAACACATGTGGTAGCGGCAGGGTTATTTTATCCATAACTATAAACTCGAGACTCGCTGTAAAGTCAGAATGTCTAGAAGCTATGTTAGCTCTCATACATAATTGCGTTTGCTTACCTGACACGCCAACGCCGTATAGTTGTTTGGTATCATGATGTAGCTTACTGTTCATCCGCTTGAGAAGCCTGTGAGCAACCATGTGGACTTCGCTACCATTATCCAATAAAGCACGCGCAGGATGCCATAATCCTGATTCGTCTTGTATATTTATTATCGCTGTGGACAATAAAATCTGTTTATTTGTGTTTGACACATGCATTGTAGTAGGTGCCAATAATGTTTGTGGACACTGTGTATGTATGTCGTTGACTGTTGTCAGTTGCTTAGAAGCATCTATGTTGTTGGAGATCTGTTGCTGTGGCGGCTGTTGCTGTGTCGGCTGTTGCTGCGTCAGCTGTTGCTGTGTCTGTTGCAGGGAATGCTGTTGCATTGAAGTCGTAGCGGAATGTTGCTGCTGTTGAGCTGTAGGTGGCGCGCCGATAGCAAGGCTCGCGCGTTTAGGGGGAGGGTTAGCAAGGTGAATCAAACTGTGGTGCTTACCGTTGCACGTAGAACACGACCCCTTTGAACACTTATGTTTAGCAGTATAAGGCTGTAAGCAATTGTAACACAAAAACTTGGATTTTATGTAGTTTATGCGTTTGTCAACTGGCATTTCCAAAAATTGTACACATTTAGCTATGTTGTGTTGCCCTTGGCAAAGAGTACATATATCGTTACAGTTATCAGATGTCGACACGTGAACGAGCTTGGGGGTTGATTTGGGTGGAGGAAACTTATCAGATTTGTCACTCATAAGCTCGAATGCTGTTGCACGTAGCTTAAGGAAATCTAAAAGCTCCTTTATAGTCGGAATTGAAGTTTCTTTCCTTGTCAACTCCCATGCCGCTCTCAGAGAATTGTCAAGTTTCTGAGTAATAATATATACTAAGAGTACATCCCATTGCTGCACTGGCAGGTTCAAAGCGCTTAGAGAATCTAAACTTTGTTGTAACACATTCAAAAACTCTTTTATGTTAGATCTGTTGACTATAGGAAAACTCATAAAGCTCTTTAAGTGAAAGTTTACAATAATGGTTTGATTTTCATACCTGTTTTCTAATATACTCATCGCTTTACCGAAATTTCCTTCGAGAATCAGAAGAGAGTTAACTAAGCCCGCGGCTTCGCCTTTCAAGCAGCCCTTCAGGTACTGCATACGCAGCAGCTCCGGCACGTTTCCTCCTTCCATGGCGCACTGGAACAGGTTTTTAAAAGCAGGCCACTCGCGTATATCACCGCTGAATGTCGGAAGCTCTAGTTTCGGAAGTTTGTACGGTTGACTTTTTGACTTGAAGTCCTCTTCTTTTTTCTCCAGTAATTTGTTAATGAGAGCTCTAGTTGTGTAATATCTAGACTCCATGATCGATCGTTCCTCATCGGCTTTCGTCTCGTCATTTTCTATGAGCTCAATTGCCTGTTGAACTTGATCGAACTTGTCCATCTGCGTAGATAAGTCGGAACATCGCAACTTTATCTCCTCTATATTTAAACTATCTTTGTTTGATGAATCCAAACTATTTACGTAATTTACGATTCTTGTTACCTTTCCCTTTATAATACTTCTAGTACTTTTTAACGTTTTATATTCTTCCGTGTCCGTCATTATGTGTGTAACTGTTGTTACGTTGGACGCTCGTTCAGGACCAAAAATGTATGTGATATATGTCGATCACATACGTATTAATGAAACATTATATTAGAATTCACTGGTTCTTTATTTATTTAAATTAATGTGCTTTTACAGAATCATACAAAAGGAAAGAAAGTTAGACATTGACATAATATATTTTTTACGTCAAAAACAATAACGAAAATAAGGTTCTAATACCGAACACCCCGGTGACGAGGAAATTGATGTGTCTGTAATTAAATAAGGTACAGGGGGTCAATCTCGACTGGGGGACAATTTCAACTAAGTCGCAATATCTTATTATAAGATATATTTACATAAATGTGTTTTATATAATAAACTATATTGCCATCTACCGTGTGTGGCCTGTAACACCAGCAAAAAAATAAAACTTTGATTGTACTCCTCAAGCTAGACAACGTTTGTTCAGCGACTTTTAAAAATTACTTGGGGTTTTATTTTTAGTAGGTACACTTTAAAGTTTATTCAAACACGTAATGTATTGCGAAATTGATTACGTCTACAGGGTGACAAGACTGACAAGAAATGTCAATTAGACAGGTTTTAACGTAAATTGAAAATACTATTTAGTTTGTATGGGAGAGAGGCCATCTAAAGACTACTTTTTTATGTGGTTGAACAAAATTTTATTGTTTAAGGAGTAGAATCTACGTTTTAATTTATTTCTCGTGTTACAGGCCACACACGGTATACTTATCCGAATAGCCCAAATACCTACTACTTTTTCGCTCTATAAATGGCAATGGCACTATAGTTAATTATGTAAAACATGTAAGATATAGCGATTTAGTTAAGATTGGCCCCCAGTCGAGATTGACCCCCTGTACCTAAATTAAATAAAATATGTTGTTTTTTAATTTATGTAATATAATGAATAATTATGATGAATGAATTCTCCGGTGAAAGAAATCTCTTAAGGAAACAGGACCTAGGTAATGAATTTTATACAAGTTATGGGTTGGCTTACTGATAGTGATGTGCCCATGGAAACTTTCAAGAAATGCAGATTTTTTTTAAATTTCGGAATTCGTATGGTGATTTAAGTTTCTTATTTAAAATTATTATTTTCTATATGTCTTGTAAAAGTCTCTGGTAATTTCCGAGTAGTTTTCCTAAATTTTGAAACTTTCCGCGGCTTGCTTAATTGGGTGTACCAAAAATAATTAAATATAATTTGATTTTGCATATAAACGGATTGCATAGTTTTAAATTGTATAATTGACCGATTTACATTTAAAACATGCTTAAACTTTCGTCGTAATTTCATTTGAAATATAATTTTAGATCAATTTGCATAACTTTTAGTTGCATAATAATTTTGATTTTTAAAGTTTTATATGGACATCTTTAAGACATAGTAAGATATTGTAAAATGTAATCACTTATAAAAATGTTTTCTAATTCAAATCTAAAAACACTGTTCGTAGTACATACAGCCTTGGCCAGAAGTGTTGAGCATAGGTGTTTTTTGTTTACAATTTTGATGTTAAGCATTATTTCCCTATCCTAACAATGTACGGTAACGGTAAATGTTATATTTTATTTATAAATATAGAAAACTCCACTTAATAACACTTTCAAGGTACTTAAAAAATATGAAAACAGAAGGTCCCAAAAATGTAAATTTAAGTCGGTGCGACATATTGCAAATATTCTATGCAGTTACTACTAACTTCAACAAAACATGCCTATTAGTTTAAATTAATTGACAAAATAACTTAAACAAAGATGGAAACGATGGACTAAACTTTCCAGTTTTGTATGAAAATCGCATTGGTGCTCAACACTTCTGGCCAAGGCTGTATATGATGAGACTAAATACAATCAAAAATTACGTTCAAAATTTTCTTTTGGTGTGGTGGATACTTTATAAAGTGTAGCTTTTATGCCTTTGGGCTTTTATTTGAAAGCAATTTTCCATACATAACTCGTACGCGGCGAACTCGCGCCGTGTTCGCTCCCATCTCCCATGCAAATCTCGCTCGCAAATCGCAAGTTGGATAAGCTCTTTCATGTTGTTGTATGTCGTGTATGTAGGTATATGCTTGTATTAAATGTGACATTGGCTCTCTCTTTGCACTCACTGTCGTAAAACCGAACCTGTTCTATCTCGATAGCCTAGATTTCACTAAATACTTACTCATTGTATGAGATTTGATCTTGAGCTCTCTTAAGATTGATGAAACTTTAGATACTTCAACTATTAATTCACTGCTAATTCATGATATTTATTTATGGTTAATAAACGCATAGTTACTACTAGTAGTAGTAGTAGCACTTTATTGTACACAAAAATATTACAAAAGAATCTTAAGAGACATGGGTACAAAGCCTAACTTATCTCTATAAAGGTTTTTTTCCAGATAACCTTAGTTAATTAATAATATTGTTCAATAGTTTTTATGCGCTAGTGAATTCGAATTAAGTGGTTCGCTTACCTACTTTGTTAGTAATGCAAAGCTGATTTAATTTGTCAAAACCATTAATTAATCATATGGAGTTAACTCACTCCATGAAAAGTGGGAAAAAAACATAAAAAATAAACTCACTGCGTGAAAAATAGGGAATACAAACCGGTTATTTTTCGGTTAAAAACCGGTTAATCATACTAAAAAATATAACCGAAACACCTGGACAACAAATCCATTTTTTTATTTAATATTTTTTCACATCGAATGCAGAAAATGCTGGTTTGATTTTAGCTTTGGGTACCGAAGTCCTTGGTCACCTTTTCCATTGTATATGACATTAAGTTTATAAAAATAAACGGTTTGCATTCCTTAATGAAAACACGAGAAGTTATGACTGATATCTGTATACAGCCTACAGAGGTTTTGCACGGATATAACCTATTCAACCAACCGGAGTAGCCATGTCTGTCATTTTCTATTCAAAAAAAATCTGCCTTTTTTGCGGGGGAGGGGAACGTCAATTGTATGCTAAACAATAGCTACGTCAGATAAATGTCAGTCCATATAATGAGTATGAGCACTGATTAAATATTTTCAACAGGGGAGCGCCTGTCAATGGCCGCTCCGGTTGGTTAAATGCTCTAAAGATATAACGTCAATGCATAGCAAATTGAACGATGAAGCTTTACCTTGGTCTCGGCTATACGGTTATTCATGACGGGTATGACCAGTCATTCAACTGAACCAGTTTTTGCGACGGCTGAGCTTCATATTGAATTTAAATAAGCATTATTTTTAAATCGGTACTCGTGTTTGATTCGCGCATCTTGATACAAGGCGACTAGTTGAAGACGTTACCTCAATCCGCAACTTTATTTTAATTTTAAAATTTTACAGCATTTTAAAAACACTACGTTCTCACGGGGAAGATTTTAACACTGTATTCCAGGTTTCCAGGTCTCTCAGATGTTAGTTCAAGTATTAAGTACATAGTTTACTACAGGGCTTGAAAACGTTACCAATTCACATTATAAAATAACGTTAGGTAACGGTAAAACCATAAAAATACCTTAGTACCGGTAGTAAAAATGTAACGTTACTCAATAACATAACATTATGGTAACTTTACTTAATTAACGTTACTTTTTATAGGTAAATTTACTTTACATTGCAGGGATGGCTAACGTTACCCAATTCACATTATAATAACGTTAACAAAGTAACACTATTTTAATCAGTAACGCTACGTTGCCACACCGCCCTACCAGAAACTCACTAACAATAACAACTCACGGCGACGCGTGTACGTGAATGAACACTCGCTCGATTGTTAACGATGGTATCCATGAGTGTATCTAAATAAGCTGCTATGCTATTAACGTTAAATAATAACATTAATAACGTTAAAATTATTTAACGATACCTTTGAGTTAACGTTAGCTCTATGCATAGCTGGTAACGTTACATTTTTTTTACCGGTAAAAAGTAGTAGAAGTAACGGTAAACGGTTTAACGTTAATAACAACTTAACGGTATTTAAAGCCCTGGTTTACTACCTTAGCTTAGTTTCTATCTTATATAGTTATTAGGTAATTTTTATTTTGGTTGTTAGTTAATCTAATCACTAAGGAGGAGCGCTGTCCTTTAACACAGGTATTTCCATACGTAATTAAAAAGGGGCACCAACCTGTATTTTATTATTATTAAACATTGCTTGTTACTGAATAAATCATTTTTTAAATGTATTATAATTAGAGACTAAACTATAAACCTATAAACTCTTCAAAAATTCGCCTAGTTAAGTTTTTTGAAAAATTTCCAATTCATTTTAAGCGATATTTTTACAAAGAACATTTACTTTTTATGCACAAAATAGTTTAAAAAGTACATTCTCATTACTCATCATAATTAATAATAACAATGCATCATAATGACATGTGGTTTAGGTTATTACCTATGACATAAAAAATGTCGCATTTAAATTTAATAATTTAATAATATATACTTATATATCTACTACTACTACTACTACTAACTATATAAATCCTGAAGACAACCAGCTAGTTTTGAAAAACATGAAAATTAATTAATGCAATTTAATGTGGTAATTTGTTCGATGACATTGTGTTTTTCCACTTGGAAAAACAAAGATTTATAAAATGAATACACGCAGACAATGATCATGTAGGGTCTAAGGCAAATAAAGTAAATTAAATTTTTGTAAATTCTAGTACGAGTACAGTCGCGAACAGATCTATTGGAGCGGCCAAGGTGGTCACAAATATCTGAACAACGCATCTATCCTAGCAAGTTTAAATGAGAAAGCCTTATGACTTTACTCGCTAGTTGGTTTTCTTACATGTAACCTATTTTCTAACCGAATGACCAGTTTTGATTGCACTCACATTTGACATTATTGTTTGATAATTTAACTAGGTATTCAAAGACTTCAATGGCAACGCTATTAGGAGTGTTGCAGCAACACAAAGGCGGGTCAACGCTACCGTTTCCTGCCATTTGCACCACAATACATGCGACAGAGTTAAACATTCGTATATCTTAAAGTAAGGAACATAAGCTCCATTTTTGATCAGTTAACTGCCATCGAGCGTTATTGTTGACGCCAAAGACCTATGGAGTTTGCATCTCTTTTGGTCGGGTGAAGAACATGTTCTTCAAACTTCAACAGACCAAAAGAGTTCTAGTCTCCTTCTTTGCAGAATGAATATAATATCTTTATTAGTGAATTTTTGTCACAAACAGCTGCTTTCAATGTATAAGTAGTATAAAATATAAAGTTTTATACGTTTAAAACTATTAGTTAGTAGTCTACATACAATTTACATGTAGGTTCAATTGCAGACTATTTTTTTACCTGTATTTATGTGACACGTAAGAGCGCTAAAATGCATAATAAATATAACTTGCGGAAAATCCAAAGGACACCTGAATTTGCATACGAATTCTAATATTTTAAAATCGAAATGCGACTCGTGATCGCGTTACGTGCGAGTGGAGATGGCGCCATGGCGCGCCAGTCACGATGAGTCACTTGAAAAACTGAACTGACTATATTTGTAGTTTATCCGTGAGGTGTTAGCAAAAAAACAATTTCTTAAATACCTCACCGGGTTGTGGTTAGAATGTACAAGGATATTTTAAATAGCAGCTACTTTTTGCATATCTGGCATTTATGCGGTTACGGATGTGTACAGTCCGTGAGCTCTAAAAAGTACCTTCGGGTTTTAGAAAGAGACGTCGGGTATCAATAGTGACACATGAAAAAGCAGAACAGCAATATTACCTTAGTGTGTCATCGCCGATTCCCGAAGGTTCTTCTTAAAACTCACGGAGTGTAGGTAGATATGATAGTTATAAAAATCCTTAAAATAAAATAGATAAAATTGCAAGACGCTTTGACAATCAATTTTTTAAGAATATACTATAACAGTTCATGTTCAGTCAGCATCAATAGTAGGTATCTTATTTTCCTACACGAAGGCCGCAAATAGTACCTAGATTGTTCAACAAGGGACTAAAACAAGCCATAATGACACGAGATTTCGATGATATAGTTCGAGGGTCATTATGGTTGTTTAGTCTCGCGTTAAACACTCTACTTTTCTCTTTGAATGCGAGGAAAAAATAACGACATTCTACAGAAAATCTCAATATTTATAATGGCAAAAATTTAGGTTATCGATAAAATTTGTTAGGCGGTTTTTTTTTTTTTATCGAGCTTGTTTAATATTTTCGCACAGTTGTCATTTTGAGGTTATATACGTGGTCCAAAATTGTCTATGCACAATCACTAAAAAAAAGGGCGGTAATCGACCATTCATAAACACCGTGAGTGGCTGTTTAGGGGTTTCCAAAGTAAATTAAAAAAAAAATGTTTTAGTCCCTAGAAATTAAAATAAAGAGTTTTAGTCCCGATCTGCAGAGACTAAAGTAACATTTTAAGAGCATGAGAAGTGAAAAATATGTGACACGCTCTTATTTGTAGAGCCATAAGAGCGTCCCAACTAGCAAAATCATGGTGGAGTAAACGTTTCTGCCGCGACTTTTTGGTGTTTGTGTATTGTCGAATAAGAGTCGAATACACGTTTATACGACGGCGTTTGGGCACAATTATACTGCAATAAAGTGGAGTAGAAGTTCTATAAATGTCGCGCAATTACTAATTTCGTGTAGTAGTGGCTTTTATTGCAATATTTATTCGGCTTTTATGTCGAATTGCAGCAGCAAGAAATCCACTATGCAATTATTTGGTTCAATAGCAAAGTTTGGAGCACCGACAGTATCAACATGCGCAAAGTTCGTACAATTTAATTGTCACAAACCATAGACCGAACGTGAAAAAAAAATTATTTGGAGAGACTTTACTTACGTAAAAGTGCATTTTGATTTTGTTAAATATTAAGTATAGTGACTTGAGGTTTATCGATTGTGGCAATATAACAGTGAATTTTACCTGCACTCTTATTTTTGTGACGAAACATATTATAGTTTATTCATAAAATTTTAATGCGCCTTCATGATATTTAGTTTTAAGTGATTTTTATTTAATTTATTTTATTATTATCTGAACAAATGGTATCAGTAAGCGACATTAAGCATCTTCGTAACACTTACGCGACCAGTATGCGATTTACAGACACATACGAGTGCTCCGTTACTACATTATTCGACTATTGTTTCCGCCATAATGCAATCATTAGGGTTCTTTGTAAAGAATATAAAAACCCTTGATTTCCACACAATATCAAAGAAATCCTGTGGTAATAGTTACACAGTTCCGTATGTATAATACAAGGTGTAACAAAAATTCTGGTGATCCTTTTAAGGGCATAATTGGTGTTATATTATAATTATGCAAAACTAAGAACTATGTTTTTCTCGCAAAAAAAGTTGGTTTTGTTGGAGAGTTGGCCGGCTGGGATGACGTGTCCATACAAAAAAATACCCGTCGAAAAAATTTGCCTCCTAATTTTTCTTACTCGCAATAGGTACGATACCTATTATGTCCTTAAGCGGATCACCAGTATTTTTGTTACATCTTGTAGATCATGAAATATGAGGCTTAAAAATGCTATTTTTTGAGTTTTGCTTAATATTTACATCTAAATACGGTCACAGCCTTTCATTACAAATTTTTTATACGTATACTTGCCTTTCATTTAAGCCCAAAACGAACTCTGTAAACCTTTTAGTATTCTTGTAATCTTAAAAAAATTGCAACAAATGGTGTCTGAAATACGCGTACCGTCGCGTGCTACAAGTATGCCTACGATGCACAACTTTGCCTGGCTTAAAAACATGTTTTCTTCACCAAACACCTATTTATATCATCTTCCTGAGATGGCCGCCTTTTTCCCATCTCAGGAATAAGCCCACAGCTATTTTAGTTAAACTGTATTTTTTATGTCAAAAGTCTGAAAATTTCTTGCGTACTACGCAGCAGACACAACTTTTTTTGCATGAAAAGTACATTTTTACATTCTTCTAAGGGACCCTAATAACATATAAAAATGTAGCTTTAAATCGCGCTTTCCGTGATAAATCGACAATTTGACTGCTGTATGGTTATGCTTTTCTGTAGAAATATCAAAAAAAATATTATGTACGGAACCATGTACTCGCATTGAAAGATTCTGGTTGACAAGTTTGATGCTGAAAAGATGGCAGACATGCAATGGTTATACGAGTTGTGGATCAGTAAACGTTATATTTTGGCATCTTTATAACACACCCTGTGAAATAAAAGTGCTAATCAACTACACTTACACAGCATAAACAATTATTAGTCGGATAATTATCTCCAAAGCAACACTTATATCATTATACACTCTATAGAAATCAGTATGAAATCTATTACTCGATTGTGTAGTAATCGTATTTATTTACTACATTTACATTGCTACAAGTGGAGTAGAAATTACTTTAAACTCTTTTATACAACAGTTTCCTGAATAAAAGTTGCAACTAACCATGGCAATATGACTAGTCATATAATGGCAACATTAGAAACGTATAAACGGCTGTTTGTAACATAGCTGAGGTATAATACGCTGTTACGTGATCAATGAGCTGTATAGAAGTAATATTGATGATGGCTACAAAACTGTAGTAAAACAATCGCATAACAAAGTCAAATAAACGTTTATTCCACTTACTATTTGACTGAATTGTTGTATAAGCCAAATTGTAATATAATCAGCTACTATACGACATATTATCGCCGCGACTACTGTTACATTACCTTTATCTGACTAAATAGCTCTATAACACCGAGCTTATTCGGCATTTTTGTTAGTTGGGGTGTCACGTATTTTTGCGGCCTTCGTGTAGGAAGATACTATTAAATGCAGTCTGAACATACATACAATAAATGAAATAAAGTATGCGATTATCAACATTTATCTTTGATATTTATATGCTGTTTTAAATGCGACATTCTTGGAATGACTGTCAAATCAGTAGGTAGCCATGTTTTATTTGCTAAAGAACAATATTTATCACACCTGCGTTATCCATTTGTATAAAATAAGTCAGGTGCTTACCTACTGCTTCTTCAGAGCTACTTACCTTCTAAATTACATAACATGAGTGTCCCAATAGATTCGGTTACAGAAGTTACGTCCGACCAAAAAGTGTAGAAATTAAAAAGTAGCAACATCGTAGTGTCGTCCCGTTTTGCGGAATGGAGGCAGTAATGTATGGAGGCCATAGACTAGCTACCATCTAAGCTACCATCGACAAAGCTCCATTGATTGATTTGAAAGGGACGACACTACGATGTTGCCACTATTTAATTAATATACTTTGTAATAATTGTAATAAAATCCATGTTTAGTTAGGTATTTATGTAAAACGAGTCAAAAATAGGCTTTTCCCTCGATCACATTAATATTTACGTAAATGTTTCTACCTGAAGGCTACAACTAATATTTAATTGAAAGAATTACCTAGTTTACATTGGATGCGGATCCGCACGCGGTGTGCAAGCCGGACGTCGCTATATGTGCTGTCTCGGCCACACATCGGACCGACGTGCGGTTCGGCATTAGTGTGATAACATATGTAATAAATTAATAATAGGCTAGAAGGTAAAACAGTAGGCGGGTCTGACGTGTAACAAAGTATTTCCCCTATACACAATAGTGGTTACGCGAATCATTACAAAGGCACAATGCAACAAATACGTATATAGTAAAAACCACAGCTATCACAATTGGTATTTAATTTGTGTTCTCTGATTCATTTGTTAGGTATCAGACGATAACAACGGTGACGTTAAGGCAGAGTCACATTATCAAACTAGGGATATTTCGGGCGTATTATTTCAGGTATAGTATATTAGATAATTAATTAATTATTGACTAATAAAACAATATTACCTACAATAATTTAATATTCCAGACATATAGCTGGCAAAGCCTCAAGTAGGATCGTGTTTTGATTAAGAGTCGCCAGGACGCTCGCGTGAACTCGCGTCCCCATACAAACGTAGTTCAGCTCTCATTTTAAAACGACATGCTTTAGAACCACGAAATTTGGCATGGGCATTCTAGCAGTACAGATCTATATCGGTAATTCGTTTTCGTTGCTAAAAATTGTAATCCAAAGAAAATATAGCAAAAATAAGTTTTATATGTAAATCTGTATCTGGCTGTATTTTCTTTGTATAAAAATTTTTAGCAACCAAAATGAATTACCGACATAGCTCTGTCATAGCGACTACTAGAATGCCCATGCCAAATTTCGTGGTTCTAAAGCATGTCGTTGTAAAATGAGAGCTAAACTACGTTTCTATGGGAACGCGAGCGTCCTGGCGACTCTTAAGAGTTAAAAAATTGCGGTTATTATTAAAACTGGGTCGAGTCATCAAAAACCAGGAATATTTAAAGCGTAAAAATGGCAGAAAATAAAGCCCAGGGTAAAGTTATACAAAGTTACATTTATTGTAAGTACGGTCACGGACTTTAATTGTTGAGCCATTTAGGGTTCACTTTACGTTGGACATTTCATAGAATGAGTATTAAAGAAAAGAAAGTAGCTTGAACCTTAAATGGCTCAACAATTAAAATACGTGACTGTACCTGTGGTGGGACTAGGTCATAATAACGGCATTCTTGTTATAGCGCTACTACATATTACTTGCATTTTATAGACAACTAAAGCGGTTTTCTACCTTAGTTACGGGTTTGTCATAAAATGACATTGAAACAAATTGTTATTCTGACACCCAATGCTTCTATTACTGGACCGCGATTAGAATGGGACTAGAGTTGACAGATTTTCCATATGCTTACGTCAAAATTTGTATGGGTTGACAGCTAACTCAATCCGGCTCAATCCCATTCTCATCGCGATTCAGTAATAGGGTGATGACACATGTTGAATTATGCAATGAAAGAAATATGCAATATATAGTTGATAGGATGCAAAATGATCAAAATATCCAAATAAAGTAAACATTAAAAAAATCTATTAGAATGGTTCAAAGATATCGGGCTTCAAAGATTCAAATTTTTTCGATTTTTGAAAGTACGAAATTTAAAAAACCAATGATACCATTCGATTTCTAGCATTTTATTGTGAAATAAATTGTTTAGCAACCATATACATAAACGCAACATTTCACTGTAAAAATAGCAATTTCATAATTTTTCCATACTTTAAACAGGGCAAATATGAAGCCATGACGTCACTGCTTCATATCATTTTGTTAGGAGCGTTTTGAGAAACAAATGCAAATCTCAGAGTTTAAGTCTTTTTCCTGTCTTTTATGTTGATTTAAGGCAATTGGCCCCATAGGGTACACCACCCTAAATCCAGCCCCCTCCTAATACCGGCCGTGTCTCACAAATCGTGGCATAAATTATAAAATTCTGGGGTAATAGCTACCTTTACAACACTCAGTCTGCCCTTGTAGCCCAAAAGAGAGCGATAAGGACAATAGCCAGAATACCTCAGATGACATCATGTACAACCTATTTTAATAAGTTTGAAATTCTTACTGTACCTAGTCTTTATATTCTTGCCATTCTCAGCGACCTTATAAAGTATCTTAACTGTATTGAAACGTTGGAAGAAAGACAAAAGCGACTGGAAACTAGAAGGAAGGACTTACCACAAACAATAACTACTAAACTGCAAGTCGTCAAACACTCTTCGGCATACCAGGCAGTCACTCTGTTTAATAGATTGCCATCCGAATTGAAGTCAGTCACTAATTTAAATTTGTTTAAAAAGCGTCTTAAAACTTATTTGTCGAAGAAGTGCTTCTATACAGTGGACGAGTTTTTGTCAGTTCAGAGGGCAACGCAGTGTTTATATTAGTTTATTATTACAAAGTTTTCACTGACATAGTATTAATATTATTATAATATATAGTTGTTACTGCCATAATATTAATAAATAAATGATGATGAATTAATCTAATTAACTTGACATAGACCTAGGTATATAAGTTTTGTTATATTTTTATTAAAAGCCAACTATTGATAATTTGTTATTATGTTAGATAATTGTAACACTTTAAATTCTGATTCCTATTTAATACTTGTAAAACTGTAATTATGAAATGAATGTGTGAAATTCAAACGCAATGTATATTGTTATATGAATAAATGACTATGACTATGACTATGACTAAAAGGTCCAATAATGTTAGGCTATTAATGTACCAAAATAGACCTTATTTTATACGCGATAGACAATACCGGCACGGCGGCCGATCGGTGCACTTACACAGATAGAAAAAATCTCTTCAACCAAAGAAACCTATTTGAATCAAGAGATATCCAGTTTCCCATATAAGGAAAAAATAAAATTCTTTATTTTAAGATATAAAATGTTTCAAAGTTTATTACTTAACCTAATAAATTCAATACTTTATCCGAGATATAAAAATCTTCTTTTTAAAATAGCTTAATATTCTCACGAAGGGCGTTTGAATTTTGTTTTTGTATTGTATTTTTTTTTAAATTGAACTTTATGTGTCTTAGTGCAATACATAAAGAACTTAAGCCAAGAAACTTTGTTTCTTGGATGAAGACTCATAGTTTAAATTGAGAATTGAATTTCTCCACGGAAACAAGAAAACGCATTAGTTCAAGAGCATGTGTTACTTGATGTAAAATTTGATATTTTCACACCAAGATCTAAAATTTCTTGGCGTATGAAATCGATTACTTGAAACAAACAATAACATTTTCTAAGGCGGTTATCACACTGGCGCGGATCCGCATGCGGCACCGGTGCGCGAGCGAGATAGCGCTCTGCATGTGTCTAGCGCTATCTCGCTCGCACACCGGCGCCGCATGCGGATCCGTCGTCAGTGTGATAATCGCCTTAGTGTCTCAGTGCACTACTTAAAAAGCTAGTAGCAGAAACTGTGTTTCTCGGGACTAATCCCAAGAAAGGAAGTTTAACTAAAAGTAGATAATACAAATATAAATTATGATTATTTATATACTCACAATTTATAATCGTATTAACTAGAGCTGAGATTGGTATTGTGAATCTCAAATAAGCCCGGGTAAAGCGCCGAGGGTCATGAAGTTACGTCGAACAGACGTTCGCGTGTTCTAACCTACACGCAGAGACATCTATTGATGCGCAGCGTAACTAACGTCCAAGACTTAAATGTTTCAAAGCAAAAATTATGTGCTTCTTCTTTGGAATAGCTGTGGCTCTTGATTGTAGGTTGAAAACATCAAAGCAAAAATTAATCTCTCTTGCCTAAAAACTTAAAAATCTCAAATCAAACTTTTGGCGCTACTTCTTTGAATTAGCTTTGGCTCTTCGCTTTGGCGCTTTTGACGTAAACACATAAAACTCTTAAAGGAAAATTTTGGTGCTTTTTTGCCGTAAATAATTATTATCTTAACTCAAATCATTACTATTCGCTTTAAAAATGGGTAAAGCTAAAGCTGAATAATTTTAATTCTTCTTTTAAAAATCATGATATTTTTAACTCAAGTCATGTTTATTGGTCTAAGGTATTTATTACTCTCTTCAAGAAACCGCGTGCAAGAGAGTTTTGCGTTTTGAATTAAGATATTATTTCTATCTGTGTACGACACTTCAGTCGGCCGTTGAACGTGGACCGGTGCGTACATGTCATAATTCGCCAAAATTTTACCTCTATCCCGACTGCGCAGGACATTCTTGGGTAAGCGATTTGGCTGTATTATATTCTTTTGACGTGGTGTTTATTGGTTGTTTTCGATAGATATTGAAACAAAGAATCATTTGAAATACTAAATTCATTAAAATGTTCATGCTAAATGGTGATTTTTAAGGGGCCGGGTTTAGGCCTCGGTTTTTGGTACTAAATCTAATTATCGGCCGGTATTAGAAATTCATATTTTTCCCACGATTCCTAAAACCGGCAGGGGCGGCTTCCTTTGATATTTGACAGCAATAATAATCAGCTGTGATGCACAGTGGGTCAAAGTGAATACTTGAGGACAAAATCATATTTTTCTTCTTTCGTTGCTGTTTTTTGGGTTACAATACAATATGTAATGAATTTGATTTAGATACATTATATTGATTTGTATGCTTTAGCTGTAAAATTAAATAATAAAATAAAAACAAGATCTTTGTTTAATAGTAATACTATTTGGTAACGTTAAAAAACAATATTAAAAATAGATAATTGTGGTTAATATAAGTTTTCAACTTTTTTTTTTGTTATCACTTAACGTAACGCTGCGCTTGCCGATCCGTCCCTTACCTTGAATTAGGTACCTACTAAGAACAAACAATTGTATATTTATTAAAGCCAAGATGCCGCTCGCGGCTTCGCCCGCGTTGTATCCTGTTTCAATCCATATCATTGTCTATCTGTATGCCAAGTTTCATCGACATCCGTTCAGCCGTTATCGCGTGATTGAGGATCAAACATCCAAACATTGCTTCTAAATTTCGATAGATGGCGCTGCCTATCAATTACATTACATCACGCTATCAAGATTTTTCTTGTAATCATGACCCCGCCCCCATACATTGTTAGGTTATGTTCTGAAATTTTACGATTTATTATAATATTAGTTAGATTTGAAAATGGCTCAATAAAATTCAAAAGTCAAATCTGTGTGATTTTTAAAAGGTCTACTGTAAACAACTGTCATCATGGCGGGTGAATTTTTCAAGACTGATTTATATACAGCGTAAAAATAAACAATTGTATTTACAGCGCACATTTTTTAATTTGAATCTCCAATTTTGTCCACTGATTGGAACCAGTGTGTCACCATCCTGTTTGCATATGCCGATATAAGGCAAAAATCTGGCCGGATTTAGGCACACGTGGGCCGATGTTAGGGAAAAGCGGTGTGGCTTGATAAAATAAATCCTAATAATTATGTGACGAAGTTATTTTTTTATATTATGTAATAAAAAGAAAGCCAATTAAATACCACACTAGGAAAAAAAATTACATGACACGAAATTTAACTGGTTTACATATTATGTGTAGTTGAAGTCAGAAAAACGTTGACGGGGCCGATATTAGGGTGGTTTACCCTATAGACATTTGATCCTCATAACAAAACGAATCGATTGATACCATGCATGAAAAACATTCATCTAGCCTATAGGAGCCATTTGAAGAATCGTGTTTACGTGAAGTTTATAGTTTTCCCGAAAGAGATGTGTCGTGGTTTATTTGGGAGTTCGACTCTGTGACACTTCTCTTTTCGGACAGACACTATTTAGCATGTTGTTGTTCGATTTTGAGTTGAGATCAATTGTGTCGGTTAACTTCAAACTCGGATAAATAAATTCGACCCTCTCAGCAATTATCTACCATATTACCTTTTCTTAGTACCAAAATCGATCCACAGATCAAGTAATGCGCATACGCGAACGCTGCTAACGCACTAAAGAGTTCGGTACTCTATGTATCTTTCACATCTGTTGATATGACATAAAACTTATTCAATGGGATTGAAAGAGACTAGAGCGAGATAATCCGTGCAATTCATTTCATTACTAAAGTTTAATAATTTTACTGACAGTGTGTAGAGGTTTTAAAACGGTGAATCAAACCACAATGCAAGTAAAGGAATGTTGAGGCAATCACTCAAGGCATTCCAACAGGCTTTACGAGGCTTTAGTTCAAACTACAGGCCAAATTAGACTTTATTATTATTTAACATAAAGACTAAAATCATGTAACAAAAGCAGGAATAGAGATAACATAAACCTGGGTCTACGCTAGACGAGCCGAGCACAAATTTGCATCACCCTTGCTCGCTGATCGAGTTTGTTAATTTTATTTTAAGTCCACACTTGAGCCGCAAACTACAACGCCCAGGACGATTCCGCTCGTGCTCGGCTCGCCTAGCGTAGACGCAGCTTAATGCCCACTTTCCACAGCGAGCGGAACGAGGTCCGTACGGAGTCCGTTTAACTCGCAATGGCGAATTGCATATAAGTGCTTCCACTGAATAAGAGTGAGCGAAGCGGACTAAACGAGTTTAAAGAGTCACAAAAGAGGTCGCAGAGTCGAGCGGATTCCGAGCGGACTCCGCTCGACTCGCAACACTGATTTTCATTCAAGTACATCCATCGCGTGCGAGTAAAGCGGAGCGGACTGAGCGAGTTAAAATGGGTCCGCTGCGTCATGGCGTCGCGCGCTAGTTTTTAACGGACTCCGCTCAGACCCCCGCCCCGCTCCGCTCAGCTGACCCAGCCTCGCTCACTCCGCAAAATCCGCTGGCAGTGGAAGGCAAATGCTGAAACTCTTTTTTGGTGGAAGTGCAAAGCTAATTTCCTCCGGTCCGCTCAGTTCGCTAGCTCCGTTTCCGCTCATTACCCCTTTTTTAGTGGAAAGCCCGCATAAAGGTGAGCTTATAAACTAGCCAATTAGGTAAACTTGGAACCGTTTTTGAATTTTGGTCTTAAAAGTATAGCATTAAAGTACAGTTTCAATTAAAAAGAAATTTTAATAAAATTCTACATGGTGGGCCATCATACGCAGCTATGCGTTAGGGAGCTAACGATATTGCGATCTCGCTCCGTCGTATAGCTGCGTCCCTATGATGGCCCATCAGCAGCTAGACATGAATTGTGGGTTCAGATGCAAAAAGTTGTAAGAAAAAATCGCGCAGTGTTTTTACTGCGGTTTTTAAAAATAGTCGCTACTGACTTTTTTCCTTTTAAATTACGGGTAAAATATATATTGAAAAAGCACGTTTCTATCCAATATCGATAACGTGGGAGTTTGTTTTTCTTAGAAATCTCCTCACAGTTCCTGGTAAGGGACAAAAAACATACAGCGTGGGAATATCGCTAACCGACTTCACACAAAAGGAAGGTTCAGTTAAATTGTAGGTACCTAGTTTCTATTACTTTTATTTTCTGAGAAGAAACGTGAAATATACTGTTTACTAATACAATAATTTTGTTGAACGGTGTAAATGTTTGTATGTTACTAATGTCACGTTTTGGATGAGTAACAGAGTTAAGATTATTTAGGTATTTATATAAAACTTTTTAAATACATAAATGTTTTACTATGAGTCGAGATGCAACAAATATATAAAACAATAACAATTTTTTTTGATAGGTACTTTCATTTCAACCCAGCTGAGGTAACAAGAGGACGACATTTTTCAAACAAAATTTGTGTATTTTTTTTAATAAGTGTCTTATTTAGATGGACCAAAATCATTGCATTCTAGCTCTAGTATGAATGTATAGCCATGTTCATATTCAAGGAAAGATTGACCTTGAATGTATTATTTTAAGACCTTAGAAATGTTATTTAATAAAGTCAATTAATTAATTATACAGCATTTATCGGTTCCTACACTTCCTACTGACGTGAGGTGAGGTCAGCCAGGCACACATTTGAGAAAACACATTAAAATGTTATTAAAACCAAATATATTAATCATACTAATTGAAAAGTACTAGCTATGACTACTTCTTGATTGAAATTGTAATTTTTAACTGTAGTTAGCATCAGAGTTAGCTAAACGGACCAGATGTCCATAAATATCTTACACGGCTTTATTTTTAAGGAAATAAGAGCATGTTAAAGTGATTTTGAACCTATAGGTTATATGTACCAAATATGTCAAAGCGGTCACGGTACTCAAAAATATCTGAACATGCACTTTAATCGCCTTGGCAATAGAGGCGTTGTTCAGATATTTGTGATTACCTTGGCCACTCCGATATATCTGATGGCGACTGTACCTGCAGACATTATCGAACAGATATACCTACAGTGAAAGTCAAAAGAGGCAGTGTAATGCAAATTACAAATCTACTACCTTTACCTACCTATATCGAAAATCAAAATCAATATTTGATTTTAGTGGTAACAAGCATTTAAAAAAAATTCTGTAATTTAAAATCAAATATTCACACACTTACGGTATTTTTTGCTGTTAAGTATGTGACTGCAATTCATTTACAAGTGTCTTACGTGCGATAACTTCATAAGTATGTTTTTATGCCATTATTACTAGGAATTATTTTGAAAATTATTATTACACAAATATTTGAAAACTACCTGTTTACTCACGCAATAAGGGGCTTAGTCATCGCTTATTTAAAGAAAATATGCATAACACCGGGTTTTATACCACGTGTTCTTATAAGGTAAACATAATAACACAGCTGTCACTCGGTATGGAGCTCTTCAAAAAAGAGAGTACGGATTATAAGCGAATTTGCAACTCGCATGTGACACCCCTAGCGACTCTAGCGACGCTTACGATAACTGTTTTCAGTTGGGCCGTACGTTTGACATCATCTCACTCATCTCACTGTAACCAAAACAAACTACTAGATCACGTTCTCGTATAATTACGTCGTAGGTATATAATAATAACTATCAACCTATTCAACTATGAATTTACATTTTATTTTCCTATTTACCTTAACGTTTCGCAATCGAACAAAATGTAGCTTAAAGAAAACCCACTTACAACCACATCCAAATTGGCAACATCCAGCGTAGAGGTCGAAGACATATCAATAGGCACACTGTACACCGTCGGTTCAGGCACCACCTTGCTCCGCCTCACGAACCACACTTTAACACTGCGCACCATTTTCAAAACCAAAACACTGGCTGCTTAAAACAAACGACTATCGCCGGGCGAAAACGCTCACACGCTGTTGTGAAAACAAAAAACGATCGCGAAGCTAGTTTTTCCACAAAAACAAAACACGACCGTGATAACTTGACGGTGCGCGTGCGACTCCATATAGCGAGCGCGATCGAATGACAAGCCTTTGGTCATTATTATTGGCGCGAAACCTCCAGGTAATGCTCACTCTTATGACAGTGAATTAAGGCTTAAAATCGTACAAGTTTTACAGCGATATTATCAGGCTTTAACGACCCGGGCACAGGTAAATTAAAATGACGTAATACAAAACGGCAGACGCGTTGTGGAGCGAACAGTCAGTTACTACGTTATTCGTTTGGGCCGTGTCGGAGTTGACCGTTGTATGGGATGCAAATACGGGTTTACGGTTCAAAAACGTGTCTGCAGAATGGTGAGATCCAGACATGTTTTAGATCCAGCAGGCTTATGATGGCAGTAGTTGTCCGCCGATAACTTGATAAAAAACTGACAACTTGACACATTCACACAGCAAAACATGACAATGTGTCAAGTTGTCAGCTTTTTATCAAGTTATCGGCGGACAACTACTGCCATCATAAGCCTGCAGGTTTGGAATAGTAATTGTCATATGTAAGTTTTATTTTTTCTTATCAACAAGTTACATACATTTGCCAACCACTATGTACAGTCACTTGCATGTAATCTCCTCAAATAAAGCTGCAAAAATATGTGACACGCTCTTATGACCCTACAAATAAGATTGTGTCAGATATTTATGCGGTCTGAGGGCCGTAGCCAGAATTGCGGTTAAGATAGGGCAGTGCTAATTTAAGGTAGGGCATAGCGAATTTTAAGGTAGAGCATTAACTTTATTTTCATACATTTTTGACCCAATTGTAGGTTTTAAGGTAGGGCATTAGTGTTTTAAGGTAGGGCATTGCCCCCTAATGCCCCCCCTAGCTACGGCCCTGTGCGGTCTACGTTGAGAAAGGTACTATTGCAGGTGAGCGTATGTATACCAGAAGCTGTCAGATAATATCACTCAATTATAAATTCCCACCCATACGGGTGCTGTCTGGAGAGCATACTTTGGCCAGCCAACTTTTCGAAGACCATCTGGGCGTCCTAGGTACCGCTGGAAAGACGAGGTGCTGAAGGACCTCACCGCGCTGGGCGCCGTTGACTGGACAGAGACGGCTGTGAACAGAGAAGCCTGGCGATCTTTGGTGTCGGAGGCCAAGATTTACTTTGGGTCGCTGCAGTAAGTAAGTAATTAACATACCCCGGGGTTTTCGGTGCGGGAATGTTATACACTAGCCAAATAACAGGTAAAAACTGTAAACAAACGATACTAATTTAACATTTCTAAGCACATTTGGACCTTACTACCTACGCATTCATAGTTTGGTAATTACTTTACAATAAACAAAGTTATAAATACACGAAATCATTCCCGCACCGAAAACCCCGGGGTATGGTAATTAAAAAGTCTACTTTATAGTTTTCTTATTATTCTATTTTCACAGAAAAACTCGTTTCGGCAGACTAAAATTGTGTTGCTTTGCAACTAACTGGCAGTTAGTAGAGTCTCTCCGGATAGAAAAGTGTCGCAGAATGTATGAGTTCCCATAAAAGCCGCGACACTTTTCTTTTCGGCCAAACTTTAATTGCTACTAATACAGGGTGTAACAAAAATACTGGTGATCCGTTTAAGGGCATAATTGGTATCGTATTCCGAGTAGGAAAAAGTATGAGAAAAAATTTTTGGCCGCGAAAAAAATTTTTTTTTGTATGGGGCGAGTCGTCCCAGCTGGCCAACCCTCCATACAAAACCAAAAAATTTTTTTGCGAGAAAATTATTTTTTCTTAGTTTTTCACAATAAGAATACGATACCAATTATGCCCTTAAAAGGATCACCAGTATTTTTGTTACACCTTGTATTTGCCTTGAACGTTAAATTATTTACAAATTGACTGTGTTGTGTTGCAAAATACAAGGTGTTCAACTCGTCAAACTTTCACTCAAACAAATGTCACATCTGTAATGCTAATGCCTTGCCTGTTTCTTATTCATGAGTGCCGATACTTGGGCCAATGACTCTGTTGTGCAGATTTGCAGAAATATCTAGAAATCACTCAAATCATTATAAACAAATATAAATACTAGTGGTTCTGTAAACCGTAGACTTCGGAGAACATATTTATATAACGCGACAGCAAACTTCCCTCTTTTTCCCCCTCATTTTCCCCCCAATCAAAAAATTGGCTCGACAATTTTTGGCAAATAAATCAAGGAACGTACATGCCAAGTTTCATCGAAATCGGATGAAAAATGCGACCTCTAGACCGACACTGACCAACCAACCAACCAACCAATACACACACATCTGCCAAATCGTCGTACCAGTGAAAACGGAGACGTTCGTCGCCTCGCTACGCTCGGCTCCTCAGTCAATTAGAATAGAAACTACAACTTATAAAAAAAATTCAGCCCAGCACGCAGTTAAACACCCCCTAAAAATATTGAAAAACTCATTTCAAGAGGTAAAAACCGATTTTTTTTTTATTGGTTCCAAATCTTGGAACTAGGAACAATTTAGATAGGTACTTACATACTTTTATGTGAGGTAGGGGTGGGGCAGAACAGATATGTGACAAACTCGTATCTTGGCTAAGGGTGAAATGTAAGTATATAACATCCTTCATTAAGCCACGGCCCTCGGGCCCTGGTGGGTTACCGCGAAGTTCGAAAATCGACAAAACGATGGTCCCGTCTCTATCGCTCTTGCATATACGAAAGAGAGTGATGCAGATAGACGATTCGATGAACGAAGTGCTTCGCGGTTATAGGCCTGGATCGAGCGGCTTGGAGAGTGTTCGTGAGGTGTCCACAACCTTCACGTCCCTCAGCCATGAGGATACGACAAAGAAGAAGAAGAATGTAAGTAGTAAATGTTTAAGGAAATATATATGTTATTCGACTTAAAAATACCTAAGTACGAAACTCTTTAGTATGACTAAACCTTGTTTATTCTGTTTTTCTAGGAACGATTTCAGATTCATCCGCCATTATCATACAATCAAAAAGCGCGGGAATGCTACATCCTGCAGATAACTCTATTATTTAAATCGCTGTGTGCTGAGTCATGGTTTAAGCGTTTTGGTCATTAAAAACATAGTAGGGCTTTCAAAGGTCAGTTGTAAAGTAATATACGAGGTGGCCAAAAAAAAAACTAAATTCCCGTTATGTAAGGTTTTGGGACTCTACCAACCAGATGGTTTTGGCTAATGAGTTTATCGATAATTTGGATTATCATATATGTACACTACAGTAGGTACCTATTAGGTAGTCCAGTGGCGGCGCGTCCATAGAACACGATTCCTATCGGCTTGCCAAATTTTCAGGCACCTGAGCAGTTATTTTACAACGAGTGGTACCTAATAATATAAATTTTGGAAATGCAAACGAAAAGTCGCGGGCAAAAGCAGACGACCGAGAGGTTTTGATAAGACGAGGAGATGAGAATCCCGGAACAATGACGTCATCTGCAATCATGTCATGAATCGTGACTCCAACCACAGCTCCAACGTATAAACACAAATTACAAGTATTCGCTATGTGCGAAGTGCATGGTGGGGGTAACGAGAACGATCGCAGTGCTCAATGTGACAAGAAATGAAACTGCAAATCCCCTATCTGCTGTCAAAATAGTGAATCAGCCAGTTACATTTCATATAAGCAAGGAATACAACCTATTTATAAAAAAAGAAAATAAGAGATTGACCACCTGCCCAAGAGATGGCGCCACAATCATGCACACAGCGAATACATATAAATGCAAAACCGCAAATACTCAGATTTCTAGACATTTTTTACCATATTACCTTGGAAATACCAATTGAATGCAAGACTTTTATCTTGATTTTTCCTCAGTGCCTTAGGACACAGATTGAAGATAAACTTAACTCGCAAAGCTGCGTGCAGGCGGCGCTGTAATCGCATAACAAATAAAACCATGTCTTTGGATATGTCCAAAATA
Organism: Pammene fasciana; assembly: GCA_911728535.1. Classification (NCBI taxonomy): domain Eukaryota; kingdom Metazoa; phylum Arthropoda; class Insecta; order Lepidoptera; family Tortricidae; genus Pammene; species Pammene fasciana. The sequence goes on along the minus strand of OU452291.1, from coordinate 16,795,431 downwards.
AAAAAAAGTTAATAAGTAAGTAAGTAAATATTCTTTATTGCACCAAAATACATGAATAATAAAATGAAATATTACAATAAACTTAAACAATAGGCGGTCCCATCGCTAAACAGCTATCTTTTCCAGACAACCTTTGGTAGCAGTAAGTATGTGATAATATCAAAATAATACAGCGTAGAAAAAAAATTTGGTTCGAATACAAAAGACGGTTATCTTATAAGTTATAACTCATTAATCTCATTATAAGGCTGATATTTTCCTCATTGTATGCTTTGTTGTTTTTTTGGGGATTTTACTTCAGTCAAAGTAACAAAAAAAAATCATCTCATTGGCCCTCACGTCTCTAGCAGACGATTCATGGTGTAAAATTAGGGAGACACCGTTTTTCGTAGGGGAACAAAAAAAATAGTTTAAATTAAAATAGGTATGTCAGTTGAAGGTAGAACCTTGAAAATTGTAGTAAAATATGTATGTACCGTCACGTGCTACACTACAACTTTTCCTGGCTTGAAAAACATGGTTTTCTTTACCAAACGGGCTTTACGCTGGGCAGACAGGGTAGGAGCTGATCTTCATGAGCTCGGTGCCGGTGAAACCTGGCGTGAAATAGCGCAGGACCGAGCAAATTGGCGTGCTCTTGTGTCGGAGGCCAAGACTCATTTTGGGTCGTTGCGCCAAAGTAAGTGTATTTATATCTTATTCCTGAAATGGCTGTCTTTCAGCAATCTCAGCGATAAGATATAAATAGCTGTTTGATGAAGAAAACCATGTTTTTCAAGCTATGCAAAGTTGTGCATGTGAATCGTAGGCAAAGTTGTGCATCGTAGGCAAAGTTGTAGCGTGATGGTACTACATATTTATCAAATGGACTTCCGAGGTTCGTTTTCATGCATAAGCCAATTTCACATTAAAATTTCACGTTGCTGACATTGCTAGTATTTAATTCATAAATATTTATATATATATTTCTTTTATATAGCCTATGTTGTGTCCCACTGCTGGGCAAAGGCCTCCCCTCTTTTCAGAGGCAGACCGAAAAAGAGATGGCAGGACGACCTGGATGCCCTTTGTAGTGACTGGCGGGAACATGCACCAGGCCGTGACGAGTTAAAAAGAGGGGAGGCCTTTGCCCTCACAAATATTTATATATTTAAGAAAATATTTTTTTTAGAAAATGTTGTAGCCCTCAATGCGCTTGAATAATATAATCTTCATCTTGATGATGGCCAACAACCACTCGGGCAACAGCGTGACGTAACGGATATCATGTGACTTTCGGTGGCCCTCCAGGCGGAAACGGATCTGCAACGATATTACCGGGTTTTTTTTCTTAGACTATTCAACCAACCGGACCGGCCATGTCTGTCATTTTCTATAGGTACCAAAAAAGTCTGCAGATTTTTGCGGGAGAGGGGAACGTTCAATGTATGCGAAACGTCAAAATAGCCACGTCAGATAAACGTCAGTCCATACAATGAGTATGACCACTAGTCATATACTTTCGGCAGAGGGGAACGCCTGTCAATAGTGTCAATAGCCGCTCCGGTTGGTAAAATGCCCTAAGTATTACCGGTCTTATTACTGAATCGCGATGAGAATGGGATTGAGTTAGCTGTCAACCCATACAAATTTCACGTAAGCATATGGAAAATCTGTCAACTCTAATCCCATTCTAATCGCGGTCCAGTAATAGCACGACGGTGGTAAACAAGCATTCTGCCTGATGGTAAGCAGTTACCGTAGCCTGTGGACGCCTGTTACTCCAGAGGGTTCACATGCGTATTGCCGATTGTATGAGAACTTATACACTCGTAGTTGCTCTAAACTGGTTAATGGCATATCATACTTAATTTTCATTCAAAAGGTCCTTGACATTTATTCACTCCTATAATGGGGCCCACCCACTGTCACCCGGTCTGACGATATTAAATAAATAAATAAATATTTGGGGACAATCTTACACAAATCAACCTAGTCCCAAACTAAGCAAAGCTTGTACTATGGGTACTAGGCGACGATATACCTACTTATATATAGATAAATATATACTTGGATACATAGAAAACACCCATAACTCAGGAACAAATATTCGTGATAAACACACAAATAAATGCCCTGACCAGGATTCGATCCCGGGACCTCCTGCTTCGTAGGCAGGGTCACTACCAACTGGGCTAGGAGGCCGTTTAAATATTGGTTTGTCACTTGTTCGGAGCTGTCAAGTTTTTGTTTTAACTGACAGGCCGATATCGTCAGGCGGACTGGACTGATAGTCGGTGGGCCCCCTAAGTGTGGAGTTCGGTTATATGTACAGTCGCCATCATGTATATCAGAGCAGCCGAGATAGCCTAGCCACAAACATTTGCATAACCCATAGATATACCACCCATAGATCTGACACGGAACTAATAATACCAAGATAGAACGGGATGGTCTTATTACACTTTCAATAGATACGGCAGAGAGGTGCTATTATCGTTGGTCCTTGTCATAGTTTCTATTACCCTCCACGCGTTACTTCTAGCAGTGGAGGGTAACAAACAGATATAATGCGCGATTTCTTCAAGAATTTCTGTGATTGCTACGAGAAAAGCTGTTAGTTTTCCTAGAAAGTTGTGTCGGCTAAGGAAAAGATTGGTAAATTGTTCTGTTTTATGCTGTAGAAGTGATTATGGGCATCTATATATCTATCCCATACGGGGGTACACGTGTGCGGTCTCTAGTTAATGCTTGCTTTGAGGCATAACCACATTTGAATAGCCACAAACATCTGAAGAACGCCTCTATTGTCAACGCGATAAAGTGCATGTTCAGATATTTTTGAGTAACTTGGCCGGTCCAATATATTTGACGGCGACTGTACCTTTAAGTATCGCCTTGTTTGAAAGTTTTAAGGGTCTTTGTCTTGAATAACAAGTCTTGATATCTCACGTCGATAAATTTGTAATAAAATGTGGGACACTAAAAATATATTTTAGTTTTAATTTTAATTTAACTACCTACATTTATTTTGGCAAAAAAATATATTACGTTGGTAATTGTAGCATTAGATTCGCTAGTTACATAAAACAAAATATGTAAAAACACCATTTAAAAAAAACCGGTCAATAAGTGCGAGTCGGACTCGCGCATGAAGGGTTCCGTACCATTATTTATAAAAACCAGCCGTAGTAGCTACTATCGAATAAATTATTATCGCAAGGTCGTATCTGCCTAAGTGCGTAGTTTATGGAGATAACAGATAACTCAAAAATAACTAAACCGATAATGTTCAAAATAATTTTCGTTGAAAGAATATTTAAAGAATATTTAAACTTCTTGATTTTTTTCATAATTTTTGGAGTTACGGTTCAAAAGTTACAGGGGGGGACACAATTTTTATGACTTTCGGAGCGATTATTTCTGAAAATATCCACTTAATCAAAAAATGTTCAAAGAAACCTCATTATTTTGTTTAGAGGATATCGATTGATGTGCATCATGTTTATATTTGTCAAAAAAATTTTTTTGACAGTTAGATACATGTATGGATGGAGTGCCCCCCCTAATTTTTTTTTTTTTAGCATTTTCTCTACAAAACTAAGTAGTGGCAATACAATACACACAATACACTTTATGTAAAAATTTGATAATGATACGTTTTATAGTTTCCGAGTAAAATGGCTGTGACACGGAAGGACAGACAGACAGACAGACATGACGAATCTATAAGGGTTCCGTTTTTTGCCATTTGGCTACGGAACCCTAAAAAGTAATACTTTACGATGCATTAAGATCACTTTAAGATACTATTACTACTATTAGTGAGAATAGTGAATGTCCTGCTTTTACCAAAGTATGGTCTCGCACTTTAGTTGTTGAGCTTCTTAGGGTTCATTTTACACTGGACAATGCATAAAGTAAGTATTAAACAAAAGAAAGTAGCTTGAACCGTAAATGGGTCAGCAATTAAAGTCCGCGACTGTACTTGCCTCTGGAGCGGGCGCGTTTATCGGCGGATGAGTGTACTTCTCTTGTACTCTGAAGAAAACTTTTGCCGTAGCTTGGGGTATGGGGTACTTCGCTGACGGCTGGCTGAAAATGGTCTAAAAATAAAATAGAAAATTGTTAACACTCTTTGTGAGTCACAATTAAAATACAGAGACAATCAATAAGATGTGTTATCTGCAAATAAAAATAAATAAAAAAGATATTCCCGTACCGGGAATCGAACCCGAGCCTCCTGGGTGAAAGCCAGGTATCCTAGCCACTAGACCATACGGGAGATGAAAGACAATTTGAATTTGGGTATTATAAGATACGCACAATAATACAGTGGATGTTGTCGACCTCGGCATTCGATAATGACATCACATCAATGATAGTTTTATTTTTATCTTTTGGTGAATGTTATCTTTGTGTTTTTACTGAAAATAACCAGAAAAAATATTGAATGCAGTACGTCTTCGAGGACAAACAGACGAATATTTTTTTTATACAAAAGAGTACTTTTGTGTTTTGTATAAAAAAAATCACGCTATAATTCCGACTAAGTAATTGCTTGTATTGACGCCAAAATTCTTATTGTTTTTCATGGAATTTTAGAGGTCAAAGTATTATGTACAATCGTCTGTTATGATAGTAATGAAAAATTTTTTAACAATGGTGCATTCAAAAAGTGTTCTTGCAGTTAAAGGCAAACATGAAGAGGTCCAGTCCCTATTGATATTTAATAGCCTACAGTGGGCACTATCCCTGAGGTCTTTTTTTTATAAGTCGGGCTATGTAAGGCTCCCAAGCCTACTCGTATGTATCACTGCGACCATTGCTGATCTATTGTGATCGCCACCTGCTACAACTCTCGGTCTAACCCTGCAACTTCGAACAGTTCCAGGATCTTTTTGATCTCGAGAGACTTTAACTCCTCCGGGGGCAATATGTGTCTACCCAGGATTAAGGGGCTACTTTGAAAAATTATAGGTTTTTTCAAACGCTCTAGTGACTAAACGGGAAAAGGGACTGAATTTATTTTCGAATATATATTATTAGACTATAGACTCTTGTTTTTGGCACAAGCCGAAACACGATTGGTGAAAGTTGCCTGGATAGAAAAAAAATCCGAAGTTGGGTCCTTTTTCCCCTTATTTTTCTTAGCTTACGTAAACTATAACCTCCTGCGGCCCAGCCATACAAATGAAAAATCGTAAACTTGCCACTTAAATTTAAACCAAGAACACAAAGAAACAGAGTAGATTTTATTTTGTTTCAAAATCGAACGCTACAAAACAAATGCAACTCTATGGAAATAGAATGGATGATTCAAATTTCATCGAAGACAATAAGTACTACAAGTAGGACCTTGGGCCTTACGAAGATATGAGATTAAGCAATATAACTAAGTAAAACATATGGTATTCTGGTTTATCTCAAAAGTCACAGAACCAAATTAGACAAAACTTTATAGATTCGCTTATTTATCGTAGTTTGGTCAAAAAGTCTGATCCTTAAGAGCGCTGCATCTCTTTCTTTCGTGCACGGGAGCCATAAACGTGTCTCTAACGGATAGGCGTGGCTTGTCTGAATCGAAGAACGGCCTTAAGTTACGAGTGCGTATTGGGGAAGGGCAAACTGCGAGGATGTGTAAGGGCGTCTCCTCTGTCTCCATGCAGTCTGCACCGCCCAATGTCACGTTGCGCACTATCCCTGAGGTCTTAGCTTACCTCATAGTAGAAGTAATGTGAAGTTTCATCATCAGAGAAGTGTTTGTAGTTGATGCAGTATATGAACATGTCGATGAGCCTCCAGTGGAACCTGATGGTGTCTTCAATCAGCTCTACCACTGTGATGGCCAAAGATCTGAGACCAGTGACCGTAGGCTTCGCTTTACTGGGGAGAACTTCACGGCAACAGTGATAGCGGCGACCTCAAGGCCTCCAGTAGAAACTAGTATCTTTTTAGAAATATTCCATTGTACAAAATGTACAAGGGTCGCCATGAAGTAATTTTACAGCATGCTTAGTAGTGAGAAGTCTCATCTACCGAAGTGTTCTTGCAGTTAAAGGCAAACATTAATAGTTTCAGCCCCTATTAGTACTTAATAGCCTACAGTGAACACTATCCATGAGGTCTTAGCTTACCTCATAGTTGAAGTAATGTGAAGTCTCATCATCATGCAGTACATGAACAAGTCGGTGAGCCTCCAGTGGAACCTGATGGTGTCTTCAATCAGTCTACCGCTGTGACCAGTGACCGTAGGCTTCGCTTTACTGGGGAGAACTTCACGGCAACAGTGATAGCGGGCGACCTCAAGGCCTCCAGTAGAAACTAGTATGTTTTTAGAAATATTCCGTTGTGCTAAGGTCGGCATGAAGTAGTTTTACAACATACTTAGTAGAGAGAAGTGTCATCCACCGAAATGTTCATGAAGAGATCTAGCCCCTATTGGCATTTAATAGCCTACAGTGGGCACTCTCCCTGAGGTCTTATAGCTTACCTCATAGTAGAAGTAATGTGAAGTTTCATCATCAGAGAAGTGTTTGTAGTTGATGCAGTACATGAACAGGTCGGTGAGCCTCCAGTGGAACCTGATGGTGTCTTCAATCATTTGCTCCGCTGTGATGGCCAGAGGAGGTCTGAGACCGGTGGTCTTAAGCTTTGCTTTACCGCCGAAGAGTTCACGGCATCCTGGGAATTTAATCAACAAAGACGTTCCTTATTGTTGCAGTCAGCAGCAAAAGCAGGTTCAAAATGAGCTTGACTCGACTTTATTATTAGAGAATAAGAGCCGTTAAAGTATTTTGAACGCCTCTCCCGCTTAACTACTTTTGCTGCTGACTGTACGATTTAATTGGTCTGCACGAAGATGTTTTGTCCACCAGAGATGAGCCAGGATGCGATGCGAGGAATATGTGTAAATCCTCGCTCATTTCTGGTGGAAACGCACCCAATAAACTTCAGCTATTGGGATTGGGACGCTCCATTCGAGGGTTAGAATATCTTATCGGTAAATGCCTTTCTTGCCTTTTGTGCTTAAGGTTAACAGTCTGCTTAAGTCATAATAGCGTAGGATTACAAAAGGGAGATGCGAGCCAGCGTGTCCTATCATGGATACCTCAGTAAGACCAGATCATAGACCTCCAGCCAGATGGGAGCTCGATAAAAAGGTTGCAGGCCCGCTCTGGAGGACAGTAACCGCGAACCGGGCTTATTGGAGGAAAATTGGAGAGGCGTATGCCCAACAGTGGGCGCATACTCGCTGAAGAAGAAGAGAGTGAAGGATTACCACAGTAGGTCATAGAATTATGTGGAGATTACGTACGTGCAAGTTCCTTAAGAGTCTGTCGTTCTCCTAATCTTTCTTTAGCCCTGTTCATGACAGATACCACAGTATTCAGAGCCGCCTCCTCTATAGAGTGCAGCTCTCGCATTGTGCCCGTCTTTAAAGCCATCGTTGATTAATATTAATAAATAATACAAGTAAACCACATAAACATTATATAACGTCACTGTCTGAATGACAGGTTTATCTTTTTTTAGAGTGGTCGAGACTCCTTGTTACTTAATGTTTTAAGCATGGAAATATATGAAGTGGATGAAATACTTCGGTCAAAAAGTGAGGCTGAAAGAGAAGGTTATCTAGGGGATTGTGTCTCGTTTTGACTAAGGAGGTAATGACGTCATCATCAGACAATCAAAACGTCAATATGTGTCAAATGTCCATCAAATGTGACAATTTTGTAGCGAGTGCGAGTGGGACACCGCCCCCTACTTTATGCTCGCTATGGGAACGTTTTTACTACTTTTTAATAGTCTCCTGTAATCAACTGTTATGCTCGGTAATAAGGTTCAACTGTGGTTAGGGAAAAAGTGTAAGAATTAGATCCATTTTATTTAAATTCATGATTTTAATTAGGTAAGTTTTAAATGTCACAATGAGTCTTGTTAGTTTTGTCGTTTCACCTCTTAGACTATTCAACCAACTGGATCGCCCATGTCTGTCATTTTCTATACCAAAAAAGTCAGCCGATTTTTGCGGGGGAGGGGAATGTCCAATGTATGCGAAACGTAAAAATAGCCACGTCAGATAAACGTCCGTCCATACTATGAGTATGACCACTGGTCATATATTTTCGGCAGAGGGGAACGCCTGTCAATGGCCGCTCCGCTTGGTTTAAAGCTCTAAGAGGTGGATGGATTGTGTGAGAGATGATATGAAAAGAAAGGAGGTGAGTGAAGAGATGTGTGGAAAAAGACATGCTGCGCCGACCCCAAGTAAATGGGACAAGGGCAAGCGAATTATGAAACGGTCTAATACCTGTTTTGCAGACAATTACTCTATTGAATGATAAACTGGATGCCTGACTAATAAAATGATACCCACTATATAAATAATAATTATTATCAAAATAATGTCAAGGTCTGCCTTGTAGAAGTCTACTTAGCATAATATATGGATCTGAATTCCATCTCAGACAATATTTGCAATGTGCCTATTGTGCCTACCGTTAAACCTTCTTTCCAGCGCGCATGCGTCACCAGCGAAAGTAAATAGCTGTCTGACTCAGTATACACTGCATTAGAGTAAAAACGGGTTATTTGTATTGAAATTGGTATATGAAGGGACCCGTTTAAATTGATATAGAGTATAATAGAACGATTCCCATTTGTATTAGTGTTGGTTATCAGATTAAACGCTTATTATCTAGTTACTTACATATAGGCTTGCCGTATGGTACATATTTTGCCACATATTTATTTTGAGTACATAGTATATGAAGTCATACAGATAAAGAAATAATTTTTAACAAAAAAAGAACCGACTTCACTTAGGATCCGCTATTCCAAGAGGAAGTGGCCGAGTTGCTGTAAAAAATAGTAAAATCACTATAGGTGTGCCTATAATAGTTGAAGAGTTCCCTCGATTTCTCCAGGATCCCATCATCAGACCCCGACTTGGTGACAATGGGACCATCTAGGGGATATACCCGTTCTTTTAAAAAAATATTTTGAAAATCGGTTCACGATTCACGGAGATATCGAGTAACATACATACAAAAAAATAAAAATAAAATGACAAAAAAAAATTCTGTCGAATTGAGAACCTCCTCCTCTTTTGAAATCGGTTAATTATACTTACTGTTAAGAATATTGTTTATAGTTATGAAAATTGTCTTTAGGCTCCCTCTTTGAGATAAGTATCCTATAGGGTTTGATTCCGATGTGGTGGATGTGTTACCCGCTTATTCATAAAAGTATTTCAAACTCCATTTAACTCAATCATCATTTTGTCCTTATCTGTGACTTTGACAGTTGTGTTTGGAAGAAACAGACAAATAAGAGTCGCCAGGGGGCCGATTTTTGACAGCCGGACGCTCGAATTCAAAAAATTCAAGCTCGAAAATAATCGCACACAAAAGTTTGTCGCCAATTTTTTCGCATGGAATTAATAGTTGAAATAATTTTAAACAAAAAAAGAACCGACTTCACTTAGGATCCGCTATTCCAAGAGGAAGTGGCCGAGTTGCTGTAAAAAATAGTGAAATCACTATAGGTGTGCCTATAATAGTTGAAGAGTTCCCTCGATTTCTCCAGGATCCCATCATCAGATCCCGACTTGGTGACAATGGGACCATCTAGGGGTTACACCTGTTCGATTCAAAAAAAATTTTTTAAAATCGGTTCACGATTCACGGAGATATGGAGTAACATACATACAAAAAAAAAAAAAATTATGATTAAAAAAAAAAAAAAAAAAAAAATTCAGTCAAATTGAGAACCTCCTCCTTTTTTGAAGTCGGTTAATAATCATCATTTTAAATTTCTATCGCTTTTATTTTTAAAACATAATTTCATCGTTTTATTCGGAGTTTTAAATGTCACTTTCGAGTGCTGGAATCTCAAAAATCACCCCCCTGGACCCTCGCGTGAACTCGCGTTCCCATACAAACGTAGTTTAGCTCTCATTTTAAAACGACATGCTTTAGAACCATGAAATTTGGCATGGGCATTATAGTAGTACAGATCTAGGTCGGACATTCGTTTTCGTTTCTAAAAATTGTAATACAAATAAACTATAGCAAACTAAGTTTTGTATGTAAATCTGTGTGTTTTGTAGTTTTGTGTGTGTCTGTGTTTTGTGTGTTTTGGCTGTACTTTCTTTGTATTACAATTTTTAGCAATGAAAACGAATGTCCGACCTAGATCTATACTACTAGAATGCCCATGCCAAATTTCATGGTTCTAAAGCATGTCGTTTTAAAATGAGAGCTAAACTACGTTAGTATGAGAACGCGAGTTCACGCGAGCGTCCTGGTGACTCTTAAGCATTTTGAACACCCTACTCGCATAGCAACCTCTGCTGCTGCCTGTACTACCCAATTGCATCGTACGACATTTATTTTGAGATCTAATTAATTCAAATGACCGAAAATGGCCGCCGTCCTCATTTGTTATTAGTCCAGTTTCCAGTTAATTCAGAATTATTTCTGTATCCAGCAGAGCGCGATACCTGACGGTATTTTTTGCTGTGACATGACATGACTAATAATAATTTACATCTTTACTTGGAAAACAAACCGGACATAATATGCTGGTAGCATTTGCAGTGAAGTCTTAAGACTATTCAACCAACCGGCCATGTTGTCATTTTCTACACAAAAAAGTTTGCCGATTTTTGCTGGGGAGGGGAACGTCAAATGTATGGCCACAGACTATATATAGTATGGCTATTCGTACGAATCGTACGTAACGTACAAATAGCCACGTCAGATTTATTATTTGTTTATTTGTTTGTTTATTTGTTTATTTATTGCATGAAAATTAACACTGGCAGTTATACCTTACGTGCTAATCTGTATTTATACTTATGTTCTAACATGCTCTTTATACAATTATACATCTAGGTAATTGCGCCCATAGGTGCAATGAGTATATATATATATACATTATTCACAGGCAAATAAAAATTAAATACTTTATAAACGTCAGTCCATACAATAAGTACGACCACTGGCCTATAACTGCGAAGCACTTCGTTCGTCGAATCGTCTATTTGCATCACTCTCTTTCGTATATGCAAGAGTGATAGAGACTGGACCATCGTTTAGTCGATTTTCGAACTTCGCGGTAGGAACTCAGGTCATATATTTTCGGCAGAGGGGAACGCCTGTCAATGGCCACTCCGGTGGGTTAAATGCTCTAAGAGTCTTAAAATAATTTTAAAATTTTAAACAAAATAGAACCGACTTCACTTAGGATCCGCTATTCCAAGAGGAAGTGGCCGAGTTGCTGTAAAAAATAGTGAAATCACTATAGGTGTGCCTAAAATACTTGAAGAGCTCCCTCGATTTCTCACGGATCCCATCATCAGCCCCGACTCGGTGACAATGGGACCATCTAGGGGTTATACCCGTTCGATTAAAGAGAAAAATTTGAAAATCGGTTCACGATTCACGGAGATATCGAGTAACATACATACAAAAAAAAAAATCTGTCGAATTGAGAACCACCTCCTTTTTTGAAGTCGGTTAAGAACAGTGTGGGAAGAATTGCAATGAGTAGATCATAGTAGGAGTCAGTGGCGGAGCGTCCATAGAACTCGATTTCCACCGGATTCCCTTATTTGCAGCCGGTTGAGGAATATGAAGGCTAAATTTAGCCCCGGCCTCCCTTAGAAATTTTGACGCACCGCCATTGGTAGGAGTATTTATACTGAATTTTTTTCATACTTTAATATTATCACCTGAGAAAGGATTTAGTATAAGGTGCGTTGGGGTAAGATAGAAAGATATTTTTTTTAAGGGTAAGTTAAAAAGTAGTCTGTAATGCTCCGGAATATGGACGATTTTTTGTCTTACCCCTAAAAAAATACCTTTCTATCTTACCCCAACGCACCTTACGGTAATATCTGTAAATATGGATACGTTCAATGCGACACAAACATGTATCCAAGACTTTATGCCTTGGTAATAGTCGTGGCTACATATTTTTGGCACATGAAATGTATCCATATTTTCAACCGGGACTGTGCCTATATAATTTTTTTCCTCTACTTTTACGACAAAACTGGTTTACTAATAATATATTTATTAGTGAGTCTATATATGTGAACTGACGATCATCAGAAGCGCTGGAGTTCGATTTTTGAATCTCACCGGGTGACTTATATCGTACTAAATAGTCATCGGCTGCATAAAAAAAAGGCACACCGGTGAGATTCAAAAGTCGAACTCCTAGTAGCCTTGCGGTAAGACGTCCGACTTTCAATGCGGAGGTCTCGGGTTCAAACCCCGGCTCGTACCACTGAGTTTTTCAGAACTTATGTACGGAATATCATTTGATATTTACCAGTCGCTTTTCGGTGTAGGAAAACATCGTAAGGAAACCGGACCTAATCCCAAAAAAGGCCTAGTTTCCCCTCTGGGTTGGAAGGTCTGATGGCAGTTGCTTTCGTAAAAACTAGTTGTCTATGCCAATTCATGGAATTAGGTTGTCAAGCGGACCCCAAGCCGGGATAAACGCTAGGAAGAAGAAGAAGAGACTATATATGTAACGTTTACAAGTTAAAGGTACCTACATCATTGTGGGTTATTAATAAACTTTATTTTTGAATGAATTTTGTATGGCAGCAACGCCTTATTGACAATCGATAATGATGTACCTTTGAAAACATAACTTTACATATAAACGAATAAATGACTTATTACTTATTATGTTTCGATAACATTTTTTAAAAGTAATTATAGAACAAGGAAAACGGTAGAGCTATTATGATTGCACCATTGTAATTATTCCATATAGGTACCGGTACATATAGGTACCTACTTGGTATACTTACAGTAATTGATGTAATTATTGTGTTTAATTATGACCAGGAGTTCGATTTTTGAATCTCATCGGGTGACTTATTTCGTACTAAATAGTCATCGGCTGCATACAAAAAAGTCACCGGTGAGATTCAAAAATCGAACTCCAGATGCGGGTTCACAAATTATTCATATTAATTAGGTAGGTAAATATAATTGGCTTTTAACATAATTGATAACAAAAAAATAAAATAAAACAACAGCGGCCTTCAAATTAATTTTCATTTGGATACAAATACTTCTTATCAAGAGCTATTTATGAAATAAATAAATAAAACATAAATACTATAAAAAAAAACTAAAAACAACACTAACCTTATTACTTAAGGTGCCTACTTAATTTAGAGACCTCAAAAAATAGGTTACCGTTTTCGTTACGGTCCCCAAATAGGCGCCACGAAGGACTTAAATTATCAACCTTATCACACCGCCATAAGGTCTATAATGCTCTCATGTCTTCGTATAAGCTAAATGAGTCACCACATAAGTACACATATTACGGAACCTGCCGTGTAGTCACCGCTACTAGACATTGCAAACGCTTGAAGAGCTGATGGTTCACTTGGGCCAAAGCACAGATAACCTCAACCACTAGATAGATCATAAGTACAACTCAGGGCCACCACGCATCTGTGCTCCCGTACTAATTTTGTATGAGAGCGCAACCGCTTATTTCAATTGAGTTAACGTTTTTGATCATTACTCATGTGAATTAAAAATATCCACAAAAATCAAGTTACAGGAGTGAACCTGGATTGTTATATTACAAATTGGCGTAGAATACTATTGAGATGTGCTGTTCGAATCATAGAAATTTACGAATAAAATAGCGCTGATGTGTGGTGACCTCATGCTCCCTGTAAAAGATTAATGATGAGGAGTCTGTGTAGTCTGTGGGCCAAAGAGTATCAAGAAAGCGGCACAGTATAAAAAAAATGTGCTCCAAGTTTGATAGCATTAAGTACTAGATGGCGCGACTTCATAGTACAGTCCTTGCAACTCCGGAGTTGCAAGCATCCATAGGCTACGGTAACCGATGTTCTTAGGGGGCCCACCGACTCTCAGTCCGCCTGACGATATTAACCTGTCAGTTAGAACAAAAATTTGACAGCTTCGAACAACTGACAGGCCAATATCGTCAGGCCGACTGAGTGGGCCCCCTTACAGTCAACTTCAGACACAACGGAACTATCAGCTGGCTACCGAGACGCCCTTCGCTTTTTGACTGCGAACAGTTGTTACGCGATAACTTTAGTAACGTTTCTCTGATCTTTACGAAATTTGTTGAGGTTATAGCAGAGATAAATATAATTTGAGAGTTCTTATATGAGCAGGATCGATCAAGGGGTTATGGAGCTAGAAAGCGCAAAAGCTATCTTTATAAAGGTCTTGTTATATTGGTCAACTGGTTTGCAAGTAAATCGCGAGTACAGTTCGAAGCGGACTATGCTCCATCGGTCATCCTTACGGGCCAGACTTGCACTGGTATGCGCAGGATATCTACACACGGGCGGTGGTAATAGAGCTGAATACACCAGTGCTCACGTGGTGAATCATTAAAGGTACGTTACGAGTCCAAAGATGTAGATTTACTGGATGAACTTGTTAACTGAGTGCTACACGCCTATTCGCTATGTGCGAAGTGCATGGTGGGGTAACGTGAACGATCGCAGTGCACAATGTAACAAGAAATGAAACTGCAAACTTGCAAAGGGACAAAACCTATGTCACCTCGACTCGGTCAACTGTCAAAACAGTGAATCAGCAAAGCAAACATTTCATACAAGCTACTCATTAAAAAAAAAGAAAAAAGATTGAGTCCTGGCCAAAAAGATGTCGCCACAATCATGTAAACAGCGAATTAGGAAGAGGCTGTAGGTAGGTATGTACTTTGAAATCTAATAGGGGATATTACTGCAATATTCTGCCACCAGAGTGCAGCACTAGCAAACCGGTAAACCATAGAGTTTTTAATACATACTAGGCCTTAAACAGTTTTTTACAAGTTTTCATAGATAATTTATAACGAATAAATATGTCATTTGCGCACCAAAGCGGTTTGTTTACAAAGGGCCTATCGTGAAACGAGAGAATCGAAATTTTGACATGTGCCTCTCTATCGCTCGAATATGAAAGAGTGACAGAGAACCAGGTAACGAAATTTTAATTTTCGTGTTTCGTGGTTGACCCTCTGGATGTGCTAGTGCCGCCCCCTACACAGAGTTTTGCGGAATATTCCCTATTAGCTCGTAGTGCAAGAGCAATAAGAGAGGCAGATATTTGAATTTAGATGTTCTCAGTTGGCCTTCAGTTAGAGATTTCTAATTGTTATAGCGGCTATTATACGTAGAGGGGTAGAGCCAAGACTGTGAAAATGATTGTGAAAGATGTTAGACGAAGTATTCATATATTTTGAATAAAATTTCTTTGAACGTCAGATACTTAGCTAATAACTGGAAATATAAGCTAAATATCGTGAAAAATATGCCCAATAATAAAGAGTTATGTACCCGTTGGCTTAGCCCTTGTTGGCGAGAATGCT
Organism: Pammene fasciana; assembly: GCA_911728535.1. Classification (NCBI taxonomy): domain Eukaryota; kingdom Metazoa; phylum Arthropoda; class Insecta; order Lepidoptera; family Tortricidae; genus Pammene; species Pammene fasciana. Next base: position 16,780,047 of record OU452291.1, on the reverse strand, counting down.
ATTTTAACCAACTAAGTATATATACTTAGTTGGTTAAATAGCATTCTAGGCAACAAACAACAAACAAACAAACCACGGCGCTCCTAGCATCTGATATTAACCCAAACAGCTTAACTGATACGCGACCAAAACTCTAATCTGAGAAAGTAAGCTAGCAACAACTCAAACCAACTAAAACCTTATCTTTATCTCACTCTCAATACCACATCCAGCACTCAAAATTCATTCAAATGCGCGTACGCGCTCCACAACTGGTTAGTCTTGACCGAGCTCACACACACTCGACTCATGTGTTGACATAACACGCACGATCTTCTACTGTTTTTTCTCAAACAGCTGTTTCGACTTGCGCGTCGTCAACTGAGCGATCGTCTTTTGATTTCTCGTATTCTAAGTTTGAAATTCACGTCGATTCGTGATCGTCTTTTGATTTTCGAAGTGTGAAAATTATGAGCGTTTGGCGGTGATTGTGTTGTGTGTGATTGTGTGATTTTCGTTTCGAAAGTGTGTTTTTGGTGGTCAAAATGATGCGCTCTTTGAATTGTGTGTCTCCTGATAGTTTTAAAATAACGCCAACGGATAGTACGGAGGTGTTCGCTATTGAAGCTTCCATGGCTGGATCGGTGAGTTTTTTTACTTTCGTTCACTTACATATGACCTAGGACCACAGTATTAGTATAACGATTACGAAAATATAATATACCTAGCCGCGTATTCATAAACGTGTTTCAAACCTCATTTAGTTAAAATGTATTTTGTCTGTTTCTAACAAACACAACTGTCAATGTGATAGATAAGGACAAAAGATGATTTAGTTAAATGAGGTTTGCAATACGTTTATGAATAAGCGGGCTACAGTATAAATGTACCTACAGTATGATTGATACGAGTATACATGTACAGCCTTGGCCAGAAGTGTTGAGCATAGGTGTTTTTTGTTTACAATTTTGATGTTAAGCATTATTTCCCTATCCTAACAATGTACGGTAACGGTAAATGTTATATTTTATTTATAAATATAGAAAACTTCACTTAATAACACTTTCAAGGTACTTAAAAAATATGAAAACAGAAGATACCAAAAATGTAAATTTAAGTCGGTGCGACATATGGTAAATATTCTATGCAGTTACTACTAACTTCAACAAAACATGCCTATTAGTTTAAATTAATTGACAAAATAACTTAAACAAAGATGGAAACGATGGACTAAACTTTCCAGTTTTGTATGAAAATCGCATTGGTGCTCAACACTTCTGGCCAAGGCTGTATGTATATCTGATTTTCAATTTTTAATATGGATCTGGATGTGACTCAGTCGTTCAGCCAATTAGCGACATTAATTATTTCACAGTTTAAAATGTTTTAGGCAGTAGGTAGGAACCTCATTGACCAAATGACCGTGTTACGGCATTTTTTGTATTTCTCTTTCTTGTAGAAACTTTTCTCTTTTTTTTTTAGATATCCTCTGCCATCGTTGTTAACTGTATATGGAAATCTTCATTACCGACATTGTTTATGCAATGTGGAAATCCAACCAGCAGGAGTATACTCTTTTATAAATACACAATAATCAATTATAAAGTTAGGAAAAGTCTACTAAGACCATTTTCGCGTAGCGGCACAGGATCTAGTAGCTGCCTTACAAACAGTTAAAAATATCCCCTCACTTTATACCCCTTGTATACAGAGTGTTTCCCGTAATACGAGCAATAAATTAAAACGTAGATTCTACTCCTCAAACAACAACACTTTTGTTCAACAACTTTAAAAAAAGATGTATTTTGTAGGTAGATTGCCTCTTTTTCATACAAACTAAATAGTATTTTCAATGTACGTTAAAATCCGTCTATTTGACATTGCTTGTCACCCTAATACAGACATAATCAATGTCGGAATACATTGTGTGTTCGGAAAAACTTAAAGTGTCCTAAAAATCAAACCATACGTTATTTTAAAAAGTCGCTGAACAAACGTTGTCTGGTTTGAGGAGTAGAATCTACGTTTTAATTTATTGCTCCTTTTACAGGAAACACCCGGTATACCTACCTAATTCTGATATACAGGAGAAAACCATTATCTTCACATGAAACCTGACTATATGCGAGCGAAGGGTTTGGTAACGGCGCTTTCCTTCTAGAGTCGCAATCAAATATATCGGAGCGGCCACGGTACTCTAAAATATCTGACATCATCATCATGAACTTAAGAGCTGAGCTCTTGTCGGTGAAGCAATCTCCATGTACTCCTTTCTCCAGCTTTTTCCTTGACAGCCTGATACGACACGACGTTCACTTTCTCTTTCACTTGATCCATGTATGCCCTTCTTGGCTTCCCTCTCTTCCTTCTTCCTTCCACTATAAAAATATCTGAACAAGCACCTTATCGCCTTGACAATAAAGGCGTTGTTCAGATACATATTTGTGACCAATTTGGCCGCTGCGATATATCTGATGGCGACTGTACTATATTATTTAAACTATTTACTTCATGCGAAAGTAAGTTAGATATCCGTTGTAGGGAGTAGCTATCTCCTTATAAAAAGCCTAACCTCACCGTACAATGTCCAGCTCTTGGAGCGAAATTTTAATTAATTAACCGTACACTTGTCGTATCTACGTCGACATTGGCAAAATTGTCCCAATATTGTGGACAGAATGCCATATTTTAAAAATTGAATTGAATTGAATCATGCGAAAGTAATGATGGCGATAAAAATTTGTGGGCGATTGCTTCCGCCCTTAATTTCTTAGAAATCGAGCGCACGAATCTCAAAAATCGGCCCGCTGTACTGAATCAGTGAGGTACAGTCGACCAAGAAAGTGGTCTACCAGTTTTGACAAAAAATTCTGCGAGAACTAACGATCGCTAAGGTTGACATTTCTAACGGAGTTTAAAACATGCACGACCTTGTTGTCTCATGACGTTCAAACGAACCTCAACCTTAGGGTGGTAAACGACATTTTTGGTCGACTGTACATCAGGCTCTGTCTGTGGTGGTCTGGTGGTGGATCAGTTTCCAAATAAAAATCTTGTCTAGACTGATCAACGTCAAACAATGATGCTTTGACAGACTATTTACAGTTAGATTAGTGTATATTGTGAAGTTTTAGAAAGTACTAGTAAGTCCATATCGAGAAGGACTGGCACAAATATTCGTCATGGCGTCCCAGGCGATAACTTCATGTATAATGAACCCTCGTGAAGGTCAGCTGCCGCTCCTTTATAAGATTAATCACTTAAGAAAAATGGTCGCGTCCTGATTAGAACTATATCAGAGGAGAGTTTAGAGGCTTTCAAAATACTTGGTCGTCTTGCGATTTTTTAGGGGGTCGTCATCACATTTGACAGTTATCAATAATTAATTGTTGTTATAAGCAGAAACGTCTGCAAACGATACACACACAGCACAGTTGGCAGTGCGATCGGACCGGTGTTCCGAGAGGTCGCAAGTTCGAGTCTTGCTCGACGCGGTGAATTTTTCCATTTTTCCTTTCAATTATAAAATTGAGTTATCAATAAGTATCATTAGGTAAGCTCTATACAGGATGATTTCTGGGTCGTGATCCGGAACCACTAATTTCGGACTCGGTAACTGATTATCATTATCGTATGCTAGTATTTTCTCAAAACAGAATTAATTCTTCTTGTATTTCAAGTAAAATTTATCTTGAATTAAATAATTCATGGTTATCCTACTTATGACTTTTGACAAATGCTGTATGGGAAACAATAAGGCTACCCCACACTATAGTATCCGCAGAATTAAGTGGCGACTGAGGTCATAAAACTTCTCTTTCACACTTGCACCGCCACGGCAAGAGAGAAGGAGACTGCGTTATGAACTAAGTCTTCACTTAAGGGGCTACTTTGAAAAATTATACGTTTTTTTCTAACGCTCTAGTGACTAAACGGGAAAAGGGACTGAATTTTATTTTCGAATATATATATTCGGTTTAAAGATTTTTATTCTCATAAGAATATAACAGTACATATTCACTTAAATGAGAACTTACAAATTAATAGTAGATATAAACAATTTGTAGCAACAAGCAACATGCATTAAAAGTCAGCAGTATAGTTATTTACAAACATAATAGGTGCTTAATTCAATTATTGTAAAAGGATTTCTCATAATCATATCATGCAATAATGATGTGAAATAAAATTGTTAATATATTTTCATTCGTTATATACAACTATAGTAAACAAGTATTTTTGTGATAAGTAATATTTACAATCAAATCATGCTATCGCAATATTTTTGTATACATGTGCTTTAAGATTTTTTATGAACACTTTTATGGAATTAGATATTTTAATGTTAAAAGGCAACTCATTATATAGTTTTACTCCTGCATGCGTTAAATTCCTTTTTCCATAGTACTCTGTACGTGTTCTTGGAATGTGCAGATGGTGGAGGTATTGCTGCCTTCTACTGTATTTATATGTTTTTGTTTTGAATGTGATTTGCGTATGAATGTGATTTTTTACAATTTTATGGATCAGAATACATGTTTTATATGTATATAGTTGTTTGAGATTCATTAATTTTGTTTTATGGTATACATCAGACGTTGGGGTGCGAAAGGGATAGTTAAATAAAGTTTTGATTAGTTTATTTTGTGCTATTTGTAGTTTTTTTAAATGTGTTGCGGCCGCGTTACCCCAGATTTCAATGAGATATTCAAAATGTGAGTTTACAAGTGAGTTATATACTATATACTTAACGTGACGTGGGAAGCAGCCTGCAGTGCAACGCAGCGAGAGCGAGCCTGTTAGCTGAATAACTTTAGTTCTTAAGTTTGCAATATGGTCTTTCCATGTTAGTTGAGGGTCTAAAAATAGTCCTAGGTACTTTTCTTTGACGCTTTTATGTAGTATTTATTAGACTATATATACCTACTCTTGTTTTTGGCACAAGTCGAAACACGATTGCTGAAAGTTGCCTCGATAGAAAAAAAAAGCCTAAGTTGGGTCCTTTTTCCACTTATTTTTCTTAGATTACGTAAACTATAAGAGATTAAGCAATATAACTAAGAAAAAATATGGTATTATGGTTTATCTAAAAAGTCACAGAAGCAAAATTTGACAAAACTTTATAGATTCGCTTATTTATCGTAGTTTGGTCAAAAAGTCTGATCCTTAAGAGCGCTGCATCTCTTTCTTTCGTGCACGGGAGCCATAAACGTGTCTTGGCGTGGCTTGTCCGAATCGCGGAAAGGCCTTAATTCTGCTGATATGATACTATCGTCTTTCGAGCGTAGACTTCGCCCGAGCGGCCGCGCGGCGGCGACGCGACGTCGAGACAACGTCTGGCGAGCGTCGACGCTGCGCGGGCCCTCGGGCGACGCTCGAAAGACGCTATAGTGTTAGCTTAGAACATAACATTGAAAAAAATCGTACGTTCATCTTAAAAAATATCATCAATGTGGCGATAAAAAAATAATGGCCACCATCATTAGGTTCATCTTTAAGTTCTGTATCATGCCTTGTTTTCTAGCTCCATGACCCGTATACTTGTCTTGCGATAACATAGATGTATGTTTAAGATTTGAAATAACAATTAATCGTAAAACAACTTTATATATTTCCTTACAGGTGCCTCGTGTATAAGTAAAATTATAACTTTATAACCTTTACCTTTAGTTAAGCTGGATAATATTGTAAAATAATTTCCTGTAGCATATATTTACTTTCTTAATCTAATAGGAGAATCTTACACAAATCGACCTAAATAGCTCTGTTTTTGCGGATACCTTGGACTGCGATGCGCACTAATCAGTCCATACTAGAGGAATTACGCATAAAACGCCGGCTGTCGACGACGTGCCACGACCACATACTCACATACTTCGGACACCTCTCACGACGTTCCTCGGATAGCTTGGAGAGAATACTCATGACGAGAAAAGTTGAAGGCACAAGACTTAGAGGCCCTCCCCCCGCAAGATGGAGTGCCCAAATCACTGCACCCATGCAATTAAAACTGCAAGAAGCCATGCGCTTAGCGAGGGATAGAAGCCTATGGAGGAACCTGATCTTCAACAGAAGGACATGATGTCACGATCCTCAGCTCTGAGGGAACGACTAATGATGATGAGCTCTGTAAAGATGATGCACGGTGTTCCGAACCGTCTCCGAAACGACACTCTTGACACTCTTCACTTTGTATACAGAACATCACGTGACCTCCGAGACGTAACGCTTTCTATATAAAATTGCTCGATCAAACGAGCCCGCCGAAGGCAGGCGAAGTTCGATCGAAATTATACAAAGCGTACGAAGCGATTTATACGATACGAAGCGAATTATACGATACGAAGCGAATTATACGATGGCGTAAAATGTAGTACTGTTAAGGATGTTTAAACTTCACAACGTTTAGAGATTTAAATTTGAAATTTCCCGCGCCCCATGCTGCCATCTCCCGCGCGCCTCCACCGGTCGCCATATATTTCAGAGTAACTTAAGCGATATCACAGTTTCGTGTAAGATGATTACAGGGACGGGGTTCGTTTATTACGATAGTAATAACATGTAACTTCCTCTTTATGGGTGGGAAGTGATCATCTTCGAAGTTCGATCGAAATTATACGAAGCGTCTCGTCTCTTCGTATAATTTCGATCGAACTTCGTTTGATCGAGCAATTATACTGCGCGTCTCGTTCTCGATGATAGGTAAAATGTAGATTTGTAGAGTCTGTCATAGAGCTCTATTCAAAAGTATTTGTATTCATGATCAACTGAATTAATATGACTGACATATATGCATGGCCCAAACCAGAATCTATAAAATCATCTAACATTTAGAGGACACAGTTCAAGTAAGAAAGAATATCAAACGTATTCCGAAGCAGTCAGATTTGGATTTTATTTTTATTTTTCATTTTAATTACACAATAGGCAGGTACATGTCTGTCTCTCAAGCTGTTTTGATATGCTTTCTTGAAGAACTACGCATTATTGTATATAGTATCTTTAATGTATTAGTATTACTGTTTTGAAAAAATAAGTCCCGCCGAGTTTCTTGCCGGTAATAAGTAATATTTCTCGGGTCAGAGGTGTAGGGTTAGAACCGGTGGTAGTTTCTTTTTCTCTCTGACGTTCATAAGTGCATTGTAATGTGCCTAAATTGAAGAATAAATATCTTTTATCTTTTTTTTATCTTTTTTTTTTTGATACAAATAATTTTTAACCATGTCACAGCCTTTTATTGATTATTCTTAATCACCATAAACAATGTCACAAGAAACCTATTTAATACACATTACAGGCTTATAATAAATAATGTAACCTTTTAATTATCTTTACTTAAAATACTAATAGCGGAACTTATTCTTTGGTTCTGCAAGAGGTCTATTATAGAAACGTGCGAATTTTGTTGACCTCTCTGTCCAACCTGCTGTTCTCCTTATTGTATCAATGTCTACCCCTCTTCTGTAGGCAGTAGACACAGATGCATGTTTGGTGCTGTATGCACTAAACTTGTCAGTATCAATGGCCAATTGTTTGAGAACTAACTGGTTTGTGACGTTTCACTGAAGATAGAAATAATCTCTTATTTCCTGCTCTAATTGGTTCAGTTTTGTTTAAATAATGAAGAATTATGGAGGCTACACAAACCTTTGGCCTTTCTCTGAAAAAAGGAATCATAAGTAAAGGTTGATTTTTTCCTAGCTTTGATATTTTTATTCTATCAGGAATTTTAGTTTCGAGCCCTGATGAAGTCATAGATATCTCATCTATATTGATTAAGGTTATTGTTTGTAATCTATGGGCTGTAACCATAACTAATAATGTTGTAGCAATCTCTGATACGGTTTTGAAGTTTAGATTTTCCAAGTTATCTTGATTTTCAATATAATCGAAAACTTGTTCTATATTCCAAGTTTCAGAGTATTTGGGGGCATAAGGGTATCCTTGGATATGTCTTTTTTTACTATAAGTCAGATTGCTGATCTTGAAGAGTTTAAGGTACCATAACTTGCATTTTCATTGAATCTAATTGTTAGGAACTCTATAATATTAGCACTGGTAGGATCAAATATATCATATTTATTTCTTGTTGCAAAATGGACCCATTTTTTGAGACAACCTTCATATTGCTTAAGGGTTGATTGTGATATTGAGTCTATAATAAAATCCACATACATCTCGGGAACTCCTTTTTTCAGGTATGCCTCCCTGATAATTTCCCTACCAGTAATGAGAGTTTGCGTGACAGAGGGTGTAGACGGCTCCTGCAAGGAGAAAGAAGTAGGTCATCCGCAGGTTCCAATATTAACGGGGATTCACACAAAAGTGATTTAAACATTGGGTACCATGCCTGCGTGGGCCAATTTGGTACAACTACTATGCCTGTTGCATTATCATTTATTATTTTTCTTAATACTGGCAATATTATTGCAAAGGGGGGAAAAGCGTAGAAATGTTCTTTTTCCCATGAAATTGTAAAAGCATCTATTACTGATGCTTCTGGATCAGGGTAACGCGAGCAAAATGTTTTACATTTGGTATTAATACTAGAAGCGAATAGATCAATACTACAGGTACCAAACCTGTTCTCAATTTGTTTAAAATATTTTCTTGCTAGCTCCCATTCAGTGTCTAAGTTGGTATCACGAGAAGCAGTATCTGCGTCAACATTTTCTTTTGAAGCGATGTACGAAGCTACAATCCATATCTTTCTGCTCTCACACCAATGCCAGATTTTACGGGCTAGTTCATTTAAGTGGGGAAATTTGACACCGCCGGCCTTATTAATGTAAGAAATAGCTGTAGTATTGTCTATACGCAATAAAATTTCGCAATTGCTCAGTTTAGATGCAAAACATTTAAGGCCAAAAAAGGCAGCTAGAAGTTCAAGATAATTTATGTGAAATTTTTTATCATTCTGGCTCCAGAAACCACGGGTGATTATTGAATTTGATTCAGCACCCCACCCTGATCTGCGATGCACCTGAAGAAATAATTATTTTGTATTTCCTTGTCCGTATGGGATTTGAACCAGTCAACACATTAATATTCCACCAAGCGAGATCTTCCATTACATAATCAGTGATCATCATGTAACTTTCAAAATCATCGTTGTTAACAGTTAGTGCTAGCCATTTAGCTCTTTCTAGTCTTTTACAATATACTTTACTATATTCCACTGCATGTGATGCTGCAACTAACACTCCTAAGAGTTGCGCGAAAAGGCGGATTTTGTACTTTTTTCCTACTTCAAAATGTTTTATAAAACTAATAATTTGTTTTTTCTTGTTATCTGGTAAATCCACTGAATATTTTTCTGAGTCTAAAAAGAATCCAAGTTATTTGCATCTTTTATTTGGATTTGTATGGCTTTTCTTATAATTTATAATAAATCCTAGCTTTTCTAACAATATAATAATTTGTTTTACATTACTATTACAGAATTCATATGTATCATTAACGCACAGTAAATTGTCTAAGTAAACTAAGGATAACCAGCCATTTAAGCGTATATTATTCATAACGGGCTTCATGATCTTGGTAAAAATATAAGGACTAGTTGATAATCCAAACGGTAGACATGTAAATTGATATAAAACGCCATTAAATCTAAATCTTAAATATTTCCTACTTTTTTAGACATTGGGACTAAAAAATAGGCATCTTTTAAGTCTAATGTTGCCATATATTAACATATGAGGAGAAATTAAGTCACGTGCAGCTCTAAGGTCTTCCATTTTAAAATGAGAAGTTTGTATGAAGTCGTTTAATTTTTGTAAGTTAATAATAAATCTATAAGACTTATCTGGTTTGGCAACTAAAAAGTAGGATGACACAAATTGTCCTTCACTTTCATCACACACTTCAATCGCTCCTTTAGATAGAAGTGTGGAAATTTCTAGTTTAATTTTATTAAATTCATCCGGAGGCCACTGCGGAAGAGTTGGCTCTCGAAATTGAAATGGTTTATATTTAAACGTTATATCATAACCCTGAATACAATTCAAAATGAAGTCATCTGTTGTAATACTTTTCCATATTTCTACAAAATGTTGTAGTCGACCTGCGGTGTAATTTACCTTATTTACTTCTTCGATGCTGGGCGATTTTGTTTTTGGGTTGTCGAACCTCCAGGATTCTGTGTATGGCTTCGGTTTGTACCTCACATTGGTGAATTGCCTCTTCGGGAAATAGCCCACCTGTCTGGCTTTCGAAGGTGGGCCTCTCCAGTTTACCTGGTTATACCAACCAGGCTGGTAGTTCGACTTCTTGGCTGGTGGTTTTTCCGTTGTCTTAAGTGAAGCCGAAGCCTTTTTAATATTTTTGGCATCCTTTACCTGCTCATTCAGTTTAACACCATAAAGCCATTCATCAGAATTTGTTGCTTCGAGAGTAGATTTGATGTCTTTATCGACCGGTGGAGGTGCGCGGGAGATGGCAGCATGGTGCGCGGGACATTTCAAATTTAAATCTCTAAACGTTGTGAAGTTTAAACATACTTACCAGTACTACATTTTACCTATGTATCATCGAGAACGAGACGCGCAGTATAATGAAGTGTTGGAATGGAAGTGTCGTGTCGGAGACAGTCCGGAATACCGTGCATCCTTTAGGCTTGTATTGTGGGTACTAGGCGATATATATCTTAAAAATGTAATGCTTAAATACATAGGAAATGTTCATAAAACAGGTACAAATATCTGTGATGACTACAATGTATGTATGTTCTGGATTCGAACCCGGGACCTCCTGACTGACAGTTAAAGTACATAGGTATTAAAATGTCGAAGATAGAGTGATCTTCAAACTTCAAATATTATAAAGCTAAGTAACGATTTTTGGAAATTCAACCATTAAGGTGATGAAAAAGGGGTTGGAGTCACGTGCTGGTCTGTGTACAAAATGAAGTATCGGAAATTTCGTGTCGGACACGGTACGGAACACCGTGCATCGTCCTTTCACGCGGGCGAAGGCTCATGTATAATAAAACCGTTTACAGTGGTATAATGATTACATAAACGCAAGATTAATGAGATTAACTACGTTATTGTAGTCTGTTTGCTTGTTTACACACAGCAATATCTTCCTCCAATATTTGCTGGTGCTGCAGACTCTTTATGTTGTTTTAATGATTACTGAAATAATAGTGTTATTAAGCTTAACGAAAGCCAATTAAGCCTTAAGCCTTTTGCTAAGCTAAATCATCATTAGCTTGCCCTTGTACCATTTACTTGGGGTCGGCGCAGCATGACTTTTTTTCCACATATCTCTGTCGCCCGCCATCTTATCAACTGGAGTGGCCATGTCTGTAATTTTCTATACACGTCAAATGTATATGTAACGTCAAAATAGCCACGTCAGATAAACGTCAGTCTATACAATAAGTACAATTGAGTACAATAAGTCGTGTCAAACTCAATTTTTTTACCGAATGGAGTTTGACACGACGTATCCGATACGTTTGCATAAGTGCGAAAGAGAACTAACACGATTCGGGACTTTACAGAGTTCTCTCTGTGTAGTACCATTACGAGTATTTACTCTGTGGCATGGGGGTGCACCATGCCACAGAGTAAATAATAGTATAATACAGAGAGACCTCTGTAATGTCACGTAACGTCACGAATCATGTTGTCCCTTCTTAACGCATGACAAGTTCTCTTTCGCACTAATGCAAACGTATCGGATACGTCGTGTCAAACTCAATATTTTTGACAGATTTACTTTGAGTTGTACCCCCCTGACCATGCGTTCATCCCTCTGCATAACATGCTCGTACCACGCTAGGCGATTTGATCTCAATTTGTCGGTTATGGGTGCAACTTTCAGGCTTCTTCTTATATATTCATTCCTTATCCGCTCCCCAGTAAGGGCATTTATTTGTATTTACGATTATTTTATTTTAAATACAAAACTTCCGTGAGACTAAGACATAATAAATATATAAACACCGGGTAACTCATGTCTTTTAAGTCTAATATTGCTCGACATGTTTCGCTCCATAACGAGAAGCTTATTCAATTATTAGATTATTTTATTCTTGAGTTATGGATGTTTTATATGAATTAAAGTTTTTATCTACTCGTTACATAAATTCCACTGATGAACTCTGCCAAACGCTCCAATTTAATAAGGAGAGAAAATAGGCGCTTCGATGTCGAGTTGTGGAAACTTGCCCATACTACAATACAATAAAATAGTTCTGCAAGGTTTATTGGCTCTCAAAATTGCTGGCTCTTAGTCTATTTTAATATACATTCAGCCGGATTAAGAATATATGGCTCTTATTTTTTTTCGCCAAAAATCGAAAGAACGTGAAATAGATACGAGCATAATCAGTATAATCACATAATTGTATGAGATACTCTTATGAGTTTTAACACTTAAGTACTCTTGGTAGTATACAGTGTGTTTCTGTAATAGGAGCAATAAATTAAAACATAGATTCTACAATTAAAATGTGGAAACGTCTTATATAATCATTTTATGATTCCATGATTACATGACTCAAATCTCCATGTCACGCTTGTTGGTTATTTCGGCATATTCATAAGTTACTTTACGTAACACACATCTTAACTAAATTGGTCTAAGTTGCACAAAACGTATCTTCTGTGTAACTTTGATGACCCTGTTTTCTTTTTCTTATGTAAAAACACAAGATATAAGATACAGTCACTTATTTTGGAGTAGTTTAAAAGATAAAAAGATAAAAGATATTTATTCTTCAATTTAGGCACATTACAATGCACTTATGAACGTCAGAGAGAAAATAAACTACCACCGGTTCTAACCCTACACCTCTGACCCGAGAAGTATTACTTATTACCGGCAAGAAACTCGGCGGGACTTATTTTTTCAAAACAGTACTACAAATACATTAAAGATACTATATACAATAATGCGTAGTTCTTCAAGAAGGCATATCAAAACAGCTTGAGAGACAGACATGTACCTGCCTATTGTGTAATTAAAATGAAAAATAAAAATAAAATCCAAATCTGACTGCTTCGCAATACGTTTGATATTCTTTCTTACTTGAACTGTGTCCTCTAAATGTTAGATGATTTTATAGATTCTGGTTTGGGTCATGCATATATGTCTGTCATATAGTCCTCGACCCTGTAATAACCCTTTGACATTAAAGTTTTTTTCAAGTATTTCTTAAGAGCGGGAAATGATAGATTCAAAACATCGACGGGTAACTTGTTATAAATATGAATACCCTGGCCAAAGTTTCATGCAATAAAACATTTAAAACTAAATTGGATGTAAATTGCAGGTAAGCACATGGAATATACTTTCCACCAAGTTCCAGTAGCGGCAGGTCAAAACTTGTCTTAGGTAAGCCGGAGCTTAATTTGGCTTAAAATTTCTTCTTCAGCTGTAGGAAAACTACTCAGGTGCCAGAAAATTAGGCAAGCTGACAGGAATCGTGTTCTATGGACGCACCGACACGACACTGCCAAGTTCAATCATTTCTCTGGGACCGTTTACATTCATTTTCCAAAATTCTTTATTTATCAAATTCAAATTATTTATTCTTTATATATTCTTTAATCATGTTAGGAAGAATTACATTGATACTTGTTCAATTGATTAAAACTAAATTAAAAATTAAATTAATTAATTTTAACGGCCTCCATAGCCCAGTTGGTAGTGACCCTGCCTATGAAGCTGGAGGTCCCGGGTTCGAATCCTGGTAAGGGCATTTATTTGTGTGCTAATCTCAAATATTTGTTCCTGAGTTATGGATGTTTTCTATGTATAATATAAGTATGTATTTATCTATATAAGTATGTATATCGTCGCCTAGCAGGCTAGCACCCATAGTACTAGCTTTGCTTAGTTTGGGGTTAGGTTGATATGTGTAAGATTGTCCCCAAATATTTATTTATTTTAAATTACATAAAAAAGGTACCCCAGATCTGAGGGCCTACCGCGAAGTTCGAAAATCTACAAAACGATGGTCCCGTCTCTATCGCTCGTGCATATACGAAAGAGAGTGATGCAAATAGACGAATCGATGATCGAAGTGCTTCGCGGTTATAGCACAGATTATATAATAGTTCTTCTTGGTTATAGGCCTGCTGTCTGCGCAAGGGTGCCCAGCCCATAATGCTGGCTACGCTGATTGTTTAGCCAACAAATGAGCCGGCTCTAGGGTATCTAGTGGCATACCACTAGATACTCTGGAGCTGGCTCATCTTGGCTGGAGCGTCCTGGCTCGCGTGGCAGGACAGCGCATTTTTGCGGCAGAAGAGGCCGTGGTAGCCACGACTATCAACTTCCCATCCGCAGGGATAGCTTGTATATAGGTTAAGAGTCGCCAGGACGCTCGCGTTCCCATACAAACGTAGTTCAGCTCTCATTTTAAAACGACATGCTTTAGAACCGTGAAATTGGGCATGGGCATTTTAAGAGTATAGATCTATGTCGGTAATGCATTTTCGTTGCTAAAAATTGTAATACAAAGAAAATACAGCCAGATACAGATTTCCATACAAAACTTATTTTTGCTATATTTTCTTTGTATTACAATTTTTAGCAACGAAAACTAATTACCGACATAGCTCTGTACTACTAAAATGTCCATGCCAAATTTCGTGATTCTAAAGCATGTTAATAGAACTGAAAGAACAAGTCAAATTATTTTTTAATTAATATTTTATTTTTTTAGGCCAGGTGGCGAAGTTGGTTAACGCGTCTGCCGCGAATGCAGAAGACGCTGGTTCGAATCCAGCCTTGGGCACCGGAGGCGTTGGTCACTTTTTCCTTTGTATATGACATCTATACAAGTTTATAATCTAAAGCATGTTGTTATAAAATGAGAGCTGAACTACATTTGTATGGGGACGCGAGTTCACGCGAGCGTCCTGGCGACTCTTAACCGAAGTGTATTATTTATTCAAACTTTTTATTCGAGTAGTTATCATTTAGATGCAGCATCCAACATGTGTGTAACTGTTATATCCACTGTTTATGTTCATGCCTCGCCGAGCGCGGTAGCAACCTTGATATATACTTATAACATAATCGGTACCGCAACTCACTGATCGTCCGATCATTACAATAGGTATGGGTACCTTTATCGGTGTTTAAATACGTAATGGTACGTACTACGTATACGTAAATAATAAATGGCTTAAACTACGAGTAAGAGTACATTGAATTTCAACTTTCGTGAGACATAGGGGTTTAAACATGCTGGAAATTTGAAATTATAGACAGCCAAAAAGCATTGAAATTATAACTAATTTTAAACAAAAAAAGAACCGACTTCACTTAGGATCCGCTATTCCAAGAGGAAGTGGCCGAGTTGCTGTAAAAAATAGTGTAATCACTATAGGTGTGCCTATAATAGTTGAAGAGTTCCCTCGATTTCTCCAGGATCCCATCATCAGACCCCGACTTAGTGACAATGGGACCATCTGGGGGTTATACCCGTTCGATTAAAAAAAATAATTGAAAAGAAAATTCAGTCGATTTGAGAACCTCCTCCTTTTTAAAGTCGGTTAAAAATAATAATGCCTATGTATAAAAATATAAATGTCATTGTCATCTCATATTAAATTCAACCTGCTAAGATTGAAGTCTAAAACGTGGCACGCAAATTATGTTGTTTGATATTCTAAAATAAGCATGAATCATCAGTGAATCGTCCTTTTTGTAAAGGGTCGGCAACGCGCATGTGACACCTCTGGAGTTGCAGGCGTCCATAGTCTACGGTAGCGGCTTACCATCAGGCTTGTATGCTTGTTTGCCACCGTCTTGATATAAAAAAAAAATTAATCGATTATTTTATCATTTGACCTTCCTTGATGGCACTTGATCTTTAGTGCTAATTGTGATCATAATATATTATAATATTGACATGTTATATCGATTAATTACAGAAACATGCCAAAGATTAACGATTACAGATAGGCAGGTTATCTATTCTAATATCTATGTACATTAAATACAACGTGCGATCTTTGACATTTGTACGACATCCACGTGTTGGAAAATTAGTTCCCTTAATCAGTTAGCAACTGGTAACGAGGTGGACAAATGTTATAATTTGCTTGGCTATGATATTATTATGTCATAACTACAGATAGGTTATGCACAATTGCGCACTCTAAACAGTGAAGCACTTAAAACTAGTCACACGAGTCGTTCGAAAAGTGTAAAAAGTAGGCACTTGCTAACGCCATTGTATCTAGAACAAATTTTATGCGCCAAGTTTGGCAGCTGTCAGTTGCTTGGCAGTATGTAAAACCGGCGACGGGCGAAGTGTAAAAGCCATCATCATTTTTAAAAAGTGGTCCAATAGCGAATACATGTAAATAGGTACTTTAAAGTGCTGGTTACTTAAACTTATAGCGAAAATAATTTCTTGGGCACGCCATCTCCTAAAACCCGTACACAAGGAGATCTAAGTACGGAAATGGCAATGGATTGGGCATATCCTCAGGAAACCTGACACTAACTTATCCAAGATTGCCCTGACCTGGTAGATGCCCGGGAAACGGAATAGGGGCCGCCCCAAATTTACTTGGCGCCGTACCGTGGAGCAAGAGATAGGTGTTATGTATTGGGGATGGGATGCGAGGAGGTGCCTCATGGCTTCTCTACATGATGGGCCATCATAGGGACGCAGCTATGCGTTAGAGGGAGCTAACGATACTGCGATCTCGTTCTGTCGTATAGCTGCGTCCCTATGATGGCCCATCATGTAGAGCCAGCCTCAAACCGCACTGGTCCAAAGCCAGTGGAAGAATTTAATTCGAGCCCTGTAGGGCTGCTGGGGTGTAAGCAGTGGGGAAAAGAAGAAGAATTTCAATCTCCTATCAATGGCAAATTCGAGCGAAATAAAAACAGATAGAGAAATTTCAATTTTCGCGGTTAGGGAACGTACCCAAACTACGTGACCCATTTTTTTCAGTTTTTGACCCCCCTCCCCCCCTCGGTGACCATCCGTAGTAATTGCCAAGACCGCCCCCCTCCCCCCTAGTTGTCACGTAGTAAAACTCGCACATATAGTTTAGAGTGATGTTTTGGACATAGAAAGCAAAAAAACATATTAATTTTGCCTACTTATTGCCTTTTATTTACTCGACACTGGCCGCGTGACGCCAAAGTGCATGGAAACCTATAATTAGAAGCGCGATATTTGAGCATAATTATTGACTACGTGACAGAACCTAAGACTCCCCCCCTCCCCCCTGTGACCTAGAGTAGTATTTTGACGACCCCCCTCCTCCTCCTAAACTGGTCACGTAGTTTGGGTACGTTCCCTTACTCAGAGAGAGTAATATTTAGGGTTGCCATACGTCCCGTATATACGGGCCTGTCACCGTATTTAAGGATCGCGTCCCGTATTGTTTCCCGTCCCGTTTTTGTCCCGTTTTTCAACAATTCCCGTCACCGGACATTTCAGCACCGGACGCACCTTGTTTATTGTACAAAACTTGCTTGCCTATTGCTAGGTTTAAGCCCCGCAGTCCCGTATTCGTTCCCAAAAATTATGGCAACCCTAGTAATATTGCATTTTTAACTAAAGCTACTTGATATCAAAATATAACAATACGAATAAACAAAACAATAAATAAAGATATGTGAAATGGTTATCTATAGACACCTGTCCCTTATCAGATGAACGGATAATTTCTTGAAAGCAAGGTTATATAGGTTATATTGATTGCTGATTGTGAATCATCTTCCTATTATGCGAAATGTACAACATTATAAACTGTTTGTATGTCATTTATAACTAACGTGCAGCGCCGAAACGTCCCTAGAAACCGATTCCTATTAGCTTTCCTAATTTAGAAATTTCTTGGAGAAAATTAAAAAACTGAAGTAATTGGTACCTAAAAGTGAAGTGGGGTTTTTGAAGTTGCAAGTGTTTGACATAATTTCTTATTATTTGTGTTAAAAATGGAAACCGGTAGCACATCGGTCTTCGTCCTTCGCAACCCTTCAGAAATAGCGGTAAGTTAAAATAAAACTTAAACAATTGTAATTTTATTGATCAGTTCATTACATACATATATACAATCACGCCTATATCCCAAAAGGGGTAGGCAGAGATCACGGATTTCCATTTGCTACGATCAACACAGCAAAACGGCTCTCCGTGAGCCACTTCTCGCCCCCGTGAAGAACGAGACGTGATGGGTGGCGAACCGCATCGCCGCCATGCGGATGACTATTAATTAAATAAAGGCATGTATTTAACCGGGCTGCTAAACAATTGTATTTGGGCAGCTATAAAAAATAAGATGGGTACCAAAATTATTAGGTTGGCGACTAATTCGAGGCGACTAATTATTTCAATATGGGCTGCATTTTAATGCTTCTACAGGTATTGTGTAACTATAGCCAGGTATCAAATAATTATATAGACAACTGAATTAGTAACTGGGAAGCAATTTAAGAAACCTTTTTTAAATAGAAAACGATCACCTATTAATTTAAAAATCAGCATCTTTTAAAATATTTAGGAAGCAATTAAATTAAAATGCGTTAAATATTCAATATAAGTAGGTAGGTACAACGGGCAACTTTACACGAGCAGTAATTATAAGATAAAAAGGATTCTTAAAAAAGGATTCTTAAAAAGTTACTGGGGTCTATGAACATTGGTAGGTAGGTACCTATAAGTAGGTATCTACTGTCAGATATCTAGTACCAAATTTCATTGATTATATAGACTTTGTATAGGTATTACCTAAATACCTACCTAGTTAATAGAAAATGTGAATCAGTCATTTTTAGGGTTCCTTAGTCAACTAGGAACCCTTTTAGTTTCGCCATGTCCGTCTGTCCGTCCGTCCGTCCGTCCAAGGTCTAGCTCAGTGACTGATAGCACTAGAAAGCTGAAATTTGGTATGAGTACATGTGCGTTAATCACGCCAACAAAGTAATAGAATAAAAACTGGAAAATATTTTTATTAGGGTACCTCTCCTACACAT
Source organism: Pammene fasciana (assembly GCA_911728535.1). NCBI lineage: Eukaryota > Metazoa > Arthropoda > Insecta > Lepidoptera > Tortricidae > Pammene > Pammene fasciana. Next base: position 16,761,105 of record OU452291.1, on the reverse strand, counting down.
GTGACCCAACTCACAAGGGTGAATTTATTTTTCGCTCCAACCCTGTGAGGCAAAGTGAGGCTTAACAAGTACTTTCAATGAAAACTATATTGAATAAAATCGGTTGAGCCGTTTTTGAGTTATCACTCAAAAACGCAAAGCAAAAGGACGTGAGTGCGGCGTAGTATAATGACGTAAGCGCCGCCAAGTATCCCTTAACAAACGACCTTTTTGATCGGATGAATTGTAACATTCCTTCAACTACGGAACCGGCATGGCCGGGCATGGCCCGATATGCTCTTGGTCGGTTTTTAGTATGTTTTAAATTGGCCACCCTTCAATAACTGGCCAGTTATACTAAAATGGATTGTACATATTGCAATCATGCACGCAATATTTCACTGTCAATCGTTCCTTTTTTAACATTTTGGTTCAGAACCCTAAAAATATTCCAGTGTCCTGAAATTTTACTGCTCCCGTAATTAAAATGATACCTGCAACTGGTACACTCATTATGGTTAATTAGGTAAAAACAAATAGCTGGCAACAAATATTTAAAACAAGCCTGCTTTGAATAATAGATGCGAAGTTAATATTTTAGATGCCAACCTATTATTTTAAGTTCCCTGATAATTTTTGGTGTGCTATATTTTGCTGCCGTTTTTCAATGATATTGATGCCACATGTTTGATGCTTATTTTAATTTAATGTCGCTAAAATATTAATACACATCCAATTTATATTATTATATGCCTTAGAAAAGTTGCCGATTCATACCCGATTCCGATTTCGATTTTTAGATGCCCGTAAAATTATAAGCCTTAAATAAATCACCGCAGCGTTCTCACGAGCAGTAGGGATCAGGGGTTCCCTTATCCCTTAGTCGCCTCTTACGATCAGTTTATTCCACCAAAAAAATAGGTATAGTTCGAGAAATATAATTTGGTAACTTCTTAAAGAGCTCACGCTACACGTGTAACACGCGGAAACGAATACCCGTGTACTTAAGACCGGCGGTGCTAAGGAACCGGTTTACACGAACCCACCAGGATTCGGAAACGTGTCCGGGAATCGTTTCCAGGAGACGTTTCTCAGACACGTTTCCCCGGCTACACGGGTACTTAATACCGGCCCGAACGGTTCCGAAGCTCCGAAGCAGTTAGAGCTGATTTAAATAAGGTTTACTATTGAATGCTCTAATTGTGAACTGCATTATTATGCACCACACACTTGTGCGAAATTCAGCGCGGAATTCAGGAATTCCGCTCAAATGTGTGGCGCTCCTTATTATATGAGGTTGAATGGATTCGTATTATATAGATTCGTATTCGTATTGTATTTACTTTAAAATAAAAATTCTTTACCCAACTCCACAAAAACCATAATTATTTTGGAGTCCTTTTATTACATATAAGGATATTATTATTATATAATTATATTGAATATTTATTGTATGTTAAATAAAATAATATTAAAATTAATTACCATGCATATATTATATATATACCCAAGTTCACAATCGTACTAATTACGGCAAAAATGTTGTTGTAATTAGTACCATAGTGCACACATTTAAAGTCTAAATTGAAAACAACATTTTCGCCATAATTAGTACGATCGTGAACTTGGGTATCGATATTACAGTTAGGATTAGGTTAGGACGCGTCCAACTAAACAAAAATATGTGAACGCTACCTTATACAAATAAGGTTGTGTTCACATATTAACGGATATTAACGGACTCGACTGTACATTGCCGGAAAGGAGGAAATAATTGCCTCCTGACTTTCTTATTAAAACTTTAAAGAACACGCGTGACGGCTCCTACAAAAATAGTAACTAGGTACAAATTTAAGTGAACGATAATATGACTTATTGGGATAAGCTTAGATTATAAAATGGGAAATCCTTTATTTTTACTTGAGTGACTTTCACGCTAACGTCCCGGCGGTCCAGGTAATAAAATTAAATGTATAATTTTATGACATCTTTTTGTGCGCTATTTTGACCAAAACGTTTTGTTTTCAAATCTTAATCTACCGATTTTAAGCTTTATATCGATGTAATAAAGTCGACACGTCTGTAAAAAAACGTTAAAAACGTTAAAATTTCCGCAAATGTAATAGTTTCGCTGTGGTAATTTAAGAGCACCCTCTACAATACAATTAGAATGAATAAAAATAAATATTCCTGAGCATTTTTCGAATTTTCCTAAGCATCTTGTTATTTTTAAACCCGCAATCAAAGAGGTATATTATAAAGGTAGGCCCGGGCTTAAAAATAAGTAATTATCATATAATTAAAAATAATAGAAGATGGAAATAACCAAAATATCACCATATTTAAATATGATATGAGGATTCTGGTTATTAAAAAAAGTCTAAGTATAGATTTTGTCGCGAGTAAATGACTTTATCTTATTTGACCTCCAAATCCGTAGTATTCACGCTGATTTGCTATTAGTCTTGCTTACGCTGGTCTCTTGTTAACAAAGCGCCTTATCAGTCCTTTGTGACTTAGGAGGCGATCGGCTGCCTTCGGTCGTCCTTCGGACGTCCTACCTACCTACTGATTGTGTGTCTCGATATTGCTTACGCTGGTCTCTTGTTAACAAAGCACCTTATCAGTCCTTTGTGACTTAGGAGGCGATCGGCTGCCTTCGGTCGTCCTTCGGACGTCCTACCTACCTACTGATTGTGTGTCTCGATATTGCTTACGCTGGTCTCTTGTTAACAAAGCGCCTTATCAGTCCTTTGTGACTTAGGAGGCGATCGGCTGCCTTCGGTCGTCCTTCGGACGTCCTACCTACCTACTGATTGTGTGTCTCGATATTGCTTACGCTGGTCTCTTGTTAACAAAGCGCCTTATCAGTCCTTTGTGACTTAGGAGGCGATCGGCTGCCTTCGGTCGTCCTTCGGACGTCCTACCTACCTACTGATTGTGTGTCTCGATATTATTATTGTTAATCATTCTTATTTACTTAAAATATCTTATTCGTTGAAATGTTTCTTTTACGACACCCTTTTGTCTGATTACAACGAAAACATGTAGGGTTTTAAAAGAGTACCTACCTTATCTTAACCAACTTGAAGTTCTATTTTTGTTTAATAAGTTCAGCATTCAGCAACATCTAATAAATGTTACTACTTAATACATATCAAACTAATACAAAATTAATTTGATAGTTAAGTTTTATTGACGATGTTAAACTTCAATGTTTTTGCTCTAGTTAGTGATCTATTTGTGCAAAATTTACCTGCTATTCTATTACCATCATAAAAAAGGCACACCCACAGTAACCATTTATTAAATTTCTACTCTACAGACCTCACAATAAGATTTATTTATTTATTTATTTATTTAAACTTTATTGCACAAAAGAAAAACTTGATGTACAAAAGGCGGACTTAATGCCATGAGGCATTCTCTACCAGTCAACCTTAAGGCAAAGCAGAGAAGTTGTGGAAGATTCATAATGACCAAACTCCCCAAATGTTTCATATATTCATTCGTACCGTTTGAACGACTCGACCCGTTCGTATTTAAGACACAGTTTTTTCGACTAACCGTTTAACCGTGGACACGATTCTTAATTACACGTTTCTTAATTACACGTGCGAAACGGGCCAGAAAACCGTGTAGCGTGTTATTCGGAAACGGGTATTCGAAACGGTTACACGAGACCCGGAAACGACCGCGAGCTTTACTTGGGAGCTGGAGTGACTAAAGTGCATTTTTTTTACACGCGATTATACTACTTATTTTCAAAGTCGTATAGCCTTGAATAGTGAAAACAAACGCTTAGTTATGAGTCGCTCCGACACTCGGGTGCAGAAATGGCTACTACTCATGGATTGAAAAAATATTGATTGTGTTGTTTGAAGAACAGTGGCACTTTTACAACTAGCTTTTGTTTGATTACAAAAAGATTTTAGTGGAAAAAGTAAATGTTCAATTCATATTTCCTAGACTATACCTACTCGTATGTGTAATATTGCTTGCATGACCATTGCAGGCCATGAATTAAACTGAGTACAAACAGCAACACACTTAACTGACCATCGATAGACCTTATGCCGTTGCAATAGGGATTACAAATAGTCAGTTGAAAGTGTTGGCGATGGTACCTAAATTCGAAATGACCACTGCGGCATAATGAGTATATCTATTATCTTATCTCTTAGACACTTAAAATGCGCCAGTACAGTCGCCATCAGATATATCGGAGCGGCCAAGGTGGTTACAAATATCTGAACAACGCCTCTATTGTCAAGGCGATAAAGTGCATGTTCAGATGTTTATGAGTACCCTGGACGCTCCGATATATTTGACGGCGATTGTACAAGAAAACATACATAATATAACATAAATAATGGCCCCGTAACGTCGGGGTCGTGAATCGGTTCGCCTAGCACTCTTAGTGCTTGAGAATGGAGACCTAAGCTCTCCGAAACATTTCGCGCGTAGTGACTAAACACAAGTGAGTACAGCCGCATGCAGTGATAATAACATAAATAAGAATAAGAATAAGAATAAGATTATTTATTTCAGACCAGGTCCATATACATTTTAATTATAATAACATTAATTAAGATTTATATTTAAAAAAAAATAAAAAAATAAAAAAAAAATATTAAATGATCGTACAAAGGGGAACTTATCCTTTAGTATGTACAGTCGACGTCAAAAATATCTTTACACTTTTGCACCTTATTACAAAGGCGTAAGGTGAAAAAGTGTAAACATATCTTTGACGTCGACTGTACAGTAGTTACGTTAGTTAGATTAGGTTAGGTTAATGACAACTATCACTTTTTAGGTTAGATCTTAATCTAGGATCAGCTGGGGATACACAGATCTGTCCAACGGATGTGTTTTGCGGATCTGTCCGCTGGACATATGTATGTAATGTATATCAGATCTGTCCACATACATATGTATACTTAATTCCCGCCGGCCTCCGTCGCCACCGCTAGACAGATGCAACGAGCTATCCGTGCGTAGGTATGTCCTAAGTCCTAGGCTATAGATTATAGGGTCATCAAGTTATAAATACTTAGTTCACATCGAGACTTCGAACCGTGTGTTCCATCTTCTAATACAAAAAAATCCGCGCCATTTCACACAAATTTTGCCTTCAATTTCGATGTTATATTGTTTATACTGTTTGAATGTCTAAACGTCGCGATGTCAGTCATGATATCATGTTGGAAAGACAACCACTACTGGATAAAGGCCGTCACGAATCGTCACAACGAACTGAGGTACGCTCTTTTCAATGTCTGAACTTTTCCCGGCATCGGAACGTCAAAGATAATATGTTTACACTTTTGCACCTTATTCCTTTGTAAAAGGGTGCAAAAGTGTAAACATATCTTTGACGTCGACTGTACATACCTATTTACACACACGACTGTTCACATTTAACTTCAAAACGGCTTGACCAATTTGTTTCCTGTTTTCGGCAACGCTTTGGTAATACATCAGCGCTGGCTTTGACCAAGAAAGTGGTCTACCAGTTTTGACAAAAGTTTCTGCGAGATCTAACGGTCGCTAAGGTTGACTTTTCTAACGGAGTTTAAAACATGCACGACCTTGTTAGTGGGTGTGCTAAGCTTCGACACCTCGCACTTTGTGACTATGCGCTGACACTTGACACAGTTGGTCTCTAGGTGGCCCTAGGTGGATTAAGACCGAGTGGCGTCGAAAAGCGAGATGTATTTGGTGGGGGTAAGGGGGAGAAATTTAACTCCGACTTTTTTCTAAAATCATATATAAAATTGTATGTAATATATCATTTTCGGATAAAATAAGAACGAAAAATATAGTTTCGGTACAAACAAAATGCACTTTAGAACAAAATAAACAAATAGACCAGATATAACTAATACCCAATATATTTTTTTTTACATTTACCTCACTATTTTTAAAACTACAACAAATACCTATAAACAAAAAATACTGGCATAAAGGTAAATTTATGTAGTTTTTTAAAAATATATACATTAATACCTATATCTATATATGTTAATACATATGGAATAAAAAATAATATTTAGCGCGAGTCAGGATGATTTTCGAACTAGGTCGTGCGTGAAGACCGTGAAGCACGGTTACGTACTGTTTAAAACACGCATTGAACACACCATTTATTAGGGCAGATGCCCCGGTTTTGGCCACTGTGCCGGTTTTGGTCATTTTCAACTTTATTAAGATATTTACGAATTTACAAGTCTATGGTTTATAGTTAATGTAAGAGTAAATTATGGCAGAGCAGATGGCATTGTCATCTGTCATGTATCAGTTGTCATTCAGTTGTCAGGAGTCATGGAAAAAATTGGCCAAAACGGACTCTTGGGCCACTTTTTGATATTTCATAAAAGAAAATAATAAGATCTTATGTTAGAATCTTTACAGCGCTGACTCATATAAATATAGTATTATATTTTCAATGACGCCAGTACACAAAGAATGTCATAATTCCTAACGCAAAATGACGGACGTCTGGACAATCAAAGTCTTCTTAAAGTGGCCAAAACCGGGGCATCTGCCCTATATGAAATGCAAAACTTGGCTTGTATTAAAAAAAGGGTTAGAGGAGGGACGGAAAGGGGTAAGTATATTTTTTAAGTTAGTTAAAAACATTTAACTACTATGTGCTCGCTTAAACCCATACGATTTTCACTCATTATTTTGACAAACACGGGACTTAATCGTGTACACTCACATTTATCATTTTCCTGATGTCGTAACGCTCGTGGTCGCAGGCAGAGTCAACGTCATGAAAATTATAAAAGTAAGTCTACGCGATTAAGTCCCTTTTTAGGGTTCCGTACATCGAAAGGAAAAAAACGAAACCCTTATAGGTTCACTTTGTTGTCCGTCTGTCTGTCTGTCTGTGTGTCTGTCTGTCTGTCTGTCTGTCTGTCGGTCAAGACTATTTTTGTCAGGAACGCGTGGAGGTATCAAGCTCAAATTGATATCAAATAATCAGGTCTATTTAAAAGATACAGTCGTTTATGCTCCCGTAAAATCAGAAACGATTTGGCACGAAGCAACGTCTTAAAGTATAGACAATGAAAAATAACAAAAACTAGACAGTTTTATAAAATCATACAAAAATTTATTTATTTATTTATAACTTACTACCTTTTTCCTGGTAAACGCGTAGAGGTATTAAATTGAAATTCATATCAAATACTCAGGTCTATAATACCTTTCAGCTGTAGCAAAACGAAACTTTTATGTCCACGTAATCATAAGAAATAGCAATATAAGTCGCATAATTTAAAAATGAGTATACCTACTCTCAAGGGTATCAAAACCTAAAGGTATTTCCCGTGAACTCAGTTTTATATCAGCGCAATAAAAAGAAACAGCAATTTAACCTTATAATAGGTTTGTACGGAACCCTCGATGCGCGAGTCCGACTCCCACTTGGCCGGTTTTTTGTGATAATAATTACACTACGACTTTGCATCGAATATACCTCCAAACTAAAAATAGAAGATGGGCATATATTCAAACATATTTCCTTTTCAAACACGAACATGTTGTTAATATTGAAAGAATTATTTGTTTTTTTTTTTTGCTTTAAAGTCCATTGTTTTTGTGCTAAATATATATTCCTCATCTTTAGTTTATCCGAAAATGATATATTACATACCCTATTACGTATGGTTTAGGAAAAAAATGGTTTCAATCGAAGCGCCGCGGAGTTAAACTGGTAACTGCAGTATACAGCTGAAGACACCTCGGCATGTTTCAGCAGCTTTTCGTGGGAGTTTCCGGTACTTGGCAACCAAGTGCTGGAATAACTTGCCACCCCCGCTGAGGAATCTAAAAAATATAATAAGTTTTAAAGCCAAACTCAAAACAATCACACTTCAACACCAGCGACAACAAGAAGCACTAAGGCATGACACGAGTTGCTTTTGATGTAAATTTATAGAGGTTATATGTGCTTTGCAAATAAGTAGGTAATTCAATAATAATATACCTATTTTTTCTTTCCTTTCCTCACTGTAATCGAGCGCGTCCATGTATAAATGTACAATTGTTTTCACGTAACCACCATTTTATTCTATTTTGCTGCTTTCTGTCACTACTCCGTGTGTTGTTGTTTTCTGTGTAATCTGTTTTCTTGTCTATTTATTTCCAAATTGTACTGTACAGACTCATAGCATCGAAAAACCAGGCTCATTGCATGGTTAGATGTAGAAACTTTCATCTTTGGTAATTTTGTAAACTTAAATCTCCTTGGTAGTTTATTAATGTTGTATAATCGTTATTTGTAGTATAATCACTTCTTTTCCATGTATTTAGCACTCAAACTAACAATCTTTTTCTATTTATTTAATGTAAGGTATTTATAATGGTTGAGGTTGTACGGCATGGCCTTATGATTATTTGTCAATGTCACGCAGTTATACACCCACAAACTAGGGGGCGCTGACCGCAGGCGTGGAGCGGCTGCGTTCAGTTTTAAGGTAAGGCCGTGCCACACAACACAATTGTCATCGTGGCCCACAAATGGTCTCGCCGGAAGATCAGCGCTGGCTTTCGGGTCAGCATTATGCTGAGGCGGGTCCATTTCGTTGTAAACTCTATTTTTATGTTTAAATTCTTTTTTCTGTATATGTAATTTTTTACTTTTGTATGCACTAAGTTTACTTCGAATAAATTTTTTTGATTTGATTTGATTTGATTTGATTTAAACTTCCCCCCCTTACCCCCACCAAATACAACTCGCCTCTCGACGCCACCCGGTCTTAATCCAATGCAGACTACCTAAAGATCAAGTGCCAGCGCATAGTCACAAAATGCAAGGTTCCCATACAACATTTGAGCTAAGCACACCCACTATGTTGTCTCATGACGTTCAAACGAACCTCAACCGTAGGGTGGTAAAGCACATTTTTGGTCGACTGTACTAATGATAAGGACAGTAGGAACCGTCTTCAGTAGAAGTAGTTTAGTGGGTGAGATATTCAAAATGACGTTCACATTCTCTTACAATAAAGTAGTGCCATGATTATTTTGAACACCTCACTCGCATAGCTACTTCTGCTGCTGACTATACTATTACGTTGGTTTAGATTTTGTTTGGTCGGTTCTCTTTAAGTAGGCTGTATACTTGCTTACCACCGACGTGGTATTTAAAAACAATGTCGTATAAGTAGAGCATGTCCTTATTACATAACATTAAAAATTGTGGCGTTATCAATGAAGAGGGACCTTATTGTCACAACACAACACAAGCCTTATTGAGCTTACTGTGGGACTAGGTTGATTTGTGTAAGATTGTCCTAATATTTATTTATTAATTTATTTATTTATTGTCGATCGCGCTTACAATTACAATGGCTTAAGCGCTATAGGCAATAAGGTCCCTTTTCTTAAATAACGTCTGAAATATAAAAAAATATGTCACGAATAACATTTCTATAGTGTTTAGGCTCACACGCTTGCTTTTTAGCTCAAGATGAAGTCACCTCTGTTGTTGTGTTATATGTATTATATCCTACAGATTAAATGAGATTTCTTATCATATCTCTCTAACATTGATCAAAGCATCATTGCGACATACACTAGACTTCACTTCTCTTTCCGGACCAACTCTATATGTATGATAATAGCTAGGGATACACGCACAGATGTGTCCGCCGGATTTGTCCCACGGATATGCCCGGCGGACACATCCATCGTATGGTACGAATGGGGTTGGCAACTGTCAAAGTGACATCTTCAAAATTGGTACCTAGAAAAGCTAAATTTGTATGGCGCGAAGTAGTTTTTATTTATTTTCGCGAAAATGACTCAATGTTTTGTCTCGAATTGCTCCGAAATTGAAATCCATCCATTTTTGGAATACACTAAAATTAAAATGATGTAGATTAACGCCATAGGGAAGGTTTTTGCCTAAGAAAAGCTTTATGCCTGCATACAAGTTAGGGACCATTCATCGTCTGTTTCTTTCTATCATTGTATGTATCTCTTTCTCTTATTGTATGGAATCTGGAACAGCGCCCTCTGCAAAAAGTTTTCACCGGCCAACCCCATTGGACACGGATGTGCCCGCCAGACGTCTGTCCGCTGTCTGTCCGTTGTCCAATTCGCGCCATACACGGACGGATGTGTCCGCCGGGCATATCCGTCGGACAAATCCGGCGGACACATCTGTACGTGTATCCCTAGCTAATATTGATAATATTTTGATTATGACTAAGAAAGTATGAGTAACTTTCAAAAGTGTTTACGTTATGAATCGTGAAATTTGACGTTTTTATTGTAAAAGTCATTCCTGTTTTAAAACTATACAATCGAAGTTGATAATCAGTCAGACTGTGGGTATAATAATACTTATATTTAATACTTGAGATAGTGATATAGTTAACGAGACATGTTAACTTAAACATCGTGGCATACAAGTAATGAGCTGCAGCAAGTATAGGTACAATACAATCGCCGTCAGATATAATCAGGATTGTCGACATTGGATTACTAACACCATCTATATTCTGTAAACGGAACTAAAGTTAGTTCTGCTACTCGACGCTAGATGGCACTATTCAGTACCAGAGAATAACGTAGCGTAATACAAGATCGTCGCTTATTTTTTTAAAGCAAAACTATAATGGTAATTGTTATGACGTCACGATATACTAATTTAAAAAAATTATATGTAATTAACTAATTACGAATGCATTGATAATATGTAGGTACTTAGTACTTCTACAAAATAATATTATTTAGGTATTTAGGTACCTAATAAAACATCTCTAAATAATAATTGTTTTTCGTGTCTATTAGTACTAAACTTAATCTTAACGACGTCGAATTTAAGACTAGTAGGTATGTAAATAGTAGAGTCGGGGAAAAATTGTAAAATCATTTACCAACAAAATACATCATTTGCTCAAAGGTTAACTGGAAGAGATCCCTTACCGGGAAAAGTTCGCCTTTGTACTTTGGTTTTCTTTTCTCATGTTTGTATTGTTACTGTATTTTTATGTACAATAAAGTGTTTACATACATACAATACTAGTTACGTAATAGGGGTCCTTAAAACACGAGTGTGGTTTTATGAAACGAACGAAGTGAGTTTCATAATAAGATCACACAAGTGTTTTAAGGCCTATAATTACGTACAGTTGCATACACTGCTTTATCTACACACATATTATAAACCCGAAATGATGATTGAATGACTGCCATTGCACGGATTGCACCGACATCGCCATGACCAACTCGATTGTGCCAGCGGTCGGCGGGGCGCGTGCCGGCGGGCGGGGCCCATCCCGGATTTTCATAATGATATCGAATTTTTGCTTATTATTTGATAATAATAACATCGTTACAGATAAGACATTTGTTCTAACTACTAACGAAACAATCTATTTTTATGGTGGTTATGTTATAACGTGCAGTTTTTGAACGCATCATGGAGGGTTTATGATATGGGTGTAGATAAAATAATTTATTTAACTAGATGGTAATACGTTAACAGGGGTTTGTGTAGAGTCGAGTGTATTATCTATGTATTATTCAGTAATGGTGAAATTTACCTTAAAGATGGGCACAATAACTCTTGCTTATCGTATGCTCACGCGATTAAGGCAATGAATATTTTCATTGTGGGTTTGTATCCACTGCTAATCTTGAGTTACATCCTGCACACTTGACCCCGCTTTATGCAAAAGTGAGTAAAGATAAAATAATATAAATACGAATTAACGGTCTTATGTCTGTCCAGAAGGCCATCCATGGTTGCCATTTTATCACTTATCTCGCTATGCGTCACTTTCACACTTACATACTGAATTTATTATCAATAATAAGCGTTGTAAGTAGGTACAATAATAAACAAAAACTTAAATATAAATTAAAAGCTACCTTAAGTCAAAACACTAAACTAAAAAATCCCCCCGCGGCATGGTACCGTAGATACTGGCAGCATTTCCCCTTTGTATGGCAATTCCAATACGTTGGGCAAGGAAGCTGCCAGCTCTACGGTCACCAGTGGCATCCACTAACCTCTTAGAAAGGTCTCTGAAGAGAGCATATGTGCACTGGGACCCCACGGGCCAAGGGTCTCGACGCCAAACGGAACGAAGTTATATTCGACGCCGAGGCCCCTATATTTGTTTATTAGAACATACTTGTTAGAACGTGACAGCTATGGTGACAGGCGATAAAAACCCGACCATAGTAGTAGGCTAGCAGCTCTGCTTTTTTTGGCTAAATACATATTTATTAAGTTATATATTTATCGTAAGACATGCTACAAATAAATAGTTTTCTATTGAACAAAGTGGCAAGGATATTATTCATTTGTATATGAAGAAACAATTTCACTCCTTATCCTGAAATTGTTTTACTATGCTCAGAGACTATTATGCCATACAATCAACCAGTAATAATTATAAATCATAATAATTAAAAAAAAACTGTTGCAATATACAATTTACGTCATATAATATTTACATTATTGCTGGACACGTGTCACTGTCAGTTGATAATTTAATTTAAAAAAAACATAGCCTAAATAAATTTTGTTTAAAATTAGGAAACTAAACTAAAGCTTAACTAAGTTTGCTAGGCACAATGTCATGAAGTTAAAATAATGCAGATTTGTGTCTTACTTCTGATACTTCTAATTTTAATATCGCTGGTTCCTCTCGAATAATGCGATCCATAACCTAAGGATAACCCGTAGCGCCTTTGACCGCTAACGACGGTTAAAATATGAGTTTATTTATAACGAACCATAGTTTACCCATTCGGTGTTGCCTGTTTATGTTTAAAAATTTAAATTCAATTTAAATAATATAATTATATATTTTTTTATGGATTGTCAATTATCTGAAATAAATGATTATTTTTTTAACAGTTATTTACATAATTTAATGATTATTTAATTTAATTTTTAATTACTTACTGAAAACAAAAAAAATATAAGAGTAAAAATATAATTCAGTAAAAATATAAATTCTATGCATTTTTTAAAGAGAGAAACTGGAACTAACCTATCATTGGCTGAAGGCAGACAGGCAAATTCAGTACATACATATATTTTTTATGTTAAGCTGGTAACTATGAAAAAAATGCTAATTTATAGATAAAGGAAAAGTAACTAGGTTCAAGAAACATTGAAGTGGTTTTAAAGTTATTTTATAATATTACAACTTTAGGTTAAAATTTACTTATTTTAATCTAATAACGTATCCTTTTAACCTAGTTTGTTACCTAACGCATTCCGATTGTATATCAAACACTTTGGTCTTATCTTCTGTCAATGTATTAAATGTTGTTATTAGTATATACATAAATAAAATCTGTGCAATAAACAGACATCTCCGCGAATATAATTACAATATTTAGAAACGGCATAAATAAAACCAGTAACTTGGAGGTAAAATACGACTATAATTTGTCAGAGAAGGAGTGAATAATGTTTCAATACCAAAGTAAAAAGTCATAAGTGTTTAAGAAATGTACGGTATATACGACATTCTGGTTCTGAGAGGAGCAATGATATTGAAAGTTATGATCTTAGATTTATGTTGTGCTATTTATAAAATGCAATCTAAAGTCAATAAGCTGAGGGTACATGCAATTAATTTTATACTTCCGTGTTTCTATTTTGCAAATGCTAGTCTGCATCTGCTTTAAACCCTTATGCTTATGCACCCTCTTTCAGAGTAATAAAAAAAATCTTCCTTTGAGGCAGAGCACTAAATCTGTGGCATGAACTTTTCAATGACAACATGTGAAAATAACGTTATACATATTTATTCATTCATTCATAGAAACGAGTGAAGGGTACTGTGAGGTTTCGTGTAGCGACAGGTACAGTAGCCAGAATGTTGTTGCTTATTTATAGGGCTGCCATCTCTAAATTCACCGAACCCGGACAATAATTTAAAAAACCCGGACATTTGGCGTATATCGCATTTTTTCCCCGGACGTGTCCAAATTAGCACTAAAAAATTAAATTCAATGGGTTGTTTCCTCACATAAAAAGTGTCTGGGTTTTCCCCGGACACTTATTGAAAACCCCCCGGACGCACCCCGGACAGCCTCCAAACTAGGACAAATCCGGGGAAACCCGGACGGATGGCAGCCCTACTTATTTAGCACCACCTGGGGGACGGAACTTAAACATTACACTCTAAATGACTGACAAAATGCCATACGATCAAATAAATAAAACGTCATACTTTTAAAAATGACATCGGGATGAGCTGGAGTGACGTTAGGAGCGCGGCTGGGGATCGAGAGACGTGGCGTGAACTCGTAAAGGCCCTTTGTACCTCTGAGGTACCATAGGAACAACAAGACAACACAACACAACATACTTTAAAAAAATCTGGTACCTCATACTTCTTCTCTAAGTTGAAACGCATGCATCGCATATATAGTTACCACATTTTTCTTTTGACAGAACAAGATACAATTTTTTTCATATAAACTTCATATTTTCATAGAAATTGGGCGTTTACAATAATTCGTTTTCGCTTGGAAAGTCAGTGCAAAGTTAATTTAGTCGGGTTCCATGGAAATAACAGGCAAACGAGCAGATGATTTAAATATTACATTTTAATTACTTTAAGCAAGTAGTTAAATACCTCCATAATAAGTTTAAGTAAAATTTAACATGATCATTACTTGTTATTATTTTATCTCGTTAATTTTGCCGTATTACCTTACTTACCAAAATTGTACTTACAAATTACTAGTATGTTTCAGTTATGTTTTTTGTTCAAAAGTACTGGGGAGTGATTTTTGAGATTCGAGTACTCGAAAGTGACATTTACAATTCAGAATAAAACGATGAAATTATGTTTTAAAAATAAAAGCGATAGAAATTTAAAATGATGATTATTTAAACTATTAATTCCATGCGAAAAAATTGGCGACAAACTTTTGTGTGCGATTATTTCGAGCTTGAATTTTTTGAATTCGATCGTCCGGCTGTCAAAAATCGGCCCCCTGGTTAGAATTTAGAGTACTCCTGCATATTGTAATTGTATTGTAACCTTAAAATATCTTGAAATTTTATAATTATTGACCATATTAGGTACAGAGGGTACAATAACAACTCACCTGCCTCCGTTATAGTAACACTATTTTCCCGTCCGTTCTATTTTGGGCTAGTAATAGGAAAATTATTTAATTTAATCTTGTTCGTGACACATAGTGGATCACATTAAAAGGTGTATGCTATATTACATAAACTAGAAGGAGGAATAAGCTTGACGGAACGGCTTGAATAAATATATGCGTTCGTTAAGAAATATAGAATATCGAACCATAAAAAAAAACCAAGTTTTGTATGAAGATGATTGTCATTTATAACAAGTACTTATTAGGAAACAGAGGGCATACCGCGAAGTTCGAAAATCGACAAAACGATGGCCCCGTCTCTATCGCACTTGCATATAAGAAAGAGAGTGATGGAAATATTCGATTCGATGAACGAAGTGCTTCGCGGTTATAGGCCAGGGGCATACATAGTACATGTACCTACTGATGAGCATGAACTTGCATTTTTGACGACAATTCCGCACTACTCATTGGCGCCATCTATTAACGAGAAACAAATAGTTCAGGATGAGCAATTAACTGATGTGCTCGTAATTTTATTAATGCTGATTGACGTTTAAACGGGTTTTCCTTAAAATGACTCATAAGTATAGTAACTAGTTAATAAAGTAATAAAAAGGATTGGAATAATTATACTAAGTTTAGTTTAAACCAGACCATTGTCTGTAGTTGTACTTAGCTTGCTTTAAATTCGATTTGATATTAATGTTTTCGTAATTCGTTTATTAGAAAAAGTGAATTTGAAAATGGTGCTTGATTCACCCCTTCGAACTAGTATAGGGGAAATAAAAAGGATTTCTTCAACCATAATGAGGAGGCAGAGTCAGGTATGCATTTAATTTATTTAGTTATACTAACCTCTCTTTAGGGACCTCTCTTGTTCCTTTAGCCATCAACACAGTGAATCCTCCTGTTCCAACGCGCATGTGACACTTCTGGATTTGCAGGCGTCCATAGGCTACGGTAGCTGCTTACCATCAGGTGGGCCGTATGCTTGTTTGCCACCGTCGTTGTATTAAAAAAAGTAGTTAAGTTTTATGTGTTTAACACAGTGGGAAATCCTTCATTTTTGATGAAGTATAGGAAACATTTTTTTTTGTATTAGTTAATCGATAGTTGGATGCATTTTTATGGTTCAGTCCGACCCAATTTTTACGTATTCAAAGTAAACGTATGCAAAAAATTTGAAAAAAACTGTAGGGTGTATTATTTGATCTATGAATATTTAACACAGAAAATATATTGTATTTGGACCAGCTATATGAAATGAACTCAATAAAATAGTTTACGTCACTCTGGGCTGTAAGTGAGATTTGCCGCCCACGGGCACAGCGGCAAATCTCACTTCACACCTATAATACGTAAAATTGTGTACGCGGGTATTTGTGACCCAAACCGAAGGTAAGGGCCATAAACAAGCGATCTGAGGCCTTCTTTATTACCGCCCTAATGTACTAATATATTAGATATTGTAGAAAATTTGCAATGTGAACGTCGCGAACACAGTAATTTATTGTAGACAAAACTGTCGTAGAATTGTTTCATATTTTATTACATCACGCGAAAGATATCCAGTAATCTCCAATATATGGAACATTATCAATATTATCATGATGAGTTTCATGTTGAAAATCATTATGATGCGTCTTTCAACCATGTGTGAATCATATCGTGAAATATTTTTTGTATTTTTATACTATCTAATCATTGAAGAACACCGGTACGACTGATTCTGAATATTTATGACACATGTTACATTGTAATTCAAGTGGTAAATAAGCGAGGAAAATATGCTATGTAGGCTTTTGATCATCATTGTCATCATCTCAGCCATAAGACGTCTACTGCTGAACATAGGCCTCCCCTTTCATTAAAGGGGCCCCTTTCATTAAGATGGGACCAAATTAGCGATAATATATACGATTCAGTTTTTCGCCATCATCATCATCATCATCATCTCAGCCATAAGACGTCCACTGCTGAACATAGGTCTCCCCTTTGACAGGCGGGTTGGCGCGCGCAGTTTTTTTTTTGTTTATTGTTGTTTAGGCTTTCGGAAGATGCTGCTGCCCATCTCCCGATATATTCCCTTAGCAGACTCCTACTGCAACCACGGGACGATATGGTGGGGGACAATTCTAAAAGGCCGGCCACCCCACGGCAGGGCTTTTGATGGTTGTATCTAAATAAGAATAAAGGGGGACAGAGAGATATTAAAATGAGAATAAGTAAATGCTGGTGATCCGTTTAAGAGCATAAATGGCATCATATTGCGACTAAGAGAAAGTAGTAGAAAAAAATTTGACGCGTTATTTTTTAATGGGACGACAGGTGGTCCCAGCTGGCCAACCCTCAATACAAAACCAATTTTTTTTGTCGTGAAAATTTTTTTTTCTTGGTTTTTCATAATGAGAAATCGATACCAATTATGCCCTGAAATGGATTACCAGATTTTTTGTTACAACTTGTATTAAAAAACCTTAGAAGATTGGGTTGATGTTACTATGGTCTAAGAACTCATACATATTTTATGCTAGTTGTCGTCCAATGACATTCTCTACTGCGACATATAGTGGACTGCTGTATTGATCATGATGTCCGAGTAGATAAGGTGATTACTACTTACCACTTAGACAGGTGTTTTACTTCAAAAGTGTTTATAAGTGTGTATGTCTTCTTTGGAGGAGGGGAGGAGGAGGAGACTACTTTTACTACATACAAGAATATTAATACATGGCCATTAAATAAAATACATATTTTGATTGTAGTCTCAATTTTAAGGTAAGGGACAATGAAGTTCCTGTCATTTGCCTAAAATATTTGAAAAATTACTGAATTTCTCCGTCGAATCATCTGGGAGCCGATTTTTGACAGCCGGACGCTCGAATTAAAAAAATTCAAGCTCGAAAATAATCGCACACAAAAGTTTGTCGCCAATTTTTTCGCATGGAATTATTAGTTTAAATAACCATTATTTTAATTTCTATCGCTTTTATTTTTAAAACATAATTTCATCGTTTTATTCAGAGTTTTAAATGTCACTTTCGAGTGCTCGGATCTCAAAAATCACCCCCCTGATCGTGATCTGACAAAAACTAGGATCAACTGTAAAGCGAATCCTATCGAAAAAGAAATAATTTTATTAAATTAAATAGAAACTAAGTTTTAGAATCACATACGAAAATATACCGACGATTTAAGAACCTCCTACGAAGAAAAGTGAAACGTCAAAAGAAATGAAACACATTTCTAAGAAATTATCAAAGAGGCGCGTCACTTTTGTCAGTTAGACTATAGTATCCGCGGAATTAAGTGGCGACTGAGGTCATAAAACTTCTCTTTCACACTTGCACCGCCACGGCAAGAGAGAAGGAGACAGCGTTATGAACTCAATCACCACTTAATTCTGCGGATACTATGAGCATATTTGTCTTATCAATCCTTATCAATCAAAGAATTAGCAATAGATAATGAACAAAAGCGAATCAGTTTGTGAAATGGCTAGTTGACTTTTAAATGCGAAGTGCGTGTATGTTATTGGATTTATGTGTAAAAGTTTTCTTTAAACCACTTATGTTTTAAGCTTTAGTGAAATAGATCTGAATATGGAATTTCGGACATATGAAATCGTGCCGGTAATGATATTATATTATATATTTTTAGTTATTTAATGAGTAGTATTGCGCAGTATTATACATATATAAGAAAAATCTTATTGTAACATGTAAAAAGCCATTATAAAAAAATATTTTTACTAACGGATCCATCGGCTGTGGAGTCAATAAACTACAGCAATCAACATTAATTATGTTGGCATTCGAACAAACTTATTTTTATTTTTTTATTTTTGGTGTCGTTCCGCATTAAAAAAAACTGTAATTCAATTCGCCTTGTAGGTAATTGAACGACCCGTACGTACGAATAATTGACAAACTTCATTTAGTAGGCATTTTATGCTACCGTGAAAAGCTTAATTATAATAACCAAAAATGTTCAAATTACGGATGCCAAATGGCATTCTAAACTGAAATAATATTCTATAATTCCTTGATTCACTATTTAATACAATACTTTTTCTACGAGTGCTCGAAGTAATCAAAAAGTGCCCAAAACCTAAGACGTAATTTATTTTTGCGAACTTTTCGTAGGTTTGTGTGACTTGCAAAGTCGATGCAATGGTAACGTTGTCGGACTATAGCCACGTATACCTATTTATATACTAGTAATATGTCTATGTATAGTAACCTACTTCTATATTTAATTGTATGAAACACCGTTAATCCCCGCCCGTTAAGCCCCTAACTTGACACTATGACGATCAATTTTTAACAAAATCAAAGTCAATATTGTGTTTATTCAAGTAGGCATAGCAACAAGCACTTTCGAATCGAAACATTATTGTGATGACAGTAACGTCCATTATTACTAATATTAGTCACTTAAATTATCACTTTGTTATTACAATATACAATGTGCTTCCTGTACTACCAGCAATAAATTAAAACGTAGATTCTACTCCTCAAACAACAAAAATTTTGTTCAACAACTTTTTAAAAATATGTATTTTGTAGTTTGCTTCTTTTTCATACAAACTAAATAGTATTTTCAATGTACGTTATAATCCATCTATTTGACATTGCTTGTCACCCTACAGACCATCATCAATTTCGGAATACATCGCGTGTCCGGAAAAACTTTAAAGTGTCCTAAAAATCAAACCATATGTTATTATTAAAAGTCGCTAAACAAACGTTGTCTGGTTTGAAGAGTACAATTTACGTTTTAATTTATTGCTCCTATTACAGGAAACACCCGGTACAAACGCTTACTGAATTACTGGCGTATAGTTACTTACGTAGGTAAGGTACCTATAGTTTGCGGTTAGGGTACTTTCCAGTAGATAAACTTATTTGTTACGTTGCATTCATAAAATCAAAATTTCAAAAATACACGGGAAAATCCAGATGTAGCGTGTTTGCGCTTTAAATAATTTAATAATGGTTAAAACTTTTACGAAGGTAATGTATTCATCATATAGTATTATGACGTCACAATATTAGTCTCCCTTATAAACTTCATATAGCAAATCGTTTTGACGTTTTCTAAAGAGTAGCTGATTTGACTTCGTTCATAGGAAAGTATAGCCTATAGTTTTGTGTGATTAAAAATACGTTGACCATGTAAATAGACAAGACACACAGACAAACACACAGACAGATAGACAGGCTGTAAAGGAGAAGGAAAATGACAGACAGGCATGGAAATTGCTCCAGCGACAAGAGCCTAGCTCTTAAATATATGATGATGACAGTAACTATTTAATATTTATTAATCCATATCAAATACTTTTCTTTGCGATGATGTGTGAATTAATATTATAAAATTTTAGTGAATTTAATAATTTAAGGATGTCAAGCGATTTGTTGCAAGTATACATTGACATACCTACTCAAAAAAAATTAAAAGAAATGCCAATGTTCTGTGACTAAGCTGTCGGAAATTACAATTTATTTTTCTTTGTAAAAGCAGTGCGTAGTATTTACAAGAAAATACTACGTTTACAATTACAGTGCACTAAAAGAAGGTCATTCGGTGGCTTTGACATTATTATTATTCATTTAATATTGAAAGTTCTCTTATTATTAAATCTTTTAAATTGTATATGATGGGAAAAATTTTAACGTATCAAAACATTATCAAAATGATCTAGGTGTAACACGTGTTAGTGTCTAAAAAGTAAAGATATACCTACGTACAGTCGCCATCAAAAATATCGGAGCAGCCAAGGTACTCAAAATTATCAGAACATGTTCAGATATTCGTGACCACCTTTGGCGCTCCGATATATCTGATAGCGACTGTACTAAATACGAGTAAAGACATACGTACCACGTACATAATGACGTTTCAGTTACTTTCAGTATATTATTACCTTATGTGACGCACATTAAAATTCCTACTCAGTACGGTAAGTTTAGGAATAACCAACTACAATAGAAGTTAAAAACGTTAATTTTTCACAATTATAACGAAAAGCAACCAGAAACCTGTATTTACTATTTAATATCTTTCAAATATTTAATGTTCGACCTTGTAATTACGAATATTAGTTATTTCTAAAACCTAAAACATTGGTGTATGAAAACACATAATTATAAAGAAACAAAACACGAAATAGAATAATTTATAAACTCAATCGAATACTTATTCCAATCGCTGACTAATATAGGCAAGAGTTGACCGCTCAAAACCATTATCTAATGTTCTCCGATTACACTAAATCATTACGAAGCTCCGAGTCACCCTTCACCGGTTACGTGTAAACGCAACTTAAGGGGCTGACAACAGCCAAATTCTTTTTTTTTACGGGAGTCACTTAGTTTAGTAGCGATTAGTAGGCGACAAAAAATACGGATACTTGAAAACAACTGCATAATACTTGTGTATTGTTATATAGTAACTGCTTTAGTTTAAGTTTAAATTATTTCTTATACCTACTTAAATTGAAATATAAAGATATTCAACTGTTTAATTTTAAAACTAGACCAAGAAAGAGCCGATTTCGTTTGTGGTTAGTATAGGCACAATCTAATGGTAATGATCTGAAATATATAATATAACAAATACTAACATGGTTACTTTCTTTCTAATGCGGCAAAGTCTTTCTATTATTATTATCTTTTGTTAAAAAACAGGTGCCATCAATTTGAAGGTCATTAAATATTGACACCACACCACCTTAATAAATATACAGGGTTTTCATTATGTTGTACATAATAAATAAGCACTCAGAGCTGGTGGAACTTGGGATTTGGGAACTTATGAGTCAGGCTGAGGTCAACATTTTAACGAAGTATTTAAATTACTAAGTTTTATTTTACTTCTGTAACTCGATTTTGACTTCTGTAACATGTGCTGAATCAACTCAAAACATAATAAAATAAATCCTCTGCCATGACATTTGATCCGGTTAAGTTATTTTTCAATGTATGGGAGAGACAAACAAATTAATTAAGTTTTGAAACTACATATTATAGCATCATACCTTTAGGTATAGTGCTTAACGCATGCTACCATCCGCCCCCCTCTCCCTGACGCTACCCCCTCTTTGAGCAGGAAATCAACACTGGCAATATACAATATGACAATCGGCCTTAGCTGTTTTAAAGTAAATTGACTCGTTATTTGCAAAGAAATATGTGACGGTCATATTTTCTAGAACAAACTCGTAATGGTTTAAAATTTAATTCAATCATAATTTTATTGCTGAAATTCCCCGTTTTTGTCAATGGGGCATTAGTTTATAAACATCAATTATTTTAACTAATGCAATGTTTTTCAGTCATGACTACGAAATTACGAGTTATCGAGTCTTAAGCGAAAATTATAAAAAATCACACATACATACATATATACAATCACGCTTATATCCCAAAAGGGGTAGGCAGAGATCACGGATTTCCATTTGCTATGATCAATGCAGCAAAACGGCTCCTCGTGAGTATAAAAAAATATATGAAAATAAAAGCCTTATACAAGGTGTAACAAAAATACTGGTGATCCTTTTAAGAGCATGATTGGTATCGTATTCTAATAACGAAAAAGTAAGAAATTTTATTTTCTCAAAACATCAAAACATTTATCTTGTAAAACAAATTTTGTTTTTTTTATGGAAGGTGATTTAAAAACTGTCCCTTACAAAAAAAATCACGTCTAAAAATGATTCTCCTACTTTTTTTTACTCGCAATACGACACCAATTATGCCCTTAAACGGATCACCAGGATTTTTGTTACAGCCTGTATAAGGCTATCAAATAGGGCTTACCCTATGATTTAAGTTTTGATAACTAACACTTAGGTAGAAGTTGTTTACAAAACTACAGAACTTGACGTTTCAAGGCAGTCCTTCAGAATTCTGTAGCTCTAGTGAAAAAGGGTACAAGTCAAAATGGCTCAGTGAATAAGGGCACAAGTCCTATAAAATGTACGGCACTTGTACCCTTAGTCGCTGAAACATAGTGACTTGTACACTTTTTCACTAGGGCCACTGAATTTTCGGCTTCGTGCCTAAAGGTCAACGGCGGCGAAGGTCGAATGTAAATTCTAAGGTCAGACTGACCTTGGATCGATCGGTGAAAGCTACAACTGAGCTTTAAGGAAATTAGTCTGAAGGTTAGGGTTCGTGATTTATTCGTTTGGAACGAGTTTTCTTCGTTTCTTTGCCTGGTTATTTCGATCTAGAAATAGATAGGATGTTATTTAATAATAATACTTTATGAACAAATGAAGAACTGTGTTGTTATGTAAGGGGAAAATGCTTCCATCAGCAAATTGAAATATTTCAACGTTCAATTCAAAGGTAGCTCTTACAGGCAGGGTTCAAATTTATTAAGATAATTATGGTATCTGAAAGTTAAGATAATTATCAGAATAATTATCCCAGGTGTGGATGGCACTTTCTAATTATTTTATCAGTTAATTTAATTTATTATCATTCAAAATATACTACGGATTTATATTTCGTGCATTCCAAATTCCTAGTCGATGATAATCAAAGGTAAAAAATTACGATAATTATCAAAGTAACTAAATATGATAATTATCCTTTTGAACCCTACTTGCAAGTCTCAAAAATGCCTTCCATTCTGTATTCAACATAATGTTTCTTTGATTACTTTGTTTAATGTTGTTATTTTCTTTGTTTGCAGAGGCGAGATCTGGAGTCTCAGTCCAACTCGAATTCTACAGAAAAAACACACAGCATATGGTGGAATGTATTCCTCGACATACCCATACTCATAGCAGGTTTGTGTCCATTTTTATACCACGACGGTGGTCTGATGGTAGCCAGCTACCGTAGCCTATGGACGCCTGTAACTTCAGAGGTGTCGCTTGCGCATTGACATCCCTTTAGAATCCTTTACACTCCTATTATTATTATTTTAATACCGTGTCCGATTGCAATATTATGTAACAATTAATGTAAAGGTAAACACTAACTAATGGCATGACTGGTAATAAATTTAAATAAAAAACTTTTAAAAACAAGCTTTTATGTGAATGCTCTAAAAAGAGAAAATAAGCTTTTGAGTCAATCAAACTTTTTTTATAGGAATTTTGTACAATTTTATGACATAAAAGCTTGTCGCGAGACTTTCCCGTGTAAAAGAGATTGCTCATTTATATCGAGGAAACCTTATGTAAATATTGAATATTATAACAAAATCATTGGTTTCATTCAGTCCGATGTTGAGTACTTATTCGTTGAGTAGGTACATTTAATTATTGTCATTAAAAATTATTTGATTTACAATTTTATAATCCACGCCGCAGACTTCGTCAGACAGATACAACAGTAGGTCAACCACAGGCTTCGACACATACCAATATATTGTCATATAACTCGTTATTGACTTCAAAATTCACTTCGTGATTTGTTATTGTATTGCAAATTTGTGTCGCTTTCGTTTGACATATTAAAAAGATGCAACTAGCGTAACAAAAACAACTCATTAACTTAATGATAAATGACAAACCGCCAAGTAGCACTATCTTATATGTACTATATATACTACATCCAAAACACGTAAATAACACTTGACTTAAATTTGTTTTTAAGAAATACATTGATAATTATAATTTTAATTCATGAATAATGGGCTGGGCACATTACATATTTTAATTAATTTTACACTACCGTCATAGGATTACTTGGCTACATGGTTTCACCTAAAATATGTGCAATCTCTTTTACACGGGAAAGTCTCGCGACAAGCTTTTATGTCATAAAATTGTACAAAATTCCTATAAAAAAAGTTTGATTGACTCAAAAGCTTATTTTCTCTTTTTAGAGCATTCACATAAAAGCTTGTTTTTAAAAGTTTTTTATTTAAATTTATTTTTATGTTTTTAGTTTTTAAGAGACATGTTTCGTAGCCTGTACATTTCGACTAACACATCGTTTCGCTGTGTTGACCGGTTTCTTATTGCTTGTTAATTTTAGCTAATAGAAATGGCCATTGGGTGTGTTACCTGATATCAAAGTAGGCAATAGGCATCAAAGTAGGCATGCTGAGTTTTTTTATCATAATAGTGATGAAACACTTACGGGTATGCTATTTCTGTCCGCTAAACCATATCAGGTAATTTAAAAATTCTTGAAACACACACTTTTTTGTTATATTTCAAAAAGAACATTATGTTACGGAAAAATCCCTAATGACACATTAAAGTTGCAAAACAATAAGCGTAATTAAGTTAACATAGACCTCATAATTTCGAGAAACAGCTACTAAAAACCCAAACTGACAGTTGTGTCCGAGGTTGAATGATAGAACTTCGCGTCGCTGCACTCGCTCGTTCGATAATAGTTATGCACGTATAATTTTCTTTTGACAATCATATACTATTTATTTAGACGGTTCTATTCTAATCTAACAGAACTGGTGGTCCGCCTCGAATTAAGAACTTGCGATTATAATAAAACCCCTCAACAAAACTGTTTTAGGCCTTCTGATTCCAGAACCCCCTGGTCATTCCAGCTCATTGAAGTCTCTTATTATATACCACACCGATACAACCTCAACAAATTTCATGAAGACCAGAAAAACGTTACTAAAATGTTCGCGAAACGAACATTCAAAATTATAAACCCATCGGATGTCACAGTAGGCCCAAACAGCATGAACCTATGATGTCCTAAACCAGAGATCCAGTAGGTACCCCTAGGGTTCAGCATAAAATCTATCTCGTGATACCGGTCCCGACTGCATACTAGTACAGGTCGAATGAGCCCAACAGCATGAGTCTTTGTTGTCCTAAACCCGTGATCCAGTAGGTACCCCCAGGGTTCAGCATGAGCTATATTTTCTGATACCGGTCTCGACTTATACTCATCAGTACAAGTCAAATAAGCTCACACAGCATGACTCTATGTTGCCCCAAACCCGAGATCCAGTAGGTGCCCCCAGGGTTCAGCATGAACTCCATCTTGTGATACCGGTCCCAACTCCTCGTCAGTACAAGTCGAATGAGTCCAAACAGCATAAGTCTATTTCGCCCCAAACCTGAGATCCAGTAGGTGCCCCCAGGGTTCAGCATGAACTCCATCTTGTGATACCAGTCCCAACTGCTCATCAGTACAAGTCGAATGAGTCCAAACAGCATAAGTCTATGATGCCCCAAACCTGAGATCGAGTAGGTGCCCCCAGGGTTCAGCATCAACTCCATCTTGTGGTACCGGTCCCAACTCCTCGTCAGTACAAGTCGAATGACCTCAAACAGCATGAGTCTATGTTGCCCCAAACCTGAGATCCAGTAGGTGCCCCCAGGGTTCAGCATGAAGTCCATCTTGTGATACCGGTCCCAACTCCTCGTCAGTACAAGTCGAATGACCTCAAACAGCATGAATCTATGTTGCCCCAAACCTGAGATCCAGTAGGTGCCCCCAGGGTTCAGCATGAAGTCCATCTTGTGATACCGGTCCCAACTCCTCGTCAGTACAAGTCGAATGAGCTCAAACAGTATGAGTCTATGTTGCCCCAAACCTGAGATCCAGTAGGTGCCCCCAGGGTTCAGCATGAACTCCATCTTGTGATACCAGTCCCAACTCCTCGTCAGTACAAGTCGAATGAGCTCAAACAGTATGAGTCTATGTTGCCCCAAACCTGAGATCCAGTAGGTGCCCCCAGGGTTCAGCATGAACTCCATCTTGTGATACCAGTCCCAACTCCTCGTCAGTACAAGTCGAATGACCTCAAACAGCATGAGTCTATGTTGCCCCAAACCTGAGATCCAGTAGGTGCCCCCAGGGTTCAGCATGAAGTCCATCTTGTGATACCGGTCCCAACTCCTCGTCAGTACAAGTCGAATGAGCTCAAACAGCATGAGTCTATGTTGCCCCAAACCTGAGATCCAGTAGGTGCCCCCAGGGTTCAGCATGAGCTCCATCTTGAGATATCGGTCCCAACTCCTTACCAGTACAAGTCAAATGAGCCCAAACAGCGACTTATTAAGACGATTCTAATTCTAGTATCGGTTAAGAGAAATAGGTACCAAACCAAATCAGCTTCTGATGTTGTGGCTGACTGTACTTTTCTTTAGAAAATCAAGGAGTACTCATCGAGGCGTTTCTAACAAATTAAACTCAACCTGGTTGAGGGATTTTATGGCAGAGTTCTTATGGCCACCTCCTGTCTCCATCATCAGACCAGCTCGATGGTATCAAAATATTGTATTGTCATCCAAGTTACGCAGGTATGCAAAATTTTAGCTCAATCGGACATCAGGAACTGGTTCAAATCTGGCTCGCAAGATTCTACCTAAACATCTAACACACTGACAAACACTGTGAGTTAAATAAAAGCTTGTAAAAATGTGTTAAAGTTTATAACGGCCTCCATAGCCTAGTTGGTAGTGACCCTGCCTACGAAGCTAGAGGTCCCGGGTTCGAATCCTGGTAAGGGCATTTATTTGTGTGCTAATCTCAAATATTTGTTCCTGAGTTATGGATGTTTTCTATGTATATAAGTATGTATTTATATATCTAAGTATGTATATCGTCGCCTAGCACCCATAGCACAAGCTTTGCTTAGTTTGGGGTTAGGTTGATTTGTGTAAGATTGTCCCCAAATATTTATTTATTTATTTATTTATTTACAAATAAATGCTGTGTTCTGTATTTAAGCTAAGTAACGGTTTTTATACTGAAAAACACATATTTCACTCATTAAAATCATCAATATAAAATTAATATTTTCCCGAAATGGTACCGATTCATCGAACCAGACTTAATTCCTTCCCAGTATCGTAATATATGAGTTAAAAGATTTACCGATGATATGTTGTCGGAATTTAAAACTTTATACACAAAGGCTTAAAATTACTTTTACAATAACTAGGGTGATAATAAAATTATGTGTTGATTTTATAATAAAAAGCTATGGTGAGCTTAGTCAGGAATGCAATGAATCATAATGTTTTGCTGCATATTATGTTTGGAGAATATTATTTAAATTAAAACAATCTAAAAAATATAAATACGTGACTTTAAATAAGTTAGAATAAGAATGTAACAAGTTAGTTTTTTTTTAGTAATAATATATCTGTCAGATAGACAAGTTAGTTTATATTATATTCCGACTAAAAAGAGTAGGAATTAAAAAGTGGCGACATCGTAGTGTCGTCCCTTTCAAATCAATCTAAAAAACGGGACGACACTACGATGTTGCCACTTTTTAATTTCTACTCTTTTTGGTCGGAATATACTTCGGGTAATTTTATTTTATTTTTACGTGTTAC
Source organism: Pammene fasciana (assembly GCA_911728535.1). Taxonomy (NCBI): domain Eukaryota; kingdom Metazoa; phylum Arthropoda; class Insecta; order Lepidoptera; family Tortricidae; genus Pammene; species Pammene fasciana. The sequence continues at coordinate 16,732,718 of OU452291.1, read as the reverse complement.
GTTAAAGTCAAATAAAAAAAGTGTTACGATCATATGTTCATCATTATAAGGTGCCGCTGTAGTCACACAGTCAATTTAAAAACCATAAAATCACAAATAAGAAAACAAAATGTTTATGGCACACGTGGGGGCGCTGCATGTGGCAGAATGCACGCAATCGCAGTCTCTCTTTGAAAAAAAAGTAAAACGAGTCGATGAACCTTCCAAGCTTATGTACTGGTTATGTTACTTTTGCAAAAAAAAACTTGTGTCTTATCTTTTTAAACGGCATACATATCCTTATTATTTAATACTCATTGTTTTGCTGTCAACTGAAGTAAAAACATCTTAGTGTATTTTTTATATAAAATAGTATAAGAATTAGTAAAGTGCAAATAATTTGGCGTTAGGTAGGTATAGGTAGGTACTTACTATGAAAATAGAAGCGATCTAAAATGCGCTTTTATGCCGGAAAACATAAATATTTAACATTATATAGGTAATTATTAAGCAAATGAAATTGAACTACTTTTAAAATAAATGAACTAATACCGAAACCTAACTTAATAAATAAATTACTAAAAACTTACTACGATATATACAGTGTGTTTCTGTAATAGGAGCAATAAATTAAAACGTAGATTCTACTCCTCAAACCAGACAACGTTTGTTCAGCAACTTTAAAAAATAACTTATGGTTTGATTTTTAGGACACTTTAATGTTTTTTCGAACACGCATTTGACGCATTGTATTTCGAAATTGACTATGTCTGTAGGGTGACAAGCAACGTCAATTAGACGGATTTTAACGTTTATTGAAAATACTATTTAGTTTGTATGAAATAGAGACAATTTACAAAATACATATTTTTTTAAAGTTGTTGAACAAAAGTTTTGTAGTTTGAGGAGTAGAATCTATGTTTTAATTTATTGCTCCTATTACAGAAACACACTGTATATCTAAACCATTGTTCCTTAAAATCGTGAACTAAAAAAATATTGAGCAGGATTTTCCTCTGGTGATTGAAACTCACACAATATTTTTTCATTCATTATTAATAAAAAACGGGACTTAATCACGTACACATTTGGTATCTGCCTGCGCATGCGATCACGACCGTTTCGGAACGCTCGAAACGTCAAGAAAATAAAAAAGTAAGTCATCATCATCATCATCATCTCAGCCATAAGACGTCCACTGCTGAACATAGGCCTCCCCTTTATTAATGGGGGGGTTTGCCATACGCGCCACGCTTGGCAGGCGGGTTGGCGCGCGCAGTTTTTTTATTTAAAAAGTAAGTGTACGCTATTAAATCCAGTTTTTATTTAAATAATAAATTTATTCTGCTAAAAAAGAATCGACCTTACAACCAAATATGGTAACTGTTGATAATTTGTGTTACTCCATCGAAATGGACTTAAAAGTAAAACTCGCTTACTTCAAAAAGCGTTCTACCAACATATGCTGCTTATATGAGCATTGTATATAATGGCGTAACTGCCAATCATCCGAGGGTCCCTTTTTATATGACATGCCACATAAGCCCTTGTTGTTGTTTTATACTCTTGAAGAATCTCTACCATCTGGCCAAAGTATGCTTTCTTCACAGTTTTTTACAATGTCCAAGTATTTTATTCGCAGCAATCTCGTTTGCTTGGTTTTTCGAACAATGCTTCGAATTCCGAGGCTCAAAGGAATGGAAATTCCTTTGAGCCTTTTTGAGGAGGCTATATTTTAGTTTCATTTCAGACATTCATAGCTAACTCGTTGCAAAACAATCCTTCTCTGGCATTCTTAAACTGTTTGCATTCCTTTGGTACAGTCGACATTAAAGATCTGTTTACACTTTTGCACCTTATTAAAAATGAATAAGGTGAAAATGTGAGTAAAATACCTAGATTATTTTATTTCTAATTCTTGAAAGAACGCCGACTTGCGGCAAGAATTTATTTTGTTGGTAGTCAAAGGTCTCGTTTACGATTACCTACTTATTTTGGAAAAACAACAGTTTACGATAGCTAATTAATTATTCTGAAAACGATTTTATGACCATAACACTATACTCGTACATTATCCTTATTTATCAATCTTTGTATTATTTGTTCCCTTAAGTTCAGTACAGTATCAGTAGTACAGTGATTCAAACTATACGGAGACATGAAAGAGTCGAAAACGTGTACACGGTATGCACAGTACCTGAAATAACGTCTTTAATCAATGATTTCAAAAAATTGTGATAACTAATTTGTTTGCATCTCCGGAATTGTTCCGGGATTCCGGAGTTAGCCCATACAAACAATTTCGGAGTTGCAAGCCCTTGTGACCCGCTTTTACGGCGTTACAAACAAGATTGTGTCATATATTTTTGCGCACTTCGGTGTGTAAAATATTATTACAGGCGACTGTACCTAATGTCAGATTCTACGGTTCCACGTGTTTTTAACCTCTACGGATAGGATGAGCGTCAGATAGGCTTATCCAGAGCCATCATTATAATAAAAAAAAGGGTATGTTACTGCGTTTAGCTTTAGTCATGCCTTAACGAAATTATCTATGGTATGGTACGAGTACTGCAAATGCATTAAATTACCCTGCAAATTGATAATAACAGTAACCTATAAATCAGCGTATCCACGTGACTAAAGGACGTTAATTACACTCCATAAATAGTTTATTCGATTAACTGCCAATGGGTGAATTATTAAACTACTATCGCCATCTAGTGGTGAGTAGCGGAATCTTAGTATATTGTTTTATTGTTTCTGAGCGAAAAGGCTCTTGTTTTTTGCTGGCCCTAGTGTTAATTTGATTTTATAAAACATGTAAGTGAAATTACAGTTTTATTAAACTAAAAACTGCCTACTTTTTTTATAAATTCTTTCCTATAAATATGTAATGTAAATTTAGGTTATTTAATTTTTTCCTAATGATATTAGAGCAAACAACGCCGAGAAAAATGTCAAACATGGTTTTGCACTTTCATTTTACTTATTTCGAAAAGTCATATCTGTCCGCCGGGCATATCCGTCGGACAAATCCGGCGGGCACATCTGTGCGTGTATCCCAAGCTAATGTTTCACATATTATTTGGAAATCCAATTATATAATTTTCTCCTGAAGCCAAAACGCAACACTGACTCCTATACACATTCGCATAGGCACGTGCATTTCCACATGCTGGATGCAACGTGCGAGGATGCTCGCAATTGAGATCGTAACACCAAATGGTCGTATGTCAATAGGTAACAAACAGATGTACGGCTGTTTTGATTTTGACTTACAATGGTGCTGACGGGAGACGATTACATAAAGCACCTACTAGGTTTGATCGGTTCTAGAAACCAATGCGTTATGTAATTTTAGGGTTCGGTATATATCGCTGTGTGCATGACTGTGGCGCCATCTCTTGAGCAGGGGGTTGAAGGGTGTTTTTTCTTTTTTATTAATGGCATATACTCCTTGCTTTTATGAAATGTCTCTGGCTGATTCACTATTTTGACAGTTGACCAGGTGATGTCAAATATTTACAAGAGCCCAACTTCTTGTTACACTGCGCTGCGATCGTTCACGTTATCCCCACCATGCACTTCGCTCATAGCGAATAAGGTATAACATAAATGCTGGTGATCCTTATAAGGGCATAATTGCTATCGTATTTCTATTATGAAACAATCATTTAAAAAAATCTCGCGTCGGCTGGGTCGACGTGAACCGCACAAAAAATTTTTTTTCGCTCCCAAAAATTTTTTTAGGTATCTTACTTTTCTCACTCGTAATACCTGTACCTACCTATTATGCTCTTAAACGGATCACTAGTATTTCTGCTACACCCAGTAGGTATTTATAAAATAACCATACCATGTTACACAGAATTAGACAAATTCACGTCTACAAGAAATGTTTTAACGTTACATACACATCTTTAAAATTGGTTAATAAGGGATTTACCCAAACCAAAGTGTAAGGGATTTATTTTTAGTTTTTAGATAATTTTAAATGAAATATATTTTAGTGTCCTCTGCGGAACCCCGGAGCTGTAGTCGAACTCACGTTTAGTCGAACATTGATAGGAAAATTGTATGTAAGTTCGGGCGGGGACCAGTGATCTAATGATTTCGTTTTTGATAGTATTCCAATTGCCGTGGGGTGCCCGGCCTTAGAATTGTCCCCCACCATATCGTCCCGTGGTTGCAGTAGGAGTCTGCTAAGGGAATATACCGGGAGATGGGCAGCAGCATCTTCTGAAAGCCTAAACAACAATAAACAAAAAAAAACAGCGCGCGCCAACCCGCCTGCCAAGCGTGGCGCGTATGGCAAACCCCCCCTTTATAAAGGGGAGGCGTATGTTCAGCAGTGGACGTCTTATGGCTGAGATGATGATGATGAGTATTCCAAGTCCGAGATGGGCTACACTCTACAGGGTGGGTCAGTGAGGGCATCTACCAGATTGAAAATGGTCTTAAAAGATCTTGCCTTGATATAAAATTAATGAAGATTCGCGTTTACAGATTTTGGAAGAAACATCTATCGAAAAGTATGCGCTAGTAGTTCCGTCTACACAATCTCAATTCGAGTATTACAGTCGCCGAGTAGAAAAATGAAATTTTCAGAGTTTGAATAGCATACTTACGATTCCATGATTCTACCTACCTATAAGTATATAAAACTTAAGAAGGAGGTGGAAAACAAATCTAAGAATGGCGTTCAAGCGCCCAATTTGCAATGAGTGTCCAATTTACAACATCCAGTGGAAATATTTCGTCTAGCTCATACCATAATTCAATCACAAAAGACCATCAAGGTTTTTCCTCCCCAAAATGGATTCAGCCTTTCTTAAGGAATCAGGAACGGCTAGATTGGTCAATTGACTCGCCATTTTGCCAAACGATACCACGCGTCCGTTACGAGTTCAAAGTCAATGTCAAATACCGCGAGGGTGATCTGGGTATTGCGAAGTAAGAAAATAACACTGTTAAATTGCGCTTAAGGCCATTCCTAGATTCGGACAAGCCACGCATTTCCGTTAGAGACAAGTTTATGGCTCCCGTGCACGAAAGAAAGAGATGCAGCGCTCTTAAGAATCAGACTTTTACCGAATTACGATAAATAAGCGAATCTATAAAGTTTTGTCTAATTTTGCTTCTGTGGCTTTTTAGATAAATAAGAATATCATATTTTTTTACTTAGTTATATTGCTTAATCTCTTATAGTTTACGTAAGCTAAGAAAAATAAGGGGAAAAAGGACCCAACTTCGGATTTTTTTTCTATAGAGGCAACTTTCAGCAATCAGGTTTCGGCTTGTACCAAAAACATGAGTATATAGTCTAATAATATGTATTCGAAAATAAATACAGTTCCTTTTCCCGTTTAGTCACTAGAGCGTTTGAAAAACCTATAATTTTTCAAAATAGCCCCTTAACGGTACGGTCAGCAGTATCCATTTTTTTACACTGGAAATGTACTCTTTTATGCTTTGGGCCAATTCTATTTTCTCGGAACTCAGCATGACTTTTCAGAACATGTGCGATGGGGCTTATCTTTGTATCACGTAACGTAGCAGATCTTTAGGGTCCCGCCCGTACTATAAGTATATGATTTTATCCTCCAGATACACGTTAACAAAAGATTCAGAATTAAATATTACCATTCGAAACAAAGAAAAGTCCAATGACACTAAGATCGATAACAAGTCCGACCTCAAGCCGACCGTAAGGCGGTTCAACGACTGAAAATTGTAAAATGACAAGTGATTTATCTATAAAAATGATTGCGCTGATTTAACGTGAATAAATCTGACTTAAGGCTGATGAAGTGGCTTTGGACACTTAGCCAATCGGAAATAATCGGATAGAATTTGTAAACGTCACCCAGATGAAAAAGTGTGAGAATGCAAGCGGCTGCGGTTCCAAGTTCCAACCTTCCGTACCTCCACAATTTCCACATATAATATATATCTTAATCGAATCCTCTGATTTTATTTCAGATTAAAATATGAAAAAAGTTTTCAGTACTATCATTCCAAATCAAAAAATTAATGCAGTTACAGTACCTATTTTCAAAAATTAAATTGTGGCGGTGGTAATCAAGTCTAAGGCCTGCTTGAAAATGTACCTACATCGATAACTTACTATTTTTATCTCGCTGCTATTAGACCACCATTGTTTTCTGAACTTAACCTAACATTTTCTCCTCCACCGGACCAACAATTTCTTGTGTGGGGAGCAGTAAAACCTGTTCCCAAGTATTTGCAAAAAAAAATTTTGTCGTAAAAGATTTATTTAAACCACAATCTTGCTTGACGGTGAGTCGCAAGTAGAGGACCACCCTTTTTCAAAATCAAAGTTTTTGATTTTTGATTCCTCGAATTAAAAATGTATTTCTTTATTTCCAGTTTTTGCCATCATTGGCTTGTACGAGTATGGTATCATTCCCTCCTACAAGAGCGGGTTCTTCTGTGGCGACCCGAATCTGAGCTATCCATACACAGGAGACACTGTTAAAGATGGGGTGCTGGTACCTACTATTCTTCTGATACCTTTAGTAGCTGTAAGTATTGCTATGAATAATAATCCAGATACTTATTAAACATCACTATTGATTCTTACTGCTGGTCAGATCACCACATACATATGTACGAACATATATAGGCCTTTAGGATCTTTGCATGTATATTTCGAAAGCTGCTTACAATTTTCCACGTTTTCAACTACCAGATATTTTGAAAATTTTCCAAAACTGATTCGATGAAAATTTCCATATAATTATTGAATTTGCTTATAAAAATTCTGGAAAATCAGTTGAAAAAAGGTTACCCGTAGAACAAACGAGTGCATTTTGGCTGAAGATATTAAAACGAAGACTCGCACTTCACTTAGAATTGTTCCGTTCTCGAAAACGTTCTTCGTTTACTATGGGTAATATTCTCAACCAAGATGCAAGTTTTCAGGGTTCTCCATATGGCCTTTTTTATATAATTTACATTAAGTTATTATATTGATAGGCGACAAGAACAAGATGCCATGCCATGTGGTGTCTCTTTTTTTTATAAATAAATAAATATAATGGGACAATCTTACACAAATCAACCCAGTCCCACAGTAAGCTCAATAAGGCTTGTGTTATGGGTACTAGGCGACGATATATATAATAGATAGATATAGATAAATACTTAAATACATAGAAAACATCCATAACTCAGGAACAAATATCCGTGATAAACACACAAATAAATGCCCTGACCAGGAGTCGAACCCGGGACCTCTTGCTTCATAGGCAGGGTCACTACCAACTAGGCTAAGAGGCCGTTAAAATGTCGTCAGTATCTTTTATAAACTCTCGCATTATTCTCATTAGTCTTCTGATGCTATTTTTCAACTATTTATAATAATTGAACATTTCTTCCAGGTCTTCATCACAGAACTCCTCCTCCTCGACTCCGACTATCTCCGCTCCAAGCCGCTTGAGGCTCTGCGGAGAACCGGTCTGCTGTACCGGAACTACGCCTACGGTCTCATCTTCAACCTTTTGGTTGTGGAGGTTATGAAGGGCATCACTGGGATGCCTAGGCCTTCGTTCTTTGATCTGTGCAAGCCGGATACTGCGGAAAATTGCACAACGTAAGTTTTTGTCGTCATACCTACATGACTTCCGAAGAAGTTACAGTTGTAACTTCTTCTGAAATATCTATGTTAACTGTCCTTTTGTGCTTTTATATAGATACTTTGTAATATTTCTTAAATAAAGTATTTTTTGATCATTTTAACTGTATCAAAGAGATGGGCATTTTTTACGAATATAAACTCTTGCTCTTTGTAATCAACATGTCTGGAGCAGAAACCTGCTTTGTGCTACGCCATTTGTGATAAGTCATCCATACTGAAAGCGCCCTCATGGCGGCCGGCGCTTACGCCTTTATTGGTTGAATATTATATTTAATCTGTACAAGGACTTCACCGGTAGCGCCTACCACAATAAAGTCTCTGGATACGGATTATCATAGGATATAAAATCCATATTTTCTTGACTTAAATGCACAAGATCTAAAAGAAAATGATTAATATAAGTGCAAGACCGTCTACTCAGCCCATAACTCTTGGTTTGTAGGTATGCGGAGTAGGCTCCATCTTTAAGCGGCATACGTATATCACCATAATATACCTATAGCTTAAGTAGACGGAATTTGTTTACGATCATTTCAACACTAAGTTTATGAATTTTTGAGAATGTCATTTGGTCTTATGAATTCTCCTTACTCCTTCCTTACTTATCAAACTTCTCTGTATCCAATATTGACTGTTTTTCAGGGGCGAGTACATACCTACCTTCGAGTGCACATCGTCCTACTCCTGGTGGAAGCAGTACGACTCCTACCACAGCTTTCCGTCAGGACACACCTCCTTATCTGTCTACTGTGGACTTTTCGTTGCGGTACGTAATGTTTTGTGATTAAAGCTACTGTGAATGTCATCGTAAAAGTAACCTAATTAAATTGTCTACCTTTTCTGTCGTTCAGAATCAATCCATTTTCTGGAGATGACTATAGGCATAGAGTAACTTATATAGTAGAGCAGCACAGCCTAAGAACTTTTTGAAGCTCAAGTCAATTGCGCCCTCTGTCCGAAAGCCCCCTAAAAACATCGAAAATGTAAGAGGAAACGTCACCTAGTAGCTACTAGTGTACTACTAGTACGCTATTTATTACTAGGTGGAGTAGCAGTGCAGGTGACATTTCCTGTGGCCGTCTATATCTCTATAGTCTCTGCTATAGGTTCATGGTTCAGGATGTTTATTTGAAGAATATTACCTGTCATTAGTTCGATTTTAATTTGATATTTTACAGGGTTAGATATGTCAAAAGAAACGTTTGTTTTAATTTGCTCTGTTACATTTTTTGTTATACATTTATGTATATTGGTATCATGTCATATCAAAAATATATCAAAAAGAGATTGGTTTGTGTTAATATAATATTTTAGTGTTTGTTGTTGTTGGATCACAATCTGTTCAGACCATTTTAATGACAAAAGAAAATCATATTAATAACAAATCCACTCCTAGTCGTTTTCTTTGACGAAAAGTTTAACATAAGTACAAAATACATACAATACAATCACGACTATTTCCCAAAAGGGGTAGGCAGAGATCACGGATTTCCATTTGCTACAATCAATATAGCAAAACGGCTCTAAAGTTGAAAATACTCAAGCAGAAAAACCAACCATAAATGATTTAGGCTGTGTTTCCACCAGAGACAAACGAGGATGCGATGCGAGGTGTTAATAACCAAACCTCGCACTCGTTCTTATTAAAAGCGGTATTAGACATTGCAACCGGCAGGGCCCAATCTGTCAGGTTGGAAGGTGTAATTAAAGGTAGGGCCTGTAGGGAGCTGAAGGAGGGGAGGGAGAGGCAAGGTACACAACAGATTGGGCCCTGCAGGTTGCAATGTGTAATAGCCGTTTAAGCTCATTCCTCACAACGCATCCCCGCTAATCTTTGTTAAAAACACATCCTTACTGTTGAAGATGAATGAGATTCTCTAAAGCTGCTTTTACTTTCACAGTGGTACCTACAACGCCGCGCGTTCTCCTGGTCCTCTCGATCGGTGTTCCTCGTCCCACTGGTCCAGGTCTGCTGCATCACGTACGCAGCCGTATGCTCGTTGACCAGGATCACTGACCATAGACATCACTGGTGGGACGTGGCTTGTGGGATGGTTGTTGGCGTACTTTTGCTGCTGTTTGTGGTAAGTCTCTTAAGATTTTTTTTAGGCTAATGGGTGCTCTACATGATGGGGTATCATAGAGACGCAGCTGTACGACGGAACGAGATAGCAATATCGTTAGCTCCCTCTAACGCATATCTGCATCCCTATGATGGCCCATCATGTAGATGAGCTATAAGAACTGGCCCCGGAAAATGTGACACAATAATGAGAGCAACGAAATCCCACTTGTTAGTTAGGTACTATCCTTTTTACCAGGTCCGGGCATCTGGCAGCTAGTTATTGGTGGAGGTCAGAGGTAACTTTCAGTTAGAAAATAAGGAATACCAAAGCACGTAAAAACTGCCGTAGCTAGCTTATTTATACAGAGCTTATTTTAATATTAGAACAAAAATATTGCATATTATTGCGGAAATAAAAACAGTCAGCAATAAACTATGAATCGCATTATCAATCACATTTCTGGCTATTCATGCTTTAAGTAGTTTATCCTTTTGCGTTGTCTCCACCACTCATACTCAAAGGTTGTCGGGAACAGACCGCTTTTACGCGATAAGACCAAATTTTGTCTACTACTCTTATTAAACTATACGTTTTTCTTGTTTTTTGGTCTATTGGTAAACAATGTATTGTATTGTTAAATACTAACTGCCATGGTCGTTTTGAAAACATTTTTCTATCAGCGTCAAATTTTGTGAAGATTATGTGCTCAATTTATATCTAATCTAATCTGTGACTACGTAAAATAAGTATAGATACCTATCAGTCATCTAAATAAGGTACCTACGTTTGTTTTGATCCTCGGCCCTATGTCCCTTGACCCAGTGGCTCGGCTACATTACGCAAGCCTGCGGTTAGGGCCCGATAGGGTCGTGATTGGACCCTTGACCCTTTAACCTGTAAATCCCTCCTAGACCAATTTAATAATAAATAATACTCACAGAGGTGAGTAGTGTACTGAGTATCCTTTGCTAATGTACTTATACAAGAGGTTTACTTACGTAAATATTTTAGGGAATTTACCTCATTACTTTGTCATAAAAATATTGTAGGTATTAATCACTTCGTATATTGAAACAAATAATTTAATGTTTGTTACCTCTAACAGTGTTAAGAATTTCTATAGCTAGGGAAATACGCACAGATGTGCCCGCCGGATTTGTCCGACGGATATGCCCGGTGGACAAATCCGTGCGTGTATGGCGCAAATTGGACACGTATTTATCCGCGGACACATCTGAATAGCGCCATACACTAACGGATCTGTCCGCCAGGCATATCCGTCGGACAAATCCGGCACATCTGCTGTAGCCCTAGCTAATGGTAAAAAGTACATATCTATGACAAAAAGTCACTACACTTGTAATTTCCATTGTCAACATCTGTTAAATACTTACTACTCTTTTTTCTGTATTGGTACAAAATAGTTACATGAAAAAAAAAACTTAAATAAACTATGTAAATACTACCTAAAATTAACTTACTTAAAAATACTAGAAACTAAAAATCTATCTCTAAAATGGGCCCCTGTGGCATTGTGCCGAGGACGCTGGCAGCATTTCCTCGCTGAACTGCAACACTTATGCGTTGAGCGAGGAAGATGCCAGCTCGTTTGTCCCCCGTGACTTCGACCAGCCGTTTAGCCACCTGGCGGTAAAGCTTTTGGGCTGCTGGACCCCACGGACCGAGAGTCTCGACGTTTTTCTGTATTGAAATGAATATGTTTTTTCCCAGGTGTTTCCCATCAGCGATAACTTCTCACTCGTCAGAACACCTACTATTTCTAGAACCCAGCAATCCAGCACAGACCTGCTCTACGACACTTCGAGAAGACGACCTGTGTCTTAATACGATGCAAAAATATTTAGTCTAAATTGAAATTCTGCTACCAACATTGCAAAATCGAGTAAGACGAGAATCATATATTGGGTACAAAAACTAAAAAAATATAGTCATAATTTTGTAGACTTGACTTAATTCACGACTAAATGGACATTATTAATGGATATTATTGAATTGAATTGAATTGAATTATCATCAAATAAAAAATCTAAAGTATTAAGCTCCTCTTCTCTTTTACTGAGTGAAAGAAAAGAATGGAGCTAACATTAATCGTCAGATTTATGGCAAGTGAATAATTTAAATCACAAGGTATTTGAATTCACGTACTTAGTTGTAATTTTCGTAATTTTAGTTAATAAATATGCACAGAATTGATTAAAATGAGATTATGGTAGTTCGAGTTATGTGAAAAATAAGAAATCCCAGTGATTGAAAAGTAAAAAATAATTAGTTAAAATCGGTGTACTGCCAAACGTTGGTGTGCTAGCTAAACGTTATAGCTAGCACATCAACGTTTACCTAATGAATTGTTTTTCATAGTTTTTGAGCGAATTTTCATTTGGTATAGGTTAGGTTAAGTTAGTATGCCAAATTAAAAAATTCTAAGGTATGCAAAACTATATTTACGTCACCTGATGATTCTGCCAAATGAGACTATAAAAAATTTGTTTGGGAAGTGATAATTTGCTATACAAGTTTCGTACACATAGCACTTAAACCATAAATACCATGAAAATTAATACAAAATCCACAGCCTTAAATTAAAACCGTAGAAAGTAAACCTTGATATTCGGATTATATTTTTCAAAGTCTATGGAGCTCCACTAAAGGAGGGTGAAAAGGAGAGGATTTTTTCCTACTCGTACGAAATTGCGGGTGTATAGATGAATTATCGAGAGCGTGGAATTGCATATGTAGTAGTATTGTTTGTTTACAGGCATTCTATATTTGAATCCGCACACAAAGAGGCACAACACGGTACAACCCCTACATATGCAATTCCACGCTCTCGATAATTCATCTACCGGGTGTTTCCTGTAATAGGAGCAATAAATTAAAACGTAGATTCTACTCCTTAAACCAGACAACGTTTGTTCAGCAACTTTTAAAAATAACTTATGGTTTGATTTTTATTTCACTTTAAAGATTATTCGAACACGCAATGTATTCCGAAATTGATTATGTCTGTAGGGTGACAAGGCTGACAAGCAATGTCAATTGGACGGATTTTAACGTACATTAAAAATACTATTTAGTTTGTATGAAAAAGAGACAATCTACAAAATTCATATTTTTTATAGTTGTTGAACAAAAGTTTTATTGTTTGAGGAGTAGAATCTACGTTTTAATTTATTGCTCATGTTACAGGAAACACTCTGTATATGTATCTATACAGGATGTTTGACACATGTACTGACAAATTTTTTTGGGGGTTCGTGGTGTCATTACATTCCCTTTCTTCCTTGAAACCTTGGTCGGTTGGGGGGTGCGGGGGGTTGACGTCGCGCTGACGTCGCGTCGACGCTGCGTCGGCGCTGGTGAGACGCCGACGCTTGGGTGACGACGACGTTACGAAGACGCTAGTGTGGGGTTATCCTAAGACCATAAAAAAAGTTATGGGGCTTCGAAAATCAGATTTTGCATGATTTATGAAAAATTTAAAAAACCGTATCTCCAGATCCGTGGCTCCTAGGACCAAGGAAGAAAGGGAAGGAAATGACACCACAAACCCGCCAAAAAATGTTGCCGGTACATGTGCCAAACACCCTGTATATTGTTAGTGAGACGTATTAAAATATACTTATAGTAGGTACAGTCACGGACTTTAATTGTTGAGCCATTTACGGTTCAAGCTATCTTCTTTTGTATAATACTTACTCTATGATATTTCCAATGTAAAGTGAACCCTAAATGGCTCAACAATTTAAGTCCTTGACCGTACACATAGTTGAGACTCTTGTACATATATTTAGTACAGTCGCCATCAAATATATCGGAGCAGCCAGGGTACTCAAAAATATCTGAACATGCACTTTATCGCCTCGACAATAGAGGCGTTGTTCAGATATTTATGACCACCTTGGCCGCTCCGATATATCTGATGGCGACTGTACGTCTTGTTATTGAATTATTTTGTTAGAGTTAATAAGACATGTGCTTAAAAGCGCATTAAACATATCATTAGTTTAAGTGTCATAGAGTATTTATTGATGTAAATAAAGATTACTTTGAAAAAAACTGTGTTATTTAAAAGTAATATGAAAAATATTTTTGGATTGTATAAAAAGCATTTTAAAATTTCAGTTAAGTAGATACGTATACAAAATGCAATATATTTTAGAAAAAATCTGTGTGTGTTTTATTCATTTCAGTTTATCGTACTAAAACTACTTCTCAGATGCCGTCGTCAAGTTTTAAGCTTTATAAACACAATATGTATATTCATAACATAAGTATGATTCATGTTTAATGTGCAGTCGACGTAAAAGATATGTTTACACTTTTTCACCTTACTCCTTTGTAATAAGGTGCAAAAGTGTAAACATATTTTTGACGTCGACTGTACCTAAAGCGAAACCTCCACTTATATCATATCAATTGCCAGACCCTATCATAGGGCAGTGGTATTACAAACGCTTTATTCGCTAAGGTGAGTTGATCAATCAGGAGAAATGGTTTTCTGGTTCATGCTTCAGTATATTGTTTAAAAGTGGCACGGGAAAGATGTGTACCCCAAAGCTAATAATATAATGGCTGTGACATATCAGCACCGTCGCTCTGCAAATGCAAATGAAACTTTCGTTCGACGTCTAGGCTACCAAAAAAAAAGTTTATCGTGCGAGAATGCATAAACAATGAGGTAAAGTTGACATCAAAGATATGTTTAGGTACACTTTGCAAAAGGTGCAAAGGCGCTGGACACTTTTGCTATTGAGTCGTGTTTAAGCTTCAACTTCCCCTGGTCACTACCAGGAGAAGTTGAAGCTCCTCGTAGGGCCAAAGGCCCGGAGCGTCACACTTGACGCTCCGGGCCTTTGGCCCTACGAGGAGCTCGGCCTTTGGCGTTGGCTCACCTCGACGCTCCGCCGTCGAGCCTTCGGCTCTTCGGGTACGCTTATTAAGAAACTTGACCTTATATAAAGTGCAAAAGTGTATACATATCTTTAACGTCAACTGTACCTACCTACACAAAAGTCATAACCCCACAAATTATCATTGGTTCCCACCCTACATACGTTTGTTTCTATACTTTTAACATTGAAAGAGAAACGGAGATCAATGTTACTCTGCGTCCGTAGGAAACACCTTCGACAAACCTACATGCGATCCCTTAAAGAGTAACAAATTTGGCAGCTGCACTGTCCCATCTGGACCTCGCAGCACTCACCGGATTTTCTTTATCATCTGCTTTCTTACTACTACTACCCCAAAAAAGAAATGCCTATCTATATCCAGTGACATGTAGCCGCATATACGATAATTAAAATTAAATTATACTTAAGGGTTTGACATATCCAAAGATATTTTTTAACGTTTGCAGTTCCATCGGCTGTTACGGTCTCTATACATGGTGAAGACTGGTTCGTCTAAGGTTCGACTCGCTCGCATACGGAATACAAGCCAGGATGTAATAATAGAGATTACATTGCCCAACTCCTATTACGACATTAGGTATATTACGGGATCGATTCCCGTGTGATGCCCTATAGTTAGTGACGTTTACGGTAATTTAAAATAATTATGGATTTGGTAGGGATAATTGAAAGTTTATTGAAGCTTGGAGGCTCTAATGACGTAAATACATGGTAGAGTATTTCCGGAAATAATTGTTGTAGAATGTATGAGCTTCCATATAAACCACGACACTTCTCTTTCCGGACAAACTCTATAAAGGTTTGTAAAGTACAGTGAACTAACACAAGAGATTATTGTGTTTCTTCTTCTTCTTCTTCGTATTGTGTTTTTACCGACTGCTGGTAAGGATTTTTATAACATGACAATGGCAAATAAGCATACGGCCCACCGGATGGTAAGCTGTTACCGAAACTTACGGACGCTTGCAACTCCAGAGGTATAGGTGAGAGGGAAGCATGTTGCCCATCCTTTAAAATCCTGTAGTTACTTATTTACTGTAATTATATTTAAAAGAATCGTGTTGGGAAGAAGAGAAAGCTCGCAAAAAATAGGACAGCTCACTGATTTTGGCTTCGTTTTACGTGCAGTAGTTTCAATTATATTTAATGCTTAATATTTCTCTAAATTAGCAAACTCAACTGTATTGTTATCGTGTTAACATTTAGTAATAAACAATTACTGTCAAAGTAACACATAAATCAATTTAATTGAACATTATCGCGCAAGCGCCCCGCGGATACATCAAACGGTAACTGACATAATTCCAATTAATATATTTCTAATTGTATTAGTTTTCATTGTACTCAATTTCATAAGAATTTACGTCAAGACCGAATAAACTTTGCCCAAATATTAATATATTGAGAATAACAAACATACTTACTCGTAAGTCCTGCAGTCGCCATCAAATATATCGGAGTGGCCAGGGTACTCTAAAATATCTGAGCATGCACCTTATTACCTTCACAATAGAGGGACATAGTGTCGCCCATCGCCAACACAATGCATCTTTTAGATCTTTGTTAACATTACCCACCAGCAGGAACACGACACTTATGAATACCCTCCATAGATTTTATTTTTATCCTTGCACACAAGTTATTTTTTATTTTTTTATAAGCAAATCGCGAGCCGGTGCCACCAAAATAGTAGTGTCGTCCCTTTCAAATCACGATGTTGCCACTTTTTAATTTCTACTCTTTTTGGTGGGACTGTACCTAGCATATATCCCTTGAAGATACGGAACCACCATAAATTGATTCATCTTTTGGAAGCCCATTTTACACCTGAGTCACTTCATATAAATATGCACCTGGCCGTGTTGTGCCTAGATCGATATAAAGGGGAGGGAATGTACCTGGGGGAACCCTATGACTAACAAAGTAACAAACATGGAAGCTAGCGTGACTCATGCTAAAAGGCATTTTGATAGTTATTATTAAATGAGTCAATCAACTTTTTATAGCGCTTGGTTGCTATGGTTACGTCCCTTGGACAGCCAAACATGTTCTATGAAATAGTATGAGGATGTCAAGTTGATTCGCCCAAATGCATTACAGCATTAGAATATTCTAAGCTATGGAACTATCGTAGGCTAATAAAATTAGGTTTTTTCGAAGAATTAATTTCCCAGCAGACTGGAAATCGTTTTAATACCTGCATGTGGTCCTAAAGGCATGTCATCCGAATTTGCACCGTTCCAGGAGGTGTGCATAACTTTTGAGCGAACTTTTTGCTCTTTGTCAGTTTTTTTCTTTTAGCTCAAAAACGGTACGTCCGGTAGAAAATGCCATACTTTAATACTAAAGAGCGTTAAATTCTGTGTCGAATGAGTATCTTAAACATCTAATTCGATTCAGTGGTATAGCCGAAATCATAACTTAAAAATCGGGAAAATGTCTAATTTAATTGAAAACTCATAAGTTTGAGTTACATACCTCATATCTTTGAAAAGATTACTCCTGTTGAAAAACCTATAAAATAAAAGTTGTAGAGAATAAAATTTCACGTTATATAGACACCTCAGTTTCACATTCAGTCATTTCCAAAGACTAAATTTGGCATGAATTCAAAATCGTTATTTTTCGTAATATTTTCTAAGTTGCATACTTTCCATAAATACGAGGTGTTAGGCCTACATTTAATGCATCGTTACAACTAAGAACATTTAATGCAATTCCTAAAACGTACCCAATAAGAAAACTCTTAACTCGCCGTGTTTTTTTTATTTATTTATGCAATAAAGTTTAAATACCTACAATAAAATATCGTAATACTATAAAATAAAAACGGCTACACTCACGGCATTTTAATCACTTCGCGCGACATGTTTTGGAGAGCCTTGGTCTCCATCGTTGCCGGCAACGACGTGCAGCAGTGCGCTACGGGCCGGTTCAAGTAGCACTTCTAGTGCTTTAAGACCTAGGCTCTCCGAAATGTTGCGCGAAGTGACTAAAGAGCCGTGAATGTAACCTTTTTATTTTATAGTGTTAGTACCTATGTCTCACGAAAGTTAAAATTTAATAATATCGTGATTGGACCTCCCAACCTTCATGCTGCGTGCATGCTTCACTTTTGGAGCGTGCATAAACAAAGACAAAAATGAAATATCTCAGAACTGTAGCTAATTAGGAGATTATGACACTAACGTCATTGAAAAATATACTTTAGATAAGGTCAGGAATGTACCCTTGAAATTAATAGAATTAAAAAAAACACGGTGTATATTTTTTTTCTTGAGTACTTTTTAGAAATTTGCACTGAAATATTCTTAGTTTTTCGGATGCATTAAATGTAGGCCTCACACCTCATATATATGGAAAATATGCAACTTATAAGAATTTACCAAAAAATAACCATTTTGAATACATACCGAATTTAGTGTTTCAAATGATTGAATTTAAAAATTAAAGTATCCATATAATTATTAATAATTTATTCACTCCCTGTGACATTTCTTCTATCGAGGTAGATAGCCAGCAGGTCTATAAATTATTAAAGTCACTTGACCCTAATAAATCGGCAGGGCCCGACACAATCCCTGCTACACTTCTTATTAACTGCGCAAGTGAACTTTCAATTCCAATATCCATCATTTTTAGTCGGTCGCTTTCAGACGGAGCAATTCCAGCTATATGGAAATCGGCATATGTATCACCAATACATAAATCAGGCTCAAAAAGTCATATAGAAAACTATAGACCCGTTTCAAAACTATGTATCTTGGCTAAAGTTTTCGAACGTATTGTTTATAATCAAGTTTTTGAAAATATTAAATCTAAAATCATTCCGCAGCAACATGGCTTTGTCAGTGGCAAATCCACTGTCACGAATTTATTGTCCTTTAATGATTTTATCTCATATAATATGGGTAAAGGTAACCAAATTGATGTAATATATACCGATTACAGCAAATGTTTTGATCGAATAGATCATAACATATTATTATTCAAGTTGCAGACTCTGGGTATCCGCGGTGATCTGTACAGGTGGTTCTCGGCCTACGTGTTAAATAGAACTCAGGCAGTTGTTCTTAATGGTTACAAATCGTCCTGGGTCAGGGTACCCTCCGGAGTTCCCCAGGGATCATTGTTAGGCCCACTCTTATTTGTAATCTTTATCAACGACATTGGTTCTTCTTTTATTAATAGCGAGTTTCTGCTTTATGCTGATGATATGAAAATCTTCAAAATAGTTAATAATGAATTTGAAGCCAAATTATTGCAGGAGGATTTGGATAGACTAGATTTGTATTGTAAAAACAACAATTTAGATTTAAACGTATCAAAATGCTTTAGTATGAGTTTTACCAGGAAAAGAAATGTTTATAAAAGTGTGTACAAAATCAAATCCCAAAACCTTATAAATCAAAAGTCCTGCCGGGATCTAGGTGTCATTTATGATAATAAGTTTACTTTTAATGAGCATGTGGAAAGTATTTCTGACAAAGCTTACAAAGCGCTTGGCTTTCTGATTCGTTCTGCTGGTGACTTTAAAAAGATGAAAACAATTAAAATCATATACTGTGCCTATGTAAGATCTCAACTTGAATATGCGTCTCAAATATGGAACCCGTTCTATAAGATGTACGCAGACTATATTGAAAAAATACAATATAAGTTCGTTAGATTTCTCTCTTTCAAATTTAAGCTAACTATAGTGACTATTAACAACTATTTGATGTCATGCCAAAAACTACACCTTGTCCCTCTATTTAAAAGACGATCGGCAAACGATATAGGTTTATTTATGAAAATTGCTCAAGGTAAAATCGACTCTCCAGATCTAGTAAGTAAGGTACAATTTTATATACCGGCCTCGCAATTGCGTAGAAGGCCCTTGCTTTGCATCCCTCATTCTCGCAAAAACATTCGTAAAAAATGTTTCTTCCCACGTACAACTAGGCTATTTAATGAATTGAACGACATGCCCGACGTAGACTTGTTTCATAGTAAAATTAATAATATTAAAAATATTATTGTCAACAGATAGTTAAAGATACCCGACATAATTTTGCGCTAATAGATTCAGACCTGACTGTTAAATAGTGTTATATATTCCTATTTAGAGACTATATTATTGTTATTTAGCATCATATATGTGGAAGCTTGTAATTTGCATCTAGTTGATAAGTTGATTAACCTATGTATATTAGGCAGTAAGCATCCCAAATAAAATAAAATAAAAATAAAATAAATAACGTAAAATTTTATTCTCTACAACTTTTATTCTATAAGTTTTTCAACAGGAGTAGTCTGTTTCAAAGATATGTGACATCGAAGTCAAAATATGAGTTTTTCAATTAAATGAGACATTTTCCCAATGTAACTTTTGATTAATATAACTTTTGATTTTGGCTGTACCGCTGAACCAAATGAGAATTTAAATATACTTATTCGACGCAGAATTTAACCCTCTTTAATATTAAAATAACATTATTTCCATCGGACGTACCGTTTTTGAGCTACAAGCAAAAAAATGAAAGAGAGCAAAAATTTCGCTAAAAAGTTATGCACACCTCCTGGAACGGTGCGAACTCGGATGACATACTTTTAGGACCACATGCAGGTATTGAAACGATTTCCAGCCTGCTGGGAATTAATTCCTCTAAACGCTTTTTACTGTTCTAATTTTATTGGCCTATAAGTGAATTAGAAGGTATATTTTAAGAGCAGTTTTTAAAATGATATGTATTATATGTATACCTTACCTACTCTATTATACTATCCGCAATACTGACTGGCGACTAAGGTAATATCGCTATCTCCTTCACTCTTGCTGCTGCCGTGCAAGTGTGAAGGAGAAGTTTTGCGATTCCAGTCGCCAGTTAGTTTGTTAGAAATATATGACCATGGTCATATATTTCTGGTTAGGCTTTACTATCCGTTAAACTAACCATAAATAAGCAATAATAAGCCATGTTGCGGAATTTCAATGAAACTATATTTTTCATTGAACTGTCACATGAGAAAAAAAACGCCCTCTTGACTTGACAATGGTCATATATTCCTGGGTAGGTTTTACCCATAGGTAGTTTCTAACGTCATTTGCAAGAAACAGTTGACACATAATTGACACAATAGTACATTACAGCAGAGGCTGGGAAAACAGGGATTACCGGCCAAGTAGGTATATCCCGGATAGGGATACGAGGCCGGGAATCCGTTTTCACGCCGAGGCATGTATAGTGCATTTCCGCGCATGTTTGAGAAAAGTCTTTGATATGTAATTAAGAGTACCTACCTACAACATTGTGTACTCTTACGACTGCACTTTGCGTGTTAACTTAATTTAGTTAATTATTAAAACAGGCGAAGTTGAGATCACGGTTGAATGAACCTGAATCGTGACATCACTATTATTAAATATTTGTTTGTAAATATCGAGAGGCGTATTTAGGTTTTAAAATATGATTCCAAACGTTATCATATTTTAAGTTAAATTATAATATTTAGGTCCAGTTACATTAATTTGGTGAGGATTTCAAATGAGTTTGAATTTAGTAATTAAGTAATACATTGGTCAATGCCAAATACAGTTTTGTTGCACTAAAACGGCCACCAAACTGATCTGCAAATGGTTAGTCAATCATACAGACATGGCGGAACTTAATATAATGTTAAATTTAAATGGTTATATTCGAGAAAAATGGTTAACAAAATTAAAAACAACTTAAAAATAAATTAAAACTAATCTAAACTAAAATACATCTAAATAAGGCCCCCGCGGCATCGTGCCAAAATGCTGGCAGCATTCCCTCGCTGAATGGCAATGCTGATGCGCTGCGAGAGAAAGCTGCCAGCTCTCTGGTCACCGGTGGTCTCTATCATCTTTTTGGCTACCTCTTTAAAAAGGGTACGCGCACTTGGACCCCACGGCCCGAGGGTTAATTTAATACACCTCTAGTGTATGTTAATTGCCTAATATTCTCTATATATCGCAAAGTTAAGAGAATTAAAAGCTATTTTTTCACTGCACCCTTATCGGCGAGTTACATTATTTGAGCACGTATAGGTATAAAGAGACTGAAATAATTAAAACATTATAATTCATTACGAACTTTACTTGGGAATTATTTTTTCTACAGAAGAAAACTTTTAAGACCTATGATTGACCCAACAGCTCGTTGCCTATCTATAAATAAAATAAGCTGCTTATCCTTTCACTGTAGCATAGTTGACAAGTAGCTCAGCTATAATCAACCCACGTCAGAACAAAAAACAAAGACAATCATTTATACGACAGAACAATAGTTCACGAACTTATAAAACTTGGCCAATGCGCTTAAAGTAATCCGTTAGAATACATTGTATTTAATGGTCTACATACGACTTAAAGTCAATGCAATAAGAATTAGATTGGAGTGGCTAATAGTTGTCAAAAATGTGTGGGAGAGCATTGACCTAAGTGCCAAATTTTTAATGAGCTTTCATCGTCGTACAATAATTCTATTTTTGGTGTTCCATAAATCCATACCTCGTGAGAGTTTGAATATTTTAAGACAAGGTGCCGCATTATAATTTTAAAATACATTAAATACACAATCTATCTTAAACAACTTCAACACTCAACAAGTAATCAACCAACATTGAAGTTGTATTGTAGTTGCATCGGAATAATTCTCAAGCAAATTCTGACATTTCTGATTCAGACGTTTAGGCGCAAGCTGTATTGCGTAGTTAATGCATTGGAGTCGTATTGAAGTTGTATCATGTCTAAGCGTGTTTTAAAGTTACGGCCCAAAGCACGATTATCGGTAAAAATGTTGGTCCAAGAATCATTCGTTTCGGTTCGTTATTGCTAAGTGACCATCACTAAAAAGTAATAATAGCCAATCTAAGCTTCCGAAATAGAGTTTGCGTGCTTAGGAAGTTAATTCCACGATTAAAAATATACTATGTCCCTGTCATTGTTATATTCTACCTGTGTTAAAAATTTCGTGCAAATTCACCTAGCCGTTTTCGTATGATAAAAGATCATTCCAACATTAAAATATCCTATCATTAAAACATACAAACTTTCGTATTTATATAACATTTCCTCCACCAAATTCTACCTAAATATGGCTACTGGTTTATCAAAAGAAAGTAACACAATATATTAATAGTTTCACTGGATTACAAATCACTCAGCACATTAGCCATGGCTAATCCGGCGCATCCAACCTGTCAACACTATACATCTTCAGAGACACCCTGGATTTGGCTATTTTTGTATTTAATCCCAAATAGTATAGAGTAACGTAATATTTATATTTTAACCGTGGGGTGCCCGGCCTTAAAGTGTCCCCCACCATATTGTCCCGTGGTTGCAGTAGGAGTCTGCTAAGGGAATATACCGGGAGATGGGCAGCAGCATCTTCCGAAAGCCTAAACAACAATAAACAAAAAAAAAGAACTGCGCGCGCCAACCCGCCTGCCAAGCGTGGCGCGTATGGCAAACCCCCCCTTGAAGGGGGGGCCTATGTTCAGCAGTGGCCGTCTTATGGCTGAAATGATGAACGTAAATATTTAAAGAATTTTAGGGTAATTATAATTATATATGATATGACTAGCAGCTAGCGGTATCGGCATGCAAAACAGAGGGCTACTTGAATAATTTTGGCACGAAAAGTGTGGATTTCGCTGGTATTTTGTGGTAGGTAGGAGTTATAGTGGTATTTATGGTATTTTATATATGCTAATCTATAATAGTTATATCTCATCGTTGGCAAATAAGCCGTCCGTTGGCTCGTTGGGTAGACGACATTCAGAAGGTTGCGGGTCACTTCTGGATGAAATTGGCACAGGACCGGGACAAGTGGCGTACACGAAGAGAGGCCTATGCTCAGCAGTGGGCGATAAAGGGCTGATGATGATGATGATGATGATGGCAAATAAGCATAAAACTCATCTGATTTTAAGCGATCCCCGTAACACAAAGGACGCCTGCGGCTTCAATGGTGCTACATGCGCTTTAAAAACATGTAGATATGCTCTTTTCACTTACTGAAACACAGTTTGTTAATTGCAATTTTTTGTCAAAAAATTGGGCATCCAAGCTTTCGCATTATCCACAGAAATGACTTGAATCTAAATCCCATGTTTGACCCCAACTAAGCTACCATAGCAATTACGGCATCGCAAGCATTAATGCGTAAATCTAAAGGCAACCACTTAAATATACCGCTATAGTGCATCCTCTCCAGTGTGTTAGGGTGTCAGTCTGTTTGTTTGTCCGGCCTACGCAGCCGGCGAACATAGAACTCTGTGGATACGGTTTCATTTAAACGATTTTATTATTGGTATCGTCACCTAGTAGCCTAGTACCTACAACAAGCCTTATTGAGCTTAAGAGTCGCCAGGACGCTCGCGTGAACTCGCGTCCCCATACAAACGTAGTTCAGCTCTCATTTTAAAACGACATGCTTTAGAACCACGAAATTTGACATGGGCATTCTAGCAGTACAGATCTATGTCGGTAATTCGTTTTCGTTGCTAAAAATTGTAATACAAAGAAAATATAGCAAAAATAAGTTTTGTATGTAAATCTGTATCTGGCTGTATTTTCTTTGTATTACAATTTTTAGCAACGAAAACGAATTACCGACATAGATCTGTACTACTAGAATGCCCATGCCAAATTTCGTGGTTCTAAAGTATGTCGTTTTAAAATGAGAGCTAAACTACGTTTGTATGGAAACGCGAGCGTCCTGGCGACTCTTAATATCCAGGTCGATTTCTTTATTATTGTCCCATGCTATATAATTTTTATTTATATAAATAAACCTATTGAGATGGAATTATCACGTATCGCATATATCTACTCGTATAGTAGAATACGAGTAAGATGCAACTTGCATTGCAAACCCTTATGTAGATGTAGCATTGATATTGTCAAGAATGCAGAAAATTAAGTATACTTATGTCTACTTATCGGCCCTAGAAAGGCTAAAAAGGAATACTTTATACATATCCGAACTCTGAATCTGTTAAGCATCCTAAATTATTATTTTTGTTTTATTATACCTTACATATTGAAATAACTTTAAGTAAGTACAATAAACGCTCGATTGTCATTTTTTTCTGGTTGCATACACTACAATTAAAGGCATTCAAAAACAGAAGAACGCATTTAGAGAGCTAAAAGATTCAGAAATCGTATATTTTTATCTGCGCTACCATCTCCACTCATTTTCTGTTCCCCGCACTGTATGTTTAAAACAGGATTATATCGTTAAAGTCAAGCCAACAATAGATTCTGTTCAGGCGCCATAAATAGGCATACATAAATAAATATGCCATAACAGCACCCGTTCTGTAAGGGTAACATAACAATGCCATTAAATGAACTTGGTTGACATAATTACGGTTTATTTTGTATTTAACTGTACGAGAACTGAAAGAGAACTTTGCGTGCTTACAGTACATTGTATTCATTGTATTACATTACAATGTTAAGATTATAAAGTAGAATTTTAAGTGTAGTGAACTTTGACTTTTGACTTACTAAGTTTAGTAAGTAGACGACCACAGCCTAAGAACTTTTTGAAGCTCAAGTCGATTGCGCCCTCTGTCCGAAAGCCGCCTAAAGATCCGAAATTGTAAGAAGAAATGTCACCTGCAGAGCTACTCCAAATTTGTTACTAGGTGGAGTAGCAGTGTAGGTGACATTTCTTCTTACAATTTCGGATTTTTAGGCGGTTTTCGGACAGAGGGCGCAATCGACTTGAGCTTCAAAAAGTTCTTAGACTGTGGTCGTCTATATCTCTATAGTCTCTGGTAAGTGCATAGGAATACATTAGGAAACAGGGAAAAAGGCGTCTTTCCGCTTTCGGATAAACGGTGTAGGTACGAGGTTTATAAGTTTAATAAATTGTTAAGGCCTTCTAGCCTAGTGGGTCGTGGTCCCTATCAGCAGCAAGGCCATAAAGATCAATTCCATATATAATTATTGAGTTTACGTACGCGTAGTACGCCATCCGAATAGTTTCCTGCGAATGAGCTGGGGCGAGCCGCGACAGAGCAAAGGACGCTTGAGCAAGCCTACCAGCAAGCACGTCTATGTAAGTATCCCATTTCAAGCCAGAATCAAAATAGAAACCCTAATATCTATTTATTTTATTGATTTATAGAGTAATGAATCACCACACACTGATTTGGCTTTCTTATTAAGAAATTAAAAGAAAGTTCCAACTCAAAAGTACCAGGCTAACATGAACTTGAAGACCACTTCAACTCCTTTCATTCAAATCTCCACCCTCACCTCACATGTCAAAGTAGAAAACTGATCAGCAGAATTATGAAGAAGCTTCTATTGTTTTTGCGGCTGGGACAATGTAGTTGGAGGATGCTTGACGCCTACTTCCTATGTGGCTTGTACTGAGATATTACTGGTTCCATTGTTGCAAGTTATCGACTATTATATTATACCCACATAAACTAACGACTGCCACTTTACAGTACAATGTAAACGTCGTAGTTCTCGACACGCTAGTGCCGAATAGTTGACTCCCCGCCGTCACCTCTATTGCTACCTACCTACTGACATAATTATGTTTAATAATTTTAAATAAAGAACCGACTTTATTTAGGCTATTCCACCTCTCTAAGAGCAATCGACGGCGTATCGATGTGGGGTTCGAGTCCCACTGGGTTGATTATTTTTTCAATGTTTTCAAAGTTTGTATTTGATTTAATAACAAACTAATGCCCAAGCTACTGCAAAAAAAATGCTTAAATCAAATTAAGTTTGCCTATTATATTTGATGAGCTCCCTTCTCCAGGATCCCATCATCAGATTCTGAGCTGATGACTAGACACAATTTAAAATGAAAAAGCTTGTTTCATTTTCTAGTTATTATCCTAAATTCATGACGTGAATCGATGGAAACATGCACTGAAGAACACGACGGAAGCAAATCGCTGCACAATGCAGCTCGATAACTCTTCAGAAGGCTTTCACGGCTTCACATCCTTGACACTATTGTGGTTGGATAAGTGGCTCCGCGGTTGGGTCTCCGAAGTAAGTTAATATGTTCCACAACTGAACAGGTACCTTGGTACTTAGTTATATATAGTCGGAACCAGGCCTATAACCGCGAACCACTTCGTTCATCGAATCGTCTATTTGCATCACTCTCTTTCGTATATGCAAGAGTGATAGAGACGGGGCCAACGTTTTGTCGAACTTCGCGGTAGGCCCTCAGACTCCGAGTGTTCATTTAAAGCTAAATATCTGAATTCTTCGTTACGTACTTTGCAATGTAAATATCTAATGCTGAACCACACTTCGGGTATTCGGCCAAATATTCGTGTTGCGTCTCTTTCTATTTTTATCGTAAAGAGAGAGATATAACACGAATATTCGGCCGAATAACCCGAAGTGTGGTGCCAGCATCACAAATTTTATATAAGGATAAGTAAGTTTTATTCAACTTCTACCGTCGTATTTACGAACCTCCGGCCCAATCTGTCGTGTACCCAGTGTCTTAGCTCCCTAAGTGCCCTAACTTTTATTACACCTCTCAATCTGACAAATTGGGTCAGAGAAATAAGTATGTCTAATACCAGTTTAACTTGTTTCATTAAAAATACTATTGCGCAGAATATGGCCCTTACTTCGGCCTTCTCTTTCCACTAGGCACCTAAGTACTTACCTGTTTAGATGAGCAATACCAGTAGGTACTTACTAGGTAAGGCAGGTCCCTAGCTAATGACTTCCTCGTCCGTGGTGACAGCAAACGGCAACAAACAAATCCATGATTAAATCGTAAATCATTCAGTTGGCGCGGAAGTGAGTCGTTGTTCAATCGCGATGAACCCCCAAATCAGCGCATCCTTGCTCTTGAACGGTGACAAGTTCAAGGTCAACGGAGAAGTTTGGGCACACGGGTTACAGGTTACACACACAATGCAGGTGGAACGAGTGTGTGTTAGGTACCTAGTGTGCGACTGTGCGTCATCGTCACAAACAAATTGCTATAGTGCCTATGAGTAGTCCGAGTACTTTTCGATTTAGGCACAAATGGCACAATCATCATGATCAGAGCCGCCGAGATCATAATAGATCATGATCGTGTAGACGTTGGTCGACCAAGTAGTTTTTCTACAGCCTTAAAGCTTAACGACCTTCAATAATCGCTATTTATGATCAATTTTTTCTTGTGTCGGCATTATAGGCAAACGCCTGTAATATTTGTACTGGATTTCATCATTTAAAATTATGCATAGCAGCGACATCTAGTTTCAGTTCGGGAAGTTTTGTTTGCTAGAAGCAAAGTTGATAACATACTTGATATAGAAACATGTTAGAAGCAGGGACATGTAAATATTTAAACTTTATAAATAAAGGAAATTGATTTTCTGAACTTTATTAGTAAACGCTATTATAACCGCTACAAAATTTTGTCCTTAAGTGTAATTTGGACAGTTACCGTTTGTATTTTTCACAGAAAAATACGCTTCGCTGCTGTCAGTGACATCTGACCTGACAGTGACATTGGCATTTGCCTTCATTCGAAGATTTTAACGGTTACCCGTTTGTGCTTGATACGTTTATTTATTTATTGCATGAATAAAACTGTTTAGTGTTGATTTACACAATGAATCCTTTAAACTACATAAGTGACGAAGAATTCCTGCCATTCCTGCAAAGTTTGGAAGTGGAGAGCGCCAGAAAGTCCTTTGAATGGATGTTTAACGATCCAGAACTATCTGGTGTCTTACAGTGGCTTTATAACAGTTTGGATCACTCCAATGCTTTGAGTGCTCGTGAAAAATACAGGTGAATGTTATCTTTTGCGTATTTTTGCCGTACCAAGTGAGTTAAAGCATATTTATGCTGAGGAAATGTGTAAGATGTTTATATATAGCTTAACAGTATTGAAACTTAATTTGGAAGTTTACACTGTTAGATTTGTGTTTAAAGAATAAATAGAATTATTATTTAAATGTAAGTTACATTCTGGATCAATGTATCTGCAAAAAACCTGCTAAAATAAGTTGTAAACAAAAGATTTGGTATGCACAACCTTTAAGAGTGATATATGGTGCTAAAATGAACCAAACAAGCTAGTTTTCAGTACCACATAGAAATACGAAAAAGGCAAATTGTAATGTAACTATGTCACAAAAACATATTTTCATAAATAAAATTGTAATAACAAATTTTCATACAGATATACAGAAATTGAGCACAACCTTCTTACCACCGAGGATCTAGACAGCTACATAGCATCGCTTCAAGAGGAGTACCATGGTCTCTGCTTACCGGGAGACCAGGAGTCGGTGCAGGCGGCCAAGATGGACGTTCAGATGCAGAATGAGCGGTTGAAGATGTTGGAGAAACAGGAGGCGGTTGTGAGGGATCTTGTTAAAAAGAATGAGTGAGTTACTTAAATTTGGATTCAAATTTGGTTATTCAAAATTATCGAAGAATTATTTGTACTTCCAAATTTAAGCTCTGAGCCTATATATTTTACCACTATTGAAGTTGAGGAAACATTCAAATATTATAAGAGTGAGTGTGAGGGCAAACCAACAGCCATCTGAATATAGAAAGTGTTTTTTCAATAACAAGCCATATTGTTTTTTTTTTTCTTCTGTCTTTTATCTATAATATCTGACGTGTAAAAGTGCCCTTGTGGCCTACTTACTGAATAAATGTTTGAGTTTGAGTGCAAGGTGATTTGGCAGCCCATACTAAACAAAGTTTACTATGGGGCCAACTCCGAAATCTTGTTTTTTTTTACTGTTTCATAGTTCATACATTTCGGCTGATCAGACGTTGAAGTTTTCTATGGGAAAACCAAAAATTTTTTTGGGATTTTGGGGTTGGTCCCATAAAAAAAAATGTTCAGTATGACTTACCTAATCACCTCCCACAATATGGCTAGTTATTGAAAAAACACCCTGTATTTTATATTCAAAAAAATTCAAAAATTCAAAATATATTTATTACATAAATTTGTATTACATTGTGAGGCAGTACAGTGATCCCCACACTAGGCTGAGCCTGACGTGGGGATCTTAGCGAAATACAGAGTATGTTTTAATAAATGAATATTAAAGCTAAAATTAAAACTAAGAATTTTGATTAAGAGTCGCCAGGACGCTCGCGTGAACTCGCGTCCCCAAAACATAGCAAAAATAAGTTTTGTATGTAATCATAATCATAATCATAATCATTTATTCCTTGCAACCATGGGATTATAAAAGGTGTTCTTAGAGTTAAACCAGTACAGACATGGACCCTACTAGGGCGTAGCAAGACTTTATACTTATACCTAATTTACTATAAACTAAACTACATATATGTTGAATTATCAACGACATTTTTCTATTATCTGCTAGGTAGGTGCTTGCATCATTTTTATCACCTACACTTTATCACAATTGAGATCTTATATTTTACTAATTACATTTACAATACAATGGTAATGGACAAGGGCAATGTTCCATGAACTCTTGTAGAGAGTATGGGCATTCAGTTATTAGATATTTTTTAAGTTTATTTACGAAGATAGGATATTTAGTTTCGTCTTTTATGTCCTGTGGTATTTTATTGTAGATTTTAATAGACATGGAGTAAGGGCCGTTGTTGAACATGTGTAGGTTCGCGGGAACTGCTTGAACGAGTTTATTGTGATGGTGATTACGTAAGTTGTAGGTTTGGGGGTAAATCTGTGTCTGGCTGTATTTTCTTTATATTACAATTTTTAGCAACGAAAACGAATTACCGACATAGATCTGTACTACTAGAATGCCCATCCCAAAGTTCGTGGTTCTAAAGCATGTCGTTTTAAAATGAGAGCAAAACTACGTTTGTATGGGAACGCGAGCGTCCTGGCGACTCTTAAATGGCCGAGAAATTGTCTGCTTAAGTACAAAAAGTGAGTGATATTTCAATTTTCAATCTTAAACATTTCAGTTTAGCAAAAGAAGAACTAAGCCGTGAAATCACCAAGCTGAACTCAGCGCAGCACCAACTATCCCAAGATGAGGCAGGGTCTGCAGAAGAGTGTCTCACCTTGGCCGGAGAAGTGGAGTCACTCACTGACGGTGTGGTTGATGTGATTGCTGACACATTGAGTTTATACAGCAGTGCACATGGTGACAAGGTTAGCAACTATAGAATATTTACGTCACTCCGGGCAGTAAGTGAGATTTAACGCAGCAGCAAATCTCGCTTTACGATTGGGAAAAAACGCAAAATTGCGTACGCACCAAGAGAAGGCTTCGATCTGTTGTTTATGAAATGAAATGAAAACGTTTATTGACTACTACTACTCTTAACTTGTAAAGTCTGATAAGGTAAAAAAGGGGTAAAAATTAATAAATTCATCATCATTAGTCGTTCCCTCAGAGCTGAGGATTGTGACATCATGTCCTTCTGTTGAAGATCAGGTTCCTCCATAGGCTTCTATCCCTCGCTAAGCGCATGGCTTCTTGCAGTTTTAATTGCATGGGTGCAGTGATTTGGGCACTCCATCTTGCGGGGGGAGGGCCTCTAAGTCTTGTGCCTTCAACTTTTCCCGTCATGATTATTCTCTCCAAGCTATCCGAGGAACGTCGTGAGAGGTGTCCGAAGTATGTGAGTATGTGGTCGTGGCACGTCGTCGACAGCCGGCGTTTTATGCGTAATTCCTCTAGTATTGACTGATTAGTGCGCATCGCAGTCCAAAGTATCCGCAAAAGCCGTCGCCAACACCACATCTCAAACGCGTCAATACGGCTTTTAAGGTCTGCCTTGATACATTTCAGGAAATAGCCAAGAAGTTTCTCAGCTTCGGTCCATTTGAATCTTACAAGCAAGCGCAAGGATTATACAAGTCTCACTTCGACTTATACGTGTCACGCAAATTAAGTAAGAGACAGAACGATGACGTCACTGATGGGGATCTACGGTGCGCTTTAGTCGAAGCCAGTGTTATGGGAGAAAGGTATGGAAATTGTATATCCTAATAAATAATATATAAACTGAGAGTAGAAGAAGACACACACACACGCACGCATGAACGCACGCACGCACGCACGCACGCACGCACGCACGCACGCACGCACGCACGCACGCACGCACGCACGCACGCACGCACGCACGCACGCACGCACGCACGCACGCACGCACGCACGCACGCACGCACGCACACACACACACACACCCATTCTATTCATAAAAAATGGATTGTTTTAACCCCTTACCGCACGAATTAATAAAGAAATTGTTCAAATTTGAACTCTGATACATGCCAATAGAGTTTAAAATAATAACGACCATACTAGCCCCGATGCAATGGAATTCGTCTAGTACGAAGAATTTTTTACATTTATCGGAATAATTCTTACACGGATACTCCTGATGAATAATGATTGGGGCCAATAATAGTAGTGTTTAATGTAGTTTATTTTAATTGTATAATGAAAACACTAAGAGACTTTTGTTGTTGAAAATATAACCGGTTTGCCTTGGCGCTGAGGGCAGGATTTTTCCGTCCGATGCTTGGCGTTCAAAAAGTTAACAGTAATTTTCTTTCTAGGTTAACTAACGCAGCGTTTGCGTATATAGACGCTAAAACGGAGCTGGCGGGCGAACAGGCGAAGCTCGCATTAGTAGCTAATTACCAGAACGTTCATCCCAGTAGAATAGCGTAAGTTTTTTAGAAATAATTTTAAACAAAAAAAGAACCGACTTCACTTAGGATCCGCTATTCCAAGAGGAAGTGGCCGAGTTGCTGTAAAAAATAGTGAAATCACTATAGGTGTGCCTATAATAGTTGAAGAGTTCCCTCGATTTCTCCAGGATCCCATCATCAGATCCCGACTTGGTGACAATGGGACCATCTAGGGGTTATACCTGTTCGATTCAAAAAAAAATTTTGAAAATCGGTTCACGATTCACGGAGATATGGAGTAACATACATACAAAAAAAAAATATGATAAAAAAAAAGAGACCCTCCTCCTTTTTTGAAGTCGGTTAAAAACTCTTTTGAAATTAGAACAGGAATGAATGACGGGTTACTAGAGTGCTTACTGGGAACATTGCAATTTGAAAATTACGATCTTGAATATATTTGAGTGACAGAGTATTGATGGGTAAGCTATAGTAACTTAGTTGTTATAACGATATGCTAATGTTTAAAAGCCGTGAGTTAGAATACCGCCTGAAATACGGTTTGAGGTACGTGACCCTAAATATGCTGATTTTCAGTATGTACTCCAAAAGGAGCAAAACGGAATCCTTATATTATGATTCGTGCGTATTTCTGTCCGTCTGTTCGTATGTCACTGTTACGAAACTATTAGACAACTTGTATTGATTTTTTTTATTTTATCTTTCTGTCATTACAGTCATTTATCACTAGAAGAGCAAGCCGCATTAGACCTTGAACAAGAGGAGCCTATACTTGATCAGCAAATACAAGACGCTGTGAAGGATTTTGTTGATGGACGCACAAGGCTAGCTGCTGAGACCACTGCAAGGTCCGCTTTGGCTGTCAGAGAGTAAGTAGATAGTCTATGCTAGACCATGGGTCTTAAAACTTTGGACCTTAAACCCTTAGATCGCTAAAGACGTCGAATCATGCGCACGGAAAGTCATGCCCGCAGTGACAGCGCGTGATATCACGTCCAAAATATAACCGAGTTGCCTCACGCGCGCTGGCGCTCAGGGCACGATTTTCCCGTCAAATGAATGAATGAATGTATTTATTCAAAACACAGACACAACAATATAAGATTATACTTAAACTAGTGAAATAGAGGTTATAAATGCTATGAATGGTTTCTGAAAAGGATAACACTCGGCATGTGTCGCAGCACTAGAGTGTTACGACGCTGGTTTTCAGTGTACCCATTGACACGAAAATACAAACACAAAACAATACAAAACATAGATTATACAAAGCGAAATACAACAGAATGCATGGTGCGTGTTGTGAAATTGCGAATATAAAAATAAAAATTTACGGATAATGATATTAATGATAGACTTTATAAATATAAATGCGTCAAATGGTCGGCCGTCTTTAGCGGTCAAAGGGTTAAAAAATATTATACGGCGAATTAATCCTACAATGTATTGTTTTCAGACGAATCCATACGGACTTAACCCACCTCCTAGACGTGTCCCAACAAGCACTATCTCTCGACCGCGCGCTATACTATTGTCTGCGTGCGGCGTTGCGCGACACGCAGGAGTTCTTACAATTAACTAGTCAGCTGAAGGAGTATTATACGGCTGAGAGTGCCGCCGCTGCAGATAGAATAGTAAGTTTACTATTAACACAAGAAGCACTGTCTCTCGACCGCGCTATACTACTGCCTGCGCGCGTTGCCCGACACGCAGGAGTTCTTACAACTAACTAGTCAGCTGAAGGAGTATTATACGGCTGAGAGTGCCGCCGCTGCAGATAGAATAGTAAGTTTACTATTAACACAACAAGCACTGTCTCTCGACCGCGCTATACTACTGCCTGCGCGCGTTGCCCGACACGCAGGAGTTCTTACAACTAACTAGTCAGCTGAAGGAGTATTATACGGCTGAGAGTGCCGCCGCTACAGATAGAATAGTAAGTTTACTATTAACACAACAAGCACTGTCTCTCGACCGCGCTATACTACTGCCTGCGCGCGGCGTTGCGCGACACGCAGGAGTTCTTACAACTAACTAGTCAGCTGAAGGAGTACTACACGGCTGACAGTGCCGCCGCTGCAGATAGAATAGTAAGTTTACTATTAACACAGCAAGCACTGTCTCTCGACCGCGCTATACTACTGCCTGCGCGCGTTGCCCGACACGCAGGAGTTCTTACAACTAACTAGTCAGCTGAAGGAGTATTATACGGCTGAGAGTGCCGCCGCTGCAGATAGAATAGTAAGTTTACTATTAACACAAGAAGCACTGTCTCTCGACCGCGCGCTATACTACTGCCTGCGCGCGTTGCCCGACACGCAGGAGTTCTTACAACTAACTAGTCAGCTGAAGGAGTATTATACGGCTGACAGTGCCGCCGCTGCAGATAGAATAGTAAGTTTACTATTAACACAGCAAGCACTGTCTCTCGACCGCGCTATACTACTGCCTGCGCGCGTTGCCCGACACGCAGGAGTTCTTACAACTAACTAGTCAGCTGAAGGAGTATTATACGGCTGAGAGTGCCGCCGCTGCAGATAGAATAGTAAGTTTACTATTAACACAAGAAGCACTGTCTCTCGACCGCGCGCTATACTACTGCCTGCGCGCGGCGTTGCGCGACACTCAGGAGTTCTTACAACTAACTAGTCAGCTGAAGGAGTATTATACGGCTGAGAGTGCCGCCGCTGTAGATAGAACTGTAATTTTCTTTTTTTACCATCTCTTACTTCCTTCGCCTATTTTTCCCTTTTTTACCTTTTTGTACGGTTTTATTTGACCTATTGGACCGTAAGCCAGAAACAAACATGACCAGTCTGCCTGATTTTTTTTTAATATCTAACCATTCCCAACCCAAATTAGAGTTTCTTCGATCGACTTTTTACACCAGGTGGCAGTACGGGGCTTTTCATAAATTACGTCATTTCAAAATAGGGGGGGGGGGGGGGGGGTCTGGAAGTCGGATGATGATAGTATAACATAGGAGGAAACGGGGCTATTCGAAGCATAATCTTTGGATGATTTTAGGATGGGGGGGTCAAAAATCTTCAAAAATCGATGACGTAATTTATGGACAGCCACTACCGTGGTGAGGTTTGACAGCAGCTGTCAAAACCCACCAATGAAAATATAATTAAACATGATTGGTGGATTATGACAGCAAGACCGTCACGGTCCTGTCATCTGGTGAAATAAGCTATTGAATTAACTCTAATTTTAATAACCTAATTATTATAAACTTGTATAGATGTCATATACAAAGGAAAAAGTGACCAACGCCTCCGGTGCCCAAGGCTGGATTCGAACCAGCGTCTTCTGCATTCGCGGCAGACGCGTTAACCTACTTCGCCACCTGGCCACGAAAGCACCGGTCGAATTTTCCCGTGCATATGCAATTTTTTGTAAATGCTAAGGCGCATTTGGCCAATCATCTAAGGTACAACATTATGAGTCATAACCTCCATTCTTGAGCTCTTAGGAGTAATAGGAGTTCATAGAATGCGAGAGAGATGGCGCTACCAGTCAATAGAACTGAAAGAGCACATCAAATTATTTTAAAAAATAATTTAATTTGTTCTTTCAGTTTCTACCTATTATTCGATATTCATCTATTCCAGAAATCAATGAACGAGATCTGCTTCGAGCAAGAATGCTGCGAGCGTCGCCTGGACTCCTCAGACTCCCTACTAGATATCCTCTGCAGCATTCTCGGAGTCAAGTCCAACGATGCGTTACTGCTGCATAAGGCTTACTGTGAACTGAGGACCGATATTGAGGGGTTAAGGGATAGTGTGTATGAAGGATATGAGAATAGAGAGCAGGCTTTGATCAAAATGTAAGTATTTATGTAAACTATTATCACTGCATGCGGCTGTACTCACTTGTGTATAGTCACTACGCGCGACATGTTTAGGAGAGCTTAGGTCTCCATTTATCTAGATTTTAACCATTAACCCTTTGAATGCCATTCGTCATGCAGAAACGTCACTCACACGCCAAGATCACGGACGAAAGTGCGTCAATATAAATGATTTGAATTGTCCAACCTCCCTTTTTTTAATCGTTCTGTGCCTAACAGTAAACCTCGCTTCAATATAAAGATTACTTTAACAGCGTACGCCATAACGCTTATAGACGTTCTTGGCTCTGTGGGTACGACAGAAATCAGGTTTTATTTGTCGTTGAAAAGTTTAAAACTTGAAAATCGGCATTGCTAGAAAAACTAACTGCGCAATTCTTGGCATTAGGTTGCTGAGTGGGCTCCAAGTTCCATTAGGTAACATTTTATTTGTAAGTATATCCTCTGTAATATTCTCAACAAGTCGAACGACAATTTTAAATGCGTTTGTATTTTGCAGCCAAAAATCCACGTTGCCTCTCCGCCAATACATCTGGGATGGCTGTACGAAGCTACCTAACTGTTGGAATACTACTGTCGCCGCCATGACACATTCCCTGAAGCAAGAAATGGAAGTTGTCGAGAGAAAAGTGGCCGAGGCTAGCGGACTCTTCTCTTCTGTCAAGGTAATGTAACCCTTATTTGTATTATGTTAGAGTTATATCACAAAAACATTAAAGGAGGATAAAAGACGGGCTCGAAAAGAGATGCCTCCTGCATCAAAAATTGGACACTGAACGGTCACTATTCATACCTGGATTGGTTAGGTTAAAATGTCTAAGGCGGAAGCATAAGACTGATAGGTGTCCGGTGATATCTGGGACGGATGTATGAAGCTACCTAACTGTTGGAATACTACTGTCGCCTCCATGACACATTACCTGAAGCAAGAAATAGAAGTAGTCGAGAGGAAGGTGGCCGAAGCTAGCAGTCTTCTTGGTCAAGGTAAAACAAACCTTGTTTGTGTTGAGATAGAGTTCTACCACAAAAACATTAAAGGAGGATAAAAGACGGGTTCGAAAACAGATGCCTCCTGCATCAAAAATTGGACACTGAACGGTCACTATTCATACCTGGATTGATTAGGTTAAAATGTCTTAAGGCGGAAGCATAAGACTGATAGGTGTCCGGTGGTATCTGGGACGGATGTATGAAGCTACCTAACTGATGGAATACTACTGTCGCCTCCATGACACATTACCTGAAGCAAGAAATAGAAGTAGTCGAGAGGAAGGTGGCCGAAGATAGCAGTCTTCTTGGTCAAGGTAAAACAAACCTTGTTTGTGTTGAGATAGAATTCTACCACAAAACATTAAAGGAGAAGAAAAGGCGGGTCAGAGGTCGAATCTTCTCCTCAGTCAAAGTCAAATAACTCTTATTTCTATAAAGATAGAGTTCTACTACAAAACAGGGAAAGAGAAGTGGCTAGATAGATTTTTACTAGGTACAGTATAAATATTCTGAAGCAAGATAATGGAACAGGTCGAAAAAAGTAATCTAGTTTTAGGCCAGCGAATTCTCCTCTGTCAAGGAATTATGATCCTTATTTTTATCGAGATAGAGCTCTAACAAAATATACGGATTTATACTCTTGATAATACTTGTATTATTGTATGTAGAATTATAACCGCCTTTGATATTTAAGACAAAATGAGAATGAAAACTTTCAAGATTGCTAAATGTTTTTTTTTTACGTAAGGTGGTTAAACGCTTAACAAGTTGGTAAATTTATTTTCAGAATGGTGACAAACAAGGTCTTCGGAAATTGTGGCAATACTTCCTTACCGACCAGAATAAGCTGGCCTCGGCCATGCGAGCCGCGCAAACAAGGAGCTTCTCCTAGCTGTTAGTACCATATTCATTACTAGCTGTTCCCGCGGCTTCGCCCACTTATTTTGAAGGTAAAATTAACCTAAATGTTGTACCAGAGTGTAAATAGGGAATATTATGAAAAACTCTGCGTAGGGGGCAGCACTAGCACAAACAGAGGGCCGCGAAACATGAAAAATCTAAATTTGGTCAGCTGTCTCCCTATAGTCCTTATCACTCTTGCATATACCATACTATGACCAAGTATAACTTATATAATACTTATATAAGACTGAATTATCTCTTAAAACGTGTTGAACATAAAAAGACATTTCAGTTCGTAAATTATATTTAATTAAATAACTATGTAACAGTATAAAATTCTATAATAAATACTAATTTTGATCACATATTGTTTTCATATTTACAAAATGGTATCTTACCCTAAAATAACGCTAAAACGAGGCAGTCAGACATTATATCTAAAACTGGTAGAAATATAAGTTTAAAAATGATCTTAATTTAACTGAAAAACTGTACTTTTCATATCAAACTATTTGCATCTTGCTATTTAATTTTAAAAGTCCATTCGTCCCAGTCCATTATGACCAGAATGATGGGCTGAACTGACGCCGAAATTAGCGTGTAATGTCTAAAAGGTAATGGGACTGATTGACGTAATAAAAGAACAACTTTTTTACATTTTCCCTAGCAAATGTATGGAAACTCTTTGATTTGTGAATTTTCTAGTTCGTATTTAAGAGGCTTTCGGCTGGATAGAAATGGAATTGTTTTGAATAAGAAATTTTAGGCGAAACTGACGATTTTCTCGCTGACTAAATTTTTTTTCAAACTTTCAATGTCAATTCTTCTTCAATTAAAAGATTAGGGAGCGTCTTCTAAGACTTTGCGTAGGATCACAGGATCTGCTCGATTTTCTAGGTCCATGAATTGATCAGTCCCAGGTAGGCCGTGGCGGTTTCCGCATCATGGCGTCTTCTGGCGCGATATGAATGGGGTTGTTGAAGTCTACCTCTATGGTGTCAGGTATTGGGTCATAGTAGATTATGTGCTCGTTGTGGTTTTCTGAAAATAAATTCTCACATTGACACGGTGTAAAAGCGTGTACACGTGTAGAGCGCTATCTTGCTCGTGCACCGGCGCCGCATGCGGAAACCGCAGCATTGTGAAAGCTAAAATTGATGTATGAGTTAAAAGACGAATAAAATTATATAAGAAATACCGATTTGAAAATGGGGTTGGCAACTGTCAACCGTTTGGTCAGATGGCGCCAGCATAGCTTGTGCGTGCGGCCTTTATAACTTTGAACTCTATTAATAGGTGTGTTAGAGTTCAAATTTAAACGATTTTTTTTATCATGCGGGAAGTGAAAACACATGAAGTGATGAATTTTATTACAGCTCAAGGCTAAGGGTTGAAATAGTTAATATAGGTCCATTATAGAATTGACGTAAGATAATCACGAATGTATCGTCAGGTGACAACCAAAACTCATTAATTGCAAAAAAATAATCGAAATCGCGGAGCGTAAGCCAAGTGAGTTCTTACAAACAACTGCAGACCGAACTGTCACCTGGCTACTGGGACGTCTCGGCATTTGGATGGCTTTTTGCTTTCGATAGTTTGTCCGACGATAACTTTAGTTACGTTTTTCTGATCTTTATGAAATTTCTTGGGGCTGTAGCAGAGATACATACAATTTGTAAGTTCGTATATGAGCAGGATCGATCAAGTGGTTATGGAGCTAAAAGGAGAAAAAAAATCCTCCTTGCAAAGTAAATCGCGAATTCTCAGTTCGAGGCGGACTACTAGTTATACTAAAATGAATCTTGTCTTCATATCACTACGGTTCATTATGGCTATGAACTCGTGGAAGTAGCTAGTGACTTTGGGTTGTCACCCGACGGTATAATACTCACGAGTCAAATTCAATCTAGCAATAATATCATCCAAATGGTGTTGTTCCAAAGTCGCTGTTATAGTTCCACGCGCTCTTAAACTCCTTCTATCTCGCTCTGTCGTGTCGTGCCGTGTCGTATCGGATCCGTGCCGTGTCGTATCGGATCCGTGTGTGTCGCGACGGTGACGGGACGAGCGCGAGACGGACACGGTGGCGTTGCGGTTGAGGAGGGGAAGCGTGAAGACTGATTCGGAGAGCGGTGTGTTGTCGGGACCGAATTCCTGTGTGACACAAATTATTAGGTACATATTTTGGATTTCAATTTGGATAGAGCGCATTGAGGTGATATAATTATGTATCCACGATACACTCTTTATTTGAGATAATTTAACCTTTTATTTAAGATTTAACCTTTTGAACGCCAAGCATCACATACATACACATACATACAATCACGCCTATATCCCAAAGGGGGCAGCAGAGATCACGGATTTCCATTTGCTACGATCAATGCAGCAAAACGGCTCTCCGTGAGCCACTTCTCGCCCCCGTGAAGAACGAGAGGTGATGGGTAGCGAACCGTATCGCCGCCATGCGGATGATTATTAATTAAATAAATCACCACAGCGTTCTCACGAGCAGTAGGGATCAGAGGTTCCCTTATCCCTTATCCAGTTATCCCTTAGTCGCCTCTTACGACATCCGCGGGAAGAGACGGGGTGGCACTATTCTAAAGCCGGGGCCACGCAGCAAAACGCCAAGCATCGGACGGAATAATCGTGCCCTTAGCGCCAGCGCGAGCGAGCGCGCAAGGCAAACCGCTTATGTTTTGGACGTGATATCACGTCCTGGCTCTGACGGCACGACTTTTCGTGCGATTGATATAACGGCTGTTGTACAAAATACTGTGGCACGGCAGTGTGTCAGCTAAGCTCGCAGAGCAGAGGCGACACCAGCCGTGGGTAATATTTACACGAACTATTTGTGGCTACTTCTGACCCCCTCATCTCAGCCATAAGACGTCCACTGCTGAATATAGGCCTCCCGTTTAAGGGGGGGGGGGGGGGGGGGTTGCCCCATACGCACCACGCTTGGCAGGCGGGTTGGCGCGCGCAGTTTTTTTTGTTTATTGTTGGTTAGGCTTTCGGAAGATGCTGCTGCCCATCTCCCGCTATATTCCCTTAGCAGACTCCTACTGCAACAATGGGAGGATATGGTCTGACCCCCTAATAACTTGAAATAAAAGACTTACCAGACATTTACCGCTGACGCAGTAAGAGGCGTTGTTCTTTCCACACGACGTCCCCAGTGGGAACCATCCTTCATGTCCGTTTACTAAGTAAAAGCGATGCGATACTCGCTCATCTTGGCAGGCAATGCGGCAGGGCCGGTCCGGGTCCTCTGTAATAATGAGTTAAAAGTTGAATACTAAATTGGTATTCTTTACCGGTCAATCAAACAGTTTATCAAATTTTATCGACCTGATTATCTATATTCAATCGTTATATTTAACCCAATAATCTGCAGCGAGAGCACTTGCCAATGGAACACTGTTATCGTCTAGATGTTAGAATTAATAAACCACATAATGGTCTAAGAGCTGGCCACGTCAGATGTGACACAATAATGAGAGGTTTGTAATCAGTACAGTTAAATTGCATAACCATCCTTATTGCTAGATCCGGGCATCTGGCAGCTTTTAATGGGTGGATATCAGAGTGACAGACCAACAAAGTTTTTAAGTTGAAAAAAAGTAATACCGAAATAAGTAAAAACTGCTGAAGTTGTGTCATTTATAGAGAACAGGGCCTATATTTTAACATTAGAACAAAAAACATTGCGTATTATTGCGCAAACAAAAACAGTAGGCGAGTAACCAAAAATTACATTATGCATCATTTGGCACTACTTCCCCTAAACGAAACTTTTGGATATTATATAATCTAATTAATTATATAATTTTTCATAATATTGGATCAAAACCAGAACTCTAGAATTTATGTTCTTCAAGTTATTTGCTTTCTTTTACCTCCACCACTTTTTAGCTGCCAGATGTCCGGATCTAGAAATAAGCATAGTATAGCAAACTAACTAGAGGGGTTTCGTTGCTCTCATTATTGTGTCATATCTGACGTGGCCAGCTCTCCGTCTATAAGTTTGTAACAACTTTGTATAGCCGTTTTGCGAGAATACTTAATACTAACCGAGTGCTGGTGATATCTGCATGCCCAATCCAGACAGTCTTCTGACCCTCTCCTTGTACTTCGTGCATACCATCGTCGCGTACTGGTATGGGGACTTTCTTTGAGTACATCCCTGTAACAAACGTATATGACATCAGCTCGTAAATCAGAAACTGGATCAAACCTTGCAAAGTTTTATGAAGTAAACAGAAGCTTAAAAATTCATGTCTGTCCTGTCACAACAACTTAAGAACGGATTTAGCATTTCAAATGCTCTTTCCAGTTCAATCCATGAACCATGATTTGATTTCTACACTGCTATTGTTGAAATTCAAAGCGTGGCGAACCAGGCGAACTCTTTTGCATTACAATTGGAAATATGCAGACTGTAAGTAAATCTTCATTTATTGGAGTCGCACCTGACGAAATAGATAGACTTACTAAGTCGGCCCGTGCGCTATCAGATCGACAGAGTTGGATGCTGGTTCGTTCTAGCAGCTTGTACGAGACAGATGCCAGCTCCAGGGGTGATGCAGTAGAAGATTTCACAGCCACCAAGATGATCTCACTCCCCGGGAGAGTAGTCTTACCAAGTCAGCCCTTGCGCTGTCAGGTTTGCAGAGATGAATGCTGGCCTATAACCGCGAACCACTTCGTTCATCGTATTGTCTATTTGCATCACTCTCTTTCGTATATGCAAGAGCGATAGAGACGGGGCCAACGTTTTGTCGATTTTCGAATTTCGCGGTAGGCCCTTTGGTTGTTCTTCGTACGAGACGGATGCCAGATCTAAGGGATATGCTATGCAATATAAGATCTCAGCCACCAAAACGATGACTCATCTCTCACTCTCCTTGGATCAGTAATCATACCAAGTCAGCCCTTGCGCTATCAGGTTTGCAGAGCTGGATGCTGGTTGTTCTAGCAGCTCGTACGAGTCGCACGCCGGAGCCAGGAGCGATGCAATGATAGTGGCAGCCGCTGGATGGACGCCATTGGGAGCCCACGGCTCGCCGCCATGTTGATGACGTTTTCGTTCTACAAATAAGACGTGCAACATCAATTTATTATTAAGACGTGGACGATATCAGACGGCACGGAGGGCGAAAATCAAAAGTTGGGCACAAGATCGAACAAAATATGATATTAGATGAAGCTTACATTCAAGAGTTGAGTCCTAGTGGGCAGAAGATTCACCATGAAAGCAGGGAAACATTGGAAGAGGGTAGCGCGAAAGTGGTCTCTGTAGAGGTCTTGGCAAAGACTGTCTAGGGGTGGTTAATATGTTGAAGATAGCTAGTTAGGTACTTACGATGACGTGGACTGTTGCGGAGCGGCCGTTTGCAGCTGAAGCGCCTCCCATTCGCAGTCTCCAGGCCGCAGTGAGAACTCCGTGTCAGTGTTGGCGTTGCATGAGAATTTCTGCAAAGAAAGACGACGATAGTTTATAGATATGGTAAGAAGAAGCAAGAATGAATGAATAAGTTTGAAGCAATTTGTTGAAGGTATCTTCCGAGCTACGAAAGATGGACTCAATATTTAAAGGTCTCATTTGGCCTTCCATAATCTAAATTGGTTTAAGTAGATTGGAGATTGTGATCGATATGAAATCCTTCTGGAAACGGTTCGGTGACGTCTTGATTTAGTACTTATAGTCGTATGATTGAAGCAATTGCCGACGTGATAATGACAGGATAAAGCGTCTGTCTCTTTCGATCAATGTCAAAAGGTGACCTGTGCTTTTTACCATTGGACAGCTAAATTACCTGGCAAACTCCAGAGATACAGAACATGGGTGACATGGTGGAACAAGCTGTGCCGTCGGGCAGCGTCCAGCCACGGGATTTGTAACCACCTCCGCGGGTGTCACACCAGACTGCGCAAGCGCTGCTCACGTCTAAAAAAGGCACTTTATTATTAGACATTAATAAGATGATTTTATTTTAGAATTTGGCTAATATGAATATTTAATTAACTGCTCGTAATAGTTGGCACCATTTCGAACATGGCGAAGAAAAAAATCCTCTTTGCTGGGAAGCTATTAGAAAAGGTATTACTAGATAAAATACCTGAAATATCCTTTCTCCAGGATCTCAACGAGACCCTGGACCCTGCAATTGTAGTATAAATAATATAATTTGATCATCTTAGGTTTTATTTATTTTTCTTTATTTTCTCAAAATTTGTGGGTCAACCGAAGTTATGTATTGTGGTGAAGCGAGATTTACCTTCTGACTCTATCCTTTGAAGTCCAGTTCCAATCAAGTCAGGGTCGACTTCTCTCGCCCGGCGGCAGATCTGGTCCGCGAACTCCCTGACAGTCATCGGAGGCACGTTGTGACACTGCGGATAAAAAAGTACTGGATAGCTTCATCATCCACTTGGCTACATCTCATTTACATAAGTACAGGTACGTCAAAGCCATGAATATGTGTACAAAAGTGTACAAAGTGTGCACCTTACTCCATTGCAATAAGGTTCAATTCATATTTTAGGCGTTGACTGTACAGTCACCA
Organism: Pammene fasciana; assembly: GCA_911728535.1. NCBI lineage: Eukaryota > Metazoa > Arthropoda > Insecta > Lepidoptera > Tortricidae > Pammene > Pammene fasciana. The sequence continues at coordinate 16,688,098 of OU452291.1, read as the reverse complement.
TCAGATTTATCGCAGCGCTCACAACAGTCATAAATTTCTGAACAACGCCTCTATTGTCAAGGCGATAAAGTGCATGTTCAGATATTTTGAGTACCTTGGCCGCTCCGATATATTTGATGGCTACGGTACTTACTACTCTGTCGCCCGTCATCTCATAATGCGTTTCTCATCTGTATCATTCACTTTTACTTTAGAGAAAACCATGGAAAAATAAACTTCTACACATCAATTTCGATTACCGTTCTAGTCTGGGCTCGTAAAGTCGCCATCAGATATACCAGACCGGCCAAGGTGGTTTAAAAATATCTGAACAACGCCTTTATTCTCAATACGATAAAGCGCATGACATTTGTGACCACCTTGGCTGCTCCGATATATCTGGCGACCGTACCACCATAAGCCTTTATTTGTGACGTCCCACGGGTGAAAGTACCTTATGGCGGTTGGCGCTTACGTTGCAAAGCATCGCATTAGTATTGCAGCGTCGTTAGAAATAGCGTAAGCCCCAACCGCTATAAGGTACCTTTTCTCGTGGAATGTCACATTTTATGTTAAATGGGCAACTTTCAGACTTTCTATACATATATTCCTTATATATTTTACTGACCTGCTGAGCGTGACATGATTGATATTTCTTGTCGTGTCCGGAACAATAGCTGTTTCCGTTATCATGCCTGAAACAGATTAATTGGTTTGATTTTGGCATCAATTTATTTAGCCTCCCCTCAAAGTCCTCAAACTCATTTCTTTTTGGCACTCTAACCATCAATATTGAACAGTCTTTCCCTTCTGCTCTATTCTAGTTCTTGCAACTGACTGTATCTGGGTGCCTATTAGCTATGGCAAGAGCTGTAGGTGTATCCATTGCCCACTGTAGGATAGTTTACCCACCACAGAGGTCCACTGTCCTCGCCTGAGATCCTTCACTTACCAGGAACTACGGTAGAAATAGAGAGCTGGAACGAAGTAGCATGAGACACGTACCTTGGCCGTTGACACCGTCTATTAGCAACAGCGACACCAGTAGCTGCCGGGGAGTGATTGTCGGTGAGCAGACAGGCTGATGCACATTCAGACCAGCCGGACCAGCGCGTCCATTGCCCTCGTTTGGAGACTCCTGCTCGCTCCACACACTCTCCACCGCGACAGTACTGCAAACAATACGGGCAAATAAGTGGCCGCTCGAGCAGCGGCGAACGATTGCGCGTCTGCGTCTGTGGCAAATAAATGAAAATGTATGGGAGTGGTCTAAGTGAACACTTCTCAATGCCCTTGGAAGCTCGATGCAACGCCGAAAACTCGTTACTTAACTATAGATACCTAAAGCCTGTTAAAAACACTGCGATTTCGCTAGAATTTAGACTGTCGGCTGCGAACGTGTGAAATAAAAGTATAGGCTTGAGCGGCAAATCGGAGCGTTTCAGTGAACGAAAACGAGGGGTAAAATGTCCGCGGCATATTTTTCGTGAACGCTGTCACACAAAATCGAAGCATTCTATCAAACTGTGGCTAACACATCGTGGCCGAAAACATCGGGTTTAGAATCCAAAAGTGCTTAGTGCATTTGGTTGTAACTTTCTTTCAGGCAAGTAGTGGGGCAACTGCTGAGTCAATTTGTAATACAATGTGATAAAAAAAGTATTAGTTTGTCCGGAAAGAGAAATGTCCTGGTTTATATGGGTTATTTAAGAACCTAAACTTACCATGTCTTCGCCGCACTTGGTCCCCTCCAAAGCGGGATGCGAGGTCCAGGTATACCTCTCCCTTTGGCAATGCAGGTCCCTGCAGATATCCTCTAAACTCTGGGCGCCGGAGTGGCGGCTACCACGACCGTATTTTAACATGCCTGTAATTAAACACATGTAATTGCGTAAACGTAGACAAAATTCACGGTACAAGGTAATAATAATATGGTGACTGAAGATGACAGACAGCAATAATGTGACGAGAGTCCAATGGTGCCTTATCACCAAAGATCGGATCCTCTGGAACAAAATAGCGACAAAATTGAAAAATTACTGCCGATGCCGAGCGGATTTCGTAACACCAGGCATCCTGTAAACTTTTGGCTAGAGACCGCACAAAAGGAAATTAACGAGCTGAAGTGAGGCCAAAGTTGATGACAGCATTTTTTTAATTCGGTACAAACTGCAGCGTGGGCCATAAATACAAATCGATTATAACGTTATTCGCTCCATAAAACATCAATTTCTTAAATTATAACCCTTTCTTTTGGATTTTACCAATAGCCGATTCAAAATAACATTTACTGTGAATCAGGTTGCGTAATGTTACGTAGCCACAGATAATCAATTTGCAATAGACATTTTTACTCGTAATCTAATTACATTTTCACCTCACTAGCTCGGAAAGCCCTTTTTGTTTGTTTAATATCTATTGTGAAAATCGCTTTTTATCCACATGTGGTGAAAGAGTTTTGACATAAGTGACAAGTGGCTTAAGTGACATTTGACAGCTAACAAAACGTAAAACGTTAAAAGTGCAGAATTTTTAACATCGCAATTAATGAATTGCATCGAGTAAAAACACTTAATACAGTCTTACAACTTTATTTTAATTCATAAATATCAGCATTCAACATTAATCTTCATTCTTTTTGTAAAAACGGATAAATTGTTCTGACAGCCGAATAAGTCTACGTACGAACAAAACGCATCTGACATTTAATAAAACCTTTTACGTCAAAACTTTTCATTTCAATTCATCCAAATCATCCATCATATCAACGTTAAATATTCGCATGTTTCTCTAGGTTGTTTTGTTAAAAATTAGTGATTCGAGTGATGAAGAAGTATTAAACACCTGAGGAATTACGGGAAACCGAGCAAAATGCATCCTTTTTCTTATTTTCCTCGCTGTAGTGAGGTGAAAAGTTTTGTGTTATACACGGGTGAAAGTTATTTTACGTCTCGTGTATTAAAGCACTCGCTACGCTCAGGATTCTATTTTTGAACCACTCGCTTCGCTCGTGGTCAATAATAGAATCCTTTCGCTAGCTCGTGTTTCAAATAACACTCGCACGTAAAATACAACTTTCACCACTTGTATAACAAATAACTATTTCAGAATTTAATCCATGGTTTTATTTGCTACCATTTTCATGCTATTGCGCGCAGTAACTAAGTAGCGACTAATCAAATAAATTAATGATTTTAAACGGTTAGGTACCTATAAGTCTTATAAATATCCGTAGTCGGAGATTTAATATTCAATTAAGTAGGTACCTACAGAGAATCGAAAAAGCTTGATGTCACGCAGTGCCATTACTTATTTCGCTTGAGGCATTTCGATTGAAAGACATCTGTCTTTTTACCCAACTTCTGATGCAGGGTTATTAAAACGTACTTCTGATTGAGATATAAGCCGTATTTCCAGTGCTCTACAACGTACATCCACTCTTCTTTTCCTGTCTTGTCCTTATGGTTGTGGGATATACGACTGGGGCACTTGAACCTGGTGCATGATGGTTTACTACTACTACCTTGCTGTACATCCAATGCATACATACGTCATTCGTCCACTCTTTTATCTTGTCATGAGGCCGATCAAACGAAGGACAAACTCATCATCAGGCGTTCCCTCAGAACTGAGGATTGTGTTATCATGTCCTACTGTTGGAGACCTGGTTCCTCCACAGGCTTCTATCCCTCGCTACGCGCATGGCTGCGTGCAGTTTAAATTTCATGAGTGCAGTAATTTGGGCACACCATCTTGCAGGGGGAGGACCTCTAAGTCTGGTGCCTTCAACTTTTCCCGTCATGAAGGACAAACTAAGGGCAGACAATAAACTTACATTGTTGATCAGCATCAAATCTCTCTCCTGGCAATATGCCTTCAGCACTGTGGTCCAGTTGTCCAGCTGAGTTACCATGATCCAAGAGGCAACGGGATTGCACGGTGCTGAAATAAAAAAATAATTATTCAATCAGCATTCTTCGTAAAGTCAGCAGAAGTAGCCGAGCGGGCAAGATGCCCAAAAATGATCATGACAAGCTCATCGCGAGTTCTAAGTTCGACAGGACTACTAGCAAAGATTCATTTTAAAACTGGGCACCAAGGTATATAATAACATTGAACAAGTCAGTTCACTGCAATGCTAAACCCGTTTGACAATCTTATGTCTTTCAGTAAGAACTTACTCAAGAAACTTCTGTAGATAATTCTTGCTGCATTGAGACCAGGTGATCTTGCCGCTGCCCAGCGTTGGGCTCATGATGTAGGCGCTGGGGTCGCAGCCGTTGTCTGCTAAGGGGCCGTCGTGACGCATTCCAAGACTGAAATCGCGTGGAATAAAGTAACAAGTACTGGAGAACATAAATTGTAAGGTTTGTTTAACCGTCAAACTGCTGTTCAAAACAGTCTCATTAATATATAGCAGTAAAATAACGAAGAGTAAATAATATCCTGGGTGAAAGATATAACTTAAATTGCTTTCGGTTTCTGTTTTTCTTTCATCATAGTTTTTCTTAGTAGTAACGTTAGCTACTAATTCAGAGTTCATTTAACCACATTTTTTGTGTTGAACTTCATGTCGTCTTCGACGTCCACTATCTTGAGTCTATTGCCGGTCTCAGAAATGTTTGACACTCAAAATATTCTGGCCTGCAAAGCTAACATCGCTTATAGAATTCTCTTCACGAACGCAGTCGACTAATATATTTGGACTGGTCATAGTCCATCGAACAATAAGAGAGAATAAAATGTCAGGTAAAAAAAACTTACTTGTGACCAATTTCATGAGCAACAACGTAGACGCTCTCAAAATGTCTTCCTTCATTGACTGTACAACTGCTTGTGACAGTGCACATTCCTGCTACTGGTGCAAGACCTACAATAATGAAGAACAATAACACTATAAAATAATGAAATAATCTCGATATCATAATTTTCTAAAACTGGATATGGTATGGTCATATATTAGCTCTTCTTCAATTTCGAAATAATTATGCTTCTTTGAACACTCACCTACAACTTGGCTGCTGACTTTTCCATTCTTACTGACTACATACAAATCTAATCCAGTCAATATCAACGCATGGTCCCAATGCAGAGGGTCCGTATCACCTGGCGGGTTCTCAAGCCTTTGCCACGTACAAAAGTTACTCAAAAACCTGTCTATGTCATGAGGCCTCTTCAAATTCGACGGATCCTCGTGAAGAATTTCCAGTCTTTTCAAAATAAAATTTACTGGTCTACCTAGTGAAGGATCATGGTATAGTAATTGTACAGCATTTATCATAGCTAATACAAATCTCACTAGCTCTCTCTCTGTATCTTTAGGAAAATTCACAGTCATATGCTTGTACAAATCTCGGTCTATAAACACGGCGGTTTCTACGAATACTGCTGGTAACACAGCCCTCTTTTGTCTTTCTGTTTGCGATTCCGTTTTCGGGATTAGTTTATTTATGAATGCTCCTATAGTTCTGTTTCTATGATTTAAGTCTAGTTTGAATTTCTCTAAGGTTTTTCTTGGTGTGCCTGTTTCTCGTTTTCTTCTATGTTTGGTCCATGTTTTAGCTGGTTCAGGAGCAACACTTGAGTTAAGACTATCTTTGTCTATGCAAGAGTCTTGTTGGTTAGTTTCATCAGTACGTTTGACTATGACGTGTGATTTAGAGTCTTCGCCATGGAACCTTTCTGGCAGTGGATGAATTAAATAGTAACTATCGTTGGATTTGACTACACCTCTCTGAAAATATATAAAATGTAAACGATGGAAAAACTTTTACATTAATTGTACTAACATTAGAATAATGAATAGACATAACTATTAGTGGATATTTAAATGACAAGTTCACTGAGATTTGAATCAAATCAAAATATTTTTGTTATAAATTACCTAACTATGGTACCCTAAAACTGACGGCAATTTAATAAAGTTTGAATTTGTTCAAGACATCTAAAATAGTACATTACACAAATTTAAAATTTTGAATGGAGTCACCTTTATCCTCTTTTGGATTTAGTTTCATTATTGTTATCAGCGTTTCCTTTGACTTTTTTGCCCAGGGTCCACTTGGAAACCTAATTCTAATTGTTAGCGCAAATACTGTTTAAAATTGGCCGGCCATTTTTTCTTAAAATTGGAATACTTACCACATCATCACATAAAAACAATGCGGCCCGCTCACTCTTATACCAGCACTCCTCGCCCTCATGTTTCACCGGCTCCGAGCCGTTGTTCCACCTCCTCATCACCAGGAACTGAGGGTCGAGGAGCCGCGCTGGCCTGAGGTCCAGGTGCTGGAGGATGGGCGGGGAGCGCTTGTGGTGGTGATGGACGATTTCGAATTGAGCATCTGCGAAAAGTAAACTCATTCGATGGTCTTTATCGGTTTACCTATTCCTTTCGTGGTTTGGGCTTGATGGTTAGGTATTTTGGTTGCGTCACTTTCGTTTGCCGTATTAAGTAAAGAAATGCAACATGCCTTTGAGCAAAACGTGATAATCGACAACAAACTACGATATGAATTTATCAAGTATGCAGTCTATAGCGACAAAAATTGGAAAATAAACTATAGGATAAGATAGGAGATATCAATTTCAACCATTTAAACGTCATGAAAACCTAAGGGTATGATGCGTAGTCGTAACCACAGCGCCAAGAACGCCTATAAGTGTTATTATGACGTTCGCCGTTAAAGTAACCTTCATACTTTCAAGTAAGGTTTATATTGGCTCGTTTGCGTCTGTAATCTTAGCGTGTGATTGATGTTTTTGCATACAACCTATGTAACCATAAAATTTAGCATTCTTACCATTATGATTGGCACCAAATAGGAATATCTTCTCTGACTCTGTGAGATGCTCCAACAGTTGCTCTGAGTGCTCCTGGAACAAGGAAAGAAAAATGTTACTTTAAATATTATAATCTAATAATCAACCTTCTCATCATATGGCCCATTGCATCATAGTGGCTGGATGCGTAAGATTTTAACGAAGGAATGAATGTTATTACTGATCGGACAAACATACTAAAGTAACGTTATCTTGCTGCAGCAAATAAATTTCTTAAGAACAAAGGAATTCAAAGTATTAAATAAAACATTATCTATTCCGCTTCCACCCTACAAGTTCCTACATCTTTCCAAGTTCCGTGTATGTGTGAAACATAAAGTTAACTAATTAACCTTGCGTGTCTAATTACAAGTGACTATTGTCTGATATGTGTGACCTCGGCATAAAATTTTGACAATGGCGGTTTCGCACGCTGGTGTCTGAGCAATAAGATCGATAAACGATTGTCTTTTTATAATGGGGTTGGCAACTCTCAACGGTTTGGCCAGATGGCGCCAGCATAGCTAGGTCCCTTTCACTAGTATTGTTGTATGGGATTTGGCTTAAAGGCTAGCCCATCCAGGTCAAAAAAAAATTAAAAAAAAACGTGATTTTGACACTTTTGTACGACTGACAGGGACCCAGCTATGCTGGCGCCATCTGTAAATACTTTCCACCGGCCAACCCCATTATCGTCACGTCTGCTGTATGCATCCAACATCAATCTTAGACCTTTCGCAATTAGTAGTAGTAGTAGTAGCACTTTATTGTACACAAAGAAAAATACAAAACAATTTTAAGAGATATAGGTACAAAGGCGAACTTATCCCTATAAGGGATCTCTTCCAGCTAACCAACGCAATTATTGTCTGGATTGACAGTTGTTGCTCTTTTCTATCGACTTCAAGACTTCGAAGGAAGTGCTCAAATCATCGGAATCTTTCGAAGATGGCAGGACCGATTTGGAAGGTTATTTTTTGTTTGGCCAGGACCTAATCTGATGGAATCATGGAGAAATCAAGGTATCTCTTCAACTATTATAGGCACGCCTATAGTGATTTTGCATCAACTCGGGCTCTAGGATAGGTGGAGATTATTTAGTCGCCGAATTCGGTTCTTTTTTTGTTTGATATCTACATTTCGAAGTATTGATAACACTCAAATTATTATAATATTGCATAGTGTACGTACAAAGCTTTATATTCGTTTCCCATCAGCGCGTTCGCACATAATTGTGTGCAGACAGAAGTGCCGGATGTCTGATAAAACTGCACTCCGTAAAGTGCATTATGAGGTGCTTCATTGTAATTTCTTAGCTTTTTGCAATTACTACCCATGCATTCATTTATCACTACTAAGAAGGTATATGTACCTACTTCGAAGCGCCCAAGTAACATTTTAGACTAAAAAGATGCTTAAATTCGCTAGTAAACAGCTTAGAGCTTAAAAACTGATGAATAACGGAGTAGAAAATCTGTTAAAGCTGAACTAGCGCAGAAAAAGTTTCTCTTATACAGTGAGGCTGATTTACCGCTGTATAATGTTGAAAGTATTACTTTTGGCTTTATATTAACATAAAAAAATAGCATTATACAGAATTAAGTGCTAAAAAAAGCGAACTGCATTTTTGGAAAACTAAAGCTTTGTAACGGCGGAATAAGAGTATACAATGATGTTATTGTCTGAATAATGGTGTAAACCTACTCGGTTATAATGCCATCACATGAAGCTGTATAATACCTGAATAATGGTTCTATAGAAAGCCTTTATAAAGCTGTAACCTTTACAAGAGTTTTATGTAATGTTATAAGCTGTTTAAAAGCGTATTCATACTATTTTATAAAGCCGAAAATTAAATACTATTACACAGCAGCTATTGAACTCGAGGCTGGTAAACACACTCAATTTTTTCCATAGTTCAGCATATAGCTTCAAAATCGAGTACTTGAAGAGCTAATGCTGTTTAAATTACGAACGCCATTAATAACATAACCTACAATCTTTAAAAATCCTAAAATGGGTTTGTTATTATGTTTCTCAATTATAACACTTAAGTAGTTACTAATTACATGTAATAAAATAACTTTATTGTTAAATAGAGAAGCATAAGTAACACAAAAGAGTCAATCTAAAAAAAAAGATTCGATCCACTAAATCACAATGTACAATAATTATTGAATTATCTCTATAATTTCGAGGGCGCGTGAGTTTTTTGTTTACAATTAGTATATACATTCACATAAAACTAACAGCCGCAAGCAGAATAGGTACAGAATATCGTTTACTACCGCACTTGGTTTAGTTTCCTTTTGTACACTTAATGGATGCGTATATTTTACAAGATGTCTTCGAATTATGACGTTCCAAAGTAAAATAGACACAACTCGGGTAAAAAAATCTCTTATGTAGACTTTTGTCAGTTTACTGCTGTGAATATAGACATAAAAAGTGTAGCCGAGGAGTATTAGCTGTAAAATGGAATTTATTTATGCTGTAAATCAGCCATCACTCAGTAATAATACAGCTGTTAACCAGCTAGATCTACACTTAAAGCTGTAAAATTCGTCGTTAAACAGCTATATCAACACTTAGAGCTGTAAAATTCGTCGTTAAACAGCTATATTAACACTTAGAGCTGTATAATTTGGGGCCCTTTTTGAGGATATAACGGTCTCCAAGCCCGTCAATACAGCCTTTATACAGCAGAAAAATTGGCCGATACAGCTATTATACAGCTCAAAATGTTACTTGGGCGTTGACTTCGATCAAAAAGGGAGACGTCAGGGTCAGGGGCGGATCCAGGGGGGGGGGGGGGGGGCCACAGGTGCAATGCCCCCCCCTGACATGCAAGTTTTGCATACTAGGGGGGACATACGGGCGGACTGCATGATTTTTTGTGAAGGAAGTGCCCCCTCCTGAACAAAATCCTGGATCCAGGCCTGGTCAGGGTGCGTAGCAACGCGCCAATTGTTAACGCGAACGAAACGCAACTGTCACTGTCACACTAATTTGGAAGAGTGATAGAGAGAGGTGACTACGATACGCTACGGAGCGTTAACGATTGGCATATTGGCAACGCACCCGGAGATATAACCTGCGCGTTGCAGACCTTTTAAAAACCTGACGAATGCTTTTTTGAAAAAAGGAGGAGGTGTTATTGTCCCTTCCTGAACCCTCTTGTCTGTCAATGTTGAATTTATGTTGGATTTATTTATGTCTTTATACAGATGTCCCAGAAATCGACGTCAAGCCGTGAATGGATGATAGACCAAGTTATAACAGTTATCAGAAAAATACAAAAAAAAATCTATCACATGTTCTTCAAAAATTATGGTCACTTTAAAAATTTACTAGAATATTCAAGCCCTGGTCTCTTAACTTCTAGTAAATTTTTAATGTGACCATAATTTTTGAAGAACATGTGATAGATTTTTTTTTGTATTTTTCTGATAAGTGTTATAACTTGGTCTATCATCCATTCACGGCTTGACGTCGATTTCTGGGACACCTGTATGACTGCATAAACTATAAACGAGTAAAATTAGAACAAAATTTCTAATGAATCATTCATATTTCATTTCCATTTGGAAGATCTATGAATTCATTTGCACGACACTGTACGACGCGTAAAAGTTTAAAATGTTTCTTTGACAAGCGATGTTACTCAGCCATATGACATTTGTATTTCTAAAACCTGCATAACAACGTCTCAAAATGTCAGCCATTCCCCGTACATTCCTCCATGTGACCCTATGTCGTGACTTGGAGCCCCAATTCCTAAAACCCGGGCAGCCTTGTGCCCAAACCGCCATCTGTATGTGCGACGGAACCAATCGTGAATGCGGTGCCAAGGTGAACGGAGGTCAATGCGCGGATGGGCTGAATCTTTAATTTAACCATAAATTAAGGTTCCTAGCAATGATTTATAACTCAATGGTTCCTAGGTAAACTTACATCATTATTATAGATGGTAGAAGGTAAGGATGACAATCTCTCTGTTACAAAAGTGTCCGCCAAAAGGCGTGGAATTGGTGGCGCCACTTTAGCTTTAGCTAGTCCGGGTTCATACACGAAAGCAATACTAGCGCTACGATGGCGCTACGTGGAGATTTAGAACTTTTAGTTGCTGTTTCCCGCCGCTGGACACTTTTTAGACGGTTCTCATATAAGAGATTGCCATCCTTACATTCTACTATCCATAATCATTATAATCAACTTAAGGCTGCGCCACCAGAGATGAACAAGGACGCTTTGCGAGGAATGTGTTCGTTATGGCACAGCTCTACATGATGGGCCATCATAGGGACGCAGCTATGCGATAGAGGGAGCTAACGATATTGCGATCTCTTTCCGTCGTATAGCTGCGTCCCTATGATGGCCCATCATGTAGAGCAGCCATTAAGCACCAATAGAATCACTTCATTTGTTTATCCTCGCACACCGCAGCTTTGTGATTGGTTCCTAAAAACATATCCCTCGCCACGCACCCTAGCTCATCTCTGGTGGAAACGCAGCCTAACAGTTTTAATTGAAAGAAAAACGGAAAAATTCATCGCTTCCAGTAAGATCCGATTCGAATTTCCGATCTTTCGGGACACCGCCACCGATTCGATCGCTGTATAGTAACCAATCGAACTATCGACGCTTGACAGGGCTTAAAACCGCTAAAAAACCGAAATAACCCAAACTTTGTAATTATTTATGTTTCTTTAAATAACTTAATATTGTCTTTAGGTAATGACGTTTTTCGATTAGACATGAAATAGTACCTATAGACGAAATAACGAAAAAAACTGGTATTTTCCGAGCCCTGCTCTCGGTATAGGCTAGATGAATGTTTTTCATGCATAGTATCAATCGATTCGTTTTGTTGTGAGGATCAAATGTCTATATGGGGCCAATTGCCTTAAATCAACATAAAAGACAGGAAAAAGACTTAAAGTCTGAGATTTGCATTTGTTTCTCAAAACGCTCCTAACAAAATGATATAAAGCCTTGACGTCACGGCTTCATATTTGCCCTGTTTAAAGTATGGAAAAATTATGAAATTGCTATTTTTACCGTGAAATTTTGCATTTATGTATATGGTTGCTTTACAATTTATTTCACAATAAAATGTTAGAAATCGAATGGTATCATTGGTTTTTTAAATTTCGTACTTTCAAAAATCGAAAAAATTTGAAACTTTGAAGCCCGATATCTTTGAACCATTTCAATAGATTTTTTTAATGTTTACTTTATTTGGATATTTTGATCATTTTGCATCCTATCAACTAAATTTCATTGCATAATTCAACATGTGTCATCACCCCTTAGTTACACTGGTTAGAGCGATCGGATCGGGTGTTTCGAAATATCGGAAGTTGGAATCTTTTAAAGTTTATTGTTAAAAAAATTCTTTCAATTATGAAATTGTGATTTCGCTAGCACTTAGTAACGCTTAAGAGTTATTCTCTTCTCAGTGAAGTATCTTCCATCCATCTCTATTCTGCATTTGACCTTTCTTTCTTGCCTATGGCCGTCGTTGCGACCAGACCGTAAGTCCTCTTTATACAGAACTACGGAACTAATTGTGAATAGACGGTGCCAAGGTGAGAGGTCAGCGTGGAATGGTGTCTCGGATTTGCTGATGGGACTAAGGTTAGGCTACGTAAAACCTAATTAGGTACATTTAGTCTAGATTGGTTATAATATAACTAAGGTGATTTTTAAAAACTCGCTGGGAACCTGGCGGTTAGTCTTCCGAGTTTTCGAGAGGAGGTCTCGGGTTCAAATTCCGGCGAGTATCAATGAGTTTTCCGGAACTTACATATGTAGGAACTATCATCTGATATTTACCAGTCACTTTTCAGTAAAGGGTAGCGTCGTGTCATTAACAAATCATAATTATCTACCCACGATCAGTGTTAGGTAAATCAACGATTTATAAATTCAGTTTTAAAATAGTTACCTACCGGATAATTAATTTTACATTATACATAGTTTGCAAACCAATTTTATTTATGTAAAGAATTTTATTTACCCATTGAAAATTGTTAAGTCCTATTGTTACTTAACAGTCACTTGTTATTCACAAGAGCGCAATGATTTATCTCTGACAGATCTCCAGCCCATAGACCCCAAACATTGCGTAATAACTACCGGACAAAACTTTCATTGTTCAGGAGAGACATTCCAAAAGCCTACAAAACTTGAGCTAGTCTATGGAAATGTGTTGAGCAATACTTGAGCTTGGCGATTAGAAGAAGTCCGTGGAGGACCTTGGTCTTCAACAGAAGGACATGATGTCATGATATGATACTCAGCTCTGAGGGAACGACTGATGATGATGTTGAGTTTTATAATAATTGGACACTTTTTTTGGAAAATTACACTTTTATTTTAAAACATCTTAGAGCTCGCAATGAGACTACAGCTGTAACTGTAAATCCATTTTTTCACATTACATTCATTTAAATAACAAACTCATGTCATCGCATAGTTATATGGATAGAAAATGAGAGCACATATCATAATACAATTCATGAAAAAAAAAACGACAAAATGTCATGTTACTGTGCGAGGGAACGGAAAATAATGTGAAAAAATATTTCTAAAATCCAAAGACAGACTCGTTTAAGTGATTAAGACTACGGACCTCGAGTTCAGGTTACACTGGTTCGGTGCAAAATTGGAGTACCTGCGCACACGCAAGAATTGGTAATTCGGCGCAGACGGCGATTATGCACTTTCCCCGCTAATCGACATGGAAATTATAAGAAAATAGAGTGATTATAAACGCGGGCGGGGATCCTGAGCGATGAGAACATCATGAAAATTTATAACAATTATGCAAGTCAACCTATTTGTTTACATTATGGGTCATGACGTCACACAACCAAATATTTTCTCATAGAATAAAGTTTTGGTTGTGTGACGTCATGATCCATAATGTAAACAAATAGGTTCATTCTACTTAAAGCTTCATCATTAAACCAGTTCGTATATGACCGCCCCAAAGCACTGACGTTTCATTTATATGTACCTGTGTTCCTATATAGTTAAATATATACCTAAATAATATTTATTATCTCACCACACGCACGCACTCTTATCGGACGCAGAGTACAGAAGGCTGTACTCTGCGTCCGTGGGAAACACCTTAGACAACCCTACACGTGATCCCTGGGTGGTGCTAAAAGAGGAACAAACTTGGCAGTTGCACTGTATCATCTGGACCTCGCAGCACTCACTGGATTTTCTTCTCCATCTACTTTCCCACTACTACTTATTACCACTTGAGAGAAGAAATGCCTATCTATATCCAGTGACGTGTAGCCATGCGATAAATATTTTGTCCCAATTGACTAAATAAGAAAACTGCCATTTGGCATTAATCTCGGAACCTTTACAGCTAAGCTCAGCCTTTAAACTGATATAGGCTACGGTGGCCGTTTACTAACAGGCAGGTTTTATGTTTGTTTGCCACCTGCTTTTTTCAAGATTTTTTATATTCAGTTTTGTTATTATAATATTTTTAACCACTTTTTCTATTAACAGCAAAATTAGTGAAATTACTTCTATTTTCAGAATTACCACATAGTACCTTACTGCCTAAATACTTTTTGCCACTTTAAGTACTCGGTAGTCAAACATAATTACACTTAATGGCCTTTTAAGAGCTTTTCTAGAAAGCTCGCTATTTACTACAAATTTGGAGAAAAGCTTTTCAAATATGGCTACTTATACAATTAAGTAGTATGACAAGCATTTTTGGTTGCAGCATCAATAGATGGATGTAATTTATCTTCCATTGATCTGTTAATTATACTCGACATTAATTTAAATGTAAATAATATATACTGGAAAGCTTTAGAAGAGGTTAAGTTCTAAGGCACTATCGTATTTTAGAAAGTAAACTAGTACCTACAGTTTGAATCAGAAAATATAAATCTATTTTCCCCGACTAATTTATATTATATATGTACCAATTACCTAGGTACAGTCAACAGCAAAAGTAGTTAAGCTGGCCAGGTGATTAAAATGGTCTTGGCATAAGACCGTTTTTTTTTTTTTTTTTTTTGTCGAGGGGAAAATCCTTTATGGATACTTCCGCGCCACGGGGCAGCGCGAAAGTTATGTCGGAGTCGCACCGACTAAAAACCCCCCGAGGGTCCTCCTCAACGCCATTTGGACGGCTCCGGGATCTCTACTGAACGCGCCGGTGCCGCCCTGAAGTTATGCCCTTACGGTTTTCAGCCTGTTTGAGGATCACAGCCCCGTACTGTGACCCTTGACTACCCCAAGGTTCCCTTTTAGTCGCCTCGTACGACAGGCAGGGAATACCGTAGCCATATTCTGATGCCCGGGCTACAGGGCTCAACGCTCTTATGGCCCTACAAACAAGACAGTGTCAGATATTTTTGCGGGCTTTCTTGATGAAGATTCTTTTGCAGGTGTACAACGCTGGCAAGTATAAATTGAACTTTTATCTGCATCTTTAGACGCAAACCACACTTCGCAATTCAGCAAACATAGATACAAAATGAGCCGGGAGACGGAAATTTGTCTATGGTAGCTGAATCTTTACTAGGACCCGGGTGATTCCTTAAACTACGGCCAAAAGAGGGGTATGGACACAGATTATATAATAGTTCTTACGAACAGATATGAATCTCTCATAGAAAAAGTAAATACCTACCGCTTTAAGTACCTACGCAAAAATACAATGGAGCGACCGTCGACGCGCGCGCCCCGCACCTCCCGCGCGGCCGCGCAGCCGCCCGATCGCTAGCTCGTTTGTCCCGCCGGCGGTGATCGGGCGGCGAGCGGCAAGTAGGTATTTAACGAGAGAGCGCGGGCGAGTTTCATAGGCCTGGTATGGATACTGCAAATGTTTCTCGATTTGTTGGGCACTGCTCAGCTAAAATGCGATCTCGCTCATATCTAGAGCAGAGCCCGACTGCGGAAGTACCTCTCCCACTCCACTATACAGGTTGTCCAAAAAAGTACTGGATTCCCGTTGGCTGTTAGGTTTTGGGACGCTACCAATCCTTCCTACATGGTTTTGGAAGTTGGCCATTACTGACCACCGCCGCTCAATGCGCAAAATGGGGCGCGCAAGGCGCCTCGTAAAAGCCAGTGTGGTACTGCGGAACCGGGTGCTACCCCGGGTCTGCGGGTTGCCACACCGAATAAGGCGCTATACGTGTCGCGCCTGCATTTTTCCGCCACGGCAGCAGATGTGGTGGATTACGTTTTGAAGAAGACTGGCTACGAGTTGAGGGTGTTCCAGCTGCGATCGCGCCACTACGTGCACTTCAGCTCGTTTGTGGTGCGCGTGCCGCGGCCGCTGCTGGAGACCATCGAGAGCGCAGGTTTCTGGCCGAAGGGTGTAGTGTTTCGGCGGTTCCGGGGAACGCTGCCAAATATTACACCAGAGCAAGTGGCACAACAGAAAACCGTCGTGTCATCAAAATAATAGTTTTAATTTATAATGTAATATGTATGCTAGTCTTTAAGGTATTTATCTATGGGCCACTAGTTGCCTGAAAATAAACGTTTTTCATTCATTTCATTCATTCAATGGCCATACAAAAATTCATAAATCAAATCGATCTGAGATGTTCCAAAACCATCTAGGAGCGTCCCAAACCTTACAGCCAACGGGAATTCAGTTCTTTTTTGGTCAGTCTGTATATATAACCACAGACAAATAGACTAGACTCATAAAGTTGCGTTTAATTTTTTCGCGTTGAGTGTAGCTATTTGATATGCTACAATGTAACCTCGTTGGGCTAACTACCTCGCATCATACAATGCATAAAGACCGCAATTTGCGCGTTAAATCTTAACGCGAAATCTTCAAGGTCAAAGCAATAAAAACACTACTTAATTGCTTGAAAATCTAGGCTTGATGACAGCTATAAAACCTAATCTAGGCAATCTACCTATAGGTATAGTAAGTTTTTTAAATATGTCAAAATGTTGAGTATTTAAAAACCGCTTTCAGGCAATTTGGATGTTGGAAAACTGCTTATCGTTAACTACTGTAACGTTAACTACTGAATCTGTCTGTAATTTAATTTAAGTGAAATAAATATTCATTGGCAGGCGGGTTGGCGCGCGCAGTTTTTTTTGTTTATTGTTGTTTGGTCATTGTGGCGTTCAGTGGGGGAGGCCTATGTCCAGCAGTGGACGTCTTTCGGCTGAAATGATGATGATGAGGCTTTCGGAAGATGCTGCTGCCCATCTCCCGGTATATTCCCTTAGCAGACTCCTACTACCGTGGCGCGTATGGCAAACCCCCTTTTAAAGGGGAGGCCTATGTTCAGCAGTGGATGTCTTATGGCTGAGATGATGATGATGATGAAATATTCATTTATCTGTCCACTCACAAGATGGACAGACGACCTTATAAAGGTCGCCGGAAGACGCTGGATGCAAGTCGCTTCCGACCGATACGTATGGAGACTATGGAGGTCCAAAGGGGAGGCCTATGTTCAGCAGTGGACGTCTTATGGCTTAGAAGATGATGATGATGATGAAATATTTATCTTATCTTATTACTTACTGACTCTACTTTTCAGTATTGCCTACCATGCTCAACTTTGTCTGGTTTGAAAAACGTGGTATTCTTCACCAAACAGCTGTTTATGTTATTCTTGAGATGGAAGAAGAAATATTGAATGTAAAATTAACATTTTCTGTTATTTAAGTTCTTGTGATTATATTATTTTAATTGAGAGGAGTAATCTGACAAATCTTATCTTATACAAAGTTTCTTTGCTTGTTTGCCAGGACTTGTACTATTAACTTAGAGTAAGTACTTATACTGTATCTGTCTGACGAAGCCTGCGGCGTGGGTATCTGTCTGACGAAGCCTGCGGCGTGGGTATCTGTCTGACGAAGCCTGCGGCGTGGGTATCTGTCTGACGAAGCCTGTGGCGTGGGTATCTGTCTGACGAAGCCTGCGGCGTGGGTATCTGTCTGACGAAGCCTGCGGCGTGGGTATCTGTCTGACGAAGCCTGCGGCGTGGGTATCTGTCTGACGAAGCCTGCGGCGTGGGTATCTGTCTGACGAAGCCTGCGGCGTGGGTATCTGTCTGACGAAGCCTGCGGCGTGGGTATCTGTCTGACGAAGCCTGCGGCGTGGGTATCTGTCTGACGAAGCCTGCGGCGTGGGTATCTGTCTGACGAAGCCTGCGGCGTGGGTATCTGTCTGACGAAGCCTGCGGCGTGGGTATCTGTCTGACGAAGCCTGCGGCGTGGGTATCTGTCTGACGAAGCCTGCGGCGTGGGTATCTGTCTGACGAAGCCTGCGGCGTGGGTATCTGTCTGACGAAGCCTGCGGCGTGGGTATCCGTCTGACGAAGCCTGCGGCGTGGGTATCTGTCTGACGAAGCCTGCGGCGTGGGTATCTGGCTGACGAAGCCTGCGGCGTGGGTATCTGTCTGACGAAGCCTGCGGCGTGGGTATCCGTCTGACGAAGCCTGCGGCGTGGGTATCTGTCTGACGAAGCCTGCGGCGTGGGTATCTGGCTGACGAAGCCTGCGGCGTGGGTATCTGTCTGACGAAGCCTGCGGCGTGGGTATCTGTCTGACGAAGCCTGCGGCGTGGGTATCTGTCTGACGAAGCCTGCGGCGTGGGTATCTGTCCGACGAAGCCTGCGGCGTGGGTATCCGTCTGACGAAGCCTGCGGCGTGGGTATCTGTCTGACGAAGCCTGCGGCGTGGGTATCTGGCTGACGAAGCCTGCGGCGTGGGTATCTGTCTGACGAAGCCTGCGGCGTGGGTATCTGGCTGACGAAGCCTGCGGCGTGGGTATCTGTCTGACGAAGCCTGCGGCGTGGGTATCCGTCTGACGAAGCCTGCGGCGTGGGTATCTGTCTGACGAAGCCTGCGGCGTGGGTATCTGTCTGACGAAGCCTGCGGCGTGGATTATAAGATGGTCCATCAAATCATTATTAATGAATAAATATATTTATTATTTATATACGATACCCGCATCATTTAAAATATTACTTTAAGTTTCACACACAGAATAACTTTTAACATATTATGTAGTTTCTTATACTTATATTTTACACTTTTGGTTCGACCAGAAAAAAAGACCTTGTTATAACATCAAAGTCGTTTTCTAGCCCTATGCCTATGTAAATAAGAAAAACCAAGGCAAAGAAATCATAGGTACGTAATTATCGACCCAAACAATTGTTTAGTATTCTGTATCGCTCATCTTCAAACCCGCTAGTTAGATTGCATTGTTTTGGTGTTTTATCTTTAATTATATCTCGTATATCGCCCTTGGATTAAATTTTTGTATGATCCGACATTTTTAATGAGGTTTTTGAATAGTTTTTTAAGCCTAGTTTTTTAGGCTATGTCTAGATTTTGCTGATTGCTGGCGCCATCGCTATATTATGGCCTCCAGTGGCGCAACGTCAATAGAACTCGATTCTCACCAGCTTCTCTAATTTTCGGGAGCTTGAACACTTTTGAAAGTAAAGTCAAATTAGCTACGAGGTGTCTACAAATATTTTTTAGGCTACCGTTTACCTGCTGTAAAATACCTAAGTATTGTATTAAAAATACTTGAATGAATATAAAAGTCTAAGAGTTCAGATAGACAGACAGACGGAAAACAAAGTGATCCTATATTATAGGGGTTCCGTTTTAAAAAACAAATAAAAACTGCTGGTACTGCTCTATTAATACATTTTACCTAAATATTGAGAATATTTATAAATACATTGAATAGTAGTAGTTTAACGGCCTCTTAGCCCAGTCGGTAGTGACCCTGCCTACGAAGCAGGAGGTCCAGGGTTCGAATCCTGATCAAGGCATTTATTTGTGTGTTTATACTGTTTATCACGGATATTTGTTCTTGAGTTGTAGATGTTTTCTATATATTTAAGTTATTATACTTATTATATATATCGTCGTCTGGTATCCATAACACAAGCCCATCGAGTTAGAATATATAAAATCATTGCACAAGCCTTACTGAGCTTACTGCGGGACTAGGTCGATTTGTGTAAGATTTTCCCATAATATTTATTTATTTATTTAATAGTTTCAACCTTTCGGTTTGCTTAGCAACGTGTATAGTAATTTATTACTAAACTGTGCCGCTGTCTGTCAACAATGTCAGCATTAATCTCCTAAACGAGACCGATCAGATCTCTTGATAGAGGAGACGGCGATACTGGAGTAACGGGTTGTGTCAACATTTCGATTAGAAGAAAACCGACTTCATGAAATTGTTTCAATCAAAAATGATTTATTAGTACTTTTTTTCATGACAACTTCTGGCCCACTTTGCAAAAACAAAAAGTGGCCTTAGATCCGTCCCCACCCGGTAATGCTCCCTCCGACCGCCGGCACAATCGAGTTGGCCATGGCGGTGCAATGGCGGTCAATCTAACGTTTTCCGAACGCGTCATTTAGGGTTTATAATATGTGTGTAGATAAAGCAGTGCATCCAACTGTACGTAATTAGGCCTCACCTCACCACCCCTCACCACCTCACCTCAAAACACTCGAGTGTTCTTATTATGAAACTCACCTGCGGCCCATTTTATAAAACCACGCTCGTATTTTAAGGACCCTTATTACGTAACAGTTACATAAAATACTATTTAAAAACCTATAACGCATTTTGCCAACTCTCATGGACCAAATAGAATGTGCTATAATCATATTAACACAGATATTTTTATCACCTAGATAACCTAAAACGCGTTCAACATTACAAAATACCATAAAGTCCCACGAAACTACTAACCCAGTTCCCATTCGTGGTATACTAGCGCTTATTGCTAATTGCATAAGAATGTTATTGCTTTTTGCGAAGTTTAATTAGAATTGTGCAAAATCGCACATGTGCTCGTGAAAGACATATACTGAAATAGATCACTTAAGTGCACACAGTGAACTGTCAGTTAAAAACAATAATAAATGACGATTGACGAAAACTCTGTTTGCATACTTTGAATAGTAATTAATGATTTGTAAACTTTTATTATCCTTTCTCCCTGTAACTAAAATGGTAATAGTAAAATTTTGCACGCTAACGCCAAGTCCAACGCAGTCGCACGGTTAGCACAAGTTTGCAGCAACAGTTTGTATCTCGCGGGCAAGATAG
This sequence comes from Pammene fasciana, assembly GCA_911728535.1. NCBI lineage: Eukaryota > Metazoa > Arthropoda > Insecta > Lepidoptera > Tortricidae > Pammene > Pammene fasciana. Next base: position 16,667,173 of record OU452291.1, on the reverse strand, counting down.
GCATCTATTACTTTTCCGTTTTCATCAGAAAGTGACGGATATCTTTCCCGCGAGATACTGTCGCTGCCCACTTATGCTAACCGTGCTGTTTGAATCGTTTTTGCAGTAGATTTCAATTGTAGGTAATTACGCGATATTTCCTGTTTTTTGCCTACTTCATTCAGGTCCTCAGGGTTGGCTCTGTTGGGATTTATTTCGTTACTGAATATTTTTGCTAAGTGTATCTATTGTGGATCATCGAGACATTTAATCGAGTTTCCGATATACAAATCTAAAAAACTGCAATAGCTACATTTCTGGGGGGTGATTTTTGAGATTCGAGTACTCGAAAGTGACATTTACAACTCAGAATAAAACGATGAAATTATGTTTTAAAAATAACAGCGATAGTAATTTGAAATCATGAGTATTTAAACTATTAATTTCATGCGAAAAAATTGGTGGTAAGCTTTTGTGTGCGATTATTTTCGAGCTTAAACTTTTTGAATTCGGGCGCTCGAAAGTCAAAAATTGGTTCCCTGTTCATCAATTCTCCCTGCCCAAAATACCCCTGACACTCCTAACGTGTAAAGACCAAATAATGTTCACGATTAATTTATATACAAATCTCAATACATAATGCACCGTCTATTTAACAACATGTCTGAGCTCATATGCCATAATTGTGTGCACGCCAGAATTAATTCATGGCTTCAGACAAAAGACATTGAGAAAACTTGTAACCTACTTACTTTAATACTTTGACGGAAACTTAATACTTATGCTACTGTAAGAAAAGTTAAGAAAGGAAGTCACTAAAGCCAAGGAGAACATACATAGATCCAGTCAAGGAAAAATAAACTCGTGACGTATCAGGCTATCAAGTCAGTATAATATCGCATCAGCAAGAGTAGCTAAATAGTTCGTCACACCATTCAAAATATATGGTGTGACGAACTATTTGATCACTTTGGCTGTTACAATATATTTGACGCTCACTGTACAAGATGGTGCAATATTATGTTTACAAACATTTCATTGGAACTCCTGAGGGCTCTTGATTCTAAGCACTCTATATTGCGTCAAATCAAGATCAGATACTAGAAGTTGGAATGCCGTTATTTACTTCAAAACTTGTTCCAGACACTCGGAAATAGGCCTGAGATAATGAATGGGTTTGATGCAATTAAGTTAAAGCTTTCGTACTGAGGCACCACTCAGAAAGTCGTAAATACCTTTGAACGCATTCAAGTCTATACCGCATTCTCGCGCAATAAGATCCAAAATTAAACTGGTTGTGAAATGGCTGTGGTTGGGTATTAGGTGAATAGATTGTGTTTATAAAAATAATGTTTTCCGGCCACTGACTGAGCAATGATTGTGGGTCACTGTCGATACCAAAGATAAAATTAATCTTTTCGGTGCTTGAGGTACTTATATTTGCATATTATCTTCCAGTGTATCTACGGTCGACGTCAAAAATTTGTTAAAACTTTTGCACCTTACTCCTTTATAATAAGGTCCAAAAGTGTAAACATATTTTTGACGTCAACTGTACATGAAATAAATATATTTAACGACAATTTTTAGGTCAATTTAGCCTAGTATTAGTTGCTGTGCTCGCGAAACTAATGGTGGTATGCTCGAATCCCGGTAGATGAGAAAAAATCTCGTTATAAAATATATTGATGTCATGTACAGTCAGCAGCAAAAGTAGCTAAGCGGGTAGGGTGTTCAAAATGAGCTGGACACGACTTTATTGTTAAGAGAATAAGAGCGTGCGTAGGTCATTTTGAACACCCTACCCGCTTAGCTACTTCTGCTGCTGCAGTCTACAATGGGAGACCTAGCAATTCCAGCATATTACCAAAAAAACTGCATGATAAAAAAATAATAAATAACAAAAAAACTTATGAAAAACCCTTACATGTTTCATGAAATCAATTTTTCTCATCGCTCTCACAAAATACTTCCACCTAGGTACCTAAAATTTTAAATTTGAAATTACTTACAAGTATTCATAAAAAGTACTACCGCCAAAACATGGAGGTAATATATTATTGACCGGTACTGTAAGTAAGTCACATAACTTGTAGCTTACAGATATTACTGTATAATCGTAATAACTAATGACAGTGGAAACTGACATAGCTACCTAACAATTTACTTCACTTGCATTAGATTTATCAGTTCGATCGCTTGCATTTTCTCTAGAACCGGTTCCTTTTCTCTCGGAATGCCTACTGTTTAAATTCTAGAAATTCTTACTATAAAATAAGAGGGTTTTTGTTTAAGTTAGAGCTTAGAAAGCGTTTTATAGTTATGTCTCTTTGTCCCTTAGATGGGTGTAGTGTAGGTATGTTAAGTAAACGACGACTTTGTTTGTATGGGGTGTAGAAAATAATATTTATTTACTTTCAAATGAAACAAAGAAAGAAGAAAGAAAGAAAATAAAAGACGCAGTCTGGCGATAATCTTAAGGATCACGCTAGTCCAAGTAATAGTACTTACCTTGCTATTTGTGCAACAAAGGAGCAAAGTACGTTTTTGCTGTGAGTGGCCACTTACATATGTGCTTTAGTCCTGGCCTGAGCAAGGGAATAGATAATATAGGTATGTATTTGCGCCTACATACAGAAGGTATTAAAATTGAATGACTCATCAGTACTGTCAAATCTGGCAACTTTGCCTAGGGTTACTAACTTTGCCACCAGCAGAGTGCATAAGGTAATCCTTTCATACCACCGACAACGTATATTTTTTAGTGTTGTGCCTACTTTTAGGAGAAAAAATGGTTATCAATTGGCAAAATTAATACGAATGAGGAAACACCACGGCAGCCATTTTCTTACCATTTCAGTTCCAAATTCGTCGCTCACGTAATAATTAAAGTTAGTGCTCAAGAACTTTAAAAAGTTTAGAGTGTAAACATTGAATCCAGTTACGTAAATTTTAGATATTATGTTATTTAAATGGTAAGGAATGGATTGATTACCTTGTAGATGTCGTAGTGTTTGAATTGAGTCTCATAATTTTGTTGGCAAAGTTACCGGACCACGCCAGCTCATATGGGGGGGCATCTTTGCCATGTTTTGTAGAGGCCTAGGGTTGTACACAAGCAAAAAAATTAAATTAAATTTTTGATAAGATAGAGGTCCTTTTTATACTTTTCCTCAAACGTGGAGCGGGAGACAATAGTACATTGTGCAACATGGGGGGTAAGAGGAATATTACTAACGAGAGTCTAGTTAAATCGCGACGGCTTGCCGGAGCGATTTAAAGACTCGAGTTTGTAATATTCTTACGCCCCGAGTTACACACAATGTTTTTCATCACACTTGCGAGGAAAAAACTAAAATTTAAGCGAAATAATTCTTAAATACGGTGACGTTTCAAATAGGTATTCGATCGCCATTTTGCTTGCGCCGTTGCTTAGCAACGCGGTAGAAACATTCCGTGCGTTTTTTATTACGACATAGTTTTCGAACTAGATTTTGCAAAATTATTATAACAATATTTACCAAAATTAATGATAAATACTTTTAAATATTAAAAATAATGAAGAAATATACCGTATTAGTTTTATATACTTTAAAATTTGCTTGTAGTCAAGTTTGGGTGACATAACAAAAAACCCTGGCTGAATATAAATGTCCTGAGTCTGAAGTAATGTACGAGTGGGTCAACATTTTTAAAACTAAACCTATAACTCCACACTGTGGAGTTATAAGAATTCCTAACTCCCGCGGGATCAAAGTAGGCCTTTGTCCTTCAGTACACCCGCATGAAATAACACCATTTACGAGCAGGTGTGATGAAAATTATATTATATTATAACTCAAGGTTTACTTATAAATAATAAAATGCTTTGGTAAGTAATAAGCCTTAGTTTTAAGTCCCAAAACTTAAGTTACGTAAACGAAGTTTGGTGACTGGTAACAATTTTTTTCAATGTATTAGTATTCGTGCCGTGCGAGATAGTAACTTGGTTTACTTGTAGCATAGAAAACCGGTAGGCAAATGCCAATTAGTCTGATCTATAGCTAATAAAATTGCGGATTCATAGTGATTGTTTCCTTCCGTTATAAATGAACCTGTTTGGCAAATTTAATCGAAATACGGACTTTGTGTACTTACAGTAATAATTGTTGAGCCTATTCAAGCTATTTTCTCAACCAAATACTTAGTAGCTAACTTAATGCATAGACGAAGATATATATCAGATTACGTGATACTTATGTCACAACATATGTCATGTCACAAGCTATCAAAATCAATGTAGAATCACGCCCCCAATTTTGCCCGTCATACAAGCGTATTGTACATTGCAAAACCGTTTTCAAATGAATTTCTTACATGTAAATTAGTTTGTAAAAATTATTGACTATAATAACACGTCATTTTACGCAAGCGTTTCATAATTATGTACACATATAGTCTTTATGTCTTTGGCATAGAATTGAAATTAGTATAAATGTTTAAACTATTGAACCACTTTATGGGTCGTAATGGTCATTGAACATCGAACACTTGTGAGGTTAATTGCAGCATTCATTTACGCCCCTCGAAAGCATCCCTTGCTATTCAAATTTAAACCTTATTTGGATAGTCATAAAGTCAAATTTGGATGTCAACGTTGAGTAAAACTGTGGCTTTTGCTGCAGCATTCATGTTTGCCTTTCAATAGTATTTATTGTCTTCCCAATTTGAACCTTATGGAAATAGTTTTTAAGTCGTTTTTGCATGTTTAATTGGAGTTCAAACTGGGGCTAAGGCAGTTATAATTGTATGACTATTTGTAACGTGACGGCATGTTTTCTTTCTTGTTAAAATAGGCAGTGAACTGTCAAGCGAAGAAAAGTGTTATGTCATTATAATTGACATTAGCTATGCCGAAGTACAGTCCGTGAGCTCTTAAAAGAACCTTCGGGCTTTAGAAAGAGACGTCGGTCAATCAACAGTGACACGTGAAAAAGCAGAACAGCAATATTACCTTCGTGTGTCATCGCCGATTCCCGAAGGTTTTTCTTAAAGCTCAGGAACTGTGTAGTTCACTTGTCCTTTTTTCAACCGACTTCAAGATTTCAAAGAAAATTATTCAATTCGTCTCGTCGGGATCTTTGTTTTTTTTTGCTATTTTTTTATGTATGTTCACCGATTATTCGAAGACGGCTAGACCGATTTGGAACATTCTTTTCTTGTTTGAAAAAGTGTACTTCACAGATGGTCCCATTGTCACCAGGTCCAGATCTGATTATGGGATCCTGGAGAAATCCAGGTAACTCTTCAACTATTATAGGCGCACCTATATTGATTTCAGTATTTTTTACAGCAACTCGGCCACTTCCTTTTGGAATAGCGGATCCTAAGTGAAGTCGGTTCTTTTTTTTCGTTTACTTAAATTTTTTTCAGTGTAGTGTTCGAGCGCCACCTCGACTGAAATTAGTGTATTTCATCCCTTGGGTAGCAATCTATTACCACTACCTAGCCGATCTGTAGACTTTGGGACCCTTCTTTTTACAATACGACTTCAACTACCTACTCGTATTGTATTTCAAACACATAGAAATAAAAATTTAATTTGTCATTTCACAACTAATTCCCAACGGCGCTTAGGACGTTAGTTATAAACTAGGTATTGGTCCCGCCATATTGTAATTTTTTTTAAACTGAATTGACAATAATCTATTTATTTTCCAACCTGCTCCCAAAAATTCATGGTTGAGGATGAGGACTGCGACCTAGACAATAACAGACACACATCCGGACATAATTACGAAAGCCTTTTTGTCCTAGCTGAAACGTAGACTCTTCGCTCTCTCCACTCGCTCGGTCAACTAGGTAAGGTTTATGATAGCTAGCTTGTACTTTGTTCAAAAATTTTTTATCTTTGAAATGAAATGCTAGTTAAGTACTTACCTACAAAAATTGTTCAAATGATTTTTTTCAAATACAGATGATTGAATGACTGGCACAGGTGGCTTATGATTAACGACCACACAAACCTAGGAAACAATACCCTGTATTTGTTATCTATAGTCAACGAGTCAATGCCTAGACTGGTCGAAAAAATCGGGTCAGATCATAGACCTGTTCCGATCGCTTAGCAAGCACGGGCGAGGATGAGACGGACCAGATTAGGTAGATAAGTTGATTACCGTTTTTCCAAATAAACTTAGTACCCATTTTCAGAGGAGAATGGTACTAAATTTATCTAAATATTGACATTACGAAGAATATTCAAACACTGTTTGATATTTACCAAAGCTATGTCCCATCATTTGACTTGGAGAGGCGGTCGTCCCAGAATGTGTGCGCTTTAGATGATGGCTCAGCGGTCAATACGATTCTTCCAAACCAGTGGTTCGATCCCCAATATAATTTGTCGTAATTTTCCTAGGTTTTCCGGTTTTTCCTACGTCTAAGTCTGGGATCCGCACGGCAACCTCATCAATATTTGACTCAGGATTAGTTTTTGAAAGCTACACGGAAAAAAAAAGCTTCCGGGATATTCTCAATCCAAGACATTATTATTTTCTTGAAAATATTTCCTCGTGACAAGTATTTATTTCCTTTACCAAAAATATGATTCTTCGTTTAATAAAACCAAATTTTGTTAAAATTGAAATACAAAAATGTATTGTTTCAAGAGTATATTGAGTAAATAAGAGAGATTGTACTTTAATCAAACAATTATTATCTTAGGTAAAAGAAAACTAGAAAATCTGTAAGAATAATTATATTCGCTTCGTTATATTTAAAACTTTAATTTATTTTCGTTAAAGGAAATAAATGCTTGTCACGAGGAAATATTTTCAACATAATATAATAATGTCTTAGATTGAGAATATCCCGGAAGCTTTTTTTTCCGTGTATCTGACCGTCGAAGCCAGAGGTCAATTTATTCCTAAGCTTGCGCTAACTTTCTATACTTAAAAGTGGTTGACGGGAAAATGCATCTGGTGTTAGCCTTACTATTTATTCTGTGGCTAAGTAGATTCACCTGCGCTCGCGCACCCTAATGGAATACAAGAACAGTACACAATGCTATTCATGAATATTTCGTTCCGCCATTATGAAACGGGTTGACAAAAAATATTGGCTTGCTAAATCGTTGTATAGGCTTTCGTGCTGTTCTGAATAAGTCAGCTTAATTAGCTTAGATCTTATTGTCTATACGATTCGTTGTTACTATTCTCAGGTCGAATACCTTGTGAAACTTATGATTGAACGATTTTCACTTATAGTCTGGCTGGCCAATAAGTGCAGTAACAGTGGAAGTAATAAGCTATACTCATCTCTTTTTTTAGTAGCAGAAATTTAGCAGTAGAAAGAGATAGTATGATTTTCTCTGTCTATACTTGAAGTAAAACTAACCCTGGCCAAACGTGGCCAAACTATAGATTGCTTGCGACCAATAACGTAATGACACACGTTCGAAACGTCAAGTTTCAAATACTTTATTTACAGAATACTGTTACTAACTTGACTGTCAAGTGTCAACTAAACACGTGTCTTGTCTGTGCTATCCCTAGAGTGTTTCAATTCAACATAGATATAGTATATGCAATTCAACGACATCAATAGGAAGCCTATTGAAAAGGACCTGGGGGGTGATTTTTGAGAATCGAGCGAGATCGAGCACTCAAAAGTGACATTTGAAACTCTGAATAAAACGATGAAATTATGTTTTAAAAATAACAGTGATATCATGATTATTTAAACTATTAATTCCATGCGAAAAAATTGGCAACACACTTTTGTGTGTGGTTATTTTCGAGCTTGAATTTTTTGAATTCGAGCGTCCGGCTGTCAAAAATCGGCCCCCTGTCCGAAGTGACTTTTGGCTTATTTAAATCCTCCTATTTCAATTATAAATTGGTTTTTAAGTGATCTAATGTAAAATAGATATCAAAATAAGAATGCTTAACGTCATACAAAACGTCAAAGTTTTAGCGACATTGGTTGCCAGAATTACAATTTGTTTAGATGGCATTTTGATGACAAAGGGATATCAAATTGATAACAAATCTGTATCAAATTAGAGTTACCGCTCCAATTAACCTTTTCATACTCACCTGTATCTCTGTCAATACTATAAAAGTATAGTTATATGTTTTTAATTAATAACTTTTCGGCAATAACAATAGGGGTGATGACACATGTTGAATTATGCAATGAAATTTAGTTGGTAGGATGCAAAATGATCAAAATATCCAAATAAAGTACCTAAACATTAAAAAAATCTATTGAAATGGTTCAAAGATATCGGGCTTCAAAGTTTCAAATTTTTTAGATTTTTGATAGTACGAAATTTAAAAAACCAATGATACCATTCGATTTCTAACATTTTATTGTGAAATAAATTGTATGGCAACCATATACATAAACACAACATTTCACTGTAAAAATAGCAATTTCATAATTTTTCCATACTTTAAACAGGGCAAATATGAAGCCGTGACGTCACGGCTTTATATCATTTTGTTAGGAGCGTTTTGAGAAACAAATGCAAATCGCAGACTTTAAGTCTCTTTCCTGTCTTTTATGTCGATTTAAGGCAATTGGTCCCATATAGACATTTGATCCTCACAACAAAACAAATCGATTGATACCATGCATGAAAAACATTCATCTGGCCTATTTGAACGTTCCATAATCCTGTCACTGTGTTATAAAAATGATACATGAGTTACATACTTCCTAAATAGTTGCGGTCGAAATAGAATAATGGTACCATTACATACTTACCGTACATATGACGGAAGTGGTCGACTTATCCATCACTATTTATTTCGAGCGACCGTGAAATTGACCGCATTATGGTTTTATTTTACAAAAAGTTTATGTGATCCGGAAAATTGAGGCGTTTATGACCTATCGTAACTGAAGGAAGTTTGAATGTGTTCGAATTTCAAATATTTTATAATAAATGATGCAATTTTAAACTCTAGTGTTTCCTTTTTAATTTGTAAAATGAATGAAAGATTTCATTTTATGTTTAGATATATTTTTGATTGTACAAATGGTATGTACCTATAAATGACATGTGGGATATCAATTATATGCATGGGGTTGAACAGAATGGGAAGACTGAGAAGGGACCTTTCCGTATTCTTCTCTAAGCACATTTTCCCAATTAATCTAATTGCATATTTTGCGGTTAAATTTTTGCGGAAAAAATTAAGTTATTTTATGTATAGGTACTATAATATTCAGGGTGTATACCATATTCAAGGCAAAATATCAACGAAATATGTACAGTCACGTATTTTAATTGTTGAGCCATTTACGGTTCAAGCTACTTTCTTTTGTTTAGTACTCATTCTATGAAATGTCCAATGTAAAGTGAACCCTAAATAGTAAGATTTTTTTTAAGAAGTGCGAATTGTAGGAAGAAATCTCTAGTAAGATTCAGACATCTTAAAAAAATACTAACATATTTAGTAATTTTTAGATACTCGTTTGCTTTTGAACAATGAGTATAGAAGGTAATGTTTTCATATTTGTAATGAGTAGCCACTATTAGTTCAATGACATTGCCCTGGGCGAAATTGGTTTTATAAAGAACAATGATAGATGTATTTTGTTTCATAATCCATTGAAAACCGGTTGTATCTGGATTGAATGTCAATAGTAAATAGTTGCACTAAATAGTCGTGACTTGAACGCATAGTTCTGAGCGAACAAATTGAGTGAATTAATTATTCATAAAAGTACATAATTGCTAATTACTTTACACGTCTAATGGAGGTTATTAGGTAGTACTTAATGGATTTCCAAATGTTTTTGCAAAATACAATAAGTATACAAAGGATTTCCGGCCGTGTTATAGATGGATTGGTTAGTAAAACGGGCGATTTCTTTTAAAAACTAAAAATGTCACAGAGTTCCAGAGGTACAGTTTTTTGCTGAAGTGCATTTGATTGTAATGCGCCTAAATTGAACAATAAATATCTTTCATCTTTTATCCACACTAGGGAGTGTCTGCCCCGTGAAAAATAAATTCAATCATTATTAAAATTAGAAACTAGTTTTTCACCAGCTATATCTACTTAAAATAACTAAAAATACGCAGAACATAATTTGGCAAATAAAAAAAAAAATGCAGCATGCATGGAGTGAAAAGGATCGACCGGATACGTAAGACTAGATATATCTTGCGTTCCAAAACACGCATTGTCAACGTTGGTGCCAAAACCGCCAGGTTGAAATGGGATTGGGCTGCTCCAGCCTGCTCACGTTTGTCACATGCACCCAAAGAGGTGGGTTAAACTAGCCACAGAGTTTATGCCACAATAGAAACCGTAGGCTGGCCGACCCAGGAGGAGATGGCGGGATGACCTGGATGAATTTCTGAACAACTGGCCAGAAATTACCGTAAATAGGAAAATTGTAATTCTAGGGGTAAGGCCTTTGCCCATCAGTGGGACCCTTTATAGACTTACAAAATAAAGAGATCGAGAAAATGAAAAGAACAGAAAAGAAAACAATGAAAGAAAAGCAAAGGAGTGTGCGTGAACGCTTCACGCAGCTTATATAACAATAATAGCTACCTACCTACATCTTGTCAGATTTTTATAACATCTAAACTGTTTGAGTAACCACCTAAATGCTCATACGCGTGTAATTATGGCTGTCATATCACCAATTACCTTTGTAAGTATCATAGTAACGTAATAGTTACTTATCATAATTTGGCATGCTGTAACATGATAATACTGGGCTTGTTTTGATTTCATCTGATAGGCAACTTCACTGTGGCATTTGATTATTCTCATTAACTTACCTAAAATCCTGAACCATGGGTTTTTAAGGGCTAACTTGAGCCTGTTATGCAGTGGACGTGTAACTTCTAATTGTGATACTTAGATGCATAAAATGCAAGTTATCAATGAAATGGGAACTGAATATAACAGTTTCTTGAAAAAAACTGCATCCAAATTTAACGTCAAATGGGGTAAAACATATTCACAGATAATATTCTGGCTAAAAGTTAAAGTACAAATCTCAGTAATAAGAGCTGTCTCCATAAGGGTGAGAGGCACCAGAAGACACATCAGAGCCTTCGAATGTGAAGATGGAGCAGGAATTCTGCACTGACAACCCCCCCCCCCCCACCCTCCCCTTAAGATACCATCTGGTCGTATCGCTAATAAATAATGTCCTATTGTGTTTTGAAATAGATATTTAGTAATATTTCTTAAATAAAGTAATTTCATTTTTACCTATATGGTCTAATAGAGCCAGCCTTAAATGAAATAAATTACCGTTGGGTGCCCGGCCTTAGAATTGTCCCGCACCATATCGTCCCGTGGTTGCAGTAGAAGTCTGCTAAGGGAATATACTTACCGGGAGATGGGCAGCAGCATCTTCCGAAAGCTTACAAACGATAAACAAAAAAACTGCGCGCGCCAACCCGCCTGCCGAGCGTGGCGGGCGCGTATGGCAAACCCCCCCTTTAATGATAAATTCCATTATAAGGAGAGGCCTATGTTCAGCAGTGGACGTCTTATGTCTGAGATGATGATGATGATGATGAATGAAATAAATTAACCCTTTCACAGCCGATCAGTAACCTAACTCGTTATCACGGCAACTTTAGTACATAATTTCAAATCTATTGATAACATGTTGTAGTTTAACTACTATTTTGTAACTAATTACTAATGTAAACGGTATTTATCATACCTATCAGTAACAATTCATACGTACATGTTGAAATAGGCAATTATTTGCAGGCACGATTTAATTATTCTGTGTTGAAACTTGAAACTATGCCGAAAGGGTGAGCGAGTGGGCTCTCGGAATTTCAATTGTCAGTGTACAGTCCAATCTATTTTGATAAATTATACAAAAGTTTAATAATAGTTCAGTCATTATAGATTTTGACCAGTGATAAATTAGTTCTTGGATTTTTTTTCGTTGGTCCCTCGGGGGGGGGGGGGGGGGGGGGTCACTGGGAGTGTAAATTCAAAAAGTAAACTGATTCAGGCTCCTGCGTATATTCGAAAAACGGTTTTTCTTGAATAACTTGGCCATTTTTGATTTTACAGTAAAACCGTGAGGACAAAAATTTTAGGAAATTTGATTCTCTACAAGTTTGGTCCTTACAATTTTTCTTCTAGGATCGATATTTTGGAAATTAAATTTGAAAAAAGCGATAAATTCTAAGCGATATTCTTTCCGGACAGACCCTAACTGCTATATTGAAAGTTGTGTCTGTGCTGCAATCATATTGCACTCTACATTTTGGAATACAATGGCAATGACATTTGCATTTTTGTTACGCAAAAGTATTGATTCAATTATTTTGATCGGTTATTTAGATTGCTAGTAAATGTAGATAGAATAAATGCTGTTGAATTTTTGTAAATTATTTCTTGATTTAAGTATTATTTAGAGTTATATAGACAGACATATTTGGCTTCTTTGTTGAAAAATCTCGTAAAATTTATAACAAAGTTTGAAAATTATAATACGCCAGGGATATTATTTATTTATTTAATCTTTATTGCACAAAAGAAAATCTTATAGTACAAAAGGCGAACTTAATGCCAAGAGGCATTCATCATTCATTCGGCATTATTGCTTGGATCATATACAGAAAGAGAGAGCTTTCGCTTGTACGTACTCAAGGTACCCAAAAAAAGGCATGAGTATAGTTTTTTCTGTTTCTGCTTTTTACAATTTGATTTGGCAATATATGTAGCTTTTAAAATTAATGTCATGCAAGAGTTTAGAATAAAGAAAAAAATACTGCTATAAATTTTAATGGTAAAAATTTCATTCTACTACTACGCAAGCATAAACTATAGAACCAATTTACCGCGTACCCTAAGGGCATAAACAGAAGGGTAATTCCACGAGACTGTAACGTCAGTTACCAATTCTTTCGTGTGTTCTTTGATTAATTCAGCAAATGTAAGTTTTTATATATCTTCCCTATGCCTACAGGTAGATAAATTGACATTTAAATTTGCTTAATCAATCAAAGAATACACGAAAGGTAACTGACGTTACAGTCTCGTGGAATTACCCAGAAGCACGTTCAAAAACCTCCAAACTTCATTTACCACCCACCAAAGCCCTTTTACAAAAACTTGCCGTTCTTTTATACGAAACTATGCTAATTTAACTTTTAGCCAACAGCAAATGTAAGTTTGTGACAAAGTGGAATGGTTTAGGATTGGTATTGGAACGGTCGTCGTGCAAGTATACGTCGGTCATGAAGCTTGCAATATCGAATGATTTGGTCATGATCATGCTCAAAGCAAGTATTAACTAGAGCCCGCACACGTGTACCCCCGTATGGGATAGATATATAGATGCCCATAATCACTTCTACAGCATAAAACAGAACAATTTACCAATCTTTTCCTTAGCTGACACAACTTTCTAGGAAAACTAACAGCTTTTCTCGTAGCAATCACAGAAATTCTTGAAGAAATCGCGCATTATATCTGTTTGTTACCCTCCACTGCTAGAAGTAACGCGTGGAGGTTAATAGAAACTATGACAAGGACCAACGATAATAGCACCTCTCTGCCGTATCTATTGAAAGTGTAATAAGACCATCCCGTTCTATCTTGGTATTATTAGTTCCGTGTCAGATCTATGGATGGTATATCTATGTGATCATGACACTCACGACTACTCGGGTATTTGATTTACATTTTTGTACTATGGTATCATGAAGTGGTAGCGCGTGGTTATAATACTAAATTACTAGGGAATGCAACCCGGGTTTTTTCATACTAAAAAAAACCCGGGTTGCATTCCCTATAAATTACGTACCTAGGGCGGTTGTGTAGTTTAAGTATTAGTAAGTAATTTACTTAGTTAGTTTTAAGGTTGACATTTATTGTTTTTTTTTTATTTTGTTTTTTTATTATGTAGTGGCAATGTTTAGTTCTAGTATAATATTTTTAGGTAGTTTGTTTAGTTAGTTTAAGTTGAAATTTTTTGGTTTATTATGTTTCTGAACTTAATCACCTAATAAATTAATTTTTACGCAAATAAAAAGATAGTATGTAGGTACAAACAGCAACGCTCTTAACTGTACATTGTTGGACCTTATTACAAAAGGGATAAGGTCACCGATGTGTAGTTAACAGTGTGGGCTATGGTACAACTAGCATAATGCAATTTTAGCATGATAAGCAGTGATCGGCGAAAAGGATTCCACACGGGGTGAATGACGTCAATCATTATGCTAGTATGGATATGCCGCGGCATTTGCGGGATAAGAAAATAAAATTACAGTAATTTTCACTAACATTTGTAATTAGGTATTTAAATGAAATTATTTATTTCGCATATTATTTCTTGTTTTTTTTCATCTCTATAAAATTAAAATAGCAAACCATTTTTTTACTGGTCAACGAGCGAGTTCTTAGTTCGGGGCGGACTACTAGTTATTACAAGTCGTAACCGACACTGATTCATTGTATTAAACATAATACAAACACGTATATTTTAGAGCAGTTTAATTGGTATCGCGGGCGAAACGGCGCATCCATAATACTATGGCTAGTTGAATTCCCGCGGTGTGGAATCCTTTTCGCCGATCACTGATGATAAGATAAATTAAGTGGCTTTTAAACCTTTTCAGCACACTTGTGGTTATAATCGAAAAAGCGCCAAAAAGGAGATTAAAATGTTACACAAATTACACTAAAACGGTCATGTTGTATGAAAATTTCGATATAAGATGCCACCCGTTTTAATTACTTTTAAGTGTAGGTACAATTACACATCATTTCATAAAAAAAGTGCATCACACCACTATCATAACCTTGCGAAGTTACGAAGAATACTGCCTTGAGGGAGACAATAAAACATGTATGAAACAGGCCTAACTGTCATCATACAACGTCAGCAGAGGTCAAACTCAGTCAATTAGAACATCGCTTCAACTTGTGCTTCGTGCAATTTACATTTAATTTACTTTAGTAGCTATGAACGATATTCTAACTTTGAAATCCAGGTTTATTACGAATTTGTTATCAATATGATATTTTTTGTACTCAAAAAAACACATCTCATTTTGATCTTCAACAGAAGGACATGATGTCACGATCCTCAGCTTTGAGGGAACGACTGATGATGATGAACAAAGACACAAATTGTAAATCGTTTGACGTAAGTATATTGATGTAAAATTGTAAAGCCATATCATTTTGACTTGAGTTCGACATGAACATGATAACGAGAAAGGATCTGAATACCCCAAACGTCACTTCTGGTTCTGAGTGTTTTAATCCTGTTCAACATCAAACTAAAATTATATTAATAACAAATTATATTCGTCGAATAGACCTCCATCTTGGTAAATTGAATACCTACTTGTTTATTGCAGTTATTTTTATTGATATTTTTATGATGAATTGGATTTAGTATAGTAATTGATCAGTCACGAATCTATAGCTATCTAAATATATTTCTTATGTTAACTGCCTATTAAAAGTAGTTTGAGTGCAGTAGGTATTACGAACTTTAATGAAAAATAAAAAGTATTTTGAATTCGGGATATAGTTAGCGAGAGTACGGAGCCGATTTTGGATAGAGTCTTTGAGGCCGAAGAAATATTTTACAGATCTGAATCTGTGCACATGCACATGATTATGCATATTTTTATTTTTTACCTTAGCTGTCTTTCCTGACCACGGAACTGGTATTCCGGACCTTTGGGAGGCGTATGCGGAGCCGAAGCCAACGCGCAGAGGCCCTTTCGACAATTTAATGAAAAGTAAGGGGTACACTAAGGTACATACCTTAGCTCATTATTACACTTAGGGCCTAGGGGTCTTTTCCAGCGGTCGGCAATAGCTTTGAGATATTCTATAAAGGTAGACATTCCTTTTTGAAAAATAATAGTTTTGTTACCGTCTTTTTCGTCTATGTTGTAAAAGCACCATAACTTTAAGGATTCTCTATGTAAAAAATCTACCTTTACCCTCTTAGTCAGTACAATAATACTAGTACATAACTGTCAGAGATCCGCGTTACTTCCTTAAGATACCGTTACGTCGTCACACTAGATGCACCTTGCACTGTTGCACTACGCTCAAACTCACGCGTCGCAATACAATGGTGGCTTCACGGAGATATATCTTCATAAATTATGGGTTTCGTTGGACCTTTCTTTCTTCTTGCGTCGGTATCTTGATGCTAAAGACTTGATTCACCAGCTTATGTACAGTTTTCTTTTCTATCTATGTCTATACGCTAGTTTTATTACGATTTTTGAAAGCAAATTAAAAAGTGTAGATACAAGAAGCCGAAGAAATTGAGAGATATTCTAAAGACACAAATGATACTTTTAGTGCTTATACGTTTACGATAATATTGAGCCTAATCGTAGCATAGTTGGGATAGCCGACAACACGCATGCGCGGAAGAGCGGACGCGCACGCAGACTCTCGCTTCCATAGTGCGCATACTTCGAATATGATGCGTGCTCAGCGCGTCTGATTGTGAGATAATGACTGATTTCACAGCTAAAAACTGTAGAACATTTTAGTATTTATTTATTAATTGATTAGCTATTTTCTTGACAATAGCTCAACAGCTGTCATGCGAATCCAACGTTACTAAATCTACTTTTTTTATAACCACAACGGCGGCAAATAGGCATACGGCTTGCATGATGCGGCTTGCACCTACCGTATCCCAAGGAAGTATGCAACTCTGGAGGTCACATGCGCGTTGCCGACCTTTTTAATAGAATCCCTGCAGAAAAAGACAACGCGAAGCACGAATAAACTCTTCTTCAACCGTTTATAAGAGATGCAAACTCCAATGTTAATCTCCTTTGTATATTCTAGTTTCACGTATAAGACATTATTTAATTTATCGCTAGTAAATTGACTATCAATCATTACTTTAACGAAAAATTGCGTTTTGGGTCACAATTCAAAGCCGGGTTGAAAGGATAACTTTGTCATTTTAATACTTAGCAGAACCGTTTTTGGGAGCCATGTTTACGTACTTCATCATTATTTTCGTCATAAGAATATTCGTATTTCTCAGTATCTTACTGCCCTAATATCGGGTACCCTAAATAGGCCCGATCCAAATAACGATCCACAGACAATGGTACAAGCTAGCAACAATGAGGTGTTGGCGTCGCTTGCGCAAGTGATGACAATGGGCGCAAGAGATGGAGGAATAGTTGCATGCGTGTTTTGACGTGACATCCATTTATCTATTTCGGCAATTCGTTAAAACGTAGTTGAGCGTTTCTTAAAAAAATGCACTTTAGGTAATTGTAGAATTTTCTGTATATTTTAGGATGTTTTGGCTCAGAATCACGAGCTCTTTCCATACCAAAAAAAAGTGTCCCAAAAATTCCTTTCGTTTTTGAGATTTTCCTTTGTTATACCGTAATACAACTTATATGGGGAAATGGTAATACAATAGGAAAAACCTTGGGACTTTTTTATCCTATCAAATCAAATCAAATCAGAATCGTTTATGTCGTGTAACTTTGACACATATTATACATATTATGTTAGTAAACAAACAATAGTTGTTAAAATTACAATAAGGGTTAGTACCTAATAATTAAATTAAATTAAATTAAATGTCATCATTAAACACATATCGCTACTGGGTAGGGGAGTGTAACCTCGCACAGTGTAGCATCATCGGACCTATTAAAATCGAAATAATTTTGGTTCTGAGTACAAAAAACATAAATTTTACAGAAAATAACACAATTTTAAAAAGTGGCAATTTTTTTGAAAAACCATCAGCTATATATGAATTTAGTATTGAAAATATCAGATATTAATATATATATTCACAAATCGTTTTAACTTTTATTTTGGCTTCAAACTGGCGATCATCGTTTACCTATCGTCAGATTGTTTCGAAAAAATCTCCACCATTTCTGTTGCCAAAAATCAAGATTAGCACCTGTACCTACCTCTCAATCTACAATTTCAATCACATTTGAAATTGAACTAACTGTTACTTTAAACAAAGTATTACGTTCCTATAGACCATGCTATAACCACGCTTCTTTGCTTTAATAAATAAAACTGGCACAAAAACACCTCGATCGCAGACTTTTGTCTTTACCGTCGCCTTAAGTAAAAAATTAGGTACCTTTTTATAAGTTTCATAACATCACAAAGAAGTTATTTCGTGAACAGTCGCCATCAAATATATCGGAGCGGTCAATGTACTCAAAAATATCTGAACATGCACTTATCACTTGTATAGTTCTATATTTGATACCTTGGCCTCTCCGATATATCTCTACAAGACTGACAGGAGACAAGTTTTAAATATTCATAAGACAAGTATAGTAGATCTGAGTAAACAAATGGCTTTCGGTAAAGAAAGTCGGTATGATCCAACCACGCAAAAAATGCTTCCGACGCACCGGTGCAGTCAGCCGGCAAGGAGCGACGGTAATCTTGCTGTGGGTTCCGTATACTGATTAATTGCAAGTAACTGTAATAGTATCCAGAATAATAATTACTGCATTGTCAATCAAACTGGAGGTAGACTGCTCAAGACAGAGATACTTGAAATGAGCCTTTACCCAGCAGTGGCATACTCTTGGCAGTTAAAAAACAAGCTAGTTTGAGCTGAAATATTATGCACAAAATGAAATTATACTTATGTAAAGCAGTCTCTGGATAACTTCTAAGGATATGGGCGTGGCGTCTCACTATTAGGTCTCGGTATTAACGAATAGTAAAATAAATAAAAAATTAAATATTTTATTATATACGAGTATTTAAAGTCATCGTCGCATATACTTTCAAGTCTTTTTACGGCTTCCACCCAAAATTCACACTTGAATCTCTGTGCTTGTAATTCTTTAATTCCTTAGCATTTAAAAGAAAAAATACTACCCGATTCTTGTGTCCTAGTTGAAAGGAACACACCAATAGCAATCGCGATTTCCTGAGACAGATAGGTATATTCCTGAATTCGATTACTTGAATTTGTAACTATTGTTGAAAAGCTTTTCATAGTGTTATATGGCTTAAATATGACTTAGTATCCGATTCACATGACACTTAAAATAAATCCACGTAACTTAATATGCATTGTCATGAAGAACCCTAAGAAAACGAATAAAAAGCAACCACTGTTGCAAGTGAATATTGAATGCATAATTGAGCAATGAAACCGTTTATGGTGTTTGAAATTGGCCAATGCTAATGTTAAGTGTTTGTAAACTGTTTATTGTATCTTCATATTACCTTCATAACGTAGTATAGTCGGCCAAAAATGTGGTCTACCACCCTACGGTAGAGGTTCGTTTGAACGTCATGAGACAACAAGGTCGTGCATGTTTTAAACTCCGTTAGAAAAGTGAACCTTAGCGATCGTTAGATCTCGCAGAAACTTTTGTCGAAACTGGTAGACCACTTTCTTGGTTGACTATACATAATAAAAAAAATTATAATTTAAATAATACACTAATTAAAATGTGTTAAACCCGTATGTTTAAAACTTAACTGAGTTACTAGGTTTAAAACAAAAAAAGTCTGGTCCATTGCTAAAAGTTTGCAGGCTGTTTACACCATTATTAATATTATAGTCGACTTACAGTTGGTGTCGTAATTTATTATAACAAGTTGCATTTCAATTTTCATTTAAATTACATGAAAAACACTGATTAGCGCGGAAACTTTCTACCGGCTCTCACTAAGAAGGAAGTCCATGCAAATCGTAATCTCACTAATTTCATCTCAGTTCATCTCATCGCACTTGAAGATATAACTAGTATAAATTTACCTATATTTCAGTAATATCTGCAAGTAGTCAGTGGTCTGATTTATACTGGTTTTAGTTGTTATTGCGTGTCCGGAGATGAAAGTGCTATTAGTAATTAGACCAATTAGTTCTTGGGTTATGGACTGTGGTGCCAGAGAAATAATGAGTGTAATTAATATATTTTTGTCAATATAATTCTAATTTTGATTTATTTTATGAGTTATGTAAATTCTAAAGTAAATAATATCAATTGCAAAAAGCATGAAAATAACACCCCTATAAAAAGTCTTCCAAAAACTTCACGCAAATCTACAACCAAGGTTTAAAATAATAATAATAAATAATAAATATTTGGGGACAATCTTATCAACCTAACCCCAAACTAAGCAAAGCTTGTACTATGGGTGCTAGGCGACGATATACATACTTAGATAGATAAATACATACTTATATACATAGAAAACATCCATAACTCAGGAACAAATATTTGAGATTAGCACACAAATAAATGCCCTTACCAGGATTCGAACCTGGGACCTCCTGCTTCGTAGGCAGGGTCACTACCAACTGGGCTACCATCTCAGCCATAAGACGTCCACTGCTGAACATAGGCCTCCCCTTTAAGGGGGGGTTTGCCATACGCGCCACGCTTGGCAGGCGGGTTGGCGCGCGCAGTTTTTTTTTGTTTATTGTTTGTAGGCTTGCGGAAGATGCTGCTGCCCATCTCCCGGTATATTCCCTTAGCAGACTCCTACTGCAACCACGGGACGATATGGTGGGGGACAATTCTAAGGCCGGGCACCCCACGGCTAACTGGGCTATGGAGGCCGTTTAATATATCGATGAAAGTTTTTTGACACAAACTCAAACATCAAAAAAGTGTCTTTGTATTTTTGCCGAATAACGTCCCAAACTGTTTCATTTGCCATCTGTGTCATTTGGCATACTACATTTTTTTCTAAAACTATGAGAATTTCAGAGTTTTGATTTTTGTTTCTGACAATGCTGTATTTTTAATTATATTCTTACACTGAAAAAAAGGACAAGCGAACTGCTTCAACAGTTTCATTAATAAGCAAACTTCAGTAAGGAGTTAGTAAAATTTATTTGCTTATAACTCAAAGTTTACTTATAAATAACAAAACACTATGGTAAGTAATAAGCCTTAGTTCTGAAGTCCCAAAACTTAAGAGTCGCCAGGACGCTCGCGTTCCCATACAAACGTATTTCAGCTCTCATTTTAAAACGACATGCTTTAGAACCACGAAATTTGGCATGGGCAATTGGGCATTCTAGTACTATAGATCTAGGTCGGACATTCGTTTTCGTTGCTAAAAATTGTAATAGTAATTAATTAATACAAAGAAAATACAGCCAGTTACTGATTTACATACAAAACTTATTTTTGCTATATTTTCTTTTTATTACAATTTATAGCAACGATAATGAATGTCCGACCTAGATCTGTACTACTAGAATGCCCATGCCAAATTTCGTGGTTCTAAAGCATGTTGTTTTAAAATGAGAGCTGAACTACGTTTGTATGGGGACGCGAGTTCACGCGAACGTCCTGTCGACTCTTAAGCTACTAGTAGATGAAGTTTGATTGCTGGTAGCAAAAAATGTTTCTCAGTGTAAGGCATTTTATATTAAGTTTAAGAGTTAAAGTAGTTATAGAGAAATGTTGATCTCTAGATTCTAGACTTTTCCTACGGCTTACACAGTCACGCAATTCAATAAGATCTAGAAAATCTGCGTTAGATTAGAGATCAATGTCACGCATAGCAAGCGGTAATGGCAGAGTCAAATGCCAACGCCCGTGCGTGGCGAATAGACATAGGTTTTTATTCGCCAATAGGTATGTTGAGTATGGAGTCAATGTGAATCTGGAAAGCTGTATAGTACTTGATAATTAGTGTTTTTGTTGAAAGTGAAACGAGCGAAAGATTCTAGGACAAGATTAAATAGAAAAAAACACCGACAAAACTATCGCGCTATGTCGAAGAGTATTATGATGACCTAACCTGAAAATGTAACGAAATCGGACTCAGTTTTGCAGATAGATGAGAACATTAATTTGTGTACTAATTAACTTTTAATTCATAAACAGTCTTCATTTCATCGGAGGCACGAAGTAAATAAACTAAGGCCACTAAGGGTGGGATACACACTGCACAATAGGGGATATTACTGCAATGTTCTGCCGCCATAGTGCAGCACTAGCACACCGGTAAACCATAGAGTTTTTAATACATACTAGGCCTTAAACAGTTTTTTTACAAGTTTTCATAGATAATTAATAACGAATAAATATGTCATTTGCGCACCAAGGCGGTTTGTTTACAAAGGGCCTATCGTGAAACGAGAGAATCCAAATTTTGACATGTGCCTCTCTATCGCTCAAATATGAAAGAGTGACAGAGAACCAGGTAACGAAATATTTATTTTCGTGTTTCGTGGTAGGCCCTCTGGATGTGCTAGTGCCGCCCCCTACGCAGAGTTTTGCGTAATATTCCCTATTAAAGAACTGATGAACGTTAAACATGGCGGCATGGCTGTCACCCCAAAGAAAACTTCAAACTATTCATGCAAGCCAACATTCACGATGACTATGACGATAATCTATTGGTTAGTTCAACCAGCCCTAGGTGTTGCGAGGTATTCAAGGAAAAGTTAATCAGTTATATACTTACTGTCATACCAGAGACTATAGAGATATAGACGACCACAGCCTAAGAACTTTTTGAAGCTCAAGCCGATTGCGTCCTCTGTCCGAAAGCCGCCTAAATACCTGCACTGCTACTCCACCTAGTAGCTACTAGTGTACTACTAGTACGCTATTTGTTACTAGGTGGAGTAGCAGTGCAGGTGACATTTCTTCTTACAAATTCGGTATTTAGGCGGCTTCAAAAAGTTCTTAGGCTGTCCCTATAGTCTCTGGTCATACATTCAGGCTAGTACATTACTCCATATCTCAAACCGTCTCATATCTCAAACGAATGTGATCCCAGGTAAGCTAATTGTAATATCTTACAGTTCCTTACTAACCATTTTGCAATCTGATACTGATTGCGAGTAGCTTAAAAGTTCGTATCGAGTTTCAAATGATTTTTCAGTGGAAATAGTTTGCAACTCGATACGAACTCGCCATCAAATATATTCGAGCGGCCAAGGTACTCAAAAATATCCAGAACATGCATTTTATCGCCTTGATAATAGAAGTGTTGTTCAGATATTTGTGGTTACCTTGGCCGCTCCGATATATAATGGCGATTGTACTTGTATAGTGTTACGAATGCATATCGTACTACCAGCTACATACAGTCCGTGAGCTCTAAAAAGAACCTTCGGGTGTTAGAAAGAGACGTCGGGTATCAATTAACAGTGAAACATGAAAAAGCAGAACAGCAATATTACCTTCGTGTGTCATCGCCGATTCCCGAAGGTTCTTCTTAAAACTCACGGACTGTACGTAGGTAGTAAAAGTAGTTAAATCTAAAGTAGTTTAGTCAATTGATTCTTAACCGGGGGTTCTTGTACCACTGGTGGTGTCTGGAAGCACGTGCAGTGGCTCACGAATAAATCTTACTAAAAAAGTGTTGTCGCCATGTCGTGAGGTAATCGCGACCACAATACACCTAAAGAAAATATATTAAGATCGGTAGATATTACATAGAAACATTAACAATTCACACCATTAAGCCCAAGATTAGTAAAATTGCTTACTCAAAGCAATCTAGCGGAACCAATCGATGATAAATACGATCAGTATACGTGAGTGACGGACGTATTGCTTTCATTATAGATACGTTGCGTAGTAGGAATGGGAAAACGTAACCACAACTAGGTAATATTGGAGACAAATGACTGAGTAAAGAAGTATTATTGTACTTAAGTATTAGAATGGACCCAGGCGAATCGGATCAAGTTAAGTAGTTTTGTTAAATTCATAAGATCACGTCATCGCAGCGCGGTGTGTGGGAAGTGAACACTGAATTTTTTTTACCAGCAACCAAACTTCGTCTACTAAGTAACTTAAGTTTCGGGACTTCAAAAGTAAAGTTACTTATCAAAGTGCTTTGTTATTTTTAAATACATTTTGAGTAAGAAGCAAACTTTATTGACTACCGCAAAATCATAACGCATTGGGAGCCCAAAAACTCAAAACGGGGACGTGGAAAACCTCGGCGATGGCGGGATGAACTGGACTTCTTGAAGTACTGGCCAAACACAGCACAGGATCGGAATCAGTGGAAAAACTGGAGGAGGCCTTTGCCCAGCAGTGGGACATGTCAGGCTCCATAACTCCTTACCGAAGTTTGGTTATTGATTAAATAGTCTAAGTAGTTCGTTGTGTTTTTCAGTGAACTCGGAACGCTGATAGACTGTCCCACAGGCGTGGCCGTGGCTATCTGCGATTTTATGAATTTGAAAGAAATGTTTCTTGATCCGTTTCGCCCTGCGATCCAATTATTATGTGACAATCTCGGAAACAGAAACAGTCGATGCCAAACCACTAAAAACAAAGATAATGCTGCCAAAGAAACGTGGCACCGACTTCAAATTAATACTAGTATAAGTAAATACCCAGAATATTATTAATTTTTAGGACTGGATAAGGATAGAGTTAGGATATAATAAATATTTTCAGAGGGTTGGTTTTTGAAGGCGGTTCCCTTTACAAATTTTTTTTTTTTTCTAAGTCTTTTAGTAAAAGACGTTTCTTAGAAATATTTCTCAATGAAGTACCTACCTATATGTACACCCAGATTCAAAATTGCATGGACTATTTATGAATGAATTCATTCATCATAATGTCCATGCAATTTTGAATGTCAATAGAACTGAAAGAACAAATCAAATTATTTTTTAATGAATATTTTGATTTGTTTATTTTAAGTAGTCACACTACTATATGTATAAATTATAAACTTGTATAGATGTCATATACAAAGGAAAAAGTGACCAACGCCTCCGGTGCCCAAGGCTGGATTCGAACCCAGCCTTGGGCACCGGAGGCGTTGGTCACTTTTTCCTTTGTATATGACATCTATACAAGTTTATAATTTTGAATGTCATTGTAAAATTTAAATGTGAAATGCTTGGCTACCCAACTGTATTCAACTTTACACCGTGAGATAACAGTTATCTCAATGATTACAGTCTCATTTTCTTTTCTAAGCACAATCATGTTGACATTTCTTGTCATTTTTTTCGGTTGGGTGACTGCAAAGTTACATTTTCCGTCCGCAAATTGATGTGCCAATGCACACGTCAAGTTTCTTGTATCAGTTGCGTTGAAGACGGACGGTAGTTTTATGTTTGTTATTTGTTTATTGTTGTGAACTTCAGTAATTTTCGAGGCAGGTCGAATCGATTAAAGTTAGCTTAATGTGCGGATTATAACTGTAAAAAGAAACAATAGAAATTTAGGTTTTTAAAGTTAGGAAAAGTTACTACACTTTTCCTAACTTTTGCAATAAACATTAGGAACATTCCATTTTTTTTTCCGGTAGTTCGTCCGTTTTTCAGTCTGTTTGTTCACGACTTAGCTTAGTTACCGTATTACCTGGACAATATGTAATCGCGATCCCGTTCAACACGCAAATATACTATAGCGCTATTTCACCTCAGTAACCCTCCATCCATTAATTTTGTCAAAGTCAATCAAAGTCAATATTGTCTTTATTTAAGTAGGCATAGCAACAAGCACTTTCGAATCGTCAGTAACAATTTATCTTAAATAATTAAGAGCAATATATTGATACAATTGTAAAAAAAATAATATATATATATACATGTTGTATATGTCAAAAATAATAATAATAAATTCACAATAAGATCGTCAAAACTTTAAAAAAAATTGTATTAAAATACTAGTCACTAATCATTTTAGAACAAAAGTTTATGTCACAAGGAAAATCTCAATTGCAATTTAATTTGTTTCATGATTAGATGCTTTGGATTTTTTTTTCATCTCCTTAAATGATTATTTTTGGGTTAAAAAACTATCTATCTCCATACCAAATTACGTTTCATTCGATTCAGCAGTTTAAGGGGTAACAAACAGACACATTTTCGCATTTATAATATTAGTATGGATCTCTAAGTACAGTCAGCATCAAATATATTGTAACAGCCAAAGTAATCAAATAGTTCTTCACACCATATATTTTGTATGGTTTTGGTTTGACGAACTATTTGGCTACTCTTGCTGTTACAATATATTTGATGTTGACTGTACATACCTATTTACATAAAATAGTGATTAGCTCGGTAGGAAGGTATACCTACTCAGTGGTTATTGTAAATCAAGTTCACCGCCCAGAAGCCTGCGCGCACGCAGCCTAATTGCATGAAAAGACAATAAACCGACTGGGTTGTGACCGTGCGCACCTTGCGTGACAATTTGTGTTGCGTCTAATACCAAAAGGTCACAACTGTTCATTATTGTAGTTCGTACATTATTGTTTTATAAATAAAAAGATATTTTTTAAATATAACGTCGTAGCTATCGATGTAGTTTATATATTTTGCGACCTTTTTGGATGTTGTACTGAGGTTAATGTATTAAATGACATTTAGGATACCTGTTTGCTATATTATAATGGAACTAAATTAAATTTAGCCAAAGGATATAATACAATTATAGACTCTGACCACTTTGAAAGTCAAATGTGTCAATCGTCTGTTATTTGTTGTATCTATGAAAAAATAACGTCCAAAGAGTAGTAAAAAAAATAGTTTGTACCAGTGTAGTCTAGTCGCCATCAGATATAACGGAGGGGCCAAGGTGGTCACAAATATATGAACAACGCCTCAATTGTGAAGGCGATAAAGTGCATGTTCAGATATCTTTGAGTACCTTGGCCGCCCCGATATATTTGATGGTGACTGTCCATGGCGTGACCGCACCTTGTCTTTCCATGTTGTAAAAAATATGCTGGTGATCAGTTTTGGCAGGCCATAATTGGTATCGAATTAGGAATAAGAAAAAGTAGGAGAAAAATGTTTTGGACGCGAAAAAAAAAATTTTGTATGGCTCACGTGGTCCCGTGGTAGTCGGCGATCCTTCCATACAAAACCAATTTCTTTTCGAGCTAAAAAAATATTTTCTTAGTTTTCATAATAATAATACGATACCACTTATGCCTTTAAAACGATCACCAGCAACTTTGTTTCACCTTGTATTTATGAGCTTCTGAATAGGGAACATCTTTGCGAACGTCTTTTACCACGTCAGTGACAGAAGTACAGCCCACCAGATGGTAAGGGGCCACCGTAACCTATGGACATCGCAAGACCCAGCCGTGTTACATTTACGTTGTCGAAGATAATTCTTATGCTTGCCAAGTTTCTTTACCTATTCTTTATAATCTAAAGTTTACCCAATACTAAATTTTCACCAGCGGTTTTACGCCACTAAGGTTATAATTAAGTAATTAAGACAAGGCCATAGCTATCTAGATTGACTTTACATTTCTTGCTTGCCTATGGGTTATACCGATTTATTTCAAATAATAGTTTGTTATTAAATCAAATACAAACTTTGAAAACATTGAAAAAATAATCAACCCAGTGGGACTCGAACTACATCGATACGCCTTGCCGGGGCTCGATCGCTTTACCAATTAAGCTATGGGTTCAGTTACTAAGTTGTCGAAATTTTCAATGTCTTCAAACATCTTTTTGTATTTATTTACAGCAGCCTTTATTTCAAATAGCCTAGCTAGGTTAGAGCGCCACCATAAGATTTTAAACTTGCAAGTGCACCGCGGACTGAAAAAGATGAGAACTCCTGAGGCAAAATAATGATCTTCCAGACATCCTTCGGGAAGTGGAAACCGTTGTAAATTATTAGAATCTGCAACCCATTTGAACCCTTTCGACGTTGTTATTTTTAACCCCATATAAGTGCGTTATTATTTTTAACGTTTATTACGTGTGCGTCCGTGTGTCTATGTGTCTGTTTGTGGCACCGTAGCTCCATAGCACCGTAGATTTGAATGAGTTTTTGAAACCAGGTTTTCTAAATAGGGAATATTACGCAAAACTCTGCGTAGGGGGCGGCACTAGCACAAAAAGAAGGCCTAATACCACGACACACGAAAATAAAAATTTCGTTACCTGGTTCTCTGTCACTCTTACATATTCGAGCGATAGAGAGGCCGATGTCAAAGTTTCAATTTTATCGTTTCACGATAGGCCCTCTGTAAACAAACCGCCTTGGTACACAAATGACATATTTATTCGTTATAAATTATCTATGAAAACTTACAAAAACTGTAGGCCTAGTATGTAATAAGAACTCTATGGTTTACCGATGTGCTAGTGCTGTACTCTGGCGGCAGAACATTGCAGTAATATCCCCTATTGGTTCAGCCGTTTCAGCATTGGGTTTTTTGTGTTTTTACCTAATCCTAAATATTAATCTAAAGTTTACCCAACACCAGATTTTCACCAGCGGTTTTACGGCTCTTTAAGGTTATAATTAAGACAAGGCCACAGCTATCTAGATTGACTTTCGCCACTCCATGCTCAGTCGGATGGGAAGCCATGGTTAATAGTTGCTTCATACTCGTTGGCATGGAAATTATTTCGTGCTGAAGTTTGTGTGAAACAACTAAACCCTGACCAGAAATATATGACCATGCGCCATGTTGCGGAATTTAATTGGAACAAAATATTTCACACTAAACTGAACTGTCACCATATCAATGAGAAAAAAAGCGCCCTCTTGACAATGGTCATATATTCCTGGGAAGGCTTTAAAATGCTTCGAAGTACAGTCATCATCATCATCATCATCATCTCCTGCTGAACATAGGCCTCCCCTTTAAAGGGGGGGGGGGGGGCTACGCTTGGCAGGCGGCCATACGCGCTACGCTTGGCAGGCGGGTTGGCGCGCGCAGTTTTTTTTATTGTTGTTTAGGCTTTCGGAAGATGCTGCTGCCCATCTCCCTATATTCCCTTAGCAGACTCCTACTGCAAACACGGGACGATATGGTGGGGGACAATTCTAAGGCCGGTCACCCCACGGCAAACAGTAGAACCAGCTTAATATTATATTTAATATGATTTTTCACATAATACGCAATTTTATATCAGTCCCTGCAACTTCACTCTCTGAAAACCTCGGCTGGGAGCTCATTCTACAGCCGGAGCTTTCACAGGAGGAAATTCCTGTGAAACCGTTCAGTGAACGTGCACAGTCGCCATCAGATATATCGGAGCGGCCAGGGTGCTCACAAATATCTATTTGGTGGTGGTCATAAATATATTATTAACGGCCTCCTAGCCCAGTTGGTAGTGACCCTGCCTACAAAGCAGGAGGTCCCGGGTTCGAATCCTGGTCAGGGCATTTATTTGTGTGTTTATCACGAGTATTTGTTCCTGAGTTATGGGTATTTTCTATGTATCTAAGTATATATTTATCTATATAAGTAGGTATATCGTCGCCTAGTACCCATAGTACAAGCTTTGCTTAGTTTGGGACTAGGTTGATTTGTGTAAGATTATAAACTTGTATAGATGTCATATACAAAGGAAAAAGTGACCAACGCCTCCGGTGCCCAAGGCTGGATTCGAACCAGCGTCTTCTGCATTCGCGGCAGACGCGTTAACCAACTTCGCCACCTGGCCACGAAAGCACCGGTCGAATTTTCCCGTGTATATGCAATCTTTGTAAATGCTAAGGCGCATTTGGCCAATCATCTAAGGTACAACATTATGAGCCATAACCTCCATTCTTGAGCTCTTAGGAGTTCATAAAATGCGAGAGAGATGGCGCTGCCAGTCAATAGAACTGAAAGAACAAATCAAATTATTTTTAATGAATATTTTGATTTGTTTATTTTAAGTAGTCACACTACTTGTATAAATTATAAACTTGTATAGATGTCAAACAAAACAAAATATTCATTAAAAATAATTTGATTTGTTCTTTCAGTTCTATTGTGTAAGATTGTCCCCAAAAAAATATTTATATTATGTAGGTACATAATGTGCAATAAAATTGTGCACAAAATAATTGGGGTTGCTTTTTGGGAGTTAACTACATTTTATACAATTTGTAGATAGACCTAGACCTTGGTCCTTTGGTTTTTGCATAAGCATTATAATAAGGCTAGTCAAATTACAGATAATTTTACGAGATGCGGGTATTTCATGACGTGACTGTAATAACCCGTGCTATTGTGTTTTATGGTCAACATTAACGTTTTATGCAGTATTTGAGCTAATGTATCTATTTATACATTGATAACTTAATACTAGCAATTGTAAATGTACAGCCATTGAAAGAGGTAGGTACCTACTTATACCAATTCTTAGCCTCATTCAGAAATATAATAATATGATTATGACCTCCTTTTCCTCTTCTCCTTATCTCTTATTATAGTATGGCATACCAAAAAGCGCAGTAACAGTCAGAGTAACATGCTACACCCATCCCTTTTTAGTAGTGAGAGTACTAGCATTAGAAAAAGACAGTATGATTCTCCCTGTCTATGCTTGATGTGAAACCAACTCTGGGCAAACTATTGCTCGTGCTCTTTAATGTGTTTCAAGTTCAATCACCTAGTGTCCATACTTTTTAATATGCATTGAGAAATTTAATTACTCATTGAACACTGAACCCACAAATTCTGCTTAAACTATAAATTTTATACAAAATTTCAAACTAATTAAAATTTTTGTTTTTTTTTTCAAACGTAACCCATGAACTTGTCTTTGTAAAATTCGGTTCATATGCAGCAATGAAAAAGAGATTACCTACCTATAAACTTAAAAAAAAAATAGTATTAAAATTGTACGCAAACTTTGAAATATCCTGTGAAATATCCTGGATATGAGATCTCTTATTAAAATAAAAATAGATGTGAAGAGTATAAATGTGCAGAATACCGGGCATGCAAGCAAATAACCCATCTATGCGGGCGAGAATTCCAAGATTCTTTTATTGCACTTTACGGCATTGTAACATCGTAATATACAATCATTCAATAAAATAGGTACATAAAAAAAAAACTTCAATAAACTATGTAAATACTACCTAAAGACCCGTCCATACTTAATTTGTAAGTATGGAAAAGCTATCCAGCGCGGAAATGCGGCCAGCCTTCTGGGCACCCTACCCTACCCCACGACCGAGACCTAGGTCAGATTTTTTATTTGTAAGTTTTTAGTTTTAGGTTACTTTTATTTTGTCTGTAGTTTTACTTTTGAATATTAGTAAATAATTAACAGTGAAAAATTAAAAAAAAAAACTTTATTTGTGGACGAGTTTGTTAAAAGGTGACCCACTTTGATGACTTACACTTCATCATTTCAGTAATAGGAAGCGTATAGGTATTTTGTAGTTTTTGGCAGTATTAATAACTCCGTATCAATACATGGGACCTCTATATTGCAATGACACATTTTGGCTGCGTTTTCACCAAAGATAAGTGTGTGCTGCGAGTAATATGGTTTTTAGAACCAATAGAATTGCTTACCTATCTTTGCACAGGTCAGCTCTAGGATTGGTTTTATATAAATAATACGGTTAAAATACGACAAATCCAAAAATCGCTCGGACAGTCCTGAAATTTGGTATGTATATTAATTAGAGGTCCCATTTTCATGTCCAGACCATTTAATGTTCCGGGACCTCGAGGAATCGCCAGCACCTTGGAAAATGTCGTCCATCCCGAAGAATTTCGCCTTTAACTCTTAAACCTCGTATTCTTCGGAAATATGTCCTAGGGCAACATTAAAGCCTATTAAAATCTGCACAATACAGTTTTTATGTGTTTGCGAATATATTGCATTTTCTCATTAAATTTCTCACAAAAAAAGTGTATGACACCACATCACGAAAATAAAGCCATCTTCTATAAAGACTTCTTCTAGGGTAAAAAGCAAAAATTTTTTTTGGGTCCATTAATCATAGTGAATGTATATTTTATGGCATTGGTGTGTTAATTATTAACACATTAGTTTATTTTTAATATAAAATTGCTAAGTAACTCAGGTACCAAAAAAAGTAAAATTCGGATCAACTTTATTAATAGAAGGCTTTATTTTCGTGATGTAGTGTCATACACTTTTGTGAGAAATTTAATGAGCTATTATTTTGCCATACTAGATATTTACTTTAAATAAACTGTTACAGAAAAAAAAAAAAAAATCTAATAATAGATACACTTTTCAAGATGGCGGCCGATCCCCGGGGTCCCGAAAGCTCAAATTTACAGACACAGTAACAGAGATCTGGGAAATGCTAGGTGTCAAATTTCGTTACCGTCACTGCTGGTTAACAACCACTTAAGACCTATAATCTGGTTTTTCCGTCACTTTAGTTAGCCTTAGCGGTTATTGGCTCATCAATTATAGTAAATGTGTATTTTGTGACTCTGGAGTGTTAATTACCAATTCCCTGACGTATCTTTCATCGAAATCCGCTTAATAGTTTAGGCACCAGACAAAAAAAAGATCTCATCTTGGGTGCCCTCTCACGGCCGCCATTTTATTTTTTTTGTAATAAAGAAAGGATAGACTGATTGTGCAAATTAAAAGGAATCTAATGATATCTCAATTGTGAAAATCCGCTTAGTATCCTGGGCTACAGGATGTGTTTAATTTTTAATTTTTAAACCATTACCCTACTTTTTGTTTGCGGCGCAGTCGGGTAAAATGTTGATGTTTGTATAGCTCAAGTACAATTCTATAAACTAAGGTCAAATTCGTAATTTTGAAAGTTCCATATCAATGAAATATGCCATGGGAAGGTATTGACCAAACATATCACTTGTACGAGGATTTTCTCTGAGAAAATGCAATTTATTCGCAAACACATATATGACTGTATTGTGCAGATTTTAATAGGCTTTAATGTTGCCCTAGGACATATTTCCGAAGAATACGAGGTTTAAGAGTTAAAGGCGAAAATCTTCGGGATGGACGACATTTTCCAAGGTGCTGGCGATTCCTCGAGGTCCCGGAACATTAAATGGTCTGGACATGAAAATGGGACCTCTAATTAATATACATACCAAATTTCAGGACTGTCTGAGCGATTTTTGGATTTGTCGTATTTTAACCGTATTAAAACACATTCTTCGCACCGCATCCTCGCTTATCTGGTGGAAACGTCGCCTTAATGGTTTCAACATTCTCTATCTGATCATTTATTTCTAAATCCTTTAAATTCCAAACTATTTTCAGTATACAATGTTTTAGAGGCTTACTCTTTTTTTCTTAAAAAGTACTACTATTACACCTATTGAACAACCTAACTTACATAACTGTTCGAACAAAGCCATATAGCCCGTGGGTTGTATCAGGTCAACGACCGTCTCAACTTCTAAATCTAAAGAGATATTTCCTGCTAGTTTCATAAGTCCAGATTTGTTTTATTATTTCCTTGTGGATACAGTGTATTCAAAAAGTACTGCGCTTAGACCAGTTTAACTTTGATCTATAATTACGTACATTTTGTATGTATTTAAAGGCGCATTTATAGTAGGGTTGTGGGTTAGAGTGGGCGGAACGGTGGGTGTTCGCTGAGTGAGTAGAAACCTCTTACATAGCAGGAAACGTGTTAAACCCCTAAGTGCAATAATTAATAAGTATAGTGCCACCCCGTCTCTTCCCACGGGTGTCGTACGAGGCGACTAAGGGATAAGGGATAAGGGAACCTCTGATCCCTACTGCTCGTGAGAACGCTGTGGTGATTTATTTAATTAATAGTCATCCGCATGGCGGCGATGCGGTTCGCCACCCATCACGTCTCGTTCTTCACGGGGGCGAGAAGTGGCTCACGGAGAGCCGTTTTACTGTATTGATCGTAGCAAATGGAAATCCGTGATCTCTGCCTACCCCTTTTGGGATATAGGCGTGATTGTATGTATGTATGTATGTAATAAGTATAGTGGTTTCCCGCTACCTACTTGAATTCATCTGTCGAAGACAATGAGCAATAATTTAAAGAAAGTACAGCTGTACAGACTCAAACAAGATTTACTGAAACAGTAGCTCTTGAAAATTTGTAACGGGCGGGCCAGTCTTATGGCTCCTCTACATGATGGGCCATCATAAGGACGCAGCTATACGTTAGAGGGAGCTAACGATATTGCGATCTCGTTCCGTCGTATAGCTGCGTCCCTATGATGGCCCATCATGTAGAGCCAGCCTTACACGGCGCCGGCGGCGGCGGGACTGAGCTGGGTGGAGGCTAGAAGGGTCGCTGAGGATAGGAAGGCGTGGCGCGAGTTAGTGAAGGCCCTCTGCACCTCTGGGGTGTCTTAGGACGACAACAACAACAACAACAGTCTTACACTGTAATAAGACTGTCTGAGAAACTGCTACACGAGGTTTCTTGCGGCAGTATTGTGTAGACATTTTTAAGCCAATTGTGTATCCCTAGAATTATTGATCGGTGGTTGAAGAGGCTTTTTTATGCTCTAGACCTCTTTTTTATTTCACACAACTTTTTGTGGGCATTTTTTTGCTGAAAATCTAGATTTTCGTAATAGTTGGTTAGAAAGGTGTCAAAGTCGTTTGCGGTGAGTTATGGTTTAGATATTTTGTTTTTTTTGGAGAAATTTCGACGCTAGTTGTGGCAAACGAATCTGCGTTATCTGTTATAACGTTTCGTTAGTGGACGGCTTACTGAAACCGGACGGGAAACAGGCACAATTACCCTACTTACGTGTAGTATTTTTTAAATAAAACTTAGCATAATTCCTGTAAGTTATATAATTGGTAAGAGATACCAATTGGATTACTATTTATTCAAAAATATATATTTTTATGCAGGTAAGTATTTATATACAGTCAGGGTCGATAAAAAAGTAAAATTATGTAAACAAACCCATTTAACTTCATTGCTTCGCAATCACGCACTATTAAAACAACAATGGTTTTATTGTGTATTTATACACGAAAACTCGATATTTACGTTCATTGTTAGAAAAAATATCCAGTCGTTACTTATATAAAAGTGAAAACGAATTTCTTAAATAATATTTTGTCATGTGTCAAATCCTTCTTTTGCCTAGAAATACAGGTGTCAGTCAGCCATATTTGTTTACCTAATTTTCTGTTCTATTGACCCTGACCTATGTCCAAAACAGATATAATCGTATAATTAATATTTTATATCCACTTACATTATCACCAAACAGCTGTTCACTGTGCACATCCAAAATCGAAGACAATACCGCCGCTAAAAACACTCTCTTCCAACACACCATATTTACAAAAATAAAAACCTTTTTCATTAAAAACACCTCACATTTTACCATTCATAACCTATAAATTCACATAAAAAGTTTGAATAAAACGCCTCATGCATTGCCGCGCATTTTTGACAGTTTGATTTTTTAATCGCGGAGCTAGGGCCGCGGCTGTTCGCAACGATTCGCGCCCGCGACTGCGGCAGTTGCAGCTGATTTGGATCGCGGATTAGAATGGATAGGGAGCGGGCTATCGATAAAAAGTGCGATACTATATTTCGGAATTTACGGATGGTAAAATAAATAAATGGGGTAGGTGGTAGGTACAGGTACTTTTCACTGGTACGACGATTTGGCAGATTGATGTGTGTGTATTGGTTGGTTGGTTGGTTGGTTGGTTGGTTGGTCAGTGTCGGTCTAGAGGTCGAATTTTTCATCCGATTTCGATGAAACTTGGCATGTGCGTTCCTTAATTTATTTGCCAAAAAATGTCGAGACATTTTTTTGATTGGAGGGAAAATGAGGGGGAAAAGGGGGGAAGTTTGCTGTCGCGTTATTTATGGACGGATTTCAATCATTTTCGGGTAAAAGGCCAAGCCCACACTTCCTATAAAGGTTGTTGTAAAAAAAAAAGTTTCGAGGGAGGGTGAATGGGGGGAAAAAGGGGGGAAATGCTCCGAAGTCTACGGTTCACAGTTTATTTGTATTTCGAAAATAACGTTCATTTGTTACTATTATCGACATAGACTACGTAAGAAGTATATTATATGCTTTTTAGTGACTTCAAAAATAAAATGTCAAACATTAGTTGCTAGAAATAAATAGGTAACTATAGGCATCTAATGCATAAGGTAACTTATATAGTAGAGTAGTACAGCCTATATAAGAACTTTTTGAAGCTCAAGTTTATTGCGCCCTCTGTCCGAAAGCCCCCTAAAGATGAAAGAGGAAATGTCACCTGCACTGCTACTCCACCTAGTAGCTACTAGTATACTACTAGCACGCTATTTGTTACTAGGTGGAGTAGCAGTGGCAGTTTTTAGGCTATGCTGCTCACTATACGTTACTCCATGTCTAATGTTATGTGTGATTTCTAAATGATTGCAATTTTCACAAACTAGTGCTTTAAGTTGAAGTACTTAAGTGAACATATTTAGGTACCTAGTTAGTTAATTAGTTTTACTGGGCGTTTTTCCGCAAGTCGACATCCAGTGTGCCTATTTTGCGTGAAACGGGGGTAGCACTATTCCAACCACCCCAGCTCCTCGACGAAGCCCAGCAGAGCTTTCAGGTTGCCTGCCGCCTCGCTCAAGGTGCCTGGGGTCCCTAGGTGTTTAGTCCTATATACTTTAGGTACCTAATACCTAACTGTAATACAAATCTCGGCGATGTTTTCTATTAATGGTACTTTATTTAATAAGTAAAAATACCATTTACTTAGGTACCTACATACATGACCTGTACCTATTTAAATTAAAATATACCTAATATTGTCAGTAAATTATTTTAAAATTGATTGATTATATCGACATTTGGTCACATCACTACAACTTTCGCACCGCAGCATTGCCCTCTAAAGTGTTGCTTCTGGTATAGCTCCTAAAGCTGTTACAGTTCTAAGCTTTACACATTAAGAGCTTGAGCTTTCAAACCACAGCTTATGGAGCAGAGAACTTAAAGATATCTTGTGGCAAAAGAATCTATCATTGTTACTTTTAAGTGATGCAATAATTTAGAGACTTCTCATTGTTTGATATCGCAAATTGCATGCATTTTTATATTTTTAGATGTAGCTAGTTTTGAGCACCCCAGGGCATGAAGTATGTGTTTCAGTTTTATTTTATTTAGTTTAGTTATTCACGACTTCATCACAATTATATTTCATAGAGTCTGCTATTTAACGTAAAGTGTAATCGACATTTGGGACTTTTACCACTTTGAAAACAACAGAAACCTTTTTTTTTTAAGCGGAACGTCTGCTAACAATACCACAATGTTTAAAAATAAAGAAAAAGTATCTCAGTGGCTCAGTTGGTCAGAGCAATGGGCATGTTTCCCAGAGTCGCGAGTTCGAGTTTCGCCTGAGGCAGTGGATTTTTCTACATTTCCTTTATTTCTAAACATTAAGAAAAACAATTAAAGTTATGCTTACTAATGCAATAAGTTAAGGCCATCATTATTAAAGTGACGAACATGAAAAAAAAGCACTTTTTTTGCAAATTGCTTCTATTTGAAAGGCTTAAGTGCATTATTTCATTGAGATCAAAAAGTGAGATCGATTTACACAACAAATGACTTAAAACTTCCTCTAATTTTAATTACCTCCTCAAATATCTTATGAAAAAATAGCAACCTTATTATTACGAGGTTAAAGTTCGAAATTAAATTTATACGATTGTGTGAAAAATTGCAGCGGTTGATTTTAATCACCTTTTTTTTATTAGGCCAATAAGGAAATGTTCATTTTGATAGCTACATCTTTCCATTAACTGTAAGTTACAACTTTCACCCTAAAGAGGGTTTCCTGAAATACAGGTGGCGGCACTGTGACGAGACCTTTTTGACAGCAGCTGTCAAAATCCACCAATAAAAATAAATCTGATTAATCATGATTGGCGGATTATGACAGCTGGATCTCTCACCACAGCACGCCTAGCACATGACTGATGCGACACTATCTCGCGCGCGAGATAGACTACCCGTCACTTTTTGTTCAGTTCAGTGTTCAGTGCTGCCATCTGGTGAGAAAAACGATTCAGGGAAACCCTAACTGACTGAGGAGCCGAGTGTAGCGAGGCGACGAACGTCTCCGTTTTCACTGGTACGACGATTTGGCAGATTGATGTGTGTGTATTGGTTGGTTGGTTGGTCAGTGTCGTTCTAGAGGTCGCATTTTTCATCCGAATTCGATGAAACTTGGCATGTACGTTCCTTGATTTATTTTGCAAAAATTGTCGAGCCATTTTTTGGATTGGGGGGAAAATGAGGGGGAAATGGGGGGAAGTTTGCTGCCGCGTTATTTATGGACGGATTTCAATAATTTTCGGGTAAAAGGTCAAGCCCACACTTCCTTAGCGATAGTTGTAAAAAAAAAGTTTCGAGGGAGGGGGAAAGGGGGAAAAAGAGGGGAAATGCTCCGAAGTCTACGGTTCACAGAACTACTAGTTGTAACATATGTTGAAAAAAGTAGGTATATACTTTATACTCTTAAAATGAGCTCATTCATTAAACATATTGCAGAAACTATATCTGACTGAGATCGATCGATGGAACAGCTGACTAAGCATAGGTACTGGGCTGGCTGAGATGCAGAATCAGTATGGCTATTATACGTGTCACCAGCAAGTGCATTCAGCTGTCAGTTGGATTTGATGACGTAGCCGTCGGCTGCAACCCCTGTTCTATCCTCAATCATATACGAGTACCTATTATGATTTTCAACCGACTTCAAGATTTCGAAGGAGGAGGTTATCAATTCGTCGGAATCTTTGTTTTTTTGTATGTTCACCGATTATTCGAAGACGGCTGGACCGATTTGAAAATTTCTTTTTTTGTTTGAAAGAGTATTCACAGTTGGTCCCATTGTCACCAGGGCCAGATCTGATGATGGGATCCTGGAGAAATCGAGGGAACCCTTCAACTATTATAGGTACAGTCACCATCAGATATATCGGAGCGGCCAAGGTGGTCACAAATACCTGAACAACGCCTCTATTGCCAAGGCGATAAAGTGCATGCTCAGATATTTTTGAGTACCCTGGCCGCTCCGATATATTTGATGGCGACTGTACACCTATAGTGATTTCACTATTTTTTACACTTCCTCTTGGAATAGCGGATCCTAAGTGAAGTTGGTTATATTTTTGTTTCAAATCATTGTAATATTTATTATTATACATAAGTATCAATACATAAACTTCTAAGTTTTAAAAATAAAGCTCACTATAATGACTCCCGTTAACGACCTATTAGACCCTACCTACGACCTATTTTTTTATTTTTTTGTTTTGTTCTCTTAATTGTACTGATATGGACATACTGTCTGAAATAAACAATTTCATTTCATTTAATTTTCATTAGAGTATGAAGGCTGATCAATTTTTTTTTCGACAGCTTATTCAGTGTCCCACTGCTCGGCAAAGGCCTCCCCTTTTTCCCAGCTAAAATGGGACTGGGCAGGACACGTTTGCCGCATGCATCCGGAATGATGGGCCAAACTTGCTACCGAGTGGCTCCCACAGGACGGCTACCGGGGCAGAGGCAACCCAAAAAAGAGATGACGGGATGACTTAGACGCATTCTGTAAAGAGTGATCGAAAATGTCAACCAACAGGGTCAATTAATAAATCTTATTACATTTATTTACATAACCAAATATACAGAGGTACTACAGTACAAAATACTAAACTAAATTAATAACTAGCTCAAATCAAAGCGTCTGGTTGATGTAACTGGTGACCGAAGAGCTGGCGGTTTCCTCGCACAGCGTATCAGCATTGCGATACAACGAGGAAATGCCGCCAGCATCCTTGGTACAATGCCGCAAGGGCCTAGATTAATAAATATTTTGAAACTTTATAGTTACACTAAGCAAAGCTAGTAGGTTTACATCATTACATCAGAATGGAAGAAAAGTCAGTCAGTATTAAGTTTCCTTCCAAATTAATCCAACACTTGATTACAATGGATTCTTACAACGTTTTTTTTCTTTGTGTTCTCTAATCAATGTTCCAAATGCATGTAATTGACCCTTTCCTTCTGCAACAATACTGACAGCCCATCTGTATGGAGAAAGGCACAATGCACAGAGAGACGTATGGCGCGCCAAGTGACATATCGAACCAGATCTGAACTGTACAGAGAACAGAGGTGAGGAGACTTCATTGGTTTTACAATTTTTTGAACTTTTATATTGTTGTGTTACATTTATTCACACGGTTACATTTGTGCAAAATGTCATGAAATATAAGAGAGGATACTTTTTTTTTCCGTAGCCTATATTGTGCCCCACTGCTGGGTAAAAGCCTCCCCTCGCTTCTACCACTTGTCACGGCCTTGTGCATGCTGTCGCCAGTCTCTACAAAATGGGTCCAGATTATCCCGCCATCTCTTTTCTGCTCTGCCTCTGCCTCAGCCGATTTGTTCGGTCCATTAATTAGTTAATTTAGCCCATCGCTCCGTGTGCATGCGGCAGACACGTCCAACCCAATCCCATAAGCTCAACAAAATAATACTTCTACTTAATACAATGATAGACCCAAGTATTTACTTGAACAAAATAACGAATATACCGCCTATTTATTTGATATTACCTCAAATGGAAGCCAGACGCAAATTTTGAAATTATAAATCGATATTGTAATAAATATTAAGTTAACTCTTAGTTAATATAGAGCAATTGATTTTTTTTACATTTGTTCGGTACGCAATGTATTGCGTATACACTTGTGTGTATAGTACACTTGTGTGTATAGTACACTTATTTGACACATCATCAAATGTGACATTTTAGGGCAAAGTAATCATGTAGGTAGCGATACTTTGCGTGCTGAAATATTTTATATGGAAAAATAAAAGTCATAATTTTTTTATAAAATATATGGATGTACCTATGTTAATAGGGTATATCCTCCTGCGACCCAGCCATACAAATGAAAAACCGAAAACTTGCCACTGAAATTTAAACCAAGAACACAAAGAAACAGAGTCGATTTTATTTTGTTTCAAAATCGAACGCTACAAAACAAATGCAACTCTATGGAAATAGAATGGATGATTCAAATTTCATCGAAGACAATAAGTACTACAAGTAGGACCTTGGGCCTTACGAGGATATACTAACTACACTTGGCGTATGAGGTAATATCAAAAATACACGCTGTATGTAAGTAGCATGTATTTATCTGCAGCACCGTGAATTTGAAACGATTTCATTTGTTTGAAAATAGAGTGACGTTGTTATTGTTTTATCTTATTTAGATATAAATTTAATTTATATTTATGTTCCTTGAGTTTTTGCTAACGAATTACAAGTTGAAATTAATTAAAATATACCCCAAAAATTTTAATAAAATGAATGTTCTTCTGTAGGTACAACTAATATTTACGCTGTTGCTACTCCACGGCTCCGCTGTCCTGGTCCGAGAGAGCTGAATCGAAGCGGAACTCTTGCGCATTTTCACTGCGCTCATTAGCATCGCCATTAAACGAGGAACCGACACGCTGAAACTCGACATTTACATATCCTACCTAAACTTGCACGTGAAACACTGCAGTTAGAGTGTGTCGGAAAAAACAGTGACGTGGTTTAAGAGTCGCCAGGATGCTCGCGTGAACTCGCGTCCCCATACAAACGTAGTTCAGGTCTGATTTTAAAAACAACATGCTTTGGAACCACGAAATTTGACATAAGTATTCTAATAGTACAGATCTAGGTCTGAAATTCGTTTTCGTTGCAAAAAAATTGAATACAAGGAAAATATAGCAAAAATAAGTTTTGTATGTAAATCTGTAACTGATTTTATTTTTTTTGTATTACAACTTTTAGCAAAGAAAACGAATTAACGACCTAGATCTGTACTACTACAATGCCCATGCGAAATTTCGTGGTTCTAAAGCATGTCGTTTTAAAATGAGAGCTGAACTACGTTTGTATGGGAACGCGAGCGTCCTGGCGACTCGGTATATTCTACGATATTATTCGTTCCGGATAGACTCTATCGTATGGAGAGCGTCACATAAGCTTGTATAAAATGATAATTGGCGCCATTTTTAGGATTCCGTACCCAAAGTACAAAAACGGGACCATATTACTAAGACTTCGCTGTCCGTCTGTCACCAGGCTGTATCATGAACCGTGACAGTTAGACAGTTTAAATTTTTACAGGTGGTGTATTTTTTGTTGCAGCTATAATAAAAAGTACTAAAAAACAGACTAAAATAAATGTATATGTTACTGTAAAAGCCCGAAGTGCTGGTAAACCTAGGTTTTACCGGTAACACCTGGGTTTTACCAACTTGATTCGGTAAAAGCCCGAAATGTTGAGATATCTTCTTTAATTTCGGACTTTTACCACCGTCGAGTCGGTAAAACCTAGGTTTTACAAAAGCGACCGGTAAATGTTGACAAAATATTTGTCCTTGCCACGTTCTTGTAGAATTCGCCGAAATTTTGTGTCACAGTGTAAAGACGATTATAGTTAGCAATCTTTCACCTTTTTGAAATTTATTCGGACTTAGCGTTCAAAAGTTATTGGGGACAATAGGGTTTGTTTTGAAATTTTGCATACTTCTATTTTGATCTCTAAAAAATTAATATATTTTTCTTTTCTTATCTTATCTTTTATTTCTATAGCGTAAAAATTGTATTTTAACAAGGTCTAGCAGTCGGCGTTTACTGCATAATTTTAGGACGCATATTTCCGAAGTTATTCGAGGGAACGTAGATTGCTATTCCTGTTTATGAGGGGAATCTAGCTTTTGCATTAAGTTTGTAATTGCCGTTACTTTTGAGGGGAGGGAGATAAAAATTCGCAGGCAGGTTCCTCTATTGTTCGACGCCTTGCGCTGAATTTTAAACCAAGGGAGAAAGTGGTGGAGGGCTGAAAACCAGCGTTTTCTTAACTTTGTCGGATTTGGCCCGACTCACCCTTGACCATTTTTCATACGAGAATTTTAGGGTTGCCTTTTCGTGGGATTTTGCCCGGTGAGGGGGTGGTTTCGCCTAGTGAATCGATGGGGGGAGGTAAATCCCCCCCTCCCGGAGGGAGCCTGTCCCAAAAGGACGGTTTGTTTGAGCGGGAAAACATTATGTTTTCGGACGTGGGTGAGAAAACGATACTGGGGCCTTCCCCGAAAGGGGATATTATCTCCCATGGGCGCGACGGACACAGGGGCTTCACGGGGGGTCTCACGACAGGGAGCAAAAGGGTTCACCCTTATGCAAAAGATGATGCGGTGCCGGACAACGGACCGAAAAACAACTCGGCGCGTAGGGGAAGGAAGCCTTCCGCAGCAGGATTGGCTCCTCGACTGAAGCTGAGGATTCTGCCTGCTCGAGGAGCCAAAAAAAAGGCAGCGGGAGTCCACGTCAGGATGTCGGCCGCACGAGGCTAATTAAAGGGTGTGGGGCAAGACTCCGAAGAGAAGGAGACGGAGGACGAGGACCCCTGGAATGACCAGACATCCCTGAGGGAAGGCGAGGACCCCATAGAGGTGGCACGCTCGGCTGCTCAGACGGTGCTGCAGCAGACGGCCAAGTCGGGGAACATAAATGTGTGTGTGAGGGGCACCATTAACGACGTCTGCCGTGCAATCGTGTCTGCTATGGAGCAACTACAATCGGGGCAGGAGAATGATGAGATTCGCTCCCTCAAGGCGGACAATAAGATAATTCGGGAGAAGCTGGAGATCATGAGGTCGCAGACGAAGGCTCTCAGAAGTGCTTTCTCTGAAAGGCAG
Source organism: Pammene fasciana (assembly GCA_911728535.1). Lineage (NCBI taxonomy): Eukaryota > Metazoa > Arthropoda > Insecta > Lepidoptera > Tortricidae > Pammene > Pammene fasciana. The sequence continues at coordinate 16,623,773 of OU452291.1, read as the reverse complement.
AAGGTGACTCCTGCGGCTGACCCCAGTGGGTCGGATTTTGATCGCCTTACGTCAGAAATGGTGACACTCTTTGCCAGTTTTAAAGAGGAGCTCTCGGGAGAATTGTTCTCCTCTATTGGGAACATGGTGAACACCAGGTTGGAGGGAATCAAGAGCCGCCACTCCCCTGCAGAGCCGATCGTCCCGCCCCCCACTAGAGGCGGATAAAAGAAAGGCGGAACGCGCCGCAAGCACACCAGCGGCACCTGGGCAGTTGCAACAGAAGGCGAACAGAAGGCCACACATTGACTACAGTCAAGTAACAGCCACGGGATCTACACTGATGCCCCTTGCATGACCTGGTCCTGCCTCGAGGGCGGGAAAGGCTGCTAATGAGCCCAGGCAGGTGGCCCCTACCCCAAGTCAAACGAGTCCCCCCAAATCGGACTGGAGAATTATGGAGCGAAAAGGAGGAAAGAATAAAAAGAAGGCCTCCACACCTGCGTCCCCGGCAACTAAAGCGACCAAGCCGGTGGCCCCGCCGGCAAAAAAGCTGGTGGTGCCGAAAACCGCGGCCATGGTACTGGCTCTCAAGCTGGAAGCTACGGAATCGTATGCTTCCGTTATGATGAGAGTCTCCAGGACATTGACCTTGAAAACCTCAAGGTGCGGAAGACGGCGGACGGGGCCCGAATCTTGAAGGTTGCAGGGGCGGATAATGCCCGTCCAGCCGATGCCTTTCGGGAAAAACTAGAGGCGGCTATCGGCGACGTGGTCAAAGGCTACGCCGGAAATAGTGACGAGGCCTGGTGAAGTGAAAGCAGGTGATATCCGCTTTGGATTTAATGGCTCTGGCTCAGCCCTGGTCCAGTGCCCAAAGTGGGGAGGCTGACGATCGGGTGGTCGGTTGCTCGAGTAGAAGCACTTGAGATGGAGGCGCTGAGGTGTTATAAGTGCATGGGAACCGGACACACGAGGGCCAAATGCCCCTCAGCGATCGAGAGAGGCGACCTATGCTTCCACTGCAGCAAGCCGGGGCACAAGGCTGCAGACTGCCAGGCAGATGCCTTCTGCGCGGTTTGCCATCAGGCCAAATTGTCAGCAAGGCACAGAATGGGTGGCATCTCTTGCAATCCCCCAAGGGTCAAGGGCATGGAAGCGAGGATGGGATAAACCCAGGCCGTGACCCAGCAGAAGGAAACAAATGAGGGAGGTAGGTAGGAATAATATGGACCATTAATGCCAGCACAACCACAACAACAAGGTACACAGGAGGTGTTGCAGTGCAACCTCGGTCGCTCTGCCCGCGCGCAGGACCTGCTTATGCAGAATTTGGCGGAATGAGGGGTTGTGTTATATGGGTGTGTAACGTCCCTCCCCGGCCCAATTGGGTGGGGTCGAACGATGGAAAGGTGGAACTGGTGGTCCCAACGGTTGGGGAGATCCTCGCAGGAATTGGAAAAGGGCAAGGGTTTGTAGCGTTGCCGCTAAATGGAGGGGAATAGTTGTTGTAGGGGTGTATTTCTCCCCCTCCTCCCATTAGACGCCTTTAAAAGATTCCTGGGGGATCTCGAAGGGGTGGTGCAAAGAGATGGTGGGGTGCCCGTCCTTATTTTAGGGGACCTGAATGCCAAGAGTCGAGTTTGGGGCTGTCCTAATACCTACCTACCTAGAGGTGCCGAAGTGGAGAACTGGGTCGCGGTATTGGGACTAGTTGTCCTAAATCGGGGCAACACGCAGACCTGTGTGCGCTGGAATGGTGGGTCTATAGTTGACGTGACCCTTGCGACCCCGGCTCTGGCAACACGAATTGCCGAGTGGCGTGTACTGGAGGATGAAGAGACCCTATCTGACTCAATAGGGATCCATGGGGGCGGCCATACAAGATGGTGCGCAAGAAATTGCAGTGCGCTTCCCCCATGGACTCCATGGAGCCAGTACTCCTCCGGAGAGTTGTGGAAGGCCTGTTCCCAGAAGCACCAGACTTTGACGCACCGGTGATGGCTCCCCCAACGGTGGACCCGGAGGAACCCCCGTCGTTCCCCTTTGTCACCGACGACGAAATGGAGTGGGCGTCAGAGCGGCTGAGAGCCACACGCAAAGCGCCAGGGCCGGACGGTGTGCCAGGGAAAGTGCTTTTCTCGAGCTTTTCTTTTGGCACTCGAGCATCTCGGGGACAGACTCAGGTCCCTAATGGATGAATGCCTGGAGACGGGGAAGTTCCCGGAATGTTGGAAGGAGGGACGATTGTGTCTACTTCGGAAGGAGGGGCGCCCGCCTGACTCCCCTGCAGGATACTGCCCCATAGTGCTACTGGATGAGGCAAATCCTGGCCAACCGCATCCAAAGGCACCTGGAGGGAACGGGCCCGAACCTGAGCGATAACTAGTTCGAGTGTAGGAGGGGGCGGTCCACAATAGATGCAGTGGGAGCTCTGTGGGGGTTCGGGGCACTAGCGGAAAGTAGAGGGGAGGGAGTGGTTGTGGTGTTATTGGATATGACCAACGCGTTTGGCTCCCTCCCCTACACGGTAATTGGAGAGGCGCTCCGATTTCATGGAGTGCCCCATTATATTAGGCGGGTGGTGCAGCACTACTTGATGGGGAGGGTAGTGCTATATGAGCAGGGAGATAATAGGAGCGTGAGGGCCGTGACGTGCAGGGTTCCACATGGGTCAGTCTTAGGCCCCCTCTTGGGGCAACTTTGGTATGATTGGGTAATCCGTGGGACACAACTTCCGCGCCACACACTTTTCGGGCTCCGAGTCGCCCTACCAAAGACGGAGGCCATGGTCCTAGGGGAGCAAGAGGATGAAGACTGCGGAGTGACACCTCTCTAAGGGTCGGAGGAGAAACCGACCAGGCCAGGGCCCACATAAAACACGTGGGCCTTGTTCTGGACAGTAAGTGGACATTTGAGGAGCATTTCACGAGACTGGCTCCCCGTCTCGTGGGTGCAGCCTCTGCACTAGGCCGCCTACTACCCAATATGGGTGGGCCTAATGCCCCATGCAGGCGGCTCTATGCGGGAGTGGTTAGAAGCATGGCGCTCTATGGGGCACCAATTTGGGCTGGCAGACTGACGGAGCGAACGAGAGCGTTGCTCCGTCGGCCGTAGAGGGTGGTGAATAGAATAGTTACCCAAAGAATAGTTAGGGACCGCACTACCTCTCAAGCTGCGGCGTGCCTGCTTGCTGGCACCCCGCCCAGGGAGTAAGACGTGGTGGTACTAGCGGATTCCTTCGGATGTGCTGGAGGATAGCCACTATCGCACGCGGACCATAGGGGCTATCTTACCGGTAGGTAATAGACGAGTGGTTAGACAGGCGGAAGGGGACCCTGACGTTCAAAATGACGCAGGTGGTGTCCGGGCACGGCTGCTTCGGACACTACCTGCATTTAATAGGGAGGGAACCAGGGCCTCAATAACCCGAATATGGCGCGGCGGATTACACGGCCCAGCACACACTTGAGGGGTATAATCGCTGGGCCGTGGAACGAGCGGCCCTTGTGGCGGCAACGAGGATAGCGAACCTCTCGCTACACTGCTTAACAGCAACTATGCTGGGCAGCGAGAGGAAATGGGACGCGGTGGCCTCCTTCTGTGAACAGAAGGAGGTGGTGGAGAGGGAACGGGAAGATAACCCGGATGCGCTGCCTCTCCGGCGCAGACAGCAAGGTCGAAGGCGACTGGTCTTTAATAGACAAGACCCCTAATTGAGGCGTGGGACCAGCGGGTTCGGGACCCGCATTGCACGGCCCCTAGCACTAGATCGGGGGAGTGATCAAGAGTTTCTGATTGCCCCCTCCTCTCGTGCTAGGGCTAGGGCGCCAAGGTAGCATGTTATTCGAACCCATGGCGCCCTTGTTAACAGCAAAGTCATGAGCGGCGAGTCCCACATAACTCCCAACTAGGCCTTCCCAGGGCCTAGGAGACGATGCGTAAAGGAATTCCCCACTCCGTCAAAAAAAATGTCCCCTCAACGGCGTTAGTTACATCCCCGCTAACGGCGTTCGATTTCGCAGGACAAACACAGGCAGGTAAATCTAGTCACTTAGAATTGCAACACAATCACCCATTATTTGCCTTGTGGTGTCCCCACCCCCCAGCAAATACCTGGTGCATAAAGCGCATTACTCGGGGACTGTTATTGCCCTTGAAGCAGATCAGCTTTACAGACCTAGAAAAATGAGATGATACGACGCTTGATCCATAGGTATTTGCCGTTCCCCGCGGGTCCTGGGTGCAAATTTAGCGTCTTTACACTGTGACACAAAATTTCGGCGAATTCCACAAGAACGAGGCAAGGACTAAAATATTTTGTCAACATTTACCGGTCGCTTTTGTAAAACCTAGGTTTTACCGACTCGACGGTGGTAAAAGTCCGAAATTAAAGAAGTTATCTCAATATTTCGGGCTTTTACTGAATCGAGTTGGTAAAACCTAGGTGCTACCGGTAAAACCTAGGTTCAACAGCACTTCGGGCTTTTACAGTAACATATACATAATACAGACATGATTTTTTTGCTGTTTTTGTCTCTCACCAAGCTCTATCTCGTGAACTGTGATAGTCAGACAGTTGAAGTTTTCACAGATGATGTATTTCAGTTGCCGCTAATATGACAAATACTAAAAACCAAAATAAAGTAAAAATTTAAGAGAGCTCGCACATAACAGACGTGATCATTTTGCCGTTATTCTCTGTCACCAGGCTGTATTTCATAAACTGTGAAATTTAGACCGTGGAAATTGTTAATGATGATGTATTTCTGTTGCCCCAATAACAACAAATACTGAAAACCAGAATAAAGTAAATATTTAAGGGGGCTCCCATACAACAGACATGTTTTTTTTCCGATTGTACAGATAACGGTACGGAACCTTTCGTACTCGAGTCCGACTCGCACTTGGCCGGTTTTTATCTTTCATGTGATTATTAGATTTGACCATACACACAAATTTTAACAATATATTTGTCACCTCTTCCAAATTCACCAGACAATTTCGCATAGTTTTGTCATTCCTAATAATCATTTCCATCATTCTTATTTTATTTTTAACCCCCGACGCAAAAATAAGTTTGGCCGCTACTATTGTATGTCCGTCTGTATATCCAGTATAACTGTCTGTGGCACCGTAGTGCCAAAACGAATTGAAATATACATTTTTTAAAGCACTTTTTAGGGTTCCGTAGCCAAAATGGCAAAAACGGAACCCTTATAGTTTGGCCATGTCCGTCCGTCCGTCCGTCCGTCCGTCCGTCCGTCCGTCCGCGGTCTAGCTCAGTGACCGTTAGCACTAGAAAGCTGAAATTTGGTTTAAATATGTGCATTAACTAAGCCGACAAAACGGTAGAATAAAAACGCGAAAAATATATTTTGTTAGGGTACCTCCCGTACACGTGAAGTGGGGGGCGAATTTTTTTTTCGTTTTAACCAAGTTGTGTGAGATGTCGTTGGATAGGTCTTTTAAAAAGAATTAGGGTCTTCAAAAACAGTTTTTGGATAAAACTAATAGTTTCGGAAATAATAGCTCCGAAAGTTTAAAACAGGGCGTCCCCCCCCCCCCCCCCATCTAACTTTTGAATCGTGGGTCCTAAAATTTTGAAAAAAAATTCATGAAACTGAGGCCTAATGAGTGACCTTCAATGAAAACTATATTGAAATAAATCGGTTGAGCCGTTTTTGAGTTATCATTCAAAAACCCATAGTGAAAGGACGTAAGTAAAAATGACTTAAGCACCGCCAAATTTCCTGTAAGAAACGACCTTTTGTATTAATGAATTGTAACAGGTCGGCAACTACGGAACCCTACACTGAGCATGGCCCGACATGCTCTTGGCCGGTTTTTCTAGCGACATCTTAGACACGTTTTTAAAAATTGGTTCAGCCGTTTTTGGGGGTTTCATAATTATTTTGTAATAGTTATTTTGATTTTGTGAACACATTTTTAGATAAGTAAACTAAATTAAAGCAATATAGTATATATGTCGGAGGCCGATCGTAGAATCAGGCAGATCGTAATGTTCCTGAGTAATGTTTTAACGATAGTCACATTAAACCAATGTGTAGGTAGGTTAGGTTCGTTAGGCTGCTTCAGATGCCCGAAGGGCAAACTACCCAGAAATAGGACCCCGCGTATCGGGGCTCCGTCGACTCAGGGTACCAGTCAAAGATTTTCACGTTTCACGATATGCCTGATTTTACGATCGGCCGCCGACATATACATGAAACCCATTTAAATAATGTAGGTAGGTACTTACCTGCTAAAATATTCGACTATTAAGGTACCTAATTATTTAATAAAGCCGTGTACACACTATCCGGTGCATCAGACCGTGTTAACCCGTTAACCCTTTGTTATATCGTAATAATTAAAAATAATGACATTCATTAATTGTAGGCAACTGTGCTGCTGGGTCAGCAGTTATGAGATGAAAGTGACAGCGGGTCACACTTTATAAATAGCTAAATAAATGAGTACCTGCACAGTTGCCATCAGATATATCGGAGCGGCCAAGGTGGTCACAAATATTTGAACAACGCCTCTATTGTTAAGCCAATAAGGTCTTGAAAGCATCAAACGTCACGTTAAGTCCCGTATCTACAGTCGCCATCAAATATATCGGAGCGGCCAGGGTACTCTAAAATATCTGAACATGCAGTTTATCGCCTTGGCAATAGAGGCGCTTGTTCAGATATTTGTGACTACCTTGACCGCCCCGATATATCATATCTGATAGCGACTGTACATGTTTATACGTGTAAAAACCGTGAAAGTTTAGTCAGTTATGTTTGTAAGATATTATAATAAATATTATAGTAATAGTAGGAGGAAGTCTTTAATAATATAATATATAGGGGATGGCGTGATGTGACGACCCCATCGCCCACTGGTTTCCACCAGCGCAATCAGTCAACGCAGGGCAGCTTGTGGCGAGCTGTTGGAGAGTAGCGACTCCACGTACCTGAGTGCCCCTGGGGTGCCCTGTCGGATGGGTGGGACAGGTCCCCTGCCTCTGGCTTGCCTTAGCCGGCTGTCCAGAGTGGGGTCGCTAGAGCTGTGTTCTCGAGGGTAGATGTGGAAACCTAAGTGGCGAGTTGGCTATATGTTTAAAGTCCAGTGACACCTTTCTACCCCCAGCCCCCGCTCCGGTGTTGCCCTTGAGCCATCTTTAATGTCGCTTTTTATGGGGGCCCATCTTGTGGAGGGCGAGTCACCGCCAACCGTTCTCCATCCAATAGCCCAGTAATCAGTCCATACTTTTCACCCAATAGCCTAGTAGTAATACATTTTAGACTCCATTAACTCTCAATAGTCCTTACACCATGGCGGGTGCTGTCTCTGCGTGCGTCCCATGACTCGGACAGGGGCAGCATCCGCTTAGTGTACCCCTCACTTTTCATTAAATTGTCGAAAGGGCCTCTGCGCGTTGGCTTCGGCTCCGCATAAGCCTCCCAAAGGTCAGGAACACCATTGTTCCGTGGTCGGGAAAGACATACAAATAATATATAATAACATTACGACACCTAAAAAAACTTTTTCTAATGCAGTTGCTCAAAAAAGTGCTTTTCTTGTAGTGGTTTAGCGTGCGGAAAGTTTGATATCGCGCACTAGTGCATTTTACTTTTCCAGCCAATCACAGCTAATGACAGTGACAGACAGCCAATCACAGCGCCGCACCGCACCGCGTACTAAAGTAACCTCAAAGTGAATAATTGTCAATTTTATAATTTTTTCGCAACTGTATTAAAAAACGTCGTTCGATACTCGTGCGTAAATGTCATTCTTCACTCGTTCATATCTCGGTACTCGTAAAGTAATGACATACTTTCCGCACTAATATCGAAATGTACTATTTGAGGACAACGGAAAAGGATCATCGTGTTTAGATATTTTTTTAATAAAATAACCTCTGTTTTCATTATCTTTGAGTAGTTATTACTGGTCTAGTTACCATTGACTCATCTTTCGAGATCACTTTCGAACTTAGAAAACTTTCCCTCTTCAGCGAGTTTCGGTGCGTTACCACGAATACTAATATGGCGATTTGCTCTGCAATGAATTTGTTACGCGATTTGTATATTCCGGTGCGCATGCGCCGTGTCGTGTGAAAGTGTTTTATTATTATGGAAACTATTGAATTCGTGTACAGTCAACGCCACAAATATGTATACACTATTGCAGCTTACTCCGTTGTAATGAGGTTCAAAAATGTATACATATTTTTGGCGTTGACTGTACAGTCAGCAGCGGAAGTAGATAAGCGGGAAAATGCAGTGAAATATTGTCGTTAGGTTCCTTATTATTACTAGAATGTATTTGTTCTGTTTCGGGAGCAGCTCGAGAGGACTGTAATGACATTGCAATTTTTCAGGCCTAGGCGTGCAAAGTTACCTTGGTGTCAAAGATGGCGGCAGGTTTTTTTAAACTACGACGGTGACAAACACCTGATGGTAAGCATAAGCAGCTACCGTTGCCTGCAACCCCAGAGAGATCACATGCGCGATGCTGACCCTCAAAAAGGAGGATTCACTGTGTTGAGGTCTATGAATTTATATTTTTGTTTATAAGTTTCGCTAATTATTTCATTGCGTATTTGAGAAAAGCACCTGGGTACACCTACATTAAATGCCTTGGAGTGAAAACAGATTCCCGGATTCTTATTCCTAACCCCCTTATGTATTTATCTTTACTTACTAAGCCGGTAATCACTGTTTTCCGGGCCTCTGCTGTAATGTACTAACCCCCTTATTCCTAAACATCTCTCAGACCTCAATTAGTTAATTTATTTTTTGTCTGATTCTAACCAACATAAGATAAGGACAGAACATAAATTAATTGAGCCCTGAGAGCCGTTTATGAATAAGGGGGTAAATATTTTGGGTCAAAAAATCATCTCCGTTTTCCTAATCAGAATACCTAGTAGGTATGTACCGTAACCTTATCTTAACAAGCAGAATTAGGCTGTTGTGAGATATTTTCAAAAAAGTGTCAAAACCCAGGCGAAGTCAGGGGGTTATTCGGTACTTATTCCCTTGATTCAAGTGAATAACACAATTTTATTACACTTCTTGTTTTGTGTATCGATGTACAGTTGCCATCAGATATATCGGAGCGGACGAGGTGGGCACAAATATGTGAACAACGCCTCTATTGTCAAGGCGATAAAGTGCATGTTCAGATATTTTTAAGCACCCTGGCCGCTCCAATATATTTGATGGTGACTGTGCCTTTAAGTAAGTAGGTACTCGACTCATCACTAAATCATTATTATCTTATTTTGATGAAAACATCAGGGTTAATTAAAAATATTGCTGTATTTGTTATACTAATGGACCTTTCGAACTCCATTTTCATTTCGGTTGAATAATACGGACACGCCTGCAACGACTTGGCTAACTAACGTAATTTAAAAGTAACAGCTATTATTTTTTTGCAGGCGTTACGTGAATCATTGGAACAGAAACCATAGAATCAGGAACATTACAGTTTGCCTAAGGAAGCTTCGTGTTTCTTAGAAGCCTCTCGGATCTACATGATGGGCCATCATAGGGACGCAGCTATACGACGAAACGAGATCGCAATATCGTTAGCTCCCTCTAACTCATAGCTGCGTCCCTATCATGGCCCATTATGTAGAGGAGCCCAGATCCAGTTTTTTATACCACGATGGTTGCAAATGATGATGGTTGATGGTTGGATGGAGCGCTGCGGGCTCCACTAAGTCCGTAGCAAGCATGCTGAGTCAGCGCCAATTCTATACCACAACACAATACATGACCCTTGACCAAGTTAGCTATGTATATAATATGTAGCTATAAATAGTTTCATCCAAGTATAATGTAATTTATTTGATCTAATTTGATTGTTTATTTTTCGCTATGCATGTAAGTTGTGGTTGAATAAAGATTTTATCTATCTATCTATCTATCAAATAAGCATACGACCTCTGACGGTAAGCAGCTACCGCCTATGGACATCTGAAACTCTAGAGGTGGCAGTACGTTGACTCCCTAATCATCATCATCATCATCCTCTCGGCCATAAGACGTCCACTGCTGAACATAGGCCCCTTTAAGAGGGGTTTGCCATACGCGCCGCGCTTGGCAGGCGGGTTGGCGCGCGCAGTTTCTTGTTTATTGTTTGTAGGCTTTCGGAAGATGCTGCTGCCCATCTCCCGGTATATTCGCTTAGCAGACTCCTACTGCAATCACGGGACGATATGGTGGGGGACAATTCTAAGGCCGGCCACCCCACGGCGCCCGCCCGCATGACTCCTTAATATAAAGGAGAATTGTATTGTATTGTAGAACGGGCAAGTTTCCGCAACTCGATATAAAGGAGAATTCACTGTGTTGACGGCTAAAGGGAAAAGAGCGTCCTCAATCGTCAACACACTGCATCTTCGAGCTCTTTGGCAAGTACAGTCGCCATCAAATATGTCGGACCGGCCACGGTACTTAAAAATATCTGAACATGCACTTTATTGCCCTTGAGAACAGAGCCGTTGTTCAGATATTTGTGACTGCCTTGGGTGCTCCGAAATATTTGATGACGACTGTATTTTTGCACTGACCATTTATATTTTTAGTTATTTTGCATGGACCATGAACGAATAAAACTAGGACTGAATGTTTCATTCAACTCAAATACTAGTAGTTCTGTGAACCGTAGACTTCGGAGCATTTCCCCCCTTTTTCCCCATTTTCACCCTCCCTCGAAACTTTTTTTACAACAACCTCTGAGGAAGTGTGGGCTTGACCTTTTACCCGAAAATGATTGAAATCCGTCCATAAATAACGCGACAGCAAACTTCCCCCCTTTTTTCCCCCTCATTTTCACCCTAACCAAAAAAATGGCTCTACAATTTTTAGCAAATAAATCAAGGAACGTACATGCCAAGTTTCATCGAAATCGGATGAAAAATGCGACCTCTAGACCGACACTGACCAACCAACCAACCAATACACACACATCAATCTGCCAAATCGTCCTACCAGTGAAAACGGAGACGTTCGTCGCCTCGCTACGCTCGGCTCCTCAGTCAATTACATAGATTTCAAATTTTAGTATCTATTAAGTTAATTCCACTAATAAATATTTTAAGCGACCATAAACTCTAGAGCCATACGATTATTAAATAAATAATAAATAAAACGCAACATGCGTGGATACCTTAGCACCTTCCCACCTCAACACGACATCATCATTAGCGGTGGCGGCAGCACTGCCAGCTTAGTGCTGCCGCCACCGTACCGCTGAAACCGCAAAGCGCCGCGAATACGCAGCTCTAGGCGAGATATACGTATTTGCGGCGTTTGCCGTGGAGACATTTTAGGGCCATGGGGGCCAGAGGCTCTTCATTTATTCAAAAAACTGTCCTACATGCTCATTCGCTCCACCGGTGACCAGAGGGCTGGCTCGTTCCTCGCTCAGCGCATTGGCATTGCCATTCAGCGAGGTAACGCAGCCAGCCTTATGGGCACCTTACCTAATAGCGGTGACATAGGGGACATTTGTACATATAGTTTAAACCACGTAGGCTAGGTAGTATTAATTAATACTACGTAGCCCAGGCTAGGTAGTATTAATTAGTCTAAGTTTTCTATACACTGTTGTTTGTCCTTTTGTTTGTATTTTAATAAATTTATTATTGTGGAGTGGAAACAATAAATAAATATATTATAAATAATTTTAGCCAGTTTATTGGGTTTTGGTACTTTTAGTTCCATCTAGCACTCCTCTTAAATTTCGTGTTCACACACCATGATTTCTCCTCATTTCTGTAACAAATATAAAACAAAATTAACTTTGAAGTATTAATTAAACATCAACACTAGAATGAAATATAAACTAGTAGTTCGCCCCGAACTGTCAACTCGCGAATCTTGTGTTTCGCCATAAATGTGCAATAGTAGAATTACTACAAATACCAAAAATAGGTATCGGGTATTTTTTTCTCAATCAACCATAACTAAACGTCCATATTAAATTGTGTGGTTTTTGTCTCATCTAAATTTAAATCCACCTCTCACATATGCCTCTCACTCTGTTGCTTTGACATGTCGTTCTCATCTGTGGACCACCTATATAGGTTTCGGTCACCATCATATATGCGTCTATGGTAACTCTCTCTAACTAATGTGTTAATGTCAGTATGCTGATGGCCCTAGCAGCCAAAGCTCTAATAAATTAAAAAAAAAGTCAGTTGTCAAAATATTTACACCAAAATCAAAACATAATTGAAAATATTTTTGAAATCAAATTTATGTTGCTAATTGTTATGAAACAGTAAGCAGTTAATACGGATTTGACGAGAGTGTTAATCAATACCTTTCGTTTGATACCAAACTCAACAATACTTGCTCGTAAAAGTAGCAAATAAGATGACCAATGTAACAGGACCCCTTTACAAAACCTTTTTAGGCCTTCTAATTTCAGAACCCCTGTCTCAATCCAGCTCATATACGAACTCGCAAATTTTGTTGGTCTCTGCTACAACCTCAACAAATTTCATAAAGATCGGAAAATCGTTACTAAAGTTATCGTCGGACAAACTATCTAAATCAAAAAGCCATCCAAATGCCGAGACGTCCCAGTAGCCAGGTGACATTTGTTGTTTGTAAGAACGATCTTCGCTTACGCTCCGCTCGTTCGAATATTAAACGAAAACGAAAGTTTCGCGTGGATTTTGAACTGTATTGTTTCCCCTTTTTAACCGACTTCAAAAAAGGAGGAGGTTCTCAATTCGACTGTTTTTTTTTATCATTTTTTTTTTGTATGTATGTTTCTCCATATCTCCGTGAATCGTGAACCGATTTTCAAATTTTTTTTTTAACCGAACAGGTATAACCCCTAGATGGTCCCATTGTCACCAAGTCGGGATCTGATGATGGGATCCTGGAGAAATCGAGGGAACTCTTCAACTATTATAGGCACACCTATAGTGATTTCACTATTTTTTACAGTAACTCGGCCACTTCCTCTTGGAATAGCGGATCCTAAGTGAAGTCGGTTCTTTTTTTGTTTAAAATTATTTATATCCCACAATTTCCTAAAGTATTATTCATTCCACCAGAAGTGAGCGACGATGTGTTGCGTGTAATGTGTTTTTGAAAACCAATAGAATCACTTCATTTGTTTATCCTCGCACAACGCAGCTCTAGGATTGTTTCTTGACAAACACATTACACTCTGAGTTTTATGCCCCTAATACCAATTCATGAATCGTAAGGTATATACTAAGTAATACCTACTTTTGGAAAGCGTGAGGTACAAGAAATGAGGAAAAAGTTACTAGTAATACAGTCCAAAATCCAAGTAGAACGCTGTGGAACATTGTCTCGAATGTACTTCGTTGCCAAGAGTTATTTATAGTAGAGATGATCAGTGAACTTACCTCAAGAACTCTTCAAAAATAATTCAAAATGTGTTTTACTGCAAGTAGACCAATGCTGTGGAACATTTGTCTCGACTGCACTGCGTTGCCAAGAGTTATTTACAGTCTTACAGACCTAGGAATCGATGGGGCAAAATTTTATGACAGGTAGGGAGTTCCCATATCGATAAACTCAATTATCGATGCTTTTTACCATATACTAGTGATCACCCCCAGCATCGTATGTATTATTTGTGAGTATTGTTCTGAAGACGAGTATAATGTTCTAACAAAGCATATTTTAAATTATCGCTACGTAATAAATACCATCGTACTATGAAATAGTTAATATTATATCTTTATCAAACCCTTTTTATATAATTAGATAAAGATAAGTTACCCTTATTATTTTATGTTATTTATATTTAAAAAAAAAGTCATATATTGACAAACAAAACCTGGAGTGGTCACTAGTATATGGAACAAATATCGATACAGATCTAGTGAATAATCCTTTCCTTTCGTATTTTCTCGGAAATGTTCGTTTTTGTCTTACATCTCAGTGTAAGACAAAAACGAACATTTCCGAGAAAATACGAAAGGAAAGGATTATTCACTACATCTGTACTTAAGTTTATCGATATGGGAACTCCCTACCTGTCAAAAAGTTTTGCCCCATCGATTCCTAGGTCTGCACATTACACTCTGAGTTTTATGCCCCTAATACCAATTCATGAATCGTAAGGTATTTACTAAGTAATACCTACTTTTGGAAAGCGTGAGGTACAAGAAATGAGGAAAAAGTTACTAGTAATACAGTCCAAAATCCAAGTAGAACGCTGTGGAACATTGTCTCGAATGTACTTCGTTGCCAAGAGTTATTTATAGTAGAGATGATCAGTGAACTTACCTCAAGAACTCTTCAAAATGTGTTTTACTGCAAGTAGACCAATGCTGTGGAACATTTGTCTCGACTGCACTGCGTTGCCAAGAGTTATTTATAGTTGAGAGGATCTATGAACCTACCTCAAGAACTCTTCAAAATGTGTTTTACTGGAAGTAGACCAATGATGTGGAACATTGTCTCGACTGCACTGCGTTGCCAAGAGTTATTTATAGTTGAGAGGATCTGTGAACCTACCTCAAGAACTCTTCAAAATGTGTTTTACTGGAAGTAGACCAATGCTGTGGAACATTTGTCTCGACTGCACTGCGTTGCCAAGAGTTATTTATAGTTGAGAGGATCTATGAACCTACCTCAAGAACTCTTCAAAATGTGTTTTACTGGAAGTAGACCAATGATGTGGAACATTGTCTCGACTGCACTGCGTTGCCAAGAGTTATTTATAGTTGAGAGGATCTGTGAACCTACCTCAAGAACTCTTCAAAATGTGTTTTACTGCAAGTAGACCAATGCTGTGGAACATTGTCTCGACTGCACTGCGTTGCCAAGAGTTATTTATAGTTGAGAGGATCTGTGAACCTACCTCAAGAACTCTTCAAATGTGTTTTACTGGAAGTAGACCAATGCTGCGGAACATTGTCTCGACTGCACTGCGTTGCCAAGAGTTATTTATAGTTGAGAAGATCTGTGAACCTACCTCAAGAACTCTTCAAAATGTGTTTTACTGCAAGTAGACCAATGCTGTGGAACATTGTCTCGACTGCACTGCGTTGCCAAGAGTTATTTATAGTTGAGAGGATCTGTGAACCTACCTCAAGAACTCTTCAAAATGTGTTTTACTGGAAGTAGACCAATGCTGCGGAACATTGTCTCGACTGCACTGCGTTGCCAAGAGTTATTTATAGTTGAGAAGATCTGTGAACCTACCTCAAGAACTCTTCAAAATGTGTTTTACTGCAAGTAGACCAATGCTGTGGAACATTGTCTCGACTGTATTGTGGTGCCATGATGTAGCCGGCTCTGCATCTATTCTTCGTGCCGTCGTGGTAAACGCCCAAGCTGAAAAAAAACATTAATTAATTAAAAATTAAAAATCATCTGGTTTAAGTAAATCTTTGTCATTGGAGCCTTATAGTTGGGGGTGTACGCATAAAAATACGGCTTTTCGTAAACAAGAGATTTCCCTCGTCATGATTGTTCCTTAGGACCCAAGGATGGATTTGAGAAGTGGAGCCACCAAGATTTTTGATGTAAATTTTTATCTTGATATGTACATCAGTTAAGCTACTTACAAGGCCATGTTTGGTATCGTTTTCATATAAGTCGGGGATACCGAATTCATTTAAGGTATCATTTTGACACCGTTCCGAAGCAAAAACATGTAAAATATAAAAATTACTTTATTCGTAATTTCTTATTTCAAAAAGAAAAAAATCATAACTTAAAAATAACTATGAATCATGAAAAAATAAAAAATGTTTTAGAGAGCCCTATTATTTGTTCATTTAATAAAAATAGAATGTCATATTGTAGTCACATTAAATGTATCCATATTTTCAAATGTGATGGTATGTAAAGGATACCGACTGTCAGGAGCATACTATATTTTCAGCTCTGATTCCAGAAACTGGTTCTAAGCGGTTTATTTTATGGAGTTGAATGAAGTCACCTAGTATTTTAGCCAATTATAGCTGAGAATGGTATCAATACTCGAGCTAATTTGTTAGCACGTTTGATTGTCATTTGACTCATGTTATTGTGCCTACAGTTCATTTCGTTGTATTTACGCTTACAGTTTATTTCATAGTTTGTTATCGAGTTGTGTTGTGCTATTTACCTCTCTTTCCTCAATATGCCAAACACACGTAACGCAATAAGCAATAACAAACTTCCAAGTGAGAACATTGAAATTATCCTTGATTGTGTCATTTTTCTAATAGCTGTTCTACATGATGGGCCATCATAGGGACGCAGCTATAAGACGGAACGAGATCGCAACATCGTTAACTCCCTCTAACGTATAGCTGCGTCCCTATGATGGCCCATCATGTAGAGGAGCCATAAGAGATCTTTAAAAGTTACGGGCTTAGCATTGTAGCCACCGGGATATTAAATTATCAAATTGTCAACCGATTGGCTTAATACATTTTGTACTCTATGGGCCAAATACTGAAACATAAGACTTTGATTATTAAACCAACCGGATGCGAGGCGCGCTCTCATTTCTATCGGAAAAAGTCTGCCGTTTTTTGCGGGGGAGGGGAACGTCAAATGTATGCGAAACGTCAAAACAGCCACGTCAAATAAACGTCAGTCCATACAATGAGTATGACCACTGGTCATAGTCACGGCAGAGGGGAACGCCTGTCAACGGCTACTCCGATTGGTTTAAAGCTGACATAAGGTGTAACGGTGCTCTGCCAACATTGAACAAACAGGCAAAAATTTAATAATATTACATATTTATTTGCCTAGCCTTTAGGCTGCGTTTCCACCAAAGATGAGTGAGGATGTGTTGTGAGTAATGTGTTTTTGAAAACCAACAAAATCTCTTCATATGTTTATCCTCGCACAACGCAGCTCTAGGATTGGTTCTTAAGGCCATTCCTCGATTCGGACAAGCCACGCCCATCCGTTAGAGACACGTTTATGGCTCCCGTGCACGAAAGAAAGAGATGCAGCACTCTTAAGGATCAGACTTTTTGACCAAACTACGATAAATAAGCGAATCTATAAAGTTTTGTCTAATTTTGCTTCTGTGACTTTTTAGATAAACCAGAATACCATATTTTTTACTTAGTTGTATTGCTTAATCTTTTATAGTTTACGCAAGCTAAGAAAAATAAGGAGAAAAAGAACCCAACTTCGGATTTTTTTTCTATCGAGGCAACTTTCAGCAATCGTGTTTCGGCTTGTGCCGAAAACAAGAGTATATAGTCTAATAATATATATTCGAAAATAAATTCAGTCCCTTTTCCCGTTTAGTAACTAGAGCGTTTGATAAAATCTATAATTTTTCAAAGTAGCCCCTTAAAACACATTCCTCGCAACGCATCCCCACTCATCTCTGGTGGAAACGCAACCTTAAAAACCTGAAGGTGTACGTACTATACTTTTTTGGAGAACCCCATATTGTTGTCCCTCGAGAAAACCTGGGCAGGCTCATTTTATAGCCGAAGCATTTGCTGAAGGAAATTCCTTTAAAACCACTATATAGATATTTAAACTATTTGACAATGCTGTATTACAAGGGAGCAAAATGACTTATTTCGGTCGAGGATAGTGTGTTGAATCCCGAACGAAGATTCTAACGTGGAATCCTGAGCGTAGTGAGGGATTCAAGCGACCCGAGATCGAAATAATTTTGCTACCACATAGTACACGCTACTCTTCACTCCTTCTATGAGAAAAACGAAAACAAAGGTACTAAACTAGCTATCTGCTAGAAAGAGAAATCATATAATGTTGTCTCATTTTAATCGGTTGCAAAGACAAGGAAAAATAAAAAAAAAACGCAGAGGGATCAAAAGTCACTTTTGCTCCCTGTAAATGTGCAACAAATCGCAGAGGGATCAAAAGTCACTTTTTCTCCGTGTAAACGGGCAATAAATCGCAAAGGGATCAAAAGTCACTTTTGCTACCTGTAAATGAGCAACAAATTACCCTTTTCCGAATAGTAGGGGTGAAAAATGATTTTGACTACTTGCGTATTTTGTAAGTTGTACACTGTAAATATTTTTTATACCAACCTATGAGCCATTTCATGTGCCAGCAAGTACACCAGATCTCTCTCGTGCCACTGGATGACAGCGCAGCTTTTGTGCATACTGCACATTCTGCCCATGTAGCCCCGACCTGGAATGTTATATAACTTGTCACACAGAGTTTCAACATTCTGCGGAGCAGCTCCGCTCCAGGAACAGGGGAGCCCGGAGCAGACAGCGTCCAGTACCTTACTGTAGTCTAAAGATCTTTTACTACTGTAGTCCATAGAGTATATTGAATAGTAGTCTAGATACTGATGGACACTTGGAATTGAGTTTAGTCAGTAAAACAAAAAGCTGCTGGTGTACAACATCGGTGCCCTTATGACAAAAGGCATAAGGGCCACCGATGGGCGTTTAACAGTGTGGGCGATGGTAGAGGATGAACAAATGAACCAGACGATTAAGTCCGGGAGCATCCGTAAAACTAGATTACCACCGGGTTGCCACTTAGACAAACAACCAATGTTCCTATTAACTTCTGAAGATAATGAAAACGAAGTTAGGTTCGGTATGACTTCGAATATTCTTCTCGCACCATCATTGCGAGTGAGAGACTAGGTTTCGTAATTGTCTGGTCGGCAATAGTCGTAACAGCTATTGAAGATTGCATTCAATTGTTATCTTATTATCGAGCCATAAATTTTAAAATCTCGTGGCTTTTCAAAGGCTGTTACGGCTAAAATGCGTATTCTACAGAGCTGTAAAAGGCATGGCTTGGAAGAATATGATGATGATAATTATTACGGGTTTTGTAGTTGCTAAAACCTATTAAGCCCAACTGTAAGCAGGTAATTTTAAAACGTAAGTAAGTAAATAAAGGACATGGTGGCGGATATATTCGCAGCCATCAGGTCAGTCTCAGTAGATCAGTTGGTCAGGGCGATGGGCATGTTTCCCAGAGCCGCGAGTTCGAGTCTCGCTTGAGGCAGTGAATTTTTCTACTTTTCCTTTATTTCTAAAACATTGAAGTAATTTTAGCTTGGCTTTAGAAGGTTACCTATTGAATACTTTTTTTGTTGCAGTACTTAATAAATATTTTTAAAGTGAAACTTTTATTCCATCGCGTCGAATTTTAAAGTCTCTCTTCTGCGCGACATGCGTTACATATGTAACGCTGATTCTCGTTTATAGTAAGCTGAGGCTTATTTCATAAGCAATTAGGTTCATGTCATGTTGGCAGTCAACCGCGGTATTTTTATATCCTAAAGCTATCTAAAGGTAAGTAACTAGATATTACCTGTGCTTTCCTTGACTTTTCGTCCATTCTTGCCAATATAATACACATCAAGGCCAGTCAGCAAAACAGAAAAGTACGGTTTACCTCTCTTGAGTTTCATGTTTTTCTGCCATGCGCAATAATTCCTCAAATATTCACTGACATTCTCATCCATATCAAGAGTCTTATTATTCACCACTCTAAAATTCATAAATTTTAAATTCACTCTTTCGTCTAAGCTTTTTAATAGTTTCTCGGCTTTTTTCAAAATGAGTTTGGGTTGGAAATTCAATCTTCTTCTTCCATTTTTTAGTTTCCTGAATCCTCTAGTTTTAGCTATTTCATGTGCCGTTGCTGTGTCCATGTGTACCATTACAGGTATTGATATTTCTTGCTTAGGTACACTGTACTTATAGTACTTTGCATATATTATCGCTCTGGAATTAGATTTTGGTTTTATCTGAAAATAATAATGGGAATCTTTATTTAGAAAAAATCTCAATTTATTTGAATTCTTGCATTGTAATGTAAATATTTTACACCAAAACTATTCAAATGCTTGTACAAAACACTCTTTTACTTAGTATTAAAATGTTGCCCATGCTTACTGGAAATTAAGGGGGGGAGGGGGGATAAGAATGAGGTGAAATTGGCTCCGTTTGGGTCGCACAGGGCGGTTCCACAACACGTATTTCGGAGTTGAAATTCCGCGTCATTTCGACGAGCGATTTGATTTTACGACCTATTCTACTTCGTCTTGAATACTGTGACTCTTTACGCGACATTGCTCTGAACTGAATAGAGGTGGGTAATAATCTTATGATCAAGGTTAGATTTGGTCGATCTATTATTCAAGAATCAATATTGTCAATCTGGGTTGACTTTGTATTGTAATCTGATTATTCATAGACTGGGCGGTTCTGCTCCACCATACATAGGAGAGCCAGAGACGTACGTAACAGATATTAGAAAACTCACAGTATCAAATACTTTTTTTTAGTTTGCGATAATAAATAAAAAAAAAAACATAAAAAGTTGAAATATTAAAGTCTGTAATTTTTTTGGCAACTAGGTATATTGTTTGCCACCAAAAATGTCACCTAATTTGTATCCCCTAATTATATCTGCCTACAACAAATGTATCTGTGACCGTGACCATTTTTAATCGGGTCACCAACTTTGAAACACCAAATGAATGTAAATAATGTATAATTGTATAACCAGATTTGTATAACCTGAATAGTTCTATCTACCACCAAATAATTGAAAAAAAAGTTTGACGAAGTCAAGATAGGTGCAACAACGAGCGAAGCGAGGAGTGTGTTAGGTGAACTGCGAACTAACATTGCGCGAAGCCGATCGAGCGAAGCGCGGCAGCGACCGACAAGCGCAAGAACAAGAACTGACTTCTGAAATAAAAATATTCTATTCTATTCTAAAAGATGGAGCAAATTTCTGTTTGGTGATCCGATTTTGGTATATGTTATATTATTTTGGTGGGTACATAACATTTTCCGGAAATATTAAATAATTATTTTGGTCATCGTTTTGATATTATTTGGTGGTACAATTTTGGTGGCAGATCTATTATTCTGGTGGCCAATCTTATTTATTAGGTCGTTCGACTTCGCATTTATTTGGTGATCGATGAAATCATACCCTTATTATGAATTTTGTTACGATAGTCATTTATTATCCTTTTAAAAAAATTTTGTTATATGGTTGTATAATGTAAAGTATGTCATCATCAATTGTAACGAGTAAATATGACAAAGACGCACAAATTGCATTATGGCGTCACATTTTTAAGAAACACAAACACAATTCAAAAGTCTGTGTTAACAGCAAAATATTTGCTGTTAGGTATTTCTTTTTGTAGCCGAAGTCTTACTTTATCAAATAGATCAGACACGTTTTAAGAGACTGACACACACACACACACACACACACACACATACACACACACACACACACACACACACACACACACACACACACACACACACACACACACACACACACACACACACACACACACACACACACACACACACACACACACACACATTACATTTTTGGACTGAAAATTAGGTCACAGGATTTTTTGTATATTTTATCGCAGCAGAAGTTACAGGCGGAAGCTAGTTAATCTATATTACTGTTCCAAATTAAGGTCACAAGCGTCTAACGGAGCATAACAGAGGAATCCATTACAATACTCCTTTGTAGCGTCAATTTCATAGAACTCTGATGAGCGCCTTTTGTGGCCTGAACAAAGTGCTCTTGTCTAAAAGACTTAAGGCCAATTCGGAAAATAAATTTTGTTGTTTGTTTGATTTTTAATAGGATTGGAGCTGCATAAAATTATATCTAGCTTATTCAGATCATACTTTTTTGATTTAAAGTTTGGGTCAAAAATATGGGAATGATTTTTCACGTTTTTCTCTTGAATTCAAAGAACTTCAAAACTATTTATTATAAAAGTAACTAATTATGCGTCTACCCTAGAAGGCTCATAAAAACTAACAATCTTGCTAAAAATAAAATTATGTAAATAGGGGATAATTAAATAAATTAAATTATTGAGGTTTCCTCTGATGATTACAAAACGCGCGCGGGACGGCTACAAAAAGATTTTCCTAGTTTTAAGAAGTAACGCATGAATATTTAAATCAATATGTTAATAACTTAATTATTTTAATACATTTTAAAGGGTCTTATGCTATGAGGTTAAGTTTGATTTTTGCCGCACGAATAAAATCAAATAAAACACAAAATATGGAATTAAATTATCTTTATAGCGCTATAAATTAGTTTATTAGTAGGTACGAGACCTTCGTCTAAAGTAAGATTTAAGCAAAACCGCAAGAAGGACATGCGCAGAAGTGGTAGATTCTGCTGTTTATTGAATTAAAAAATCGATTTTTCGGAAATATAAAATTTAGGTACTCAATTTTAATATTTTTTTATTTGTAAGTAGAAAATAACGCAAATATAAACAGTACTCTATCTAACATATATTTAGAATTTTAGCCGTGAGATAGTAAAAATTATTAAAATTTGTCCATATACATTTGTCAGTTTTGCTCCGATCTGCATTCAAATTAAAGTTGACTTTTACATATGTTAGGTATAGGTACATAAATATGACTAGTCAGTTACGAATGTATCCAGTAAAAAAAAAACTAGAAAACCTTACATATACCTACCTATTTCAAACTGAGTCACTAACTTAATGTATAAACAAAATTTTGACACTAGCGATATTTGACATATTTCGTGGTTTGAAAATTTTCGAATATACAGAATTTGTTTATTAAATAGAATAGGAAATATAACTTAAGTCAAATAATAACAGGTTAAAAAGAATAATAAAATAAGTTTATATATCTCGATTTAAGTTAAATCCAAGGAACACATTCCCTGGTTTCCACTTAAACCGAGCTTTATTTTAATATTAAAAATGGCTATACTCTGCAATAGTTTTAAATAAACAAAATATTTAAACGTTTTAATTTTATAAAGAAATAAGAATAACTTACCTGCTTACAAGGCACATCTCCGAGTAAACACAAAAAAACTAGTAACAAATAAAATATCACAGCCATTTTCAGACTTCTCTGTACCACGACAAAAGCCTAACTAAATTATTGCTAGTTAAATACTAATACTGTTCTCCGTATTAAGATCGAATAAAAAATATCAAAGTTCTAACCGCCCAGAGTTCCTGAATGTATGTTACCTTTTTCTTCTAAACAGAATTACACCAACCAATCATTCATTTTTAAACCCTATTACCGACTTATAAAGTCTACCGACTTGTTCAATAAGTTTAATTTTACTGGCATTGTTAAAAGAGCATAATGTTGATACATTTCATTGGAATTTAAGTCCTTATATTACTTATTAATGCGTTCAGTTAATTCCCAAATGAGGGAAAAAATCTTGCTCGAATTCTTTGTGAATCAAAAATATGTTTACGATTTTGTATCTTACTGCAATCGAGTAAGGTGCTAATATGTAAACATAAGTTTGACGTCTTATGTACTGTCGACGTCAAAAATATGTTTACACTTTTGCACCTTACTCCTTTGTAATAAGGTCCAAAAATGTAAACATATTCTTGACGGCGACTGTACCTAATGGGGTTTTTTACTGTGTCTTTAAAATTATTTTAACGGTACTCTAATTTCATAATATTATTATCATTACCTATTACAGAAGTAGATAATTTTTTGCCGACTTAATCATTTCAATAGGAGGATCACTGTTTGGTTTTTCATAATACCTATATTTTATATTTCAAAACCGATTCGGAAGAGTCAACGTTATTATTGTTATTTTAAATACAGTGTAATCTGTCAATTTTTTTCCTATTATTTGAATAGATTTTCAAGGTTGGGGGATGACACGAGGATTGAGGGAAGTCCTTATAGTCCTGGAGTCCCGGGAAATTTAATCATCAATCACCTAAGTACTCGTAATTTCTCTTATATATAGGTATAGACTAATGATTTTTGATCCCCGTAGAGCGGGCTCTATAGTCTCGACAACACTGCGTGGAAGCCAGTCGGTAGGAAATTTGATAAAGTAAGACACCCAGGGCTCCAGTACAACTAAATTTTGTAGCCATACTTACATATCATTGCATGAATTGCGTGAGTGAGCTGCTTAAAATAATTCAAACATAGGGTGAACTTTAAATTGTATTCATTTATTTATTTTTAAACTCGCCGGGGACAGATTCACTTAGCTTATCTTGGCATGGCCTCTGTTTTCAATAATAACTGTTTGTGAAGTCCGATAACAGAGGTAAGGGTCAAGTAGTCGTCAAATTCACAGAAACTGATTAAAAAAACCCAGCGCTGCCGCTGGTAGACAGGAAAAAACTTTAAGGGTCAAAAACTTGTATAGGTAGTATACTTAGGTATGCACCTGATAGGATATTCATCAATTTCATCATCATCATCATCTCAGCCATATGACGTCCACTGCTGAACATAGGCCTCCCCTTTGTTAAAGGGGGGTTTGCCATACGCGATTACGCGCCACGCTTGGCAGGCGGGTTGGCGCGTGCAGTTTTTTTTGTTTATTTTTAGGCTTTCGGAAGATGCTGCTGCCCATCTCCCGGTATATTTCCTTAGCAGACTCCTACTGCACCCACGGGACGAAATGGTGGGGGACAATTCTAAGGCCGGGCACCCCACGGTGCACGGCAGAGATAGGATATTATCATGGGCTAATATCGTATTTTTGATTGAAGACAGTATGGTCTAAGAGCTGGCCACGTCAGATGTGACACAATAATGAGAGGTTTGTAATCAGTTCAGTTAGATTGCATAACCATCCTTATTGCTAGATCCGGGCATCTGGCAGCTTTTAATGGGTGGAGCTCAGAGTGACAGACCAACAAAGTTTTTAAGTTGAAAAAAAGTAATACCGAAATAAGTAAAAACTGCTGAAGTTGTGTCATTTATAGAGAACAGGGCCTATATTTTATCATTAGAACAAAAAACATTGTGTATTATTGCGCAAACAAAAACAGTAGGCGAGTAACCAAAAATTACATTATACATCATTTGGCACTACTTCCCCTAAACGAAACTTTTGGATAATATATAATCTAATTAATTATATACTTTTACATAATATTGGATCAAAACCAGAACTCTAGAATTTATTTTCTTCAAGTTATTTGCTTTCTTTGACCTCCACCACTTTATAGCTGCCAGATGTCCGGATCTAGAAATAAGCATAGTATAGCAAACTAACTAGAGGGGTTTCGTTGCTCTCATTATTGTGTCATATCTGGCGTGGCCAGCTCTCCGTCTAGTAGTCTTTCTATACGAAGTAATTTAGTATTGAGCTGTTAGGCATTGTACAGTCGCCATCAAACATATCGGAGCGGTACCCAAAAATATTTGAACATGTACTTTTTCGCCTAGACAATAGAGGCGTTGATCAGATATTTGGGACCACCTTGGCCGCTAAGATAAATTTTATGGCAACTGTACAAAGAAAAGTACAGTAATCAATAAAAACTAGCCACAAAATTTATTTATTCTTTAAGAAAAAAACTTGTTAAATAACAAGAGTGTGCTAATATATATTGATCACCTGGGCCGTATAGCCGCTACTGCTAACTGTATGTATATATTCGTTTATTGCTCATAGACGTGACGAATCTCTAAATGTCAGTTTGTGTGTATCATTACAAGAAAATACCTATTTAATATTATGACACAGATACCATAACTCATTGAAGGCTAAACTTATAAAATAGCTTGAATCTAGGATTATTTCATCGCAGGTTTTATGAGTAATCAATTAGATCCTAGATTATTTCTTGGATCAGTTGGATTAGAACCCTGGACCTGGACCCCTATTCGACATGGTAAAACTGACAGTCGCTAGTGATATCACATCACACTTTTGTGACAGCCGAAATCTCTATGAATTCACAAAAGAGTGATATCCACTTACATCGAAATCAATACAAAACTCTAGCGAGACCTACTGTAAATTTGACAGTTAGTTAGGTGTGGACACGTGTAGAGTTGTGAACAGATGGATATCACACTATCCAGTAGCGATTTAGGTATCAGCTGGAAAGAAACACCTTTATATTTTGTTATATAAACTGTTTAAAATATTTTTTGCTAACGCTCAGACGCTAGGCGCTAACAATTTAGTTAATAACCAGTCATAGACATACTATCCCTAGAGTCCCTAGACCTGCAATGGTAATAACAATACCAAGATTGAACGGGAAGGTCTTACTACACTTTCTGTAGATATGACAGAGAAGGCGTTATTATCGTTGGTCCTTATCATAGACTCATCCTTGTGATTATTGCTTACTTCCAAAAGGCTAGCTTTTTTCCTTCTTACGAGCTACCTTTATGTGGCTCTGGAGTAGATGGCGCTTTCAGACAAACGTTTTTAGACTGTGGATGTCTACGTATATTATCTATAGGTAAGTATCTGTTTATAGTATGTGAACAATTGTCCCAGAATTTACTAGATTGTCTCGTTCAGATTACAGTATTTTGGTATCACGGACGAGAATTTTTTTCTCCGTGTAATTTTTTATGTGATTTATATTCAGAATATTGATCTCTTTCAATTTCAATAGAAAAAAAGCTTTTAAATCATCTAAGTATTATTCATAACCCAACTCTCCCCGCAAACCCTACTCAATATACGGTATTACTCATTTTACGGTAATGGATAGTGGTATTAGTGGTGCAACTGCGGAGGAACCTGATGACGTGGGTAATCAGGCGAATAGCGCGACAGCTCTGACATATATATTTATTTTATGTATATTTCTTCGTGGAACATACTTTTTGGTGAGAAAAATTAAACGCAATACTTACTCTAGTTGGACGTAAATAAAAATAAAACGTGGATCACAAGTCATCTAATGCAAAATAACGAAGAAAAAAAAATGCAAACTTTAGGTAGCTGTATAAAAGCGGTTAGGTACAGAAATATATTGCATACGATATTTTTGTTTCTCATGGTCGTGACGTCGTCTATCTACGGAAACCGAATTCTTTTGTGTCGAGGTCATTAATGATGTCAAGACACAAAAGCGAACATAATTAATGCAACTGAGCAAATACACATCTTTACAATTTACATTGCCGTATCTTTTGCGCGTGGCTATACAATTGTTTTATCGAACAGTACTGAACGTACGCTAGCAAGATGTTGGTGGTTTTGGCAGCATGTGTTGCACTCGTTTCATTTCTGTACCATCATTTCACAAAATACAATTATTACTGGAAAGTGAGAAATGTACCTGGACCGGACCCGACATTTTTCTTTGGAAACATTAAAGACTCGGCTCTCAGAAGAAAACCAATCAGAGCAATATATACTGAAATCTACGACAAATATCCAGATGAAAAAATCGTTGGGATATTTCACATGAGATCTCCCATTTTATTAGTGAAAGACCCGGAGATCATTGAGCATATCATGGTAAAAGACTTTGAAAACTTTACTGATCGCGACGTTGACTTTGCCGAACAGGGTCTTGAGGCAAATGTGTTCGGTATGAACGGTGACAAATGGCGGGCACTGCGAAAAAGTTCCAGCCCCTTTTTCAGCCCCAAACAGCTGAAGGATATGATGTATCTTATCTCTGAACGTGGGGACAAATTCGTAGATTATGTAGAAAAATTAACCAGAGAGCAACCGAACCAAGATATCTACGGTATAACCAATAAGTTTGTACAATCTTGCATTTTCGCCTGTGGCTTTGGCCTTGATGTTGACATATTCAACAATTCAACAGATATACTTAATAAACTGGAACCGAAAATTTTCACCCATAGCTTTAAACATGAGCTCGAAATGATGTACCCTGGTATAATGAAAAGACTAAAGTTACAAATTGGGTATAATGAAGTATTGGATTTTTTTACGGATTTAACAAAAGACCTCATCGCTAAAAAGAATGGTGAGCCAAGTGGAAGGAATGATTTTATAGATCACATGCTTCGCCTTAGGAAAGCGGAACGTAATTTACCGACTAATGTCAAACCGTTAGAAATTACTGATAACATTCTACTCGGCCAGTTATTCATATTTTACGCAGCAGGTTATCATACTAGTTCTCTCACAATGTCTTTCATGTTACATGTATTGGCAACTAACCCGCATATCCAAGACAAAGTGCATACAGAAATTAAGCAAGTATTACAAAAGTACGATGGAAAATTAAGTTATGAAGCAGTTTGGGAACTGGAATATATGGGGCAAGTGTTCAACGAGACGTTGAGGTTATATTCACCTGAAGGTAACCTTAGGAGACGAGCTAAAGCTGATTACAAGGTGCCTGGCACGGATTTGACTGTAAAGAAAGGCCAAATATTTGTGATTCCCATATCGGCAGTTCATATGGACCCAAAGAACTATCGAGACCCGGAAGTTTTCGACCCAGATCGATTCTCTCCTGAGAACCAGGCATCAAGGCCTTCCTCTGCCTATTTATGTTTTGGACATGGACCTAGAAAATGCCTTGGTAAGTATTTTCAAAACTCTTCGAAACGACAACTTCATTTGCGCCCTTTTTTGACTCAAACCAAATGCAACCACTTCAAGAATTTAAAATACGATAGTCTTCCTTACTACTTTCGATGACCGCGACATTGTGAGTCCTAATATGGTTAGGTCGACTTTGGTTTAAATACACTTTTACACATTGTTCAGTACAGTTGGTCAATCGCTTTATACGTGTACATGTAGTCTTTTTTATATCACAAAGGTGGCATAGAAGCGTACGGCTCACGTGATGGTAAACAGCCATGAACGTCTGCAGCTCAAGAGATGTCACACGCGCGTTGTGGACTCTTTATAATAAAACGTACCTCTCTTTTTACGCAGTTGTTTTTTTAGTTACGTCTAAGGTTGTACGACGATTTTGATCAAACTTTAAGAGAATCACAAATGCTGGAATACAAAAACACTCCTTGCTGGATTCGCTGAATGGTTTCTTGTACTCTGGTAGGTAGTTACTAAAATCATATATTTACTGTGTGGCACCGCGGGTGTCGTATGAGGGGACTAAAGGATAAGGGGACCTCTGATCCCTACTACTCCTGAGAACGCTGTGGTGATTCATTTAATTTATAATCATCCGCATGGCGGCGATGCGGTACGCCACCCATACGGAGAGCCGTTTTCTGCATTGATCGTAGCAAATGGAAATCCGTGATCTCTACTTACCCCTTTTGGGATATAGGCGTGATTGTATGTATGTATGTATATATTATGTTGTGTTATTTTAGGTCTCCGCCTAGCAGAGTTGCAGTCTAAAATTGGGATGGCGAAGCTGCTGTCATCGTTCCGGGTGGAACCCTCTGACAACGCGGAGAAATTTGAGTATAATGCTAGCTTCCATTCACAGCCAAAAGGCGGAATTCCGATCAAGCTTATTCCTCGACGCTAGACGTACCGTCGGCCAAAAATGTGGTCTACCAGAGACAACAAGATCGTGCGTGTTTTAAACTCCGTTAGAAAAGTCAACCTTAGCGATCGTTAGAGATAGATATCGCAGAAACTTTTGTCAAAACTGGTAGACCACTTTCTTGGTTCCACTGTAGCGTACTGAAGATACGAATTCTTTTGCTAAAATGAAATACGGTATGCAGGGTCTGTTAAGTGCATTTTGCTAAGAAAATACTTTTTTTTTTATGCTAATCTTTCACCTCATGTTAGGTCAGGGACTTTTCATCCCACCCTCGCTCTTACCATGGCGCGAGGATCAATTTTACAAATATTTTTTTCAGCTTTTAGTATTTAGAAGTTAATTTTAGTTTTTATTATATGACATAGAGACTGGCTACTCTCTCGTGGCCCTGAAAAAAGTGATATGCGAAAATAACGTCTATCTGCTGCAAGACTTTCATTGTAAACACAGAAACTAATTTTAGGCTTCGAATTCGAATGATATATTTTTATAATTTCAGCAATAACCGTATGTTTGACGCATGTCATTATATATTCTGTACAACAAGCTCCATATATGTTGCTTCAGAAAAACAAAATCAGTCCAAAAAGTCGGTAATTCTGGAATTGTTACTTTGTAGCCTTGCGGTAAGACGTCCGACTTTCAATCCGGGGGTCTCGGGTTCAAACCCCGGCTCGTACCACTGAGTTGTTCGGAACTTATG
Organism: Pammene fasciana; assembly: GCA_911728535.1. Taxonomy (NCBI): domain Eukaryota; kingdom Metazoa; phylum Arthropoda; class Insecta; order Lepidoptera; family Tortricidae; genus Pammene; species Pammene fasciana. The sequence goes on along the minus strand of OU452291.1, from coordinate 16,593,841 downwards.
GACGGAATATCATTTGATATTTACCAGTCGCTTTTCGGTGAAGGAAAACATCGTAAGGAAACCGGAACTTATTCCAAAAAGGCCTAGTTTCCCCTTTGAGTTGGAAGGTCAGATGTCAGTCGCTTTCGTAAAAAGTAGTGTCTAAGCCAATTCATGATATCACATAACCGACCATTTACCCATTTGACATTCAGAAAACAGTTGCTATTTAAAAAGTTTTAAACAAATCTCAGGACCAAGATAGAGTTGCCAGACTCTACTTTATTTAACTTTATTTGACTATCAAATAATATCGGTCAAAGCTGATATACTGATGCACACATTGACATTAATTCGGCATAAAAATGTTAATGTTTGTATTACTATATGTATCCAAAGTTGTATGCATAATTGTCGATATAGTCTTTATGTGAAAATCTACATGAAAAGGAACCATTTGGAGTCCGGCGCTTACGGTTTAATTGCTCAGAAACAATATTAAATCTGTACATAAGATAGTACGATATAAGCGTCTTCTGCCAAATCTACCTTTTAATGCCGACTATCACATTATAGAATAGGTTATTTTACAAACAAATGTTATGAGCTTTTTTTAAGGTGGTGGTTTGGTATTGGAATAAATGAGTTTATTATTATTTGATTTAATTTTTTATTTGTTATTTATTACCTTATCGAATCATTACCTAATCACTACATAGATACGATACCGTCGAATATTTTTTTGTAAAATATACTCTAATGATACTTAATATCCTCAAATGTAACCCCAAGAAAGCTATTTTGAAATTATTTTCATTTAGTATTTTTTAAAATTGTTCGTTATAACAAAGTTTTATCTATCAACATATCAATTAAATATTCATAAAAAAGCATAAAACACTGGTGTTTGTGCAATCATTACGAAGTATTGGGCTATTGCTTCGCTTTTGATTCGAAATTTGTCTTGAGCATGGACCTCGCCCCCACTCCCTGCCTGTTTCCCTTTCCTGAGGGCCTACCGCGAAGTTCGAAAATCGACAAAACGATGGTCCCGTCTCTATCGCTCTTGCATATACGAAAGAGAGGGATGCAAATAGACGATTCGATGAACGAAGTGCTTCGCGGTTATAGGCCTGCTCACTCGGCGGCCGAAAAACTGAGTCACCCCCCACCCATCAGGACTTTTTTGACATAAAGCCTATTCAAGGAATATGTATAACAAATTTCAATGCTCCGAGAATTATTTTACCCAAATGATATTATACCCCGCATTGAGTAATTAAACTAATTAATAATAATTTAAAAAAAACTAAATGTAAATATTTTCAATGTTGCTTTGGAGGAGCCCAAACATGGTATGTTTCGAAAATGAACTTTGTTATAATTTGAAACAAGTGACTAAAATGTAATGATGTGATATATTTTAAGAATCAGCTCAGCCCTTTCATTTGATACCACGCACGATAGGTTTCAGAAGATTTTTTTTTTCGCATACAAGAAAAAGATTACGTCATAATTCCTCTCGGCTTTTTTGGTGCTACGGGTCAAATTGATCCATATGGCGATATGGCCTAAAGATCAATCATTCCGATTTTCATACCTGTAACACCATTTGCAGCATTTTACCGAATTTCGGGGTGTAGGTACTATAAGACTGTTTTCCATAATTACAATAAACTTTATACAACGTTATACTACTCTACATAGTCAGTGTAACGAAGGGGTATAAAGGGATATTGGTGATCACGATCAGATAATAAACATGATGATGATGATGAGTGTTCGATAATAAACATCGATATCGAGCAGGTCGATAAAAAAGAACATTCAACCCTAATGAAAAAGCAACTTCAGTGTGACAAGATAACGGGATTTGGATCATTGAACTAATAGTGTTCCGTTCTTAAGGGTCGGGTACAGGTGGGAGAATTTTCAGATTCTGTCAAATTACCCTGATTCGTACACAACTACACTTCACGCACACTACCACACTTTTGGGGGCCAGGTCATTGACCGTTAATATTTTTTATAGGTTGCCATTATTAGTTCGATATACTAACCAAAGGAAACAACTCAAAGGAGGTGTCACTTAAGAAATTTAAACTGTAATGTTTTCCTTTGTCAGAAGACAGAGAAATAACATATCATATCTATGCATATCATATCTTGCTTTCCTTGTCTATCCTGATTACGTCACATGACGTACCTATTATGTTTGATTTAAAATGATTAAATGACTTTGGCAATGCATTATCGAGATACGTGTTTTGGAAAGTTAACTAGCCGAACAACCTTAGGTAGAAATGAACGGAAATAATGTTTGAATAACGTTTAAGAGTTGTTTCGGTAGGTATCTCTATAAACTTTCATGCAAATAAATCCAAACTTTCATCCCATATTAACGGCCTCCATAGCCCAGTTGGTAGTGACCCTGCCTACGAAGCAGGAGGTCCCGGGTTCGAATCCTGGTAAGGGCATTTATTTGTGTGCTAATCTCAAATATTTGTTCCTGAGTTATGGATGTTTTCTATGTATATAAGTATGTATTTATCTATCTAAGTATGTATATCGTCGGCTAGCACCCATAGTACAAGCTTTGCTTAGTTTGGGGTTAGGTTGATTTGTGTAAGATTGTCCCCAAATATTTATTTATTTTATTTATTTATTTATTTTATATTCAATTATATTAATTTTATTTACTAAGTAAATGTTTCGCATACTTTCGTATGATTTTAGTTTTAGTAATGTAGCCCACCATACCTACTGTAAAATCAAAATTCTTAACGAGTAGTTTTGTAGATGTAGAGGATATCTTGGAGATCAAGAAGTGGGGAAATCAACTTTTAAGACACTTAATATATTTTATGATAGAAGCGTTGCTGCGTTACATATAAATAAAAACACGTAAATTTACACACTGAAGTGTTGGCTTGCCGAATTTTAAACAATGTATTCATTAAAAAAAACTTTTCTAAAAGTTGATTCACTCATATTATTGTATTGAGTCAATTTGAAAATATACAAAAATTACATTGATTTATCTTTAAGCCTACCGTTCCAAATGTTTAGCACATGCTATGGTGCACTTTACATAACCTACATAAGTAAATGCCAACTTTAAGACCCGGTAGGTGCTTAAATTTTAAGACCATTTTAAGAAATAATTGATTTCATATGAATAAATAGCAAATGACTTTAAATCCCTTACAAAAATGTATATAAATGGCACAAACACACTTTCAGACTCATACATATTTAAGTACATTGATATAACATATCCCGTAAAATTTAGACCATAATAAATCGAATATAATAATATTACTGAAGACATAGGCGGGCGTAATGCCTATAAAAAAAACTAACCGTTGTTTATAACCGCAAATAGATAAGCGTCAAGTTAACTGCACAATAAGAACATGTCTTTGATCCCATCCCATCCTATCGCTCCAAACTCTGGCACAAGGTACCTATGGAACACATTCAATAACCAACATATCAAATATAAAACCAATATTTTGGCCAATTTGAATTTAAAGACCAGTTGAACTCACGAACTAGCTCCAAATTAATTTTGAGCCTGCTATACAGTCGCCATCGAATATATCGGAGCGGCTAAGGTACTCAAAATATCTGTACATGCACTTATCGCCTTGACAATCGAAGCATTGTTCAGATATCTGTGATCACCTTGGCCGCTCTAATACATCAGATGGCGGCTGTACCAATTTTTTGCTACACATAGTTAAAGGCCTATTAAAGTCAACAAATACATTGTTTTTAATTATGATAAAATGGCCCAAACATAATGTTTTGAATATTTCATTTAAATTTGTAAAAAAAAATATGAAATCTACTTACGTTTTTTTGGTGACATAATTCTTGAATTAAGCTTAGATACGTTTTTCAGCTGCTATTGTTACTTACCTACTTAGGTTAAATAATGGTGGCTTTATGGAGTACAAATCCTTTAAACGGTCTTGAATTTGGTGATTGTTTCATGCAAATGATTTGCTGGCAGAAGAGATTTCTAATTTGTAAAATTTTATTTATAAAGGTCACTGGAACGGTCTTAAAGAAAATGTATAGTCTGGGAAACTAAATCTGCAGTACCGTTAGAAGTATGGCAGTATTATTTTCATTGTCTATGCCCGAATTAAGAAAGTCCCTGGCCAAACTATAAGTTTTTAATTCATAAATATTCAAAATATTTTGTATGACTAATAGTATAAATGACAGATGTAAAAACGTAAAAAAGGATTACACCTGGTTTTAAAATGGAAACACTGCCACCTTAACGCCTTTTGATAAGACAAAATAGGTTACCTACTATACTGGAGGCGTTTTAGAACTTTGAATCTGCATTTCAGCTACATCAGGCCACGCCACTTTGTATGGTTGTCCCTCGTGTCAATTAAGCTGATCAAGCTCCCTTGCTAAGATATAAGGTACATGAGCGCCCCCTTCAAAAAGGTCTAGTCCGTGCTATACATATTTTTGAGCTTGATATTATTCAGTTAAAGTAAAAAAAAAACATTTTAAAAATACTTTTAATATATATACTTATAAATGTATATGGATGCATACGTGTATAGAAATCCATTATATATTTTTCCCTGTTTATAATTTTATATTTCGTGCAAAATGAAAATTATCTCTACAATTTTTCACTATTTTATCCTTGACGATCACAATTCATTTACCTACTTGAAGTGTTATGCTTTAGTTAGGAGCTGTCGCCTTATCAATTTCACGACTTACCCTCTTATTCATTGTATACCCTCCCGATTGTCAAAAGTTACTGCTTTTGTAATAAAAAAATATTGAAAATTATCTTTGCTTTAACCGGGTTTTATTACAAATATAAAAAACGAGGAACTTATAAGTTTTAGATTAAGTAATTATATAAAAAAAACTCGAATACAAATTTTAAAAGACTTCCATTTCCAATCATTGGAACACGCAATAAGTGAATCATTTCGAAGTTATTAATATTTTTTGAATATTCATTTTTATTTTTTTCTCGGAAATTACTCGATATTATACTTTAACTAGCTTTAACCCGCGACTTCGTCTGCGTAAACAATTGTACATCGCATTCTGACAAAATTTCCAATAAATGTGAAACTTCATTAGATGAGGGATTCTGGGATAGACAATAGGTACCTATCCATGTCATCCTCTGACCATATATTTTGCAATTTCTATTAAAATCCGTTCATACACTATAACCCTTTTCCAGACCGCACCAATCCAGAAGATTATTCCCAAAATCGGAAATATAAATATCTTCTAAATTGTTACGTTTTGATCAGTGTTTGTCGCCATTTCTGGTCAAAACGCAGTTCTGATGATGGGATCTATGAGGAAATGGGGAACTCCTTAAATTTTAAAGGATATCGTGTATAGTTTTTTTTGTGTTTTTATCAACAAATCAAGCAATTTCATTCAAAAAAGTGACATCTGATCAAGTGGATCTGCTGATGATGATCAGAACGGAGTGTTTAGAAATAAAGGAAAAGTAGAAAAATTTACTGCCTCAGGCGGGATTCGAACTCGCGACTCTGGGAGACATCCCATCGCTCTGAGACTTACATGATGGCTGTGAATTTTTCCACCAGTCGCGAGTTAATAATTACACCTAAGGCAGCGGATTTATTTACTTTTCCTTTTTTTTCTAAACATTGTGGTACCGTCAGCAGACGTTCTGCTTAATACAAAATTGATCAGAACAGAACTCTTCAACAACACATACTTCGTTTGGCGATTTGTCCTCTTCGCTGTGTTTGTTAAGAAAGTTAGATTTTCAAGATAAATTATTGTCTAGCTCGAGTTCTGAGGATGGGAAATGGGATCCATGAAGAATCGAGGGAGCTCTTCAAATGTTAAAAGCATACATACTTACACTTAGTGATTCTAGGATTGGAATCAACAAATCAAGCATTTAGGTACATTTAAAGGAGTGATATTTGATGAAGTGGAACTACTGATGATGATCGGAGCGGATCTCTTCAAAGACACATAGTTCACGTTTGGTGATTTGTCTTCTTCACTGTGTTTGTTAAGCAAATTATTTCATTGTATGAAATCTAAGAGTGCACCATCTACAGTAATCTTTCAACGGCCTCCCCCGTTGAAGTCGGTTTTTTTTTCTTAAAAAATATAATAAGTCAATTAAGTATTCTACTATTCAGGGCACAGACAAATCCAAAATCGAATATCATTAAAATCGGTTCAGCCGTTCTTGAGTTATAAATGGTGTAACCGACACGATTATGTTTTAAATATTTATACTTATAGCTATGTCCGCGGTTTCACTCGCGCGTTTCAGTAGACTTTATCACTTTTCGTTATCCTTAAACAGTCCATTGCTAAAAGTAACGCATTCTACATGTCAAAAACTCAGTTCAGCAGTTTAGCTAAAATCGACGAAGGGCGAAAGCCATGGTCAAGGGAAGCGTGTGAGCAAAAAAATCTGCTGAGCTGAAAGCAGAGCTCCCCGTACAGCCGAACGTCCGAAGCGTCTCAGTAGAAAATGCTTCTCTTATCCAGCGGGATAGAGATCAGTGAGAGAAGTGTCTTATAAGCGAACCGAAGGGATGAAAGCCCAACCGTAGGTGGTTAGGTCTGTGAATGTCGAAAGTTGAGCTCTGCGTAGAGTCGAAGACCCGAAGCGTTCCTGTGTAAAGTGCTTCTACGTGTCTTAAAAGCGAACCAGGAGGCCCGAAATCTCGATGAATAGCGATATTACAGTTTGTTTTTCCTATACTTCCTTCCTTTGTGTTTCCTTTTCCCGTTTGTGACGTAGTGAACACTCAATCAATACCTCCTCTTTTTGTTCCCGTCTTAGTCGTTCAAACTAACCATTTTTGGTATGAATAGAAATCGTTCAATTCTTCATTTTATGAGGGGGCCCCCGAGCCCCTGTTCACCCCCTATAAAGTGGTAAACACTACCAATACTCTTATTGCTCCCGTCTTTAACATTCTACCTAACTATTTTTGTTACGAATATACTTTTTTCTCCAGTCTTAAATATTCAACCTAAGTATTTTTTGAATAACTATAAATCAATCGGTGTGTTTTTTCTTTGGCTCTGCCCCCCGAGCCCCCTCTTTAACACCTTAAACGTGCTGCACTCCCGGACTCCGGAACTTATTGATCCCGTTTTAAACATTCAACCTCACCATTTCCGATATGAGTACAAATTGTATGTATGCTATTTCTTTGAGCGGGGGTCTGCGCCCCCCAAGCCCCCCTTTTACGGCGTATCAGGTGGAAAACTCTTTTTGCTCCTGTCTTAAACATTCAATCATTTTTGGTATATGTAGCGATAATGCAGTGTATGTATTTGTATTTGTATTTATTTATACCTACATAACAGTATGTAGGTATTTCTCAGGCTTTGCGTGATAAGCTTTGCTTCCGCCTTCGCGCCTTCATTGGTCCGTCGAAGAAGAGCATGAGTTCAAGTTCGGTACCAGCGCTTGCAAAAAAACATGTCTGCAACGCAGCTTCGTTTCCCGAAGACGGAAACTCCGCGAGCCATCTACAGCTTTTCTTTTACATGAATTCTCCAAATAGATTTTTGAGTTAATATTTAAACATTTCCCGCCATCTAGGGCGCATGCCATGAACTTGAGTTGAATTTTGTATGCACCTAAATTACGAACTTTGTGACAATCCTGCGAGAGATAGCGTTGTGGTTCATTTCGCTATGTTTAAATCCTTTTCTTCCAAATAAACCGTAATCAATTTGTCAATTGACCTTATCACTCAGTGTATAAATAATTAATAATTACATTTACCATGCATATTTAAACCCTTCTTTTACCCCCTTAAAACCAAAAAGTTAATATTATTTATGGTCAGGCCAGGAGTTATCAAGCGTGCCCGCCACCCAGTACCTTTTAGCAAGGGCGAACTGGACGAAAACGCTACATTGGGTATAATAAACTAAGAATAAACCTGTTTAAATGCTGTTTTGCGAGCCACAAAAGCAAGGTTCAGGCTTGGAGACCAAGGGCTGACCCCGACGGAAGGACACAGAGCCTTCAACGGTCGCTCCTAAATGTGTCAAATCCAAGCAAGGACGCGATTATTTTCATAATAGGTTATTATTTTTAAGTTCTTAAATATGTAGAGGTTCGATCGATTTTAATGCCTTTTGCTACGTCGGTTATGAAGGAAATTTATTACGTAGCATGAAAAGCCGGCACAAACACTTAAAATACTATTATGAGCACCATCTACATTCAGGCCTCTGAGATGTGAAAAGCGGTAGAAAACAATGCAACCTACAGTTCAGTAGGGGACACTAAAATAATAACGGGAACATAAATTTAATAATCTCTTTACTTTCATTACAATCCGGCCAGCCATAATTGCGTAAAAATATAACACATTAGCATCAGTATGTTTTAATGATTTTTATGTTTAGTGGGTCACTAAAAAATTTGCTACTAAATACAATACATGATACTAAGAATCTGTGGCGGCCTGGCTCGACCGCGCGCGGTTGCCTAGCAACGATACACACAACACTACGCAACCGTTGAATCTGAAAGTCGTTCCACAGATTTTCTCAAATTCAGTTATTTTATTATCGGCGTTGTAATTATTGTATATATATAACCATTGTGTGAAAATAAATTGTAAATACTACGCCTGCGCATTTGTTACTTCTATAAACAACCTGCCGCCCAGCTGCTGGTAGGTAACTACAACCTCGACACCTCTCTACCACAAATCTGCTACCAAGTACCAGGAAATAACTTCACATTAGTGTCAACAGATGGCGTTAGGGCGCTGTGCCATATGGTTTTATGAGTTTTAGAGCGATAATATTATAAAATTTTATTAAATACTGTAAAATTCCATGCTTATATAGGTTCTAAGCTAAAATGTAATTTATTAATGCATGTAACAATCATTTCTAGCGTATGCATTTCACGTGAAGATCGAGACAGCTACAACGCACTTTCGAAGTTTTTAACGTCATTTGTATATATAGAACTTCTAACTAACTTGTATTAGAACTATATATTGCCACTCTCACTAAGGTTGTAGATTTTCTCAACTTATAATATTAGTGGGATTACTAAACATAAAAATAGCATTCTATTTCTCCTACAAGTTATAAAAATATAGGAACGGTATTGCGTGGACTATCAAAGTTATCAACAAAGTTATGTTATATCCGGATTACCCGGTTTCAGGGTTGGCACTAACAAGTTAAAACAGTTTTTTTATTGGATACAATTTGTTATATAGGCGTGTTTATCGTTGCATTGTCTTCGAAATGGGAACGAATGGCATAAAAAAAGTTTGTCAAAAATGACCGTTTTCTCGCATCCTGTATGTTTCTTGCAAAATGTGTAAACACGAATCTTCGTTAATTTGAAATCGAGATAAGGTCTATTAAGACCATTTTTGCGTAGCAACACGGGATCTGGTAACTGCCCTCCCTGACCCAAAAAAAAAATCATTCTGTACACATATTACATAGTGTAATGAAAATCAAGTGGTGGTTTTACTTTTGATTGAGGGCACCATTTTATTCAGTTTCAACCGACCTGAAGATTTTGAAGGAGGACTTTGTTGTTGTTGTTTTTTTTTGCATCTTTTTAAATGTATGTTCGTCAATTATCGAAGACGGCTGGCCGATTGGAATTTTTTTTTCTGATGATCTGATGATGATGAGGAGATCACGTAGAAGTCGAGGGAACTTTTCATATATTATAGGCCACCCACAGTGATTTGATATTTTTTACAGCAGCATTTGCTCTGAGAAAGTGTATTAGCCTATGTGAAGTCGGTTATTTTTTGTTCAGAATTATATCTTTTGTTTTAGTGTAGGTACCAGGGACCGGAAACCCCGTTCATTTGATTAATCTTCTCGATTCGGTAGCCTGGCTGTAGGTGGGCTATCATTATATTAAATGTAGTTTCCTTATCGAACGTCTTAACAAAAGACGAATAGTTTACATTTTATAATAGCTTAATCGCATTCTAAAAACACTTGATAGGGTAACCTCATTGTGAGTTTTCGATTCGGTAAGCGCTTACCTTTGGGTAAGCCAATGATGTGTTTACCGAATTGATAGGGTTTGTAAACTACGGTATCAAATACCTGATACAATACCCCTTCATTGGTAACCGGGTCTGGTCATAAAACGCCGATTTCAAAATAATAAACGACTTTTTTTCTATTTCACTGTCGATACTAACATATTCTAGTGGCGTTTTGACGCCGCAACAGGTCTCTATTATATAATATTAGTCATTTTATCTAGTAGCTTTCCAATCGACTCGGCTAAATTCGCCGATTTCTGTAAGCAGCTTGCTTACAAGTACGTGGAAGAGCACCACTATCGCTGGCACCCTATGACTGTGACTGTACATAAAGTCTTAGTCCACGGAGTCGCAATCATAGAAAACTCTTCTGTGCCTGTAGGGATGCTCTCGGAGCAAACGGCGGAAATGCCGTAATAAATTTTGGCGACATGATCGCAAACGTCATACACAGTCAGATAGGACCAAAATTATGTTTGATCTTTTTCACAGGGCATTGGTAATGGTATCTTCAGATCCAATCATTTCTGCACAACGCCAAAAATCAAAGGCGAAAGATGTAACAAAAACAACCACACCCTGCTGCCGCATTAGCCTTGTTGCAAGTACCGTTATTTGAACACAATCCGAGTACGTCCTCTGAAACAAGTGATGAAAAATATTGCAACAGATCCTGTGACGATTTTGAACTGTTAGAAGCCGAAAATGTAATTTAGACCGTCGAAGAATATTAAATATTTTACTTTCTTACACTAGGTACCTAACTTGTTCTAATATCCGGATATTGTGTGACAACCCTAGCAAGACATTTCAATGTGCCGTAACTTCAATAGTCCACGGCATTAGTTCATGAAATATTTATGGCACATAGAACAGCTAAGTAGCTTTCCGTTCTACAAAAATCACAACATAATATGGTGGACTAATCGAGAAAAAAAATAAAAACCAAAAATGACTAATTTGGTTCTAATAACGATATGAATGCTGTTAGGACTGTACCGATTATTCCATTGCATAGTTTATAGATAGTTCTAAAATACTTGTTTGAACTATTTTTTGATAATCGGTGTCGTTCTCAGCATATTTTGAGTTTTAGTCAATATCCGGGTACATTTTTCCTGACTTTCAAAAAAATATTTCTCATAAACTGGTAACTTTTGGCAATCGGGAGCTTTAGTCGTAGCATTGTTTTGGTATAGACTACCAGTTTTTACCATAAACAGAACATCTCCAAAAATGAGGCTTCTTGTCACACTGTGCATGTGCCTTTAAAAATTGAGGACTTCCCTCAATTACTCATGGAACCCATCATCAGAATAGCACCAGATAAATGTCGGACCATCTTCGAGGTAGTTTCTTTCAAACAAAAAAATAATTATTCAAATTGGACCACGGGTCTCGGAGTAATCGTTGAACATCCTGCATAAAAAAAAACTTCATCATTATCATCAAAACAATCATCATCATCAGGTCCACTGCATCGAAATGGTGGTTTTCGTGAGAAAATGCTTGAATTGCTTAAGAAAACACCCAAATCACCATACATGTGCCTTTCAAAATTGAGGAGTTCCCTCAATTCCTCCTGGATCCCATTATCAGAACAGCACCATATTAATATGGGACCACCTTGGATGTAGATCCTCTCAAACAAAAAAAAGAATTACTCAAATCGGACCACAGGTCTCGGAGTAATCGGTGAACATACATAAAAAAAAACACCAAACCGAATGCAGAACCTCCTTCCTCAATGGAATTGAAGTCGGTTAAAAATGAAAAAACATGTATTTTCATGCAACTAGTCGCCCATAGATAAATACCTTAAAGACTAGCATACATATTACTTACATCATAAAACTAAAAGTATTATTTTGGTTGGTACGATGGTTTTTTGTTGTGCCACCTGCTCCGGTGTAATATTTGGCAGCGTCCCTCGGAACCGCCGAAACACTACTCCCTTCGGCCAAAAGCCCGCGCTCTCGATGGTCTCCAGCAGCGGCCGCGGCACGCGCACCACAAACGAGCTGAAGTGCACGTAATGGCGCGATCGTAGCTGGAACACCCTCAACTCGTAGCCGGTCTTCTTCAAATCTTAATCTGCTGCCGTGGCGGAAAAATGCAGGCGCGGCACGTATAGCGCCTTATTCGACGTGGCAACCCGTAGACCCGCACACAGTTCCGCAGTACCACACTGACTTTTACGAGGCGCCTTGCGCGCCCCTGTTCAAGAATCAAGTCTTTTAATATTAAGTAAATAAAGATTGCAAAATAAAATTGTCATTCAAGTATTTTGACGTTAAAAGTCATGTTAAAATGTCGTAATATTATGACCAATGTAATAAAAATAAAGTCCACTAATTAAAAATCAATCCAAAAACACTTTTAATTTTGAACAGGTTTTTAAGCAATTTATTATGAGGATTCTGTAGAAAAGTATCTTTTATTCAATCATTAGTTGTATGTTTCTAGTATTACGACGTGTAAATATGAAAAAATGTAATTTAAAGTGACTCATGGCTTTTATTAGTTTTTCCTATTTATGTTGAATACCGCGCGCCAACCCGCCTGCCAAGCGTGGCGCGTATGGCAAACCCCCCTTTAAAGGGGAGCCCTATGTTCAGCAGTGGACGTCTTATGGCTGAGATGATGATGATGATGATGATGATGTTGAATACAATCTAGCTACTGGTATCCTCTTTCGTGTACGTATACGATTTTCTGTCAGAATAATTGTCAAAATGAAATGTCACGGCTAAAAATCCAACATACGTCTGCTTCCAAGGAGCCCCAGCGGGCATCTGAGTCACAAAGACAATTTGACAATATGGCGAATGTATGGGAATTTTTCAAAATTTTAAGTTTACGATTGAATTTCTTTGTGATCTTTGTGAGGAAAAATATGAATATGCTCCGATGCACTAGTCCAGTTATCTGGCTTCCAAAATAACAAAACGATCGAATTACTGTCGAAGACAAAATCGCAATGCGACGTGTTCAAACGGAACGCCATTTTTTGATTTTTCGCTACTTTTGGAGTCGGTTTATGGATAATCAAAGCTAATAAAAAATAAACTATCAATTGGAGCCTCTGCACGGCTTCTTTATGAATAAGTAGATAGCCATATTAACGCGATTACGTAACATTAACTATACTAATTCATTGTTCAAAATGAGGTCTAAAACGACTTCGGCCTGTATCCGCCCCTTAACGTTTAGTTCTTATGAAATAATAGGGGATATTACTACAATGTTCTGCCACCAGAGTGTAACACTAGCACTTCGGTAAACCATAGAGTTCTTAATACATACTAGGCCTTAAACAGTTATTTACAAGTTTTCATAGATAATTTATAACGAATAAATATGTCATTTGTGCACCAAGGCGGTTTGTTTACAGAGGGCCTATCGTGAAACGAGAGAATCGAAATTTTGACAACTGCCTCTCTATCGCTCTAATATGTAAGAGTGACAGAGAACCAGGTAACGAAACTTTTATTTTCGTGTTTCGCGGTAGGCCCTCCTTTTGTGGTAGTGCCGCCCCCTACGCAGGGTTTTGCGTATTATTCCCTATTCAAATTCATATTCAATCGAAGCATTGTCAAAACGTCTCTCCAAACGATGTAACTAGATTAATTTTAGCCAATAGGATCGCCCGAAAATGTTCGGTGCGCATGCACGGACCGAAGCCTATAAGCAGGCAGCGCCTCTATCGGCGCAAGCGAGAACTACCGAGCCGCGAGCACGCGACAAATCGCTCGCATCGATTAAAATCAATTTTTGGGATAAGGCTATCATAGTGAGCTTTCCGCGTTATATTCGCGAGTGGGACACTCTCCAGGACTTTGTGTAACGTTATCCAGCCGGCCGGCTTGTGTGAAGGAACGAGAGAACCAGCAGTCGCTCCTGAAGGAAGATCCGCCATATTTCTGCATCAGGTGAGTCCGTTGCATGATAATCCTAGCGGCTAACTTTCTCTGTTGTATCGTTTGTTACCGGCGAGCGCTAAGCTCGATCCAGAGTTACGAATTGGCATTGCATTCTTCCAAACCGCGTCAATTTGCTAACAAATAGACTAAATAATAATAGATAGCCAAGGTTGCGGGTGGGGTGAACACGATTAGGTGATCGACGTTAAGCTAATAGGTTCCCTCCACTAAGTCTCTCATACACTTCCCCGTCACCTCAGGGAGTTACATACCCGAAGTGAGCCCATCAGCACAGTAAACTAGTGGGCCGTGCACCCTGGATATGTCGAGGATCGAAAACGGGCGTCGCTAGACAGCTAAGTATGAGAGGCGATACCTGATAATCCCATAATCCCGTGATGCTAAAATGTCCCATCCCTCCACCATCATCTCTTTCCCGCTCCTATCCACCTAGTTCCCTTTTACCCGGCTCCAATTCCAAATCCCTGGAGGAGACAACCTCGACCCCACACACCCCAATCTAAGGTAGCCATTCGTGCCGAGAGATGCGTTACTGACGGGGGTTGCTCAATCGGCGCCAGTGTGATAATCGCCTAAGGGCCAGCTCTACGGTCCTCTGAAGCGTCGACCAGCCGTTTCCCCAAACATAAACTAATTTACGACAGTTTTTTCAACATGCAGGCAATAGTTATGGATAGGGACCTACAGCGCTCACAGCGTCTAATCTAATGTGATGATTACACTTTTTATCAATAAGTCCTGGATTTCGGTACTTTGTTCGAATCAATTTTGTCAACTCACTGATATATAGGCGATTGATCAAATCGCTAAACCAGTTTAGGGAAATGACAAATTTTGTTCAGTTTTAGGCCGATTTTGTCATTTTACTGAACCTGCCTGGAGAGCCCGACTGGGGAAGTACCTCCACCTTACAGACCACAGCCAAATAGCACTAGACCCTACTCAAAGTGTTGTGTTCCTGCAGGTGAGTAAGATTGCCAAAGAGCTCAAAGAGGACCCAGTGTGTTGACGACGAGGGACCCTCTTGTTCCTTTAGCCGTCAACACAGTGCATGAATCTTCCTTTTTAGTAAAGGGTCGGCAAAGCGCTTGTGACACCTATGGAGTTGCAGGCGTCTATAGGCTACGGTTGCTGCTTACCATCAGGCGGCCGTATGCTTGTTTGCCACCGTCGTGGTATAAAAAAACCTACCCGGGGTTTTGGTGAGATCACTAGGAAAATGATGGAATGGAGTGAAGAAGCCATTTTGTCATAGGTACTGCGAGATTTCATCAAGTATCTGAAGAATTTAATGAAATCCAGCTTTTTATCATTTCAACCTACTTAAAAAGAATAATATGTACAGGATACAGTATGTTCACCAGGGTACACTCTTTGTCCCTTTAGCCGTCAACAAAGTAAATCCTCCTATTTACTTGAAAACCGCATTGAAGCGAAAAAGCATGTTTTGCTTAGCTGTTAAGATTTTTAATAAAATACCCTTAGCTTTAAGACTGAAACCATTGCACTTGTTCAAAAATGACTTAAATACTTAAACTGTTGATTTCCAAGTGCTATTATTCTCTGTCAGACTTTTTTAATGATAATTTGACATAAGTAGACTTATTGCATAAGCTTGTATTGACTAATTATTGTAAGATTGTAAGAATTATGTTTTTTATTTATATTTTTTTTTGACATTTATATGAATATGACATTTAATTTTCGTAATTTAGTCTTAATATAAACTATTGTAATTTTACTATATGCATGTAGATTTGTAAATTGGTATATGTATGTACCTAATTTTAAGTTTTAATTTGTATGCCAATCGGCGAAACATAGTGTTCCCATATACTTTATACCACCACTGTTACCTAATTACCTATGTTTACAAATAAATGATTGATTGATTGAATTTTGTTGGGGGTAATTAAATTTTTTCTTGCATGTGATAATGGTACAAAGTGACCCTTCTCAGTTTAGAATTGGAAAACCATCACATGAAAAAAATACAATGTTTTTTTTAAATATTTACACGTTTATTATAAAATCAACAATAATAACTAAAGAACACACACTGGCCTTCAATAACAGTCAACCTCAAAACTCAAAGTAAAAACAAGTACAAAAAATCGTATCAAAAACTTAAAAATATTCTTTTGTTTTTGACTGTACATTAATATGTTAGTTGAATGTATGTTTGTATGTTAGTAACCAGTCTTGTCAGCGTCGTAACTGCTTCTCTGGCTATCGTATTGAGCTGGAAATAAAAAAAACACCTTTAACTTTGTTATAGAATCAGTTCACAAAAGATTTTGCTAAGGATCAGGAATTAGGCGCTAACAATTTATCTTAGTTTACAGTTACAAGACCAATACCTAAGCCATAATACTCGTACACTTAAGGTAAACGGGTTTCTTTGTACGGAAAATTTAATCGAAGGGATCCGTTTCCATTTCAATGGAGTATATGGCGACACATTCTACCATCAGCATCGGCCTGAGATATTTCCCACGAAATATAGAAACATAATGAAATAATAACCGAAAAAAAAGAATTAACGGTATTTTTGTACGGAGAATATAACGGTTTCCGAGCCCTGATTCTCTGCCTTGGGCTCTTAAGGAAGTAACTAAGAAAATGGAATAGTCAAACATACCACCATTGCCAGCCGTGAGCTGTAAGCTCTTTAGTATCAAAGGAGGCATCGGGAGGTGGTCGCCCTCCGCGTCGTACCAGTTCTCGTCAGGCGTGTACGTCAGCGTGTAACTCTGACCGTTGCCAGCAATAAACGAGAGAAAATACTGGCGTCCGACCCCTGGTCCTGTGTCCCGGGCTCTTAAGGATGCAACTAATACAATAAGGGGATTGTCAATCAAACATACCACTATTGCTAGCCGTGAGCTGCAAATTCTTCAGTCTGGGATCGGAGGAGGTGTCGGGAGGTGGTCGCCCTCCGCGTGGTACCCGTTCTCATCAGCTGTGTACGTCACTGAGTACGCCTGTCCATCGTCGCAGACGTAGAAGTACGATCCAGAGACCAGGTTCCTTTAGAAAGACCTAAGAAGAGGAGGGGATGGTCAAACTTACCACCATTGCCAGCCGTGAGCTGCAAGCTCTTAAGTATCGCCTCTGGGATCGGAGGGGGCGTCGGGAGGTGGTCGCCCTCTGCGTGGTACCCGTTCTCATCAGCCGTGTACGTCACTGAGTACGTCTGTCCATCGTCACCGATGTAGGAGTATGAGCCTGATACTTGGAGCGAGCCTTCTTCGGGCTTGGCGCCGGGAATCACGCGGCCTGGAAATATATTTTAAATGCAGGTACAGTAAAACTCGCTTGGGTATATTTCACAAGCGTGTCAAACATCGGTTCATTTGTGTTACTATTTTATGATTATGACATAAAAGTTGCTTGTGATAGGTATAATTCATAAAATATGTAATTAAATTATCTGATAGATGATAACACACCATTTTTGAATTATTTTGGTGTATTTTTTTTAAATTATTAGTTTTAAGCAACTATTACCCTTAAAACACTTCTGAAGTTTGGATTCTAGGTACCGTGTTTAAAAATCGCGAATCTTCGGCTATTTTCAAAACGGGTCACTAATGTTGCAATCTCATCTTAAGCGAGTTTTACTGTAAATTATTCCTTTGACTTTGAAAGGACCTACCTTCCTGCTCAGCCTTGGTACCGTCACTAGTCTCATAGGCATATCTGAAGCCCTCCTCGTTAATCTCGTTGTCGAACCTCAGGATCTCAGCCTGGCTGCTCGCTGAAGCTGATGCTGAGGCACTGGAGTAGCTTTGAGCTTGAGCGTTGAAACCTGGAAGACAGTTAATTCCACATGTCACTTATTGTGGAACTAGTCTCTCTCTGCCTGAGATACAAGATTAGTTCTTAGTTCAGGCGCGTAAAACTATGTACGTAAAATGTAATATGTAAGCACAATGTAACAATAGCAATAAGGATTTAATAAATAAATTATAAAATTAATTAAATTAAATTATTTATCGACGGTGGCAAACAAGCATACAGCCTGCTTAATGTACTCACCGGAAAGTAGACAGTAAGTCAGTGGATTACCTAACGTTATATGCTTAACATAGGACGAATAAGTAAAACTCAGTAATGTATTTAAGGCATGAGTGGATAGGTGTTATTAAAATGGCCGATTAAGTGTGAAATAAACAACAAAAAAGAAAAAAAATATCGGTATTTTAGAATGAACAAACGGATTTCTTAGCGATAAGACGACCTGTTGTTACCTAGTTAGTATATTGGTTTCGCTATTGTTCTTGTTTCTTATCACGTGGTGTACAATAAAGAATATTTATTATTATTATTTCCGAAACCTGCTTGTGATTTTCATAAGATGCTGGGTACTAAAAAATAAAAAAAATCTGTATTTTTGAATGAACAAACGTATTTCCGAAACGCTTGTGATTTTCAAAAGATGCTGGGTGCTATGTTGTCGATGTGTTTGGAAAGAGCCTCTCTTAGAGGGCCCGGGGGCCGATTTTTGACAGCCGGACACTCGAATGCAAAAAATTCAGGCTCGAAAATAATCGCACACATGGGTTTGTTGCCAATTTCTTCGCATGGAATTAATAGTTTAAATAATCATGATTTTAGATTTATTTTTATCGCTGTTATTTTTAAATCATAATTTCATCGTTTTATTCAGAGTTTCAAATGTCACTTTCGAGTGCTCGATTCTCAAAAATCACCCCCCAGAAGCCCTAGCATTTGGGTTCAATACCACGACATACTAGTTATTCGACAATTTTTTATCTACCTCCGTACGTGAGTTCATTGTCCCTGTATCTAGTACGAGCCTTCTTCAAGGATCTGCATGCAAGTGTTGCGACTGCCCGTGTTATTTGGAGGGACAGGTGCAGCAACAAAGTAGTTGTTCAACAAGAGCGACCTACCTTCGTGACTTTGTTGTCCCTGTGACTTAAAGGAGCCTCCCTTGGGGCCTGCAGGCCCGCGTTGGGGGCGCCTAAAGCCCTAGCGTTGGAGGGCAGTTGCAGCTACAAACTAGCTGTACAACAATTATGACCTACCTCCTTGGTTTTGCTGTCCTTGTGCCTGGAAAGAACCTCCTTTAGGAGCCTGTAGGCCCGCGTTGGGGCCGCCTGAGGCCCTGGCGTTGGGGGGGAGGTATACATTATCCAGCTTCGCCGCGGAGGCCACCGAAGCCAGGGCAAGAACGATGAACTGGAACCAACAAACATGAAATCAGGACCCTGTTTTATAAAGCTGTACTTGTATCTAACACAAAGTTTCATGAAAGGATATAATAATATAGATGTAAACTAATTTTTTAATGTGGGAAAATTCAATGCACATCAGGATGAATCAAAAAAACTGTGGAGTTTAGAATTTTCAATCTTGTATGTAATATATTACTATTTGACTTATTGCCGTTTTGTACAACCAGTTCCAATTCTCCCTCAACTGCTCAAAGGTTGACTGGAAGAGATCCCTTAAGTGATAAGTCCGCCTTTGTACAAATATTGTGCATTCTTCCTATTGTATTTTTATTTGTTGTACAATAAAGTGTAAGAATTAGATCTCGAATTGCTTTTATGTGTATTTTTTATAACTATGATAAAGAGACGTTTTAAAAATCTACACTCAATCAGTTAACAAACATTGAATTTAAACTGAATCAAACGTGATTATAATGATGCTTCTTACATCGCATTTAACAGACATTACAGATAATTGATATTAAATCATTCCTTATAAAGACTTCAAAAAAGGTGCACGCGAAATTGCCTAAGCCGCCAAACTCAAGCACACGAGATGAATGATAGCACGCACGCTTACTTGACTAATCCACTATTACTTAATCCTCAGAAGCCTTTGACGGATGAGTGACAGCAAGTGGTTTATGGTTCCTTTCTAACTTAATTAGAAATAACATTTTTTATTACGTCAATTAAGGAAAGTGGGTTATTTTTTATTATTTACGGGTCACTCGCGCATTATTTGAAACTCCTGTATGTAGTTTGAAATATTTTTTTCAATAAGTTTATTCGGCACTTATGACTCTTATGAGCCACGACGACGACGACTTCGTTCCAGCGCCGATTTATCTCTCTCTATCCCAATGCACAGCCACCATTCCTATGGCTTGTCTTTTACAGTTTATTCTGTTAAATTATGCAATTCGTTGCCACCATCTTTCCGGCAGTGTAAATCGGTTGCATCGCTAAAGGCTAATTTAAACAAGTTGTGGCTCTCAAACGAATCCAAACAGTGAGATATTTGCGGTAATAATAATATTACGTTCAATTTACTTTATATATGTAGTATATCTATATGTATGTATATATTTATAGTGTATATATAAATATATATATTATGTAAGAAGTCTATTTATATTTATGTATGATTATGATAACAAACTGTGTATCTACCTATTTCATAGTTAATACCTAGTTAGATCACAATTTATAATACGGTACGGTACCCAAGTCTGCCTAGCTCTTTCAAATCTCTCTCAACTGCTCAAAGGTTAACTGGAAGAAATCCCTTAAAGGGATAAGTTCGCCTTTGTACATATTTGCTGTGTTATATATTTCTGTTGTGTTTTCCTGTACAATAAAGTGTTTTACTACTACTACTACTACTACTTCCCGACTAAGTTTTTTTGGCATGAATAAGCTCATTATTTTGACAAAAACGGGACTTAATCGCGTACACTTACTTTTGTAATTTTCTTGATTAAGGTGTTTTATAATTAGTTGGACACTTGTGAATGTTTTGAAAGAATATCATTGGAATTTTACGGATACCGAAAAGTATAATTATTTCCTTACAAAAGTTTTTTTGCTTAGAGATGAAGTCCTGTCAGATGTCTGTAAATATTTTTGTACTAAATTAAGCACAGGTACAATTAAGGTTTTATTAATTTATTAGTTTAAATTTTACGAGTATTACGTGAGTTACCCGATAAGTATTGATAAGGTCTCACGAGTCTTTATTTTAAAGGTTTAAAATTTTAGAATAGGTATATAATACTTTTTTTATTAGCCTGGTAATAAGCTGGGGGGGGGGGTGATTTTTGAGATTCGAGTACTCGAAAGTGACATTTACAACTCAGAATAAAACGATGAAATTATATTTAAAAAAATAACAGCGATGGGAATTTAAAATCATGAGTATTTAAACTATTCATTTCATGCGAAATAATTAGCGGTAAGCTTTTGTGTGCGATTATTTTCGAGATTAAACTTTTTGAATTCGGGCGCTCGGAAGTCAAAAATTGGCCCCCTGGGCAAATACCTCCCCTCCTTCCCGCCCTTTTGCCCTGTCTAATGCACACTCCGGCTATTCTTCAACATATGCATACCATGTTTATACCGCGTGTATATTTGATATTACCACAAAAGGAAACCAGAAGCAGGTTTTGATGTTTTAAATCGACATTGCAATAAATATTTAGTTAATTGTTAATTAACACCGAGTAATTAATTTTTTAATTTATTTCACTCAGCAATGTACTGCGTATACAGTACAATGTGACAAATATCAATTGTGACGTTTTAAAGGCAAAGTAATCAGGTAGGAGCAATACATTGCGTGCTGAAATATTTTATATGGAAAAATAAAAGTCGTAACATTTTAATAAAACATATGGAAGTATGTTTATTAGGGTCTATACTAACTACCCATAGCTTATGTGGTAATATCAAAAATACACGCGTATAGCAATAAAATAGCCACGTCAAAAAAGTAGAACACAGCAAAATAAAATAAAAGAAGGTCAAAGGACAGATCTCGAAGCTTGGTTGTTGTGTTGCAATACCCCCCTTTACTGTCCCTGGCGATGCATGAATGCACTAAAATGCACTGAGCTCTAGTTTGACAATCCTACTATCTAACGTTGGAAAGGTCAAGAAATACGTAGTATGTCTAGTTATAAATATGTATGAAAACTTAGTTCTAAGTATTTTCGCGGTGGTAGTTTAGGTTTTGTACAGTCGCCATCAAATATATCGGAGCGGCCACGGTACTCAAAAATATCTGAACATGCACTTTATCGCCTCGACAATAAAGGCGTTGTTCAGATATTTGTGACGACCTTGGCCGCTCCGATATATCTGATGGCGACTGTACCTATGTAACTGACAGCGTGTGTATTTTTCAATAAGCAGAGACGTCTGCTGAAAAAACCCTCTATGGGCGAGATCCGAACTCGCGACTCCGAAATACCGCCACTGCTCTACATTCACCTCTCAGCTTAGTTGGTAGAGCGGCGGGCTGGTACCCAGGAGTCGCGAGTTTGAGTCTCAGCAATGTTCATTTTCCTTATTTCTTAACATTTTAGCCGTGTATTGTATTTTTTCTCATAGTTTACTTTGAGAAAGATACGATGGGATTATTCCGACGGGTTTTTTGGGTGAGTGGAGGATGATTTTTTGAAGTTACAAGTTATCAAGTTATGTTTTGTTTTTAAATAATTTTCTTACACTGTTAAAATCTTTGAATTTAGAAGTTTTTATTTTATCATTGTGATTTTTATAATTGTGTTTATATAAAACTTTAAAATTATTTTATGAGTTTTACAGGTTAGGTTGATATAATACATAATGTTGCAAGTTTATTTAAGATAGGTACCTATATAGAAATAGGTTTTAGACACTTATTAGCTGACATGCAAGTCGTGCAACGCACTTATTTTTATTAAATTAGCACTATAGGTAGTATAGGTACGCAACTCGATACTAAATCGTGACACAATATTTCCCAACCCTAGCACTTCACAAACGCTAACTGATAACTGCACTACACAACGTAACACAAACGAAATAGTAACACAAATATAACACAAATTACTAACGTATTTCATGGTGATGTGAACTCGAAGGGAGATGACACTAAAATGTGCCTAAATAGAAGACACTAAGCATATTTATACTTACCACTGTTCGATATTCCAATATAGGATCGCGAGAGAGTTAACTTTCAAAACCTCACACATTTACAAGTTTAGTTACACAAAAAAGAACTTTAACTTGTTTGAAACATAGCTCCAGCGACTGGTAATATACCTAGACTATGAACTCGAGCTGCAAAATGACCCCACAAAAAGTCTGCCGCGAGGGGCGGTGCTTGCAAACTCTGCCACGAGGCCCGTTAGTTAACAAATGGCGGTCCTATGACACGGTAGTAGTGACGTTTATGAAAAAAATCTAATAAATAATTAAAAATGCCTTCTTGCGCCGTAAAATGGTGCCAGAGTTGATCTGGTAAAAATAATAAAAAAGACGACATCACTTATCATACGTAAGTAAAGCCGAAACCACATTATTATAAATTTCTTTTACCGGATAATTTTATATGGGGATGGTGCTATGCCCACTTTTGAACAACCATTGAAATGTCTTATGATTATTTACTTATTACTTTTTATTCAAATAAATGTTTTGAGTTAAATTAAATATACACGTTTACACCCCATATTTCAAAAGACGCAGATAAAGTAAATAGTATACAATTACTTCGGAGCAGGGATCGTTGTCGGTATTATTTAAAATCAAAATAGCCGACATTTGCATTGTTGACGTGATATTTTGAAATGTAATTTAGGTAAACGTAATAAATTATTAGATTAACCAAAAAATATCCTAAAATATCAATTAGCAGCCGGAATACCGAAATTATATACCGGTTCATTTGTATAAAAATAGTACCTACCGCTATTCAATCCAACCGGCAAGAATCGATTATGCTTATAAAACTGAATCAGAACTTTTAAAAATAACTGGATTTGTAAAATAATTCACAATTCCAAACTTGTTTGAGCAAGCAATGTACAAAATCATCAAAATCATCTGTTGCTTTATTGGATGCAGTACAAGAAAAATCGTTTTTACTTTGTATGAAAAAAAATATAATCATTAAATAACCATTATTCACATAAACCCTGACCAGAAATATATGACCATGCGCCATGTTGCGAAATTTCATTGGCACAGAATTTTTCATACTAAACTGAACTGTCATCATATACATAAGAAAAAAAGCACCCTCTTGACAATGGTCATATATATGTATTTCTGGTCAGGTTTAGTTATAGGCTAAAGCAGAACCGCAAATGCATAATCGGTCTTCGCAGTTACAGCTCTACAACCAGAGGCAGGCTGTATAGTCTGTCTATGGAAATGAGTGATACCTACCGCAAAGAAATCAAAGATGAATTTTAATTTACATATTTAAATTAAACAAAACAAGCTGACCAATATAACAAGACCCGTGTGATGAACTTTTCCCGCTTTCTAGCTCCATAACCCCTCAATCGATCCTGCTCATATACGAACTCTCAAACTACATATATGTATCCCTACTATAACCCCAACAAATTTCATAAAGATCAAGAAAACGTTACTCAAGTTCAGTCTTTCAATCGTCGATCGAACTCTCAAAATCAGAAAGTCATCGAAATGCAGAGACGTCCCAGGAGCCGGAAGCTGTTTGTAAGAACTCACTTCCGACGCTCCGCTCGTTCTATAATAATACTCACTGCGTGTGCACGCTTTTCAGTTATTAAGGTATGATAGAGACGCACTCTGTGATAACATCATTTAACGCTACAGTAAAACACGATAACGTTAGTATCAGCTTATTTCCTTAAAAATAAAATTCAAACCTATCAACAAAAAAGATACATTCGAAGATTGTTCTTTATTTTATGAAATCGTTCACTGATAATGCGTTTCCAATGACACCGTTGTCTTGTCATTTTCAAGTGTCATTGCTACGACGAATAACAGCAAATTATTTTGACACAGACCAATCGTATTTTAAGTAATTGTTGTAATTGAAAACAGACTAATATTTTGACGCCTTTTGATTGGTAGTGTAGTGAGCATGCGTATATCGAGTTGTTTCCCAGTTTCAGGCTGACGGTTTGTTTGAAGCTCGCCGTCCATATTTATTATCAGTTGCTGCATAGCTCAGTTTATTAAGCAATGTTGAGTTTAATACGAGGTTATATTAATTAGAAGTAGGAATCGTACATTTATGCCTAGTCCCTTTTACCAGCAAGGTTTTTATGTACGGTTGAGGAAATATATTCCTTAGCACGTTACGGTTCACTTTACATTGGACATTTCCTAGCATAAGTATGATATAACCAAATTTCCTTGAACTGCGAACTGCCAAAGAATTAATTTCCTCGACTGTACGTTGAAATAGAGGCAATTTTCGCTTGTTGCTTCAATTATTAATGTGAGTGTAATTATTTCATGTTGTTTTTAATTGGTTGTTTATTTTGAAAACATTAGTGTATGCTAATTAGTTGCAACTGAACTTTGGGTGTCCCTCGGTGCTCAATACTTATCACGATATTGATTCATCAGTCTTGGTAATTTTGTGAATATGAATAAGTATGCAATTGACTGTATATTATGGCTCCTCTACATGATGGGCCATCATAGAGACGCAACTATGCGTAAGAGGGAGCTAACAATATTGCGATCTCGTTCCGTTGTATAGCTGCGTCTCTATGATGGCCTATCATGTAGAGCCAGCCTTAGATTAGGTAAAAACCATTATGGGGCCCACCCATAATCAGTCGGACGATATTAGCCTGGCAGTTGTTCGGAGCTGTCAAATTTTTTTTCTAACTGAGAGGCCAGTATCGTCAGACCGACTGATAGTCGGTGGGGCCCCTTAAGCATTTGTATGGAGCAATGAAGTGTTTGGAAAGACACTCCATGTTTGTAATTTAAGAGTCCGGTAAACTTTTTTTCGATTTCGCTCAACTTTTTGATACTATTTCGCAGTAACTAACAAAACTTCTATTAATTTGTATACAAATTTTGAAAGACCGTTTCTTTTTAAATTGCATAAATTGAATATTTTTTACGTCACTCTGGGCGGTAAGTGAGATTTGCCGCCCACGGGCGCAGCGGAAAATCTCACCTCACACCCAGGAGAAGACGTAAAATTGTGTACGCACCACGGGCGGTAATAAAGAAGGCCTCTTTTTATTTGTGACCACCTTCGCCACTCCGATATATCTGATGGCGACTGTACATACACATATGCATCAACTAGCCGCGTTTTTCTTAAACATGGTTCGATCATGATAAATGGTATAAGTTTATAAAACTAATCTATTATGTATCGGGCGCGTCTCGGTAAGGCAAACAGCTGAAGATGGACGTGATGTTTTATTGATTATTTATAGCCTATAAGGTTGTGAGTGGTAATAAAGAATCTTTAATTTTATTATGGTGTTTAAAAACATTTATATCAGCTGTAATAAAAGCAGATGTAGCCAAAGTTACTTATATATTTTATAAGTTGCGATGTAACTTCCAAAAAAAAAATCGATTGGAGTAATCTAGTTTTGTTGTAATATAATTGAATTCGCTTAAAAATGTCTTTTTGACGAATTTCATTGTACAAAAAATAAGATTTCCATAATAAAAGTCATTAAATTAAAACGGATTCGGATATATTCGGAATAATCTAAAGCTATGTTGCTATGGTAAAAGCACATATTTAGGTACCTCTACATCTTATTTTTCACGAATTTAGCCAGCTAGAGGGAAAAGTTTTTATTACTCTTCATTCAAACTTCCATTAAACTTTGTACTGTAAATCAACCAGGATTTGATATAATTTTGACGTGCATTTCAATCGTCGTACTATACGCCTTCACCTTTTACGCCTATCTCTGCACATTCATACTAACTGTGCAGTGTAAACTTACCGTGGTCGATCCGAAGTATGTACTAACTACCGTATAAAAGCTTCTAATGCACGATAATTTCAGTGGACGCAACAGGTGCAAAGCTAACAAAGCACATAGTTACGAAACAGTATACGAATTTCTTCGCAAAGATAAAGATAGGTACAGAGTTTTTTGCATTTAACAATATTTAACCTAGTCTTCAATATACTTTTTAAATGACCACATCTGAATTGTACAATAGGCATTAATAACGCAATAGTTTTAAACAAAAAAAGAACCGAATTCACTTATAGGCTTCGTTTTTCCAAGAGGAAATGGCCAAGTTGCTGTAAAAAATACTGAAATAACTATAGATGCGCCTATAATAGTTGAAGCGTTCCCTCGATTTCTCCAGGATCCCATCATCAGATCCTGACCTGGTTACAATGGGCACAACTGTGAAGTATAGTCTTTCAAAAAAATTTTTTTTAAATCAGTCCAGCCGTCTTTCAATCCGGAGGTCTCGGGTTCAAACCCCGGCTCGTACCAGTGAGTTTTTCGGAACTTATGTACGGAGTATCATTTGATATTTACCAGTCGCTTTTCGGTGAAGGAAAACATCGTAAGGAAACCGGACCTAATCCCAAAAAGGCCTAGTTTCCCCTCTGGGTTGGAAGGTCTGATGGCAGTCGCTTTCGTAAAAACTAGTGTCTATGCCAATTCCTGGGATTAGGTTGTCAAGCGGACCCCAAGCCGGGATAAACGCTAGGAAGAAGAAGGAGTCCAGCCGTCTTCGAATAATAGGTGAAGTATAAAAAAATAGCAAAAAAAAAACAAAGAGACCGACGAATTGAGAACCTCCTCGTTCGAAATCTTGAAGTCGGTTGAAAACGCATAATTAATGCCTCAGTGCACTCTCTAGATGCATAAGTACTGAATTCTTTATGTTTGCTGTGCTTTAGTATCTTCTTTGGTCTAGATTGTAAATTGCTGGACTGGTTTGATCTAAAGGTCACGCCGTCGAGTTGATAGTATAAAGTACAGTCGTCAGAATCAACGGAGCGGCCAAGGCGCTCAAAAATATCTATACTTACCCACCTCTATTACTTAGGTACAATCACCATCTAACATATCGGAGCGGCCAAGGTACCTACTTAAAAATATTTGAACATGCACCATCGCCTTGACAATAGAGGCGTTGTTCAGATATTTGTGACCACCTTGGCCGCTCCGATATATCTGATGGTGACTGTACAATATTATGGCGATCTCACACTGGCGCCGTGTCCCGCTCCATGAACGAGATAGCGCTATACACAATACATGCAGAGCGCTACCTCGCTCGCATACCGTCGCCGCATGCGGGAACCGCAGCAGTGTGATAGCCGTGGTAGGGTTCAAATGAGGTTATCGAATCATTTGTATTAATTCCCTAGTTGTGAAGGTCAAGTGTTTGTGAAGATAAAACATTGCTTTCATGTACGTTTGACAAAAGAATTAGCACATTCTTCGAACAATGGCCTGCGGTGCACATTTCATTGCGCAAGCGCGTACAGCTAGATTTTTGATTTCTGACTAAAAACCTATAACCTACAATAAAAGCTAGGATGCAATTACATGCACAGATTTTTCCGCCAGATCTGTTAGGCAGATCTGCCCGGTGGACAGATCCTGTCCATTCGTGTCCAATACCGCCATACATTAACAGATCTGCCAGACAGATTCCCTGGACAAATCTGTGCCTGTATCTAATAAGGCTAATATACTCAGTTTTCTTTATATACAGGCCTACTAAAATGTGACATTCCACGAGAAAAGGTACCTTATGGCGGTTGGGGCTTACGCTGTTTCTAACGACGCTGTAATACTAATGCGATGCTTCGCAACGTAAGCGCCAACCGTCATAAGGTACTTTCGCCCGTGGGACGTCATAAATAATGGCTGCGAAATTAACTATCTCGGGACACGATCTAAATGTCGCCATGAACGTGGGTTTTTGAATGAAAAAATACTAGATGTGGCAAAAAATCCTTACAAATATTTTGTGAAATAATATGGTCATAAATAGATAGTGTGGTATTGTGTTGGTTACTACCTATTGGTCTTTTCCTGAAGTTTTTTCTGTATATTCGCCATCAAATATATCGGAGCGGCCGAGGTGGTCATAAATATCTGAACAACGCCTCTATTGTCAAGGCGATAAAGTTCATGTGCAGGTATTTTTGAGTACCTTGGCCGCTCCGATATATGTAATAGTGACTGTACATTCTCTCTTCTCTCTTTCTTGTAGTATCCTCATTACTGGAGGACGTGACAACTGTGGACAATCTTGAAGTCATTGGCGCTTTCCGTTTTAATTAAATTTATTATGTTCCTCCAGAGTATTTTTTTTCACCCCTTTCCAACCCTCATAAAACTATCCTAAGTTCACAGGATTCAAACTATCTGCATACCATATTTCATCTCAATCGATTTAGTGGTAAACGTGAAGAGGTAGACAGTAAGACACAGTTACGTTCGAATTTATAAGTGGGGATTGTAGTTAGGTACAGTAAACTTTGACAGGCCTTCTTGACCTCCTAATATTTAGAAATATTGCTAGTGGGCCGCTTGATCACGTTTACTTGACAGCAAGCAGATTATCAACGAAACTAAAATAATATTATTGAGTAATTTCATATGCCCCGCCCTAGAAAGAGTATTACTTTGATCTCCCTTTCTCTCTCATCTTGAGGTTAATCCGATTGCATCTTTAATCTTTAGCGATTGCCTTAAAAATGGGTTATGTCATCTCACCGACTTATTACTATCAAATATTTAAATCAGACACTGAAATATTATTATGTTCCAAATAGTACCTTGTTGGTATCCGATGTATGCCAGTCTTTAAATAAAACGATTGTTTTATGCCTACTCATATAAAGATTAGGCAAAATTAACCAGACAGAGAATTAAAGGCATTGGTTCTGGCAAAGTCTATATAATATTAGTTTCTGGCTATCCTGATCCAGAGGAATTCAAAGCACTCCGCCCTTGAGCTCCATTATCCAACACATGGAGATGTTTGAGCAAGCTCCTTAGTAATAAAGTGAAGTAGGCAACAACACAACATATCCCATTGGGTCGAAATATATCCATATGGACCCAAAAATAATAATAAGATAAGATATAAAATCTTGTTTTCTACCGCATCTATTCTTTTATTGATCTAAGCCTCAAAATAACGATTTCTGTGCCAAAAAGCGCACGTTTCAGCTCGCAATTACCATTTCTTATTATCCTGCTCATAGTCTCATTCTAATCCAGACGTTAACGTAACTATTTACAGTTCAGTTTCCTAAGTATCGTTCATTCTTAAAAAGGCAACATGAAGCCTTGGAAAAGCAACTTTAGGATGATTGTTTTAGAGGTATTTTTGATTTGAACTAAATATTTAGATGATCTTTGTGATAGGATGTAGAGCACATGGGCCGGAACGTAGGATAATAAGATTTGAAGTGATGCAATTCTTAGCAATGATGATTGTTATACACACTAATTTTACACATACTTACCTACGTATAACTATTAAATTAGCATATCAAAAATTAGGGAATAAGTATTTGTATTAACGTAATAATTTTGTAGCATTCCCTAAAATAAATTTAGCGTTTGAAAATAAATTATGTAATTTTCCTATAACACAAAAAAATACAATTATCAATGTACAGTCAGCGTCAGAGATACGTGACCCCCCTAGGTGTAAAACTGGAACTCTCGTTCGACACGAGAATCGGCATTTACCACACTGTCATTTAATTCTTTCAAAAATGAAATATCTCAAATCTGCTTGTCAGCTAAGCTGGGATCGATCCTGGGGCCTCGGCTCACACTCATTCGCTTCACTGATACATTAGTCCGGCTTTTTTCCGCTGGGCTATCGTAACACATGGACTACACGACAAAAATATAAACCAGTTCCGACCGGCAATAGAGAACTATGACAAAATCTATAAAAATGGACTTTATTGTCAATGGCGCTTACGCCGCATCGGGTTGCGCATCGTTGCATTTTTATTGGAGCATCGCTGATAATGGCGTAAGCGCCATCGACATCGAGGTCCCTTAACATAGATATTCTGTTCCAACTATTACTTATATCTATACTCGTCCCTGTTTTGCAAGCTTGTCTTGGCTCATATTAGTAATGTCTTTGGTTTATCAATATTTTCCTACCCTCATTTTTATTCATTTTATTTCCACAGACGACTAACAACGACTTTTACCAATTACATTTTAAGGTTTAATTTACTGGAGTAAATGCGTCTAGTTATTTCGTGGAGAAAATTTGTCTGAGGGTAAGTCATAATTTGCGTGTGCGAATCATACCTGTGTCGCAACGCAATTACGATCTCTCGACAATCCTTTTGCATTTCAAGCAATTGAATAACTGCCCCCGTCCGTTTTTTTGTGTTTCAATGACAATATGGTTCGATAAAATTGTGATTCTTTGGGAAGAGAACAAAAGTATTAAACAAATAGCACACGAGTACTGAATATAACGGTAAGTTTGTAACCTGTGACTCCATTGGGACATTTATTTTTTAGTTAAAAAAGTAAAATGTTATCAATAAGTTAAGCCACCAGATTTTGTTTGTGAGGATTTACTGTCGTGTGTTTACCTATATATGGGATAAGATAGAAAAATATATTTAACGGAAAAGTCTTTTAATCGGCAGCTTTTTTATGTGAAGTAATAGGTATAGTCTTAGAGCCATGTTTATTTTTAAAGCTATTTGAGTTTTTTAAGTTTTATCATCATAAACGAACAAATTTAATACTATTTTTACTTGCAGAGAAATACGATTCGCAGATGGGTGAGATTCGTTATATCGTATTTACTGACGAGAAATATTTTAAGTCAGACAAAGATGGAAGAAAAATATTGTGGCGCAGAAGTGGAGAGCGATTTGACCCCAAAAATATGCTAGACCTTAGAACAAGCGGAAGGATATCATTAGGTGGGTATATTATATTAAGTATACAATTTTCATTACCTGCACTTTAAAAAAAAACTGTGATTTCAGTTTTACGTTTTTCAAGTTATGGTATGCTCATGATATTTTTTTTTAGCGTATTGGGGCTGGATGTCATCTATGGGGCCCGAGCAGCTCGTTGAAGTTGGAGGCCGAATGAACAGCGAGCGATACCTCGAAGTGTTACGTGACGTCATGTTGCCTTCCGTTCGCGTCGCCTATCCCGAAGGACAAATTTATTTAGTGCAAGACATAAATCATTGGTGCATGACAATAGTGCAGTGCATCGTTCCCGTATAGTGAAAGAGTGGTTAGCCTTACAAACAGACATCACTGTATTAGATTGGCCTTCTAAAAGCCCTGACCTTAATCCTATTGAGAATTTATGGTGCTTAACTGGGACCCTACACAAGTCAAATCAAGACAAAACTTAGACGAAGAAGTTTATAGAAAGTGGGAATTGATGAGGAACACCAATGTATGTTCAAACATGGTTTCAAGCATGAAAAGCCGGCTAAAACAGGTAGAAGATAAAAAAGGGTTTTCCTCTATGTTATTAGTAAATATTGTAAAAAAAAATGTGTTGTTGGTATTTCTCCATTATTGGGCAAATATTTACTCCATGCAAGTTTTAAAATAATGAGTAGGTATAATGCTATTGTATAAGTAGTGTCTAACAAATTATATTGTTTTTTTGCAAATAACAAGATAGTGCTTAAACAAGTAGGCTTTTCCAAGAGGTAACTCGTTAATTTCTACCTTAAAAACCATACATATTGTTAGCCATTTAATGTAGTTTTTTTAACATGGATTCTTCTTCATTAGTATTATTTCAAGTCAATTTGATGTGACATGACTGAATAAAGTGTTTCTGTTAATAGGAAATTTCAATGTAACTTTAATGGGAGCTGTTTGAATTCGACCTAATTAGTGGAGAAATACCCTATGCTTACTAAGATTGTGGTAAGGTTGCATTGCATTGGTAACGGGCTAAGAGATGAATAATTGTTATCTTTGATAACATGTCGTTTCTCTTTGCAACGTTAAATAGCTGGTTTAGATTACGTATTACATATTGATAATGGCATACAGACTAATAGGGCGAGGGGCGGTCTAACCTATACTCATTTTTAAATTGTTTTTTGAATAGCCCATTTTATACTTAAAAGCCTCTTCCCGCAATTTCCACAACTCCCAACGCTGTGTCCCGCCATCTCTGTCTAAAGTATAACTGAAAAATTGTGTTAAATGCAATAAGAATATTAATTTATAATCAAAGAAAAGGGAAACTATACATTTCACTTTTAACCGAGTAGTTTGGTATTACTTATAAAAAAAGTTATGACCCGACTTGTTTTTACGGTTCTACTCAATGAAGTAAAATGTAGGTATAATCTAAAGTAAACAACCAAAGTGTAATGCCTTATAAAGTTTAACAGCATGCAGACCACCAATACCACAATTTTAAACAGTAAGAGTTAAGCTAAAGGTATTTTACTTGTTAACTTTAAGTTTCACTGATGTATAATTGACTACACATTATAATTTAACTAGTAAATATTTAGCTGTAAAATATATAGTAATCAGTTTACAGGACACGCATAATATATCTACTGTCATATATATATATATTACCCCCATTATTCAGTTAGTAAACAATATTTAATATAATAGTATTTAAATACCTACTTTTTAGTTAATAAAAAGTTACCAGTGACTATGGAATTTTCATTATTAGTCCTTAAAAAAAATATTTTAACTTCTATTTTAATTAAACTTACTATATTAAATAGGATGTTAATAAATTATTAATAAAAAAGAACAAGTATAAAAATACAAAAAGTATCCTCTACGTAGATTCGAACCGCGAACCTAGTGTTTACTAGTCTGTTACACTATCCATCACACTGCACGGACTCTTGTGAAGTTGACGAAATTATTGTTCTAGTTAAAAATTGATTAAAAGGGTAATTTTAATGTTCCGAGTTAATAACTGAGTAGGTAATAAGGAATAACAAAACGTATAAAATAAATATTTGTGGTAATGTAAAAAAATATTAAAACCAGGATTATAAAACAAAAGTAAAAAAAAGCAAAAAGTGTGATTCTTATGCTGGGGTTCGAACTAGCGACCACATTTGTCTATTGCTGGAGGGGGGTCACATATCTCTGACGCTTACTGTACATATAGACAGCAAGTCAGTACTACAAGCGCTAGGCAGCGACAGACTTACATCTGTACTCATATACGAATGCCACCAAAGATTCTCAGAGGTATGCGAAAAAGGAAATAAGGTGACATTGCAATGGATTAAGGGACACAGTAACTCGAGAGGGAAAGATGCGGCGGATGAACTAGCCCGGAAGGGATCAGATACACCGGCATACGGACCCGAACCCATAGTACCCTTACCATACTCGCACATAAAGAACCAACTTGACCACCACTACAAACAACTACATCAAACATACTGGAAATAATCGGACACCTGCAGGCAAACCAAAGAAATAGTACCGGAACAATCACAAACTTACCAAAACACTTTTAAGAACAAAAAGGCCCTAATTTCGCAAACTAGTGGCACTAATGAAAGGACACAACACACTAAACAAACACCTCTTCACAATGGGTAGGACAGACAGCCCCAAGTGCAGAGCATGCATGGAGGTGGAGGAAACTACAAAACACATTCTACTAGATTGTAAACAGGTAGAAGTATACAGGACTAAACACCTAGGGACTCCAGGCACCTTGCGCGAGGCGGCAGGCAACTTGAAAGAAAGAAAGAAAGAAAGAAACATTTATTCATGACAAACATATACAAAGGAAACAAACAGAAAAATACACACACTTTGTCACGAAATGGTTGCAACTCAGCGTTAATGCTGGCAAGGCCAGCGCTGGTCTTCCGTTGCAACTTGAAAGCTCTGCTGGGCTTCGTCGAGGAGCTGGGGTGGTTGGAATATTGCTACCCCCGTTTCACGCAAAATAGGCACACTGGATGTCGACTTGCGGAAAAACGCCCAGTAAAACTAACTAACATAGTAACTCTAGGTCCATGGGGTCCCAGCGCACACAAGTTTTTTGCAGATATCGCAAAGCGTCTGGTTGATGTAACTGGTGACCGAAGAGCTGGCGGTTTCCTCGCACAGCGTATCAGCATTGCGATACAACGAGGAAATGCCGCCAGCATCCTTGGTACAATGCCGCAAGGGCCTAGTTTAGATTCGAGCTAGTTATTAATTTAGTTTAGTATTTGTACTGTAGTACCTCTGTATATTTAGTTATGTAAATAAATGTTTTCAGTCACATAGTAGTATTTTATTTTAAAGGTAGTATTTTATTCACAGATTTTTTCACAATTTAATTGGCGATTGATAGGTTCACTCCACTCTTTATGGATCATAATGAATTTTTTGGCCTAAGTACTTTTTTGTGGTATCAAAGGACAATATTTAAGTAATATTTATTATAGAATATTTAATATTTAGGTAATTCTAGTACAATTTAATAAATTTAAATTTTGCTTTTAATATTAGTACGGGCGGGAAACGTAAGATTTGCTACGTAACGTGATACAAAGATAAGCCCCATGGCACATGTTCATAAAAGTGATGCCTAGTACCAAAAAATAGTCAAGTGCTATAATCAAATGCCGTAGGTAAATACCATCCATTTTTAAACCGGTAGTGGTACTTTTTGGTGCTTTCGGTCAATTCTAAATTTCTTTACCGTTTTTTCGGAACTCAGAATCACTTTTATGAATATATGCCATGGCGCTTATCTTTGTATCACGTAACGTAGCAAATCTTACGACCCCAACCGCACTATAAAAGTACTTTTGTTTTTACAGATCTTTGAAAACAAAATGGAAAGGTTCCGTGATATAGTTGAGCGATGTAGGAGCTATGTGGAGCGGTTCGCTGCTGGTCCAGTCCAATTGGAAATTTTCCATAATTTTCGTCACTATTGTTTCCATTTCTAACTGCGCGATGCGTCGACCTGAAAATTATCAAAACATATTACTATCAAGAGGTATTAAATATCCAGTAATAAAGTGTATATTTTATGCACTCCAAAAAATATATTCAGCGGATTTGAGAAGGGCCTCAAATAGTTTAAAATTGGTTAAAAATGCAGTTTGTAAAATTATAAATAAATAATTTACCTACTTTACGAACGAGTAAGCGAAGCGAAGTTCTTACAAACAACTTCTGACTACTGGGACGTCTCGCTATTTGGATGGCATTTTGATTTTTAGAGTTTGTTCGACGATAACGAAGTTTTTCTGATCTTTATGAAATTTGTTGGTATTGTAGCAAAGATACGTAAATTTGAAAGTTCGTTTATGAGCTGGATCGATCAAGGGGTTGTGGAGTTAGAAGGCGAAGAAAAATCTTCATATGCTTGTTACATTGGTCAACTCGTTTGCAAGTAAATCGCGAGTTCTCAGTTCCAGGCGGACTAGTTTATTCTTACCTGCGCACATCCTAACGCCGAAGCCAAAAGTGGCGGTTACAAAAGGATGGGTATTGCCATGGTGCAAGGGATCCTCTTTATCCGTGATCCATCTTTCCGGGAGGAACTCGTCTGGTCTCGGATAGTGCTCGCTCATGCCCGACATGTACTGGTGGGCGAATAATACTAGACTCTGTAATATCATTAATAGCATCTGGAGTAAAATAATAACAGATTGGTGAGGGGTTTCAAATGATGCCAAAGTAGACCTTTTACAAGATGGGAGGATTCTTATAGATAAATAGACAGATTAATAACATATATGTCGGCAACAAACTCGAACTTTTGTGAGGGATAATGTTTTATATGGGACATTCTATTGTAAAGTTTGTATGAGGTATTGTAGTACCCGTTCTTAAATTGGAATTTATCAATTTCAATTGGCATCGGAAACTATTTATAACTGACTAGAAAAAAATACTTAAACGGACGAAATATACCTAATAAGCTTGAAAAATTGTTAGTCAAGAGATAAAAACTTTTACGCTTCTTTTTAATTCTTAAGTACGATGAATTAAACATTAGATGTAAAAAAAAAATAAACACGTGTCACATTCGTGGTTGAAGTTATATCATTTAATTCATTTATCGTGTCATCGGTCAAGTTCGTATTCATATATCTATGTAGATAGTATTAAATTCATTAGTTTCAATGTCAGACACTAAAATACACTATTTAACCCCTGATAACCCAGATAACTGGTTAATACTGGTTAAATAACTAACGTTTTTGGGAATGTGGTATCCAAGCAGATTGTATTCTTTCGACACCAGCCTCACATTGCCAATGACCACAGGCAACATCCTCCTAGATTCTTTGATGCACGCTCTAAGGTAAGGTTTCCTGGTCTGCTCACTTAGCACCTCTTCTCTGAGCTTCTTCTGCTTTTCTGGATTTGTTGCGAGGAGATACAATGTAGCCAGAACTGTGTTGGATGCCTGTAAATTTAAATTTAATGAGACCTAAGAAAAAGGTGATGAAAGTAAATTTAATTTGTATTTTAAAATTACATCCTTCCTAAATAATTAATATAATTCATTGCAAAGCAGGCCCTTATTTATTTTTACTATGGTATGTATAATACAAAATACATACTGAGTGAGTTCAATTAGATCAAAGAAGAAATTCTCTTCCCTTTTTTTCGGATTATCATCTTTACTTTTACGCGCTTGCGCAGCGTAGACGGATTTCACGCCACGCTGCGCAAGCGCTGCGCCGCGACGCTCCGCAGGGTGCGCGCCAGCCACAACAGTCTCCTGGCCTATAACCGTGAAGCACTTCGTTCATCGAATCGTCTATCTGCATCACTCTCTTTCGTATATGCAAGAGCGATAGAGACGGGACCATCGTTTTGTCGATTTTCGAACTTCGCGGTAACCCACCTGACCGTCGTGGCAGAGAGATGGGACAACGCCCTAATCAGGCATTGGACCTCTCAACACTTACGTTTAGGTACTAATATAATTACCTATTTAAGTTCTAATTGTAATACTAACACTATATGGATTCTTTCGTCCGAAATAAATGCTTTTTTTATTACAATTTTGGTTCATTTTCTCATGTAATCTTCCTCACTTCTTGCACTCTTATTCACATATCTCACATTATTCCTAGGGCATTTATCCCTAATCAAGAAATTGTTCCTCTGTATAAATTCGTTAGGGGATCTACATCTTCTAAATCTTTACAAATCCACTAAAAAACAAATGGGACTGAAAACTAACCGTATCAATTCCTGCCATTAACATATCAGAAGCCATCACACGAGCAGTTTCGAAATCAATTTCCAATAACTTCTCCAAAATAGGTTTTTCGGTATTGATCTCCGTTGAATTCTTTTTTGATTCCTCTATTTTTTTTATTGCTTCATCAATGAAATATTTTGTCAATCTGAAATGGTCATTAACTTAATTTTCTTTCATTGGAACATTGTAAATTTTCAAAGAAAATATAGTCCGTGTGAGCTCTCCGAAGAACCTTCGAGTTTTAGAAAGAGACGTCGGGTATCAATCAACAGTGACACATGAAAAAGCAGAACAGTCAGCAACCTGACCTTTGTGTGTCATCGGCGTCATCGCCGATTCCCGAAGGTTCTTCTAAAAGCTCACAGACTGTACCTATATAGGTTTTTTTCACTCTGCATTTAATTTGCAGTGGCAAAATGTGAAACTACCACTATAAACATATTTTTCTTAGACATTACATGTATAATATATTTTAACTCTCTACACGTTGATACATGCAAAGTCAGAATAAAATGATCTGACTCTAAGTACTCACTTTTCATGCTCTTCATAAATGTTCATCGCTTTCTTAAAGTTGGGTGTTGAGAACAGCTTCCAGAAGCTTGGATTAAAGTCAAGCTTATCAGCAATGTTGAAAATGTCATGTACATTCTGTATCAGCTTCCTAACAGGAGAGTCTGAGGGTAGTGAAGTATCGAAGCAGTTCAGTCTGGTGCCAAGAGCCACAACACCGATGGACTCGAGGGCCCATAGGTTCATTTCAGTGTCCAATTTCTTTGTTATTTGGTTGTTCTCGTCCCGAATTGTTCTCAATCTGTAAATAGAACCCAGGTTTTTTTATAATTGAACGAGCGGGAGCGTAAGCGAAGCGAGTTTTTACAAACGACTTCTGGTTACTGAGATGTCTCGGCTCGGCATTTCGATGGCTTTTTGATTTTGAAAGTTTGTTCGACGATAACTTTAGATGTTTTTCTGATCTTTATGAAAGTTGGGGTTGTAGCAGAGATACATAAAATTTGACAGTTCGTTTATGAGCTAGATCGATCACGGGGTTGTGAACTTAGAAGGTGAAAAAACTTCATATGGGTCTTGTTATATTGGTCACCTTGTTTGCAAGTAAATCGCGAGTTCTCTGTTAGAGGCGGACTACTAGTATGATTACAAGCTTCAGAATAAGTTGGTGGTTGGTTGGTGGTATCCCTTTGGAGTGAATGATATAACTTTAGTACGGTGTTTGTATATAAGAGTTTAATTTAAGTAAACTATGTGTGCATGCAATAACATTTAAGAAGCAAGGAAGATCACTTTTACATTCGTTATCTAACCTTGAAATCATGTCGTTAGAGACTTCTTCTAGAACATCTGTGTACAATTTTATAGTTTTCGGGTGCATCATTATGGGATTCACCTTTGTTCTAAATTCTCTCCAGCTTTCGCCTTGGCTGGAATAAAGATAAGATAAGATAAACGTTTACTGAACTATATTGCAGACCATGGTACAATTCATTTGTTACAATACAAAATATGATGACATGGCACTCTGGTCTTATTTTAGTGTTTTAACAATAAACAAAATCATAGGGACTTTAATTTGTTCTTTCGGGTTCAGAATTGCATGGCCTATTTTTCAATGAAGTGGCAATACAATTCTGAACCTGATGGTAAAATAAATATAAAGGGTCTTACTCATTAAGTCCCACAACTCGCATGGGGTCATAAGTCTTGTTGTATCTCTTGCGATAGTATTCCATAGTTTCCAAGGAAGGCCGCGCTGGGGTGGGGTCTTCGGATCGGAACACCTGTATCAACCAGCAATCAGTATTCTATCAACACAGTCAACAAGGGACGGAAAAACCGCAAAGCAGTTGATATAGTTATGCTATTACTGTGTTTTCATATTATTATGAAAACCTTTTTGAACAAAGGTAAATATATATTAAATGTGGGTTCTGTATCGAATTTGCTTTAGATATAGTCTGACCAGAGTTTGATTCACTTCAAGCATAGACAGGGAGAATCGTACTGTCTTTTTCTAATGCTAGTACTCTCACTACTAAAAACGGGAGGGGTATAGCATGT
The DNA here is from genome assembly GCA_911728535.1 of Pammene fasciana. Taxonomy (NCBI): domain Eukaryota; kingdom Metazoa; phylum Arthropoda; class Insecta; order Lepidoptera; family Tortricidae; genus Pammene; species Pammene fasciana. The sequence continues at coordinate 16,553,804 of OU452291.1, read as the reverse complement.
TACTCTGACTGTTACTGCGCTTTTTGGTTAGCCAGACTATAAATACAAACTGTACCAATTACGGCAATTTTGCCATACAAAAGTTACTCTTTCCCCGTTACTTTTCCCCGCAATTCTTTGTAACTAAGAGTATAAACTTATTAGGCGTGGCGGTAGTCTTCTGGTTCGGCTGGTGAGACGCCGACGCTCGGGCGACGTCGCGTCAACGTCGCGTCGACGTCGCGTCAACGTCGCGTCGCCGCTGCGTCGGCGTTCGGGCGATGACGACGCTCGGAAGACGCTAGTGTGGGGTTAGAAGACCGACGCGGCGTTATAGCATAGCACGCTATGAAGCAGTATTCATTTATGTGCTGGTTTGTTTGATCCATCAAGTGGCTGACTGGTTTTATTGTTGAAATTTAACACCTACTTTATTCATAAGATATTATGCTTTCGTATTTTGCCATGCGGATTAAATAAAACTTCGTACATGTTCCACCGCCTCAGGATCGAACAAGAACACGATGTTGTAAGACCCAAAAATTCCTTTTAGTCGCACTATAGGCCCGTACAGCTCATATAGTCGTTGAGATAATTTTACACCTTTGTACCCGAATAATTGTCCTGTAAAATAAATAACGGGAATACGTTAACGTCGTCCCAATGTCCTATTTTTAAGACGATAAAATTTAGTCAAAAAGTCTTTTACAGAATCTCTTTTTTTTTATTAAGATAGGTAGATACTAGTTTGTCAATTTTTTGCATAATTTCTAGTCGTTCTATTTGGTTTTGTAGTAAAATAACAGTTAGATTGGGTGTATAAGATAGTAAAAATCTCCTATGATGGACGCTGAGATCCCAATGCCATTAGCTAGGGATACACGCACAGATGTGTCCGCCGGATTTGTCCGACGGATATGCCCGACGGACAGATTCGTCCGTGTATGGCGCTAATTGACCACGGATTTGACCACAACTGAATAGCGCCATAGACGGACGGATCTGTCTGTCGGGCATATCCATCGGACAAATCCGGCGGTCACATCTGTGCGTATATCCCTAGCTTTTGATGATTCAAACTCAAGAAATACTTGTGGAAAATGCATACTTCACAACAGTTTGATTTACTTAATTTTCAGTAAAAAAATATTATAAAAACTCTTGCAAATAACTCACCTCCAGGAAAAAAATTGTGGATGGGTCCTACAAAAGGAAGGCTTGGTGGTCCCGGGATTTCATTGAAGGATTTTATATTCGACCCTTGTTCGATCACTGGACAAGCGACTCCACCTAAATATCTGTCAATAGAAGCACACAATTCATTTACTTACAATAAACTGATAAATAATTCTAGGAATACACAATCAGGCCAAAAAATTTCCTCACAATGGGGTTGGCCGGTCGAAAGTTTTTACAGATGGCGCCAGCATAGTTGGTACCTGTCAGTCCTACCACACTTGTGTCAAATTCTTGTTTTTTTTTTGGAATTTTCTGACCTGGATGGGCTAGCCTTTAAGCCAAATCCCATACAACAATACTAGTGACAGGTAGCTATGTTGGCGCCATCTAGCCAAACCGTTGACAGTTGCCAATCCCATTGTGCCATAAAAACGACTCTGACAGTAGTGACAGTTTTAGTACGTGCTACGTGCCGGTTACAAATTTCCACGAGCCATATTTTCACCAAATTTTGTTTGAGACTGTACCTCCTTTGTTACAATAGGTTCATCATTGCATTTCCCTTAACCCATTTATTTGAAGTCAGTGCAGTATTTTTTTCATTCCTTTTCGTTTTGTCTCACAATCCCCCCTGACATCCCTCCAGATTAATTTCTAATACTTTTCTCGTTACATCACTGTCATCCCTTCGCATCACGTGTCCGTACCAGTAGCAGTAGTGTCAGTCTGCTCCTCTTCTGGGAATGGGCAAGGACTGGAGCGTCCGCACTCTGCTTTGGCTCCTGTGTCGGGTTCCTGTCCCATTGCGGTGGGATGGTCATCTTGCCGTCTTTTTGAGGACGGCCTGGTATCTAGTTTGTCCGTACTACGCTCTATGGTTTCAACTTAACCATTCGGTTATGCAACTTTATAAATCCCTATCCTATTACATATATATTCATTATCTATTTGATCTATTATTCTCACTGAACGCATCCATGTTAACATTCATATCTCCTTTCGTCCTTTAGGGCCCAATTAACATTCAGAATTTTGTGGTGTGACGACATGAGCCATGAAGTTTAACACCTTTTAATTTATGATTTTAAGCTAACATGGTCATTAACATTACAAACACTATTTAAAACGGGATATTTACCATGTGAGTTTTTTATTTTGAGCTTCCGATATTTCGGCACAGTTGCATGCGCCATTATCACGGAGTAACTGAAGTTGCTGCGAGTGTCAGTTGTGGTCTACCCACACACCATAGCGATCTACCCTCTTTCGAGTTCGCTTTTTTCGTCCGTTGTCACTGCTACTACTACCGTCCGCATTCTCACTTGGAACTCGATCACGGTTACGACACACTACACTTACGGTATCAACTCGCGCGGTGTTTACCGAAATAGACTGTTTTGGTTTTGAGAACTTACGGATCACTGGATGCCAGACACTTGACAAATGAAAGCCGTCTTCCCGGTTGAAATTCTTATATTTAAGAATTTCGATGGCCTCCTTAACCATCCTGGGTATATAGTGTCTTTCAGTCGAGAGTATCTGAGGGTTGTGCAACTCAATCCAATGGTTAGTTCCCGCTTCCAGTAGATGTTGCGCGATCGCCGAAAGCGAACTCGAAAGAGGGTAGATCGCTATGGTGTGTGGGTAGACCACAACTGACACTCGCAGCAACTTCAGTTACTCCGTGATAATGGCGCATGCAACTGTGCCGAAATATCGGAAGCTCAAAATAAAAAACTCACATGGTAAATATCCCGTTTTAAATAGTTTTTGTAACCTTTTAATTTACATACATACATACATACATACAATCACGCCTATATCCCAAAAGGGGTAGGCAGAGATCAAGGATTTCCATTTGCTACGATCAATGCAGCAAAACGGTTCTCCGTGAGCCACTTCTCGCCCCCGTGAAGAACGAGACGTGATGCGTGGCGAACCGCATCGCCGCCATGCGGATGACTATTAATTAAATAAATCAGCACAGCGTTCTCACGAGCAGTAGGCATCAGAGGTTTCCTTATCCCTTATCCCTTAGTCGCCTCTTACGACACCCGCGGGAAGAGACGGGGTGGCACTATTCTAAAGCCGGGGCCACGCAGCACTTTAATTTAATACATAAAATACATACCTTGTTATATTTTTGGTGCCCATACTCAAAGTCGCACATATAGTACGATGTTTTAGCACCTGCATTTTAGTTCTTTTTAGCACTTATCTCAACAAAACCATAATTTAAATACACTATGTATCTGAACGAAAAGCCAATACTCAAACCCGTTATAGTATAGGACATACTGAGCAACTTTTACTATGAGACCAACCCAGAAATCGTGAAAAAAAAATTGGCAGTTTCATACATTTTACTGGTCTAATGTTGAAATTTCCTATGGGAGAGTCAAATTTTTTTTCGCGATTTCGGGGTTGGTCCCATAGTAAAAGTTGCTCAGCATGTCCTATACCATAACGGGTTTGAGTATTGGCTTTTCGTTCAGATACATAGTGTATACTTAATGTTGAATTGACTGTACAAAATAGACTGCTAACGTTATAGTTTCTAAGAGTAGATTAAATAAATTTGTTAACACTTTTATCTTTAAAACAGTTCTTATATAATTATTACCAAATCATACCCGGTAGTGCATCCGGCCAAGTTGAAAAAACAACAGCGGACCAAGTGCGAGTGGGATACTTTATTTCTTAAGTCTGACATATCTCATAATTGAACCAACTCACCTGCATTTGCCCGTGTTGGGCTGCGACCACGAGCGTTACGGCACGCTCGAAACGTCAGCTAAAAGAATAAAGAATAAAAACAAGCACACTTGATTAAGACCCATTTAATTTAATGAAATGAGAAAATCATAGCCGTGGGGTGTCCGGCCTTAGAATTGTCCCCCACCGTATCGTCCCGTGGTTGCTGTAGGAGTCTGCTAAGGGAATATACCGGGAGATGGGCAGCAGCATCTTCCGAAAGCCTACAAACAATAAACAAAAAAACTGCGCGCACCAACCCGAGAAAATCATATGAGTTTGAATCAATACCTCTCTGTTATCTATTGGTAAAGGAAGAAAGATCGGAGATAAGGGGTAGATGGATAATTTTAGTTGATATAGGTACCTACCACATGCATGCATATAGTTTTCAGTTTACTCAATCGGAGCAAATTGGCTGTGACAGACGTACAGACGTTAATAAATATTATGGGACCATCTCACCAGTGACCCTAATTACGAAACTGTCGTTTTAACTCAATTTAACATTTTAATTGAGATGATTTAATCTTGTATCTTTTCGAGCGCTGGTAGCCTTGCGGTAAGACGTCCGACTTTCAATCCGGAGGTCTCGGGTTCAAATCCCGGCTCGTACCACTGAGTTTTTCGGAACTTATGTACGATATATCATTTGATATATACCAGTCGCTTTTCGATGAAGGAAAACATCGTAAGGAAACCAGACCTAATCCCAAAAAGGCCTAGTTTCCCCTCTGGGTTGGAAGGTCAGATGGCAGTCGCTTTCGTAAAAACCAGTGTCTACGCCCATTCATGGGGTTAGGTCTTCAAGCGGACCCCAAGCCGGGATAAACGCTAGGAGGAAGAAGGAGAGGAGTTTCTTTGAGGATGGTTATCGTCAACCTGTAGCGTTCCGCGTATTTTGTATAGAAAGCGTCACGTGATCCCCGGAGGTTACGCAATGTTCTCTGAACAAATTGAACTGTCGGAAGTGTCGCGTAGGATGCGGAACGCTACAGCGTTATCCATCCTTTTAATATATATTCTTCTAACAAGGCTGGTAGCACATGGAGTCTTATTACCACCATCTTCCTAAAGGCGAATCCATTTAAAAAAAGTTACAAAATAAGTATAACTATGTTAAATTGAATTAATTTACAAATATCTATACATACATTGTGTAACAAAAATAGTGGTGATCCGTTTAAGGGTTTAATTAGTATTGTATAGCGAGTAAGAAAAAGCAAGAGAATTTTTTTTGACGTTTTTTTTTTTTTCATTTTTTATGGGACACGTCGTCCCAGCCAGCCGGCCAACCCTTCATACATAACCATTTTTTTATTTCGCAAGATAATTTTCTTTTACTAGCTTTTCACAATAAGAATACGATACCAATAATGCCCTTAAAAGGATCACCAGTATTTTGTTACACCCTGTATGTATTCGTGGACTAATTAAATTGTACATATGCTTAGTTTGTAATTTTTTTAAATAAATTTATAAAAAAAAGATAATGTTAACGCGAACTTATGTATGTACCTATTCTCCCAACTATCGACACCAATATGCATGTATTTATTATTTAGTCGCATTACAAAATTCACATCAACTAGACGTGTTTTAATTCCTCAAACCAAAATGAACCTTACTGCATACATCATATGGTCCTAACCGAACCGCATAAGGAAAAAGTGCATCGAGCGCCCGCCGGCCGCCGGACTACAGCTGGCCGCGAGAACAAAAGAATGCGATAAGCGAGCTCATAGAAACAAGTTGGAAGACACGAAATAATGCAATTTAGTTACTTACTTAAATAATTACGTTTCAAAACATTGTGTTTACTTGTGTTTTTACGTGGCTAAACAGTGAAATTAAGTTACAAAAATGTCTACGGCGGAACAATTGATGACTGTTTTGCAAGATACAGCAAGTTTACTTCAGAAAACTCAAGTGAATTTAAAGAAATGCGCAAAGGTACGATTAACTAGAGGTTATGTTGAGGCGAGATTGAATTGCATACAAGAGTACTGGGCGACGTTCAAGAAAACACATCAAGAACTTTTAAAGGTTATGCCGCGTGAACAACGAGCAGTGACACAGTATTTTATTAACGAAGAATACTTTATTTACGAAGATTTGTACTTAAACTTAGAAGGCGACCTAAAGGACTTGTTGAACAGCACGAAACAAATCAACCCTATTGCAAGTAACACGGATAACCAGGTGGGAAAGTTACCTCGAATTCAACTTCCGAGTTTTACCGGAAGTTATGAACAGTGGCCTACCTTTAAAGATTTGTTTTTATCAATCGTGCATAACAATGGGTCGCTCAGCAACGTACAAAAATTGCATTATTTAAAAACTAGTGTGTCCGGCGAGGCAGAGGCGATATTAAAGCACGTCCAAGTTACCGAAAGTAATTACACACAAGCATGGGACATTCTTCAGAAGCGCTATGGAAACAAAAAGTTAATAGTGAATTCCATATTGAAGCGGTTATTTATGCAAAAGAAATTAAGTACTCAGTCGGCCACTCAACTGAAATCATTATTGGATACTACAACTGAATGCTTGAATAGTTTACAAAATTTGAACATGGCCACCGATTCCTGGGATCCTTTAATCATATTTCTGGTAGTGCAGAAATTGGACTCGGAGTCACACAAGGATTGGGAGGAGTACGCTCACAAGGATAATTCTGAGGAATTACCCAAGTGGACAGACTTCGTCAAGTTTCTAGAAGCTAAATTCCGAACGCTCGAGCTCATCACCGCTTCTTCATCAGCTCCGCGCGAGAAAACCGCAGTACGCACATTCCATACCAACACCACAGAAACAGAGAAGAATTGTGTCATGTGTAAAGGCAATCACACAATCGCTCATTGCAAAGACTTTGCGAAGATGCTACCGTCAGAGAGATGCGATTATGTGAAAAATAACAGGCTTTGTTACAATTGCCTAACACCGGGACATGCGGTCTTCAAGTGCCGTGTGCCCGTGTCATGCCGTATATGTCGCAAACGCCATCATTCACTCGTACATGTGACCAAGAGCGCCGAACCCGCTGAGAAGGATAATAATGTTCAACCGGCGCTCTCCAAGGGCAGCGAGACAGAAGAAGAACTTCAAGCTTCCATGGCAATTGCATCTTACTACGCAGCTAAACAAGATGGTGCTTTGTTGGCAACTGCAATGGTCAACGTGAAAAGTGAGCAAGGAAACACCATTGCACTCAGGGCTCTGATTGACCCATGCTCAGAGACATCCTTTATTAGTGAGAAGGCCGTTCAATTGCTCAAGCTTAAAAAAGAATCAGCAAGAGCAAATATAACTGGAGTGGGGCCTATAAGTGCGAAATTACATCAAGTGGTTCATTTACAAGTCTCGTCGCAACAAACGTCGTTTACCATGCAGCTTCGGGCCTACGTACTTCCCAAGCAATTGTCTAATAAGATGCCCAAGAAAACTATGAAGACAAGTAATTGGACTCATATACAAGATCTGCACCTGGCCGACCCAAGTTACAATACACCAGGTCCAGTAGATCTTCTCATCGGAGTGAAGCCATATGCAAAGACTATTACAGAGGATACACCTATAATCAAGGGTCCACCGGGTACACCATGTGCTCAGAAAACATACCTTGGCTGGATCTTGTTTGGAGATAATGGTATGGAAATGGATACAGATACAGAAGAGAATTCTTTCGTTGTGATGCATCACCAAGTCGACGTCGATGATTTGTTGAAGACGATATGGGAAGTAGATACAGATACAAAAAGAACATTGACTGAAGAAGAACAAACATGTGAAACAATTTACGAAAATACCTACAAAAGAAATGAAGAAGGAAGATACATTGTCAAATTACCTTTACGGACAGAAGTACCAAAGGCATGCGAAGGAAATACAAGAGAAATAGCAGAAAATAGATTATTACAATTAGAGAAGAGATTCCAAAGAATGCCAAAACTTAAAGAAGAATATGTAAAGGTGATTGATGAATACATTGAAATGAAACACATTGAAAGGGTACCAAGTGAAGAAATACATACAAGGAGTGTATATTTAGCCCACCATGCAATTGTTCGAGAAGAGAAGGAAACAACAAAGACGCGCGTTGTTTTCGACGCGTCGTGCAAGGGAACCAATGGTTACTCGTTGAATGACGACCTCCTTGTTGGGCCAGTTCTACAAGAAGATTTGAGAAGCTTAATAATGAGATGGCGAATGCACGCCGTATGCTTCGTGTCAGACATTCACAAAATGTACAGGATGGTGCTGACCACCAAAGAAGATGCCGACTACCAACGAATTTTATGGAGAAGCAGCAGTGACAATGAAATTGAAGATTACCGTCTCCTGACAGTCACTTTTGGCACAGCTTCAGCTCCATATCTGGCAGTTAAAACGTTGAGGCAGCTGGCTATAGACGAAGGAGCTGATCACCCAGTTGCAGCAAAGATGATCACTGAAGACTTTTATGTCGACGATCTCATGTCAGGGTGTGACACCACGGAACAAGCTATTGAGGCCAGCAAACAACTGCAAGAAGTTATGCGAAGAGGTGGATTTCAACTCAAAAAATGGTCGTCGAACAATATTGAGTTTATGCGAAGTTTGAAGGCTGAAGATAGATCAGCCAATGCGCATCTTGATTTAAACATGGACGGCACTATCAAAGCACTTGGTGTTCAATGGAACATGGGAACAGACCAGTTTGAATACAACCTTAGTCTGCCAGAAATCCACAATCATATTAGCAAACGAACCATTTTGTCTGATATTCAGAAGCTGTTTGATCCTTTGGGTTGGATCTCACCATGTGTCCTGATGGCCAAAATACTGATACAAAAGCTATGGCTAGCACATGTGGATTGGGACGAAGAACTGAGTCAAACATTGAAAGACGAATGGATCCAGTTGAGAGCAGACTTAAGATACGTCAATGAGATCCGTATTGATAGATGGCTAAACACATTGAGTACTGAAGTAGCAAATATTCAGATACACGGATTCAGTGACGCTTCTATCGCCGCTTACGGTGCAGCAGTGTACATTAGAGTAGAAAAGGCGGACGGTACAGTCAAAACGCAATTGATTGCTTCGAGAACAAGAGTCGCTCCAGTGAAGACGGTTTCGTTGCCTAGACTGGAATTGTGTGGAGCTGTCGTGCTGGCAAAATTGTTAAAACAAGTCAGCCGTGCCATGAGAATACCAGCTTCACAAATATTTGCATGGACGGACTCTTCCATTGTGATTTCCTGGATATTTGGCGAACCTCAAAAATGGAAAACGTTTGTGGCAAACCGAGTTGTGGAGATCACAAACAATGTTAGTCAAAGCCAATGGCATCACGTCACTTCAGAAGACAACCCCGCCGACATTGCTTCCAGAGGAATGTTCTTATCTGAATTGAAGGTTTCTAAACTATGGTGGGAAGGACCAGAATGGTTATCAAGAAAGGACATAGAATACAAACGACCTAATGTCACTATAACCGATATAGAAAGGAAGAATGTGATGCATGCAAATCTGAATATACATGAAGGTGTAAATGAGAGAAGTTTAACACAGCAATTCAAAGACTTTGACAATTTACAAGAATTAATACGAACAGTGACACTCTGCCGCAAATTTCTGAACATGAAAAAACTACAACTAGATAATATAAAACCAACTACACATGATTTGGAAAATACCTTGCTTATATGCGTAAGACTTGTACAAAATGAAGAGTTTGGAGAAGAAATAAATAGGTTAACTACAAACAAACAACTACACAAACGGAGCTTGATAAAGTCTTTAAATCCATTTTTAGAAGAAGGTTTATTGCGAGTAGGAGGAAGGCTTAGACTTGCCAATATAAGCGAAGAAGGAAAACATCCATTGATTTTGGGTAACAAAAATAACTTAACTCCACTCATAATAGCCGACGCCCACTTGAAGACTTTGCACGGCGGAATAACACTCATGACAAGTTATTTGAGATCCAAATTTTGGATTTTAAGGGCCAAGAGTTTGGTAAAGGCCCACGTCAATAGATGCCTTGTGTGTGTCAGACAAAGCGCTGCTCCGAAACCTCAGCTGATGGGAGACCTGCCAAGAGAACGAGTCACGCCAAGCAGACCGTTTTTACACAGTGGCGTTGACTTTGCGGGACCATTCACTACCCTAATGTCAAAGGGCCGAGGAGCAAAGACAACAAAGACATATGTAGCAATATTTATATGCTTATCGGTTAAATGTATACATCTGGAATTAGTAGGTGACCTTACATCGGAAGCCTTTATAGCCGCCTTCAAAAGGTTTGTGGCCAGGAGAGGAAAATGCAACCATTTGTGGAGCGATCAAGGACGAAATTTCATTGGCGCCAATAAAGAATTGATTAATGCATGGAAAGAGGCACAATTGGATTTTACTGGAGAAATTGCCGAATCCCTGGCTACAGAAGGTACGCAATGGCACTTCATCCCCGCCTACAGTCCGAACTTTGGTGGTTTATGGGAGGCTGGTGTCAAATCCCTGAAACATCATCTGAAAAGAATAGTCACCACCCACCTAACGTATCAGGAAATGAACACGGTACTTTGCGAAATTGAATCTTGTTTAAATTCAAGGCCGTTGTGTCCAATTGATAACGATGACACGGACAGCATAGAACCATTGACACCTGGACATTTTTTAATCGGCGAAGCACCAATAAACGTCCCGTCGCCTGACTTGAAGGACATTCGAATGAGCTCACTATCACGGTGGCAGCATACACAGAAATTGGTCAGAGATTTGTGGTGTAGATGGCAGCAGGAGTACCTGTCACGTTTACAACAGCGACCAAAATGGTTGAAGAAAGTAGAAGAGTTTAAAGAAGGTCAGATTGTTCTTATCAAAACCGACAATCTTCCGCCTGGAAAATGGGCTCTCGGTCGGATAATCGCTAAACATCCAGGTCCAGACCATATTACGCGAGTGTATAGTGTTAAAAGTGGTGGTAGTGTAGTGAAAAGACCTGTGACAAAACTGTGTTTACTGCCAATAGAGATTAATGATTAATGTGCAACATTTCTATTTTGCATGCTTGCTATTTGTTACAAAATGTTGTTTATTTTGAAAGGACTTAGTAGTCCTTTGGCCGGCGGTATGTTAACGCGAACTTATGTATGTACCTATTCTCCCAACTATCGACACCAATATGCATGTATTTATTATTTAGTCGCATTACAAAATTCACATCAACTAGACGTGTTTTAATTCCTCAAACCAAAATGAACCTTACTGCATACATCAGATAATAAATGGCTATTCTATTTCTGATTCAGTACTAAATGAAAAACTATCTCGGCTGCTTGTTAGTGAACTATAAGAACTTGCCCAATTTTTCACCCAATTAACTCTGGTACATAATAACGATAAATGGCCACGGCTAAAAGGTTATCAATTGTTGTTATTTTAGGCAAATGAAAACGGCTGTCTTCGTATAGAACTTTCCATAAAGAGTAACCCGTTTTTATTGTCTTTAACTGTATATGCACTAGCTTAAGTGCATGTGTACTCAGCGGCAACAAAAACATACGTAATTTTATTTCCTTTTATCTACACCCATATCATAAACCCTCCATGATGCGTTCAAAACCCGCACGTTATAACCACCATAAAAATTGATTGTTTCGTTAGTAGTAAGAACAAATGTCTTATCTGTAACGATGTTATTATTATCAAATAATAAGCAAAAATTCGATATCATTATAAAAATCCGGGTGGGCCCCGCCCGCCGACACAAACGAGTTGGTCATGGCGATGGCGTGCAATCCGTGCAATGGCAGTCATTCAATCATCATTTCGGGTTTATAATATGTGTGTAGATAAAGCAGTGTATGCAACTCTACGTAATTAGGTCTTAAAACACTCGTGTGATCTTATTATGAAACTCACTTCGTTCGTTTCATAAAACCACACTCGTGTTTTAAGGACCCCTATTACGTAACAGTTACATAAACTACTATTAAAGAACAACCATTATTTAATTATCAGCTTAACAGTATAAAATTAAATTTTCGTAAATATATCCGTTAATTCTTTCAATGAAATCACATAACTATGATAATATTTTGTCATGTGTTAAATGCTATTTTTGCCTAGAAACGCAGCCATATTTTACCATATTTCATTTTTCTATTGATGCCGGATATACTTAGTACACGGAAAAAAAGCTTCCGGCATATTCTCAATCTAAGACATTATTATATTATGTTGAAAATATTTCCTCGTGACAAGCATTTATTTCCCTTATCGAAAATAAATTAAAGTTTTAAATATAACGAAGCGAATATATTCTTACAGATTTTCTAGTTTTCTTTTACCTAAGATAATACTTGTTTGATTAAAGCACAATCTCTCTTATTTACTCAATATACTCTTGAAACAATACATTGTTGTATTTCTATTTTAAGAAAACGTTATTTTATTAAGCGAAGAATCATATTTTTGGCAAAGGAAATAAATACTTGTCACGAGGAATTAAATATTTTCAAGAAAATAATACTGTCTTGGATTGAGAATATCCCGGAAGCTTTTTTTTCCGTGTATTGACTCAATGACCCAAGAAGCTTGTTGCAGCCGTGCCACCCGCGTAGTATGAAAAATACCTAAAATTGTTTTTGTCGTCTACCAAAGGTACACTGATATATTTATTGGATTTTAATAACAATAGGTAGTTACAAGGTTGGAGTAGTTAGAGGCGTTATGCACAACACCCAATCTCACACCCATCATCACGACAAAAATGTAAGCGACATTGAGCGCGTAAATGTAGCACAACCTTTATGTAGATCAGATATACAGGCTGTTTAGGTGTCATCGGCAGATTTAAAAATGAAAATGTATGACGTGAATGTAACGGCATATATGATTTTTATATCACTTAGCAAAAATACTCATTGCACAAATGCACAGCAAAAAATATAATTGTACATCAAACCGAAGTTACCAGGGATCCGTTTCTCAAAAGCTTGTTACTTGTAACATAAGCGGATGTCAATATTCGACGTCTTTTGCTAGAAAGGGACTTCCGCTTGTATTACAAGTTACAAGCTTTTGAGAAATGGGCCCCAGGACAAGTGGCGTACACAAAGAGAAGTCGACAAGACTGAAAATGATGATGATTATACTTTAACTTGGGAGAAAAAGTACAACCTGTATAAGTTGCGATCAAGAGCACTTGTTGATTTGACCTTAACCCCTGTTATTTTAAAATGCATTAACCATCAAATAATAAATATCATTTTCATACGATAAACATATAGTAGGTACCTAATGTACCTACATATGTAGTTACATTTTATTATTTTATTCTTGTGTCGAAATATTTGAATCATAGATCCAAACTTTAGGAAAACCCCAGAAACGGCTGAACTGATTATAATAAAACATGTTAGACATACTAGTTGGACCGATTCTAAATGTGTTTTAAAGTTAGAATAAGGCCCCGTGACTTCTTACTGCGTATCCTGTCAATACGTGATAAACACATAACTGTCAAAAATAAAACATGGCGGCTAAACGTGGGCTAAACTAATTATCGTGATTAAATTAAGAGCTCATTTCGATATTGAGTAGCAGTAATATTAAAGACCTTCAAGGAGGTTAAGACATAAGATTATACATTATAGAGATAATGATATGTGACGTTCAGTAAAGGAACCTAAATATCGATTTTATAATTGAAAGAAAAATGGAAAAACTTCGACTTGCTTCGACTACATGAACATTAAAGTCATTAGACGAAATGAATATTTATGCAAAGTGGATTTACGATGAACTGTAATTAGACGAACCGAAATTTGTTGAAAAGTGGTTAGACAAAACGTAGTTAAACCTACATATTCATGCACCTAAATCATTGAAACTTATAATTTTTTTTAGAACAGAGCTGTTCTTTCCCATTAAATCTTGACCTTGGTTTTCGGGACACCCAGTATGTATTACAATTTATTAGCTCTAATGAAAATGGATACCTATTTTCGAGATATTCCAACAGCCTAATGGTACCTTTTGATGTAGACTGTCACGTTTGATACGAACCCGCACCTTGCATTACACGTGACTGACCCGAAGACAAGTATTTAAAGATTAATTTCAAGTAATTACCTCATTATGACTTGACCTCTGCCAGTCGTGATGATATGATTTAAACTGGAAACAATCAACAGCGTAGTAACACGGTTTTATTGATGACATTATGTTTCGATTGCATAATCGTCGACGTCGCCCGGGCGCCTGCGCAGCGTCGACGCGACGTCGAACGAGCGCGCGCGCAGCGTCGACGCGACGTCGAACGAGCGCCCGCGCAGCGCCGATGAGACGTCGCCCGGGAGTTTGACGCCAGCGGACATTGACTCGTCCTTATGTAACTGGTACATAAGTTAAATTTTATTGAACCAAAACCAACATATATGATAATTTTACCAAAAAATACGTATTTGGCTTAATACTATGTGTGTAACAAAGATTTGACTATTAAAAGTAGTTTATGTAACTGTTACGTAATAGGGGTCCTTAAATTAAAACACGAGTTTGGTTTTATGAAACGAACGAAGTGAGTTTCGTAATAAGATCACACGAGTGTTTTAAGGCCTAATTACGTACAGTTGCATACACTGTTTTATCTACACACATATTATAAACCCGAAATGATGATTGAATGACTGCCATTGCACGGATTGCACGCCATCGCCATGACCAACTCGATTGTGTCGGCGGTCGGGCGGCGCGTGCCGGCGGGCGGGGCCCACCCGGATTTTCATAATGATAACAAATTTTTGCTTATTATTTGATAATAATAACATCGTTACAGATAAGACATTTGTTCTAACTACTAACGAAACAATCAATTTTTATGGTGGCTATAACGTGCGGGTTTTGAACGCATCATGGAGGGTTTATGATATGGGTGTAGATAGAGTAGTAGTAGTTGAAGCCCGAAGCCGAAGGCGAGGCCTTAATTCACACGAGGTCGTTATTCCTGTACCCCCCGTGGTACACACAATGTTTTTCATCACACTTGTGAGGAAAAATAAACAAACTTCTCCTTAATTTCGTACTTTTATTGCGTGGCAATAAGTGGCAGTTTAGTGTTGGTACGGTATCGTGGCCGCGCCCCGCCCCCGCGCACCGGCACCGCGAGTGCCCGCCGGCCCCGCGCGACGAGCAACAGAGATGTAACGTGCATTACCGCCCTAGGTCTTAATGAAGGATCTACGGTTCGCAACGCTTGCGTGTAACAACAGCGTTTACGAGCAAGTGAGATGAAAAATTATGTACGCACCACGGGCGGTAATAAGGAAGGCCTCAGATCGCTTGTTTATGGCCCTTACCTTCGGTTCGGGCCACAAATGCCAGCGATCTGAGCCCCTCTTTATTTTACCGCCCTAGGTACGTAATGTACTATTCCCTATAAGTACATATTTTGTATTGGTTGTTTTTGTAATTAATTACTTTATTTTCATTACAGTTCGATATCCAATGTTTATCGTTGCTTAAGTAGTTCCTCGACGGTAAATATCGCAACTTAACATACGAGAGACACAATAATTAACAATATCGTGCAGTAGCAGTATTATTAAAACTTAGAGCAAAACGACGTAAAATAATAAGAAAATAGTGTGACTTAAGTCTATTTGAGCTGGGAAGGTGGATTAGTGTTGTAATAATCGTGTCGATACTCCCGATTCGAGTGACGAGTAAATCGGTATCCGTTATTGATGGTAGAGATGCGATACGAGTTTATACTTTTATCGATGGTTTATATGGTCATGGACTTTAAAATGTTGGGGTTTGGTTTGTTGGTTGGTTTAAGGTTCACTTTATATTGGATATTTCATAGAGTATTTAACAAAATAAAAAATAGCTTGAACCGTAAGTGGCTTAACAAAAATCCATGAGTGTATTTACCTATTTAACTTGGTTTGAAAGAACTTAAGGAATTATAACGTTTTCAAAATTAACGGTTGAGTTAATTTTGGGTCGAAGTTACAAGTTTTATTTGAAAATATTAAGAGATACCTATACTTTATAACATATTATACCATAGACACCATAGTATTCATAAATTACTTAAGAATTACAAAATTTGTTTATAGTCGACTCCCATAAAGCACTAGGTTCTCAATTCGAGTATTTCGTTATATACACGATTCACGGCAAATTTTAATTTCGTTTTAAATCATTAAGGCATAAATATTGTTATGCCAACTGAGTGCTTAACTGTCACATATTTACTCATATGATGATGATGATGATGATTTCATCCTGTTATCCCTCATTAGGGACATAGGGCTCGCAGAAGAGTTTTCCATTTGTCGCGATCTTGAGCGGCTACTTCCAGCTCTTTCCAGTCGAGACCAATTGAGCCAGCCTCCGTCTCAACTGATCGCCTCCATGTAGTAAGGGGGCGTCCCGACCTTCTACTGCCAGTAGCTTGCCAGCGGAGACTCTGCTTGGGCAAGTGGTTGTCCGGTCTACGGAGTGTGTGTCCGATCCATCACCATTTCCTCTTCAGGATTTCCTACTCATATAGGTAATTAATACTAATAAACATTATGACAAAAATAAAACTTTTGTCGTCGTCGATTATATTTCTTAAACGTACACTGGATACCAGTTTGCATGGAAATATAACAGTATTTCACTAATAACTAATATAACAAACAAATATCTTAAATTAATTTCACTTCATACATTTATTATTTTATCGATATAATTATCGTACAGGCACATCACCATAGGCTGACCTTTCACATGCAGGGGTCGAGAACCTTTTCATACTCACCGACAATATGACATTAACTTGTTTAAACTGTATTATTTATAAATAATTATCATATTATACTATAATAATTATAAGTAGTTTCGACGTTCCTATTTACGTACAAAAATAGCTGTTTATGTTAAATATTTACAATATCTGTAATGGAATTTGTATTTTAATGTTTTACATTACTACTATCATCACAATGTAGGCTGAAAGACCTTCAATTCTGTACTAAAGCCTCCTACAGGCATCTTTTCAATGACTGGTTAAATTGCTCAATGTAAAGCCTAACAAGTTACTTTTTAGCCCTGATATAGTGTCGCTACAAATAGCTTAGATATAGCAACAATACGTGTACGTCATGAATAATCGGGACAGTGTGTATTGGCATCGTGCAAGAGCGAGTGAGATATACAATTATGTACTTGTGACTTGTAGAAGTATGTTTAGTACCAAAGTAACTAGTTTATTACAACCGCACTATCAATGTCAGTACCCGTCATGTCAACAACTAATTTCACAACATTGTTTAATGGAATGCTACTGAATTCCTCATCCTTTTTGTGTCGCAAGTATTTTAATGTATTTAAAATTATTTGATTTGCATCGGTGTGAAATTTTTTGGGCATTTTGATTGCAAAATCTATTATTATCCTGAAATGTTTACAATTATTTTCGATTTGTTTACATCGGTGACATTTAATGACTTTTAACGTCTGTTGTCAAAAAAAAATATTGCCATTAAAATAAATTAGTTCCATTAAAAATCCGCAACATGGCGAGGGCTAAAAAGGAACTTGTTAGGCTTTAATGTATTGCTAATAATGGTTAAGAGGCTGACAACACCCGATGACCTTCAAATTGACTTTACTTAAACAGTTTTAAGCTACAACCTACTTGTTTTGGGAAAGTAAAAAAAGGCAAATAATAAGCATCGCTATTCGACAAGTGCCGTGGGGTGCCCGGCCTTAGAATTGTCCCCCACCATATCGTCCCGTGGTTGCAGTAGGAGTCTACTAAGCGAATATACCGGGAGATGGGCAGCAGCATCTTTCGAAAGCCTAAAGAACAATAAACAAAAAAAACTGCGCGCGCCAACCCGCCTGTCAAGCGTGGCGCGTATGGCAAACCCCCCCTTTAAAGGGGAGGCCTATGTTCAGCAGTGGACGTCTTATAGCTGAGATGATGATGATGATGATGATTCGACAAGGCAATGCAGCCAGCCTTATGGGCTGAGTTTTGCTTGTCACTTGACGTAATGCTATTATACTGATGTTTTGTGAGTAGAAAAAATACATGTTAGCATTCATTATTTTTTGAAGAACTTTGTTAATTCTGATACACGATTGGGAGAAATCGGCTCGATGAAAAAAAAACAAAATAACATCTTAAATTAGCTGTAAATAGTCGTTTTTAGTTTCTTGACTCATACGTCTGTAATTAAGGACAAAATTCCAACACACTAATACTAAACTTTATTATTTTATATTTCTCGATAAATGCGTAGTTTTTTTAATTCATAATTTTGCAAAATTTGCAATGAGCTCCCATACTAATCGTGACACAGAAAAAGATAGGGATGGAAATTTAACTATTGTCATCCCCTTAATATTAAGAGTCGCCAGGACGCTCGCGTGAACTCGCATTCCCATACAAACGTAGTTCAGCTCTCATTTTAAAACGACATGCTTTAGAACCACGAAATTTGGCATGGGCATTCTAGTAGTACAGATCTATGTCGGTAATTCGTTTTTGTTGCTAAAAATTGTAACACAAAGAAATTACAGCCAGATACAGATTTACATATAAAACTTATTTTTGCTATATTTTCTTTGTATTACAATTTTTTGCAACGAAAACGAATTACCGACACAGATCTGAACTGCTAGAATGCCCATGCCAAATTTCGTGGTTCTAAAGCATGTCGTTTTAAAATGAGAGCTAAACTACGTTTGTATGGGGTCGCGAGTTCACGCGAGCGTCCTGGCGACTCTTAAGTACCTACACTGGAGTGCGATATTGAACAAATTGCCTATTTCTTATTGACTATTTTTGGTCTATTTCGAAGATAACGCGCATGTTGAAGTTGCAAGTGTCCATAGGCTAAGGTAGCTAGATGCGGTAGAAGAAAAATCTGGTTATCAATATTTCTATATGGACTTATCTCAAAAGGATACAACTATAATTGATGATTATCTTCAAGGCAGGGTCGAAGAGCTATGCAGATGCTCCTGGTATCTCGCTATGCGGTACAACCCTAACCAGAGTTCGGCAATTTAAATATTTGGGTCACTGGGTCACTGAAGACTTAAGAGATAATTGTGATTTGGAGAGGGAACGCAGGTCGCTGGCTGTCCGGTGTAACATGTTGGCTCGCAGGTTCGCACGATGTACACGACAAGTAAAAATCACATTGTTCAAGGCATTTTGCCAGTCTTTTTACACGTGCGGCCTGTGGGTCAATTTTACGCAGCGGGCATACAGCGACTTGCGTATCCAATATAACAACGCGTTTAGGATACTGTTGGGGCTGCCGCGACATTGTAGTGCGTCGGGCATGTTCGCGGAGGCGCGGACTGATGACTTTGCAGCTATAATGCGCAAGCGGTGCGCGTCTCTGCTGGCCCGAGTCCGCTGCAGCTCCAACAAGGTCCTGAGTGCGTTCGCGGATCGCTGGGACTCCGCGTTGCTGCGTAGGTGGACGCAATTGCACGTCTCGCGCCCCCCATAGTTGTAGATTTTATTATAGTTATAGATTTTATTATTTAGTGTATAAATTGATAGCAAGTAAGTACCTACTAACATTAGTAATATAAGATTTTACTTGTATTTGTTTTTGTGTGTTACTAATCAAATGGAATTTATATTCTAAATAAAATATTATTGAATTGAATTGAATTGAATTGAATAATAATAATATAGTAAGTAATCATCTGTTGACCCCGGTAAGCATGTCAATATATTTTTCTTACGAACATATTATTATGTATTTATAAATTAGACGTAACCGCCTTTAAGAAAGGTCACGATCACAATCTTTAAATGTTTGAAAACAAAGGATACGCAGTTTGCTTGTTTTTTCCTTGTATATTACATATTACTATATTATATAATGTAACTTAAAAGATAACTTTACCAAATTTACTTGACACTTGAAAAACAAAAAAAATAAAGTATGTTTCTTTTAATTTTACTCTCTCTTTCAACCGACACCATTTCGAAGGAGGAGGTTCTCATTTCGTCGGGATTTTTGTTTTTTTTTTTTGCATTTTTTATGTATGTTTATCGTATGTTCGAAGACGGCTCGACCGATTTGAAAAATTCTTTTTTTGTTTGAAAAAGTACACTTCACAGTTCTTCCCATTATAACCAGGTTAGGATCTGATGATGGGATCCTGTAGAAATCGAGGGAAATCTTCAAATATTATAGGCACGGCACACCTATAGTATATTTTTAATCAGTATTTCAGGCATTTCCTTTTGGAAAGGTGAAATCTTAGTGAAGGCGGTTCTTTTCAACCGACTTCAAGATTTTGAAGGAGGAGGTTATCAATTCGTCGGGATCTTTGTTTTTTTTTTTTGCTATTTTTTATGTATGTTCACCGATTATTCGAAGACGGCTGGACCAATTTGGAAAATTCTTTTTTTTATAGAGTATTCTTAGTATCTTCACAGTCGGTCCCATTATCTGATGATGGGATCCTGGAGAAATCGAGGGAACTCTTCAACTATGATCCACCCATAGTGATTTCACTTTTTTTACAGTAACTCGGACACTTCTTCTTGGAATAGCGGATCCTAAGTGAAGTCGGTTCCTTTTTTGGTTAAAATTATTATTTTGTTTAAAATTATAAATTATTAGTGTAAATAAAAAGGTTGACGACCTAAGAACGTGAGGTCGCAGCTGTTCGCAACATTTGGGGCACGAGTTCAAGTGTGTTACGTACAATTCGCACTATCACTTCTCACTGTGAGTAATGTCAAAATTACACGTTGGTGTAATGTAATAAATGTTTTATTGTCAGATTAAAGTGTCCTTGAGGCGTTGCAGAATGCAACATTTTGATCACACATGCATACCAAACATAGAGGGAAGTAAATTCCTTTTTACTCCCAAGCGAACAACGAATTTTTATTTAACTAATTAATTATATTCATCTTCTTTGACGGCCTCCTAGCCTAGTTGGTAGTGACCCTGCCTATGAAGCAGGAGGTCCCGGGTTCGAATCCTGGTCAGGGCAGTTATTTGTGTATTTATCACAGATATTTGTTCCTGAGTTATGGATGTTTTCTATGTATTTAAGTATTTATCTATATCTATCTATTATATATATCGTCGCCTAGTACTCACAACACAAGCCTTATTGAGCTTACTGTGGGACTAGGTTGATTTGTGTAAGATTGTCCTAATATTTATTATTATTATTATTTCTTTGTATGTCTTTCCCGACCACGGAACAATGGTGTTCCGGACCTTTGGGAGGCGTATGCGGAGCCGAAGCCAACGCGCAGAGGCCCTTTCGACAATTTAATGAAAAGTGAGGGGTACACTAGGCGGATGCTGCCCCTGCCCGTGTCATCGGACGCACGCAGAGACAGCACCCGCCATGGTGTAAGGACTATTGAGAATTAATGAAGTCTAAAATGTACTAGGCTATTGGGTGAAAAGTATGGACTGTTGAATGGGCTATTGGATGAAGAACCGGACGCCTGCCTAATAAAACGGTATCCAATTTTATTTCCGGCAGACGGTGACTCGCCCTTCGCAAGATGGGCCCCCATAAAAAGCGACATCAAAGATGGCTCAAGGGCAACACCGGTGCGGGGGCTGGGGGTAGAGAGGTGTCACTGGACTTTAAACATATAGCCAACTCGCCACTTAGGTTTCCACATCTACCCTCGAGAACGCAGCTCTAACGACCCCACTCTGGACAGCCGGCTAAGGCAAGCCAGAGGCAGGGGACCTGTCCCACCATCCGACAGGGCACCCCAGGGGCACTCAGGTACGTGGAGTCGCTACTCTCCAACAGCTCGCCACAAGCTGCCCTGCGTTGACTGATTGCGCTGGTGAAAACCAGTGGGCGATGGGGTCGTCACATCCCTACGCCTTTATTATTATTATTATTATTATCTTCTGTCTTCTTCTCTCATTGTATGTGTCTCTTTCTCTTATTATATAGAATCTGGAATAGCGCCCTCTACAAAAGTTTTCACCGGCCTTCCCATTCCATGTTCCATGGGACCAATGCCATAGAAAAAGTTATTCAGTATGACCAATCTAGTCAACTGGCACACCATAGATAAGGGTTTAAAAACCACCCAATTGCGAGTCGGACTCGCGCACGTAGAGTTCCGTACCATCTATACATATAATAAAGCTGAAGAGGGTCGAAAGTCTGTACATGGAAGATATTCGAAAAAAAATTGTCTGGGGATACCTACTTAGAATCGATAACAGAACGCGTTCCAACAGTTTTTAGAATTTTTGTCTGTTTATCTGTTTGTCTGTTTATCTTTTTATCTGTTTGTCCGTTTATTTGAACGCGCATCACGTGAAAACGGCTGAACGTATTTTGATGAAATTTTGTATAGAGATAGCTTAAGTCACAGAAAAGGACATAGCATAGTTTTCATCCCGAAAATTAACCCTTGAGGGGGTGAAAAGGGGGTTGAAAATTTATATGGAGAATTTTTTATCGCTGAAAAGATTGAAATGAAATTTAGTATGGAGATATTTTGAGTCCCGAAAAACGACATAGGATAGTTTTCATCCCGAAAATCAACCTTATAGGGGGTGAAAAGGGGGTCGGAAGTTTGTATGGGATATCAATAACCGCTGAACACTGGAAATAGTTTGAGCTCTGGGCTGGGGAAGGATATAGAATAATTGTTATCCAGAAGTTATTCCTTAAGGGGGGATTACTAATTCCACGCAGACGAAGTCGCGGGCAAAAGCTAGTTATCAATAAAAACTGAAAAAAAATCACGTCTGTTGTATGAGAGCCCCCTTAAATATTTATTTAGTTATTAGTATTTAAAGTTATAGCGGCAACAGATATACATCATCTGTGAATCAACTGTCTAACTATCACGGTTCATAAGATACAGCCAGGTAATAGACGGACAGACGGATGGACCGACAGCCTATTACTACCTATTACTAAGGTGATAGGGTCCCGTTTTACCCTTTGGATACGGAACCCTAAAAAACAGCCTGTATAACGAAAAGTACAGTTGGCAAAAAAAACTGTGTGTTCGCTGATAATGATGGTATATTTAATATATTAATTCCCATTATAATCGTATGCAAAGCCATTGTTTGCAAAGTGTTGCAGCTTGCAATCTTTTTGTATTTTTTATGTATCATCTTGTTAATGATAAGCTAAAGAATAATGAAACAGATTGTAGATTTATTGGTACCTATGTTTATTGATCTCTGTGAGGTAGTTTGTGACATTACAGTTGGGGAACTTGGATTGATTAACCGCTAGTGGTTTGGTGGAATTAAGAATAAAAATCGGTGTTGAAAGTTTTTTTATTTTATACAATCATAATAGTATAGTATGTGCATTCAGGTTTTAGTAGGTAGTGCCTGGGAGAAGAAATATCTATCTGTATCCAGTGATATGGCGCCACATGGTAAAAAGTAGGTAGTAAGTCGCTTATAGTATCTACTTCTAAATTAAGTATTTATTATAAAAAAGTTCCACCTCTTCTTCGATACAGCTAAAATCTAAAATACAGATACGGTTTTTTGGAAAAAAAATGTTTGTTTACAGGCTTGATCTATTTCAAAGTTATACATTTTTCATCATCTCTATTTTAGACATGTGTGGTACCAATTTAATTTTTTTAAACGCGTAGATTTCAGACGAGCGACCACTCTTCGTCAACACTTACTCTATGCTTGCATAAGTGAAGGTTAACATTTTTAAGGTCACCCTCTTAGTACTGATGTCATTCCAATCGCTCTCAAAACTTGAGCAAGTCGTGGACTAACGCGAACCAGCCGTATGAGAGCTTTGGCCGATAGGAAATTTATAATAGGCTACTTTCCAGTAGATTAACCAAAACGTTGACAGACTGGTGGCCGCTTTCAGATGAAAGAAGCCCCTGACGTCCGTTATAGACGGAGAGCTAGCCACGTCAGATATGACACAATAATGAGAGCAACGAAACCCCTCTAGTTAGTTTGCTATACTATGCTTATTTCTAGATCCGGACATCTGGCAGCTGTAAAGTGGTGGAGGTAAAAGAAAGCAAATAACTTGAAGAAAATAAATTCTAGAGTTCTGATTTTGATCCAATATTATGAAAAATTATGTAATTAATTAGATTATATAATATCCAAAAGTTTCGGTTGGGGGAAGTAGTGCCAAATGATGTATAATGTAATTTTTGGTTACTTGCCTACTGTTTTTGTTTGCGCAATAATACACAAAGTTTTTTGTTCTAATGTTAAAATATAGGCCCTGTTCTCTATAAATGACACAACTTCAGCAGTTTTTACCTATTTCGGTATTTATTCATATCATAAGTATGAAACAAACTAATTACAATATGTATAAATATACTTACAAAATTACCTATATAAAACTAAATTAGAATTATAAATAAAACTAAATTAAAATAAGAACAAGAAAAATATACCTACCTACCAACCAGAGTCATAAAAAGAATACCCCATCCTTTCGGTATTACTTTTTTTCAACTTAAAAACTTTGTTGGTCTGTCATTCTGATCTCCACCCATTAAAAGCTGCCAGATGCCCGGATCTAGCAATAAGGATGGTTATGCAATCTAACTGGACTGATTACAAACCTCTCACTATTGTGTCACATCTGACGTGGCCAGCTCTTAGACCATTAGCTCGATGGGTAGACGACGTTTGGAGGTTGCGGGTCACTTTTGGATGAAGATGGCTCAGGACCGGGACAAGTGGAGTAGGTACACAAAGAGAGGCCTATGCTCAGCAGTGGGCGATAAAAAGGCTGTGATGATGACGATGATGAAACTTAATTGTTTTGTTGCATTAATAAAATCAAAATGTCAAAAATACATGGGGAAATCCAGGTGTAACATGTGTGTGCGCTTTAAATTATTTTTTAATGGTTGAAACTTTTATAAAGGAGATGTATATCATATAGTATTGTGACGTCACAATATTAGTCTCCCGTATAAACCCCATATAACCATAGAGTAACTTATATAGTAGAGCAGCACAGCCTAAGAACTTTTTGAAGCTCAAGTCAATTGCGCCCTCTGTCCGAAAGCCCCCTAAAGATACCCAAAATGGAAGAGAAAATGTCACCTGCACTACTACTCCTCTCTTCTTCATCCTACCGTTTATCCCGATTTTGGGGTCCGCTTGACAACCTAATCCCATGAATTGGCGTAGACACTAGTTTTTACGAAAGCGACTGCCATCTGACCTTACAACCCAGAGGGGAAACTAGGCCTTTTTGGGATTAGATCCGGTTTACCTTCACCGAAAAGCGACTGGTAAACATCAAATGATATTCCGTACATAAGTTCCGAAAAACTCAGTGGTCCGAGCCGGGGTTTGAACCCGAGACCTCCGGATTGAAAGTCCGACGTCTTACCGCAAGGCTACCTGCACTGCTACTCCACCTAGTAACAAATAGCGTACTATATGTACCTAAAAACATATATTGGCCACTAAGAAGTTTGTACGGGACGGTGGCCAAGGTTAGGCGACGCCCGTAGCGGCGCGACAGCTCAGCGCCGATGTAGAGACTAGTGGACTTGTAGGGAGGCAAGGTTATTGGAAATAAAACTTCCTTCGTACTTCTTCAGGTTAAGGCACCTCCACTGGAACTCACTTGACGGAACGAATTTACGGCCGCAATGGCCTTTCTTATATGCCAACTTTTGGGCTGTCAACTAGTGACTAATATATCCCGGGAGGGGATGAGCGCGTGTGAGCCAATCAGTGAACGTGTCTATCTTTATTGATATTAACACAGAATATAACAGAATTACAAGCATTTCTCTACTGCTAATATATTACAATGTTGTTATAACTTATTTACTAGGCATTTATACTAGGTGGTACATAGGTATTATGGGGAAAAATAATTTGTAGGACATTTCAACTACGGGGTATCACCTGTCTCTTTTACACATGAGCGCAGAGTGATGGCGTCGTCTCTTTCTCACTAGTGAGTCTCAGCCGGGGTTATTGTCGCACAATCGACAATAGAAAGGTTCCCTACTGTAACGATGTCCACTGTTGTGACAGTGACATGTTATTGTTTCTTTCAGCTGTCAAACGCTGATGCTGTTTCAGCTAAGTTTATTAACGTTGTTGTATTGGAAACACTCGTGTGTCGGGTTGTCTATGGTCGATTGAATAATTATATTTATTTAATCCAAGATTCGCAATATTAATAACAATTGGTTATTTTGGGTTCAATAATTTGTATTAAGTGTTCTGGTAAATTCGGGAGTCTTATTAATCCATTGGTGAATGGTGTAAAAAGAAAAAGATATTATACTCTATGGTTCGTTCTAGATCGATCAAATATGAAAAATCATCTAGCATTCCGAATCGAACCATGACACTAATCGAAGTGTTATCCTTTTTCGCCTAGGTGAGTAAGATAACTTAATCCAAAATGGATTTCTAATGAACGGTGTTGCTGTCTAGTGTTGGGTTTTGACGCAGGATATTGTTTCAGCCAAATTTGTTAACCTGCCGGTAGCGCAGGCGGTGATGCGGACGCTGGGCTGCATGCGGTAGCGTCCCTAAAAGCCTAACACCTCCAGAGGTTGACATCGGTGCAACGAGCGGCATACGCGGGCTCCGTATTCCCTCCTAGGTATGTTTTCTAGATCCTTACTGGACTCTCAATGTCGTGCCAACTAGATTGGGCCGAGACCGATGGAATCCCATTGTGATTGAATTTAATTGTAGAATGTTGTCCATAGGAGGTGTTAAGTTACGGCTTTCTTAGACCATGTCGGGTCAAACTGATGGAAGCTGCATGACGGTGCCTCGCTGTTCCTGCGAGCAGGCTTCCGGCGGCGCTGGAGCTCGGCGTGCCGGTTGTTCAGCGCGAGGGTTCAACGGGTCGCCGCGGGCCGGCGACAGCCGTAGGCCTGCCGTAGTAAAGCCAGGTACCACCCCGGTTAGTTAGTGCGGGACTCCGCAGTGGAAAGGGTACTGACCAATTGTAAGCACAAACCCTGTAGTAATGATGAATTAGGAAATTAGGATTTAAAGAGAGAGAGTAGTGTAAGAGTGTTCACAGCCAATGCTGAGTATGTAATAGACTTTCTGTAAATTCAATAAATATTGTTGCACAACCTGTGATTTTTATTATAAAAAAACCAACTACATTTCATGGCGCCTCGAACAGGTTTGACTGTGCTTACAAGGTTATATCCTTCAGAACTCGTCTGCGGCTGAGTTTTGAATTGGTCAGTAGGTTTCAAACGACAATAATATGAGAGATGTTAATGAGTGCAGTGAATATTGTATAGGTAAAAACACTTGAACTTTTCTATGATATTACTTTTGGTAACTATATTTTGCAATTTAGTTGTGCGCTAAATCTCATCTTTTGAACCTATTGTGGCCTTTTGCCTTTTTATTAGCACAATGTGAAGACTAGTGTACTAATTTAATTATTTAAATAGTGATATAATGTGTAAATTATGGTAACAATTTTGAGGTTACTTATTGTGTCACATGCTTGTAGTAAGTTGAAACTTGGTAATATTTAACAAATAAAATTGTTCTTATGGTGGCACAAATTTATATAAACAAGACTTTAAGCATATATTGTGTAAATTGTGGAAAACTTACATTAGCCATTTATTTTTATTTTTCTAACTTAATTATTGTGAGTGATACAATTGGTCAGAATGTAGTAAAGATAGGGTTATCCAATTTCATTCCATTTGTTACATGAAGATGAGATTACTTTTGGGGTAAAATTTAGGAAAAGGCTGCTTTGTTGACAGGTTCTCACTGGAAACTTGAATATGATACCGGATTTGACTAATAATTTGAAATTTTCTGAAATGGTTACCGGACAGTGTCATTGTGCACTGGCCGTACAACTTGTTTGAGATTTCATTTGCGAACTACATGCCGTCTCCTGGGACGGGACTCATTTGCTCCCGGTAACAGTTGATGGGCAGGTTAGTTATGATGTTGAGATGATGTGTTTGGTAGTGTGGGTATTTTATTTGCGAACTACATGCCGTCTCCTGGGACGGGACTCATTTGCTCCCGGTAACAGTTGATGGGCAGGTTAGTTATGATGTTGTGAAATGATGTGTTGGATAGTGTTGATATTTAATTGCTAACTTCAGGCCATCTCCTGGTACGGGGCCCATTTTGTTCCCGCTAACAGTTGATGGGCGGGTTAGGTCAGATGTTGAGAATCTTAGTAGAGGCTTGAACGGTGGGGTTATGACTTAGCACTAAACCATTTCACAATCAAACACTGACATAGAGTAGATAATTGTGGTACCTGACATGCCTCCAAGAGCAGTGCCAGTATCCACCATTTCTACAAGATCAATGGTATTGTGACGTTTTGACTCTTCGCCGTAATAGACCTCGTAGCTGAGTAAATCAGGACTTTGGGTTAAGTGAGGGAGAACTGTTCGATTCGGAATCACCATTTTTATTATTTAAATATATATGTTTTTTGAATACAATGGGAGCAGTGGACGGCGGACGTGCGGCCTGTGTTACCGCTCACACTCGCCGCGCCAGGTATGTGTCTAGGTTTCCTAGGTAATAATTAAACAACAAAGTTAAATGATTTAATGGTCACACGCTATAAATTAAGGTTTACAGTCCTTATATAAAAATGCAATATGCTTACAGTTTCAGTGCCTTATAACTATCCTTGATCGACCTTGATCTCGTGGATACTGCGGTGCTGTACATGCTCCCCTTTGCTTAGGCTTTCACGACTAAGCACCACAAAACTTCGGGTAAGCGACGCAGTATATAATCGTCTTGATTTATGTTCGCTCCATTGATCAGGAACGGTAGAGAAGAATCAACTTTGATGAGGTCGGCTCGTTCACTCGATGATCGGAAGTGAAGGGCCGGGTGCTGATCTGAGTGTCTCCTTCGGAGGCTCGGAGGACTGGATCGCGCCCAGTGTTTTTCTACGGCGAGTCCTTTTCAAGGCTTTTATCGGGCCCGTCGGGAATCCGTCTGTGTCCGTAGTTACAGGCGGCTTTTCTTTCAGGACTTTTGGCGGGGCAGCCTTGGGCTCCGCCGTCGGCGTCGTGAGAGTAGTGGTGATCGCCCCGCTGTATGTTGGCACGAACCAATCCGTAGGTACGTGAAGTGATGACTGCGTTGGAGTAGCAGTTGGAGGAGCCCGAGTTTCTGAGTTTGTACTCAGGGCTCGTGCGCGCGGAGCGGCGTGCGGAGACTGCGCCCTTTCATGGCGCTCGGCGTCTCGCGCAGGTGCTGGAGTCTCTCGATCGGAGCGTTGTAAGGGCTCCGATGTCGGGAGATTAGCTGGGATCCGGGTCAGCTCTGGTTCGTTCCCGGTTAGGAAACGGGCGCTGCGCTCCCATCTGTTCTGAGGCCCATTTGTTAGAGCCTGCAGGAGTAGCAGCGGCGGTGTCTTCGGCCGCACGGGTTGCGGAGCGGCCCACGGCGATATCTTGAGAGCTGCCTTTGTAGCGGTCCATCGACTCTTGCGGCGTTGACCCGGTGACCTTTCGACGCGATTGAAGTTTTGATTAACGCGGCGACGCGGCGGCGATTTTGA
The DNA here is from genome assembly GCA_911728535.1 of Pammene fasciana. Classification (NCBI taxonomy): domain Eukaryota; kingdom Metazoa; phylum Arthropoda; class Insecta; order Lepidoptera; family Tortricidae; genus Pammene; species Pammene fasciana. Next base: position 16,524,332 of record OU452291.1, on the reverse strand, counting down.
TTCTACTCGCGCACTCGCGTTATTATTAAAATCGGATTTATTAGGCACTCGCGGAGATCGTTCTTTAACTGGCGATTTCACAGAGTTGTTATTCACTCGCGGCGTTTGTTCTTTTAATACGGAACTTGAATCGAGATGCGGTGAACGAGCGCTCCCCCTTGTCGCTGCGACTGAAGAGCGGGAACTTTATTCTTGACGTCCTTGGGCGTCGGTTGGCGCAGCTACCTCCCAATGCCACGGAGATTCGAGGTCACTGACGCTTAGCGTAGCATGCGCCTTGGGTGGAGCCGCAGTCGCCTGGTGTCCTTGAGGAATCACGGCGGTTGCGGGTGACGTGGCAGCTGGCGAATGCGCCGTGGTGACCTTGACCGACGGCGAGCCAGACTGCTCTGTCTGAAGTGGTGTCATCTCGGATCACTGCGTGTCCACCTGTTGTGCAGCGTCCTTGTGGATGACGTGCGCCCTCTTGTTCCGGCGAAGCGTGGGCGCTCGGTCGGACGGCCTTGTGCCGTCACGGCCTTGTGTTTCCGCCAAGGCAGTCCCAGTGTGGCCTTGGTTTTGAAGGTCGACTTCCTGAGTCGACTGGCGATAACCCCGGTCTTCCATATCCGGCTCGAAGGACCAATGTACGGGACGGTGGCCAAGGTTAGGCGACGCCCGTAGCGGCGCGACAGCTCAGCGCCGATGTAGAGACTAGTGGACTTGTAGGGAGGCAAGGTTATTGGAAATAAAACTTCCTTCGTACTTCTTCAGGTTAAGGCACCTCCACTGGAACTCACTTGACGGAACGAATTTACGGCCGCAATGGCCTTTCTTATATGCCAACTTTTGGGCTGTCAACTAGTGACTAATATATCCCGGGAGGGGATGAGCGCGTGTGAGCCAATCAGTGAACGTGTCTATCTTTATTGATATTAACACAGAATATAACAGAATTACAAGCATTTCTCTACTGCTAATATATTACAATGTTGTTATAACTTATTTACTAGGCATTTATACTAGGTGGTACATAGGTATTATGGGGAAAAATAATTTGTAGGACATTTCAACTACGGGGTATCACCTGTCTCTTTTACACATGAGCGCAGAGTGATGGCGTCGTCTCTTTCTCACTAGTGAGTCTCAGCCGGGGTTATTGTCGCACAATCGACAATAGAAAGGTTCCCTACCTATGTGTCTAGGTTTCCTAGGTAATAATTAAACAACAAAGTTAAATGATTTAATGGTCACACGCTATAAATTAAGGTTTACAGTCCTTATATAAAAATGCAATATGCTTACAGTTTCAGTGCCTTATAACTATCCTTGATCGACCTTGATCTCGTGGATACTGCGGTGCTGTACAAAGTTTGTTCTGCCACTTCTGCCACTGCCGCGGCACGCTCGCTCAGCTTCGCGCACCGTTAGTTCGCAGTTCACCTAACACGCTCCTCCTCGCTTTGCTTGTCTTCGCACCTATATTGACTCCGTCATTTATATTTTTGATATTTTTGTAAGTGTTTTTGTTTTAATTATTTGGTAGCAGATCTACTATTCTGATTATACAAATCTGGTGATAAAAGTTTTATATTGGATACAAATATCTATTAATTCGGTGTTTCAAAGTTGGTGACCGTTTTGATTGAAGTGGTCACAGATAATTATATTTACTGGAGGCAGATATTATAATTTGGGTATAAATTAGGTTTATTAACTGAATAACAGAAATTTGTAAAAAGAAGTATAAATACAAGTACTTATACTTATAAATGGCACCAATATATTTATGTACTTACTAGGGATATTCGGGATATTTTGAATAGATTTTTTAATAGTTACGAGTTGGTGTAGGTTACCAACTTAATAATAATTACGGAAATGGAATCTTTATTATAATGTAATAAAAATAAATTTTGAATGATATACCACTTGTCATTCGAATTTCGGAATCCCCTGAATACGCCTGAGGGCTAATTACACTGGTCAACTATATTCGCGTACGCTTGCGCGGACAATGCAATCACAGTGATGTTACGTTCGAAATGCGGGCTATTTGAAAACAATCAAAATGTTTAAGTTGGTATGACAAGGTTATTTTATGTAAGATGTAACATTTGATACAATGGCTTTATTAGAAACATTTATAAACTGAAGCCATCATAAATGTCAGTTAAATTGCTGTTCCATCGGAAATTGTTTGAGTTTGAGAAAATATAGTATAGGAATGGGTTATAGCTTACAGCAGAGGGTATCTATTTTATAGAGACGCACAGTCTAAAAACTTTTTGAGGCTAGTCTGAAGCGCCAGCTGTACAAGAGCAACCCAAAGTTACAGAAAACGTACCAGGAACCGTGCAGCGCTATCTAATAACGAGTAGCGCTACTAAGGTTCCTCAAACTTTTTTGGTAGGTACCTATAGCGAAATGTTTCTACTCAATCAACCAATTATTTTGCATGTGAAATAGAATATATAAGTTAATGAATAATATGAATATGAAGTAATCTTAAGGGGCTACTTTGAAAAATTATAGGTTTTTTCAAACGCTCTAGTGACTAAGCGGGAAAAGGGACTGAATTCATTTTCGAATATATATTATTAGACCTTATTCTCTTATTGTTTTTGGCACAAGCCGAAACACGATTGCTGAAAGTTGCCTCGATAGAAAAAAAAACCGAAGTTGGGTCCTTTTTCCCCTTATTTTTCTTAGCTTACGTAAACTATAAGAGATTAAGCAATGTAACTAAGTAAAAAATATGGTATTCTGGTTTATCCAAAAAGTCACAGAACCAAATTTAGACAAAACTTTATAGATTCGCTTATTTATCGTAGTTTGGTCAAAAAGTCTGATCCTTAAGAGCGCTGCATCTCTTTCTTTCGTGAATGGGAGCCATAAACGTGTCTCTAACGGATGGGCGTGGCTTGTCCGAATCGAGGAATGGCCTTAAACTTAATGTATTTTATTGTGACAGTGACGTAAATAGCGATATTCATTTATTGTAAATATTTTTTTAAGCAAGACTCTCTTACATTTTAATTCCTTGTTGCTGTTGATAAAATGTATTTGTACCTAACTGTCGGATAATCAAATTGTGTTACGTGAATACCTGGAAGGGTAAGATCTAATGACATCTACAAATATAACCTGTAACGAACTAAATCTTTACATAATAAATAAAATAATATCAAACTACGAGATAGCGATTTTGTATACATTACCAACAATTTAAAGTTCGTGTTTTAATTTAGGCTACTTATTTGAATAGGCTAGAAGAATGTTTTTCATGCATGGTATCAATCGATTCGTTTTGTTGTGAGGATCAAATGTCTATATGGGGCCAATTGCCTTAAATCAACATAAAAGACAGGAAAAAGACTTAAAGTCTGAGATTTGCATTTGTTTCTCAAAACGCTCCTAACAAAATTAAAGCCGATCAGACGTCAACGTCACGGCTTCATATTTGCCCTGTTTAAAGTATGGAAAAATTATGAAATTGCGATTTTAACAGTGAAATGTTGCGTTTATGTATATGGTTGCTATACAATTTATTTCACAATAAAATGTTAGAAATCAAATGGTATCATTGGTTTTTTTAAATTTTGTACTTTCAAAAATCGAAAAAATTTGAAACTTTGAAGCCCGATACCTTTGAACGATTTCAATAGATTTTTTTAATGTTTACTTTATTTGGATATTTTGATCATTTTGCATCCTATCAACTAAATTTCATTGCATAATTCAACATGTGTCATCACCCCTATTGAAGGTTTAGTTTTTAGGGATTTATATGTTTTTTTATTGTGGACAATGTGGATGTATAAGTAAATCTCCAAACATAAAATCATTACCAACCCATTATACATATGGTTCATTTGGGTTAAAAACGCTATCCTGTCAATGTCGATCCTCCAATTAAATCATTTTATTCTAGATACATCAATTAAAATGTATAAAGGCCAAATGTACGGACGGCGATTAAGATACTCCAATGTAATTAATTACGTCCACTGAATACTAATTAGAGTGAAGATTCTACAGATATTTTTATCATGCCTAAATACTTGTGCGATATAGATGAGCAAGTTGCGGAAACTTTCCAAATAATTGGAATTTCACAAGAATTATATGAATTTGTAAATTTAAGAAATGAATACTTATTGTGATATTCTCAAAAAAATGCACAGAATTATGACCTACAACCATTTATGTTGGGACCTCGGTAAGTATTGACTTAATATAAATATCAAAGTCAGGTACCTACCTATTAGTAAAACCTGCCGCCATCTTTAACATAATAATTATTTCCTCATGGGTATGTGAAAGTAATTCTAATTTGATGAGAATTTTATCTTTCATATCGTCCCGTGGTTGCAGTAGGAGTCTGCTAAGGGAGTATACCGGGAGATGGGCAGCAGCATCTTCCGAAAGCCTACAAACAATAAACAAAAAACTGCGCGCGCCAACCCGCCTGCCAAGCGTGGTGCGTATGGCAAACCCCCCCTTAATAATGGTCCAAAGGAGAGGCCTATGTTCAGCGGTGGACGTCTTATGGCTGATATGATGATGATGATTATTATTATTATCTTACATATGTACTTACTCTATTTGGGGCTAAATCTTGCTATATAAGGCGGTTAGCAACATCACTTAACTTTGACATTTATCTGAGATAATTTTAATGGACCAATCATAAATCAAACTTCAAAGACGTTCAATTTCAATGCAATTACCACTAACACAAAAAATTATAAATATTTCCGTAGATCAAAGTAGTTTCGTACAGAGAAGTTGACCTTTATTTGGCGTAAGAGAAAATATACATATTAAGGAATTTTACATAAAGAGTTACAGATTTCAAAAAACATTGTGCGGTTTTATGAAACCACGATGCAAGTGAAACTTTACTATGTTAGCATGGCGCTTAGAAATTGGTGCCCAATTGGTTTGTCATGCTAGACGTACAGAGCTGGAATGACTTGCCAAATGTAATTCATTAAATATAATCGAAAAATGATTCTAAAATTTAGAAAAAATTAATTGGTCCCACGGGCTTTGAACTCTCGCTCATTCGATCGTACGTCTCATGCCATACCAAGTGCCACCGCTGCTGTTACGCAAAGATGCGAAATATAGATTTGTATACCGCGGTTGACTACCAATCATGCCAACATGACACGAACCTTATTGCTTATGAAATAAGCCTCACCTTGCTATAAACGAGAATCTACGTTACAGCGTGTAACGCGACATGCAGAAGACAGGCTTTAAAATTTGAGGCGATGGAATAAAAGTTTCACTTTAAAAAGTACCCCAATTTTGTACCTACCAGTTTTAATGTGGTACATCAAAAGGTTATTAGGTTGATTTGGGGGAATAAGAAAGAAAGAAAGAAAACATTTATTCATGACAACACATACAATGGAAACAAACAGAAAGAGACATACACTTGTCACGAAATGGTTGCACCTCAGCGTTAATGATGAATAAGATCTACTAAGCAGCAGCGGCGGTGGGTCAAACATTTTCTTAGGCAAGCTGGTGCTGAATTTTGCTTAAAATTTCTTCATGAGCTGTAGGAAAACTGCTCAGGCGCCTGAAACCTAGGCAAGAAGACGGGACGTGTTTTATGGACGCGCCGCCACTGACTTCGTTGTACAGATTGAATACCTATTGTATTTATTTTAAAGACGTAGGTATAAAGCCTAGGCGATAGTGAAGTGATCCTGCCTACGAAGCAGGAGGTCCCGGGTTTTAATCCGGGTAAAGGTATTTATTTGGGTGTTTATCACACAAAGGTAGTATTTATTCCTGAATTATGGTTATTTTCTATGTATTTAAGATATTAAGTTATTTATCTATAGGTGTCTACTGTTTATCTATTTATTATTATTATAAGTTTATTTATTTATTTAGGGAAACAAACAGCATATAATAATACAACAAGGTAAGCATATAAGTAAAAACATAAGCTAATACAGTTTCCACTTATAACTAATACAGAATTCCTTTGCTCTGAATTTTTTTACATAAGAGAATTTCTACAAAGAGTAGATTATTGCTTAGTACCCACAATAAAAAGCCTTATTGACCTCACTGTAGGACTAGGCCGGTTTCTTCCATAATATTTCATATTTTTATAATACAAATTTTAATGTATATACATTTTATTCTTTTTTATGGAACCCAAAAAACTACAAATATCATTGAATCTGCGTAGTTGCCCTATTTCAGAATTGAAGGCTAAATTCTAATGGTTTGCTCCAAATGATCGGTCATTAACGATTATTATAAACGAGTTATAAATTACATTTCCGTCGGATTCCTCCGTTTGATGTTGTGGGTACAGATGAACAGGTAATTGTGAAGGTTGCGAGCACAGTGGAGAGATTAGCGGGAGCGGAGAGCGGAAAGTTAACGTCTAAGATTTTCAAACTGGTTTTAAGGGCGAGCCAAACCGGCTGCGTGTGCGTAGACGTGCATGTTCAACTATGTTGTAAAATAAGAATTCTCATAAGACATGTCACACTGCACGCGCACGCGCACGTCACACAAGCGGTGTGACATTGACATGTCTTATGAGAATGTTTATTTTACAACGCAGTGGAACGTGCACTTCTACGCAGACGCAGCAGGTGTGGCTCAGCATTTAAGTACTTCAATTATAACCTGGAATGAGACATTGAGATACTGTTTATTCCGAAATTCACCCCCGAACGATGTAAAATTGGTGTTTACAGCAATGGCAGCAATAAGAAGGGGCCTGGACGCAAAGGACTTTACGTCAGTCTGGGCGCTAAGTGAGATTTACCGCCCTAGAGCGCAGCGGCAATTCTCACTTCACACCCACGAGAAGACGTAAAATTATGTACGCACCACGGGCGGTAATAAGGAAGGCCTCAGATCTGAGCTCTTCTTTATTTTACCGCCCTAGGTACGTAATGTACTAAAATGTGTTCCTATCTAAGTATACCTGGAAAGATGGAAATAGCATTTTTCATAGAAATAATTCTAAGCTGTCCCCACCATTGCCATACTGCATGTGATCGAGGCGGGGACGGACACCTTAGGTGATTATCACACTGTCGCCGCGACCGCGTGCGGCTACGGTGTGCAAGCGTGCCAGCGCTATACACGCGCAGAGTGCTATCTCGCTCACGCATCGGCGCCGCATGCGGAAACTGCAGCAGTGTGAAAGACGCCCTCTACTGGACCTTAGAATGAAGCCGCTCCGCTCATCACTGTGCGCTGTACGCTTGGAACTAGAGCGACCATCTCCGCTAAATGTCACAGCCTTGCGCGTACGCATCGCGAAAGCTGCGAAGTGCGAACCTCTACTAAAACATTAGCTGGATATTTTGTAGTTATCCACTCCGGTGGACCAAGATATTCACTATATCACTATATTCACTATTCATCTCCGCTAAATGTCACAGCCTTGCGCGTACGCATCGCGAAAGCTGCGAAGTGCGAACCTCTACTAAAACATTAGCTGGATATTTTGTAGTTATCCACTCCGGTGGACCAAGATATTCACTATATCACTATATTCACTATTCACGCTATCACACTGCTGCGGTTTCCGCGTGCGGTGACGGCATGCGTGCAAGATAGCTCTCTCCATTTGTTTAGCACTCGGCTATCTCGTTTACCCATACAGTATGATAACCACATGACATGAGTCCGTGTAAACCGTAAAGTCATCACTCCCCAACAGCTCGCCGCAAACTGCCCTGCTGGCTTTTATTATGTTTATCTACACGCATATCATAAACCCTCCATGATGCGTTCAAAACCCGCACGTTATAACCACCATAAAAATTGATTGTTTCGTTAGTAGTTAGAACAAATGTCTTATCTGTAACGATGTTATTATTATCAAATAATAAGCAAAAATTCGATATCATTATGAAAATCCGGGTGGGCCCCGCCTGCCGGCATGCGCCTCCCGACCGCCGGCACAATCGAGTTGGCCATGGCGATGGCGTGCAATCCGTGCTATTGCAGTCATTCAATCATCATTTCGGGTTTATAATATGTGTGTAGATAAAGCAGTGTATGCAACTGTACGTAATTAGGTCTTAAAACACTCGTGTGATCTTATTATGAAACGAACGAAGTGAGAGAGAGAGACTCGTGTTTTAAGGACCCCTATTACGTAACAGTTACATAAACTACTATTTTATTTAAATCTCAACTACTGTCATTTTATTGCGTTTCATATTGGATATCAATTTCTCGTTTATTAGGTAGTGTGACATGTCACGTGAACATACGGACTTCAGGGTGGCTGGCAATATTTCATGTTTGTAAGAGCTTATTATACGATTATTGTGATTGTGATCCATGAAGCAGGAGGTCCCGGGTTCGAATCCTGGTCAGGGCATTTATTTGTGTGCTAATCACAGATATTTGTTACTGAGTTATGGATGTTTTCTATGTATTTAAGTATTTATCTATATCTATCTATAATATATATCGTCTCCTAGTACCCACAACACAAGCCTTATTGAGCTTATCGTGGGACTAGGTTGATTTGTGTAAGATTGTCCCATAATATTTTTTCTTATTTCTCCTTATAGTCCATCATCTGAAGAATTTTCAATCGGGATTCTATGACCGTTTTTTTAACTGATTAAATGGCTGCTGCTCCTCAACCCATCAACGGAGTGGCAGCTGATCATCACGAGGCTACATTATACATCGCCCAGAACCACTTCACAAGTTCCTGGCTTACGGTCCATTATTAATTAAATTAACAGGTGTTTTGTGAATAATCTCAACAACACATGACGAGTCAGAAGTGATTATCTACAAACTTGGCCAAGTCTAAAGTTACAGTGGCTAAAATTGCGATAATCTCCGTAGTCCTTACATAGTTGATACATTTATTTCACATCACATTCACGGATACATTTTTTGTATACTTTTAAAGTTCAAATGTTACAAAACTGTTTGTTTGACAAGGGAATAACGCCCTTAGGGTTCGGGTTTAAGGTTGAGAGATTATAACAGGAGGTTGCAAAGTTCAGGGCTTGCATTATTTTGTTTGTTTTGATTTCCAAAATAATATCAATATAATTGTTGCACTTACATACAAGGAGTTTTTTCAATAACATGCCATACTGTGCGAGGTGATTTGGTAGGCTTATACTAAACGACTTTTACTATGGGGCCAACTTCAAAATTGCGATTTTTTTTTGTCTGTTTCATACATAACGGGCGATCAGACGTTAACGTTTCTATGGGGACGCCAAAATTTATTTCGACTTCGACTAACGATTCAAAATTTATTTCGTCTTTTGAGACTTCGGGGTTCCCATTGAAATAGTTGTCATGACTCATGATCACCTCCCACAATTATTTATTTAATCGTATGGTATAAATCGTAAAAATTCAGTCGAATTGAGAACCTTCTCCTTTTTTTAAGTCGGTTAACCATACAATTGTTCTTTATAATAAGACACTCTCCCACATATGACTAGTTATTGAAAAACACCCGGTATACATATTACCATTTTAATAAAATTACGTTTTAAAACAAGTTAACTTCGAGATTTACGTCTTCGAGATAAGTGAAGAATGACAAAGAGCGCTGGTGGTGAGACGTCAGACTTTCGATCCGAAGGTCTCGGGTTCAAACCCCGGCTCGTACCACTGAGTTTTCCGGCATTATACATCCTCTTTGTTAATAGATATGTCGGCGGCCGATCGTAAAATCAGGCAGATCGTAATGTTCCAGTAATCGTTAGTAATGTAATGTTTTAACAATAGTCACATTAAACCAATGTATAGGTAGGTTAGGTTCGTTAGATGGCTTCAGATGCCCGAAGGGCAAACGGCCCAGAAATAGGAGCCCCGCACTCAGGGAAGGAGTCAAAGATTTTCACGTTTCACGATATGCCTAGGAATTTTACGATATGCCGGATTTTACGATCGGCCGCCGACAGATATACTATGCCACGTGCATTAATAGAATAAGTAAGCAATCACGCAATAGTCTGGTAAACAGTTACTTACCGCATAATATAATTATATCATAAAATTATGCGCGGAACCACAGGCTAGTAGAACGCCCAGTCAGCTTAGAAAATAGAACGTTTACGTGAAAATTAACACTACGTTGATTACGTTTCTTAATAGACAATTAATATTAATTACCATAACGACACAGTTTACTATATCATGAACAATAAGGCGATTATCAAACTGGCGCCGCAACCGCATGCAGCGACGGTGTGCAAGCGTGACAGCGCTATAAGCATGCAGAGCGCTATGTGCAGCAGTGTGAAAGCCGCCTAAGGGGAAAAGTTTGAGAGTTTTACATATATTCTGGAAGGGACAGCAACGCGTTTGTAACACCCTGTGTGCTTGTTAATAAAATATCTCGTTTTACTTGTTTGTTGCGAAATAAAATATATGTCAAGTATACACACTATACAGGTTCAAGTATACACACTATTCAGGTATGTTTCTTGTAATAGGAGCAATAAATTAAAGTGAAGATTCTACTCCTCAAACAATAAAACTTTTTTTCAACAACTTAAAAATATATATTTTGTAGATTGTATATTTTTCATACATACTAAATTGTATTTTCCCGGTATGACAGAGTAGTATTATTAGGAGTAGTAGGTTGGCAAAGTTGACTTTTGATCCTGTTAGACAGGATTAATAAGCATCAAACTTTTTTTTGTAAATTACGTTTTTTTTATACCGTCCTGTTACACGAGCAAAAAATTAAAACGTAGATTGTACTCCTCAAAATAAACAACGTTTCCGATTTTTAGTACAGTTTAAAGTTTACCTGAACACGCAATGTATCGCGAAATTGATTATGTCAATTAGATGGATTTTAACGTACATTTTAAATAATATTTAGTTGAAAAAGAGGCAATTGTTGAACAATATTTTTATTGAGTAAGGAGTAAAATCTACGTTTTAATTTTTTGCTCGTGTTACAAGCCACACACTTACCAAACCGAACAATCTCTAAGTAAGATAAGGACTTCTGTAAACAGATCTTTATTGTTTTATCGGATATAACAAGCCTACTAAATCGAATAATTATACATGATCGCATAGATTTGACTCATCTCCGCCCATCCCATATAATCGTGATTAAATCCAAACATACTCTTAGAAACATAAAGTCATATGTAACCAATAACACAACACACAACACAATAACACAATGGGATCCCATTACTAAGGGCCGGTTGCACCAAACTGTCTGTGAAGGTAAACGTAATCGTAAAAAAAAACTTGTATAAAAAGTTTGACAGTTTTCTATGGGATGACAGCTCCGTCGCCATATTTAACGTTGATGAGTCTGTTAATTGTGCGTGGTGCAACCCACCCTAAGACTCCGCTATCCGCGATAGATAGACAGTTGAAATTTTCACAGATGATGTATTTCTATTGCCGCTATAACAACAAACTAACTAACTAACTATTTTGGCTCGACGATCCAAAGAGAATCTTGGCCTCCGAAATAAGAGCACGCCACCTATCCCGATCCTGCGCGATAACAACAAATAGGTACTAAAAACCAGCAAATTTAACCAGCAACCTTAAATAAATATTCAAGGGGGTTCCCAATTCCCATACACCAGACGTGATTTTTTTGCCGTTTTTACTGAAAATGGTACGGAACCCTTCGTGAGCGAGTCCGACTTGCATTTGGCCGGTTTTTTTAATCTACCTCTATGGAGGTGAAAACAACAACTTCTATTTACTATTTATTACTCATGAGGATCAGGGGGATCAATGTTACTCTGCGTCCGTAGGAAACACCTTCGACAACCCTACACGTGATCCCCGGGTGGTACTATAAGAGAAACACACTTGGCAGCTGCACTGTCCCACCTGGACCTCGCAGCACTCACTGGATTTTCTTCACCACCCACTTTACTACTACTATTACCACCTGAAAGAAGAAATGCCTATCTGTATCCAGTGACGAGTATCATCATCATCATCATCATTTCAGCCGAAAGACGTCCACTGCTGGACATAGGCCTCCCCCACTGAACGCCACAATGACCGGTCCTGTGCCACCCGCATCCAGCGGACTCCAGCGACCTTCACCAGGTCATCAGTCCACCTTGTAGGGGGCCTACCAACTGCTCGCCTTCCGGTGTATGGTCGCCATTCGAGAACCTTAGTGCCCCAACGGCCATCGGTTCTCCGTGCAATGTGCCCTGCCCATTGCCACTTAAGTTTAGCGATCCGACGGGCTATGTCGGTTACTTTGGTTCTGCTACGGATAGTATCGTTTCTGATACGGTCACGCAGTGACGAGTAACCATATGATAAATAAATAAATAACTTAATTGCTGCTGCTAACTGTGTGCTGCTGTGTGTGTGTGTTCTAAACTTTTTATTACTGTACAATTTTATTTTTATTTTTGGTGTAATAAAGAATATTGTATTGTATTGTATTGTAAGTCAAATGTTTAACACTCAATGCTCATACGACGTTTTTGTACTATATATGGCGAAGTATCCAACCGCCCACACGCATTGTAATCTTCCCATCTGTTTAGAGATGCACAAACAGACAAATTACTGCTCAGTGTGACTTGCCGTGATGGTGATGGATATGATTAGGTATTCAATAATATGTAATTTCTTGTTTATGCTAATTTATGATCGTGTATTACATGCATTATGGTTGATAGGTATTGTTAAATGCTACTAGCTTGATTATGAATTATTAGTATATTTCCTGTATATAGGGCTATGCCTTATGGGATGGATACATTTACCAACTTTAGTATCTTATTGAGTACAATACTAGGACCCCAAAACTGTCGAGAGACGGGATATAGGTACAGTGGGCCAAGAAAGTGGTCTACCAATTTTGACAAAAGTTTCTGCGAGATCTAACGAATCGGTAAGGCTGACTTATCTAACGGAGATTAAAACATGCATGACCTTGTTGTCTCATGAAGTTCAAACGAAACTCAACCGCAGGGTGGTAGACCGCATTTTTGGCCGACTGTACATGATGTCATTACTCAGGAGACATTCACCTATGTACGTCCCCGTCTCTCGACAGTTTTGGGGTCCTACTGTCGTGCCCAACAACATACTAAAAGTTAGTGACCGTATCCAGTTTTGAACTATCACTTAGGACCTCTCCCATAAGGGAGGGTACTAATAGGACACTTACTTATCGAACTCGCAGAGCGTAAGCGAAGTGAGTTCTTAAAAACAACTACAGACCGAACTGTCATCTGGCTACTGGGACGTCTCGCATTTGGATGGCTTTTTGATTTCGATAGTTTATCTGACGATAACTTTAGTAACGTTTTTCTGATCTTTATGAAATTTCTTGGGGCTGTAGCAGAGGTACATACAATTTGTAAGTTCGTATATGAGCAGGATCGATCCAGTGGTTATGGAGCTAGAAGGAGAAAAAAATTCTCCTTAGGGTCTTGTTATATTGGTCAACTCGTTTGCAAGTAAATCGCGAGTTCTCAGTTCGAGGCGGACTACTAGTTACTATAGATGTACCGCTCAGCCGTTACGTATATTTATTTACGATGTTGTCAATGCCATAATAACGGAACAATAAACAAACCTAGTTACCGATTAACCTGGTTTCCGATGATTATGGTTAAACTATTGTTCGTCATTGAATGGCTCTTAAAGAAAAAAGAAGCTGTTATAAATACAAATAGGAAGTATCTTCTGCAACCAGTTTACATAAAACTATAATAGTTATAATTATGAAAGTGTAACAATGCAAATTAGGTGCTAGTTTTACGAGTATTCCAGTCGTACAATCACCGGCAAAAGTACCGGCCGTGGGGTGCCCGGCCTCAGAATTGTCCCCCACCATATCGTCCCGTGGTTGCAGTAGGAGTCTGCTAAGGGAATATACCGGGAGATAGGCAGCAGCATCTTCCGAAAGCCTACAAACAATAAACAAAAAACTGCGCGCGCCAACCCGCCTGCCAAGCGTGGCGCGTATGGCAAACCCCCCCTTAATGATAAAGGGGAGGCCTATGTTCAGCAGTCGTTCAGGACGTCTCATGGCTGAGATGATGATGATGAATCACCGGCAAAAGTATCTTACTACATGAAGGCTGCAAAAATATGTGACACGCTTTTATTTGTGGGGCCATAAGAGCGTGTCACATATTTTTGCGGCCTTCATGTAGTAAGATACTATTGCCGGTGACTGTACAAAGTTAATCACTTAGACAATGAACAGAGATAATCATACTGTCTGTTTCTTACGCTACTAGACTATAATATAAATATTTCTTCTACTCCTGCATTCTAATTTGCCACAATACTCATACTAGTACATTACGTACCTAGGGCAGTAAAATAAAAAAGGGCTCAGATCGCTGGCATTTGTAGCCCGAACCGAAGGTAAGGGCCATAAACAAGCGATCTGAGGCCTTCCTTATTACCGCCCGTGGTGCGTACATAATTTTACGTCTTCTCCTGGGTGTGAAGTGAGATTTGCCGCTGCGCTCTGGGGCGGTAAATCTCACTTAGCGCCCAGAGTGACGTAAAATATAATAACACTGTTGCCGGGGCCCGGCCGCTACCGCCAGGGGCGCGCGATTTCACGACATTGCCATCTTGGTAGGTACAACGAAATCAACCGATGGATCAAAAACCGCAATGTATTAAAAATCGCAGGTGACTAGTCGCTTACATTTGTAGAGGCCTTAACTTATTAAATTCGTCGTTTTTGTCTAGACATGACTAATTGTTTCTAACAACATACGCATAATAAATTCAATGATATTGTAATTTTTGCCCTTCAGTCGAAAACATGCATTTCTATTGAGACGTAACAATAGTTAATTATACCTGCGCCCGCGCCGACGCAAGGATGCGTGAATCATTGTGATGGGTGGAATGTTTAGCTTTTTCAAGTTAGGAAGTTCTCGAACGTTTCCTTCTCACACTTTATATATCTAATGGAAACGATCCGGAGCTTTACTGACATCTTGGATACTGTGCTTAAAAACGCACTGAGCTTTTAAGCCCATAAGACTACATAATTGTAATCTTTTTCCTTATATCGAAAAAAATGTAACAGTTAACAATTTAGTTACATAATTGGCTTTCCTTGGATAGCTTGGAGTTGGAGATAATTATCATGACGGGAAGTTTTGAAGGCAGGAGACTTAGAGCCTCCCCCTGCTAGATGGTGTGCCCAAACAGTAGTTTGGGCACACCATCTAGCAGTGCAGTAGCACTCATGCAATTAAAACTGCACGAAGCCATGCGCTTAGCGAGGGATAGAAATCATGGAGGAACCTGGTCTTCAACAAAAGGACATGTCACGATCCTCAGCACTGTGGAAACGACTGATAACTAAGCACAATTTGCACCAACATATAAGGTGACAAAAATGCGGGTTATCCGTTTAAGGTCATAATTGGTAACGTATATGATGAAAACGAAAGAAAAAAAAATCGACAAGAAAGGTTTTATATGGAGAGTTGGCAGAAGGGACGACGCCCCATACAAAAAAAATCCGTCGAAAAAAAATCTCTTCACTAGTATTTTTGTTACACCCTGTATAAGGGTTTAAGAAAAAAATTAGGCTTTAAAGTCCATTTTTTTATAATGCCTTCAGTGCCGTCGCGATTCTAAATGGAAATCACATAACAATTTTCAAATAAAAAATGAATTAACAACAACAACAACATTAACAACATTAATGAGGTTTATTGTTTCTGTAGTTTTATTGTGTACATATTTAAATAAAGAAAGTATCTAGTTATTAATAAATAAATATTTTTCATATATCTATTAACAACAAAGTAAAAATTTGCCCAAATACTTATCAGCCGGGTCACGGTCTCGGGTCTAGAACATAGTAAGGCCTAGGTCTTATTTTATTTCATATCTATTTAACTTTTCTTCAGATTAACGGAATTACATGCGCCTGAGAAATTTCAAGTGAATCTGTTAACTAGAACTCGGTCAATTGTCTATGACTCGCAAGAATTACGAACATACTAAACACATATTACGTAGTCATTGTTACTTGCTTAATTCTTATCATAATTATGGTAATTGATACATTTTAATAAAAGAAAACAGTTGCTGCTACTACATAGTATTATCAGAGACTATAGAGATATAGACGACCACAGCCTAACAACTTTTTGAAGCTCATGTCGATTGCGCCATCTATGTCAAAGCCCCCTGAAGATACCGAATATGTAAGAGAAATGTCACCTGCACTGCTACTCCACCTAGTAACAAATAGCGTACTAGTAGTACACTAGTAGCTGTTAGGCTAATAGTTCTTAGGCTGTGGTCGTCTATATCTCTATAGTCTCTGGTATTATTTATATCCGTTATTTTTCATTATTTTTACTAATTTTATAACTCCAAATACATTAATAGTATTAAACAAGAAAATATTAGATGTTTTAAGTGGGTATTACGCATTATGAACAAAAGCTTTGGAAACTAAAACAAGAGTGGTTCTGGGTTTTTTTGCCACTAAATAAGACATGAATCAGGTTTAAGGTCATTCGGCGAAGACCCCCAGTTGGCGAAGATCGGATAGCAAGCAATTACAGCAAATTCTGCATAGCTTTTTTTACGAAATGGTAAAACTGTTCTAGACCAGCCCTACAACAATTTTACCATTTCGTAAAACAAAGTTATGCTGCATTTGCTGTAATTATTTGCTATCCGATATTCGCCGACTGAGGGTCGAATCTTCGCCGAGTTGACTTATAGACGGAGAGCTGGCCACGTCAGATATGACACAATAATGAGAGCAACGAAACCCCTCTAGTTAGTTTGCTATTAGAGTTCTGGATTTGATCCAATATTATGATTTTTCATGTCATTAATTAGATTATATAATATCTAAAAGTTTCGGTTGAGGGAAGTAGTGCCAAATGATGTATAATGTAATTTTTGGTTACTCGCCTACTGTTTCCGCAATAATACACAATGTTTTTTTGTTCTAATGATAAAATATAGGCCCTGTTCTCTCTAAATGACACAACTTCAGCAGTTTACCTATTTCGGTATTACTTTTTTCCAACTTAAAAACTTTGTTGGTTATTCACTCTGATCTCCACCCATTAAAAGCTGCCAGATGCCCGGATCTAGTAATAGGGATGGTTATGCAATCTAACTGAACTGGTTACAAACCTCTCATTATTGTGTCACATCTGACGTGGCCAGCTTTTAGACCAATAGGTCAAATGTCATATATTTATGTAGGATATTTGAAACCATCTAGCGACTATTTTCTTATATTTAAAAAGGAAATCATTAACTTTTAATATTCACTTATGCATGTAACTGTCAGTTATTATTAAAACTTCTGTGCATCACCCAGCAAAGGTCATCCAAAGATGGTATTGTGTTGAGGAACGTATTAGGAGCGGTTGGTGTCAATGCCACCGTCTAGCCTATTTGTATTTAGAGTAAGACCTTTAAGCTACCTACATTGCAGCACCTGTAAGCTTGCAGGGTTATGAACTTTATAAAAAATCTGCCTATACCTTATCCATACTAACTTGTCTTATCATGTAAAGAAAACCCTTTTTAATATTATTACACTTTTCTCTGTAATTATTACTAAAAATGTTGTTATATAATTAAAGAAACTCACCTACTATTGAATTAAATCAAGTAATACCTGAAAGATATCATTTCTAATAACATTTTCCTCAATGATCGAAGTAACTAAGGAATTAACTCAAAAATAAATGACATACCGTCTTCTAGATTGAGAGACGTTTATTTACATGATAAGACAAGTAAGGATGGATACGGTATACTAACCTAATTACATGAACAAAATAATCAAACATTTTGGTGACACTTACACAGATTGATCTGGTTGTCTGGAAGAGATCGCTCTCTAGCGATAAGACCGCCTGTTGACTGCCTCTACTTTTTATCTGTGTACTGTACTATTCTATTTTATTGAGGTGTGCAATAAAGAATATTTTGATTTTTTTTTTGATTTTTTTGATTTTGATCTAGCCCCAAATTATCCCTACTCTACCCCTACTCATAGTGTTGTGTTCCTGTCGCTGAGTAAGGTCGCTAGAGGAATATAATAGAATATATTTTTCACCTCAGCAGTTCGAACAAGCCTACTTTCCTCACTCCCTGGAGTGACGAAAGTGCGACTTTCATCACTCCAGGGAGTGAAATTTTGTTTCTAGAAGGTTTCCGTCATAATGATGATGCCTTTCATTCGGGAATGTGAATAAATGTGTTTTTTTAACTTTAATATGTTCTCACTACTGAGGTGAAAAGTTGTATGTGTCACACGAGAGGAAAGTTTTTTACATCTCGTGTTCTTGAGATCCCTCGCTACGCTCAAGATTTATTTGCACAATAGTTATTGCAACAAGAGAGGAAAGTTGTTTTTTCTTGCGAGTGTTGATTTTGAGTCCCGAGTAAGCGAAAGATTCTATAATTGAATCACGGGCGAAGCGAGTGATTCTAAGTTTGAATCTTGAGCGTAGCGAGGGATCTCAAGAACACGAGATGTAAAAAAAACTTTTCTCTCGTGTGACACATACAACTTTTCACCTCAGTAGTGAGAACATATTAAAGTTTAAAAAAAACACATTTATTTACATTCCTGAATGAAAGGCATCATGATTATGACGAGAAGCTTCTAGAAACAAAATTTCACTCCAGGGAGTGAGGAAAGTAGGCTTGTTCGAACTGCTGAGGTGAAAATAACCATTATTCCATGGCACCCTGTTAGGGCATGGCAATTGTTCCCATAACTAAAGATAATACTTAACTAAGTTTTTTTTATATAAGGGCTCACATACTACTATGGCTCAAAGGATGCAGTGTGTTGAGGACAATCCTAATTGTTCCTTGAGCCGCATATAATTTTAAGTAGAGGACACAGTTCAGTTAAGAAAGTATATCAAACTTTTGTATGCTTCGTTTTTAAATAGTCAGATTTGGACTCATAAACATTCTCTGTTCTTACAAATGGTATTTCTCTTAAAGTAGTTTGATATGTTCTCTTATAGAACAACGCATTATTTATACAATTTTTTAAGATTTTATGTACTCTTGTTTTGAAATAATAAGTCCCGCCGAGTTTCTTGCCGGTAAAAGTAATTATTCTCGGGTCAGAGGTGTAGGGTTAGAACCGGTGTAGTTTGTTTTTTTTTTCTGTCTTTTATCTATAATATCTGACGTGTAAAAGTGCCCTTGTGGCCTACTTACTGAATAAATGTTTGAGTTTGAGTATATTAATACCAAAAGTACACACGTGTTTTGCCACTCTACGAAGCATCTTCAGATGCTGGGGATGTGACATCTGGCAATGGAATCAGGGAACATTAAATACAAACAATAAAGGTGAGTTCTACAATAGCTCATTATTGATCTACTACACTTTTAATTAATTATTTATTTAATGTTATACATGTGGGTAGTTTTTGTACATTGTAATTTTGGATGGGGGTAAATATGTTTTCCTCAGTCAACCCGTGACCACGAACGTGTAAAGTGTTCGAAACGCCGGGATGTAATTTAAATTCAGTATACGCGATATAATCCGTTCAAAATTGTTTTATTTCAATCAATACTGGTTAAATAAAACTGTAGATGATATAACTACATAGCTGTCTAATAAAAATATGGTCAAAAAGTATTCGTAAGATTTGCTAATCTTCTTCCTCCTAGCGTTTATCCCGGCTTGGGGTCCGCTTGACAACCTAATCTCATAAATTGGCGTAGACACTAGTTTTTACGAAAGCGACTGTCATCTGACCTTACAACCCAGAGGGGAAACTAGGCCTTTTTGGGATTAAGTCCGGTTTCCTTACGATGTTTTCCTTCACCGAAAAGCGACTGGTAAATATCAAATGATATTCCGTACATAAGTTCCGAAAAACTCAGTGGTACGAGCCGGGGTTTGAACCCGAGACCTCCGGATTGAAAGTCGGACGTCTTACCGCAAGGCTACCAGCGCTTCTCTTGCTAATAACGTGTCTAAATAAATGTTTATGGTAACATGTTTATCGGTATCGGAATCGACATTGTATCTCACATTTTAAAATATTTTAACTTGACCGGTACACCTAATAAAGAAAATTAAAAATATATTTTCTTTTCTTTATAAATAGGTATAGTTAAAGTGTTTGGAAAATATATTTTCTTAGGCGTTTCACATACTTAGCGGAATTCAGCTATTCATAGACAAAAGAAAAGTTTTTCTATGGTCTCCATACAAAAAAATATCTCAGCTATATTATCAGCTAAGACTGTCCTTTTGTCACGCATTTTTGTTATAGTTTTGTATACACGATAATAGCTATAAATGTCTAGGTTAAGTTTAAATTGTGATCCGGTGTAAAAGACCCTAATTGTTATGTGTTCTTTACGTGGCAATAAATGATTTACTTACTTACTTACTTAAAAATTCTATGGTAGCTTACAAAGACAAATTTCTGCTTTTGTCTATAAATAGCCAAATTGCAAATGTGTGGTGCGCCTAACACTGTGTTTTCCAAGGTTCCTTTTTGCCCCTTAGGCCCTAATTTATTTAGTTTATTTCTTATTTGCCCTTTAGTAGCTGCTATCATTTCTGCTTCTTATTTCGTGTTGAGATTCCTCATAAAATACCTATGTCCAAGTGCTGAATTTCACAGTAATCAAACCTAATCTCTAACTAGTACCTACTAATAATTCAAACTCCAGGCGCTCGATTTTGCCCCAGTACATGTCATATTTATACTTAAGTCATTCTCAATCCTAAAGCTTGGTGTCAACTATTGGGTATTAGCGTATCAAGCAGTGGGACAATTATTGCATTTTAAGCTAACATGGTCATTAACATTACAAAAACTGTTTAAAACGGACACTGACACTGACTAGCAGCAACTTCAGTTACTCCGTGATAATGGCGCATGCAGCTGAGCCGAAATATCGGAAGCTCACAATTGAAGGGATGTTTACAAAAACAACATAACTGACTACACTGGTTGACACCTGAAACAATTAACAATGTTCTTAAAAAAGTGTCAACCGCTCTAAGCAGTTATGTTGTTTTTGTAAACATCCCCTCAATTATAAACTCACATGGTAAATATCCCGTTTTAAATAGTTTTTGTAGTGGGACAATTACCTTACATAATGTGTGTGTTAAACAATTTTCCCACAGGTTGTTTCAAGTAAGAGCCTAATCCCGTCTTCCGGCATCCTACGCCGACCTTGGCATTGCGCCTGCGCATCGCCGGTATAAAAGCCCCGCCCGCCGAATCTGGCGCATACCGACTACGATACCCATCCCGATAACACCATGAAATCGGTAATCTTTATCTAACAATTTTCTTATTGAAAATCTCTTTTGTGTTTAAGAAACATGAAAATAATCAAAAATTAAAACGAGTGTTCTCTAATCTTTATATAATCATTATAATATTTATGACAGAAAATAACAATTTAACAATTGAAATATATTATTTAATATACATTTTAACATTAAACAAAAACTAACTAATACCTTATCAAAACAAATTTTTAAATTGACAAAACTTATCAAAAAGATTAAAACTATTACTCTATTATATTTTTTGACAACAAAACAATATTTTTTTGTAGATTTTAAGATTTTAGTGCTTCCGTTTGGTATTTCTGTTTTGTTTGTGTTTGTTTATTATTATTTTCACCAAACGATGGAATGCAATTTTGGTAAATATTATAAACAATGTACACAGCTAAAACCAACTCTGTAACCTAATTCAATGAACTAACTCAATAGCACCATGAAATGAATAATCCTACATTATTTTTTCTATTATGGAAACCTTTTTGTTTGTTTTAAAACCGCAATAGCACACAATCAAAATGCAATGATTAATCTTTGATCTTTACATATGTATACATACTCGTATTTATCTTTTTTTTCGACATTTCGTTTCCTATATAATAAATTAAATTATTCTAAATGATCCCATTTAAAGTGGCTGTGCGTGTTTATATGCAAATTTATAATTGATGGATAAGTATACTAATATTGTGCCATTAGGTTTTAGCATGTCGTTGCCATTTTAAATTAATAGTTCTTTTATTACCTACGTTTGTTATTTGCATCGTGAACTTCTTAACTTGTCTGTGCGGAATAAAAAGTGAAGTAGTTTTTTTTGTCCCAATTTAAACCATGACAATTCTCCTGGCACAAATACGTATTGTACTATATAAGCTACGGTATTTGAATAATTAAAAAACTTAAACATCATCCTTCACAGAAACAATCAATATACAATACGAGAAGTAAGTATGTAAGAAGAAGTGCCCCCTCATTTACAAGTCTAAACCTTAAATTCCTCCTTTTCCAGATCATCCTAGCAGCAGTCCTCTCAGTGGCAGTGGCTCAAGGCCAATACGGCTTCCAGCCAAGCTACCAAGGCAACTACCAAGCCCAGGCATACCAGGCCAGACCCAGGTCTTTTGAGGGCAACGCGCGGATCCTGAGGTCTGATGCTGAGGTCAACGACCGAGGATTCCACTACGCTTTTGAGACGGAGAATGGTGAGTTATAAGTGTTTATTATTTTTAGTTAAATTTATCAAAAGTGATGTGAACTTTTTGAATAAGTGGAATAGCTAATAGTAATAAGATAAAAATTAAGGCTGGGCCTTGTAAAGGCCGACATTTAAGTTAAAACAGACTCTTATAAGACGACGACCTGAACGGCTATTATGGTTGCCGTTTTATCGCTTATCGCGTCATCCGTCACTTTCGCACTTACATTCTTGTTAGAACGTGACAGCTATGGTGACAAGCGATAAAAACCCGACCATATTAGGTTAGCAGGACCGTGAAAAGTGGAGAAAACGAACAGAAAATCAGACGCCGAATAGTACACACAGGGTACTTTGAAATAAATGTACAAGTTCAAGTGATTTTCTGATTCGTAATTTTTTTGGCCAATCTTACTCAGGATCATTAGTACTCTTGATTCTACCGAGATGCAAACAATGTCCCAATATTTTGGAAGTAGCGTTAAAGCAAACTAGGAAATACTAAATAATTCTAAATTCGGACACTATCCTTGTTTACCCGTAAAACTAATTCTCCCTCTCGATTCTAATTAAAAATAAACAAAAATTTGTCGGAATCCGAACAACTAGTACATCAATGTATGATTTGTAAAGCACCCTGATTTGTTGAGGCGCATTTGGCTTAAGCTTGTCAGAAAAGTTGTGGCCATGCCATAAAAGCATTGCTTCGGATCTAACGACCCAATTGTCGACATAAATGCACTATTGTGCACCGAAAAATTATATGCTCGGACCGGACGTCACTATTTTCACTCACAACCTTCGTTCAATTAATAGATAGTGACCCGATCCATTTAATGCATATAAATAATTATAAATAATTGGAGTGTATCAATAAATATTTTAATAATACGTGGAGTTTATGAAATGTTCAATTTTCATATTTACAACAATTTTTAACAATTTTAATCTTTATTAACTTGCTGAAAAAGAATAGCTTTATTTACAATCAAAACCGAATTTGATAGTCCTAGTTGAATTTGGAGGTCTATAAATTAGTTGTGAAAGTAACTAATCCGTTATTATATTAATAACCAAACAGAGTCAAATTAGCAGTTACTGCAAGATTTTGTTTGTTAGCAACAAATGTTGGTATGCAGCCAAGAAAAACTTGCCCCAAATGAGAATAAATTAATAATCCTTAAAGTGACAAGCACCAACTCATTTCAATCGATTCTGACAAAGTTATTACAGTAATTGCTTAACAAGCAATCAATTATTTTAATAGCCAGTCTAATAAAATGTGCCCAAGGCAGAACTAGATTTATAAGCGGCGACGTCATACAAATCATCATCAAGAACATCGAGCTTATGTGGTCCCATTCCTTTATAATTCTTCTTATAGAGTAAATTATTGTAAATATTTTTGCTAAGAATTAGTTTTCTAAGAACGGTCATAGGCATTTTGGAATAAATAAAATGAGTTTCTAAAGTTGCTACTCAAAAACGGCCAAAACGGGACTTAATCACGTGCACTTACTTTTATTAGCTAGGGATAGGTACACGCACAGATGTGTCCACCGGATTTGTCCGACGGATATGCCTGGCGGACAGATCCGTCCGTATATGGCTCGAATTGGACACGGATTGGTTTGCGGACACGTCTACATAGCGCCATACACGGACGGATCTGTCGGCCGGGCATATCCGCCGGACAAATCCGGCGGGCACATATTTGCGTGTATCCCTGGCTATTATTGTTTTTAAATGGTAGTACAGTTCTAAAATGACCTCAAATCAGTATAGCCCTTTCAATAATAATTCATATTTTGTGATGCAATGGCTTCTTTACTGCACCTAAGCAAGTGCGAATAGAATTGTGTTCCCATAAAATATAAAAGATAAAAAAGATAAAAGATATTTATTCTTCAATTTAGGCACATTACAATGCACTTATGAACGTCAGAGAGAAAAAGAAACTACCACCGGTTCTAACCCTACACCTCTGACCCGAGAAGTATTACTTATTACCGGCAAGAAACTCGGCGGGACTTATTTTTTCAAAACAGTAATACTAATACATTAAAGATACTATATACAATAATGCGTAGTTCTTCAAGAAGGCATATCAAAACAGCCTGAGAGACAGACATGTACCTGCCTATTGTGTAATTAAAATGAAAAATAAAAATAAAATCCAAATCTGACTGCTTCGCAATACGTTTAATAAGTCATTATCTTACCTATTGTATTTTTTTTCTAGGTATCCAAGCCGAAGAGACTGGCCAAGAAGCCAACGGCATCCAAGCGCAAGGATCCTACTCCTACACCGGAGATGACGGTCAGGTCTACCAAGTCCGATACACAGCTGATGCCAACGGATTCCAGGCCCAGGGTGCCCATCTCCCGACCCCACCACCAGTTCCTGAAGCTATTGCCAGGGCGTTAGCTGAGAATGCCAGGGATGAAGCTAATGGAATCTTTGATGATGGTATGTGTTCAGAGTCGGGATGCTCACGGACTTTTGTTGAAACTTTTTGTTCAAAACTTCTGACTTTTGTTTGATGTCATATATACAAAGGAAAAAGTGACCAACGCCTCCGGTGCCCAAGGCTGGATTCGAACCAGCGTCTTTTGCATTAGCGGCAGACGCGTTAACCAACTTCGCCACCTGGCCACGAAAGCACCGGTCGAATTTTCCCGTGTATATGCAATCTTTGTAAATGCTAAGCCGCATTTGGCCAATCATCTAAAGTACAACATTATGAGTCATAACCGCCATTCTTGAGCTCTTAGGAGTTCATTAAAAATAATTTGATTTGTTCTTTCAGTTCAGTTGACAGTTGGTCCTATTGTGACTAAATCAGGATCCGATTATGTGATCCTGGAGAAATCGCGGGAAACCTTCAAATATTATAGCCACTATAGTCACACTATAGTGTTTTTTTACAGTAGCTCGGGCATTCGCTCTTGGAAATGTAGAGATAATTTTTCTTTAACATATTTTTTTAACTGACTTCTAAATTTCGAAGGAGGAGGTTATATCAATTCGTCGGGATTTTGTTTTTTTTGCCCTATTTTTTATGTAAGTATGTTCACCGATTATTCGAAGACGGCTGGACCAATTTGGTCCAGATGGGATCCTGGAGAAATCGAGGGAACACTTCAATTATTATAGGTACATGATATTACTTTTTTTTTTACAGCAACTCAGCCACTTCTTCTTAGAATAGCGGATCCTAAGTGAAGTCGATTCTTTTTTTGTTTAAAATTATATTAACCGTTGATGTAAATTATATTTTTTTTCCATTACAGGTAGCTATCACGAGAGCAACTCCGGAGTGGTCGCCGCCCGCACCTTCTCCACCCCTCGGTACACCCCCCCTCAAACTCGCCGCTACTATTAACTACCCTAACTCTTCTGAGTGCCATATCGCTTAGTCTTAGTCGTAGTACACAGTGAAACAAATCAAGCAATAAAATAGTCAAAGTTTTAATGTTTTTTGTGTTCACCTTTTTAGGGTTCCTTAGCCAAAATGGCAAAAACGGAACCCTTATAGTTTCGCCATGTCCGTCCGTCCGTCCGTCCGTCCGTCCGCGGTCTAGCTCAGTGACCGTTAGCACTAGAAAGCTGAAATAAATTTCGTTTGAATATGTATATTAACCAAGCCGACAAAACGGTAGAATAAAAACGCGAAAAATATATTTTGTTAGGGTACCTCCCGTACACGTGAAGTGGGGGGCGAAATTTTTTTTCGTTCCAACCAAGTTGTGTGGGGTATCGTTGGATAGGTCTTTTAAAAATAATTAGGGTCTTCTAAAACAGCTTTTGGATAAAACTAATACTTTCGGAAATAATAGCTCCGAAAGTTTTATAACAGGGCGTCCCCCCCCCCATCTAACTTTTGAATCGTGGGTCCTAAATTTTTGAAAAAAATTATGAAAGTGAGGCCTATTGAGTACCTTCAATGAAAACTATATTGAAATAAATCGGTTGAGCCGTTTTTGAGTTATCACTCAAAAACCCATGGTGAAAGGTCATAAGTAAAAAGACGTAAGCGCCGCCAAATATCCCGTAAGAAACGACCTTTTGAATTAATGGTCTTAGTTTACGGAACCCTACACTGAGCATGGCCCGACATGCTCTTGGCCGGTTTTTTTACTATTTAGCCAACCCGACCTAAATATCTGCTGCTAAACCGGTTGATGTAACCGTATCTCTTGGAACTCCAAATAGATCTTATGTGCGTACTGATAAAAAAAACTTCTTTTTTGTACTTATTGTGGTTTCTCAAGAAACGACAAAGAGCGTATAGCTGGAGCAATTGTGGAAGGAAATGCCTCCGAAGTTTAGAAGCTAAGAAAACGAGTACCTAAATATGAAAGTTAGACTGACTTCCCCGAAAAAGCTGCTGACTGGTTTAGGATAACAAAACCAAAATTCTCGCCATTAAAAAAAGACATCCAGCTCTCTATAGAAATAAATTTTAATTAATTACCTAGCTAAAATGAATTATTGCCAAAGAGCTCAAAGAGGACCCAGTGTGTTGCCGTCAAAACAGTGAATCCTCCTGTTTTTAAAGGGTCGGCAACACGCATGTGACACCTCTGGAGTTATTTGCGTCCATAGGCTACGGTAACTGCTTACCATCAGGTGGGCTGAATGCTTGTTTGCCACCGTCGTTGTATTAAAAAAAAAGAATTATAGTGAAACTAGTTTTGAGTAGGCTATACAAAAAAAGCTATTATTTTTCTGAGTATATTATTATTATCATTTAATGGCGAACGTCCCAAAGGGCCGATAGCCATTAAATGGTGTAATACCATCCGGACGGCGTGTGGCTCTATGCAGAGGGCGGCCCGTATGGCTCTCGACCGCGGCACATGGAGGGATATCACAGTTGGTCACGATCCTCAGTCATGAGGGAACGACGAAGAAGAGAAGAAGATATATCATTATTGTGAAAATCTGAATATATCGATTCCGGCCCCAACCAGCCACGGCTGTTGTCGTTGCTTTGGGCGCAGCTTGGTCACGGTTAACCTGACGCCTATCTTTTGCATAGTCAAAAATTACTAAAATTTTTGGACACATAATGAATATGGCACTTAATTAAAACTAGTTCCCGACTAATGAACATAAGCCATTAAAACTGTCAAGGAACTTGAAAACTAGTTTTAACCAAAGTTTTTCCGTAAAGAAAGTCTCGTGGTTTATATACAGGGTGTAACAAAAATACTGGTGATCCGTTTAAGGGCATAATTGGTATAGTATTACGATTAAGAAAAAGTAGAAGAAAAAATTTTTGAACGCGAAAAAAATTTTTTTTTCTATGGGACAGGTGGTCCCAGCCGGCCGACCCTCCATACTAAACCAAAAATTTTTTTCGCGCGAAAAAATTTTTTTCTTACTTTTTCTTAATTAGAATGCGATACCAAGTATGCCCTTAAAAGGATCACCAGTATTTTTGTTACACCTTGTATGTCGGCGGCCGATCGTAAGATCAGGCATATCCTGAAATTCCTAGGCATATCGTGAAACGTGAAAATCATTGACTCCTTGAGTCGACGGAGCCCCGCTATGCTGTACTCCTATTTCTAGGCAGTTTGCCCTTCGGGCATCTGAAGCAACCTGATGAACCTGACCTACCTGTACATTGGTTTAATGTGACTATCGTTAAAACGTTATACAGGTACATTATGATCTTCCTGATTTTACGATCGGCCGCCGGGAATATATATGGGAACTCATACATTCTACTATACTTCTTTATATAGGTTTCTTCTAAAAATAAAGATCTCACTGATTAAAATAAATACGTATTTTATTTAACAATGACACTAGAATCAGCTATAATATTTAAAATACTGGCATCGAAAAGGCTACTGCAATGGTAATAACTTCTTTTAACAATCGCGGTTCTTATGAAAACAGTGTACAAATATTTGTAGCATCTTTCCTAATTTAAGAGGCCATTGTTAATCCTTTCGTATCATGTTTAGGGTTCCGTGGGTAACAAATATAACAGGTAGTTTTGGTGTACATGGCCATGAGGTGACCTAGAAGTTTAATTGCTCACAGGTACAAGGGATAGTAGACATCCATTACTTAATTACTTAGGCTGCGTTTCCGCCAGAGATGAGCGGGGATGCGTTGCGAGAAATGTGTTTGTTAAGAACCAATCCTAGAGCTGCGTTGTGCGAGGATAAACAAATGAAGTGATTCTATTGGTGCTCACAAACACATTCCTTGCAATGCATCTTCGCTCATCTTTGGTGGAAACGCAGCCTTAAGTGCCGGGAAAAAAATGATGATAGAAAGTCAGGGGGCAAGTGACTTAAGTGCCGTGAGTGAGTATTTATCACCCCACCGCAAGAAAATGCAAGCTATATAAAAATGTAGGTAAATTAACTGCTCTTACAAATTAGTAATTGAAAACTATCGCTTTTTGAAGTCACTCCAGTCAATCCAGCCACAGAACGCGACGAAATAAATTAAAACTTGAATCAAATGAATTTTCCCACTAGTTGATAAAATGCGATTTTCCCCGCTTCCATATTGAAAAGTGCGCCTTTCCAAACCGTAGTGAAAAATTGTTCGCAAGCACATCGACGGAACCATTATACTCGGTCAGTTCCCACTTGGCGCGACTCGGAATGCCCCTATTGTAACTCTGAACAAAATACCTATTTGTTCTTCGCACCATTGTTGCGTCTATCAATGACAAATTTTAGTGTGAAGCTGCAATCTTTTGTTGGTTTAGTCTTAAATGTTGCGATTTTTGTTTTAATAAAGGAATGATAAAAGGGTTAGATGTCATCGGTAGCTCCAATTTAATAGAAGCAGGTAGAAAAATTGTCACTATACTTAGTAAGTGACAATTACAAAGTGTAAAAAATACTGGTGATCCTTTTAAAGGCATAATTGGTATCGTATTCTAATTGTGAAAAAGTAAGAAAAAAAAATGGTGTGAAAAAAAATTGTTTTTGTAGTTTGGCCAGCTGTATCGCATCAAAAAAAAATTACGCAACCAAAATTTTTTTCTCCAACTTCTTCTTGCTCGAAATACGATAGCAATTATGCCCTTAAACGGATCACCAGTATTTTGTCTGTTGAATATGTACCAAATTAATCACTTGGTGAGGTAATAAGCAAATTAGGATTTAAAATTGTGACTTGATAGTTACCTATTCGTCCGCGGGACGATCTAGTTAAGTACTCATCATCATCATATATTTAAAAGCTAGGCTCTTGTCGGTGGAGCAATTTCCATGCCTGTCTGTCATTTGCCTTCTCATTTACAGCCTGATACGACACGACGTTTATTTTTTCCTTTACTTGATCCATGTATGCTCTCCTTGGCTTTCCTGGCTTCCTTTCTGCTTCAACTCTACCTTCTATGGTGTTTCTTATGAACTCATCGTGCAGTAGCAGGTGTCCAAGCATCTTCCCTTTCCTGTTATCTATGGTTCTCAACAAACTTCTCTTCTCTTTTACTATAGTTAAAACTTCTTGATTGGTTTTCTTTTCTTTCCAACTGATCTTTTCCATGCGATCTTTTCCATGGAAAAGTTGAGTACTAAAAGTGTGTTATCGAAAATATTTTGTATGAAGATAAGGAACCAATTTTTTCGTGGTTAGTCAACGTTTAGGCACATTGTTAGGTAGACTTTATCTGCTAGGGTATATAAAACAATTGAACAATGCCATTGATTGTGCCAGATTTTTATAAAGACACCTCGCAAGTTATCAATTACCAAAAACATTGCAGCCAATTGTTACACAAAGCCAAGCCTCAGCCTCAGCTCAGCCTCAGCAGCTCAGCCTTTATCAGTCCACTGCTGGACATAGGCCTCTCCCATGGCACGCCACTGAGCTCTCCTCTTCCAATCTGTACCCGCCACCTTACGAATATCATCGCCCCTTGCTCCAGGACACCAAGCATTGCGTGTGCTGTCATACGGTCTCCACTCAAAAACCAGCTTTCCCCAACGACCATCGGTTCTTCGGTATATGTGGCCTGCCCACTGCCACTTCAGCTTGCTTATACGCTGAGCTATGTCGGTAACCTTGGTTCTCTGACGAATAACCTCGTTCCGGATTCGATCCCTAAGAGAGACTCCGAGCATAGCTCTTTCCATAGCTCGCTGAGCAACCTTGAGCTGGCGAACACGTTGCACGGTAAGTGGCCACGTTTCAGCTCCGTATGTCAACACAGGCAGGACGCACTGGTTAAAAACTTTTGTTTTTAGGCTCTGTGGAATGGGCGATGAAAAGACTCGGCGTAGTTTCCCAAATGCTGCCCAGCACAGCTGTATGCGTCTCTTAATCTCCTTGTCGAGGTTGTTGCTACCTAGTTGAAGTATCTGACCTCTGACCTGAATGAATGGCTTGCAAAACTGATATATTATTATTATACTGTGCCACATGAACAAATAAAACAACAGCATTAACAATGTTTATACGTATTCTTCCAAAATTCACGCTTTAAGACATTCTACAATAGGTCTCAGTTTCATCAATTTTGTTCGGCCTTTTGACCTCTGGTCTTTACATTCGACTCCGGTAGAATGGCTCTCTGAAACTATTCAATGACCAGAGCGCCTTCCGCGAAGTTCGAAAATCGACAAAACGATGGTCCCGTCTCTATCGCTCTTGCATATACGAAAGAAAGTGATGCAAATAGACGATACGATGAACGAAGTGCTTCGCGGTTATAGGCCAGCACAGTCTCGAAAGAAGCATTATATTAGCACTTGTAGAGAGCAAGTACCTATACTAAAGGGCCGACAGAGTCTGTGCGGAAAGAGAGGTGTCGTAGAATGTATGAGCTTCTATATAAACCACGACACTTCTCTATCCGGACAAAGTCTAGACACCGAGTGTAATAGCATCAGGAAGACTTGTAACTCCCGCATGACCCTCGACCACGTCACATGGGGAGACATTTTAGGCTGGCTCTACATGATGGGCCATCATAGGGACTACGACGGAACGAGATCGCAATATCGTTAGCTCCCTCTAACGCATAGCTGCGTCCCTATGATGGCCCATCATGTAGAGGAGCCATTACAATGACGATTTCCGGAAGCCCAGGTGGCGGCAATGTGCCAAGGCTTTTTGACAGCAACTGTCAAAATCCAGCAATCTGAAAAAATGTTTAAACATTATTGGTGGATTATGACAGCTAGACCCCTCGCCACGGTGCTGTCACCTGGTGAAAAAATTCAGGAAACCTTCATCGGTCACGATCCTCAACCATGAAGGAACTACGAAGTGATTCTAATATTAATCTGAGTGTATCTTGTTCACATTCACGTATTGATTCGAATGGCACTTTAGTATCATAGTATCAAATTAAAATCAAATCTATGTCATATTTTTAAATCTGAATACACTCCCAGCTCTAAAGTGGCGAGGTAATGTACAAAATATGTATAAAGGATCGTAATGAAAGTCTTCATCAAACTGTAACATTTAGTGGACGGCGCTTACGATTTTATTGCATTCAACAATATTGAATATACCTACAACGTACGTCGTAACTGTCGTAAGCGCCTTCCGGCATATAATATCTTTTGATGTAGGTAGACTCAAATGTTTTCGAAAAATATCCCATCTAATTTTTCGTTCGTACACAGCAAGAAATTAAAATTTTTGGAAAAAAAATCCAGCATGGCCATAAAAAAGACATGATTTCTTGATGAGCCTTTTGAAGAGCCGAAAAAAAGATAGAGATATTTGTAATTAAGTTAAATACAGAAATATTTTTTGATAAAATATTATATTATTCAATTAATTTAGTGGTGAAAAAGAGGTCCCCGCCCTTAACAGACAGGGCTTTGACTATGAAGAGACACATACTGCTAATTAAAAAGATTTTTATACATGCCGCCTCTATAGCTTCTTGCGTGTGCCCGAAAAATGATCCAGTTGTTCACCGGGCGGCGCGGGCGCATCTTACCCAAACGTTACCTAATGCGTCTCGTGCGCACCACGTATACTTACGACTTGGGTACTTACTTCAGCATCTTTGAAATTTAACTTTAAGTTAGCTTTGAATATTATTTGGAACTGTGTAACCTAAAACAATTTTAAGCGCCATTTAAATATCCAATTTGATCCTAAGACTTAAAAAATAATATTTTTAAATTTAGGCACATTAGAATGGGCTTATGTTATGTCTATAAAAAAAACTCAAAACCATAACATTGAGAAGATTAATACCAGCATAGACCTTAACGGGACTTATTTTTTTCTTATTTTTTGAATTAATAATAAAATCAATCAAATCATTTTAAAAAATCAAGAATATATGGAAAACATGCACTAACCAATTTCTTTTCAACAATAACTAATCTTATGCAGGTCCAAAAACAGAACCACTTTAGAAGATGCTTTGTTTTATTTCGTGTATATTTTGTGAGGTGTTCCTAAAAAATCATTAAAATTTTACAAAAGTAAAATGAAGCAGACATTTTTTAAGAAACTGGTGTAGTGCTAGATAAAAACAAAATAAAAACGGCACCAGAATTCTGGCACAATTTTTTTTCTTAAGGTCCATAGTTTAAGCGGTCGATGAGCACAGTGTGTAACACACCTAAGATATACGCACAAAAGTTTTCGCTATAAAAAACGTAACAGTGAAATTTTCGGTACATTCGTGAAAAAACACCCAACCGGCTCACTCTGGGCGTGGCTCAATTTTTTATCTGTGCTCCAGGATTTTGTGAAAAATGAGGCTGGTATGTGACGTGATAGTGTTGTGACAGTTTTGTAGTGTTGTGACATTATTAGGATTATTAAACACTGAAGCAGGATTTTTTAGGGTATTATAAGACTCGGCCATCCTGACTTCTCAGCCTGACCGACCAAGGCTGTTTCTATGAATATTGTGAAAACTATTTCTTATAAATTCAAAACTTAAATTTATCTGGCTATTTTTAAACAATTGGTTTACGAAAATATTTACAATATACTCGTAATTGTTCCTGATGACATAAATCAGTTTTCCACTTTTAGGAATTAAAAGCAATTACACGGAGAGAAAAAATTTACTAGAAATAAGTAAAAAATAGTCATTCCCAGGACAAGTAAACGTTTACTAAAAACAAGGAAACTTTTACTAAAAACAAGTACACGTTTACTAAAAACAAGCAAACTTTACTAAAAACAGGGAAGCGTCTACTTGTTTTTAGTAAACGTTTACTTGTTTTTAGTAAATTATTTACTTGTCCTGGGAATTACTATTTTTTACTTGTTTCTAGTAAAAATTTCTCTCCGTGTAATTATCATCCTGACAGTTTTTACTTAATACACCAATTTCTTTATAATAGGTAAATGAAAAGTTTATTGAACTATATAATACCAAAAATTACTCACTAAAATTTTAAATAAATAAAAGCAAAAGTTGTATTTAATCAAATTTCATGCTTAGCACATGCACAGGTAAGAATAAGCATAATCTACGCATAACATGAATTAAACTTAGAATTAAAATTTGTAAACAAAGAGTCATCTAATAGACCTTTTGTTTGGATGAAGTCATCAAATCATCGTTTGACACGCGGAAGCAACTACCGTGACATTACATTGTACAGTCGACTACAAACAGATGTATCCGCTTTTGAACCTTATTACAACGCAATAAGGTTATAAGCGGATACATCTCTTTGTTGTCGACTGTACGTACGATAAATTGTTTTATTGACATTTAAAAAATGTAAAGATACCGTTTTATATTTAATACATAACTTATACTACATCGAAGAAGAAAAACAACAAAAAGCAAAAATTAAAATTGAAAATCCTCCTTTTTGAAAGTCAGTTCAAAATAGGCCAGGAGCCGGATTAAGATGTTATCGTTTATTGACATCGATAATCAAAGCGATAAATAATGTAATGGAATTAAAGAAGAAAAACGATAAGACACGAGCTTATTTTCATACATTATCTAAACCTCGATTGATATTAGTTTATGAACGATTGTCACTTAGGTAAGCCCTGAAGTCACTTAGGCGATAACAATACTTTGAAGACATGTAGCTAAATCAGATATAAATTAGAATCACATTCTTTAAGAATTAATATTGCTACATTTAGTCATAATTTTAAAATTTATCTCTCATTGTAGATAACATCTATAGCAGCAATACTTGCTGTAGCGTCATCAGATCCGGTTGCCTACACCACCCAATCGACGGAGCACTTCGCAAACAACGCCGAAGCCTACCAATCACAGCTCGAGCTGCAACAGCATGGCGTCTACGGCGACCAATCACAGTACAATCAAAGGGATTTCAGCCAATCAGAGGCCGGATATTCCCAAGGATCTTCTGTGGCGTTCCCCAGTGGGCAGACTTCGTTTGCTGGACAAAGCACTCTTGCTGGACAGCATGCTTTTGCTGGACAGAATTCTTTCCAGTCTCAGAGACCTTCCACGGAGAAGTCGGCAAGAATAGTTAGCTATCAGAATGAAAATAAGGGGAATAGCTATCAGTACTCTTATGAGACGGAGAATGGTAAGATTCTTACATTATAAATAGTAAAATTCAATAAATTGTTTATACTAAGATAAAGACTTGGAGCAAAGTTTACAGAAATTACGTAATTTAATTATGTGAAATACTTCTTTCGGGTGATGTTCCACGCGATAACGCTTAGTTCTTAGGTTTTTTAAAGTTAAAATTTCACATTTTAAAGTAATCTTACATTTTCTGAATAATTATGGACACCAGTAAGTTAAAATCTTGCATGTTGGGAGTAAACTACTTGTGTCAGACTATCGGATGGATAGACAGATGGACGTGACGGATCCTGCCTGTTTTTCGGTATTGGCTGCGAAACTCGAAAAGCAGTCACTTTTAATTCCTATCTCCACAGGAATCAAAGCCCAAGAACAAGGCTCCGTCCAAGGCAAGAGTCTGCGCGCGCAAGGCGGGTACACCTACACTGGTGACGATGGCCAAGTATACACAGTTACATACACTGCTGATGAGAATGGCTTCAGACCCCAGGGAGCCCATTTGCCCACACCTCCTCCTATCCCGGAGGCTATACAGAAGAGTATTGAGCTGAACCAGAGGGAGGCGGCTAATAACAATGGTGTATATGATGATGGTAAGGAATGTGTTATCAATATTGATATTGATCCATTGTAAATTAATTGTAAGGGGAAAACCAAAGAGGATATCTTGAAAGAAATGATATAAAAGGTAAATATGTAGATACATGAAATAAACGTTCTGGATAACAATTAAATAAAAACAATTGCATACTTGATGAGCTTCCTCAGCGCGACGATTAAATCATAGAAGTGCTCTGATCTATGCCTAGGCATAGCCCATAGGCACGCTTAGTTTGTCAACTAGGTAACGCTAGCTAACTTATTTTCGTCGAGATATTTTTGCGCTTGACCAGAGCGACAGCGTCTATAGTTTGAAAAAAATTGTGCTTTTTACCCAAGTTAAGGAGTCACACTCAACACTCAGACCGAGGAAACACATTAAGGGTCCTGAGCAGTTTTCATTCAACCGCACTAGGTTACCAAATCTCAAGGATTATAACATCAAATCAAATCTCAATATACATAATTACTGACACATGTGTTGCTTCGTTTTACAGGAAGCTACAAAGAAGGAATCGAGCTTCGTCAGCAGCAGCGCCGACCCCAACAGCACAGCCAGCGTATCCAGCAGATAAACGATCTCCAACCGGTTCAGCAGTACCAAGAGATCCCACAACAACAACAGATCCCTGATATCCAGGAGCATCAACAGAATGACGTCCAGCTCCAGCATCAACTTCCAGAGATCCAGCAAGTTCAACAAGTTCAACAGGTTCAGCAGGTTCAACAGGTTCATCAGATTCAACAGGTGCAGCCGGAAGTCCAGCACTTCCAACAAGGCCAGGAGGTGTTCGGGACCTCTGGGTACCAGCAGTACCAACAGGAGCAGGGCTGGGTTGGACAGGAGGCCACTACCGCTGGACACAATGGTTGGTAAAGATTAAGGAAACGTAGCCACCGTATGAGAAAAGATAGTGAAAAGGAAATGGACGGTTTTTTAGAAGAATTTGAAAGTGAAGTTTATAATGTGCTTTTTTCGATAATAATAGGCCATTAATTTGGAGTCTATACTCGTAATATGATTTTTATACGCTAAGGGTACTGTGAAGCTCCTAGTCTTAACATGAATCAATGTTATTTTGATAGAATAGGTCATTGCGTTCTTGACGTCATAATATTTTCTTATAAACGTTGAAAGGATTAAATTATAAAAGGAAAGGAAGGAAAAGACTGAAAAGGAAGTCAGAAATGTTATTGGTTTCGATATTTAGAGTGTGGTATATTAAAAATAAATAGGTGTATAAGAAAGTGACCAAGTTGAAATGTTCCTTGTTATTGTTGATATTTTTGATGTAATTTTTAATATATATTTGTTACTAGCATTACGATCCCTGTTTCATTTCAAGCCCCAACATTTTTTTTTTGGCAAGTGAGAGAGATTAGACCCGTCATGCGCTCGAATATTGGCAACATACATAATTTAGTTTTGGTAGAAAATTATCTTTATCTGCACCCATATCATAAACCCTCCATGATTCGTTCAAAAACCGCACGTTATAACCACCATAAAAAGAGACTGTTTTGTTAGAAGTTAGAACAAATGTCTTATCTGTGACGATAATAATAATAATACCTCTTAATCTTCACGATGATAACATCCAACAAAATGAGCAGATTTTAACATTCCAACAAAAATCATCCGAATGGGCCCAGAAATCACTACATGGTAGGCACTACGCCGATCTTGCCCAGTCCTTTGTAGATAAAGATTTATCTAATGCGTGGTTAAAAACGGGAGAACTGTTCCCGGAAACCGAAGCCTTTATGTTAGCAATACAGGATCAAGTTATAGCCACCCGCAACTATAGAAAACACATTACTAAAGACTTAGACCGACCGACTGACACATGTAGACACTGCAATAGTGCTCCAGAAACCATTCAACACATAACAGGTGCATGTAAAGCCATAGTTCAAACCGACTACAAACACCGTCATGATCAGGTAGCATCTATAGTCCATCAGTATCTAGCTCATAAATATAAATTCATTGAAACGATAAAACCATATTATAAATATACTCCATCCACAGTACATGAAAACAGACAGTACAAACTGTACTGGGACAGGACAATTATCACAGATAAAACAATCCACTTTAATAGGCACGACATCACATTTTTTGACAAACAAAATAAAACCGTTTACATAATAGACATAGCCATCCCGAACACACACAACCTCCAATCAACTGCTAATGACAAATTAACAAAGTATAAGGACTTGGCCATAGAGCTTAGACGTCAATGGAATGCAGCCACGGCCCATATAGTACCAATTATAATTTCTACAACGGGAGTAATCCCCAAAACTTTAAGCAATAGCCTGAAAACCTTACAGATCCCCTCGTACATTATAGGTACTCGTACTCTACAAAAAGCTACAATTTTAAATACTTGCCGAATAACCAGGAAGTTCTTGACATCATCGATTATATCTGATCCAATGTAATACTTACAAATGCTTTGTTATGCTTGGCTATGGCCCGCATAATAGACATATAACCCTTGAAAAAGGAGACATAAAAAATATATACATAAAATAATAATAATAAAATACTCTTTATTGCACACCTCGATACATGAATACGATACGATACGATACGATGTTATTATTATCAAATAA
Source organism: Pammene fasciana (assembly GCA_911728535.1). Lineage (NCBI taxonomy): Eukaryota > Metazoa > Arthropoda > Insecta > Lepidoptera > Tortricidae > Pammene > Pammene fasciana. The sequence goes on along the minus strand of OU452291.1, from coordinate 16,486,099 downwards.
TAAGCAAAAATTCGATATCATTATGAAAATCCGGCCTGCTCCTCGACCGACGACGTGCTCCTCCGACCGCCGGCACGCGCCTCGCCGACACAATCGAGTTCGCCATGGCGGTGCAATCTGTGAAATGGCAGCCATTTTAACAGTTTTAGAACGCGTTATTTCGGGTTTATAATATGTATGTATATAAAGCAGTGTATGCAACTGTACGTAATTAGGCCTTAAAACACTCGTGTGATCTTATTATGAAACTCACTTCGTTCGTTTCATAAAACCACACTTGTGTTTTAAGGACCCCTATTACGTAACAGTTACATAAACTACTATTATAACAATTATTTATTTATCGTATCGCGTCATGTCACTCGATACAGACACGTTACTTCTCCCAGGCACTTAGTAGTAGTGGGAAAGCAGTTGATGAATGATGAACCAAATCCAGTGAGTGCTGCGAGGTCCAGATGGGACAGTGCAGCTGCCAAGTTTGTTACTCTTTTAGCACCACCCAGGGATCACGTGTAGGGTTGTCTAAGGTGTTTCCTACGGACGCAAAGTAACATTAATCCCCAAACAATTATAACAAATTATCGTCTTGGTCTGGTAACTACTACCTGAATACTAAATGTAAGTTTAGACTAATAAACAATAGAACTTGAGTCTTGACACTTAGACAGCGATTACGACACCTGCCCACACAACGCCCATCTATTGTGAGATCCCAATCGCCATTCCATAGCCCGATGTATCATAAAGATGTTCCTCTTGGATCTTAAACAATAAGTACTACTTATACGATTTTAAATTAACGACACAAATGCGCCGTTAACTTTTTTCAGCGACAGTTTGACGACATTGTATTTTTTAAGCGTCACAAAAATGATAATAAGCCGTGGGGTGCCCGGCCTTAGAATTGTCCCCCACCATATCGTCCCGTGGTTGCAGTAGGAGTCTGCTAAGGGAATATACCGGGAGATGGGCAGCAGCATCTTCCGAAAGCCTAAACAACAATAAACAAAAAAAAAACTGGGCGCGCCAACCCGCCTGCCAAGCGTGGCGCGTATGGCAACCCCCCCCCCCCCCCCCTAAAAGGGGATGCCTATGTTCAGCAGTGGACGTCTTATGGCTGAGATGATGATGATGAAAATGATAATGATAATAAATTTAAATGAAAACTATAATAGTGTTTTAAAACTACTAATAAATGTTCTTTTACACGTCGGTAACGAGTTTTTTTGTGCAGTGGTTTTTGAGATACACCGTAACAAGTCCTTTTTAGCGAGTAAGTATAGCGTTAAGTTTTACTAATTTCACGGAGTTATGTGAATATTTTTTTATTTTAAATATATAGGAGAATTGACAGACAGGTTTGTATGAATTAGGTAAAATAGATGTTGACACTTGTTTACTAAAAAAAAATAAACATTTTTATAAATTTCCAAACCGACATATATCGACATGAAGGGAAAAGTCATTGTCGCTAACAAAAAGAAAACGAACCAAATTTCCGACCGGATATAAAGGAAATGTATTATCAATATTATCATTCTCACAAATATTTCACAAAGTTAGCCATGTCACAAGCTATTTAATCACAAAGCCGAATACTGCTCCGGGCAAAACTTTTTATATCCAAACTCGATCAAGTTGACAAAAAATGCGTTCCACTTTGACCTGACATTAACCCGGCTTAAACTGCTGCAGGCGATCTAACGTAATGAAATGAAACGCCTACAACTACATCATATTGCGTGGTCAGTTACAAAATTTATAGATCTTAGATACGATTGAGAAGTGTATAATTTAGGATGGTGCTTTTGTCTGAGAATGTTTAATTATCAATTTAGTAAAAAAACTTGTAATGATTACGGTTGGGCTCATTCAGTAAACTTGTCAATAAAGCTGAAATTCTAATGTTAGATTTCCGGTATATGCATTTATGTAGGCATTTCATAGACGGACACATTATATCTGGGTCATGAATAACATCAGAATACTTTGAAACATGTTTAAGCTGTAAACCTGTGATGGCAGCAGTTTGATGCAGGATAGCGTGATATAAAATGACATTTGACGCGAAACTGTCATTGTATATCACTGTTTCAACCTGCTGCCATCATAGAAGCTGTAAGCCTGTGATGGCAGCAGGTTAGTGCAGGATAGCTGGATATGAAATGACATTTGCCGCAAAACTGTCATTTTATATCACAGTTTCAACCTACTGCCATCATAAGCCTCTTGGAGATGCTGATGAGTTCGAATCCCTAGTTATATAGGCATGGCCATGCATGTAATGGGATGTTTGAATAGTTCGTTTTATATATGTATAAGTGAATTAGGTAATGTTTATATTTAATTAGCTTTACTTGCATGTACCTTCACATCTATTATGCAATAAAAAACTTAATCATTTTAGTTAGGCTTATGATATGATGATATATATTTCAAAAACTCCTGTAATCCATAACTCTTTAAACTTACCCCAAGACCCAGGTAACCCAAAACCCAGAATTATAAATAGATATATGTATTTAAGACACAAATTATCCCAGACCCAAAAGGAGCATAGCTAGAGATTTGATCCTCGTGTCAAGGATGCACTTTGCGATTTGTGATCCTACGCCTCACTATGAAGTTTAGTAAGCTTACTAAGTATAGCTGGAATCTAGAACTTACGAGTGATATGACGTTGATAAGCAATCCCTAACATATATAAGTAAGTACATTTATCTAAATAAAAAGTTAAAAGCCCCGTCAAAATTATAACGAAATTTTAGTATAAGCTTATCTCAGAATCATTCTGACGTGTAAATATAGGTACCTATGTGTTTTTAGGGTTCCGTTTTCAAAGGGTAAAAACGAGACCCTGTTACTAAGACTCCGCTGCCCGTCCGTCTGTCACCAGGCTGTATCTCATGAACCGTGATAGTTAGAACTGAAATTTTCACAGATGATGTATTTCTACTCCTGCTATAACAACAAATACTAAAAAACGGAATAAAATAGATATTTAAGGGGGCTCCTATACCACAGATATGATTTTTTTGCCGTTTTCATAGATAATGGTACTAAACCCTACATGGACGAGTTCGACTCGCACTTGGCCGGTTTATTTTTTATTTTTAAACCTTACCAGTGCCCTTATAATTTTGCTAGTGGAAAAACCCCTTAATTAACGGATATACTTGCTGATAGATTACAATTTATTGATCATAAATTAATATTACTATCGTTAATAAACACTAATCTCTATATAGACGGGTAAATTAAACTTCATTACTTGAAGGCCGCTTTTAATCGTCTTTCGAAAATATTAGAATAATTTCAATGTCACTTATACTATTCATCTAGAAATGAAGAGAACAGCAGGACTTTAATTGAAATTATATTATATTACAGAACAAATGATGCTACGTGAAAATGGTCTTAGGAGATCTTTGCTGAAAATTGACAATTATATATAATCGTATTTTTCCATACTTTTTTGGTGCTAATTAATCAGTTTATAACAGGGATCAAAAGTATCTTACAGACCAATTCAGATTTAAGACATTAAGGAATCAAATAATTTATTTTTAAATATTTTCTAAGGGGCAGTTAAAAATTTTTTAGACTTTCGAGATTAGTATTACTTAATTTTTTAAAGTACTGGATAAACAAACTTCTAATTAACCTCAATCTCAATTTCTTTTATAAGTAATTTCAAATGTCATCATTTCATCAATATCTGATTTATAGTTTACAGGTAAGATGGCTGTGACATATGTAAAAACGGACAGACAGACATAATTTAAAACTATAAGGGTTCTATTTTTGCTATTATGGCTAGGGGCATACATAAGTATTCAAAGAAACGATAACGAGCGCCTGCTGCTTTTTACGAGCAATTTCGTCCAATTGAAACCGAAACTTTTTGGTCAACCAGATCTTCCTCCTAGCGTTTATCCCGGCTTGGGGTCCGCTTGACAACCTAATCCCATAAATTGGCGTAGACACTAGTTTTTACGAAAGCGACTGCCATCTGACCTTACAACTCAGAGGAGAAACTAGGCCTTTTTGGGATTAGGTCCGGTTTCCTTACGATGTTTCCTTCACCGAAAAGCGACTGGTAAATATCAAATGATATTCCGTACATAAGTTCCGAAAAACTCAGTGGTACGAGCCGGGGTTTGAACCCGAGACCTCCGGATTGAAAGTCGGACGTCTTACCGCAAGGCTACCAGCGCTTCTTTGGTCAACCAGATCCCTATTACTTATTTAAATACAAGAGTGTAACAAAAATGCTGGTGTACCGTTTAAGGACGTAATTGGTATTGTAATCTAATTATGAAAAACTAAGTAAAAATATTTTTACACGCGAACACATGATAGTTTTGTAAAGAGGTTTGGCCGCCTGAGACGACATGCCCCATTAATACCTATATGTATATAAAAAATCCGTTCTAAAAAAAAAAATTCTTTTTTTTCTTAGTCACAATAGGTACGATACCAATTATGCCCTTAAACGGACTATCATTATTTTTGTTGCATCCTGTATATGTATAAAGAATTAAATCATACTGATTTATTATAAGCTTCATTTCACATAAAAAGGACAAAAGGCGTAGGTACTTGATTCCTTAAGGCATTCTCTACCAGTCAACAATATGGGACAAATGACAAGTTAGGTACAACTTTAAACTTTTAAAAAATTACGGCAGTTATGGAGGTTTAAAACTAAAAATAAGTAAAATGTTACATTTAATTTACACAATTATACGCTAAGGCGTGGCAGACGCAGTTATACTGGAATCAAATCAGAATCAAATATAATTTGTTTGAATGTGATGTCACCACTATACTCGCAAAATGTGGCTGATTTTAGAATGGATCGAAATTTAATCAAATCCGTAAATATTTTCAATGAAATCTTTTATATTAGTAATTAAATACGATGGTGCCTTCTCGTTCACACCGTCACAATGAGCTCAAATAAAGGAAGTGTTGTAACCGTTCATATTATATTTAGATAGAAAGTATAGCTATATGATCTAGTTTTTAAGCCTAATTTTGATTGTTCATGTTAAATACAGGTTTGTAAAGGATGTGATTACGAATATTCAATGGAAGTGGCATTCCAATTTTATAAATTGATAAGTCTCCTAACGTTTGACTCGGCTTTTAGCCACGATATGTACAGTCGCCATCAGATATATCGAAGCGGCCAAGGTGGTCACAAATATCTGAACATCACCTCTATTGTCAAGGCGATAAAGTGTATGTTTAAATATTTTTGAATACTCTGGCCGCTCCGATATATTTGATGGCGACAGCTACGTGTATGTCTGTATAAATCGCATCAAAGTTGTGATGTTATAATTATTTGTCAGTGTATCTGTCTGTGAGTTCTTAGCTCTCAAACGTATTAACGGTTTAGGTTATTTATTTTTTGGAAATCTTGTCTGTTTGAATGTTTCTTAGATTTTACGCAATACTTACTATTTATGAGAATTTGTTTTTCAGTTTTTTGTTATTTTACAATACCTTAATGTACTGTAAAATCGTAAAAGTAATAAAAAATGCAATAAAATATAGATAGAAACTTGAAGGCCAATTCAATGAAGATAAATTTTAAAAATCAATAACCGTTATAGTCATTAACACTACGAGTATTAAGTATGTTATAACCAACTGTTGCTATACACACAACCAATTGGTTGCAACGGTCGTTACTAGTATCAATTTCAATTTCAATTTCGTTTATTCTCACACATAAGCTTACAGTAAAAACCAAAGCGCTTACACGGCAAATAAAAACAACAACAAACATTCAACAAATTCGGAAATAAATCTATACAATACATCTATTAACAAAATGAGATCAGACACCATAAAATATATCATCATCATCATCTCAGCCATAAGACGTCCACTGCTGATCATACGCCTCCCCTTTGTAAAGGAGGGGGGGGGGGGCGGGGGTTGCCATACACGCTTGGCAGGCGGGTTGGCGCGCGCAGTTTTTTTGTTTATTGATTGTAGGCTTTCGGAAGATGCTGCTGCCCATCTCCCGGTATATTCCCTTAGCAGACTCCTACTGCAACCACGGGACGATATGGTGGGGGACAATTTTATTCTAAGCGGCACCCCACGGAAATTGGTAACTACTATGACTGTCATCAATTGATAACATAGTTGCAATACCGCTATTGGATGTTCATAGTATAGTAGCCATCAAATATATCGGAGCGGCCATCGGCATCTGAACATGCACTTTATCGCCTAGACAATAGAGGCGTTGTTCAGATATTTCTGACCACCTTCGCCGCTCTAATATATCTGATGGCGGCTGTGCCTATAATTATAATAACTTACCAAGCAACTTTTAAAAGCTCAGGTTTATCTGCTAGAATATTTGCCCCCCCCCCCCCCCCCCACACATAATGGTGGTCCCACACTAATATTATATAACGTTAATAACTTTAACAAGGATTCCGCGATTGTGTCATAACATAACGGTGTGACTTCCCATTACATTTGGCGCCCGAAAACTTGCGCGCGCGCAGCCGCAGCTGAAACGACATCTAACAGATCACTCACCTCGTGTTAATTACAAATATCGACCAATAGAGAAATGCTGTGAGTAGCAGAAGTAGATACTGGCTGGTTGTTCAATATAATAGAATTAAAAACTAGTGGTCCGCCTCGAACTGAGAACTCGCGATTTACTATACTTACCTACTTGCAAACGATGTTAAGAATAAATAAAATATCAAAATATTTTAGGAAAGATACCTTCTACTCTGTCACTGAATATTGAAATAGCAATATTGACATGAATAATTTCGATTTGGTGATGCTAATCCTATTTCAAAGTATTTTTATACATATTTATATTGATGATATCATATTACTGTGTGGTGAATAAATAAAATTGAAAATTTAAATTTTCACCAACATAACAAAACGACCGCTTTTACGCTTTCTAAATAGATCCGTAACTCCTTGATCGATCCTGTTCGTATAAGAATTCTCAAATTATATTTATTTAGCATCATCTGCTGTCTACTGATCTACTGATCGATGAAATGCAACTCATTAGTGCATCTCGCGATATTATTTTACGAGCTAAAGTGTGGTAATGGTAACCGCAGTCTATCGGTCGTAATCTATGGACGTAATTATTGTAATTAATGAACGGATTACAGACATTACTTTGTGTTACTAGTTTCAATGATTTAGATCAAAATGAAGATCGAAACAACATCATTTGCATACTTGTTTGACAAAATTGATTGGAGGTTATTGAGGAAATCCTTTTTTGGAGTTAATTGAAATTTATGTATGGGGTATGAAGATATATGATTTTATAATACATGTAGGTACATGAGCCGTTAGATATTTGAAATTGTGTTAAAAACCGGTTATGTGCGAGTCGGACTCGCGCACGAAGGGTTCCGTTCCGTACCATTATCTATAAAAACGGCAAAAAATTATGTCTATTGTACTGTATAAATAAATAATAAATAAATAAATAAATATTATGAGACAATCTTACACAAATCAACCCAGTCCCACAGTAAGCTCAATAAGGTTTGTGTTATGGGTACTAGGCGACGATATATATAATAGATAGATATAGATAAATACTTAAATACATAGAAAACATCCATAACTCAGGAACAAATATCCGTGATAAACACAAATAAATGCCCTGACCAGGATTCGAACCCGGGACCTCCTGCTTCATAGGCAAGGTCACTACCGACTAGGCTAGGAGGCCGTTGTATGGGAGCCCCATTATATACTTATTTATTTTATTTTGTTGTTTATAAAAAAGATTCACTTAAAATTAATTTAACTAAAAGTGATACGGAAATTAATATTCAATTAAACGCAGGATATTTTTTAAATAATCAGTTTATTTTAAAATATCCGACTGGAAGGAGTTCTTTAGTATTTTTCGGTTTTTTTTTTTATTCGACATTTTTAGATACAGATTTCATAAAAAATGTTAGGCCCCATTCTAAAACTGCTGAAAAAATTAATTTTGTCTTGTTGATTCGTCCTTCCAACCCAAAAATCCTAAAGTTTTTTCAATAAATAAGACATGACTCACAGTTTTGCTCATAATTTTACAACATGCCATATATATTATACTTGGAACACTTGGCAACCAACTCATCTCAAAATTAAATTTAATAAGCCCATCTCTTCCTGGTTTTAAAATATTCGCAGAACAAGTTCCCTTTACACGGAGATGGACTTTTGTATTAAATTTCAATTAACGCGTACTTTAATATCGGGGAAGTGGCTTATAATTGTGTGGTGACAACGAGATACAATCTAGAAATGCAGAAGGTGCTAAATGTCCGGGAATTAAAAAAAATACCATTAAAATTGTTTGGATAATCTAACAATTTTTGGGTTATTTCTATTTAGAATTACGAAAACTATCGATTTAAATAGTAAAAAGTATCATACACTTTTATTTGTCAGTTTTGTGACACATTTTTAAATACAATTTTGTAGGTATGGACTGTCACAAAACTGACTTATATTTTTTGAGGTATGAGGTTACATCAAACAATAAAACAACTAGGTATCACAGCAACCTACCAACAGGCAGCTACCAGATCCCGTGCTGCTACGCGAAAACGGTCTTAGAACACTTTTCCTCGATTTCAAATTAATATAGACTCGCATTTACAGATTTTGTAAAAGAATAGAGGGTGCGAGAAAATGGTCGTTTTTGTCAAACTTTTTTTTTATGCCATTCAATCCTATTTCTCCCTCCTCCTCCTTGATTCGTGTTCCTCAGTACTGAGGGTCGTGACCTCCCTTCTGCATCACTCTCTCTCGTGCGATCTTCTGATCCGATAAATCCGATTTCTATCCAGGATCAAAAGCTTGTATGGGGCTAAAAAAATCCGGCTAGAAAAGCCACAAATTAAGGAAAACTCCCCATACATTTTGTATGAAAATGAAAAAAACAATTTTTTCACAGCCTATTTTTTATGTCAACCGATATCATTCCTATCCAGTATCAATAGTTTCCTAGGGGCCAACTTACGTTGACTTAATAAATAATGTACGCTAGTTTACCACAGTCATTATATAAAAAAGGAAGCTGAAACATGTAAATTAGAAAGTAGTTTGGTTAGATTAGTAAACATTAGTGTTTGATATCTATGAATGATGTGCTGACATTTGTAACTTAAGGTCGGGTCAGGCGTCAGGGCCAGATTGATACATCACAGAAATGGAGCAATTGAATTCGTCATTATATTTAATCTAAGGCGTATCCCGTAATATATAACCGGTTTTTTAGACCACGTAGGTAAAAAGCATGCAGCCTGCCGCGCATTATGATAAGTAGACTGCACAGATAAAAGGATATCTTAATCCAAGATATTCATTCTTGTATATAAGGAAAATCGATAATTTCTTAAATCAAGTAAAAAATATCTTGAACCAAGTAAGTTCTATCTTGGATCAACAAAATCATACTTGGTTCAACAAAATCATACTTGGTTCAAGAAATTATCGATTTTCCTTATATACAAGAATGAATATCTTGGATTAAGATATCTTTTTTTTCTGTGTGAGGTTGACTGGTAGAGAATGCCGTCTTGCTTACTCTAAGATTTACCTTAGTGCAATCAATAAGCTGTTACCGTAGCATATGGTCGCCTGCTATTCCAGGGTTGTTATTACCGACCCTTCTAAAACTTATATATACTATACCTATACTCTCTTTTTTTGAAGAACCTTCAACTGTAGTTACTTTCAAGGTTATATAGGTTCCAGGGTGTGAAGATGAACGCCCTGCCAACGGCGAAGGACGATGCTGGTGGTACTAAAGACGACATAATTTAATTGTTTGATACTATTAATAGGAAAATTCGTAGTTTTACTGACCCGTGAAAAAGCTGTGTAAGTTCTTAAACACGATCAATCATTAGATATACTTATTGATAACAATCAAGAAAATTAAAAACCATTTTCCTGCAAACGACATGAAAATTTACTAAGAGCGATATTCTAACTTAAGCATTTTGATATGTTATTAAAATTATCTTTTATGACCATAATGATATTTCAGTGTCATTATTAGTCAGTCATTAGTTTTGCAGGCCACCTCTTTTGTTTCAACAAGAAAGGTGGTCAGCAAAACTGAATATCAAAATTAATTGATTTGTTTAAAACATACGTAATTATTTTAACTACAATTATATCCGCAATGCAAGCTTCGACAGGTGGATACACAAGACTAACCATTGAAAAGTCCCTATGACACTAGCAGCGTTGCCAAATTAAATAAAAATCTAATCGAATAACAAATAAATTATGTTCTACGACTATGATTCGAGGATGTAGGTTTTAGGTATATTGTACAGTCGCCATCAAATATATCGGAGCGGCCAGGTAATACAGGAAAAATAGCATATTTTGGAGGCAAAATATGTACATCGATGAAACATTGTTTATTAAATTTATCTTGGCATTAGAAATGAGGATCTGCCGAGTCCTATCAAAATTTAGTAGTCCTACCCCCATCGGGGAGTTATGATCGAGTGGGAAATTTTTGAATACAAAAAAAAATATTCAAATGTCAACTTGTTGCATATCAATGGAGAGGTCTTTAAAAATAACATTAAGGTTTCTTGATACATTTTTTGAAATAGTAAATATTTACAGAAATAATGGCTTCGAAAGCCAAAAAAATTGTGTCCTCCCCTTCAAACTTTTGAACCATAAGTTAAAAAATTATGAAAAAATTCAAGAAGATACGCCGTAACACTTATTTTTTATGATATTAATTTAAACATTATCGGTTGAGCCATTTTTGAGTTTTGACCTTTTGAGACATTTCCAAAAAAAATTTCCTTATGTAGATACGCCCTTTTGGCATTACTTCGTTCTTATTTCATCGAAGGTACGGAACCCTCTATAATGGGTGGTCCAGCGCGCACTTTGCCGGTTTTTAAGCTCCCCTCCCCCCATACCCCCCGAAAAGGGGTAGGGCCCCTACATTTTCGTAGGACTCAGCAGATCCTCATTTCTAGTGTCAAGATAAAGTTATGAACGAAGTTTCATTGATGTACAATAATTTGCCGCCAAAATGGCATATATATGCTTATTTTGCCTGCACTAAGGGTATTTAAAAATATCTGAGAAGCACTGTATCGTCTAGTCTAAAGGCGTTGTACAGATATTTGTGACCACCTTGGCCGCCCCTATACAGGGTGTCCCAGAAATCGACGTCAAGCCGAGAATGGACGATAGACCAAGTTATAACAGTTATCAGAAAAATACAAAAAAAATCTATGACATGTTCTTCAAAAATTATGGTCACTTTAAAAATTTACTAGAATATTCACGCCCTGGTCTCTTAACTTCTTCTGTTCTCTTTTTCGTTAACTACAAAAGCTCAAACTCTATTCACTAAAACAGTTGTCAGGATACGTAAGCATGCTTCTAAAAAAAACTAACTTTGTGTACGAAAACTAGCAACATTTTGTAAATAACTCGAAAACATAAGTTTGTGTTAACCAAAGAGTGTAGCAAAAAATATACTTTAATACACAATTACACTGAAAAAGTGATTTATTCAGAAAACTGTGAGAGTCGAAGTTACTTATGGCATTACATCATTATTTTTCCGGATTAATTAATTGGGCTTTTAATTTAAATTTTTTATTAACGCCCCAGAAAATACTAGAATTTTAAGTTGAATAAACATGAATCCTTTTTTGTCTTTTAATGTATAAAAAAATACCTATGACGTTTTTTATGTCATTATCAGACACCGAAAGCTCAAAGTTCTAATGACCCAAAAAGCTATGACAATACGCACGCACAAAAACGAACTTTTATTATTAGCACATTAGGTACATGATGATTCCAGAATTTCCATGATTTAATTTGAAATAGTCAAAATAAATAAAAAGTTTCATCAAAGATTAAACACTAAATTATTTTAAAGGGTTTTTAACGCCCCAAATACTAAAATTTTTAATGGTTACATAAACATGAATTCTATTTTGTCCTCTAATATACCTCTATGTATAAAAATATGCAACGACATTTTTTATGTAATTATAAAAATGGATAGTTTTATGTAATTAAAGACCGAAAGCTCAAAGCTCTAATGACCCAAAAAGCTATCACAATACGCACGCTCAAAAAGCGAACTTTATTTATTAGGAAAAGTAGTATCATTATTATCTAGCCGTATTGCAACGCGCTCTCGTATATATAGGAGGAGCGCTCTTCAACTGCACATTCGCAGGTTCGAGTCCTAGCAAACCACACGTACTCGCAAAAATGAAACTGGTGAGTTTATTAAGTGATGTTATATAAAAAAAAAAAAATTAAAAAAAAAAATGATTTTTTTACAAAAAAGAAACAAAACTATATATGTTAAAAGCTTAATAAAACGTAATATTACTAACAAACAAAAATAGCATCTAAAATCATTTTAACAACATTATGAATATAATAATTTAATTTATTACTCTGGTTGGTAGGTAGGTATATTTTTCTTGTTTTTATTTTATTTTTATTTCTAATTCTAATTTCTTATTTTGTAAGTATAAATTAAAAAGTTTAACATAGATATGATCTAATGTTGCGTCTGATTAAAGATAACAAGTTTTAATTATATCATCAAATAACGAGTAACCTAGACTTGGCCGGGGGCTCTTCCGCGCCCATTAATAATTACTGTGATAGTATCTCTAACTAGCAATATGGTCATGTAATTATAATCTTTTTAAAACAGTTTGTTTTACGAAATTTATTGCACCAAAGTTTTTTGTTCAAGGGCCGATTTTTTTGTTCATACTCGAAACCATATCTAATCTTTCAGTATTATCCTTGTTGTACCAAAAAATGATGCAAAAAGATTATTAAAATATTCATCAGATTCAAAAAAGTAAAAAAATGAAATGCCTAGCAAAACAAAACAAAAAACATCAAAAAGATAGCGATATTCAAAGGTCAATTTTGACAACAGACACTTTCTCATATGACCAGTAACTTTCTTACAAAATCCATCTCAAACGTACAATAGCTCATCATCTCAATAGCCTCATAACATATGTAACTAACTTACTATATAATTAAATAGTTGCTTAAGTTAGGTCTAGCCGTTACGTAAAGAACTTGACATGTTGTGGTGTTATGATATGACAGGTCATGATTTTGCGTAATTGGGCAAGATTGTATTGATATGATATGCATTTAATTTTGTGTGGTTTAATAATTGATGAAGCTTTAACAATGGGGTGTTGGATATAAATTGTTTAATGATAAATGTGTTGTTTTATGTAATGGTGCAAGTGGTAGACTAATCAGAAAATGTAACACCGTAATAAATTGAATTCAAAAATAGAGTAGGCCGATTTAGTAGAGCTTTACTAATAAGACGGTTCCATACCGATCGATTAATTATGATATGATATTCGGTATGATACTAACATTGGTTGAATACTAACTTAATATCGATCGAAACGATACCCTGCTGGGAAAATATTAAGCCTATATCACGTTCATGTTTTTTCCCACAGCTACTGATCTCCGCTGTCCTCGGCATGGCCGCCGCTGGTCTGGCCCCAGCTTACCCTGAGCAGTCGAACCGCCCCCAGGCCGACTTCGAGAGGAACGCGAGGATCCTGGCCCTGGACTCCGATGTGAAGGAAGACAACTTCAGATACAACTACGAAACTGAGAATGGAATTAAGGCTGAGGAGCAGGGTCATGAGGTAAGCCTTAAACTGAACTTATCTAGCCTATTCGAGTGTCGTACTGACTGCTGGGCTAAAGTTTCACCTCTGGATCCCCTGTATACCTGCGTATTTGATAACTCCTACTTTGTCCTTCTTCCAGCTGTTGTTGTTAGGTTACACCTTTCAAATATACAGGTTAAAATAGGGTTTTACGTATTGATTACGTATACACGTGGTGTTTGGAACCAACTCTATCAAATATGTTTGTTCGTATTGTGATATTATACGAACTTCACATGAGCTCAAATGAAAGCAGTATCACCTTTTGCCGGTTAATTCTAAATTGGCGGTAATTAAGTTAAGCAAACAATGTAATTCTCTTGAACAGTGTAAAGAAAAAATACTTTATTAGCATACCTATATTAGTCCATATTAGCATAATTAGCATACCTACATTAGTCCATAAAAATTGTTGGTCACTGCTTAGATTCTCACAGTTTATTGTGGTTTAGTCCATTGAATTGAGCTTAGTTATTATTTGGGACAACGTAAAAATTCAACAAATTGGGCTTCATAACATTCATAACGGACCATAGATAGTTTTTTTAATCAGAAAACAAAGTAAATAATATTTTTCGGTATACAAACTTTATGCACGCTATCAATGAAAAGGCCAGAAATCCAAACACCATTTTCCACATGACCTTTTACCGACACGACCTTTTGGTTCATCAAATCGTATCAGGAAAACATTTAGAATGTGCCCTTGATTGCTCTAAGATCGTCTGAATACGTCGGCGGTCATCTAAAGTTCAGGACCTTCAAGAAACAGCTTTGTGCAGCCACAATGCATTTCCCACCTTTGTGAGGATGGCAGTATTGTACAAGGAAATACGAACACTGTTATCATTAATGGATCTTATGACATGGGAATAAGGTTTATGTCCGTTCACAGTGTAGATGATACTAGATTTACATGCTTTGTCACTTTGGGAATGATTTTGTGATAGTGTTTTGTCGGGAAGTATGTTACAAAGTCTTGTTTCATAACATTAGACAATGTGTTGCGGATCGGTAGCAGAATGGCTCGTTATTTTGAGCATCTTTATACGCCATTGTTTTATGAAGTTACCTGTATGCTATAACCGGATTGCAATGGATAGTATGATATACGCGACAGTAGTGAATAGGTCCATTAAAATTTCATGAACTTCTGCAACTTCAGTAGCACCTTTGTTTTTAAACCTATCATCTTCATCTTATATACCCATCTTTGGTATTTATAATTGGTACTTTAAAATACTTGATTGTTACCACAAACACACCAACAGACTGTAATAGCTGTTCTGTTTTATTTCTCATAAATTCTTCAACGAATAAAAAAGTAGGAATTAAATTTTTCTTATTGTTCTTTTATAACAAAGCACTATTCGTCTAATTTTCCAAATTGATTTCAAAGCAATAAAACTAATCTTTATTTTCCATGAAAACAAGAAAACCAAAAATTTATAACCAAACAATAACATATCGGTGTCCGAGAAGTTTAAGGTGTGTCAAACCGATTGAAGTTAGAACTGAAATAGTAAATCGAATCCGGTTCAAATTGACCTACAGCCGGCGTGAGATTGCCGTGTGGCTTAAAGGGCAGTGACCAACGTAGACAAAGGTCAGTTTGAGCTAGTATAGATTTATTAGAGTGATTAGGTTTGAATATCATTTGCCTTTAAATACTAATTGGAAACTCGCTATTACTAACGCATTTATATCTCTTACAATTAGTTTAAGAATCTGAAACCATATTTATTCAGAAGTTGCGTAGTCGAATATAAATAAACCTCTTCTGTGGAGAAGTTATTTATTTTTGTGTCGATTTCTAAGATTCTACTATTTGTAAAGAAAGATTACAAGGAACATGATTTAATATTATAAATCTTTTTGAAAATACTGCGTTAAATCATATTGTTATTTTCGACTTCGCAATTATGTCAACACATTCAGTTCTACGTAGATAATTGACAAGAAACAAAGAAATAACTTTTAACCACAGCCTTGTGTCGGGTAATCTTCAAGTTCAAACAGTTTTATACTTTTAATAATTATATCTAATGCGTCTCTTCGAGATTGACATTGGAGTGTGGTTGAGTGTTGAAATGAGCCATTATTTTGTGGTTAGGGAACAAATTTTGACAAAGCTATTTTTGTATTCCCAAAAGAGTTATTTCTTATTATCGATTTTGAAAATGCGTTAGAGATCTGATTATTCGAGGTATACAATTTTTAGAAGCATACCCCCAGGGTCCTTTTTAAAGCTTTTACTATATCACATCGTTTATCGTTTAAAGTATATTTAGGTAACATCGTTATTATGATTGTACCAAACATTAGACATTCTGCGACAGTAAAATCAAAGAATCCTCATTAATGCTACCTATATTTCATACAAATTAAATCCTAATAATGGTGAATATAATCGAAAATGCAGAAAACGAAAAAATAAACAGGGACTTGCTCTCTTTTCGTTAACGTTTGCCAGATTTCATAATAAGATCAATATACGCATTTACGAGCTATGTTACTTATTTATGAAGGTCGACATGGTGATGATCAAAATAATTACTTCTCTGATAAACTTTTACTTCTTAATGACCCAAAGAACCATCTCATTTAAATGTCAATAGTTATCATTGCGTTTATAATATTACAAACCTCAGGTCTCATTAACTTAGCTCAGAATTTACGTTATGATAATATTGGTTTATCGATTTTGTATATTTTTGCATAATCAGTCCACATACAAGGTTCCATATTTTTTTTATTATTTATCTTTTCCGCTTATTGGCACATGTAAACCTTTTTTACATTTTTAAGCATATAGACCTATTCAAAGATTTTTTTTTAAAGCTTTGGTTTGATATTCATTTGATGTTAAACAAGATTAGATCTGTCAAAAGTGACGTTTGCCTCATTCAGATCATCCTTTTCTGATTATCAATTGGTTATTCAGTTCATGGCAATATATCAAAATGAGATTGAGTTATCTAATATAAATAGGTCAAACGTTTTAGTAGTATTACCTCTTGCATAGATTGATTTCATGACAAAAGAAGATTTAATATAAAAAATGTAAACAAATCAAGATGTTAAAGTCTGAATACCGCCCCTACAGCTTAAGTAACAGCTAACGTAATTACATCTTCACTGACCCCAGGTTTATCTTGTCCCAAATTATTATCATTTCAATCGACAATCATCCTGCCAAAACCAACGCGTTTCATCAGTGCCTTGCGCAAACTTGAACCCCGTACCGTTCATATCATTAAGATCATGCAACCTATCCGAAAGTTTTTTGCGTGTGTCAATGAAGCTACGATTTACGGCTTTCAAAATTGGCGATGCTTGAATAATCGGTTTTTGACGGATGATTAATTATGTATCTTTTGATAATCTCAGCGGGGTTGCATAAAATCCTTAACGAATGCGTTTGCTAAATGTTGAACTGCAAGTAAAAATCGCATTAAAAAGATTTGGTCAATGGCATTATACTGTTTAGTTTTATTACTTAATGTCTTTAGTTTCTTTAAATTTATAATTTATCCAAGTAGATTGTAGAAGATTGCCTTGTCAAAAATTATATTTGTGTATTCCACTAATTCATAAACACAAATCAGAATTTCAGCGCAAGGTACCATGTTAGGCCCTCAAATCTTAATGCGTCCGGCAAAACAATAAAACAAATGAAATGACATTAATTGCTTACAAATTATTTATTATTGTCTTGACGTTCCAGGCTGACGGTATCGAGGCCCAGGGTGGTTTCCAGTACACCGCTGACGACGGTCAGGTCATCTCCATCTCATACGCCGCTGGCAAGGATGGCTTCCAGCCCCAGGGTGCGCACATCCCCACCGCCCCCCCAGTTCCTGAGGAAATCCTGAAGGCTTTGGCTCAGAACGCTGCTGATGAAGCCGCCGGTATCATTGATGATGGTGAGTAGACCACCTCTATGATAGATCCTCACTCCTGAAACCTGCTAGGGAAAGGTCTAGTTCTTACTATTTGTCCTTTTTGACGTTCTAATAAGTATGAAGGCGAAAGTATCGCATGGCGTGATAACTAGGCCATAAAATGGTTAAGTAATTTACAAATGCCAGAAGTTTTTATTGATGTTTAACTAAATATGAGGAAAGTAGAAGAAAAACAATCTTACCTCCAAATATGATTTCCTGATCTAGGCTAAAGGTTGACTGGAAGAGATCCCTTAAGGGATAAGTCCGCCTTTGTACAAATATTGTGTTTTCTTACTGTTGTATTTTTCTTTGTTGTACAATAAAATATTATACTACTACTACTAAAACTTTAATCTCCGTTGAAACACTTACCTATATCTAGGTATAATTATGATCAAGTTAAACCTAATTATATGTAACAAAATCTAACCTATAGAGAACGCCAATGAAACGGCTACAAAATTACCTCAAATTCTAACCGCTTACCAAGCAACTTGTAGACTCAGACCAATATAATAAGAACGCTCTCTTGCATAAATTACTACGGCTCTGAAACTCAAGCTAAACTGGCTTATTCGAGAATTTTCTAGAGCTCATGCAACTCTCCTGGACGTTTTGAGAGTAATTTATGTACACACCTGCTGCACTGACCTTTCGATGTTTCACAATGACCCCTCACTCTAGATCTTGGGAAACAGTCCATTACGCTCCGTTCCTTAATGCCATACAATTAAAGGTGACATTACCTTGATCGGTGAAGAAAATTCGTGAAGTTCGTGTCGGTGGATGGGAATTTGCTTGAAGGATAATGAGCAGGCGGCTAACAATAGGTGAAGGTGTTTTAATAGATGTTAACGATTATAAAGGTGTTAAACATGACGTTTATGGAGATACGTATTTATAGAAGAACATAAGATTTATGAGTAGAGAAATCATGTTTTATTATTATTAATGTATATATTATATTATTGTATATATTATCTTTAAGATTTAATGTAGTTTTGAAAAAATAAGTCCCGCCGCGATTCATGCCGGTCATAATACTTCTAGAGTCAGAGGTGTAGGGTTAGATAGAACCGGTGGTAGTTTCTTTTTTCTCTCTCTGACGTTCATAAGTGCATTGTAATATGATGTGCCTAAATTGAAGAACAAATATATTTTATCTTTTATAGGTACTTTGTTATTAATGTTATTATTCGATTATATGATAACTAACTGACTGGTTTGTTTTTTGCGAAACTAACTTTCTAGCATTGGTTCACATATTTCATGAATCGCTTCTATATGTTACCATTACTACAGAGATACATTTTTTTTTGTTTTTTTTTTTTGTTAAAAGTATTTTTAATTTATCAAAGCGCTCACACGCGTATAACAATTTTATTTTAATTCCAGGTCAGTACAAGCCCGAGCAGCACGGCGCTGGCGCCGCTTTCGGACACCAACAGCCGCAGCAGAACTACGCGCGTGCGCAGGCCAGCGCTGGCTACAGAGGCTAAATAACACTATCTCACTCTAACTGTAAGAAACAAACCAATAGCAATACACGTAGACGCAAATTTTGAAAGTGATATTGAAGTAAATAGAGAATCTATAAAGATAATTGAAGTTAAAGAAGATGCAAATGAAATTACAATAATTATACAGATTTAAAGCAAAAACGTGAAACAGTATAATAAAAACTGAATTTATATAAATATAAGTTTCTGAACAACCTTTACTATGAAGTCAACTTTGTAAATACACTCAAGAGCAAAAGTTTCGGGTCAATAGCATTTTCTTGAATATCTCAAAAGATATTAATTTTAAAGATATTAAAGTTTATGTTACTGACCCGAAATTTTTGCTCTTGAGTGTATAAGAAAACATTGAGCCGTTTCATAGAACATAGAATGTCTTGCTTAACGTAAATACTTATGAGTTACTAAATAGTTCTTGTATTAACAAAGCTGACCGCATAGTAAAAATTGTTCAAAATCATGAACCAGAATTCATTTTATTATCTTGATCACGTTTTTGATTTCATGTATATGGAAACAAAACAATGGAACTTGAAGATATAATAAGCAAAAGTGATCGTGTAGTTACATACTAACATATATAACTGAAAATGATGACGGAAGTAAAAAAAGAAACTATTGAAGTGACGCCAAATATAATCAAATGTAAATTAAATAAGATAAGTACGACACATTTTGAACTAATTTACAAATGACATTCAAAATTATTTATGTTTAAAAAGTGTAAGTAGAAACTTTCGTGACACATACTAATACTATAAAATAACACGGTTACACTCACGTCACTTTAGTCACTTCGCGCGACATGTTCAAGCCGCACCAAGTGGGCCGGTTCAAGTAGCACTCCTAGTGCTTGAAGATGGAGACCTAGGCTCTCCGAAACATGTCGCGCGAAGTGACTAAAGTAACGTGAGTGTAACCGTGTTATTTTGTAGTTTTATAGTGTAAGTAGAGTTTATACTTGTTTTTATAATTATTTATAATTAAAAACAAGTACGAATGAATAGGGTTTGAAACTGGACGTCGCTTCTTTAATTTCTGTTTTTAGTCTTGTGGTTTGTTACAATGGTTAATACTGATCTTAGCAATAATGGCCATGACGATGTGGGTGAAATTATTTATTCTGTGAATAAAACGAATTTTTTTATAGATATATTTTTTATTTTTCCATCTCATTTATGTCTAGTCAAAATACAAAGAAAAAAAATAGTACCTACACATAATATTAAGAAACTTTTTTTCACATAGGTATACCTGTGAGAAAGAAAACTTACTTAGTTGGCTGACTATACATCTAAATTCATACCTTTACTTATGGAACAGGAGTAAAAGAGTGAGAGTGAGAGTTCTGTTGGCGACTGGGTCACAAAAAAAAACAAATAGGTATATAAGAGTGCTAAATGTGGAATTCAAAACAAACTCTTTAAATGACATCCTCGCTTATCTCTGGTGAAAACGCTGTCTAATACTTTTAACAACTTACGATACACACACAGATCTGTCCGCTGGATTTATACAGTGTGGCATGTAACACGAGCAAAAAATTAAAACGTAGATTGTACTTCTTAAACAACAAAACTATTGTTCCACAACTTTTAAAATATATGTAGTTTTTAGATTGTCTCTTTTTCATACAAACTAAAATTATTTTCAATGTACGTTAAAATCCATCTAATTGACATTGTCAGTCTTGTCACCCTACAGACATAATCAATTTCGCAATACATTACGTGTTCAGGTAAACTTTAATGTTTACTAAAAATCAAACCGTAAGTTATTTTTAAAAGTCGCTGAGTCGTTGTTTAGTTTGAGGAGTTGAATATACGTTTGCTCATGTTACAGGCCACGCACGGTATACATAAATATGTCCGGCGGACAGATCCGTCAATGTATGATGGGAATTGAGCGCGGTATATTTACCCGCCAGGCATAGCCGTAATATATAATTTTAAACAAATAAAAATAAACAAAACAAAAAAATCGACTTCACTTAGGATCCGCTATTCCAAGAGGAAATGACTTAGTTGCTGTAAAAAATAGTGAAATCACTGTATAGGTGTGCCTGTAATAGTTGAAGAGTTCCCTCGATTTCTCCAGGATCCCATCATCAGATCTAGACGTGGTGACAATGGGACCAACTGTGAACTCTTTCAAACAAAAAAGAATTTTCCAAATCGGTCCAGCCGTCTCCGAATAATCGGTGAACATACTCCTAAATAAAAAAAAATTGTAAAAAAACACGACGAATTAAGAACCTCCTCCTTCGAAATCTTGAAGTCAGTTGAAAACCGACTTCACTTAGGCTCCGCTTTTTCAATAGATAATGCCCGAGTTGCTGTAAAAAGTACTGAAATCACTATAGGTATGCCTAAAATAGTTGAAGAGTTCCCTCGATTTTTCCAAGATCCCATCATCAGATCCGGACCTGGTGACAATGGGACCAACTGTGATGTATACTGTTTAAAAAAAAAGAATTTACCAAATCGATCCAGCAGTCTCCAAATAATCGGCGAACATACATAAAAATAAAATTGCAAAAAAAAAACAAAGATCCCGACTTCCGACGAATTGAGAACCTCCTCCTTCGAAATCTTGAAGTCGGTTGAAAATAGACATATACCTACATACATAATGTTATATAGTATAGTGTCTTTAATTAAAAAACATAAATCAAAATATTGAGTAATAAACTTTGATTTGACGTAACTAGAGAATTTAGTTGTAAAAAAACAAATAATGGTCACTTTTTGCATAAACCTCACCAAATTGAAAATTTTACGCATTAAATATAATTATCTAGATGTTGAATACACACAAAAAATAGATCATAACAGCTCATTTTAAACAAAAATTCTCTATTTATTGCTATACTCAGACGCTGGAATAGTAAAAAGCACTAGTGCGAGCAATTTAACTTTCCGCACGCTGAACCACGATGAAAAGGCCACTTTTTAGGCCACTGTAATAAAAAAAATTACTTACAAAATTATGTACTTAATCATTTTATATGTTTATTTGTTAAGAATATCGCATTTTTATTGTAATAAATAAGTACATCTTTTAAAACCAAAAAATGGGTTTATTCAAAATTAAGTAGGTACGTGTCGAAAAAGAAACGTTCACATTTTAAAGTTACAATTTATTTAAGTTATTTTCAAATTGACTTAATTATTAATTAAAATATAGTAATTCATTATACACGTAACATCTCTATGACCAGAAGGAACGCCAAATTCGTCGAGAAAATCCTTTATAAAATGTGATAATCCATGTTGAAAGGGTCCTTATTGCGGCAGGCGCTTACGTTGGAGTCGTTGCTGGTTCAATATTATTTTAAAGGCGTAAGCGCCGGCCCCTATAAGGGTGTTTTAAATATGGATTATCACTAATAATCACATATGGAGCCTTTAAAGTATAGTAAGTATTAATTATTTACAATTATTATAATTAAAAAGATATATTAGTACAGCCAAAATTTAAAAATTGAAAACAGTCACACATTTAATATGATTATCTACTAATAATTACAAATAAGAAATTTATTAATTAAAAGTAAATATCTAATCATAACCTAAAGATTTAATATAATTTGGCAAATAATTTGGATAATTTGTTTCTTCGTATCATATGCAAAATATCAAAAATTAAATGAGAAATACAGAAAGACCTCAGTTACATTTTAGATTTTTAAATGTTTATAAATAATACCACAAGAGAATACTTATTTTTAAATTTGATGGATAATTATCATAATGAAAAAAAAAATCAAAATGAGTAGAAGATGGTATAAAATAAGAAATAAAAGTCACGGAAAGTCATCAAAAGTGGTGCTGGTAATCGTTTTAAAGTAAACATTCCAGTGCTCATTAACCCTCATTCGCAATAAAGATGACCACAAGGTGTCAACTACAGGGCATTAGGGTGTCAAGCACTAGTACGTAAACCATATCGTGTTTTTCAATATCTGTAACCAGTTTGAGAGTTAAAGCTGCCCTGATGGCTGGTTGAGCCAAAACTGGAGGATGACGAGGACTGGTAGGAGTTGAATCCTGACCCTGAAGAACTAGAGCTGAACCCTGATCCTGAGTTCATGCCACCGCCATGCTTAGCTGGGTCGTATTTTCCTGAAAGAATGAATAAATATATAAATATTAAAGTGTGTTTTGCTCCGTAATGATCCAACAGCTTGCTCCACTGATTTGCCATAAGGCCGAAAGATGTCGCTGGATCGCTCAAGATTCTTACATTCAAAAAGCTTTGTAAAACATGCGGTGCTACAGTTCTCGATTTTTATCACAGATGGCGCCAAGAATCATTCACATAAGACGTAAGTCAAGTTGCATGTTTTATAGATACATACTTATTATAATTTATGACAGTCTTATTTTTATTTATTTAAAAACATTATTAGATCGTTATAAATTTTAATTTCCTTATAAATTATTTAGGTATACACATAGCAGATATAAAAAATAGTGGTAAGTGGAGCGGTTAACACCATATCTTGGATGCTAGCAACTTCAGCAGGCCATCCATGGTTGCCATTTTATCACTTACCGCGCTATGCGTCACTTTCACACTTACATACTTGTTAGAACGTGACAGCTATGGTGACAGGCGATAAAAACCCGACCATAGTAGGCTAGCAGGAGTATCACATGTAAGCTACCAATATTAAACTTTGGATATTTTGAAACCAGTATTATAGAAAGAGTTAGAAATTTATTCTACTCACGATTCTGAGTAGGGATAGGGAACTTAAAATTTCTTGTACTTGAATGAATAACACTTGAAATTGTGGAAACGCCTAAATACCTCCTAACTGTAATATCTGGTGAAATTTTTTACATGAAATATTGCATAACAACTTTGTAACTAATAATACAAGGTGTAACAAAAATGCTGGTGATCCTTTTAAGGGCATAATTGGTATCGTATTCTAATTATGAAAAACCAAGAAAAAAATTTTTTTGCGCTATATAAAATTTTGCTTTAGTATGGAGGGTCGGCCAGCTGGGACCACCTGTCCCGTAGAAAAAAAATTTTTTTTCGCGTCCAAAAATTTTATCTCCTACTTTTTCTTAGTCGCAATACGATACCAATTATGCCCTTAAACGGATCATCAGTATTTTTGTTACACCCTGTATTTGCAGAAGTCTCTTTCCGATCCCATTTAGTAGAAAGAGACTTCCGCTAATAATATTAGTTACAACTTGTTATGCAATCGGCCCGAGATACAATATAAAGGAAATAACATACCATCATCGAAAATGCCCGCCGCCTCATCCTTAGCATTCTGCTGAAGGGCTAAAAGTATAGCCTCCGGGGTAGGGGGAGCCACGGGCAAATGCGCACCCTGGGGCTTATAGCCCGCCTCTCCAGCGGTGTAGGTTATGGAGTAGGTGTTGCCGTCGTCACCCTTGTAGGAGAAGCCACCTTGGGAGGTGCCGGCGTTGTTGGATTCCTCTGCTCTGATGCCGTTGGAGGTTTCGAAGCTGTAATGGAATCCTGAAAAAGACAAATATATCAAAAATATGCCACTCAGTATCTCCTGAGGAAGCCTCGTAGAATGGCGAAACACCTTTCGAGTTTCGGTATTATTGGTACGGGTTTGTGATATATATTTGCGTATTTATTTTTGCGGTGGGATTAATGCATGCAAAAATACGCAAGTAAATATAACGAATTGGCACAAATTAACTAGCACCTAAATAATTACACCGCGGAATAGCAAGGCAATATCATATCATATATTAGCTTGGCTTTGGAAGGAAACTCGATATGAAAATTAGGGGATTTACCGGTAGGTCATACGAACTAACTTTTTAATACAAACAAATGCAAGCCTAAATGAGGGTTTCCTGAATCAACGTTTTCACTAGGTGGCAGCGTCATAACCCACCAATCATGTTTAATCATGTGTTTTGATTGGTAAATTTTGACAGCTGCTGTCAAAAAGACCTCTCGCCCGTGCTGCTATCTAGTGAAAAAACTCGATCGCGGAAACCTTTATTACATTTTTTTGGTATTCGGTTCTAAAGCGCCATCTGTCGAGTCTGAAGTTGCTGTAATTTTAGCAGCATTAAGCAACGAATAAAATATATGAAATTGAAACCTACTGCGTTTGAGAAACGATAGATGACGCTAGTGATACGGGAACGCACTTGTATAGACATTGTCAATGAATACTTATATCATCCTTCCATATACCTGCAATCTGAAGAAACCATAAAATTTTCGTGTTCTTCAAGATCTAAAAGGCTTACCAGATTCTCCAACTTCAGTGTCCTGCTTCAAAATGCCTGCGTTCTTCTCCGCCTCCTGCTGCGGGCGCTTGTTCCCAGTATCTCCGCTGATACTGCTGGAGCTGCCCTGGAAGCTGTTCTGACTCTGGCTGCCTTGGAAGCTACCAGAAGCTGGAAGGTAGCTGCGGGACGGCAGCTGGGCGGTGGTACTGAGGGCGACCAGCGCCAGGAGTGTGAGGTGGAACTGTAAAAAGTGAATCTAAATTTTTTCTTCTTCCTAAGCATTTGGAAAAGCAGGAGTTTTTTTGAAAGAGACAAGGGTCCTTAAAAAACGACTAATAAAAAAGAGAATTGACGGTTACTCCACCAAAAACCTCCAAAACTCCACCATAATGATGATAAATAAGTAAGTAGGTAAATAACATTTTACTTCATATAGTTATGTGATGGAGGCAAATCACTAAAGCTGCAAAACCTAGTGGTTTCTATCCTCATCAATGAGGGCCCGAAAAGAGACCAAATGGGCATTGACAAAATTGCTACCGTTTCGCTTATATTTAGTGTTTTGTAGTTTGCATTCGTTTTTAAACTCCCGCGTTAAAATTAACTTCGATAAAAGGATCCTTGAAACACTTACTAAATACATGTCTGTAATCGAAGTTCAATGGATGACACCTAGAGCCGAACTGTGCCCGATGACCCTACGGCGGCACTTTTATACGGTTTCGAAATTACCCTTATTACCGTAAAACGGATCTCTAGAACCTTGGTACTAATGTAATGAGAGAATGCTGTGATTGTAGTCAGGAGCCAGTTACAATGTGCGACAAATACTTAAAAATTTACATTTACAATTATTAAAATATCACCTACAGATAGCGGTTGCTTGGCGGTAAGACTTCAAACTTTCAACCCGGACTACCCGGAGTTTTCTGGTTCCATCCTCGGCTCGAATTTCAACTCGCAGATTTACGGTTTAAACCCCGGCTCGTATCTTTGAGTTTTTCGTAACTTATGTACGAAATATCATTTGATATTTACCAATCGCTTTTCGATGGAGGAACACATCGTGAGGAATCCGGATCCGGGTGCGGTGCGGATTCGGACACGGAAAAAGAAGCTTCCGGGATATTCTCAATCCAAGACAATATTATTTTCTTGAAAATATTTCCTCGTGACAAGTGTTTATTTCCTTTACCAAAAATCGCTTAATAAAACCACGTTTTCTTAAAATCGAAATACAAAAATGTATTGTTTCAAGAGTACCTATATTGAGTAAATAAGAGATATTGTACTTTAATCAAACAAGTATTATCTTAGGTAAAAGAAAACTAGAAAATATGTAAGAATATATTCGCTTCGTTATATTTGAAACTTAAATTTATTTTCTTTAAAGGAAATAAATGCTTGTCACGAGGAAATATTTTCAACATAATATAATAATGTCTTAGATTGAGAATATCCCGGAAGCTTTTTTCCGTGTAGTTTATCTCTGGGTTGAAAGACGTTTGGGATTATGTTACCAAGCGTACCCTAGGCTCAATTTTCTCGTGGCAAAAGCCGTGACAAACACTAGGAGGTTAAGATACATGAGATGTGCCGGCGGTGTATCAAAGATACTTACTACATGGATTGATAAATTATCATTGATAATAGTTTCTCAAAATGCCCTATTTGGCAACTTATTATAGTAGTTTATGTAACTGTTACGTAATAGGGGTCCTCAAAACACGAGTGTGGTTTTATGAATCGAACGAAGTGAGTTTCATAATAAGATCACACGAGTGTTTTAAGGTCTAATTACGTGCAGTTGCATACACTGCTTTATCTACACACATATTATAAACCCGAAATGATGATTGAATGACTGCAATTGCACGGATTGCACGCCATCGCCATGACCAACTCGATTGTGTCGGCGGTCGGGCGGCGCATGCCGGCGGGCGGATTTTCATAATGATATCGAATTTTTGCTTATTATTTGATAATAATAACATGACATTTGTTCTAACTACTAACAATCTATTTTTATGGTGGTCATAACGTGCGGGTTTTGAACGCATCATGGAGGGTTTATGATATGGGTGTAGATAAAATATTATACATGGACTTGGGTTATCTAAATTCAATATGCGAAACATTAACTAAACAAAAACTTTCTGCGATTTTGAGTTTTTCTTGAGTATCAATGAAACGGACTACGCACTTGTTGCACCTTTGAAGACTTCAAATATGAATATGAAGGAATACTTAGTATTCCTTCATATTCACCCCTAACATTATTTTTAACTTAAATACTGCTAATTATAACTTACAAACTTGGCCGTGGGGTGCCCGGCCTTAGAATTGTCTCCCACCATATCGTCCCATGGTTGCAGTAGGAGTCTGCTAAGGGAATATACCGGGAGATGGGCAGCAGCATCTTCCGAAAGCCTAAACAACAATAAACAAATAAAGAAAAAAAACTGCGCGCGCCAACCCGCCTGCCAAGCGTGGCGCGTATGGCAAACCCCCCCTTAAAGGGGAGGCCTGTATTCAGCAGTGGACGTCTTATGGCTGAGATGATGATGATAACTTACAAACACTTAGCTGAAATACCTAACAAATCATGTTTTTTAAATTTTATAATCGTACAGTCTAAATTTTAAATTGTTAACGGAAAACACACAAAATTACAGACTTCGTTAGTAGGTACGAATTAAGTTAATCTCCAACTTGATTTTATAAGTGTATAAGTGAAGTTCTTTTGTTTATGTTAGAGTGTTTGCACTATTTACCTACACATTAGCTACACTACTAACTACTAACAAGTCGTAGGTAACCGTTAATACAGAGTGTCTACAAAGTTAGTTATGAAGGTACCTAAAGTCTAACTGAGTTCTATGGAATTAAATTGCCAAATTTCACTAGCAACTTTTCGCAGAACCAAATTAATTAAATACGGGATGGAAGTAATAAGGCTAAAAAAGGACAAATTCAAAAAACTCTCGGACAGCCCTAAAATTTGGTACGTATATACGTAAATTAGAGGTCCCGTTTTCATGTCCAGATCATTTGATGTTCCAGGGCCTCGATGAATAGCCAGCACCTTGCAAAATGTCGTCCAACCTGAAGAAATTTCGCCTTTAACCTTAAACTTCGTACTCTATGGAAATCTGATCTAGGGCTACATTTAAGCTTATCGAATTCTGCACAATACAGTCCTACATCTGTTTGCGAATAAAAGCTGCGAAAAAAATAGTTTGTTAAATTAACAGTTTGATTGCTACCTTTTAAAATTAATTAATTAAAGTTGTAGTAGATCAATAATTAGCTATTGTAGAACTAGCTTTATTGGCCCTTTTGGCATGTACACTCACCTTTATTGTTTGTATTTAATGTTATACATGTGGGTAGTTTTTTGTACATTGTAATTTGAGATGGGGGTAAATATGTTTTCCTCAGTCAACCCGTGACCACGAACGCTGTAAAGTGTTCGAAACGTCGGGATGTAATTTAAATTCTGTACCTATACGCGATATAATCCGTTCAAAGTTGATTTATTTTAATAAGTTTTTTTTTATCCGTGTAGTTACTCGACTAAAAAGCTCTTAATTATGTCACGATTGTATAAAATACCCTTACCATTTTATCTTTTTTTTATTAAGTACAATTTGAAGAAGAAAAGCCGCAGGAAAGCCGTCTCCGATGGTATGGTATCAAACGCAGACCACCGGACTACGTAGGAAATAGATGCCTCGACCTCTTTGTCCAAGGCCCTAGATCCCGCGGCAGGCCTAAGATGCGCTGGCTGGACGTCGTGAAAGCGGACATGGCAGATAACAAACTCACACCTAAGGATGTCGAAGACCGGGCAAAGTGGAGAAGGTTAAGCAGGAAAGCGGACCCTGGCACTAGGCCGGGAAAACGCTAAGCCGAAGAAGAAGACAAGTTGAAAAAGAAACTTTCACATGTCTACACTAACTAAAACATGTCAAAAACAATACATAAAAAGCAACTTAAAACTACAACTTAACTAAATTACAATAGCCCTTCCTAAACATTACACAACATAATTATACCAAAAGTCACACAACTTAAATGTATTTTTTTTTGTACAGTCCATTCTGAATCGATATACTCCAGTAAAGATACGTTTTTTTCAAACATTAATTTATAATAGCGATTTTTTTGTTTATATAGTTTTAAAATGTCATTCTAAGATGACTGAACGAAAAATCCTACAAACTTTCCACTGGGAAGTAAGTATTCATCAAAATATATATGAAGGGTTTCTTTTTTTTGTACGATTTTTCGTCATCCATAAATAACGTGTCTTAAGGAACCATAATAAATAATAAAATATTGGTATATTTATTTAGGAGATTTTTTAGAAATTAATTAAATGAGGATTTTTTCAAGGTCAATTTTTTGTAGGATTTTCTGTCTACGCAATGACTAACATGACTTTTAAGCCATACAACTAAATACTTCTGCTATTATGAATTATTTCCAAATTTGACATTTTTCCCATACAAGTGAAAATAAAATGACTGTACTAGTACCCGGCTCAAAAGTCCCCATTATTCCCGCCGCATTTCCCCGCTGAACAGCAATGGAGACCTGGCTGAACCAAGTACGACCCCGAGCGAGGATCGCAGCCCCTATAAAAAGCCATAGTCTTATAAAGCCAGCAAAATAATTTCAAATTGACTTAATTGTTAATTAAAATAATCACACACACGTAACATCTCTATAACCAGAAGAAACGCCAAGTTCGTCGAGAAAATCCTTTATAAAATGTGAGATTCCGTGTTGAAAGGGTCCTTATTGTGGCAGGCGCTTACGTTCGAGCCGTTGCTGGTTCAATATCATTTTAGGCTGGCTCTACACGATGGGCCATCATAGGGACGCTGCTATACGACGGAACGAGATCGCAATATCGTTAGCTCCCTCTAACGCATAGCTGCGTCCCCATGATGGCCCATCATGTAGAGGAGCCATTATAGGCGCATGCGTATAATATAAGGGTGTTTTCAATATCGATTATCATCAGACCTAGGAATCGATGGGGCAAAATTTTATGACAGGTAGGGAGTTCCCATATCGATAAACTCAATTATCGATGCTTTTTCCATATACTAGTGATATCCCCAACATTGTATATATTTTTGTGAGTACTATTCTGAAGACGAGTATTAAGTTCAAACAAAGCATATTTTAAAATAAATAACCTCGCACTATGAAATAGTTGATATTATGTTTTTATATAATTAGATAAACATAATTTACTCTTATAATTTTGTTTCATTTATATTTTTTATTTTTTAATAAAATCATATTTTGACAAACAAAACTTGGAGTGGCCACAAGTATATGGAAATATATGGAAAAAGCATCGATAATTGAGTTTATCGATATGGGAACTCCCTACATGTCATAAAATTTTGCTCCATTGATTCCAAGGTCTGATTATCACAAATAATCACATATGGAGCCTTTAAAGTATTAAGTATTTATTATTTACAACTTTACAGGGTGTTGTCAGAGGGTTGGACAAAAAAAACAGCAGAGAGGTGGGGCCATATGCTACTTACTTAGCCCTATAAATTGGGCCTAGGCCCCAAGGTTTAGGAAAAAAAATTTTTTGTCCATAGCTCTTACTTAAGTTTTTGATAGTCTCCGGCTAAACAAAATTAGCAAGTAAATCTCGTTATTGAATAAAAATGTATGCATGTAGCATATCGTTGGAAGGGCAAAAGCTGGGGATGTTTTCCTGAAATTAGAACTGCCCGATGTCTTTTAGTTTTTTTTATGCAATTCAAAGTTGGACATTAGGAATTTATTTTCTTCCACCACATTCGGTTTTTTTTCTATCGAGACAACTTTCAGCAAGATATCGTGTTTCGGCTTGTACCAAAAACTAGAGTATATAGTCTAATAATATAAATTCGAAAAAAAATTCAGTCCCTTTTACCGTTTAGTCACTAGAGTGTTTGAAAAAACCTATATTTTTTCAAAGTTTATCTACTAATTGACTGAGGAGCCGAGCGTAGCCAGGCGACGAACGTCTCCGTTTTCACTGGTACGATGATTTGGCATTTTGATGTGTGTGTATTGGTTGGTTGGTTGGTTGGTTGGTATGTTGGTTGGTCAGTGTCGGTCTAGAGGTCGCATTTTTCATCCGATTTCGATGAAACTTGGCATGTACGTTCCTTGATCTATTTGCCAAAAATTGTGGAGCCATTTTTTTGATTGGGGGGAAAATGAGGGGGAAAAGGGGGGAAGTTTGCTGTCGAGTTTTTTATGTTCTCCGAAGTCTACGGTTCACAGAACCACTAGTATTTAATTATAAATAGGAAATTTGTTAGGTAAAAATAAGTATCTAATCATAACCTAACCATTTTATACAATTTGGCAAACTTCTGTTAGATAATTTGTTTCTTCGAATCTAACAGAAAGGGTTCTCTGCCTATTCGCCGAAAAATGTATTGCCGAATTTCATTTGCCAAACAACTTTTCGCAGAAGTTTCATTTGGTCGAATTTCATTTCCCAACATTACGTAATCCTACCTAACCTAACCCAGGTTAATGGACCCTAATACCCTAGTAGGTAACTTTCATTTCCCACCTATGGGGTTGGGAAATGAAATGGTTGCGAAATAATGATTTGCTAAAATTTATTCGGCCAAATGAAACATCTGCGAAAAGTTGATTGGCAACTGAAATTCGGCAATATAATTTTCGGCGAAAAGGCAGCATACCGCTGCCCTGATAGCTGGCCAGGGCCGGATCTAGGGTAGAGCGAGTGGAACGGCCGCTCCAGCCGCCGGATGGCAAGGAGGCGCCAAAAAGGCAAAAGAAAAAAAAAGTTTTAAAGCGAGTGGGGCGCAGGCGCAAAATATTTTTTACCTTTACCTTTTTTTTGGTATTTTTGTTATTTCAACTTGTTTTATCAGGCGAGACGTGACTCGCTACTTCTAATCTTGAAGGGTGCGAAATAAAGGTGCCATGAAGTTACGTTCCTTATAATTTTCTAAGCGATTGGGTTTATCAGTATTACATTTTAGTATTTATTTTTTTAAATCGCTGTTTTTGTTCTTGAAAGGCGCAAAATATAGTCCGATAACGGCGCCGACAACGTAACGTGCATTTAAATTTTTTAAGATGAACATTGGGCCTTAATAAAATATACTTACATGATTTTGTATAGGTAGCATATTTTAACTTATTTTATGAAATATTCATAATTCAAGTTATGGTTCCAATATTGTTTGATTTATCCAATAGATTAATGGCGTTCAACTTTAGTTTTTCAAATACTTTTATAAATTGTCGTAAAAAAGATACCCAATTTATATTTTTATTTAATTGTTATTTGTTCCTTGATTTTATGGCTAAAAGGTGAACGAAACTTTTTTATTTAACTCTTATCATGGGGTTACTTAAAAATGGAAACAGGACTGTTCAACAGAACTCTACCTAAAACTTGGAGTACAGAAGATAATTTACTAGTTCATATTTTAGGGTGCATTCCCGAACATGAATTTTGTTTTGTTTTATTAGTTTATTTCATGAATATCGTGCCAAAAAGGTGAACAAGCAAAGTCATTCACAATCACAGAGCACTTTGTTCATCTTCTGGACAAATTGGCCTATTCCGGCACATAATAAAATCATTCTTATAAAAATACTGTACGGTTTTAAGAGGATTTGGAATAGCTTATTCTAAACTAGATTAAGGGTCGGGTACAGGTGGGAGAATTTTCAGATTCTGTCAAATTACCCTGATTCGTACACAACTACACTTCACGCACACTACCACACTTTTGGGGGCCAGGTCATTGACCGTTAATATTTTTTATAGGTTGCCATTATTAGTTCGATATACTAACCAAAGGAAACAACTCAAAGGAGGTGTCACTTAAGAAATTTAAACTGTAATGTTTTCCTTTGTCAGAAGACAGAGAAATAACATATCATACTTTGAATAACGTTTTAAGAGTTGTTTCGGTAGGTATCTCTATAAACTTTCATGCAAATAAATCCAAACTTTTATCCCATATTCAATTATATTAATTTTATTTACTAAGTAAATGTTTCGCATACTTTCGTATGATTTTAGTTTTAGTAATGTAGCCCACCATACTGTAAAATCAAAATTCTTAACGAGTAGTTTTGTAGATGTAGAGGATATCTTGGAGATCAAGAAGTGGGGAAATCAACTTTTAAGACACTTAATATCTTTTATGATAGAAGCGTTGCTGCGTTACATATATAAATAAAAACACGTAAATTTATACACTGAAGTGTTGGCTTGGTTGCATGACTTATCAAACATCTGGTAGCCGAATTTTAAACAATGTATTCATTAAAAAAAACTTTTCTAAAAGTTGATTCACTCATATTATTGTATTGAGTCAATTTGAAAATATACAAAAATTACATTGATTTATCTTTAAGCCTACCGTTCCAAATGTTTAGCACATGCTATGGTGCACTTTACATAACCTACATAAGTAAATGCCAACTTTAAGACCCGGTAGGTGCTTAAATTTTAAGACCATTTTAAGAAATAATTGATTTCATATGAATAAATAGCAAATGACTTTAAATCCCTTACAAAAATGTATATAAATGGCACAAACACACTTTCAGACTCATACGTATTTAAGTACATTGATATAACATATCCCGTAAAATTTAGACCATAATAAATGGAATATAATAATATTACTGAAGACATAGGCGGGCGTAATGCCTATAAAAAAAACTAACCGTTGTTTATAACCGCAAATAGATAAGCGTCAAGTTAACTGCACAATAAGAACATCTCTTTGATCCCATCCCATCCCATCGCTCCAAACTCTGGCACAAGGTACCTATGGAACACATTCAATAACCAACATATCAAATATAAAACCAATATTTTGGCCAATTTGAATTTAAAGACCAGTTGAACTCACGAACTAGCTCCAAATTAATTTTGAGCCTGCTATACAGTCGCCATCGAATATATCGGAGCGGCTAAGGTACTCAAAATATCTGTACATGCACTTATCGCCTTGACAATAGAAGCATTGTTCAGATATCTGTGATCACCTTGGCCGCTCTAATACATCAGATGGCGGCTGTACCAATTTTTTGCTACACATAGTTAAAGGCCTATTAAAGTCAACAAATACATTGTTTTTAATTATGATAAAATGGCCCAAACATAATGTTTTGAATATTTCATTTAAATTTGTAAAAAAAATATGAAATCTACTTACGTTTTTTTGGTGACATAATTCTTGAATTAAGCTTAGATACGTTTTTCAGCTGCTATTGTTACTTACCTACTTAGGTTAAATAATGGTGGCTTTATGGAGTACAAATCCTTTAAACGGTCTTGAATTTGGTGATTGTTTCATGCAAATGATTTGCTGGCAGAAGAGATTTCTAATTTGTAAAATTTAATTTATAAAGGTCACTGGAACGGTCTTAAAGAAAATGTATAGTCTGGGAAACTAAATCTGCAGTACCGTTAGAAGTATGGCAGTATTATTTTCATTGTCTATGCCCGAATTAAGAAAGTCCCTGGCCAAACTATAAGTTTTTAATTCATAAATATTCAAAATATTTTGTATGACTAATAGTATAAATGACAGATGTAAAAACGTAAAAAAGGATTACACCTGGTTTTAAAATGGAAACACTGCCACCTTAACGCCTTTTGATAAGACAAAATAGGTTACCTACTATACTGGAGGCGTTTTAGAACTTTGAATCTGCATTTCAGCTACATCAGGCCACGCCACTTTGTATGGTTATCCCTCGTGTCAATTAAGCTGATCAAGCTCCCTTGCTAAGATATAAGGTACATGAGCGCCCCCTTCAAAAAGGTCTAGTCCGTGCTATACATATTTTTGAGCTTGATATTATTCAGTTAAAGTAAAAAAAAACATTTAAAAAATACTTTTAATATATATACTTATAAATGTATATGGATGCATACGTGTATAGAAATCCATTATATATTTTTCCCTGTTTCTAATTTTATATTTCGTGCAAAATGAAAATTATCTCTACAATTTTTCACTATTTTTGACGATCACAATTCATTTACCTACTTGAAGTGTTATGCTTTAGTTAGGAGCTGTCGCCTTATCAATTTCAGGACTTACACTCTTATTCATAATAGTGCCCCTTGTACACAAAAAAACGCAAATGGATGGTCAACCAAATTTTTGACACGCAGTTCTTTGAAAAAATTCCCTTAGGAGGGGTGCTGATTCATATTTTTTTGTATGGGAAAAAAAATCTTTTAAAAAACCTATCGTGTGTGGTATCATATGAAAGGGCTAATAGAGGCGGTTCTAAAAATATACCACATCTTTACATTTCAGATTTTTTTTAAATTAAAACAAAACTAATTTTCAAAATAATAATAATGGCTAATATTTTTTAGCTATCGGCACATGCTGAGTGGCATCCTTTTTGGTGCTTTGTACTTTAGGATTATTATTAATGTAATGACGTGGTATATTTTTAGAACTGCCTCTATTAGCCCTTTCATATGGTACCACACACAATAAGTTTGAGAAAAAAAATGTCCATGCAAAAAAAAATGTAAATCAGCACCCCCCTAAGGGAATTTTTTTAAAGAACTGCGGATCAAAATTTTTGTTTTGACCTCTAGTACAGCGTCGAATATAAACGTCTCTCAGGCCTCAATTACTTAATTTATATTTTGCCTTTTTCTAACAAACACAACTGTCAAAGTGGCCATGAATAAGGACCAAACACAAATTAACTAATTGACGTCCGAGAGATGTTTATGTCAAAGGAAATTAATACACATCTTTAGGACGTAGGCTTTATGATTTTAAATATTATTATATTAGTATACTATTTATGCCGTTATAATATTTTTCCCTCTGTCGTCTATTGATGAATTCAGAATGACCTAACCATTTCTAAAAATCAGTCTTAAAATCCAAACTAGCCCGAAGGGTCTTATTTTTTGTTGAAAAAATTTACTTTATATTGTTCTGTTAGTATAATATTTTCAAAAGTAATGTAAGAATTTCGAAATGGTCCTCAAAAATAAAACTTAAGACAGAATTTTAAATAGTCTTAAATCCAAA
Organism: Pammene fasciana; assembly: GCA_911728535.1. NCBI lineage: Eukaryota > Metazoa > Arthropoda > Insecta > Lepidoptera > Tortricidae > Pammene > Pammene fasciana. Next base: position 16,449,513 of record OU452291.1, on the reverse strand, counting down.
CCGGCTGCTAAAATGGACTTAAATCATCTATGTGGATTACATACACTAGGCATAGTTTCGGCGGGTTAGAGTCTTTAGGAATTTTAAAAGAATATATGTTTTTACAGTACTAAATAGTACAAATATGGAAGTCGATCGGTAGGATTAGATAAATTTAACACATACCCGTGGCTCTAATATTTGTAGATACCACATTTAAGTACCTAGTATATTTTACTCTAAAATTATGGTTAATTATCTACATGCTCCGTTAGGTCCAGTATAAATTCACAGAACATTGATGAAGTAACACAATGTTTTAATTCAGGTTCACTTAATTATTTCGGCTGACTTTTTGAACGGTATATTATGTCTTGGTTCTAGTGGACTAAGAGCTGGCCACGTCAGATATGACACAATAATGAGAGCAACAAAAGTAACAAAACCAATCTAGTTAGATTGCTGTACTATCCTTATTGCTCGATCCGGGCATCTCGCAGCTTTTAATGAGTGGAGATTAGAATTACAGACTAGCAAAATCTTTCAATTGGAAAATAGTACTACCAAAATAGGTAAAAACGGCCAGAGTCTTTAGTTATATTCTTTGACCTCCACCACTTTATACCTGCCAGATGTCCAGGTCTATGAATAAGCATAGTATAGCAAACGGACTAGGCTAGGGGGGTTTAGTTGCTCTCATTATTATGTCATATCTGATGTAGCTAGCTCTCCGTCTATAGGCCTATCAGTAAGACATCCGATTATCAATCTGGAGGTCTCGGATTCAAACCCCGGCTCGTACCAGTTATGAAAATCATACATATATCACATCTCGAAATATCACTTCATATTTACCAGTCGTTTTTCGGTGAAGGAAAACATCGTGAGGAAACCATGTCTAATTCCAATAAGGCCTACTTTTCCCTCCGAGTTGGAAGGTCAGACGACAATGGCTTGCGTGTAAGTGCCTACGCCAATTCATGGGATTATAGTGCCCAGGTATATACTTCAGCCATGACAAAAATCGCGACGAAATGCTAAGTGGATGAGAATTAAAAATCAGTCAGTGAATAACATTGTTTGTAATACAATTATTATAATTTATTTGACCAGAGTACATTAATGTAACGAATCTATAGATAAATGTAAAGCAAAATTATAATAGGTTCCGGCACACAATCTACCTGGAATTCGGTAAGAGGTAAACCATAACCACAAAAGTCGCACCAGATAGAGTGAGCTTATATCGTTTTTATACTCGGCAACTGTACCTAATACTCGAATTGAGATTGTGGTGGCGGAACTACTAGCGCATACTTTTTGATAGAGCTTCTATGGTCGCATATTGTAGCATCCATAACAATCACAGAAAGGATTTCCATACAATATTGTGAAACTGTTGTCGGGCCCCGCATTGCGTGTCGGGCGCGCCGCCGGCACAATCCACCGGGAGATCGAAGTTACTCAATTACATAGAAGCAGTAGGTTGTGCACGGCTTTCGTCGAACTCAATTCTTACCGGCTTGCTTAAGCACTCGTATAAAAACTATTGTGTGCAACGGTACATAATAAGGGTTCTTAAAATTCGAGGGTCGAAGTTACAAAATGAGGCGAAGCCGAATTTTGTAAAAACAGAGAAAGGGTTCTTAAAATTCTCGGGTATGTTTTTACAAAATTCGGCTTCGCCTCATTTTGTAACTTCGACCCTCGAATTTTAAGAACCCTCATTATGTAACTGTTGCACAATAGTATTTTGTGCAACAGTTACATAATGAGGGTTCTTAAGATTCGAGGGTCGAAGTTACAAAATGAGGCGAAGCCGAATTTTGTAAAAACAGACCCGAGAATTTTAAGAACCCTTATTATGTACCGTTGAACACAATAGTTTTTATACGAGTGCTTAAGCAAGCCGGTAAGAATTGAGTTCGACGAGAGCCGTGCACAACCTACTGCTTCTATGTAATCTCGTAACGTTCGATCTCCCGGTGGATTGTGCCGGCGGCGACACGCAATGCGGGGCCCGACAACAGTGTCACAATATTGTATGGAAATCCTTTCTGTGATTGTTATGGATGCTACAATATGCGACCATACAAGCTCTATCAAAAAGTATGCGCTAGTAGTTCCGCCACCACAATCTCAATTCGAGTATTACAGTCGCCGAGTATAAAAAATACTATTGTACAAGTAACTAAAAACTTTTTACAAAAAAAGATAAACCGACTTCAAAAAGGATAAAATGAATCATTATATTATTTATATGCGTTACCAACTGATATGTTAGAAGTCGGTGTCAAGCCAAATTTGGAAGAGTTAATACGAACGAGGCGATGTGTTCAGTGAATTGTTATTTTTACTATATAACTAATCTAATACGGTATGAATCGCACGTACACATACATTCGTTTCGACCATGTGTTAACTGTTAGGCAAGTAGGTACAGAAAGTATAATCATGCGTCCTATGTTTGTTTGTTAACACATTGTTGGAACTATCCGTATATCGAACGAAGCTCGTGGTTTTTTTCTATTTGCCGCCTTTTTCTGATTATTGACAAAGCAGACGTGTATCAGAATATATATATCGTTGTCGCATTTCATCAAAATAGGATTAGTAGTTTAGACATGAACATGTAACACATGAAATCGCATTCACCTTTGCATTATTAGTACCGATGTTTTGTGATGTCAACACTTGAAGCTAATTTGACCGGTTTTGTAATTTGTGGCTTGGCACCGACTTCAAACATATCAGTTGGTAACGCATATAAATAATATAATGATTCATTTTATCCTTTTTGAAGTCGGTTTATCTTTTTTTTGTAAAAAGTTTTTATTTTTCTATTTTTAGTGGTTATATATTTATCAAAATCGGACAAAAAGTCTCAGAATAATCGGTAAAGATTTATAAAAAAGTTCATAATACACCAATTCTGTCTAAGGAAAGGTCCACGTATCATATGTGGACTTCATCATTAGGTACTCTCTATCAAATTGGTGGTTTTCAAGAGGGAATGCTCGAGTTTCTTAAGAAAACACCCAAATCAACATACATGTGCCTTTAAAAATAGAGGAGTTCTCTCAATTCCTCACGGATCCCATCATCAGAACAGCACCAGGTTAATGTGGGACCATCTTCTAAGTAGTTCCTATAAAAAAAAGGAATTGTCCAAATCGGACCACGGGTCTCGGAGTAATCTCTGAACATCCTACATAAAAAAATCTTCATCATTATCACGAAAACAATCATCATCATCAGGACCACTCCATCACATTGGCGGTTTTCGTGAGAAAATGCTTGAGTAGCTTAAGAAAACACCCAAATCACCAAACACGTGCCTTTAAAAATTAAGGAGTTTTTCAGTTGCTCATAGATTCCATCATCAGAACTGGACCAGATTAATGTGGGACCATATTTGAGGTAGTTCCTTTCAAACAAAAAAAGAATTATTCAAATCGGACCACGGGTCTCGGAGCAATCGCTGTACATCCGACATTTAAAAAATCTTCATCATTATCACGAAAACAATCATCATCATCAGGACCACTCCATCAAATTGGCGGTTTTCGTGAGAAAATGTTTGAGTAGCTTAAGCAAACACCCAAATCACCATACACGTGCCTTACAAATTGAGGAGTTCCCTCAGTTGTTCATAGATTCCATCATCAGAACAGGACCAGATTAATGTGGGACCATCTTTGAGGTAGTTCCTTTCAAACAAAAAAAGAATTATTCAAATCGGACCACGGGTCTCGGAGCAATCGCTGTACATCCGACATTTAAACAGTCTTCATCATTATCATCAAAACAATCATCATCATCAGGTCCACTCCATCAAATTGGTAGTTTTCGTGAGAAAATGCTTGAGTTGCTTAAGAAAACACCCAAATCACCATACATGTGCCTTTAAAAATTGAGGAGTTCCCTCAATTCCTCATGGATCCCATCATTAGAACAGCACCATATTAATATGGAACCACCTTGGATGTAGATCCTTTCAAACAAAAAAGAATTACTCAAATCGGACCACGGGTCTCGGAGTAATCGGTGAACATCCTACATCATAATGTGGGACGGGACCATCTTCGAGGTAGTTTCTATCAAACAAAAATAAGGAATTGTCCAAATTGGACCACGGGTCCCGGAGTAATCGCTGAACATCCTACATAAAAAATCTTCATCATTATCACGAAAACAATCATCATCATCAGGACCACTCCATCAAATTGGCGGTTTTCGTGAGAAAATGTTTGAGTAGCTTAAGCAAACACCCAAATCACCATACACGTGCCTTACAAATTGAGGAGTTCCCTCAGTTGTTCATGATTCCATCATCAGAACAGGACCAGATTAATGTGGGACCATCTTTGAGGTAGTTCCTTTCAAACAAAAAAAGAATTATTCAAATTGGATCACGGGTCTCGGAGTAATCGCTGAACATCCTACATTTAAAAAATCTTCATAATTATCATCAAAAATCAAAACAATCATCATCATCAACTCCACTCCATCAAATTGGTGGTTTTCGTGAGAAAATGCTTGAGTAGCTTAAGAAAACACTCAACTAACTATACACGTGCCTTTAAAAATTGAGGAGTTCCCTCAATTGCTCATGAATCCCATCATCAGAACAGCACCAGATAAATGTGGGACCATCTTCGAGGTAGTTCCTTTTAAATAAAAAAAATAATTATTCAAATTGGACCACGGGTCTCGGAGTAATCGCTGAACATCCTGCATAAAATCCTCATAGCTTTGACGGCCTCCTAGCTTAGTTGGTAGTGACCCTGCCTATGAAGCAGGAGGTCCCGGGTTCGAATCCTGGTCAGGGCATTTATTTGTGTGTTTATCACAGATATTTGTTCCTGAGTTTTGGATGTTTTCTATGTATTTAAGTATTTATCTATATCTATCTATTATATATATCGTCGTCTAGTACCCATAACACAAGCCTTATTGAGCTTACTGTGGGACTAGGTTGATTTGTGTAAGATTGTCCTAATATTTATTATTTATTTATTTATAAAAAAATCTTCATCATTATCATCAAAACAATCATCATCATCAGGTCCACTGCATCGAAATGGTGGTTTTCGTGAGAAAATGCTTGAGTTGCTTAAGAAAACACCCAAATCACCACACATGTGCCTTTAAAAATTGAGGAGTTCCCTCAATTACTCATGGACCCCATCATCAGAACAGCACCAGATAAATGTCGGACCATCTTCGAGGTAGTTTCTTTCAAACAAAAAAATAATTATTCAAATTGGACCACGGGTCTCGGAGTAATCGTTGAACATCCTGCATAAAAAAAAAATTCATCATTATCATCAAAACAATCATCATCATCAGGTCCACTGCATCGAAATGGTGGTTTTCGTGAGAAAATGCTTGAATTGCTTAAGAAAACACCCAAATCACCATACATGTGCCTTTCAAAATTGAGGAGTTCCCTCAATTCCTCCTGGATCCCATTATCAGAACAGCACCATATTAATATGGGACCACCTTGGATGTAGATCCTCTCAAACAAAAAAGAATTACTCAAATCGGACCACGGGTCTCGGAGTAATCGGTGAACATACATAAAAAAAACACCAAACCGAATGCAGAATCTCCTTCCTCAATGGAATTGAAGTCGGTTAAAAATGAAAAAACATGTATTTTCATGCAACTAGTCGCCCATAGATAAATACCTTAAAGACTAGCATACATATTACTTACATCATAAAACTAAAACTATTATTTTGGTTGGTACGATGGTTTTCTGTTGTGCCACCTGCTCCGGTGTAATATTTGGCAGCGTCCCTCGGAACCGCCGAAACACTACTCCCTTCGGCCAAAAGCCCGCACTCTCGATGGTCTCCAGCAGCGGCCGCGGCACGCGCACCACAAACGAGCTGAAGTGCACGTAATGGCGCGATCGTAGCTGGAACACCCTCAACTCGTAGCCGGTCTTCTTCAAATCTTAATCTGCTGCCGTGGCGGAAAAATGCAGGCGCGGCACGTATAGCGCCTTATTCGACGTGGCAACCCGTAGACCCGCACACAGTTCCGCAGTACCACACTGACTTTTACGAGGCGCCTTGCGCGCCCCTGTTCAAGAATCAAGTCTTTTAATATTAAGTAAATAAAGATTGCAATTAAAATAAAATTGTCATTCAAGTATTTTGACGTTAAAAGTCATGTTAAAATGTCGTAATATTATGACCAATGTAATAAAAAAAATTTTTTTTCCGTAGCCTATACTGTGTCCCACTGCTGGGCAAAGGCCTCCCCTCGCTTCCGCCACTCGTCACGGCCTAGTGCATACTCTCGCCACTCGCTACAAAATGCGTCCAGATCGTCCCGCCATCTCCTTTTTGGTCTGCCTCTGCCCCGGCCGATTTGTTCGGTCCACAGAGTTGTTAATTTAGCCCATCGTTCCGGGTGCATGCGGCAGACATGTCCAGCCCAATCCCACTTGAGCTTGGCGGTCTTAACACCCACATCCGAGATACCTGTCCTGGAGCGCAGTTCGGTGTTCCTAATCCGATCGGTTCTACGAACTCCTAGTATGCTGCGCTCCATGGCTCGCTGGCAAATTTTGAGTCGGGACTTTTCAGCCTTCGTTAATGACCATGTTTGTGCGCCGTAGGTTAGGATAGGCAGGATACACATGTCGACGAGTTTGCGCTTTAGTGTCAGTGGAAGGTTACCCTTCATAAGCGCTTTCATGGACCAGAAGCTCTTCCAGGCGTTCTCGATGCGTCGATCGATTTCCTTGCTCTGCCTGTTATCGAAGGATGCTATCTGGCCCAAATAGGTGTATTCGTCGACATATTGTAAATCCTGCCCATCTACCTGGACCCTACGTTTCACGCTATTGGTCATTAATTGGGTTTTGCCCCTATTCATTGTGAGTCCGACTTCAAAACTTGCCGAGCTAAGGTCTTGTAGCATTTGCTCTAGATGGGATATAGTGTGGGAGAATAGGACGATGTCATCGGCGAAACGCAGGTTAGTCAACCTCTTGTCACCGATGTCGACGCCCATCGTTTCCCACTTGACCGCCAGCTTTTGGAAAATTTCCTGCAAGAAAGAGGTGAACAGTTTCGGAGAAAGCGGGTCGCCCTGTTTTACCCCTTTTTCAATGCGAAACCTTGGACCGGGAACATGCAATTTAATGCACGCTGTGCTTTTGCGGTAGATAGATTCAACGAGCTCAACATAGGTATTGTTGATCTGATGCTGTCGCATTGCTGAAAACACGGCAGAATGTTTCACACTGTCGAAGGCTTTGTTGTAATCAACAAAAGCCATGTATAGGGGTTTGTTGAACTCGTTGAATTTCTCAATTATTTGGTTAATGGCGTGGAGGTGGTCTGTGGTAGAAAAACTGGGTCTAAATCCTGCTTGTTCTGGTGGCTGGTGTTTGTCCAGCAGTGAGGCAATGCGGTTTTCTATAATCTTTATGAATAACTTATAAATATGTGAAATTAAACTAATTGGTCTGTAGTTTCCTATGTCGGATTTGTCGCCTTTCTTGTGGAGAAGGATAATATTCGAGTGGCAGAAATCCTGTGGCAATTCACCGGTACTTAAAATAGAGTTGAATAGGTTAGTCAGGTGGGGCAGTAAGGTATTTTTTCCTGATTTTAGTGTTTCGGTCGTAACACCATCATCCCCTGGACTTTTCTGATACTTTAAGCCCTTAAGAGCGTTATTAACCTCGTTACTTGTAATGGGGGGGATGGTACTCGGACCGGAATAATTATCACTTGTAGAAAGTATGATAGATGGATCTGAATATAGCGATGAATAAAAATTTGTGCAAATTTCCGTTATTTTGTCTCTGCTGCTGTGTTTTTTTCCATCTTCATCCCGTAAGCTTGTGATCCACGCCCTTTCCTTATTTACTCCATTTCTGGCGTGTCTGAGAGAAGTGTGTGTTTTGATTGCAATTTCGACTAATTCTGTATTAAAATCTCGTAAGTCTTTTCGTATGCTACGTTTGACTTGACGGTCCAGGATTGAATAATTTTCTCTGTTATTGTGTTTGTTTGATTCTCTGTATTTTATTAAATTTACTGTTGCTTGTGTAAGTTTATTATTGTTTCTTTTGGTATGTTTTATTTTGCTACTAGCTATTTTGACGCTTGTTATGATATTGTTATATTGCGTCTGTACATCTGTATCTTTATCGAGAATACTAAATTGGTTACTAAGTTCTAAGTTAAATTGATCCTGGTTTGTGAAGAGTGTGTCTTTGTCAAGGCGTTTAATTTGTTTCGTAAATAAGTGTTGTCTATGGAGTTTTGTGTCGAATCTAAATTTTGCTCTAAGCGGCCTATGATCAGAACTAAATCTGAATTGGTTGAGTACGGTCACATTCTTGACAATATAATTGTTGGAAGATAGAATGTAGTCGATTTCATTATGAATGTTTCCGGCGGGTGATTCCCATGTCCAACGACGTTGCGGTCTTTTATAAAAAAATGTGTTACAAATCTTTAAACTTTGTCCGAAGGCGAAATGAATAAGGCGAGTACCACGCTCGTTCCGATTGCCAAGCCCGTGCTGTCCTGTCACCTCGTCGTTATCCAGTTCGCCTCTTATTCCGACCTTTGCGTTGAAGTCACCGAGAACTACATTCCATGTTCCTCGGTTTTCTTCGCACGCTGTATTAAGAAGGTCATAAAAGCTTTCCACGTCGTCGTCACGATGAGAAGATGTAGGAGCGTAAACTTGTACAAAAGTTATGGTATGGTTTTTGGTAATACGGAATTTGAGCACAGCAATTCTCTCAGAATATCCTTTAAATTCAATAATGTTGTTTTTCCACTTTTTGTTTACCAGGAAACCGACTCCGTATAGACCGCCGGATATTCCAAAGTGGTAAAACACACTATTGTTTCTCTCCACAGTTTGTTCTCCTTCCCTGCGTACTTCCGACAGACCGATAACGTCCCACTTAATATCTTTCAGAGCGTGCTCCAATTCTACTAGACGCTCTTCCCTCATTAATGTGCGGACGTTATATGTTAAAACATGTAGCAAATCGGTGTCCATTTTTCTAGCCTGGGTCTGAGTTACTTGTTGAGAATTCGCCGCCCGGGGATTCTTAGCACCCCTTAAGCCGGGCACTCGGGGCCGTAACATAAATAAAAATAAAGTCCACTAATTCTGTAGAAAAGTATCTTTTATTCAATCATTAGTTGTATGTTTCTAGTATTACGACGTGTAAATATGAAAAAATGTAATTTAAAGTGACTCATGGCTTTTATTAGTTTTCCCTATTTATGTTGAATACAATCTAGCTACTGGTATCCTCTTTCGTGTACGTATACGATTTTCTGTCAGAATAATTGTCAAAATGAAATGTCACGGCTAAAAATCCAACATACGTCTGCTTCCAAGGAGCCCCAGCGGGCATCTGAGTCACAAAGACAATTTGACAATATGGCGAATGTATGGGAATTTTTCAAAATTTTAAGTTTACGATTGAATTTCTTTGTGATCTTTATGAGGAAAAATATGAATATGCTCCGATGCACTAGTCCAGTTATCTGGCTTCCAAAATAACAAAACGATCGAATTACTGTCGAAGACAAAATCGCAATGCGACGTGTTCAAACGGAACGCCATTTTTTTATTTTTCGCTACTTTTGGAGTCGGTTTATTGATAATCAAGGCTAATAAAAAATAAACTATCAATTGGAGCCTCTCCACGGCTTCTTTATGAATAAGTAAATAGCCATATTAACGCGATTACGTAACATTAACTATACTAATTCATTGTTCAAAATGAGGTCTAAAACGACTTCGGCCTGTATCCGCCCCTTAAGGTAAATCGCTAGTAACTGGCCACTTCATCATCATCATCATCATCATCATCATCTCAGCCATAAGACGTCCGCTGCTGAACATAGGCCTCCCCTTTTTAAGGGGGGGGGGGTGGCCACTTTATACTAATTATGAACTCCGTGCACCTATAAACATAAATCATTTTAGTATAAGGTTTTAATTACTCAACTTTCAATAACAGGCCAAGTTATACTAAAAAGAATTTTGTCTGTAGGTAAATAGAGTTTATTTTAGTATGAGGTGGCCAGTGGCGATTTACCCTTTATGCCCAAAAAAATTAAAAATTAAAATTAAAAAATAAATTATTTTGTTGAAAATTAATTACAACATACATTTTTATGTAGGTAGATATATTTTTTAATACTAAAGTTAGGGTAGTCGCTTAATCTTTTATTTATTAGTGTCCCTATATTTTTATCGCTTTTGGGTAAAATAAAAAGCTTCAACGAAGGGCGCCAAAACCCGATTTCGCTCTACCCTGTTCGAGGGAGCGCGCACCACCGGCAGTCGCCGGCTGAGCCAAAACTGGAGGATGGCGAGGACTGCTGGGAGCTGAATCCTGACCCTGAAGAACTGGAACTGAACTCTGTTATTGGAATCAAACCTGCTAAATCCTTAGAGGGGGGGAATTCTCCTGAAATAACGAATAAATATTTAAAAAAATGATTGTCTGTAAAATCGGTTTACGGACGATAATTTTCCGTGATAAGAAAACATTGATGAAAATTACATGCTTTCATTTATGAATTGAATTGAATTATTATCACTGTATCATCATTTTGTCACGTTACCATGGAGATCTGTCCTCAGCATTACCATGGAGATCTGTCCTCAGCGTTACCATGGAGATCTTTTCACAACGTGACACTTTATCGTGCATGCTACCGGTGCTCATTGATATACAGTGTGTTTCTGTAATAGGAGCAATAAATTAAAACATAGATTCTGATCCTCAAACTACAACACTTTTGTTCAACAACTTTAAAAAAATATGTATTTTGTAGATTGTCTCTTTTTCATACAAACTAAATCGTATTTTCAATGAACGTTAAAATCCGTCTAATTGACATTGCTTGTCACCCTACAGACATAGTCAATTTCGGAATACATTGCGTGTTCGAAAAAACTTTAAAGTGTCCTAAAAATCAAACCATACGTTATTTTTAAAAGTCGCTGAACAAACGTTTCCTGGTTTGAGGAGTAGAATCTACGTTTTAATTTATTGCTCCTATTACAGAAACACGCTGTATGACGTTATTACGTCAAAAAACAGCTATGATAAAACGTATTCTAAAATATCGTTTTAGGTATTATTTTTGAATTAACAGTAATACTACCTACCGGCCAAATGTGTTTTTGTTTCTATTATTGTAGTTTCTATAATTTCTGCCTGAACTATGGGCCCTATACTACAATAATTCAATCACCATAAACATTAAACCGCCTTCCAGCTGATTATATTTTATGCCGACTGGATTGCGAACTGAATACCTGCTGCTAAGTGTGTTTTGCTCCGTAATGATCAAAAAGCTTGCTCCACTGATTTGCCATAAGGCCGAGAGATGTCGCTGAATCGCTCAAGATTCATCCATTCAAAAAGCTACTTTGTAATGCGGTGCTACAGTTCTCGATTTTTATCACAGATGGCGCTAAGAATCATACACATAAGACGCAAGTTGCATATTTTGTATATAACAAATAATAATGATATGATGTATAAGATTTATACTATAATTCTAACCATCGAACATACTTAGTAAAGGCAGGGCTGGGCGAAACGGATCAAGAAGCATTGTTGTCAAATGTATAAGATTCATCACATGGACAGCCAATTTGCGTCCCGCGTTAGAGCGTTTCCGCACTACGTCCGATCCGAATCCGATCCGAATCCGTGAAAATATGGGCCTAGAAAACTCGGACCGAATTCGAGGGGGAGAAATTTTGAGGGGGGTGCCACATACCCCGCCCGCCCCGCTGCCTCTCTGCTCGTACGCAGCTCGATTTTAACTCGGACACAGTGCGCAAGCGTTCATACAAATAATACTAAGGCTACTTCGGTCCGTCAAAAATCTTGTCCAAAATGGAGATTCTAGAATGACGGAAAGAAATCGGATGACGGGAGATCGGATGTAGTGCGTAAACTACTTACCATAGAAATAGTTCTACGGCTAATTCGGATCTTATTTTCACGGGTCCGGATCGGATTCGGATCGGACGTAGTGCGGAAACACCCTTAGGGTTGACTTTCCCGCACACCGGTGGCGCAATCTATGAAGAAAAATGCTTACCTTAATCCGGTTAACCTCGCCTCACCATCTATTACATTTACAAAAGCCTTACCACTTTCTCCAACTTTCGTGTCCTCCTTCAAGATCTGCTGTACCAGCTGCGGGCGCTTGTTCCGAGTATCTCCGCTGATACTGCTATAGCTGCCCTGGAAGCTGCCTTGACTATGGCTACCTTGGAAGCTACCAGGAGCTGCTGGCAGGTAGGTACGGGATGGCAGGTAGCTACGGGACGGCAGGTAGCTACGGGACGGCAGCTGGGCGGTGGTACTGAGGGCGACCAGCACCAGGAGTGTGAGGTGGAACTGTAAGAAGTGAATTTAAAAAACGTTGAATTTGTAAATAATGAAACAGTAGCATCTAAGAAGCTTGAAGAGACAAGAGTCAATGGAAATAACGATTAATATAATATTAAACAAAAAAAACCGACTTTACTTGGAATCCACTTTTTGAAAAGGAAATGCCCGAGTTGCTGTAAAAAAAATACTGAAATCACTATAGGTGTGCCTATAATAGTTGAAGAGTTCCCTCGATTTCTCCAGGATTCCATTATCAGTTCCGGACCTGGTGACAATGGGATAAACTGTGAAGTATATAGTATAGTCTTTCAAAATAATTTTCCAAATCGGTCCAGCTGTCTTCGAATAATCGGTGAATATACATAAAAAAATACCACTAAAAACACAAAGATCCCGAGGAATTGAGAACTTCTTCTCCTCCTTTGAAATCTTGAAGTCGATTGAAGAGAGAGAATTTGTGATTACTACATGAAATAATGATGAAAATAATATTTTAGTTCATATACAAGTGTAACAAAAATGCTTACTAAATACACGCTTTGGATAATAATTACTGTTATGTAGTTTACTCGCGAAGAGGTCCACCAATCTTAGTTATATAATAGTTTTAGTTAAAAATGCAATCTTATTAGTTTTTTAGTTAAAAATCTAAACGCCTACATAGACATAAAAATATCTTGTTAATTTAATAGTGTGTGGAATAAAAAGGCTTTTTTATTTATTTATTTATTTATTTATGTAGTTTATATTCGTTTTTAAACTTCCGCATTAAACGATCATTAAAATTATCCTTAAAATACTTACTAAATACATGTCTGTAATCGAATTTCAATGGATGACACCTAGAGCCGAACTGTGCCCGATGATCCTACTGGCTGCACTTTTATACGGATTCGAAATTACCCTTTTTAATTACAGTAATAATAATCTCTAGAACCTTGGTACTAATGTAATGAGAGAATGTTTTGGTTGTAGTCGGGAGCCAGTTACACGAAAAAAAAGCTTCCGGGATATTCTCAATCCAAGACATTCTATTATCTTGAAAATATTTCCTCGTTACAATTATTTATTTCCTTTACCAAAAATATGATTCTTCGCTCAAAAATGTATTATTTAATGAGTATATTGAGTAAATAAGAATAGGTGTACTTTAATCAAACAAGTATTATCTTAAGTAAAAGGAAACTGGAAAAAATTAAACAATATTATTCGGTTCATTATATTTCAAAACTATAGTTTATTTTTGGTAAAGGAAATAAATACTTGTTACGAGGAAACATTTTCAACATAATATAATAATGTCTTAATTTTTTTTATAGCACTTTATTGTACACCAATGTTTTAAATTGATTGAGAATATGTTTTTTCCGTGTACAATGTGCGACAAATACTTGAAAAAAATATCAACTACAGATGGTTAATTGGCGTTAAGACGTCCGACTTGTTGCAGAAAATTCTGAAAAATTCAGTAACATTCTCGGAAATTTCCGGAAACTTACATGAGAATTTAAGTTAAACTTCCAATGAGAACATTCCCTATGAGAATTATCAAAAAATGCATTATTAGTATTATTTTTGTTGACAGTCAGTTAAAATAATTGATAAAGGCGGTGTCCAGCGACTTCCTGAATAATTTTTATTATTCGTAAAATTTAAGTTGAGAACATTCTGTATAGAAAATTTCGCTTTGGAAACTTCTTCTTGGTGCATTGCTATTTCTGACGGTTTTACCCTAAAGGCGCCAATTACATATTTCTGCATTACCGCACCCAACTCCATATTATCATTGGTAACAGTTGCATAACTCATCATCTCACCCATAAGACGTCCACTGCTGAACATAGGCCTCCCCTTTCATTAAAGGGGGGTTTGCCATACGCGCCACGCTTGGCAGGCGGGTTGGCGCGCGCAGTTTTTTTTTTGTTTTTGTTTTTTAGGCTTTCGGAAGATGCTGCTGCCCATCTCCTGGTATATTCTTAGCAGACATCTACTGCAACCACGAGGCGATATGGTGGGGGACAATTCTAAAAAGCCGGGCACCTCACGGCAGTTGCATAACTGCCCTGAGTAAACCGTGTTACAAGAAGCACCTTGCTTTCACTGCCAAGGTCACGCGCAACTCACATGACGCCGTTACATGCTTTGGTACTAAACTGGCGACTGAGGTCTTAACGCTGTCTCCTTCACTCTTGCTGCGGCCGTGCAAGTGTGAAAGAGAAGTTTTATGACCGCAGTCGCCAGTTAGTTTTGCGAATACTATAACAGATACATTGGGACGATGATCACTTTCTCTGACGCTCAAGGTCTTGGCCGCAGTGAACGTCAAAGACTCACTGTGGACTTTATCTCGTTGAGATTAGGTCCTAAATAAGATTTACTTCTTTGTAGGTGATGGTACTACTACCACACTTTCGTTGCTAAAAATTGTAATACAAAGAAAATACAGCCAGTTACAGATTTACATACAAAACTTATTTTTGCTATATTTTCTTTGTATTACAATTTTTAGCAACGAAAAAATGAATGTCCGACCTAGATCTGTACTACTAGAATGCCCATGCCAAATGTCATGGTTCTAAAGCATGTCGTTTTAAAATGAGAGCTGAACTAGGATTGTATGGGAACGCGAGTCCACGCGAGCGTCCTGGCGACTTTTAAAATGCTGTTCTTTGGTCTTAAGCTACGAACGCGCTTTGTATTACATTCAGATGCTTTGTTGAGCCCTAAGGTCATTTCTTCAATCTTTTGCCATAGTTTGAGAAGGGACTATTACCTAAATCATAATATTAGTCATAGTGTTTTTTTTCATGTGACTATTTAATCCCGAATTTGCAAAAAATTTGGCTTCACGTTGTGTATACTTATGTCATAAGATAAGCTAAAGTATATTATTATCACGAATAAAATGAAAGATTCTTGATTTTTCTAAACGTGGGGCGCGCTTCTTGGAGAGCCACCAATATTATAAGGGGGGCACAGGGCCGCGGAAAAAAATACATATCACACTAGTGTCCATAGATTATCACATTGCGTTTCCTTGCATCGAAATGTAGAGTGGGGAGGATAGGCATTTAATTTTAGGCAGCAGGGAGGCGTGCCGAAAAATAATTTTTAAATCCCTAAAACATATCAACCGATTTCAAGATATTGAAGGAGGAAGTTCTCAATTCACTGGGATATTTGTTTCTGCTATGAATATTGTTATGTAGATTATTTACATATCACAGATTTTTCAAAGACGGCTTTGGGTAAATTCTTTTTTGTATGAAAGGGTAAAGATAGTTCGCCCCACTGTCCTCATATCAGGATCTGATGATGGGACCCTGGAGAAATCGCGCACCGACGCCGAATGAGGAAACTGCAGCAGTGTAATGGCTCCTCCACATGATGGGCCATCGTATGGACGCAGGTATACGTTTCAGGGAGCTTTAACGATATTGGGATCTCATTCCGTCGTATAGCTATGATGGCCCATCATGTAGAGCAGCCATGAAAGCCATCTAAATGGTCGCGCATGATGCGCTTTCAGATAAATTGTATAGATAAACCTTGCATGCCGTAGTTCTCTTGGGGAACTGCATTATGAGGTTAAATAAAATCAAAGGGTTATAATAACCATTTTATGAATTACAATTGTATAAGCGGAAGTAAAAACACTGCCTAAATAAAACATTTTATAATTGGTCACTCAATATTGTCCGCCCAACAAACGATTAAAACCACGTAACACGAATTAACCTTAAAGCTTACAAATACAAAAGAACGATTATAACATTACGATGCAGATCACGGTCGGGTGAAGGGCGTGGCCACGCGCTTGTGACGTCATTAGTTGATACGAGTGTGGATAGTTGGACCATAATTGTTTTTTGCAAACTTTTTATTTTCATAAACTACAATACAGAGTGTTTCCTGTAACATGAGCAATAAATTAAAACGTACATTCTACTCCTCAAACAATAAAACTTTTGTTCAACAACTTTTAAAAAATATGTATTTTTTAGATTGTCTCTTTTTCATACAAACTAAATAGTATTTTCAATGTACGTTAAAATCCGTCCAATTGACATTGCTTGTCAGCCTTGTCACCCTACAGACATAATCAATTTCGGAATACATTGCGGGTTCGAATAATCTTTAAAGTGAAATAAAAATCAAACCATAAGTTATTTTTAAAAGTTGCTGAACAAACGTTGTCTGGTTTGAGGAGTAGAATCTACGTTTTAATTTATTGCTCCTATTACAGGAAACACCCGGTATATGTATGTCATACACTTCAGAAAACGGTCCAAGGCAGGACTTAAACCGGCGTCATCAACTTTCGCGGATGATGCCCTGACCTCTACACCACCCGGTCACGGCGGAGCCCTTCGTAATTTCGCAAATAATATATACGATTTCAAAGACGGTATGCAAATGTGCTTGCGTCTTCTATCCTTATCACTTGGGGATTTTGGTATAGCAAGAAAGATGGCAATCTATGCAAATAGATTTTTTTGTTCAATGACCTCTATGAATTCCTGTGTACTTGGAGACTGGGCCATTAACATCTTCATATATATCCTAAGGATACTTCTTAAAGGTGTGTCCAGAAAGCTCGAAGTTTGCGTGTAGCGAGCTGCTCGCAATCTGTGCACGTTGCAAGAATTGCGCTAATAGGCGCGTAATTTATGTAATGGTAATGCGAGTGGCGTAAGGTATCCCCCGAGCTGCGCATTTGCAGCGCTGTAGTGTGGGACGTTGAAGAGAAACAACTTGGTTGGAGTATATGCTTATAATGGCTAAAGTTACGGACTAGGTGCTTATATATAAGGCTAACATATGAGGGTGTGAGTGTGGCGTAGCACTCACACTACACCTCCCTTCCTGAAATAAAAAAATAGATTATGGAAAAATGTAATCTATTTTTTTTTCACACACGTACATTTAATTTGCTTAAAAAGAACAGTAGTAAAAGAGTAATAAAAAATGTTATTGAAATATTATTATCACAATAAGCATGTCCCCGTCTAGAAATATACTTATTATTAATATTTGACATAAAATAATACATTTAGAAGTACAAAAAAAGAAACACAAATGCATACATAGTAAACAAAAACCTAATAGAAAAATAAAACAATACATAATTAAGTCCTAAATTTCCCTACAGTCTAGCTAGACTTAATAACAAGTAAAATTAAATTTAAAAATGAAACACTTACATTATCAAATATACTCTTAAAATTAAAAACATAACATAGACCCAAAAAATATTTGATTAAAATGTATATTACTTATTTATGCCCACATTGATGACGAAACGAATTTTATAAATCTCACATGACATGACATAGGTATATCTAAAACAATAACACAAAAATGTATTCGTCAATACATCATAGTCCTAGTAAGTGAATATGTATATGTCCATATTTACTTTTTATTTGTTTCCTTGAATTATATCATAAGTATTTATCATTTCAATGTAGTCAGATACTTGCAAGTATTCCTTTATGACGTCAACATTTTATTCATTTAATAACTCACATTTATTTTACTTTTACATAAGTTTAAAGTGTGCATCCTGAGTGCATCACTAGTGACAAGGGTACACAACGCATTACATTCGTGGTCGGCCGACCTTCATACATTTATTTATTGGCTCAGGATACAAGGATTTTTTTTTTACTAAGCGCGCACCATACTATTTATATACTCAGGGCCGGCCCGTCCATATAGGCGAGCTAGGCGATCGCCTAGGGCGCTCGTGTTAGGGGGGCGCCAAACGGCGGCATCGAAAAAAAAAATAGTAATGGACGTCGTCAAGTAAACCGTTTGTCAATATTTTAAATTTTTGTATAACTGATAAATTGGTTACGTTGTCAACACACTCGGAGAAGTCGTTAGCAGTAGCAGTGCAGCGTGTACAAATAAAATCTTTGGTAGATAAGTCCAGTAATTTACATCTGTCCACTTGTTTGGCGCATCGTTGATGTACCCACATATGGCATTGTATCACACTGAACCCAATTAGTAGAACCTTCTGTCATCGACCCGCGCTCACAGTATAAACAGTTAACTATTACTTGGTTGTCTGGTGAGGGTATGTCTAGAGCTGGGGCCGATTTTTGACAGCCGGACGCTCGAATTCAAAAAATTTAAGGTCGAAAATAATCGCACACAAAAGTTTGTCGCCAATTTTTTCGCATGGAATTAATAGTTTAAATGATCATGATTTTAAATTTCTAACACTGTTAATTTTAAAACATAATTTCATCCTTTTATTGAGAGTTTTAAATGTCACTTTCGAGTGCTAGAATCTCAAAAATCACCCCCCTGGACACATATTGTGTACCTATGGAAATGTTTCTCTCTAGTAATACAAGAAGATACATGACTGTAAATTCTTTCAACGTAAATTCGTTACGTACCGTTAGCGGTTAAGTAATTTTCGAGTTATCCTTCTTTTTTAGGGTTCCGTAGCCAAAATGGCAAAAAGGGAACCCTTATAGTTTCGCCATGTCCGTCCGTCCGTCCGTCCGCGGTCTAGCTCAGTGACCGTTAGCACTAGAAAGCTGAAATTTAGTTTGAATATGTGCATTAACCAAGCCAACAAAATGGTAGAATAAAAACTGGAAAAATATATTTTGTTAGGGTACCTCCCGTACACGTGAAGTGGGGGGCGAAATTTTTTTTCGTTGCAGCCCAGTTGTGTGGGGTATTGTTGGATAGGTCTTCTTAAAAGAATTAGGGTCTTCTAAAACAGTTTTTGAATAAAACTAATATTTTCGTAACTAATAGCTCCGAAAGTTTAAAACAGGGCGTCCCCTCCCCCTCCCCCATCTAACTTTTGAACCGTGGGTCCAAAAACTTTGAAAAAAATCATGACAGTCAAGCCTAATAAGTACCTTCAATGAAAACTATATTGAATGGCCCGACATGCTCGTGGCCGGTTTTTTTATATTAGTTTTTCTTGTAGGCATCACGAAGAAAACCCCCATTCTTCGTGGTTCGCGGCCCGACACGCACTTGGTCGGTTTTGGTTTTGCGTTATTTTTGTTACACGTCAATGATCTATAGTTTACGAATAACATTGCTGTGATATACGGCCGGACGGACGGACAGACGGACATGACAAAACTATAAGGAAAATCGGCCAAGAGCATGTCGGGCCATGCTCAGTGTAGGGTTCCGTAGTTGCCGGCCTGTTACAACTCATTAATTGAAAAGGTCGTTTCTTAAGGGAAATTTGGCGGCGCTTAAGTAATTTCACTTAAGACCTTTCACTATGGGTTTTTGAGCGATAACTCAAAAACGGCTCAACCAATTTAATTCAATATAGTTTTCATTGAAGGTACTTATTAGGCCTCACTTTCATGATTTTTTTCAAAATTTTTGACCCACGGTTCAAAAGTTACATGGGGGGGGGGGGGGAGGACGCCCTGTTTTAAACTTTCGGAGCTATTATTTAGGAAAATATGAGTTTCATCCAAAAACTGTTTTAGAAGATCCTAATTCTTTTTAAAAGACCTATCCATCGATACCCCACACATACCTGGGTTGGAACGAAAAAAAAATTCGCCCCCCACTTCACGTGTACAGGACGTACTCTAACAACATATATTTTTCCAGTTTATATTCTACCGATTTGTCGGCTTCGTTAATGCACATATTCAAACCAAATTTTAGCTTTCTATTGCTAACGGTCAATGAGCTAGACCGCGGACGGACGGACGGACGGACATGGCGAAACTATAAGGGTTCCTAGTTGACTACGGAACCCTAAAAATTAAAGAAATTTTCTTCCGTTATAAGGTATTTCTCCTCCAGGCCCGTTATTTTTTTCCACCCTGACATTCATCAAGAATTTCAGCTGGCTTGTGCTTGTAGTGACGTTTACTGGGCTAAGGAAGGACACGCAGACCGGTCTAGTAAAACTATAAGATTATTAGTTATTTTGACTACGGAAACCTAAAAAGGCAGATGTCCATTACGAATAAAAACGATTGATTTCCTCTGGACGCAAATAAATGCGGGTGTCATCTTTACCATGGGGCGCAAATGTGGGTAAAGATAACCTATAGGGGTGTAAAAAGGGGGTATATTTTTATGTTGCACTAGATGGCAGTCTACGAGACAGGGTGCAAGCGTGAATTGTAAGTTAGCACTTCCACTTAGTAAGTTAAAAAGTTAGCACTTTATATTGGCGTAAAATAACAGTTATAGTTTGGCCAGAGTTTGTTCCACTTCAAGCATAGACAGGGAGAATCATACTGTCTTTTTCTAATGCTAGTACTCTCACTACTAAAAAAGGGATGGGTATAGCATGTTACTCTGACTGTTACTGCGCTTTTGGTTTGCCAGACTATACCTACCTATTCATTTGAAAAAAAAATTGCGCGTTATTTTGTCACGAATCCTCTAAAATGGGGCGCCATTTCAGTCTCTTGCCTAGGGCGCCGGGAATGCTCGGGCCGGCCCTGTATATACTCATACAGGCAGTTCTTTTAACACTTCCATACATCATAACCTTCCATGTGTCCAAGTGTCTCCACTATTGATGCTCGATCGAATCATGGTCAGACGCCAAGGATTCCGTGCCTGCCTTGTATCCTGGCGTACCCTTGCTATACCTACTGGCTCAAGGCCGCCTCTCGGGCCACCGAAGACGCAATAGGTATACTCATCTTTTATTTAAATAATTTGTTTAATATTACCATCATGCCGTTCTTCTTCAAAAAAAATACCATTCAAATACGCAATTTGTTCACTCAAAAACCATGAAAACTTAAATATAGAAGATTTTTAGTAACTCTTAGGTAATCAGTCTAATCGTCTTTTGAAAACTTATTTATTTGAGTTTTCCCAAAAACATTGCAAATGCACTTTTCAAACATCGTACAGACTCTTTCACAATAATCACTTCAAAACCAACTATATTTTACTTTACATTCCATTCCACAATCCATTCATTGTTAAAACTTCCCAGAGACATTCAATTACTATCATTATTACAATTCTTCAAACCCTTATAATCCTACCTAACACCCACAAGAGTCCCATTATATAATCTTTTCTTTCCAGTATTTCATGTCGTATTCCGTGTAAAAAATGGTTCAATCCGTGTAAAAAAAGTCAAGTTTGATACAAAATCTTAAAATATTAAAAAATCACAAAATATAGGTACATTATTAAATATCGGCTTACATAATTCTACTTAGTTAACTTATAAAATATCTAATCTGGGATATATGGTTAAAAGTCGTAAACATTACTTACACTCATTGATAATTACGACAAAATTTAAATAATCTAAATCGGTGCACAAAGCTTCAAGTCGAATGTGAAATTTGAGCTGTAATTGCAGATGATGCATTCCGTTCCTTTAACGAATATGCAGGTGGCCACACGTCAGCATTTCGCCATATCTGTACTGTTGCTACCTATACCTAAATACCAAATTACTTAAAACAAATTATTAACGGAATGACTATTAAAAAGAATGTATTTACTTTAAAACAAGATTTAGTAACAGGAAGAGATGTACATTTGGTCAATAAAATATTTTTAGAAAATTTTAATTTACGACAATTAAGACTTACCGCCCTTTTAACCATATTAAGTACCTAATGTGTTTCGTCATCAATTGGCGATTTAAAAATATATTTCATAACAATCGTTACATTATAATATTTAAAATTCATACGCACACACAGACAAAAAAGTATTAATAAAATTAGTAAATCTACAGACTTACACAACTTAAACATTATCCTTTCAATTCAACTTTTCTTGAAATGTTTACGATTCGCACTTATAAATTTCACAACTTCCACCTGCAGTGCTGCTGGCGCCCTTGGGCACGGACCCCAACAACTCCCGGCAGCAAATCAAATCCAAACTTTTGTCTCCCATGATTGAAATGAAATTAAAATGTTTTTTTTTCTTGCCCTATTTCACAGAGTAAATAATAGTATAACAGAGAGACCTCTGTAATGTCACGTAACGTCACGAATCATGTTGTCCCTTCTTAACGCATGACAAGTTCTCTTTCGCACTTATGCAAATGTATCGGATACGTCGTGTCAAACTCAAATTTTTTGACAGATTTACTTTGAGTTGTACCCCCCTGCCTATTTTACGGTACGCTCCCTTAGTCCAGTTAAAATTCGTATTTTTTTTTTCGTACTATAAAACGTCGATCTTCCTTTTTTTATGATGTTTTTAGAGGTCATTTCACATAAAGTCATTTTTCTTTGAAACTTTTAAAGCTTAACCACTTATTTACACTAATCAAATGAATTTAATATTTGGTTCTTATAACCAAGGTGGTCCATTATGTCACTTTTAGCTTTGTTCAAAAATCACCGATTCGCCAAGGTCACTTAATTTTATTCTTTTCTGGCTGGCGCAGCGCGCCGCCAGTGCAGCGCGAGGCCGCACTGGCAGGGTCGCCATGTAGTGTGGGACGTTGAAGAGAAACAACTTGGTTGGAGTATATGCTTATAATGGCTAAAGTTACGTACTAGGTGCTTATATATAAGGCTAACATATGAGGGTGTGAGTGTGGCGTAGCACTCACACTACAGCGCTTTCGGGTAATCAGGATGCACCTTTAAGCTTTGGTTCCACTAGAGATGAGCGAGGGTATATTACGAGGAATGCCTTTTTTAACCAATAGGATTATTTCATTTATCTGTACGCGCGCAGCGCAGCTATGGCATTGATTCTTACAAACACACAACTGGTGAAAACGCAGCCTTAGAGACGCAATACACGTGCCGTCAAGATTTTTATTAGTGATGGTGGTTGTTGAGGAAAAGACTAAAAGAAAGCTAAAGCCCTTTGTCCAGATTAAAAATAAAAATAGGCTATTTTGATCATAGTTTAGTTAAGTTAAAAAAAAAACATGAACCATTTACATAACTTGATAACAACTAACAAAGCTTATGTCTAAAATGTTGCTCCTAAAGTAGTTAAAACGTGATCTTTAACAAAAAAATCGCGAAAACCATAATGTTTAGAAAAAAACGATTAATTTGTCGATTCACCAGTAACAGGTGTTACAACATTAGAAAAACTGTTGGAAAAAACTAAACATGTTGAGAAAATTGGCCGTGGCTAACTATTGTATGATGATCGTTGATATTGTAATTATCGACGAGCGCTATTGCCACCGCTTGAAGAGAACGAGTCGAAGGTGAAATATTTGTGGACTCTTTAATCATGTCTACTTTATCAATCAATTAATCAATTATAAATTGTATTCATAGTAAGCTTATACATCATACAAAAGAAGAAATGACAAAAGGCATTGTAAACGTAAAACAGAGTTTACCACGAAATGAGACCGCCGCAGCATTACTGACCCGAAAGCCAGCACTGATCTTCCGGTGAACCCATTTGCTGGCCACGATCACAGCTTTATGGGACGGTCGACGGACGGCGAGGGTCGCAAAATATCATGATTCATCAAGATGGGGTGAGGATCTAGAAAGTAAGTACCTATTACGAGTCATAGGAAGGTAAATAGAGGAGCAGAAAAGGAAATGGTTAGGTTAGGTACACGTGCCAGCTTACACGAATCGACGCAAATGAGGGCTCAGTACCTGTCTTACGTTTTTGTTAATTATTGTTTTGGTCTCATTCATAATAAGGTAATCTTGAATCCTGAGATAATAATTTTCATGATGATTACACTTAAAAAAATGAGGAAACTCAAAATGGCGAGCGTTTATTAAAACTTTGAACTAGGTTGCATGGTTCTTGAAGTTGGGTCAACCATGGTAAGAATGTCCACAAATGTGCATTTATTTATTTCATCTCTAGGTCAGATTACACTGAGCCCTGTAGCCCGGGCATCAGAATATGGCTACGGTATTCCCTGCCTGTCGTACGAGGCGACTAAAAGGGAACCTTGGGGTAGTCAAGGGTCACAGTACGGGGCTGTGATCCTCAAACAGGCTGAAAACCGTAAGGCGGGGCGGCACCGGCGCGTTCAGTAGAGATCCCGGAGCCGTCCAAATGGCGTTGAGGAGGACCCTCGGGGGGTTTTTAGTCGGTGCGACTCCGACATAACTTTCGCGCTGCCCCGTGGTGCGGAAGTATCCATAAAGGATTTTCCCCTCGACAAAAAAAAAAAAAAAGGTCAGATTACACTGGCGAGTAATTGCCAAGCTTGTGCATGCAATAAGAACCACGTACGGTGTTTGATGTGTTGTACATGAGGGCTCGATAATTATGTCTTGCGTTTTTGTTCACAACGCGGCAGATATAGGCTTATATGGTGGTCATCATAAACCAAATATGTGATCATCATAAATAATATATTTTTATAGTGGTTTTGCGGCGGGAGGATGGGAACATTAATGCATGCAAAAATACGCAAATCAGTAGAACTGGTTGTCAATAATCAACTAGCACGTTATTATACCGCGAAATAGCAAAGTAATATTGTAGTTCACCATAAACCAGATGTGGGCTTTCAAAAATTGCGTAGTATGGAAGAAATATCAAACATTAGCAAATTTGGCGTCGCAGTTTTTTTTTATTTGTATTTAAAATACAAGCTACACTACATTATTTTATGCATAATTTCGAGAATCTAATGAATTCAACCATTAATTAAAATAATAATCGAGATAGTAATAAAGTAGGTTTTCTATAGGTATCTGGCAAATTACTTTTTATTGTCCTTATAATTATTAGATTCGCGTTCAGATCACGATTCTCTTGACTCGTTTTAAATAACTTATACGTTTTTAGGCTATTAAAATTATTATAATATATTATATCAGGTTCCATATTCAATAAAAAATATCTATTCTGAAGACTGAAATGAAATTATTCGTTGTAAAGTGTATCTCAGATTTTAGGTAAATCAGTTAAGTTTAATAAATGAAAAGGGCGGGAAACTCGGTTTACACGAATTTAGAAGTAAATGTAGGTAATACTCGTAAAACGATTTCCAATCTGGTGTGAATCTTTTTTTATTAGAATAATTTGATTTAAAAGTTATTATTTATTATATTTTTTATTTAGTGTGGATTAATTCTTCGAAAAAATCGAATTTACTTAGAATAATTGTTCTGTCGCTATGGACAAGTGGACTTGAAGTAAAAGGCGTTTAACCCATTTACTTTTCATCTGTCCCGGTGTCCATTCGCTTGAAACCAAACTTTTTCATTGTTTATATTTGCCCCACTTTCCAGAGAGTGCTCAAGCAAAGGGGATTTTTGATTGACACCAGAGCAAAGTTAAATTGCAAAGGACAAACGATTATTAGTTAAATGGTGCTTTTAAGATGATATAAATCAGGGTTATTTCTTAACCTGACTGATTTATTTATAGGTTCATATTTACAGTCAAAATAAACCACCGAAATATGTTACAATACTTTATTGTAGTCGATATACATTTTTACAATGAGCATTATTAGAACACAACGTTTGACTAATACAGTGGATTATAGACAAGAAGAATTGACTTAGAAACTGGATATACAGATGAAGTCACTAGATTAGTAGATGTAGCCAGTCTTCTCATCGAAGGGTTGCTGGGGAATGTTGTCGTGAGAGGACTTAGGCGCAAGGTATTGGCGGAGCTGGCTCTGCTGACCACGAGGTCCCTGGTTACCGAAGTTGGAGCCTTGAGATCCGAAGCCACCTTGGGTGCCCTGAGATCTGAAGCCACCTTGGGAGCCCTGAGATCCGAAGCCACCTTGGGAGCCCTGAGATCCGAAGCCACCTTGGGAGCCCTGAGGTCCAAAGCTACCTTGGGAGCCCTGGGATCCGAAGCCACTTTGAGAGCCCTGAGATCCGAAGCCACCATGGGCGCCCTGAGATCCGTGGGAGCCGAAGCCAGAACCATGATGAGATCCAAAACCGCTGGAACCTTGAGAACCAAAACCGCTGGAGCCCTGGGATGGGAAGCTGCCGGAACCTTGAGAACCGAATTTGTTGTTCTGACCGAACTGGGACGCAGAACCGAATTGGTTGCTGGAGGCTCCGAAAGAATCTGAAAAGAAAAATCGGTTGAGTATGTGGCTTACAAATATTTGTAATTTCTTTTTAATGCTATGAAATTACTTACATTGCTAGAATGCCTATAATGGAATCTAGAAATATGTTTTTCTATTTGTAAATATTCTTTATCACAGACTACTTGTAGATAGACAACTAATGCTACTGAAATGACTAATGTTTTATTTCAACGTGCAGATTTCCAGATAATATATTATAATAAAAAGTAACGAGGATAAAAACTCACCTTGGCCTTGAGCATTGGGCCTGTTGAAACCGCTGCTGCCAGAAGGACCATGGTCAGGAGGCAGGTACTGGTTGGAGCGAGCAGCTTCGAACGAAGACAAACCACGGACACCAGCAGATCCAGAACCAGCCCTCACGCCCTGAGGGGCAGATCCGAAAGCATCCGAGTCACCAGCATCCAGACCGTTCTGGGAGAAGTCATTAGACCCATGGCCACCAAAGCTGCTCTGGTGATGCCCAGCGTGAGGAGGGAGGTACTCTTTAAGTCCTCGTTGCTGCTCAAGGTGTTCCAGGCGAGCAGCCGAGCTGATAGCGATGAGGGCAGCAAGGATGAACTGGAAACAGACAAACTCATACATTCTTATACAAGTTAAGCTAACTTTACCAGGTGGGGTGGTCACCTGCTGACTGTTACCGACCGCGGGTGGGATCGACTCCTGGATCTAAAAAAGAAACCAAGGTCTAGTGGTAAGTTTTATATATCTTACCCTATCATGTACCTACTAAATACCAGTGTTCTGTGGATATTTAAAAAATAATCAGTCATTTGGAGACTTTTCGTTTTTTTAATACTGGTAATCAGAAGGTGTCTAAAAGTGGGAATCATTAGAGGGTATTGCTAATTTTTCTAGTTCTTCACACAGATTTAAAATTAACAATTGAAATGATAAACGGGTTTTAAAATTATTAGAATGTTTTGACTGTAGAAAACTAGGGCATATTTATAAGAACAAATTATTAAAGTATATGAGACAAATAATTGTAAAAGTTAACTTCAACTATTTTTTAAGCTACATATAAACCTGCAAAATTTTGAACTTGAATTTAAAACAATAAAATACTATTATTACAAAACCACATTACGAACTAAGAATTGACTAGTAAAAATATAAACTCAAAATTACCAGTTTCATTTTTGGATATGAGCTGTAAACTACCGAACGAAGCACAAGTTGAACTGTGATGCTCTGAACTGCCTGACCCATTATATACCACATCTGATCTGATCTTAATCCCTCAAGTGACGTCATCCTTTATAGAAGATTATAAACGACCATATTCGAGTTATGATATGCATGCTCGAGTAATTAGTTACTATGGTTTTTTTCTAAATACGTGATGGATTGACCTTGTCAACGTCAGATAAGGAGCAACGTACATTTTCAAGGATTTTAATAATTAATTACAAATCGATTTCGTGGAAAGTTGACGGGCATCTAGGTCTATTGTCTAGGTATTGCAGAATCTTAATTGATATGATATATCATTGTATGCATTTGTGTGAGGAGCTGTGAAATATAATTGGAGACCTTTGCGCCAAGAACGGCAAGGAACGGCCTTTTTTATATTTTAGGTTATTATTTTATATCTATTGTGTTTACTCCCTTTTGTTATTAGTTTTAAAGTTATTTTCTGTCTTAACTTTTCAATAAAATAAAATAATTGTATGAAAATATAATACATCCACGAAAGATTTTTAAGGTGTGTTAGAGCCATTTATTAAAAGTTGTATCTTGCACTTTTTTTAATTTGGAAAATTTTCGGTGATTTCGACTCAGAATCACGAGCTCATTCGATTTTATTAGGACAAAAAATGTGTCGCAATTTTTTTTTCCATTCCGTTACCATTTTTCCATAGACTTCTTATGGCGGTAACGGCATGGAAGTAACAAAAAATGAATGAAATTTTTGGGACACATTTTGTGTCCTACTCAGATCGAAAGAGCTTGTGATTCTGAGTCGAAATCACCAAAAACTTTCAAAAACTAAAAAAAATGGAATATACAACTTCTAATAAAATGGCCCTTTAATGCCCAACCTACTAACGTGGTAACTGCAGCCCTTTGCCCATCAGTGGGACAGATATGTTAAGGTACCTACTTAATATAAGTACTATATAAAGAAATTTCTTCGTTTTACAAAATTGGAATACGATACCAATTTAGCCCCTAAACGTATCACCACTATTTTTGTTACATCTTCTTTGCTATGGGACGAAGCATAATAGTGATTCAATTCAATTTCAATTTATTTATTTCGAATCAAAGATCTATAGATTGTTAGTACATATTTTTAAATGTACTTGTTAAGGTAGATTACAGTACATTTTCTATTTTTAAACAATTTTTTATGTTGCCTGGTCCTTCGACAATTCCCAACAATTATATTATGTAGAAAATATTTCCTCGTGACAAGCATTTATTTCCTTTAACGAAAATAAATTAAAGTTTTAAATATAACGAAGCGAATACATTCTTACAGATTTTCTACTTTTCTTTTACCTAAGATAATACTTGTTTGATTAAAGTACAATCTCTCTTATTTACTTGAAGCAATACATTTTTGTATTTCTATTTTAAGAAAACGTGGTTTTATTAAGCGAAGAATAATATTTTTGGTAAAGGAAATAAATACTTGTCACGAGGAAATATTTTCAAGAAAATAATACTGTCTTGGATTGAGAATATCCCGGAAGCTTTTTTTTCCGTGTTCCATTATACAATAGTTATAAATTATCTAGATGCACCATTTCTCAACATCTGCCGCTGCCACGGTCGGTCAGTGATACGGTTTTTATATATTTAAGAACTACTTTTGCACTGACCTATGTTTAACAAATAAATAATTTTGATACGTATAGTTTTTATTTTTGATATAATGCTTTATTAGTATAAAATTCAGAAAGTCAATCAACTTTAACCACAACGGTAATGACTAAATTAACTAGTCGTCCTGATGACCCTTACAAAAAGTGTAATTAAAATAGTTTTTATATTACGTAACGCCATCTGTATCATAAAAAAACTGTAACGAGGCTGCTAAATCATGTGTACGTAAAAACGTGAAGCTACTTGTAACACCGGATCCAGAAAAGTCGTGACCTAGTATCGAAATATAACCTAAAATTACAAATGATTTAATACCGGGTCATTTGACGGATAGAAAAACTAATATTGAATTGGAGACCAATAAGTATCTACAGCCTTGGCCAGAAGTGTTGAGCACCAATGCGATTCTCATACAAAACTGAAAAGTTTAGTCCATCGTTTCCATCTTTGTTTAAGTTATTTTGTCAATTAATTTAAACTAATAGGCATGTTTTGTTGAAGTTAGTAGTAACTGCATAGAATATTTGCAATATGTGGCACCGACTTAAATTTACATTTTTGGTACCTTCTGTTTTCATATTTTTTAAGTACCTTGAAAGTGTTATTAAGTGAAGTTTTCTATATTTATAAATAAAATATAACATTTACCGTTACCGTACATTGTTAGGATAGGGAAATAATGCTTAACATCAAAATTGTAAACAAAAAACACCTATGCTCAACACTTCTGGCCAAGGCTGTATGTACATAGGTACCTACCTATTTAGGGGTAAGTATCAAACTAAAAGGTACCCTAAGTAAATAAGTACTAGTATTTTCCAACAGAATATGCCTGCCTCCAGCATGTGTAGGCATAATCTTCATATTACGAATGTCAAGAAAAAATCATGAATAAAATTTAGTCCCCTTAACCCAGGGTTTAAATTTTTTATCTTTGTAGTAAAATAATTGACCCCATTGACGTTCAAAATATGTAGGTTATATCAAAGAACCCGATAGTTATACCGATAATGATAACTTGGTTTTGAATTGATCTTCATGCTATTGATACTAAAAACCAATTTGTCAGAGTCAAAAAATTCGGCAAGTAATTAATCACAATTTCAGTTTAATAGTGCACTAATGACGTGTTTTTGCTATACTTTACGACCTAGAGCGGCATTTAAACTTAAAAAACATTATGGGTTTGTTATCAAAATGATGTTCTTTTGACACCAAAATTACATCTAAGCAAAATGTGATCTTGACAATTAACGCATTGTATTCTCGCTAAACAATCCCTTTTTGAAGGGTGATCTTTTATTCTCTATCTTCTTTAATCAGGGTTTTACTATTCGATACCTATTTTAATCAGAGTAAATCCTGTTCAATATCAAATAAAAATCAAATCAATAACTGAATATATTATTCGAACAGACCTCCTGTTTTTTATGAACTTCATATTATCGTTGCTGTGCCCTAGTAAACTGCATATCCATGTTGTTTTATTTACAAATATCATTCATTTAATATGTATTCTGCTAGGTGTGACATCTAGAACCAATTTTGTGCGACATGTTTGGCGGTTGACAGTGACTGAATCAAAGAGCAGGGGCCGTATTCTAACTTTAAAACACGCACAGACATGATCCAACTTCAATGCAAATCCAATGCAATAACAACACAATACAGCTAACGCCTACACGTCAGAATCAAAAATGACGGAATTTGCTTGAAAATTACTGCGATGCAACTACAATACTACTTCAATATTGGTTGATTATTGGGTAAGTGTTGGGGTTATGTTTAAGACATTTTAAAATTAGAATACGGCACCAGTATAGACTTGTAATGATTTTCACTACAACTTATGGAACAAAAAAATTGTTAGGGATGTCATCGCCTGTTACTCAATGACATCATCATTTCAGCCGAAAGACGTCCACTGCTGGACATAGGCCTCCCCCACTGAACGCCACAATGACCGGTCCTGTGCCACCCGCATCCAGCGGACTCCAGCGACCTTCACCAGGTCATCAGTCCACCTTGTAGGGGGCCTACCAACTCTTCGCCTTCCGGTGTATGGTCGCCATTCGAGAACCTTAGTGCCCCAACGGCCATCGGTTCTCCGTGCAATGTGCCCTGCCCATTGCCACTTAAGTTTAGCGATCCGACGGCGACTCAATGACATATATGAATGAAAACTGCACATACTCGTACTTATTTATACACAATGCAATTAATCTGTTTCAACCTTTCATATCTACAAACTAAATCAACTACTGAAATCACGCAGACCGATTCTCCTTCTTCGGATATCTTCATCACCCTGTCATCTTTTGGGACTTGAATCATAGTCTTCCCCTGTCTTCAGGCCTGTATGTACAAGTGTACAGTTTGACTCACCTCTTCCCACCCCATAACCCTATCTTTTCGTCTATAGAACCAAGAAAGAAGCAGTCAAGCAAAAAGAAGAAAAAGGCCAAGGGGAAGGGAAGGGGGGAAGAGGAAGGGAGGAGGTGAAGAGAGGCAGTCAAGTGTGTTCGCATGATAATTTTTGATTTATATTTATAGTAAGAACCTATGTAGTTTCGCAATGTATTAATGATAAGCCTGAGCTGTAATGCTATGTAAACTTGAAATAAACAATAAACAATAGAACAGCTACTAGTTATAACGAGCTAAGTAGCTGTAAGGTCCTGGTCATATCAGCGATGTGGCTTGCCGCGTCATTATGCTGAGCCAGCGCCAATTCTCTGCCACGACACATGGTTAATGTCCTTTTCATGTTTATTTTTTTGTTTTATATTGCACTGTTATTTTAATTTTAAGCTTTCTTTGTAACTACCATGTATGTATGTGGAATGAATAAAGTTTTCTATCTATCTATCTAGGGAGACATCTTTACCATTTGACGAGCATCTTCCTGATGGTCAGGGCTTTTGGATAGACGGTTTGGCGTTCCCATTAGAAGATTAAAATTGAAATCGAAACTGAATCAAAAAAGAGACGACGTAATTAATACTAAACTATAAAACACCTACTACTACAAAAACTTAAGCGGTTTCAATCCAAATAATAAAACAGGTGTTCACCAATAGATTTGGCGCAGAATTAATACTATTTAATACCCATAAAAATTCGTTCTGGATCTAAAACCTGATTGCGAAAATGTAGACTAACCTCTTCCGCACTCGTGTTTTGCCTTTGTTTTAATTGTTTTGTAAATAACTAGTAGTC
The DNA here is from genome assembly GCA_911728535.1 of Pammene fasciana. Lineage (NCBI taxonomy): Eukaryota > Metazoa > Arthropoda > Insecta > Lepidoptera > Tortricidae > Pammene > Pammene fasciana. Next base: position 16,417,027 of record OU452291.1, on the reverse strand, counting down.
CGCCTCGAACTGAGAACTCGCGATTTACTTGCAAACGAGTTGACCAATATAACAAGACCCCAAGGAGGATTTTTTCTCTCCTTCTAGCTCCATAACCACTTGATCGATCCTGCTCATATACGAACTTACAAATTGTATGTATCTCTGCTACCCCTAGAAATTTCATAAAGATCAGAAAAACGTTACTAAAGTTATCGTCGGATAATAGTTCCAAATCTGTCCGAGTGGCGCTAGTATTTGCTGTAGCAACTTAGCAGCTATTGACGGAGTGAAGTGCGCTGCATATGCGCTAACATATATTCTATAACAGTTATGGCACCACCAATTTGACGCCTTTTGACGGACACTTTTGTAACATAGAGATTGTCATCCTTACCTTCTACCATCCATACTCTGAACAGTCATCTAAACTTACCTTCTGCCAAAAAAGGGCTAATGGTGTTCCACAATACGATAGGGTGATGAATGCATGACTTAATAAATTGTTTTTTTTTCATGTGCGACTCCTTTTAAAAGAAGCGGTTTATACAAGAAATATTTAAATAAGGGATGTAGTTATTTCACAACGAGGGCATTTTCGCAAGGTACATTGGCCAAAAATTGGTCTGCCGAAAATCTTCGTGTTGCATAAAGAGCAATGGAGCGGTCAATGCTCGGCATAACGCTAATGCACCGAAAAAGAAACGAGTGGATCAGACGAGACACAAAACTCAAAAACGGGGTGGATGAGATAGGTCATAGGAAGTGGAGATGGGCAGGGCACATTGCCAGATCAATTGAAAACCCGCTAACACACGCGGTCGTGGCAAACCACTAATGATAGAAGGAGTCGTCCTTCGATAGGAGGAGATGTCGATCTGTCAACAAGCCGGCGAGAATTGGATGCAGATGGCAATGGATCGAGAGGCATGGAATAATGGAGAGGAGACCTATGTCCGAAGAAGGGCGCTTTAAAGGCTGCTATAGATAGATATACATTGGCCAAAACTTTGCAAATTGAAACATTGAAATGTGTGCCTAATTAGTCGCAACATGCATGATAAGGGATGTATCATTCTTCTCAAACCAAATTAAGCCATAAACAAAATGACGTGCGCATATTTACAATCATAGTGATATCACCACGGAATACACCCGTATTAAATCCTGCTAGTCTGTCCGGAAAGAGAAGTGTCGTAGTATGTATGAGCTCCCATATAAACCACGGCACTTCTCTTTCCAGACAAACTGTACAAAGCATACCCCTAAATGACGTAATGATAGCTTCCGGGTCACTATGGTGTCGATAGAAATCAATTAACGATTTTTTAATCGATTTGCTTAACGATTTGGACACGACATCAGACGGATGTTTCGTGTGTATATATATGTGTAGTTAAGTGGATATTGATTGAGTTGTTGGAGGTGTGGATTAGAGGCTCGTCATACATATCGTATGACGCGGTCCAGACACTGTCAGTAATAATGTCATTATTTCTATACCCGTCCTTTTCTATGTATATGAAGAATGAAAAGGATGAGAAGAGAAATAATGTAATTATTACTGACAGTGTCTGATCAGCCTAAAACTGAATCGCTCAAGAGTCGCCAGGACGCTCGCGTTCCCATACAAACGGTAGTTCAGCTCTCATTTTAAAACGACATGCTTTAGAACCATGAAATTTGGCATGGGTAGTAGTAGGTACAGATCTAGGTCGGACATTCATTTTCGTTGCTAAAAATTTTAATACAAAGAAACTATAGCAAAAATAAGTTTTGTATGTAAATCTGTAACTGGCTGTATTTTCTTTGTACTACAATTTTTAGCAACGAAAATGAATGTCCGACCTAGATCTGTACTACTAGAATGCCCATACCAATTTCATGGTTCTAAAGCATGTCGTTTTAAAATGAGAGCTGAACTACGTTTGTATGGGAACGCGAGTTCACGCGAGCGTCCTGGCGACTCTTAATTTCAAACTCGGATAAATCCATCTCAGATTATGCGATTTGGTTACTATGAAAATGTAATAGGGTACCTAGGTATTCGCTGTGAGGGTCCAATGGATTAACCAGAGTTTGAAGTTAACCGGCACCTAGAACTTACATTTTTATTTGTTGCTCATTAACGGTTTTTAAATATCGCGATTGCCGTCGCAAATTGTTTATTCTTTAAAGTCCCTTAAATTTAATCATTTTATTAATGGACAGTTTTTGAAAAACTTTATTTTTTTGCCATTTTTTTAAACTAACAATTTTTACTCAGATCACGAAGATTATCGATCAAAATAATAAAAATGCCCATAAACTTTGTAACTCATTTTTAAATATGGTCCGATACTAAACTAACTCACCAAAATCCAGTTTAAAAAACTGGGCGCTTTTTTATTTTAATAAATACCTCATTCTCATGGCTCTGAGAATTTTTTTAAATAAATTATTCGAAAAAAGTAAAAGTTTACGAATCTTCTCGTTAATGTGAATAACTGGCACAATGTTTCTTTACCGAGTTATCATCACTAAAAATACTACTTCAATCATGTTTTCTTAGTATTTTTGACGTTCTCGACGTTTGTCTCTCGTTGAAACCCTTTCAAAAACACCAATGGGAGTATAATACTACGAATTTACTTAAAAGCTTGTGGGTTTTAATATTTTCAGCCTTGCATTTGTTTATGTAGATTCGTTTACACAAACATATGGCAATATAATACTTAAATTAAGCAGCTGCGTTAGCTATACACCCATGAAAATTAATAATGGACCACTTTGTATAAAACTTCCATAGATTGTAACCCGTTTTTAAAGTTTTTGAATGTATGCGTGTGCGTTTTAAACATGGAACACACGCAAGGCTATAACGATTCACATAAAGCTATTACTTTACCAAAACTTAATCACGTAATACTATAATTAAATACATTAAAAACCTACGGCGTTAAAATAAATAAAAATGTTAAGTAATGGAACGAGCAAGAGCGTAAGCTAAGCGAGTTCTTACAAACAAGTTCTGGCTGCTGGGATGTCTCGGCATTTCGATGGCTTTTTGTTTTTGAGAGTTGGTTAGACAATAACTTTAGTAGTGTTTTTCTGATCTTTATGAAGTTTGTTTGGGTTGTAGCAGGGATACATAAAATTTGGGAATTCGTTTATGAGCTGGATCGATCAAAGGGTTGTGGACTTAGAACGCGAAAAATTCTTCATATGGGTCTTGTTATATTGGCCAACGTTTATTTTATTTATTTTTATTTGTTTTTTTTGTTTGCAAGTAAATCGCGAGTTCAGAGTAACGAGACGGCCTACTAGTATTTAAAAGTTCAAATTAGGTATTCCCTGTTAGTCTTACTTACCTTATTTTACCTATTTAATAAAATATTTTTTCTACTCCGGTACTTTTATCTGTCAATTATATGGTCCCGCCAACGAATATAAAAGCATGTCTTATGACATTTCAAAAAAGTCTATCTTGTCTATTCTTCATAAAGACCCTAGGGTTATTATGTGATAAAAAGCAACTGCTAAAAGCGGTATTAGACATTGCAACCTGCAGGGCCCAATTTGTCAGGTTGGAAGGTGTAATTAAAGGTAGGGCCCTTAGGGAGCTGAAGGAGGGTTAGGGAGAGGCAGGGTACACAACAGATTGGGCCCTGCAGGTTGCAATGTCTAATAGCCGTTTAACAGTGGTGCCCTGTGAACCCAACAGATAAAAAAGAAAAACAACACTAAATTTACAACGAAAATCAAAACTGCCAACTTAACAAACGACTGAATTCATATGGTTTGGAACAATAACAAAACTAAAATAATTGCTGCCAACATAAGGAAAAAAGCAAGTAAGTTGATGACGTTTGAAAAAAAAATATTACCGTGTCTATGATTACGTTCTCTCAACTGTCATTTGTTTGCCACCACTTTTCAACTTCTCGCTCTTTCTTAAAGCCAACTGCGTTTAATTTTGTATTTTATTTAAACCCTAGTCGTAGAAAAAGTAATGTATGCAACGTTGTATAAGTAGTTCAAAAAAGGCTCATGGCGTCTTTATTATCAATTTTCGGCTTCGCCTCAAATTGTTACACACGCCACTCGCCTTTTTTGAACCCTCTTATACAACTATTGCATAAAATACTAAAGCGTAACTTAAGTAAGAGTACTAAGTATTATGATAAGGGTCAATACAACACGGCAGGCCCTAAAACTTTAACAGCCGATGGGCTAACATTTTGTAACTAATTTGGTCCAATAAAAATGACATAGTTTTCGAGCTTTTGGCAATTTTATACTATTATAATAAAGCTCAAGCAGTCATTTGTCATTATCTCAAAAAATGTGTCATTTTTATCAGGGTCAAAGCTTAAGTCTTGAGCTTAGTATAAGGACATTCTGTACAAGTACAAGGTAACAAAAATACTGATGATATTTTTAAGGGCATAATTGTATCGTATTCTTATTGTAAAAAAATAAGATTAATTTTAATTTTGTATGGGGGGTTAGCCGGCTGGGACGACGTAAAAAAATCTCGTCCAAAAAATGTTTCTTCTATTATTTACTGGCATTATGGTGCCAATTATACCTGTAAGCGGATCATCAGTATTTTTGTTACAGCCTGTATAATGTTTTTGTTTCCGACTAATGACTGTTCTGGGGTTGTACGTTGTTTTATAGACTACATTTTCGCAGAATATTAGTTCATAGAAAATGTTTCTCATATTTTCATTTCATAGAATGATCATTTTTCAGAGCTCTTACATTGTAGAATCTGGTTTTGTATATTTTTTATTGTTTAGATAATTAGTTTTTCGAATTTCAGTTCATAACGTTTTAATTCAAATATTATTAATCCGTGTAGTATTTAGTTTGTATAACACTTGTTTCAAAGCCTGCATATTCATAGAATGTTGTTTCTCATTTTATCAAACTTAATATTTTCGTTTCATAGAAGACCTAACCTAACCTATCCCTGGGAGCAGTAACGTTTTTAGGGTCATCAAAAAAAAAACCCTAACCTACCTATCTCTGGGAGAAGTTTCGTTTTTCAGGTCATCAAAAAAAAATAACCCTAACCTACCTATCTCTGGGAGAAGTTTCGTTTTTAGGGTCATCAAAAAAAATAACCCAAACCTACCTATCTCTGGGAGAAGTTTCGTTTTTAGGGTCGTCAAAAAAAAAAAACCCTAACCTACCTATCTCTGGGAGAAGTTTCGTTTTTAGGGTCATCAAAAAAATAACCCTAACCTACCTATCTCTGGGAGAAGTTTCGTTTTTAGGGTCATAAAAAAAATAACCCTAACCTACCTATCTCTAGGAGAAGTGTCGTTTTTAGGGTCATCAAAAAAAAAAAACCCTAACCTACCTATCTCTGGGAGAAGTTTAGTTTTTAGGGTCATCAAAAAAATAACCCTAACCTACCTATCCCTGGGAGCAGTTACGTTTTTAGGGTCATCAAAAAAAAATAACCCTAACTTACCTATCTCTGGGAGAAGTTTCGTTTTTAGGGTCATCAAAAAAAATACCCCTTACCTACCTATCTCTGGGAGAAGTTTCGTTTTTAGGGTCATCAAAAAAAATAACCCTAACCTACCTATCTCTGGGAGAAGTTTCGTTTTTAGGGTCATCAAAAAAAATAACCCTAACCTACCTATCCCTGGGAGCAGTTACGTTTTTAGGGTCATCAAAAAAAAAACCCTAACCTACCTATCTCTGGAAGAAGTTTCGTTTTGAGGGTCATCAAAAAAAAATAACCCTAACCTACCTATCCCTGGGAGCAGTTACGTTTTTAGGGTCATCAAAAAGGGTATGCGAAAAGTGTTATGTGAATCGAAAATATGACAATAGTTTGTATTCCACCAGATACGACCCCTAAAATAATAATATCGGAAAAGAAAAGAGTGGAACTAAATATTATATAAAATAATAACTATGAAACAACAATCTGTGAAATCTGTGTCTACGAAACAAAAATACATGAAATATGATTCTAGTGTTTGATCACTCTGTAAATTAAAAAAGTTCGATATCAATATACATGGAAATGAATGTCTGTGAAATATGTTTTTACCAATTGAATAGTCTATGAAACAATAATATTGGAACAGAAAGTACATGAACCAAATAATCTATGAAATAATTTCTGGGAAACGAAATTCTATGAAATTTCTGTCTATGAAAGAGGGTGACACCCTGTTCTGGAGATGCCACACCTTCCAAAGGGCACATGCAGTCCCTATAGAATTTCATCAATCAAAAGATTGAAACTAGAAACAAACGAGTCGCGAAATTAAAAATCATGTACGCATTATGCAAGGGCATGGCGTTCTCGTACGCATCTCTCATCTTTGATGCTATCACACTTAATGCCAACCTAGTACCAAAATGCCGCAAGAATGATACATTTTCTATTAAGTTAGGTTGTTTTTGCATGAGCTATCTCCATAATTAGCTATCTATGTCATAAAGAATCTTTATGGCCTGTTTTGCCTTCAACTGTATTCGCTATAGTATCTGTCCCTGGCCGTGTATACTTAAAAGTAATGAAAACGGAACACTTTGTAAGAATATTTTGATTATAAATGACTGGTTCTATTTCTTCTTGGATGTAATTAGCATTGTCGGCACGAGAGCAGCGGGCCGAGTTCAAAATCAATATTTTGTACTAACCTAAGATAAATCTATCTTGTATACATATAATAAAGCTGAAGAGGGTGGAAAGTATGTACATGGAAGATATTCGAAAAAAGTTAGCTGGGGATACTTAGAATTTATAACAGAACACGTTCCAACAGTTTTTAGAATTTTTGTCTGTTTGTCTGTTCATCTGTTTATCTGTTTGTCTGTTTATTTGACGGCGCATCACGTGAAAACGGCTGACCGGATTTTGATGCGATTTAGTTATAGATATAGCTTGAGTACCGGGAAAGGATATAGGATAGTTTTCATCCCAAAAATAAACCCTGAAGGGGGTGAAAAGGGGGTTGAAAGTTTATATGGAGAATGTTTGACTGCTGAACCGATTTAGGTAGATGAAAATTAGTATGGAGATAATTTGAGTCTCGAGAAACGACATAGGATAGTTTTTATCCAAAAACATTTACTCTTTAGGGGGTAAAAACGGGGTTGAAAGTTTGTATGGGGAATCCATAACTGTTGAACGCTGGAGATAGTTTGAGCCCTGGGGAAGGATATAGTAGTTGATATCCAGAATTCATTACTTAACGGGGGATTATCAATCCCACGCAGACGAAGTCGCGGGCAAAAGCTAGTAAAGACCATAAACAAATATAAGAGAAAGACATTCGCCCTTACCTCCCTTTTGGACGTCGTTTAAGGACATACCCGTGTGCAGACGTAGTTTAAGGACATACCCCGGGTCTCGCTATGTGTGGTAGGGCACAGCACAGCGAATGTCATCTCGTTCAAATCTGGAGCAGAGCCCGACTGGGGAAGTACCTGTACCTTACAGAAAACTACAGCCAAATTATAGCACTAGACCCTACTCATAGTGTTGTGTTCCTGCTGGTGAGTAAGGTTGCCAAACAGCTCAAAGAGGACCCAGTGTGTTGACGACGAGGGACCTCTCTTGTTCCTTTACCCGTCAACACAGTGAATCCTCCTGTAAGGATCGGCAACGCGCATGTAGACACCTGTAGAGTTGCAGGCGTCCATAGGCTACGGTAGCTGCTTACCATCAGGTGGGCCGTATGCTTGTTTGCCACCGTCGTTGTATAAAAAAAATAAGAGAAAGAAATGATTGTACAGTAGGCTAAAATAACAAAAACATTCCATTTGATCCCAGTATTAAAGTATTCCCTTAACATCCAAGTATGGAAACCATAGCGTGATCGTTATTCGTTACTAGGTGGCGCTGATTTTATCTCATACATGTTGGCTTGTTTAGGTGGCTCTGAACTAGATGGCGCTAAATACTCGGAGCCTCTAAAAGTTCTTAGGCTATGGCCGTCTACTATATATTTAAGTATATGGCGTGATTCAACTGCGTTACTCTATAGTAGTATTTTAATGAGTGTTTGCACTTTCCGAGATCAAGTTTTTTCACTAGATGGCAGCACGTAGCGAGGTCTTTTTGACAGCGGCTGTCAAAATCCACTAATCAAAAAAAAAAGATCAAACATGATTGGTGGATAATGAGAGCATTGACAGCTAGACCTCTCGCCTTAAAACTACAACTACAGATGAAGCTTTTTGAAGTTCAAGTCTGAAGCGCCATCTGCACGAGAGCAACCTAAAGATATAAATCGGCTGCGACATCTAGTAACGGGTATCGTACCGTAGTAACGCTAGATGTCGCTGCGACGCAATGCCATTTTTTTCATACTGTATCATATTTAGGTTGCTCTCGTGCAGATGGCGCTTCAAAGTTGAGCTTCAAAAAATTCTTAGACTGTGGCTGTCTATAGATACTATTTATATTCTCTGCCAAAACTAAAAGAAACTTAACTAATAAAACTATTCACGACTCGAGTGAGTTTCGGCAAAAGTAAGGGCCTTTATCTTTGCCCATATCATAACTTCCCTATAATATCAATTATAAAATAACACGGTTACACTCACGGCACTTTAACATGTCGCGAGACGTGACTAAAGTAACGTGAGTGTAACCGTGTTATTTTATAATTGTTAACTAGCAGTTGCCCGCGGCTTCGCCCGCGTACATTATGATTAATGCAGATTTCTACTCTTGAATAAAAGTTTTTCCCGCGACTTCCTTTGCGTAGAATTAGTAATTGACCCCCCTTTTTACCCTCTTAGGGAATGACTTCTGGGATAACTGTTATGTATCCATCCCCAGAACTCAAACTATCTCTATACCAAATCATCTAAATAGGTTCAGCGGTTATCAATTCCCCATATAAACTTTCAACCCCCTTTTCACCTCTTAAAGGGTTGATTTTCGGGATAAAACTATCCTATGTCGTTTTCCGAGACTCAAACTATCTCTATACCAAGTTTCATCTAAATCGGTTCAACTGAAAATAATTCTCTATAAAACTTCCAACCCCTTTGCTATGCACCCCCGTAAGCTTTGTTTTTCAGGATAAATACAATTTTGCCCCTTCCCAGGACCCAAACTATCTCCATACCAAGTTTCATCTAAATCGGTTCAACATTTAAAAATGCCCCATACAAACTTTTAACCCCCATGTCACCACTTTAAGTAACGATTTTAGGAAATTAAAAAAAAAACACGCAAATACGGATCTTACTTGCGCCTCAAAGGTTTCGTACGAACAACTTTTTTATTACATTTTTGAAAAAAGACGCTTTCACAATGATTTCATGAGAATTAATAGGGCGGCTGAGTGTGAATCGGACACGTACCCCGATTTTTATTATCTTAAGTCGGACTGGTGCTTGACTGCACTCTTATTAGTTTCCCTGTAATTTATACGTAAATAACTATTATATCTGTAATTTTTGCAAATTTTTCTGTCGAACAGTTTCCGATATTGATTAATTTACACCTTTTTTTTTAATAACTTCAAAGTTATGTATGTTAAAATTATACTAATTAGAGATCCTCACATTAAGCCCTTTTATTTGATACGCCACACAATAAAGTTATTTGTTTTTTGATTTCTCATTTACTTACCCACAAATCCCCCCCCCCCCCCCCCTTAATGTTTAAAATTCATAAATTGGCGTTACATGCCTGCCTTTGGGTCACTGACTTACAAACAAAGTCGCACCATAAGGGTTCCTTTTCTACTATTTTGGTACGAAACCCTAAAAACATCCTTTTCGCTTCCCGGGACTCTCTATACTAAGTTTTATCAAAATCGGTTCAGCTGTTAAAAATTCCCCATTCAAACCTCCAACGCCATTTCATCCCCTTAACCTTAAGGTTAATTTTCGAAATGAAAACTATTTATATGTCCGTTCTCGGGACTTAAATTATCTCTATACAAAGTTTCATCTAAATCGTTTACGTTTAAAAATTCCCCATGCAAACTTGCAACCCCCGTTTCACCCTTAACCTTTAGGGCTGATTTTCGAGGTAAAAACAATTTTATGTTCCTTCTCGGGACTCAAACTATCTGTATGCTAATTAGCATTAAGTTTCATCTAAATCGGTCTAGGTGTTAAAAATTTCCTGATCAAAATTCCAATCCCTTTTTCCTTCAAGGGATGATTTTCGGAACGAAAACAACCCTTAGTCATTTGCAGGGATTCACACTTACTATATACCAAGTTTCGTCTAAATCGGTTCAACGGCTTAAAATTCCCTATAAAAACCTGCAACCCCCGTTTCACCCTTAACTTTTTTACCTTTAAGGGTAGTTTTCGCGAAAAAAAACTATTTTTTTTCCTCCCCGGGCCTCAAACTATCTGTATACCAAGTTTCATCTAAATCGGTTCAGCTGTGAAAAAATCCTATATAAACTACCAACCCTCTTTTCACCCCTTTACGGGTTAATTTTTTCAATGAAAATAACCCTTAGTCGTTTCCCGGGATTCAAACTATCTATTATATCAAGTTTCATTTAAATCGGTTCAACGGTTAAAAATTCTCTATACAACCTTCCAATCCCCTTTTCACCCCCTTAAGGGCTGATTTTTGGTATAGAAACTACCCTATGTCCTTTCCCGGAGGTAAAATTATTTATTTAACAAAAATTTCGAAATTGATGCCATTTTCGTACTTAATTAACGTCCCAAAATACCATAAAACGACTCCCATATTCATATTTAGTAATTTCAACGCTATCGCACTCGCACCTAAACAGGGGGATGATATTTCACGCCCGCCACGTTGTATCATAAAATCATTAGTGTTTTCGTAATCAGCGACCCGATAAACCATAGAAAAGATACCCATGTTGATTTTCAGACTTTGTCACCCCCATTTCCCCCTTTATGGGGTTGAATTTTCAAAAAACCTGAAACACGTGTTTACATATTTATTGTTAGGAATACTCCGGTGAAGTTTCAAATAAAATAGTCTAACTAATCTTGTTTCCCTATACAAACTTTGGACCCCCATTTCACCCCCTGGGGGATGATATTTTACACCTGCCACGTTGTATGATAATATGGTTGTTGTTTTCGTAATCAGCGACCCGATAAACCATAGAAACGATACCCATATTGAGTTTCAGACTTTTTCACCCCCATTTCCCCCTTTAAGGAGTTGAATTTTCAAAAAAGCTGAAACACGTGTTTACTCATTTATTGTTAGGAATACTCCGGTGAAGTTTCAAATAAAATAGTCTAACTAATCCTGTTTTCCTATACAAACTTTGGACCCCCATTTCACCCCCTGGGGGATGATATTTTATACCTGCCACGTTGTATGATAAAATGGTTGTTGTTTTCGTAATCAGCGGCCCGATAAACCATAAAAACGATACCCATATTGATTTTCAGACTTTTTCACCCCCATTTTCCCCTTTAAGGAGTTGAATTTTTAAAAAAGCTGAAACACGTGTTTACTCATTTATTGTTAGAAATACTCCGGTGAAGTTTCAAATAAAATAGTCTAACTAATCTTGTTTCCCTATACAAACTTTGGACCCCCATTTCACCCCCTGGGGGATGATATTTTACACCTGCCACGTTGTATGATAATATGGTTGTTGTTTTCGTAATCAGCGACCCGATAAACCATAGGAACGATACCCATATTGATTTTCAGACTTTTTCACCCCCATTTCCCCCTTTAAGGAGTTAAATTTTCAAAAAAGCTGAAACACGTGTTTACTCATTTATTGTTAGGAATACTCCGGTGAAGTTTCAAATAAAATAGTCTAACAAATCTTGTTTCCCCATACAAACTTTGGACCCCCATTTCACCCCCTTACGGGGTGAATTTTGAAAAATCCTTTCTTAGTGCACCCCTAGACCTTATAAGGGACCTACATGCCAAATTTGGAAACTCTAGACCCAGCGGTTTAGGCTGTGCGTTGATATGTCAGTCAGTCAGTCAGTTTCTTCTTTTATATATTTAGAAGATATGTGTCACAAGAGTTTAAATTCAATAATTCCCTTTAATATATTTGCCTTTTTCAAGTATGTAAAAGGTCTGATGGTAAGCAGATACCGTAGCCTATTATGGACGCCCGCATCCCCAAAGGATTTACCTTATATAATATAAAGATAACGTTCGAATAATCAGTGAACATACATTGAAAAATGAGCAAAAACAAAGATCCCGACGAATTGAGCAACTCCTGTTCCTTCGAAGTCGATTGACAAGGCGAAACAGCCATTCCTGTCATAACTGTAGGGCTGCCATCTCTAAATTCGCCGAACCCGGACAATAATTTAAAAAACCCGGACATTTGGCGTAAATCGCATTTTTTCCCAGAACGTGTCCAAATCAATAATGGCACTAAATAATTAAATTCAATGGGTTGGTCACATAAAAAGGTTTTCCCCGGACACTTATTAAAAACCCCCCCGGACGCACCCCGGACGGCCTCCAAACTAGGACGGATGGCAGCCCTCTCATAAGCAATACAGCGCCATCTACTGATAAACACTGAAACTATTAAAGCTTGAATCGAATTATGATCCTTGAGCAGTACCGCAACTGAAAGAAAAGTCAAGAGGTCAGAGCTTTTGATTGTTAAGTCACGACTAAACCAACAGATGGCGTTAGTTCAGCACTCTATGCTTATGCAAAAGAATGCTATGGCTATGGCATAAATCATCATCATCATCTCAGCCATAAGACGTCCACTGCTGAACATAGGCCATACGCGCCACGCTTGGCAGGCGGGTAGGCGCGCGCAGTTGTTTTTTTGTTTATTGTTGTTTAGGCTTTCGGAAGATTCTGCTGCCCATCTCCCGGTATATTCCCTTAGCAGACTTCTACTGCAACCACGGGACGATATGGCGGGGGACAATTCTAAGGCCGGGCACCCCACGGCTAATGGCATAAATAAGGGCAGATTATTGAATACGCATTTTTGACAACTCTGTACAGCCCCGTAATGTCGACTTAGGTACATACATTACGTAAAAGTACAAGACGTGAAAAAGCTCAAAAAGGACCCAGTGTGTTGACGACGAGGGACACTCTTGTTCCTTTAGCCGTCAATACAGTAAATCCTCCTTTTCGTAAAGGGTCGGAAACGCGCATGTGACACCTCTGTAGTTGCAGGCGTCCATAGGCTACGGTAGCTGCTTACCATCAGGCAGGCTGTGTGCTTGTTTTGCACCGTCGTGGTATAAAAAATGTGTTAAATGTTCGTTTGGTAGTAAAAAAGTTCGGCGCTGCGCAGTCGTCATCAGATATATCGGAGCTGCCAAGGTGGTCACAAAATCTAAACAACAATAATAAAAGGTGCAAAAATCTCATCTGTTGTCAAACTGTACAAAGATGGCACGTATTTTCGTCTAGATTTTTCGTCTTTTTGGGTCCATTTTTGTATAACAGGTTGAATAAAAAACTAGACTTATATCCTCGCAGTTACGCTTGTTGTAAGAATATTCTACGACACGCCCTTCAAAATATGACGTACGACGACACAGAGAACCTACTACTAGTAATAGTCATAAAATAATCAGTACTGTTACTTCTTGTAAATTACTATTTTATTATAAATTTTAATGTTTTTATTAACTAGGATGATAAGACTCTTATTGTAAACTATATTTAACTTAAATATGCATAAGTGAATAATTATATAATAAGAAGCAGTACTTTTCAGCCTGAAACACAGGATTTCCTAGTTCAGGCATATATGAACCTCAGCTCTGTAATAATAATGCATAGTTCTAAGAATTATCTGTACAATTATTTTTGAATAAATTATTTGATTTGATATTTGATTTGATTTTAAAGTTTCTATTGTCAAGGCGATAAAGTGTATATTCAGATATTTTGAGTACCCTGGCCGCTCCGATATATTTGATGGCAACTCTACTACGCGATCTATATTAGCGGTCATTGCGTTGCAATTACACGGTCATGGTGATTGTGGACGAGTTTAGTGAAAGGGCCCACCTTGCCGGTTTACGTAGGCACTTCATTATTTCATTAATAGATAGTGTATATTGTGTAGTGTAGTATCAGGAATATACTACACAACACAATATAGACATAACAACAAAGTGGGACCTGTTCCTCTGCAATGCAACATATGTTCATCTTTGTTTGTAGAAGCACTTGAACAGCCATAATAAAATATTTTCGACATTTAATTACCTACTCTATAATAAACATATTTACGGAATAAAACATCCCTTTGCAATGATTTATACCTTGTGCAATCTAAGAAGCGGTTTTTGACACCTGTCATCTCAGTACATTTTATAGCCTAAAATCGATTTTAGGCTATAAAATGTACTGAGATGACAGGTGTCAAAAATCGCTTCTTAGATTGCACAAGGTATAGCAATCATTTGCGTCTTTTCTTGAAATTTTAGTCTATAATTAGAACATTAAAAGAAGCTTCCCCAGAAGGGGAATTTTTATAAGGGGGATCATTTTACGGGTTGACCCGTATTTAAGGCATAATATTTTACTGTTCCATAATTTGTCAAAATCAATATGGCACACTACATTGTGGCCTGTCCCGTGTTTCAACCTCGGATCCCATATTTTCGGTTCTCTGCCTTTTAGCTGAAAATTGTATTGCCGAATTTCACTTGCCTTGCCAACCTACTTTTCGCAAAAGTTTTATTTGGTCGAATTTCATTTTCAGTAGGTAATTTTAATTTCCCAATTATGGGGTTGGGAAATGAAATGGTTGCGAAATAATTGTTTGGTCAAAGTTATTCGGCCAAATGAAACATTTGCGAAAAGTTGGTTGGCAAGTGAAAAGGCAGGATACCCATATTTCATTCTATGTCTTGTCCCGTGAATCCGGAAATCAGATCTGCTTACCCTAATTTAAGGATAAGTATGTATGTATGTATAAACTCTTTATTATACAAAAAACACGTAAAAACAACACAATAAAACAAAAGTAGTACAAAGGCGAACTTATCCCTTTAAGGGATCTCTTCCAGCTAACCTTTGAGTAGTTGAGTTAAGTGATTATTAAACTGCAGTAGTACCAGGTATTTGTTAATTTTATAGGCCTAGTCACAGCATGTTCGAATTCCTGAGATGGTATCGCTGTCATGGCCGGCTCATCACACCTTTAATGGGAATAAATCACTGCCGACACAAAAAAATATTGACTTATGCGTCCATTGGCTATGTACTGGAGAATTTCGTTCAATATTGCATTTCGAAGCAAATGCATAGATATGTTGAAATGAGATGTAGATTAGGTGGTGTATATTAAAAAGCATGAATCATTGGGAATTTGTTTATAAGCCATATTTGTAATTTATTTATATACTTGTAATTGGGAATTTAGATTTTTATATGCATGCATACTAAAATTTTCACGTAGGAAGTGTTAAGTGAAAACCATGTTTTTATATATATTGAAATAGGTACATGACAATTTTAACGCTAGACACCATTTATCTAAGTATTTTACGCAAACGCTTATATAGGGTGTAACAAAAATACGGGTGATCCATTTAAGGTCATAATTGGTATCGTACGGCGACTAAGAAAAAATAGAAAAAAAAATTTGACGCGAATATTTTATTATATGGGATCCGTCGTCCAGGCGGCCAACCCTCCATACAAAACTAAAAATTTTTTTTTGTTTTTCTTAGTTTTTCATAATTAGAATACGATTCCAAAAAGAAAGGTACAAATTATGTTACACGGATCACGAGCATTTTTGTTAAACCTTGTATACATCTCCCCCAGGTATTTGATTGGGTCATGCCCTTGTATATGCACATCGTGTTTGTAAAGACTAACCAAAACGGACATTCGGACGGAATGCGTAAACCTAAAAAAAAAACATTATCTATGAGTCAAATCCAACACCGACCTTGCACAGTGGGCCCATCGTGTCTTTATTAGGTATCAATGAGGTGCATCTGCTACGATAGCTCCATTTTAGTATCGGGTTCATTGAAATTAGTTTTTTGCTCCACTTCGATCACGTGTACACGTGTAAATATAATGTTAAGTTTAACGTTGAATCAGTACATGTTACTATCCAAGCGGAATTCTAATTTTCCATTACATTTAAAACACAATCCATCTCAAACATAACACCAACACTACAAATAATCAATCAATATTAAAGTTGTATTGTATTATTACAGTCTGTATTTTTAGGTATTTAAATAAAATTAAACAAAATCTACCCTCCAATGGCTCCTTAAGCCAGTTGAGGGTAGATGAAAACATTACCTGATCAAATAATGTAGGTTAAAGTCAGGTCGTTCGTTCAGTGACAGATCTAGGCGCTTTTGTATATGGTTATATAATACTCTTTTTGGTTGGTTAACCAATAAATGTCATAACTACCCGAGAATGTACAAATTGTTCGTTTACTTTTATTTAAATACCTAAAGATACAGACATAAATAAAACACGGGTTACTCGCATCTTTTAAGTCGAATATTGCTCGTTATGGAGCGAAACATGTCGAGCAGTATTCGACTTAAAAGACGTGAGTAACCTGTGTTTTATTTAATATGTCTGATTCTCACGGAAGTTTTGTGTTTAAAATTGTATTGTATTGCATCGGAATAAGCGCTGGTAGCCTTGCGGTAAGACGTCCGACTTTCAATCCGGAGGTCTCGGGTTCAAACCCCGGCTCGTACCACTGAGTTTTTCGGAACTTATGTACAGAATATCATTTGATATTTACTAGTCGCTTTTCGGTGAAGGAAAACATCGTAAGGAAACCGAACCTAATCCCAAAAAGGCCTAGTTTCCCCTCTGGATTGGAAGGTCTGATGGCAGTCGCTTTCGTAAAAACTAGTGTCTATGCCAATTCATGGGATTAGGTTGTCAAGCGGACCCCAAGCCGGGATAAACGCTAGGAAGAAGAAAAAGAAGTATTGCATCGGAATAATAATTTTCAAGCAAATTCTGACATTTCTGATTCAGACGTTTAGACACGCTGATTAGTTAATGCATTGGATTTTTATTGTAGTTGTATCGTGTCTAAACGGGTTTTAAAATTAGAATACGACCCCTAGTATGTTGCGGAGTTTGGGGGCGGTTGGGGTTGCGTTTCCACCAGAGATGAGCAAGGATGTGTTGCTAGGAATGTGTTTCTTATGAACAAATAGGGTCTCTTAATTTGTATATCCTCGCACAGCGCAGCTCCAGGATTGGTTCTTAAGAGTCACCAGGACGCTCGCGTTCCCATACAAACGTAGTTTAGCTCTCATTTTAAAACGACATGCTTTAGAACCACGAAATTTGGCATGGACATTTTAGTAGTACAGATCTATGTCGGTAATTCGTTTTCGTTGCATAAAATTGTAATACAAAGAAAATACAGCCAGATACAGATTTACATGCAAAACTTATTTTTGCTATATTTTCTTTGTATTACAATTTTTTGCAACGAAAATGAATTACCGACATAGATCTGTACTGCTAGAATACCCATGCCAAATTTCGTGGTTCTAAAGCATGTCGTTTTAAAATGAGAGCTGAACTACGTTTGTATGGGGACGCGAGTTCACGCAAGTGTCCTGGCGACTCTTAAGAAACACATTCCTCACAACGCATCCCCGCTCATCTCTGGCGGAAACGCAACCTTTCTCAAGCGTAGGTCTTTCTTGACAAACCTAATTTATGTTTTATGTTTCTATATTATGTATCAGTCTAGTTAAATCCTTTCTCAATGAAAACGGTTTCCTTATATAAGCTGACTCATTTTCAATCTTATTGAGTGTACTAAACCGTTATATTTGTTTTTAACCGACTTAAAAAAAGGAGGAGGTTCTCAATTCGACTGATTATTATTATTTTTTTAATCATTATTATGTTATTTTTTTTGTATGTATGTTACTCCATATCTCCGTGAATCGTGAACCGATTTTCAAAATTTTTTTTTTAATCGAACAGGTATAACCCCTAGATGGTCCCATTGTCACCAAGTCAGGGTCTGAGGATGGGATCCTGGAGAAATCGAGGGAACTCTTCAACTATTATAGGCACACCTATAGTGATTTCACTATTTTTTACAGCAACTCGGCCACTTCCTCTTGGAATAGCGGATCCTAAGTGAAGTCGGTTCTTTTTTTGTTTTAAATTATGATGTAGTAAATTAAAAATATCAATGAGGATGGGAATCAAACAACAGTATGATTTTTATAAATCTCAGGTTTCGACCTTAGTTTGTATTCGATATTTACAATGTCTTACATTTACATTATAAACTTTTTTTTCATTTTCTTAAATATATTACTGTCCATTTGAGTATATATGTATTAACTTACAACTATTTTTACAATAGTAGAAAATTAATTTTGATACAGAATTGTCGAGAAATTGAGATCATATTAGTTGGAAGAAATAGTTAATAGTAACAGTAATAATAATTCTTATATTATTATAAATCACATCATTTGTTCACAGCTATGTCCATTATTTATAATAATTAACTCTAATGATGATGATAAAGAAATAAGTGAAAATATAAATAATCTTGTCATTATAAATGGCAAAATATATAAATATAAAGAATAAAGTGGGATACAAGTCAACACCATATTAAAATCAATTGCAAATTCTAAGCTGTCATATAAATACTGACAAACCAAAAACCTTTTCAATAGTTTCACTACAATAATGACAACAGAGATTTGTAATTTTTTTGTGAGTGTTCACCCAATAGATTTTTAATGTAGGTTTGTATTCGTGCCTATATTGGTTTCAACTTATCAGTATTTATATATCAGACGTTTCAGCTCCTAATATTGGTATCCAGTCCTAGAGTTGAAGTTGCCAGATCCATTAGGGCCAGCCTTAGGGGCCAGATACTGACGGGACGCAGCACCACCGAAGTTGCCCGAAGACCCACCGAAGTTGCCCGAAGATCCACCGAAGTTGCCCGAAGCACCGCCGAATTTACCCGAAGATCCGCCGAAGGAGCCACCGAAAGAGCCCTTGGGTTGCTGGAAGTTACGGGCGGGGGCACCGTATTGGTTGGACGGTTGCTGGTATTGGTTGCCGGAGTAACCGGCGCCGGAGTCTGCACCCTCACCGTGGTAGGCACCTGGAGAATAATTATTTAAGTATAGTTATAATGAACTTTTGAACAAACAGATAGGTAGGGTCCCGTGGAAAATATTTACGAAGTGCCTGAAGAGACACTTTACAAAGAGGCATAATATTTTTGCCACTTTGTAACGTTGGATTTTTACTTAAAGTTCTAGCATGAGAATTCATAAGATACCTACTCTAGATCAATAGGAACCATTTGGCGGCCAGCGCTTACGTTTTAATTACTCGAACACGATGTTGAATTTGTACAACGTAAGCACCTTTCGCCGAATGGTACCATTACCAAAAAAGAGTCACATTTTCAGTTCATGTCGCTGTTAAAATGAATAAAAACTGTTGTCTTTCCGGCCAACAAAAATAAAGATTATAATTAACCAACATTAGACATAGATAAACAATAGACATCCATCATCAAAGAGGTAGCCGTAAGCAAAGTTGCATTAAAGATGTACTAATGTGTACTAATAGAGACCGCGACCTTTAGTTACGACTTACGACATTACATTTGGTAACAGATAATAGATGGGGCATGAAGCTTCTGCCTTATTGTTCTGTGCTAGTTCTTGTGGCCAGGAAAACGGCGGCTTATGGGCACGGAGTAAAATAGTACTATACAGAGAGACCTCTGTAACGTCATGAATCATGTTGTCCCTTCTTAACCCATGACAAGTTCTCTTTCGCACTTATGCAAACGTATCGGATACGTCATATCTCAATTTTTTTGACAGATTTACCCTGAGTTGCACCCCCCTGTTATGGGGCCCACCCACTATCGGCCTGACGATATTGGACTGTCAGTTGTTCGGAGCTGTAAATTTTTTGTTCTGACAGGCCGATATCGTCAGGCGGACTGATAGTCGGTGGGCTCCATTAAAGAGCGGTCAGCGCAGTTGTGATGCAGCTAGAAACATGCGTATTTATTGTTGGTCTGATAGCAAAATTCGGAGTAAAGTACTAGGACTTTAATTTTAAACTTCCTTATAAAATAATCTCTCGTTTGAAAAACGAATCAAAAATTATTTAATATCTGAATTTGTTGTCTAATTTTAATTATCTTTTCTTTCAACAAAAAAATGCTTAAGTAGGTATCGAATTGAATGTATGTATTGAAATTTTCCTAGTTTTTTCAGTTTATCAAAATTCTTGATTTTTGTGTGTTTCTTTATTTTGAGTTGTGCAATTAAGAGTATTTATGTTATGTCCGTTTTTTTTCTTTACAATAGTTAAGTTAATAACATAGATTTATTGACGATTTATTGTTTGTGATTTCTTGGCAATAATTTGTATTTTAACTCAAAAATTAAAGCATATGGTAATAAAATGATTCTAAGTTAAACCGCTTATTTCGTAGCCACACGCATCTGTTCAGAAAGCTCAAGGCCGCGCCGGCGCGTTTGATGATGATGATGTTAACGGAACCACGGCTATTGCAGAGGTCATTGCTTTGAGACTGGTGAAACATTTGTTTTAGGGGTCAGTATGCAATGGGTGCTTCATAAAAAAGTATAAAGTATATTTTTATTGCAGATTTTTTTCCAGTTTTTATGCGTGCTTCATAAAAAAGTATAAAGTACATTTTTATTGCAGATTTTTTTCCAGTTTTTATGCGTCAACTTTTCCGCAGTTTGCTACGCGCTACGCGTAGCTGATCCCAGCGTTTTCCCGCTTTGTATAGAAAAGTGGCTACGAATAGAGAGCCCGCCTAGCGCGTTCTTGGCATTCAACGTGTTAATTTGCAATTTTAATCCAGAAAAAATCGATATGATTCTTGATACAAAACGTGTACCAACGTTTTTATTTGTAGTAGTAAATACTTAATTTACCCATAAAAAAGTCCATTACCCGTCGAAGTTAGATAAATATAATTATAATTTGTTTTGAACGATCGATTCATGCGATTTTTTTGTACGGTTCGCATCGTAAAAATCATTAATTTTGTCACGATTTTGTTCACGTTTATTACAAAAACTACAATATCTGGTTCTTGTTCACCCAGTTAATTCTAATATGTATTTTAAATATATAATAGATACTTAACTTTTTTAGAGTTACGAAGAGCATATATGGATCAAGTAAAGGAAAAAATAAACGTCGTGTCGTATCAGGTTGTAAAGGAGAAGGCAAATGACAGACAGGCATGGAAATTGCTCCAGCGACAAGAGCCTAGCTCTTAAATATATGATGATGACTTAATTCTTGCAACGAATTTCACACTCCTAAGGTAGTGTAAACTATTCTCAAGTAACACAGTATCAGTCGCATCAGATCCAGAACCCATAGTTACGAACCTGTGTTCTGGTTCCCACACTTGCCCAATCGTGGGAGTGTCACGCGACGGTACTTTTATTATTTTGCGAAATGATCGCGCATTGCGCACTGGCCGGTAAGTGGTAAAGGAAATTGCAAGTAGCGGCTTTTTGAAAATGTTTTGCAAATCCCTAGAAAATTTTGTAGAAGATTTTGCCATTTTGTAAACGGATTACCTACGGATTTCCGCATACGAAAGCTAAAGGGTACGCTATTACGCAAAATCAGGAAATCGAGTTGTTGGTAGGTACAACGATTTCGTTGAAATTTTCTTGGTGAATAAAATATCGAAGTCGAAAATTTTTGCTATAAAAAAAATTGTTACGCGAATACTCCCGTTTTGAAATGTGTAAAATATTCCGGGTTTTGCGGCGATCAATTCCAAAAAATAACTTAGAATCATAGTGAATATATACTACAAAAGAAAACTCCCTGAACATTCAAATTTAATTTTTTTTGTAGTCGATTTTTTTACCATTTCTGTAAAAATAATCTCTGTTTTAAACTACCTACGTATTTCGTTAGTGTTCATGGAAGATTGATCTCCTTGCCTAACTTTCTAGGAGAATTATAGGACTACACGAAGCCATAGTAAAGTGTACTTTAAGCATATCTTCCTAAAGAATATTTTCGTCTACCCATATACAGCCTTGGCCAGAAGTATTGAGCATAGATGTTTTTTGTTTACAATTTTGATGTTAAGCATTATTTCCCTATCCTAACAATGTACGGTAACGGTAAATGTTATATTTTATTTATAAATATAGAAAACTTCACTTAATAACACTTTCAAGGTACTTAAAAAAAATGAAAACAGAAGGTACCAAAAATGTAAATTTAAGTCGGTGCGACATATTGCAAATATTCTATGCAGTTACTACTAACTTCAACAAAACATGCCTATTAGTTTAAATTAATTGACAAAATAACTTAAACAAAGATGGAAACGATGGACTAAACTTTCCAGTTTTGTATGAAAATCGCATTGGTGCTCAACACTTCTGGCCAAGGCTGTAATCCAAATTGTCCGTATGCCTAAGGCTCACATTAAAATCAAATTAAACCCATATTTGTAAGCAACATGTATGAAAGGCATGGAATTTGAATTGTGTGTAAAAGGAGATGCCGAATAGACCAATTTGTGGATTACTGTATAATAAGATGCATTGAGTTCTATCTATGGCGATAATTTATGTAAATAACTAAGTACGCCATTTTAATTAAAACGTCTTCACACACCATAAAAACCTATTAAATACGTATAATTATTTAAAACCCGTAGATGGTTTTTTTAAACCCGTTTTAATTGTATGGCTATGTTCGTTTAAATGTTTTTATATGCCGATTTATATTCAAAATGGTTTCATAGCATTATTTATTTTATGGACGAATGATTAGTCTGATATTTTTTTACTGGTTTGTTAACTTAATTCTTACTCTCAAAATAAAATGCACAAAATCAAGAGCAAATTTTGATCAATTAATGAACTCTTATGACATATGTCAAACATTATGTACCTACTATATGTAATCATATGTGTGTGTGTGTGTGTTATATGTGGGACTAGGTTGATTTGTGTAAGATTGTCCTAATATTTATTTATTTATTTTATTTATTTATATGTACAGTCAGCAGCAGAAGTACCTAAGCGGGTGAGGTGTTCAAAATGACCTACACACGCTCCTATTCTCTTAACAATAAAGTCATGTCCAGGACATTTTGAACACCCTGTCCGCTTGGCTACTTACGAGTACCTATCTAAAAAGCAATTAAAATAAAAAAAAGTCTGATAAATGACAATACATCAATTATGACAAAATGCTCGTTAAGCCCCCCATAGTCTTTAGAAACAAAGATGGCTACCGGCGATTTGACCTTTTCACCAGTTATTAATGTTTCCCAACTTGTCTTAGTTTAAATGTTAGCTTCCTTAAACGGATTGTTACGAAATAAGGGCGGGCCTATGATGGTCCGATAGTATTCACAATCAGAATCGATTGGATGCGGTTCATTGTATGATTGTGTAAAAGTCATCTGATCACATCTTCAATTCTGATCAGTTCTTAAAATGTGATAATTATCTAGCACATTTAATTACATTTTGCGTGACAATAAAAAAGTTATAGCTGATTTTTTTATTAATAGTTATAAAAATACAACTGTTAGACACGAATCTTCCAGTTCGAAAGCCCGCTGAATTAGTTTAAAATGTATTTTTCTGTTTTTGACGTTTTTTGAACGAAACGAAAACGAAACTTCTTTTCGAATAAAATGAGTCTAATTTGGTTTATATAGACTTAATAGTTCTCGAGGTACAGTTGGTTAAAGTTTCACGAATTTTTTTCAAAACTTGAAGAAATGGGCCAGATAGGTTTTAAGTGCCTACCTAAGTTAGTATTTAAATATTTTTACTAATACAATTTTAGCCCAGACTTATGATTTTCTCTACATATGGCTTATAAGGAATCAATAATATCCCTAATAATCATACAAATTAAATAATTATCTCACTTTGCAAGTGAGATGTATCATAATTATTACTTTACGAAACGATTACCATAACCCAGTACGGATCTATAATTTTCTCAGTGACTTAAGGGTTTCATAACCACAAAAATTAAACAGCTATGTCAAGGGATAATCATCCTTATCCCTATAATATAAGGTCTGTGAAAACGGTATGAGAAATGTTGGTTTAAAACGCTTAATGATGGCCCTAGATAATCTTAGAAAGGACGCTCGCATATGCGTAAGTTGCAATACTTACTACAGAATGTCTTAAGTGCCATAACACGGGCTTGCAGTTACGTCACTTTTAAAGTTTAAGGTCTTACATTAGTCCATGATAGGGTTTAGTACTTTTGACCTGGATTGCAGTCATAAATAACGGTATTATGTGGGATGGGAGCTGAGCAGTGGCGTCATTTTAGTGTTGCATAATCTTTGTTTTGACAAAAACGAGACTTAATGGCGTACACTAACTTTTGTTATTTTCCTGACGTTTCGAGCGTGTCGTAACACTGGTGGTCACAGGGAGACTGCTATATATATTGGATGCTCTTTTCCTATAGTAGCTTCAGTCTGATTTGGTGATATTCGTTTAACTTCTACCGCATAATAATTTCTTTGTCAATTGCATAGTACGGAGCGTTATTTTTACTTACGAATCATTTATTAGCGAAAACTTTTTTGCCGCCCATAAGATTTGAACAAGTCAATAGACAAGATGGCGTCTGAATAAGTTGCATCAGCAATAGTGAACAACTGTTTACGATTTATTTTTCAGGAGTTTCTAATTTCAGTACACTCATTTATTAATTCAGATTACGACTGTTATATGTCAAAATAAAAAACACTGTGTTTGACAATATCCAAATGATTTGGTATCAAAATTTTTTTTTGTCACTAAGACGACTTCCAAGTTCCAAACGAATTGTAATTCAGTGACAACCAATTTCACTAACGTTTGACAGATCGCATCTACGTTTTGATATCTGTTTGTCATAAACTGAATCAATTGGTAAAAATAATAGGATGATCTGAATAAGCTCAATTACTTTTGACAATGCTGACATAAAATACAAATCAAACCATTGACAAATTATTTTCTCCGAATAGGCATCCTGGACGTAAAATTCAGTACTAAAACGGACTTTAGTCGTGAGATATATAGTTTAATGGATATGTTAAACAGCATTGAATTCAGCTTTCGTCACTGCAATGAGAAACTTTTAATAACATGGTCTGTACGTATAATTAACTTCACGCGACAAATATATCTCTATAGTTTTATGGTGGGAATATAAGGTTCACTGTAATTTGCAATAAGCGTTCTATTACTTGACACGCTAATGCCCAGTAGTCGACACCTTGCTGTTACCTTTATAATGAATTATTAAGATTAAAGATGACATGTACAGGGACAGTGACGAGCACACGGACGTTTCCTTTATCTTATAGTAGGTTAGATTCTCCTCAAGTGCTACGTCAAGTCCCATAAATTATCACTTCCAACAACTAATAGTTTCTTTTTTATGAATAAAAATAATATTTATTGATAAAATTAGTCTATTAGTTGCCATCAGAATATTTCTTAGTGGAATTTCTTTCAATTAAAAATAGATCCCATATTATTAAAAAGAAAGCAAGAAGAAGAAGGAAGTTATTTTGTACCACCTGTGTTATACAAATAAACATTTCATTTCATTTCATTTCAAAGAGAAATAAGAGCCCTAGAAGCATGTCTCGTTCACAAAAAACGCTTCGAGCGTTTTACACATTGTTCACGAAAACGCTCCATTTCGCTGCTCAGTTACGTGAACAAGCAAATCCGAGCGATAACGCCTGGAGCGTTTTTTCGTGAAATAGGCAAGTCTTCAGTTTTCGCGTCTAACTAGACTCTTCTATGGTCAAGGTCTACAGAAAGGGTCTACATTTTCACACGCCTCCACATTGCCGAGCTGTACTGACCCACGCATCTTTAATATACACAGATAAATCACTGATTGCTGAGAACCGCCCGTTCTTTTAGTACAAATGCGAAGGTTGGTTTTGTTAAGACTGTCAATTAGTTTAACGCTCCATAATTCAAATTTGCTCGGACCGGATGATTAAGTGTAAACTATGTACTCCTAGTAAGTACAACAGTACAGTACAAGTGACCTATATAATAAAGTTGAGGTACATAAACTTGTTTAGTAAGTTTAACGTTAATAGTTTTTAGTTTGATAAGCTGTTGTTTTTATATTTGACTTAATATCTTAATTTTTCCTGTTTATTTATTTCTCTTACATGGCGGGTATATGTGTACCACTTCACTAATTGTAATATCTTTTGTAGCACGATTGTATTAATTAATATGAATATGCTTTGTGAGTTGTGATTTCCGACTTATAATAATTTTTTCGTCAACTTTAAGTAGTTCAGTAAAAACATTTAGGAAGATTTTACATGGAGATTATCAAATCCTACTCATATTTTGACAAATATAGTTGTTTTTTTTTAAATGTAGATATTGTAGACATAAAGAAGACGGAGTCTAAAATGATTATTGAGATAGCTGTTCTAATCTGCGAAACGACTAAAATGCATAAATCGTAGACAAGTGTAGTCACGATGGCTAACGCAACATACAACTGAATCTGACGCCATAATGAATATTGTTTCATTTGAAGTGCAAACATATAACTTTGAGTATTTTTGGCGGCAAAAAGTTCTCGCTTAAAAGTACGTAGTTTAATTAAGTTTAAATCATCACTCTACCCTGTGGAAAACGTCAATTTTGAATAGTAGTTAGTTCTACATTTAACCGGTTCAAGATCATGTAGATTTAACGCTGTCGCATTATTTTGGTAGGATGTGTGTAGATTGTCGATTCGATTTTTCAGGTTTTTATGATAATGATGCAATTTTGAGTTGTGGTCAAATCATAAGTCACTTTACAAGGTTGACCCGCGGTTTCGTTAATTTTACAAAATCTATGTTTTTGCTTATATTAGTGTGCATTAGAGTACTCTAGGCAGATAAAAATATTCGTTAGTGTAACATATAAAATTGATGTACCCGTATATATTTTTCATTTCCTGTGAGGCCGTCTATTCAATGCTAAAAGTCTAGAATTACAGGAATTGAGAAACATTCCTAATGTATTCGTAAAGTTTTCCTTTTCAAGTACAAATATGATACAGGCTACCAACGCTTCACTCACTTTGGTACATTATGTGTCAAACAGTGAGACCATTTCGACAAATTCTCACAGGTGTCAAACAAGTCATCATCATTAGTCGTTCCCTCAGAGTTGAGGATCGTGACATCATGTCCTTCTGTTGAAGATCAGGTTCCTCCATAGGCTTCTATCCCTCGCTAAGCGCATGGTCAAACAAGTAGTGATCCCACATATCCACATGTCACTGTTTAGCATGTCGAATAGTGACCCTTACGTCTTTAAACTCGTTATACTACTGATAGGTCATTAGTCTTACTTCCTACGATTAACAAAAAGTTTTCTGTAGCCGCAAGCGCATCAATTTGGTCGCTGATTAGCTTTGCGGCTTTATTATTGAGGAAATTAGAAGCTATTCGAGTTTTTGTTAAGTACAGATATTATACGAAATTATTTTATAGAGGCATTGATATAAGGCTAAACTTGGGATTTTTGCTATGTTTAAAACACAAAAGTTATACGTGTTATTATCGTTTGAATTTAATTTATGCAGGGGCCTAATTGGGCAACCGAAAACGGTGAAAACTAACAGTTAATAGGGAGACCACTTTGACACATTCTTATATGTTTCAAACAAGTAGTGATTTTAAGGATATTCACGTGTCAGTTTGGCATATCGGATAGGGTCCTGAACTTCTATAAAAATATGTAAAATTGTGTACCTAAAGCACATTTTTTGTAGTTTAGGAAGCTCTATCGCCTATTTGTAATTTTGTTGAAAAAGTTAGTGATTTGGATTCATCATCATTATCATCATCTCAGCCATAAGACGTCCACTGGTGAACATAGGCCTCCCCTTTAAAGGGGGGGCTTGCAATGCAATACGATTTGGATTAAACTTTGAAAATCTTAGTAACAGAGTACTAATAATATTATTAATATATTCTACACAAGTTAATGATTTAAATTATCATCTTAAAATGAACTATTGCACTCAGTAACGCAACATACATTAAAATCGTGTAGGGTTAATTAGTCTGAGCTCGTTCATAGATTAATCTCATCACCTTTATCTAGAGCTAATAAATCTAGACTATCTAAAGTCTAGACCGCAACGGCACATGATGTACTAACATCATACGTGACATATGAACTTGTGTTATGACTAATGACGGCTAGATTAAGATAAATGTTCTAGATTTAATATTCTTATGATTGCTGGTTGTTGCAATTTTATAGTAACTGTAGATATTTCTCTGGATATGCATGGTTAATAGAGTTAAACGTAATTTTTTTGTAAAAGTATGGAAAAAGTTTTTGAACTTTTGTTAACTTTAAAAGTCGCTTTGCTGAAAGAAAATAGAGGGAAAAAATTACGTTTGCCTATATTACACTAAATTTTAACCCTTCCTTCACTGTGTACATATCAGATACTAAGCACCCACAATTTTCACTTATCCCCAACTTTTACAAGAAAAAAGGTGTCACTTACCATCGTCAGAGATTCCAGCAGCCTCATCACGGGCGTTCTGCTCCAGAGACTTCAGGATCTCCTCTGGGATGGGGGGAGGAGTGGGGAGGTGGGCACCCTGGGGGCGGTATCCGTTCTCGTCAGCTGTGTACGTGATGCTGTAGTCCTGGCCATCGTCACCCTTGTACCCGAAGCTACCCTGGGACTGCACGCCGTTGGTGGCCACTCCTTGAGCGTCAGCTCGGATGCCGTTGGAAGTCTCGAAGTCGTAGGAGAAGCCTTCAGCGGTGACCTCGCTGTTGGACCTCAGGATTTGAGCACCAGCGTCTTGGGGACGGGAGTTCTGCTGGCTGTAAGATTGCTGGAAGCCACTGGCGCCGGCGTTGTAAATGTTGCCTCCGTGTTGAGTTTGTCCGAAGCCACCAGCACCAGCGCCGCCTTGGCCAAAACCGCCATGGCTGGCGCCTCCTTGGCCGAAACCTCCTGCACCTCCTTGGCCAAATCCTCCAGCGCCGCTCTGTCCGAAGCCACCGCCGAAACCGCCCGAGCCTCTCTGGCCGAACCCTCCAGCGTGGCCGCCAGCGCCTGCTGCGGCGTGGCCGAAACCACCGGCGCTTCCTTGGCCGAAGCCTCCGGCACCTCCTTGGCCGAAACCTCCCGAGCCTCCTCGGCTGCCGGGGGGCAGGTAGGTGTTGTCGAGGCGCCCAGCGGCGCACACTCCGAGGACGGCGGCTACTACGAACTGGAATGAAATAAATATTATCAACCATATACATTGTCAACATGCCAGTATTGTTGAAGAGTTGTATTTCAAATATTGGAAAAAAAAAATTTCAAAGGTAGAAAAAATACAATATACCACTGGAAGACTTATATCAAATTTAAAAACTCAATTGAAATCACTAATATTAATGGCATAAAAGTGTAGAGGTACAAAATAAATGCATAATATTTTTATTAGAGCTCAATATCTGCATAATATCTGTTCTACCTGAGACGAGGCACATATTAAATTATCTAATTCCAAATAAATGTTCATAAAATAGACTATATAAACATTAAAAAAAATTATCTAAACATTTGAGCACGCTTGGAATAGCCTACATGTTTTAAGTGTTATTTATGTTTAGGTATAAGACATTACTAACGTAGGATAAGTTTCACAATAAAAGTTGTAGTACTAACACGATATGGAAAGCTTCCGAAGTAAATAATTATTTAATTTAATTTTAATTTAATTTAAGTCGGTTACAGTAAACAAATGAAAATTTTAAATATTGCATAGAACAATTATGTTATCATTACCAATTCATTAAGTATCTATTGCAACTTCAATACCAAATAGTTAATAGCAATTAGATTTGCCAACCATGTATGGATTATAAATAGTTATAATCTCCGTCACAGGATTATGAGCCCAAAAACGATTGATAATAATGATGACAGGCCAGCGAAATGATAAAAGCCATGTCAATGCAACATTTACAATGGTACAGAGATGTCTGACCAAGTCATTACTTCAGATAGTTATCTGTAGAACTTACAATGTATTGCCAAAGAATTACAACAAATAGTTATGGTACTATAAAGTTCAAGTTATTATTTGTCATAAAAGTTTAAGTTTGACATAGTAATGAGAACAGACTGTAAAGAGCTGAAATTGATGGTCAACTATTTTCATAGATAAGTTTGGACTAGAATTTTAATGACTAGTTGATTGATATTCCTTGCACATTACTTATATATTTATTAAAAATATCAGAACATGCACTTTATCACCTTAAGAATAGAGGCGTTGTTCAGACATTTGTGACCACCTTGGCCGTTCCGATATATCTGATGGCGACTGTTCGCAGCTATAATGCAGTTCTTCACTGAAGGGTTGTGAATTGATCTAGTTTTACACTTAAAACAATCTTAAACTATCGACTGCGGTAAGTGATCACCGTAGCCTATAAACGCCTGCAAATCCAAATTAGGTATTAACTCCTAATTCACTAAGGGATGTTTAATTGATCTAGTTTTGCTACAATTACACCCTTCACATTTCGACCGACTGATATCCACCCTTAGCCCGATTACAAACTTTAGGTTCAATTAAACTTTTAAGCTAGCTGAATTTATCTCGAAATAAACTTTTATTTCGTCACTTAAAAACTCACCAATTTCATTTTGAAAATTGATAGATAGATATGCACGGAACGGAGCCGAACGCTTGACTGTGATGAGTAAAGACGATTGGAGGATTATATACCTCCGGGCCGGCTAGATCGCCTCTGAAGGCTAGGCTCTTCCTTGGAAATGTGTAACATTTTTAAGAACTAGTTTTGCAATTGGTACCTTTTATGGATGGTAAGGTTTTGTTATATGTTTTAATTAGAGAGTATTGTTGGGTTTATGAAGTTGGAAAAGCGGATTTGAATGGGGATTGTTTCGAAATTATGTTTTGCTAATGTAATTGTGTTAAGGGTGAACCATATATATAATCGTGAGCGAGGAAAAAAGGATATTAAAAATAGTGTTTTTTTTTCGTAGACCATAATAAATAAAAATAAGGCCTATTCACACTCGGCATCTTGGGGACGAATAAAAAAAAATACTTTTTCACCACTTTGTGATTCTAACGTAACCAACTTTTCGAAGAAGTTTCATTTATGCGAAAAGTTCGTTGGCAAGTGAAATTCGATAATACAATTTTCGGCGAAAAGGCATCAGAGAACCATTAATTTTGCATTATTATTACCTTTGATATTTTTACGTTGGTACCCTTATGTTCAACTTGATCATCAATGCATAATCGTTTATGTTGATATGGATAAAACATCTGTGACGTAATCACGTTTTAACAAATTTGTCAGTGCACAAAATGTCAAAAAATGTCAAGAAGATACGATCAGAACACGTCATGTTATTGTGTTACTTAGCTTTTCGGGGTTCCGTATCCGAAGGGTCCCTTATATTACTACACCATTCGTTCGAATATCCGTTCAAATATTTTTTATGATACGTTTTTGTATCGGTTTCAATTAGAGATTCATTCCCATCTTTCATCGCTTCGACCACGCTAGAGACTTGCAGGAGATTCCTATGAAAAACCCTATAACTACTCCTCTGTTCGCTGTGGGAAAAGGGAATACACCCTATTAAAAGATCAATTTTATTTTATGGTTAAATTGTCACTTTCTGCTAACGGCCTCCTGGCCTAGTTGGTACTGTTGGTAGTGCCCCTGTCTATGAAGCAGGAGGTCGGTTTCGAATCCTGATCAGGGCATTCATTTTTGTTTATCACAGATATTTGTTCCTGAGGTGTAGATGTTTTCTATGTATTTAAGTATTTATCTATATCTATATCTATTATATATATCGTCGCCTAGTACTCACAACACAAGCCTTATTGAGCTTACTGTGGGACTAGGTTGATTTGTGTAAGATTGTCCTGATATTTACTACCTATGCTTCAGCTTCAACGTCAAGCGGTTTCCGTTTGAGTTCTTGAAGTTCTAGGGCAAGCATTAAGCGGTAAAGCTGTTGAATCTCAATATTTACGGCCTGGTAGAAACACAACAAATGAGAGCGCAAAATGTTCAATACAGGGTATAACAAAAATACTGGTGATCCATTAAAAGGCATAATTGGTAGCGTACTAGGAGTAAGAAAAAGTAGGAGAATTTTTTTATTTTGTATGAGACATGAGTACCCGGCCGGCCAAGTCTCCATACAAAACCATTTTTTTTCGCGCGAAATAATTTTTTACTACTTTTTCTTAATTGAAATTCTATACCAATTATTATGCCCTTAAAAGGATCACCAGCATTTTCTTTATCTTGTAGAATCGTTGATCCGTCATTCTTTTAAACTATTTTATTTATTTATTTAAACTTTATTGCACAAAAAGTGAAAATGTACAAATGGCGGACTTAATGCCAAATGGCATTCTCTACCAGTCAACCATTGGGCCAAACAGAGACTTGTAAGTTGGTGCAGGAGGAAAATGTAATAAAGTAGAAAATAGTTATTTCTAAGCCAAATTTATAAACATATATAATTACAATAAATAAAAGCCTACACATATATGGTTACATACTATTACTTATATAATATACAAGATATACTAATACATATTAATACAATACGTAGGTTGGAGAAAGAACATTGAACAAATTCTTCAGCGAGAACTATATTGATGTATCACAAAAAATTTTGCGGCGGAACCCTGACTGTGCAAGTACAACCCGCCATTGACCGAATTGTTTTTTTAACGGCCGTCTCGTGCAAGTTTGCTAAACAGTCGTTATCATCAATTAGATGTAGTACGAGTATTTCAATTTTCCCATAAAATTTGCTCTGAGGTGTCGCAATTTGAAGTTTTTCTCAGGGATAATTGTATGTCTTGTTAGTAACTAATACGAATTCAAAGTTAGGATTAGAAAAATAACGCTCCATTTTGCCTATTTGACTGACCGACAATACTTTACTGCAATATCAGAGAAAATTTTAAATGAGAATACCTATGTAACCATTATAAGTGACAATCGAAAAAAATGAATCGAAAAATATAATCTTAAAAAAAAGAACAATGTACTGAGCACAGACAGCTTCATAATGCCAAAGAGAGAGGGAGAGCAAGAGAAACATTTTTTTCTGGAAGGAATGAGTAAGTATAATTTGTTTTTATGTTTCCGTAACCAAAGGGTGAAAACGGGACCCTATTAGTAAGACTCCGCTGTCCGTCTGTCACCAGGCTGCATCTCATGAACCGTGATAGTTAGACAGTTGAAGATGCTGACTGTTAACACTAAATCACAGATGACGCATTTCTGTTGCTGCTATAACAACAAATAGTAATAAAACAGAATAAAATAAATATTTTAGGGGGCTCCCATAAAACAGACATGATTTTTTTGATAATGGTACGGAACCCTTCGTACGCAAGTCTGACTCGCACTTGGCAGGTTTTTTCTATTTTCTATTGACAGATGTGTCAATCATATTTTCCACTTACCCACGATTCCACAGTGATCTAAATTCATTCATTCCAGAACATATACAGCTCAATGGTGTCGCATATTCTATGTCGTCAATAATTAAAATTGAACATTTTGTCACGTTATCCACGCGACATTATGCCTTGCGAGATAATGACAAATCCATCATTGGCCTACGGGAATGTCAAAGGTATATGCAAAATTTCATAACGATACGACTGAGAAATGGGTTAAAATCGCCTTGCAATTTTATTACCTACATTGTATGTTACCGTTTAGTTATTAGCAAGGACCATTTTATACTTCATCAGCCATAAGACCACTGCTGAACATAGGCCTCCCCTTTAAGGGGGGGGGGGGGGGTTGCCATACGCGCCACGCTTGGCAGGCGGGTTGGCGTGCGAAGTTTTTTTTTTTGTTTATTGTTGTTTAGGAAGATGCTGCTGCCCATCTCCTGGTATATTCCCTTAGCAGACTCCTACTGTAACCACGGGACGATATGGTGGGGGACAATTCTAAGGCCGGGCACCCCACGGCAATTATACTTAGTACCGTTTTAAATTTTCGAATATCTACATAGGTAAACGATACATTGAAAACATTTCTCCAACACATTTAAAAAAATCAACCAATAGTGAAGTTGTATTGGAGTTGCATTGAAATATATTTCAAGCAAATTTTGACATATATTATTCTGACGTTTAGGCGCTAGCTGTATGTCATGGTTAATGCATTGGAGTTGTTTTGGAGTTATACGTGTTTTAAAGTTAGAATTCGGCGCCTAGACTGCAATGTATACAAAATCACATTGCTCCAATATTGAGCCTCTGCCTCGATTTTTGGTATCAGCAGTGATCTCTTACTGTTTTCGGAATGAGGTGCAAGAACGCAAGTTCAGTTACTTTGACAGCGTCAAAACGCCGATATAATTAATTGGTCTTCTTTTTCTGTGAGCTTCTGCGTTAGTGACGCGGAGGTGGTAGATCGTGTGCTTGAATTACAAACACGATTTTGCATAGACTTTGTCAGTCCAGGGTATTTTGGTCCCATGGTCAGGCATTATTTAATTATAAGTGAAGTTACAATAAACGTGGCAATAAAATGGACATTAAGTATCATTGACACATCTCTGAATTACCCATTGTATTTGAGTGTTTTGTATTTCATGATTTATATATAGTTTGACAAACTAAAGAGAGATATACTCTATAGAGAGATATGTAATTCAATTGTTGCTTTACCAACAACTTACAACTATATTGCTTTGCTATTCCGCGGTATATTAACGTGCTAGTTAATTCGTTTAGAAAAACGCATTGTGGTGGCCACGTGGATGGAGGACGGGGGAGTGGACATCCACCGACCCGTTGGGTCGATACAGTGAAGAGGGCCTGCCAAGGTTCCATACAACAGCCTATCATCTGGACAGTGGAAGATCGTGCGGCTTAGAGAGCCTTGGCGTTTAAAGCGACGACCTCGTCTGATCGCGACCCTCAGCCATGAGGAAACGAGGAAGAAGAGAAGAGAAGTTAATTAGTGACAACTCGTTATACTTATTTGCGTATTTTGCATGCATTAATGTTCCCACAATCCCGCAGCAAAAATAAATACGCAAACAAATACAACAAACCACCAATTTCAAGCTAAACAAATTTGAACATAGTAGGCCAGTGGCGGCAGGTCAAATATTTTCTTAGCCAGGCCGGAGCTTAATTAACCGACTTCAAAAAAGGAGGAGGTTCTCAATTTTTAATCGAACAGGTATAACCCCTAGATGATCCCATTGTCACCAAGTCAGGGTCTGATGATGGGATCCTGGAGAAATCGAGGGAACTCTTCAACTATTATAGGCACACCTATAGTGATTTCACTAATTTTTTCAGAAACTCGGCCACTTCCTCTTGGAATAGCGGATCCTAAGTGAAGTCGATTCTTTTTTTGTTTTAAATTATTTTGCTTGAAATTTCTTCGTGAGCTGTAGGAAACTGCTCAGGTGCCTGAAAATTACGCAAGCAAACAGAAATCGTGTTCCATGGACGCGCCGCCACTGTAGTAGGCAATAATGTTGTAATAGTTTAGGTACTAACCTAACGAATGTTATTAAAATGTTTATTGAATTATAAAATCTGTTAACACCAAATCAATAAACTGGTCCATTAAATACAAATTGCAACCTTTTACGATAATAGTCGCCATGATTATGATTAAGTGGCCTAAGTGTACCATCACGACCGAGGAAAGGGAACCTTGAGCTCCCGGAAACATTATAGTTTATGCTTGTTAGAAATCTTTAGATCTTCATCTTAGTCATCAGTTAATATCTAACTAACAAGTCATATTGAACACTTTAATTCTTGCTTGTTACCCAGAAAAACGGTCCAAGCGATTTGAAGCGTTTTTTCTTCAGCTGGAGTGAAACTTAAAGTTTAGGCATTTTTTTTTCATGCAACTGGCTTAAGGAAAGAGTTTGCACTCTTGAGTGTTTTCCAACATCGGGCCATCATGGGCCAGTGTAGGAGACGTAGGTATGCGACGGAATGAGATCGCAATATAGTTTGCTCCCTCTAACGCATAGCTTCGACACCCTATGACGGCCCATGGTATAGCGCAGCCGTTATGTGTGTCAATAGCGGCACATCATCAAGATTTTTAGGGACGCTGGAGGTAATGGAATTTTGGCTTTTCTTTTCTCCATGGGCCGTGGTTTGTACTTGAGTCGCAGAAAATTTGACAAGCCGATGGGAATTGAGTTCTATGCAAGCTCCGCCACTGATGTGTGATCGCCCGCTTGTACTGAGGGTTGTGCTTTGAAGAACTGTTTGCCAAAGGCCACGTTCTACCGCCGCTCGCCGTCGGCAGGACGGTCATCCTCACATCCACACACGTGCGTCATACACTGTGCGGGTTTCAAAGCATTGTTTTCCTTCGAACACTCCGGCTGTGGAAAGGGCGTTTTCTCAGGACACTAAATAGGCCAAGTGGAATTAGGGGAAGCT
Source organism: Pammene fasciana (assembly GCA_911728535.1). Classification (NCBI taxonomy): domain Eukaryota; kingdom Metazoa; phylum Arthropoda; class Insecta; order Lepidoptera; family Tortricidae; genus Pammene; species Pammene fasciana. The sequence continues at coordinate 16,380,560 of OU452291.1, read as the reverse complement.
ATATTCCATCAAATAGAATGGCAGTACACTTAATGTGGGTTGCACCACGCCCAACTAATGAACTGATCAAGAATCAATATGGCGGCGCAGCTGTCATTTCATAGAAAAGTGACAAACTTTTCATAGAACATTTTTTAACGTTAACATTGACGTTAAACAGACCGTTTGGTGCAACCCTTAGAGTGGCTTGCACCACGCATATTTAACATACTGTTCAACGTTGAATATGGTGGCGCAAAACTGTCAAACTTTTCAGCTGTCAACAATGACAACAACTTTAACAAACAGCTCAGTGCCGGTCCTTAGAATTGTGTTCAAACGCTTTATGATGTACTGAATTACCAAAGCCACAATTTATACTTCAACATATCTATTACAAATTACAATTAGATGTAATTTTGAGTTCGACGCGCCATCAATTTGTAAATAGCTGCAAGTGGACGTGTTAAAAATTGCTACTTAGGATTGTGTTGTGAAATAGCTCTCATCACTTGCGATTTGCGATACTTACTCAATTTTGAATTGTGTCCATATTTACACACTTATTTATATTTAGCCTCACTCCTAGTTCCGTACATTTTGAAAGTAAATAAGAAGGAAAATATTTACAACGTAATATTTTAAAGTTTGAATACTTCCTTTTGGAACGATTTCAATATTTCAAAGGAATATTCTCATTTCGTGCGGATCTTTTTTTAAGTGACTTAGTAGCGTTCTCAGTTTTTGATCCATATGTTTGTCCGCGATTATCTCACGTTAGGGGCAAAGGATTTTGTTGCAAATTTTTATAACTTCACCGATTTTATTTATTACTAGCAGTTGCCCGCGGCTTCGCCCGCGTACATTATGATTAATGCAGATTTCTACTCTTGAATAAAGTTTTTCCCCGCGACTTCCTTTGCGTAGAATTAGTAATTGACCCCCCTTTTTACCCTCTTAGGGAATGACTTCTGGGATAACTATTATGTATCCATCCCCAGAACTCAAACTATCTCTATACCAAATCATCTAAATAGGTTCAGCGGTTATCAATTCCCCATATAAACTTTCAACCCCCTTTTCACCTCTTAAAGGGTTGATTTTCGAGATAAAACTATCCTATGTCGTTTTACGAGACTCAAACTATCTCTATACCAAGTTTCATCTGAATCGGTTCAACTGAAAATAATTCTCTATAAAACTTCCAACCATTAAATAAATACAATTTTGCCCCTTCCCGGGACAAAAACTATCTCCATACCAAGTTTCATCTAAATCGGTTCAACATTTAAAAATGCCCCATACAAACTCTTAACCCCCATTTCATACCTTTAAGTAATGATTTTAGGAAATTAAAAAAAAACCAGGCAAGTACGGGTCTTACTTGCGCCTCAAAGGTTTTGTAGGAACAACTTATTTATTACATTTTTGAAAAAAGACGCTTACAGCATGATTTCATGAGAATTTATAGGGCGGCTGAGTGCGAATCGGACTCGTACCCCGATTTTTTTTTTGTCTTAAGTCGGACTGGTGCTTGACTGCACTCTTATTAGTTTTCCTGTAATTTATACGTAAATAACTATTATATCTGTAATTTTTGCAAATTTTTCTGTCGAACAGTTTCCGATATTGATTAATTTTATGTTAAAGTTATGTATGTTAAAATTATACTAATTAGAGATCCTCACATTAAGCCCTTTTATTTGATACGCCACACAAAAAAGTTATTTGTTTTTTGATTTCTCATTTACCTACCCACAAATCCCCCCGCCCCCTTCATTTTTAAAATTCATAATTTGGCGTTACATGCCTGCCTTTAGGTCACTGACTTACAAACAAAGTCGCACCATAAGGGTTCCTTTTCTACCATTTTCGTACGAAACCCTAAAAACATCCTTTTCGCTTCCCGGGACTCTCTATACTAAGATTTATCAAAATCGATTCAGCTGTTAAAAATTTCCGATTCAAACCGCCAACGCCATTTCATCCCCTTAACCTTAGGGTTAATTTTCGAAATAAAAACTATTTTTATGTCCGTTCTCGGGACTTAAACTATCTTTATACAAAGTTTCATCTTAATCATTCACGTTTAAAAATTCCCCATGCAAATTTGCAACCCCCGTTTCACCCTTAACCTTTAGGGCTGATTTTCGAGATATAAACTATTTTATGTTCCTTCTCGGGACTCAAACTATCTGTATGCTAATTAGCATTAAGTTTCATCTGAAATGGTCCAGGTGTTGAAAATTTCCTAATCAAAATTCCAACCCCTTTTTCACTCCTTCAAGGGATGATTTTCGGAATGAAAACAACCCTTACTCATTTCCAGGTATTCACACTTACTACTTATATACCAAGTTTCGTCTAAATCGGTTCGACGGTTTTAAAATTCCCTATACAAACCTGCAACCCCCGTTTCACCTTTAACTTTTTTACTTTTAAGGGTAGTTTTCGGGGAAAAAAAAAATTTTTTGTTCCTCCCCGGGCCTCAAACTATCTGTATACCAATTTTCATCTTAATCGGTTCAGCTGTGAAAAAATCGTATACAAACTACCAACCCTCTTTTCACCCCTTTACGGGTTAATTTTTCAATGAAAATAACCCTTAGTCGTTTCCCGGGATTCAAAATATCTATTATATCAAGTTTCATTTAAATCGGTTCAACGGTTAAAAATTCTCTATACAACCTTCCAATCCCCTTTTCACCCCCTTAAGGGCTGATTTTCGGTACAGAAACTACCGTATGTCCTTCCCGGAATTAAAATTTTGAAATTGAGGCCATTTTCGTACTTAATTAACGTCCCAAAATACCAAAAATCTACTCCCATATTGATATTTAGTAATTTCAACCCTATCGCACCCCAACAGGGGGATGATATTTCACGCCCGCCACGTTATATCATAAAATCATTGGTGTTTTCGTAATCAGCGACCCGATAAACCATAGAAACAATACCCATGTTGATTTTCAGACTTTGTCACCCCCATTTCCCCTTTATGGGGTTGAATTTTCAAAAAACCTGAAACACGTGTTTACTCATTTATTGTTAGGAATACTCCTGTGAAGTTTCAAATAAAACAGTCTAACTAATCTTGTTTCCCTATACAAACTTTGGCCCCCATTTCACCCCTTGGGGGATGATATTTTACACCTGCCACGTTGTATAATAAAATGGTTGTTGTTTTCGTAATCAGCGACCCGATAAACCATAGTAACGATACCCATGTTGATTTTCAGACTTTGTCACCCCCATTTCCCCTTTATGGGGTTGAATTTTTAAAAACCTGAAACCCGTGTTTACTCATTTATTGTTAGGAATACTCCTGTGAAGTTTCAAATATAACAGTCTATCTTGTTTCCCTATACAAACTTTGGACCCCCATTTCACCCCCTGGGGGATGATATTTTACACCTGCCACGTTTTATAATAAAATGGTTGTTGTTTTCGTAATCAGCGACCCGATAAACCATAGAAACGATACCCATATTGATTTTTAGACTTTTTCACCCCCATTTCCCCTTTTAAGGAGTTGAATTTTCAAAAAAGCTGAAACACGTGTTTACTAATTTATTGTTAGGAATACTCCGGTGAAGTTTCAAATAAAATAGTCTAACCAATCTTGTTTCCCCATACAAACTTTGGACCCCCATTTCACCCCCTTACAGGGTGAATTTTGAAAAATCCTTTCTTAGTGCACCCCTAGACCTTATAAGGGACCTACGTGCCAAATTTGGAAACTCTAGACCCAGCGGTTTAGGCTGTGCGGTGATATGTCAGTCAGTCAGTCAGTCAGTCAGTCAGTCAGTTTCTTCTTTTATATATTTAGATTTGAAGACTAGCAAATAATGTTTAAAAAGGGTATAGCGTTGACCCTATTGTCCTCAGATCAGGATATGGTAATGGGATCCTGATGGAGGAATCCATCCACATATATTAGTGATTTGAGTATTTTTTTATAGTAGCTCGGGCAATTGCTCTTGGTAAGGTGCAGCTTAAGAATGAAGTCAGTAGATTTTTTTTTTAATTATAAAGCTAGAATACAGCACACTTATGTTCCTCATGATACTAGGGCAGATGCCCCTGTTGTGGCCACTGTGCCGGTTTTGGCCATTTTCAAATTTATTAAGGTATAGACAAATTTACAAGTCTATGGTTTATGGTTAATATAAGAGTAAAATATGGCAGTACAGATGGCACTGTTATTTGTCATGTATAAGTTGTCATCAGCTGTCAGGGGCTATGGAAAAAAGTGGCCAAAACCGGCTCCTGGACCCGTTTCTGACATTTCATTAAAGAAAAGAAATAGATCTAACGTAAGAATCTTGACAGCGGAGATTCATATAAATGTAGTAATGTATTTTCACTGACTTAATACACAAATAGTGTCATAATTCCTTATTGACACAAAATGACGGACGTCTGAACAGACAAACTCTCCTTAAAGTGGCCAAAACCGGGGCATCTGCCCTACTACTGAGCGGCGCGGCGGCGGTGAGTAATGGCCATACAAGTCCGAAAATCAAACCGATCTGAGAGGTTCCAAAACCATCTAGGGAGGATTGGTAGCGTCCCAAAACCATACAGCCAGCGGGAATTTAGTTCTTTTGTAGTCACTCTATAGTCTATATACTCTCACACCATTCTGAAGGCCATCCATGGTTGCCATTTTATCACTTATCGCGCTATGCGTCACTTTCACACTTAAATACTTGTTAGAACGTGACAGCTATGGTGACAGGCGATAGGCTAGCAGGATTGGATATCATTCGACAGCATTCGTAATCTGAAACGAAGATAACTCGGCAGTTTGAATTTGGATCTTATTGCCCGTGCATGTGGTAAACAATCTAAAAAAATTCTAATGGTTGTTATGACTGGCGCAGCAGAATAGTCATCTGGTTAAAGAATTGTGTCTTAAATTCCAAAAGGCCGTAACTGCAATGATTGTCCTAATAATATACAACGTTTTGACAATCATTGTGGTTAAATAGTGACCTCATAAACGACCCTTAATTTGCGGCTTAACCCTTTGACATTCGAGTCATTTTGACTGAAGGTTCCAATCATTTAGCGTAATATGCGTAACCCAGTTATCACATTAGTTAGAAAATGGGTTATTTAATTGGGTTTTCTACCGCTATTTGATTGCATTCATATGTCAATAGATAAATTAAGTTTAAGCAATATAATAATAAACTGATAGATAATGGCAGTCTTCTCCATTCGGTTTCGATAAAATTAAATGACAATTTAAGTAGCATTATTACGATTACGATTTTATACAATTGTGACATAATAAAGAGCTTTTCAGTCGAGTACCGTACCTAATACTTAGGCGATGAAGCTTGCTGAGTGGCCTAAGTACGAGATTAAAAAGCTTAATTATGCCACTATTGTATACTGTAGTGTGTGCATCACACCACACTCACACTCTCATAGCATAACATTATATATAAACATACGTAATGTCATATTATCCAGAATAAAGGCATACTTATAACCTATCGGTTGTATCGATTAACGCCCCACATCACATGGCGACCCTGCCAGTGCGGCCACGTGCTGCACTGGCGGCGCGCTGCGCCTGCCAGAGTAATAAGTGACCTTGTTAAATTCGGTAGTGTAAAACTTTGTTGGTGTGAACGTGTAAAACAAAATAACAATTACTTCAGTACCTAAGTGAAGTGAATAATTTCGGAGACTAAGTGATAGTCAATTTTATGAACTGATTTTAACATTTTAACGGCCATACGTGAAAAAAGAAGAAAAGTGACAGTGTAGGGGCAATAAAACGCTGAATCAAAAGTGCAAAAAAATTTAGTCTCATTATACGGTGACTAAATAAAATCGTCTATATTGAATGTTGTTACTTCTGTAATAAAACGAGAAAAACTGATGGCAGCTGCCGGGAGTAGTTCGAGTCGGTCAGAGGGCAGATCTGCAGTTGCTGGTGTCCTTGGCCGAGGCACGAGGTCACGCGCATCGCAGTGAAATTAAATATTGGGTGGATCATTAATACTGAACGGACATCTTTTTTTTTGTAATTTCCATTTTTAAATGCTTTATATTAGGTACTTGTATTCGTTTAGAGTTTTTTTTTTAATACTGTAAGAGTTTAGAAAACAGGTAAATAAAAATATACTAAAAGATAAATGTGTATCCGGATGTTAAAACGTAAAGTTACGATTACGATATGTGCCTAAAATTTAAACAAGTATACCTGTGGTACAATACTTACGAGTGCTCGAAATAGGCAAGTTGGTAAGAATTAAATTCAACAATTGCCTTACAAGTTACAACCTACTAACTCTATAATAATATAATTGAGTAACTTCGATCTCCCGATGGATTGTGCCGGTGCCCGCTCGGCGGCGGCGGCGGCGCCAGGCGGGCACCGGCAGCAAGTGAGCTATGATATTAGCTAGGGACCCGCACAGATGTGTCCGCCGGATATGCCCGGCGCACTGATCCGTCCGTGTATTCGGATGTTTCCGCAGACAAATCCGTGTCCAATTATCCGTCGGACAAATCCGGCGGACACATCTGTGCGTGTATCCCTAGCTATTGTATGAAAATCCTTAAGACAATGGTTTGCGATGCTATAATATGCGACCATAAAACCTCTATCGAAAGTTAGTAATCTACAAAGTCTTACAAGCGTTACAGTTGGTAATCCGTATTAACATTATAGTTTATTCATTTTAATAACTTGCAACTTTAAAAACTTGGCTGAGGTCATTTGAATCACTTCCAAGTACAAAATAACAACATGCCAGCTTCAAGATCAATATCTACTTATTACGAACAATTGAATGTAAAAACATTAACAATAATTTAATTACCCATCATTTTCTATGAAGTCTCACAGGAACTTAGGATTACTAAACGGAAAAGCCGATTTAAAAAATGCTGCACGAAGTTTCATTGTTAGAATACAACTAAAAAGTTTATGTTCATAGTTATTTAATTACGAACTTCTGTGTGGAATCACAATATAAAATACGATTCTACATCTACCTTGGAAGAACGCGGAACGGTAAGATTGAACAAAAGATATTGATTACTTATACTTAAACCAATAATAACTTTAACGCCATTATTATTTTCCATTTTGTTTACAATAGCCCAAATGCCTGAGACCGGTTCACGGGTATCTATTAATATCTGTGAATGGGTTCTATTGATGTACCTGTGAATGGGTTTTATTGATGTACCCGTGAATGGGTTCTAGCAGGTGTATTGCATAGCAATTAAAGCTCTCAAAAGGGCTCCTGCGTGTTGAGTGTTGACCTATACGCATTCCTACCAAAAGACCGGGAAAGCTCTTGTTTAAAAAAATAAATAAAATAGCTTTGTGAAGCGCTGGCGGCCTAGCTGTAAGACGTCAGACTTTCAATTGGAGGGCTCGGGTTTGAACCCCGACGCGTACCACTGAGTTGTAATATCACAGGTATTACAGTCGCTTTTCGGTGAAGGAAAACATCACCAGGAAACCAAACCTAATCCCAAAAGACCTAGTTTCTCCTCTAGATTAGAAGGTCAGATGTAATTCACTTTCGTAAGGACTAGTGCCTACGTAAATTAATGAGATTAGGTTGCCAACCGGACCCCAGGATCAATTGAGGCATAGCATAAAGCCGGAACAAACCCTAGGAGGATGATAACATGCACATTATCTTCTCGACTGCCGGATCCGTTTTCATACATTCCACCTCGATACTGATAATTGAAGTACCCTGTCACACTCAGTGTTATCTCACTTACGGTTGCCGTTTTATTGTAATGTTACAGTGACATGGTGATATATCGGTCAGCTACTTAACCGCTTCTAAGGTCCGTCTAGTCACGGTTTCCTATCAACGAAAACATAAGCATCTATTTCGTGAACCGTATGTTTGTAATTTTAAGGGTTATTTTTGTATGTTTAGTAGCCTATTGTAAACTAAATGTCAAGTGGCAGTCAGAGCTAGTGATGTGAAATTGTGCACATTGTGCACCCGGGAATAACTAAATCTTACTTATAATTTTGTGACTTGTAAACTTTTTAATTTTATCTAAATAATCTTTTTTATATAAATATGATGAATATGATAAGTTTCAAGAAAACTGAGACATAAGTTCAATTTAACATTGTAATAGTGCTTAAATTGAATTGTATGTGAATTTAAATTTGATACAAGTAGCTATATTTATTTTATTCTGAATTTTGTAGAATACTGGAGGACACTAATTATTACAAAATCAAGTTAAACGTATTATTTTTTTCTTTGTAACTAATAATGTATGTGGTAAGTAATTTAGGAAATAATAGATTTACCAAGAAAATAACATTACTAAATGAGAATAAAGACCCACAGGTTATAAATGGTGCCTTTTAATTTTTTCAAATCACCATTTGTATGATGTGTAAAAGCTCTGTACCATAGACTGTATGGATTTGACATTTTGAAACCATAAGCAACAAAATGTTTTTTAAACTGATTTAGACTTTCACGGTTTTTACTCATAATTTTTTGTTTGTGTTGTTAAGTCCCGTTTATTACAAATAATTAAGATGTGTTTTTTTAAATACCTTTGCACGACTTTTCTCATTGGTTTTATACAATATTGTAAGTGGAAATGTAATGAAATCAGTTTTTATTGTGGATACAATAAAATTCTTTCTGAATTTAACTGTGGGAATATTTCCCACCTGTGTAATTTTAATTTCTCGAAACGGATCATCACTAGTCGCGGCGAAGGGCTATCTCGACAGATCTACATGAATTAGATGGAATTGGTTTGTTGACTCAATTTGTTCACACAGTCTGCAACATAAATATCTAAACAGTTTAGAACCTTATCACCAAGGCATAAGGGTTAAACATGTGAAGATATGTTGATTGTAATCCAGAATTTCGATTGTTTTTGGTCACGTTTTAGTTTAGGGGTGGATTATGCATGATGCATGCAACATGTAGAGCCAACGCCTCGACTCATATCAGATAAGAACAATACTCTATTATACCTAAAGATTGTTGTTATTACGTCGTGGTTCTAAAAGATTTTCTTAAGTTCACACATTGAGTACGCTACTTTTGCTGCTGACTGTACTTTCCTTATCCTTATATTCGATCTTATCCATGTACCTATACTTGAACGATTCGACAGTAACATTTAGCTCTAGCTTACATCTTAAATGCAAAAGATCTGTCTAACTCAAGGTTAGTACTTAGACGTCTTCAAAGGGATTATTACCATGCAAACCAAAATATACACTAATTACACGAACATTAGAAGCAAATTGCCGTAACATAAAATCTAGACCATCTCCAATTCCATGTATGTGAATCGATCGTCTTTTATATATCTTATTTCGCCTCAAATCATTCAAGATTAAAGTTTAAAATCGCTTGTATTTGCTATCGTGTTAATCTAAGTTATTTTTATCGTGTAATTAAAGCAGTATATAAATTTGTCTTCTGCTTCACTTATCGTTGATTAGAAGTAATGAGTGTAATAAATAACTTGAGTGAAAAAAGTATATTCATGAGTTTTAAAATGTGGAAGCGGTCAAGGTTAAGCAGCTATACCTATAGCCCAATGGCCATCATTATTTAAGAGATAGGTTCTTATAAACTTATATAGATGTAATATACAAAGGAAAAGGTGACCTAGGCCTCCTGTGCCCAAGGCTAGGATTGAACCAGCAGCTTCTGCATTCGCGTCAGACGCGTTAACCAACTTGGCCCCCTGTGTCTGAAGCACCGGTCGAATTTTCCCGTGTATATGCAATCTTTGTAAATGCTTAGGCGCATTTTGGCCAATCATCTATGGTACAACATTATGAGTCCATTCTGAGCTCTTAGGAGTTCATTGAGATAGGTTCTTTTCGGATATCTGTTATTTTCCTTCTTTTACAGCCTGATAAGACACGACGTTATTTATTAAGTCGAAAGTCACTTCCTTTCTGCTTCAACTCTACCTTCTATGATGTTTATTATATACTCGTCATATCGTACCAAGTGTCCAAGCATCTTACTTCTACTGTTATCTATGGCCCTCTACAAAATCGACACTTAAACAAGAACGGAAAAAATAAAAGCTCTATGATAAAACCACGCCGGAAAACTGTAAAGGAGTTAACGTAAAAATGCAAATAAAACACATTCATACATTATGGTCTTTATTTCAAATTGAAAAGCAACTTAACTAACAAAGTTACAACATAATAAAATATGACCTAAAATTATTTAAAAACTACATACAAAATTAAAATTAATATAAAACAGAATCAGGTCACCGAGATCCAAACCCTGGTGAGTTGCCATAAAGCTGGCTGAGTTACCCCTCTGGATTGCTATACCAATCCTTTGGACGAGGAACGTGCCTCATATTAAGTAAGTGTCATCTTTCAATTTACACTCGAACAACGATATTTTATTAATATTAAATATTAAAACAACATAGCAGTCACTACTCTAAAAGCGGCGATGTTTTTAGCATCCTACATTAAAGATCGTACACAGTAATTATGTAGAATACACTTGATATAATTACTAAAGGCAAAGCTAAATACAAAATTAACTCTAATTACACTATTTAATGCGGATATCATTTAGTACATATCCATTAACAGTAACGGCACTTGACCTATTGAAAGCAATCATTTTGCATATTAATTTCGTAATGTAGCAAATATTCAGGCTATGTCATAGTGATCACGTTATTTACTTTAGTCATGAGCAGTAATATGGTTTTCTCAAACATGCAATGAAATATTGATGTTATGTTCCTTATAATAGGCTTCGAAGTATGACGTTTCAGGTGCGGTTAGGACAAACTAATCTTGCAGGTCTAGACCGGCAAAGTCCTCTTTTTTAATTTCCATTCCTTATGTTTGTGGCACAGGATCATGGCGTTCAGCCATTTAAGGCTATAAGCGATATTTACCTTTTGGTTCATTTGAATTCTGCCACTAATTACGCCTATTAAAAAAACAATGTGATATATTTTGCAATTCCGTTTATATATAAAATTGGCATGAAAATAACAAATAAAAGATTATTAACAAATTCCTATAATTTTAAATTGTAAAGATGGAGGCAGATTATATCAACAGCTGTTTTTTTTAATGTTTTTCGTGAAAGGTTGAATATCACTTATCAGGCTAAAATATTAGCAGCGAGGGTATTACACACGAACAGATATTAAGAATTCGAATCGGGATCTCTATAGTTACGAAATAAATTCGAAAGGTTTTGATTTTTATGGATATTTTCTAAAATAAAATAAATAAAGTATAAACAGAGACTATAGACAATATTTGTAACGTTCTGAATTTATTCAGTCACCATTATACATTTTTCTTCTTAATTTTAACTCGTGTAGAATGGCCTTAAGTTCAACCGCTCGAACAGCGCAGATACTGTGAAAAAAAAACTTTAGTGGGAAAATTTTAAAAACATTCTCAATATTTTATTATGTTGCCTATATTGTTGTGTATTATAATGTCGATTTGTTTTATTCTATAATAACTTGGCTATAGGTAATATATAAAGTGAAATATGTTTAGATGTTGTTCAAATGCAAGTGAACATTATACTTAAATGGCTAATGTACGTAGTAGTTACACATTTTTAAAAGCCGTTCAGTGACAATGGAATGCAAAGTCAGAATTAAGCAATCCAGATTTCATAACGTAATGTTTTTACGCATGTTTTTGATAACGTGGTAAGTCTAATTAATGTTTTTTTGGTTTGTTGATAGGATAACTCATTAATAACAATATGAACATATGTAATTAGTCGTAATAGTGAATAGGAATAGCCAATATTAGGAATGTTGGTTTAGCATGTTTCCTAGAAACTAATGCAAATGATGGTTGTACGTTTGTTGCTTATTTAACTTTATACATAAAAACCGAAGTATTAAGATGTTTGAAGTGCATACAACGTACAATATATTATTATTAATACAAGTTTACGAGTAGACTTTTGCCTCACGTATGTCGGAAAAATTTTGGATAAGTTTCATATTTATTTCATGGCATGTTTGAGAAAAGCACTATACATACCTCGGCGGGAAAAGGGGTTGCCAGCCTCGTAACTATCCGGCCTCGCTACGCTCGGCCGTATATATGTACTCGACCGGCAACCCCCTACCCAACTAACAATTTAGTCGTATAATCAAGTGACTATACGACTGGAAGTATTATAACAGTTGAATAACTGTCGTCATTTTGACCATACATCGTGTAATGGTGCATTATGTAACTAAGTAGTCGGTGTCACTTATTGTCATATAACAAGGTCATATAAACGTTTATTCAACTATTTTACACGACTGTCGTATAGTAGGTATTCCGACGACTTCTATAGAACTTACTTACACGACAGTTGGTCGCATAGAGGTTACGGTCGTAATAATGTCGTAGACGCGACAATATTGTCGTATGAACACCCATTATGCGACCTTTAAAGTACCAATAGTTGCTTAATTGTCGTAATAGAGACCCTTATAGAACAGGCAACCAACTGTTACTAAGGCGACCGCTATACGTATTTAAGTAGCATAATGGCTGTAGTATTAACCACTATTCAATCAATAGTTGAATAGAAGGTGTTAAATAAACTTTTATACAACTCTTGCTGTTTTCCATTGACGCCATCTTATTTATATGTTTTTTTTTAAATGGATCGAACTAAATGGAAAAACATTAAGAGTGGTAGCTTCCGAAGAAAAATAAATAATAAATTACTTGCGCTTCAAATCCAAACAAATATGCATAATAATGCAGCAGAAAAAAGTCAAGCTGGAGGCAGTGATAAAAATCAGGGTTCCGTGTCATTTTTAAAAAGTGTCTCTAATGAAACCAATCCTATACCCAGTGATTCCACAGTAATACAAACTGATGTCGGACATAATTGTGATTATAGTGATTATAGTGATAACAGGCGTTTTATTGTTTTTCAAGTGAACCCTAAAAGTATCGTAATGGCGACCAGTTCCAATTCAACGTATAGATTATAGAACCTTAAGTTGAATAAGGGTCACATAAGGCAATTTCTTAATAATTTGTTAATCAAAATAGTTAAATACTTAAGAATTTTATAAGCGCATTAAAAATTAGTCATAAACTTAGGTATCAATTATCAGTAAATTTGACTGCGCAGTAGTTTACAGCTCAGAAATACACTCCTTCAGTTACAATAAACCACCAACTTAAAAAAAATGGCTACTACTTACCTCCTTTTATCATTTAACACAACACTAAGCAGCTGTCAATATAATACTTCTAACTTATTTTGTTCTTGTGACCGCGTGCACACGACGAATTAATTATCTATACGACTTTTAAGGGGCGATAACTCAACTTAAGGTTGTATAAATGTCGTATTTCGGACTACTACTCTTCCTTAAGTCGAATACGCGTCATAGTAGTTACTGTTAACCGACAAGGTGTCGAATCGGCGACGCATATTCGATCACTATGCAACTAAATGTTTTTTTATACTACCATTACTCAACTCTTTTACGTCTTTAAGTTGAATAAGATTCGCCCAAATCGCGTGGTATAAACGTTTATTCAACCTTAACACGACAGCAAAATCAGGTCGTATACACCTTTATTCGACCTCAAATTGTTAGTTGGGTACTTCCCGGCCTCTGTAGTAATGTACTATTAATGCTAAAGAAACTACTTTAAGTACATTGCCGTTTTGTTTTAAAATTCACCGATTCTGCATTGCGAGTTGCTAAACATTCATCATTTACTTAAGAGTACTCTTGTCTGTGGGGTAACCGCGAATCATGTCGTATTTGAGCCAGTCTTCTGATTTCCTCATACGAGGCGTTCTCCTTTATTTGACCTAAGTTATCTCTCGTATCCTCAACCCTGCTTTCCGCTTTCTCTCGTATCCTCAACCCTGCTTTCCGCTATCTCTCGTATCCTCAACCCTGCTTTCCGCTTTCTCTCGTATCCTCAACCCTGCTTTCTGCTTTCTCTCGTACATTATCTAGAGAGCTAAAATTTTAATCATTAGCCAAAATATACACTACAATTAGTTGGATGCACCTTGTCACTTTATAATCATTATAAATGCCGTATGAAATGAAACTATTGAAGCATGTTATACCGACAAAAGGTACCAAAATGTGCAGATGTTTACGAACCGTGGGCCATATCGTATTCTAATAGTACACTACTTTACGGGAAACATACTCGTAGTTCAGAGCTGGCAATCGTTGCCAACTTTTGGCATGTTATTGGGCTAGTAAACTTTGGATATAATGGTAAATAATAGCAGTAATTGAAACTGCAACCCCTCAACACAGAAGCTTTCAAAGCTTGATCATAGAGACATATAGATAAAGCTTCAAACCTAAATAACACTCGGTTTTAGCTCAACTAGGCCAGTCCTGACTTAAGTTAATTTATCATATTTAGGTATGACTTCCTAGACTCATTTGATACTTAACTTTTCAGTGCTAAGGGACCACCTAAAAAAACCTATTTTGTAAGGGACCTCCAACTGTTTGGAAAGAACCCAAGGTAAAGTCAACAAAGGAGTATTCTTTTTACATTTTTCGGACCAATTTAGATGCTTCCAGGGTCCCCGGTTAAGAAAAATTGTCCTACATCATTTCTCAAAAGATTAATTAATGTGTTTACTGGTCACATGCAATTTTGAACGATTGAACACTTACGTTGATGCACGACACGGTAATGATAATCACAGCCTTTTTGTAGCATTTGACCTCCACAAAACTCACCTACATTTCGACCTTTCCAAATCATACGAGTCCCTCTTCGATTTTAAACATCAACAATTTTATTCAGAGCAGTAACATCGTTGTTCGTTATCAATCATGGGCCTTATTTCAACGGTATAAAGTCTACTTGTATATGTTAAGTTGCTAATAGTTCTGTCGTGGTAATTTTTTGTGCCGTCTATTTCGCCTAATTGTAGCAAGATCAATTGAACTTTGATTGAGCTAATTTTGGAGGATTTCCTTGGTCGCATCCTTGCTCTAGGCGTTCCAATTATATTTGACTATTAACTAATGGCTGTTTAAATGAAAAATAAAGAGTGTTAATCACTATCTCATACTCTTGTATGACAGGTAATAATATAGTTAATATAAACGTGTAGGTTACTCAAGGAACGAGCTTTCGTAGCAAATATGTGTTGGCTAAATTGAACATCATAAAAACGCTAATATTTTTACCCGCTTCTTAAATAAATTTTATTAATATGTATACTAAACTACGTTTCAGAATTTAATTTCTTAATCGCATGTTAGTAAAATTCCATTTTATTACACACGTGTTAGAATTGCCCTAAGTATCAAATTAAGACTATTATTCTATTAGTCTCAAAATTCCACTTTAAATTGCCTGACGCATTATCCATAAAATAGTAATAAAATCACCCTCGCATTGACGAATTTCTTAAAGGTCGAACTATCTGTCTTTCTGTCCTTTGTCTAATACACCAAAATATACCGTATCATTTAAGGTAATTTTACGTCACTCTGGGCGGTAAGTGAGATTTACCGCCCACCGGCGCAGTGGCAAATCTCACTTCACACTCAGGAGAAGACGTAAATTGTGTACGCACCACGGGCGGTAAAGAAGGCCTCAGATCGCTTGTTTATGGCCCTTAATTTCGGTTCGGGCCACAAATACCCGCGATCTGAGCCGTTCTTTATTTTACCGCCCTAGGTGCGTAATGTACTATTATCTCTTACAGGCTAATTATAAAATCAGGTTTTAAAATCTGAATGCATCTTTTATAGCTTCCAACGGCAGAGACTAGGCAGAGGTCTTAAACTTCTCAATTAATGACAGAAGGTTTCATAACGATTCTCAATTACTAACCGAATATAAAGTGCTTATATTGCGTTTAATTTACAAGGCGACCTGGCAGGTATAGGCGACCTGGCAGGTATGCACTAATATTTTAATTTTAATGTAACCACGCATTCCGTGCACGATGCTCGTAGAACATGGTGAGGAAGATAGTTCACTTGATGGTTTATTTTTTAACGTAAAAAACATAGTTATTATCAGCGAATTCGAACATTAACCAAGCAGTAAGGCTTGTGCCTCATGCAGCTTTAAAAGTTTTAAGACTAACGGTGGGTTGCACCACGCACAATTAACAGACTCATCAACGTTAAATATGGCGACGGAGCTGTCATCCCATAGAAAACTGTCAAACTTTTCATACAAGATTTTTTTTACGATTACGTTTACGTGCACAGACAGTTTGGTGCAACCGGCCCTAAGGTTCATTCAGATCATGCTATGCTGTAAAGTATAATGTGGAGACGTGCAAAAATTCAAGAGACAGTGTAAAGTACGCGATTCGCATTGGGTTACCGGGTAGCTTACTTTAGGGTTCAGATCAAAGGATGTGACACATAAACGTTTGTAGATCCTGGTCATCCCGAAATGTTCACAAACCAAATACCACAGAAATAATTTTATGCAAATACCACCCAAATACATTGTTTTGTTATATTCTGGCTAGCGTTAAAACTATTATTCAGTCACAAAAACTATTTAAAACGGGATATTTACCATGTGTGATAATGGCGCATGCAACTGTGCCGAAATATCGGAAGCTCATAATAAAAAACTCACATGATAAATATCCCGTTTTAAATAGTTTTTGTAATGTTAATGACCATGTTAGCTTAAAATCATATATTATTCAGTCGCTACCTCAAAACCTATGTATACATAACAAACGCGTAAGGAGAAAGCTGTTTCTTCTCTAAGTACAAAACTACTGCACAGAATTTCATAAAATTTTGTATATTAACAGTTTATCGCCGGAGAAAGAGAAACATTTAGGGTTGTGTTTCCTCCAAAAACCACTCAGCCAAAGCCGCGCAAACATTCTTCCTTAAAGTCAAATGTTTCTTTTATGAATGAAATTTATTTTAATGTTATCAGAAGACTTTAGGAAGAATGTTTTCGCGGCTTCGGCTACAAGCTAGTTACAAGGCTACAAGTCTCAAGAGTACTTGGGAGCATAGCATATCATTGTAATGTTCTTTCTGTTCTAAGCTGTGTTAAAAAGATCCCCCGTGAGAATGAATGATGAAACATTAAAATTAACACGGATTGGGTGAGCCCCTAGGCTCAAACCGACGGTTTGTGTCGAAACTGCCGATACAACGGACGGAAATTCCTTAAAGCCTAGCTATAATCTATACTAGGTTTACAATTTTAGTTAGGTCTTTGTAAAGGGAGGCCCGAAAAATGTGACTTAACTACGCCAATCATATTTTTAGGGTTCCGTAGCAAAATTGCAAAAAACGGAACCCTTATGGATTCGTCAAGCCTGTCTGTCTATCTGTCCGTCCGTCCGTATGTCACAGCCGTTTTACTCGAAAACTATATGACATATCTTTATGAAATTTTAACGTTAGGTGTATTTTTTGATGAAGTGGATACTTTCAGAAATAATCGCTCCAAAAGTCTAAAAAATTGTGAAAAAATTCAAGAAGATACATCTTTGCATATTATTTCCAAGTAAATTATTTTGAACATTATCGGTTAAGGCGTTTTTGAGTTATTTCTAAAAATGTACGTAAATAGTGAGATACGACCTTGCGATTGTAATATTTTAGCTAGTAGCAGTAGCAGCTACGGAACCCTCCATTATGCGTGGTCTGACACGCATTTCGCCGGTTTTTTATCAATAGTCTAATGGAGAACATAATCTGACTGTTCCGAAACTTATGTACGAATCATTTCATTTGAAAGGGCATACGTGACAGTTGGTCCCATTGTTATCAACTTATCAGGTCATGATCTGATGATGGGGTTCTGGAGAAATCGAGAGAACCCTTCAAATACATTAGGCACACCTATAGTGATTTCGGTATTTTGTACAGTAGCTCGGGCATTCGCTTTTAGGAAGGTAGAGGCTATGAGAAGTCGTTTTTTTTTTGTTTAAAATTATTGACATTTACATACATACATACAATCACGCCTGTATCCCAAAAGAGGTAGGCAGAGATCACGGATTTCCATTTGCTACGATCAATGCAGCTAAACGGCTCTCCGTAAGCCACTTCTCGGCCCCGTGAAGAACGAGACGTGATGGGTGGCGAACCGCATCGCCGCCATGCAGATGACTATTAATTAAATAAATCACCACAGCGTTCTCACGAGCAGTAGCGATCAGAGGTTCCCTTATCCCTTATCCCTTAGTCGCCTCTTAAGATACCCGCGGGAAGAGACGGCTGGCACTATTCTAAAGCCGAGGCCACGCAGCATTGACATTTACTGTACCTATTTTATACATATTCATTCACTAACCTAACCATCAATTGTTTCTATTGATGACAACAGTCTAAATATTAACCTGTATGTTTGAACTATAGCATCAGACAGACAGCAGACAGACACAGCAGGGGACTTTTGTTTCAGCATATCAAACGGGCTTACAATTTGACCCACTCACATTGTATTAAGTGATGACAGGCTAGTGATGGGTGTGGTACCTGTGTGGTTATTTCATAATTACGTTGGTACAGTCACCGGCAATAGTATCTTCCTACACGAAGGCCGCAAAAATATGTGACACGCTCTTAAAGCCCTACAAATTAGAGCATCACATTGATTAACTATATACCATAGAGTAACTTATATAGTAACAAATAGCGGAATAGTAGTATAATAGTAGCTACTAGGTGGAGTAGAAGTGCAGGTGACATTTCCTCTTACATTTTCGGTATCTTTAGGGGGCTCTCGAACAGAGGGCGCAATTGACTTGAGCTTCAAAAAGTTCTTAGGCTGTGCATATCCTTTTTTTAGGTTAAGGTTCTGCGTAACGAGCTAAAATGAATAAAATAATAATATTATTTTATAAAACAAACTATTAAAGCCATTTCAAAACCAACATTAGTAACAGTCTGATTTCAATTCCATATCACGAGAGGCCATCTTTAAACCAACTGCAATTTGCTTCAATTCACGATTTGATTGATGAGCCGAGCCGTTATATTTTGATAATCCAGTATTTGCAGCATTCATCTGAAGGCCGTTTTCGTGGCAATCGGTGGAGCTATTTATTTAACGACCGAATAATGTCTTAATATTTCAAATAAATATGTTATAAAAGTCGTGTGGTTTTAGAATAGATCACTTAGCATATTGGTGTAGGAAGACATCGTAAGGAAACAGAGCCTAACCCCAATTTGCCGGGTTTCCCTCTGGGTTGGAAGGTCAGATTACGTTACCAAGCGGACTTCAGGGCCTTGATGCCGAGGCAAAACCCTTACGCTGAGAGGATGATAATGATTTATCATGATTTACTAAAATTGTGACTATGAGAAAGCCTTCGATTCGGTGGAAACATGGGCGGTGCTTGAGTCTCTTCAGCGGTGCCATATTGACTATCGGTACATCGAAGTGTTGAAGTGCTTGTATAGTAACGCCACCATGTCGGTCCGAGTACAGGAGCAGAGTACGAGGGCGATTCCATTGCGAAGAGGCGTGAGACAGGGAGACGTTATCTCTCCGAAACTGTTTACTGCCGTAATGGAAGACGCCTTCAAGCTCCTGAAATGGCAAGGACTTGGCATCAACATCAATGGCGAATACATCACTCACCTTCGGTTTGCCGACGATATTGTAGTCATGGCAAAGTCAACGGAGGAACTCAGCATGACGCAAAAGGAAATGGGTAGTCCCCAAGTCAACCAAAAACAAATAAGGTACTTTTCACACTCCTTAGAATTTTGTCAATGAAATGGTCATCTTCAATGCAGATTGAAAGATCAACATATGTTTCATATATAATATATATGTTTGATATCGTTGTCGATTAACTAATATTAGCACCGCCCACAACTTCTCTGCTTTGCCTTAAGGTTGACTGGTAGAGAATGCCTCTTGGCATTAAGTTCGCCTTTTGTACTATAAGATTTTCTTTTGTGCAATAAAGATTAAATAAATAAATAAATAAATAAATAATTTCCGAAAAACTCATTAGTTATGAGTTCGTGTTTAAATCTTTAAACCCAAGAACGACGCAGCTTGAAATCCACATTTTGAAGACCACGATAAACAATAATACGGTCCGCCTGATTGTAAGCAGCTACCGCTGCCTATGGACTCCTGCAACTCCAGAGGTATCACACACGAGTTGCCGACCCTAAAACTCCTCACTCAGACACTTTACGACTTGTAAAATATTTTTTACCATTAAAAAAAACTACACTAAACTAAACTTTACTCTTTTATCAGAGTATTAGGATATTAGTCATAATTATATATCATGTCGCTATAGTAGGTAACATTATTTTTTCTTATTCTCAGTACTATAGTCTAACCGAATAGAAATGATAAATAAAAAGATAATAATCCTACATAAACTCTTTTAAACGTCTACACGGTATTTTATTGCTTTAAAAAACATTTCAGAATTGACAGAAACACAAGGATATTCCGCCTCATTATACATTTTTAATGCACAAAACAAAACCTTGTTTCCAAATGCTAATCATCTATTGTTATCCATTTAAATTAATACAAACAGTACTGATACTTTTTAACATCACCTCCAACAATGTAACTTTACCGGCCGGGAATATAATCTGCAGAACAAAATCGAACTAGATTCCTATCTCGGCCGGCAAAGGTAACATTGCCGTGTGCATATTGACATGATTCGTTAATACCAAGGCCAGAAAAATGAATCATTTCGTAAGCTAAGCATTCCAGATCTATTCTTGGCCTTTGACCTGACGTGGATGGAAGCTGAGTGCATTCTTGCGTGAGGTGCGTACTGCAATAGGTAGGTAGGTAATAAGGAAATTGAAATATTTTTTGGATCGAACACCAAAAAACAGGCAAATGTTTTTGTTTATTTTTTTTTGTGAAAATAAGTGTGGAGAATTTTCGGAACAAAAATGAGAAATTTTAAAATAACGAAAATAAGAACTTGTAGCGAATTTTTCTTATGAAACTTAATCTTATCTTACCTTTATTTTATCATTTTCGGTACGATAATTAGCTATATATTTACTATACTTATATGGCTAATTTGTATGGCTATGTTATATAACTCAGCGTTGATATTAGCGCTAAAAGTAACTAATTGAGTGACACCACAAAAACACAAACATTTACCTATTATCCTTTAGATTCAAATATAGTTCAACTTTAGATTTCGAACATATTTCAAAATCTCGAGTAGGCCTTTTTTGACAGAAATATTAATTTTTGAAATACTGTCCCACCATTCATAAGAACCAAAAAACGGAAAGCTAGTAGTCCCAAGATCATTACTTCTGCTGCTGACTGTACTATCACCAGAAATCATAAAAGTCAAGTACATACAGTCACCAGCAAAAGTATCTTCCTACACGAAGGCAGCAAAATATGTGTCACGCTCATATTTGTAGGGCCATAAGAGCGTGTCACATGTTTATGCAGCCTTCTTGTAGGAAGATACTTTTGCCGGGGACTGTACAGTACAGTCAAACCCACAGTTTATGCAACACCACGCATCCTTATAATCTAAATCAATCTTCCTTCGATTACATCAGGATTACAGGCTCATACTTAAGGCGACGAGTACTTTCAATGACCTTGAACATATACTTTACATTAATACGGCGCTGGGTGTGGCTTTTTGTTCAAGTAAACATTTTTTAATGTACAAACTACAGTTTACTAAAATCTTGAATGTACCGCCCAAATATTGTAAAATGAACAAAGAAATTTGAGAAAATTCTATTCAATAACAGCCTGAACTGTACTTTGTTCGCGGTTTTTTTATAGAAGTAGACATTGACATTAGTGATTAATTTTTTTAAAGATTTTTTTTGGGGTCGCCAAACCCTAAACGGGTCTGAAGCAGGTGCCGAGTAGGTAACCAAACGAAATAAACGCCTATATTAAAGAAGGCTCCCAAAAAAAAGTACCTAATCATCAAAGTTAGTCGCCAAACTAACTTCAGAATAAACTATCGTGAGTCACAAATTATATATTTCATACATTAACTAAAAGGCGCGATATGTAAGAAAATAACACCGAGAATTAAATCAACGAATGATTATCATAAAGTCGCCTTAAATCATAACTCTTCGTTGCGGTAGGCAAGCCACGCCCACAATAATCGGCTCTTTACCCGCATCAAAACGGCATATCACCTTAAGAAAATGCTGGCAGTTATGCCCTTTTTAACTGCAACAGTGATATAACCTGATGACCTATCGTATGAGCACTTGCGCTGACTTGCGAAATTTGGTTCAGATTAGGATTGATCACAGACCATCTAACTCTTGTAAGATTTACATCTATAGTCATCAATCATCAATTCTCAATACAACTTGGGACTCCGATGGCCGGTTAAGAAGTGTAAGACTTCGTCGGCAGATGTCGCTAGGCGTCACCCTAAGGCGCGAATATAAAATAAAGGATGTGGTTGAGAAATTCGCAGCCATCAGGTATAGTCTCAGTAGCTCAGTTGGCATTGGCAGAGCGATGAGCATGTTTCCCAGAGTCGCGAGTTCGAGTCTCGCCTGAGGCAGTGGATTTTTCTACTTTTCCTTTATTTCTGCTACATCTATTCATCATCTTCATCATCCTAACGTTTATCCCGGTTTGGGGTCCGCTTGACAACCTAATCCCATGAATTGGCGTAGACACTAGTTTTTACGAAAGCGACTGCCACTGATCTTCCAACCCAGAGGGGAAACTCTTCTTCTTCATAGTCGAATCCTCATGTCTGAGGGTCGTGACCACCATAAGTTGCTCTATGTTGTATTGCTCTCCATTCTGGTCGATTCCTTGCCTTCTTAAAGGAACCCTGGATCCCGACGCGTGTAACTTCTTTAATGGCAGAGAACCAGCGGGTGGGTATCCCTCCCCGCTGTCGATCGCCTTCCACTGGCCCAACAAGCAAAGCCTTTTCCAGGCTGTCTGGCTCACGTCGGGCCAAGTGTCCAAAGAAGCCGAGCATTCTCCCTCGGCAGATAGCAGAAAGGCGAGTCTGGATCTTGAGCTCCTGCAGTATAGACACGTTGGTGCGCCGCGCTGTCCAGGAAATGCCCAACATTTTGCGCCAACACCACATTTCGAACGCATCTATTCTGGCTTTGGTCCGAGCTTTTAGAGTCCAAGTTTCTGCTGCATAGAGAAATATGGAAAAAACCAGTGTACGCATAAGTCGTACTTTTGTGCTGCGCTTGATGTTACGATTCTTCCATACTTTCTCTAGTCGCTTAACTAGGCCTAGAGGGGAAACTAGGCCTTTTTGGGATTAGGTCCAGTTTCCTTACGATGTTTTCCTTCACCGAAAAGCGACTGGTAAATATCAAATGATATTATTAAAATAAGTTCCGAAAAACTCAGTGGTACGAGTCGGGGTTTGAACCCGAAACCTCCGGATTGAAAGTCGGACGTCTTACCGCAAGGCTACCAGCGCTAGATCTATAGTCATCTATATCTATCGTAAATAGTCATTTATCTTTAGACCCGGGTATGTCCTAACACTACGTCCAGACACGGCTATGCCCTTAAGCTACGCCCAAAAGAGAGGTATGGGTACTGCGAATGTCATCTCGCTCAAATCTGTCCGGGGAAGTACCTCCACCTTACAGAAAACCACAGCCAAATAGCACTAGACGCTACTCATAGTGTTGTGTTCCTGCTGGTGAGTAAGATTGCCAAAAAGCTCAAAGAGGACCCAGTGTGTTGACGACAAGGGACACTCTTGTTCCTTTAGCCGCCAACACAGTGAATACTTTTTGTAAAAGGTTGGCAACACGCATGTGACACCTCTGGAGTTGCAGGCGACTATAGGTTACGCGTTTCATGATATGCCTAAAAATTTCATAAATGTCGGATTTTACGATAGGGCAATAACACATATCTTAAACCCTTTGAGGCAATTAAAATGATACAGAAAGTGTATGGTACTACTGCAACCGTACATGGAAAAAAATGAGTATTAGCAAAGTACCTAACCTACCAATTTGGCTCATTTAAGATATTTTTAGTTGCATACAACTAAGACATATTTAAAACCCGGAATAAAGCTTTGTTAATGACAAACAAGCAATTATTGCTAAACGTTCTTGGTTATTTTAACCAAGCGCTAATTTGAATCCAAATAAGTGTCCTAGTAAATATAACCCTTACCTTATTCCCCTATTTATTTTTAACAAATTTAATTCTCTGCCTACCCCTCTGGGAAGCAGGCGTGATTATATGTATGTATGTAAATTTAATGGTATAGTTTTAAATACATACGTTAGCCAAGTTGACTTCTTTGATTTTAGCAACGAACTTTGCATGCTCCATGCGAAGCGAGTTACTCGGTTTTAAATCATCATCATCATCATCATCTCAGCCATAAGACGTCCGACTGCTGAACATAGGCCTCCCCTTTGGATTTCCATAAGTATCGGTCGGAAGCGACTTGCATCCAGCGTCTTCCGGCGACCTTTATAAGGTCGTCTGTCCATCTTGTGAGTGGGATCAGTTTTAAATAGCAAAAACTTATTTATTTCTTTGCCGTGGGGTGCCCGGTCTTAGAATTGTCCCCCACCATATCGTCCCGTGGTTGCAGTGGGAGTCTACTAAGGGAATATAGCGGGAGATGGACAGCAGCATCTTCTGAAAGCCTAAACAACAATAAACAAAAAAAAACTGCGCGCGCCAACCCGCCTGCCAAGCGTGGCGCGTATGGCAAAACCCCCCTTTATAAAGGGGAGGCCTATGTTCAGCAGTGGACGTCTTATGGCTGAGATGATGATGATGATTTATTTCTAGCTGTTTCATTTTTACAGTGTAGCATTTTACATGTAAAATTAGATTTAAACGTGACCTCGCTCTTTTTGTAACCGCTCTATGATGCGGTGTCTATGTTACTTGTGTCTGTGAGATTGATTGCCTGGTATTTGATAGTGATCGTGATGATTTTTGACAGGAGAAAATGAGCCTACTGGCGAATATTTCAAGCGGCTAAATACACTGATTATTTATTTAATTTATTATATTGGCTAATGCTGTGTAGGCCACCCACTTGTGAGATATAAGATAATTCAAAGTTTTTTTGTATCCCTATCGAAACCAGAAATAAGTCGGGCGCATATATTATAGAAATATTATAGTTTGTAAACTTATATAGATGTCATATACAAAGGAAAAAGGGACTTAGGCCTCCGGTGCCCAAGGCTGGGATCGAACCAGCGTCTTCTGCATTCGCGGTAGACGCCTTAAACAACTTGACCACCTGTGTCAGAAGCACCGGTTGACTTTTCCCGTGTATATGCAATCTTTGTAAATGGCGTATTTTGGCCAATCATCTATGGTACAACATTATGAGATTTATGAGTCATTACCTCCAATCCGAGCTCTTAGGAGTTCATTGAATACGAGAGAGATGGCGCTGCCGTCAGTACAATTGAAGAACAAATCAAATTAAATTAAATTAAATTAAATTATTTATTTTTCAGATAACAATAGATCCATACATTTGTTAGTTTACCTATGAACTAAGATGTTAGTACTTATGAACTAACAAGGGACACAGTATTTTTATTTTACTTTAATTCACTGAGAACGGTGCATGTAACCGACTACAGTGAAGCAAGTAGGGGCAGTCCAGCCTGTCCCCTATCATCCTCAAGATGGTGTTGGGGCTGGCACGCACCCGGCGCACCAGGGATGCAGCCCTCTTGCGCATGGTTGCATAGAAGCAATCTACTCTGGCTTCTGCAAACATCCCTGATGCGCTGCAGAATAATTTTTGAATAAATATTTTGATTTGTTTTATTATAGGTAGTTTGTATTTGCATAATATTTGCTAACTGCCTAAAATGTTCCTTCTTGTATTATATTTCAACGCGCTTTCTTGTTGTTATACCAACCAAACAATAGCAAGACCAAGTACAGTCGCCATCAAATATATCGGAGCGGCCAAGGTACTCAAAAATATTGGAACATGCACTTGAAATACAGGCGTTGTTCCGATATTTATTACCACTGTGGCCGATTCGATATATATCTGACGGCGACTGTAACATACAACATATAATGATAATCCCGATAAATCTGTGCCCCTCTCTCTAGACCTTACAATAGTACATTACACAACTAGGGTGGTAAAACAAAGAAAGGCTTTCTTTATTACCTCCCGTGTTGTGTACATCATTTTATGTCTACACTTGGCCAGAAAGCGTCTTTTTCCGTACGTGCAGGTGTGGCATAATAGTAGATTGTGTCACACGAGAGCAAAATGGCATATCACGGCGAAATCGTACATGAATTAGTCTACCACTTGTTTTACACGATACCATCAACCATCATACAAAAGCTAGGGATACACGCAATGATCTACCCGCTGAATTTGTCCGGCGGATACGCTCGGCGGACAGATCCGTCCATGTATGGCGCTATTCAGATGTGTCCGCAGACAAATCCGTGTCCGATTCGCGCCATACATGGACGGATCTGTGCGTCGGGTATTTCCGCCGGACTCATTCGGCGGGCAGATCTGTGCGTATATCCCTATTTATTGGCTTAAAAACTATTAAATCGTGTGAACAGAAAAGTGCCATTTTGAACCTAGCCCTCTTACTAGTAAGAAAAAGCCCTGATCCGGAATATGAGATGAGAAATATAATTCAAGCCTATCCGTTAAATTAACAAAAACTGAGGCATAAAAAGGAACATAATAAAAAGCAGATGAGTTCAGCATTTTTTGCCCGTCTATCTGTTTTTGTGGGGCCTAATGGGGGTCAAAGGGGGCCATTTATTGGTCCGGTTCCGGCTCGTGTCAAGTTCAGTGTTTCCAAGGACGAAAATTGGACCCAAGGGTACCAAATTCTCATAGATAATTAGGCTTTTTGCGATAATTTGTCTAAAAGAGCAAATTACGTCAATAGATCTGTGTCCATCTAGATATATTTTTTATGAACTTTGGTCATAGGTGTGTAATTATGCCCCATAAAATATATATCATTATTTATATCATTTTTTGGACCCGGATATGTTCTTAAATTACGCCCGGACACGGGTATGTCCTTAAACTACGTCCAAAAGAGAGGTATAGATACTACGAATGGCACCTCGCTATGTATGGTAGGGCACAGCACAGCGAATGCCATCTTTCTCAAATCTGTGCATCGATTTTTAGACTTGGACATTAGATTTTTTTTCTAAAGCTTTATTTGCAGTCAAAACGTTAGAACGACGATGATGATGATCTAAAGCTTTATTTACCCGTTTCCTGCAAGGTCATTAAATTGAGCTGTGTACTGTATAATTAGTATGATTGTTTATCAATTGTAAACTGCAATAATATGAGCCCCGATGCAATGGGATTCGTTCTAGTACCTACAAAGATTTTTTTTCACATTTATCGTAATAATTCTTACACGTTTATTTCTAATGATTAATGAATGGGGCCAATAATAGTGTTTAATGTTTATTATGATTGTAAGGTGGAAACACTAAGAAATTTTTGTTAAAAAAATGGAATTTTCAAAAGCATTGTCCGAATAAAGTTGTGTTCTCGTCTTGCATTTATATTGATATCGTAGACCCAAAATTAAACGGGCAATAGAATTAGCTATGCCGTGTTGCTTGCCATAGGAATGATCCTTGTCTCATCTCAACCTTTGTTTTTTAAATATTTGACATACAAAAATCATAATTTTTTACAATTTTCAGTATGGTATTAATTATGCTTTATTTGCATTAGTGTAGGTAGGATATTTTCATAAAAATGTAAATATTATAATGTTATTATTTTTATTATAAAACTGTGTTGAATTTTAGCCTAAAAGTATTTTTCTGAACAAATGGGAGAGCCTAAGAAAATCGTGGAGTAGACGAAAACATGCATCGGGGCTCGTGGTTATTCTAACCTGTCAATGTATAAACTTAAATTGAGCTTTCAAGCGCTTTTAAAGCGCCATCTATTCACTATCCGGTACACTACAACAA
The DNA here is from genome assembly GCA_911728535.1 of Pammene fasciana. Classification (NCBI taxonomy): domain Eukaryota; kingdom Metazoa; phylum Arthropoda; class Insecta; order Lepidoptera; family Tortricidae; genus Pammene; species Pammene fasciana. Next base: position 16,352,611 of record OU452291.1, on the reverse strand, counting down.
CAAATCGTAACATCATTTTATTGAATACCTTCCAACGCGTGAGAGCCTCTTGAAGCACGATACAATACGTTACATAGAATAGACAGTAGATGGCGCTGCCTACCAAAAAGGTTTTAACTGAACTTCGTGATAATCGTGATTGCATCAGGAGTCATTAAAATTGTACAAAGCACGACATGAGCGAGTCGGAGGATCAACCCTCAGCCAGTATATCGGGCACCAATCACGCATAGATATACGGGTGTTTCCTGTAATAGGAGCAATAAATTAAAACGTAGATTCTACTCCTCAAACCAGACAACGTTTGTTCAGCAACTTTTAAAAATAACTTATGGTTTGATTTTTATTTCACTTTAAAGTTTATTCGAACACGCAATGTATTCCGAAATTGATTATGTCTGTAGGGTGACAAGACTGACAAGCAATGTCAATTGGACGGATTTTAACGTACATTGAAAATACTATTTAGTTCGTATGAAAAAGAGACAATCTAAAAAATACATATTTTTTAAAAGTTGTTGAACAAAAGTTGTATTGTTTGAGGTGTAGAATCTACGATTTAATTTATTGCTCATGTTACAGGAAACACTCTGTATTAGGTATGTAATGGCTGCTCTACATGATGGGCCATCATAGGGACGCAGCTATATGACGGAACGAGATCGCAATATCGTTAGTTTCCTCTAACGCATAGCTGCGTCCCCATCATGTAGAGAAGCCATAAAAGGCCATAAACTCAGTGTTTTTACACGGAGATTTTTTTTCACTAGAAACAAGTAAAAAATAGTAATTCCTAGGACAAGTAAGCGTTTACTAAAAACAAGTAAAGTTCCTTGTTTTTAGTAAAGTTTACTTGTTTTTAGTAAACTTTTACTTGTTTTTTGTAACGTTTCCTTGATTTTAGTAAACGTTAAATTCTCCGTGTATATAAAGCTTTAACTCCCGTGGGAATAAAATGCAATTTACCTTCAGTTTCACTTGCGTGAAGAACAAGAATTTATTGAACTTTAATCAATGAAGTTATTTTAAATTATTTTAAAATGTGGGCTACTTAAAGTTGTAATGGAACTCGAGGTCACTTTCAACTTTAAAAAACTCGACTCGTATGCGCTCGCGCAATGAGATTGGAATACCTTCCATCGCATCATCGACGCAGTTTATTGAATATTCATAGGTAATCCTTATTGCAACGTAATAAGGGCTATCAATGGTCAGACTTGTTGATACAAAGCAAAGATTGGGTTCAACAAGTCAATGACTCAGCTCGCTCTTATGCATCTTACTTATCTGTCGTACAAAGCTTCGATCTTTTTGTGAAAAGATTTTAAAGTAAATACTCTCGAGTATTGGTTGCTTTTTTAACACAATTGAGATTTGTAACGTCATTGCGTATTGTAAATTGATCTGTAACTATATTGAGGATGTTTTTGTTGGAGAGATTAGGACATGGGCGATAGAAATCTCGAGAAAATATTGTGAATTAGTTACGAAATGTGCTTGAAATGTGTAAGTAAGGAGAAAAGTGTAATTCAATAGATTTTTTCATCTAAAAAATTGTCCGTTTTGAGACTAAATAGTCAAAAATATTTCGGAAGGAGATTAAAATTATGGCCAATACATTTTTATGGTACTTTTTGCTATCCAAAATAACGATGATAAAAAAGAATCTTTTAGTTTTTGAAGGTTCTATATGACAAAAAGTTTTAAGTCAGAAATAAAATATTATAATGATCAAAATAACATTTAATTTAGTAAATAGCCGTGTTCATATACAATCCTTAAATATTCAACAATTTGAATCTATTTATAATGGTAACCAGTTTCGGGATCAAATCTTTGAGGTTGCTTCGGCCCACTGAAATCTTCGCCTATTGGCGCAGAAGTAGACTGATATCCAGGCGTTTCTGGTCCAGTTGTTACTCCAAAACGCCCTTCATTAGGCCTGAACCGATCTACTTGTTGACTAATAGTTCCAGGTCTTATGGAATATGTAGGTCTTTGCGTTCGGTCGAAAGTAGGAGCGACAGTACTTTGAACAGGTCGCCCTGAACCATCTACAGTTACAGAACTAGTCTTGTCTCCGAAGCTATAGTTTGGTCTATAAGTAGTGCTAGGCACTTGACCAGGTCTTATGTAATTATCTCCAGTGGGTGAAGTGGCTTCATAATAAGAACCATCAGGTATTTGATACTGTCCCGGGCGCTGGTGTGAATCTGGTCTTGATGAGGGCAACGGTGTTGTAGAACTGAATACATTACCTACTGTTCCTCTATTCGGGGCGTTAGTGTTATAGAATAGTTTGTCTCCAGGCCTTTGAGGTCCTTGGTCGGAAACGTACACCCGACCAGTTACCTGGTCCTGATATTGTGGAACTGAAGTTTGGGGCCTTCCAAATGGTCGCTGGGAAGTTCCGTAGGAAGGTCTTCTAGTTGTAGAGAATCCTTGGCTCTGATTTACTTCAGGATTGTTCTGGTTATAACTGTCACCTTCCAAACCAGTCACGCCTTGGTCTTGGTATTGAGGAGAAGTAGTTTGTGGCCTTCCGAAAGGTCGCTGAGAAGTTCCATATGTCGGTCTCCTGGTAGTGGAGAATCCCTGATTCTGAGTTACTTCAGGATTGTTCTGGTTATAACTGTCACCTTCCAAACCAGTCACGCCTTGGTCTTGGTATTGAGGAGACGCAGTAGTTTGTGGCCTTCCGAAAGGTCGCTGAGAAGTTCCATATGTCGGTCTCCTGGTAGTGGAGAATCCCTGATTCTGAATTACTTCAGGATTGTTCTGGTTATAACTGTCACTTTCCAAGCCAGTCGCGCCTTGGTCTTGGTATTGAGGAGACGCAGTAGTTTGTGGCCTTCCAAAAGGTCGCTGAGAAGTTCCAAATGTCGGTCTCCTGGTAGTGGAGAATCCCTGATTCTGAATTACCTCAGGATTGTTCTGGTTACTCTCACCTTCTTGACCTGTTAGACCCTGCTCCTCATATTGAGGACTTACTGTATTTTGTGGTCTTTCAGAGGGACGTCGAGACGTTCCAAATGAACCTGGTCTCCTGGTTGTAGAGAACCCTTCATTTTCATTCGCCTTAGTATCCTGGTTATAACTTTCACCACCTTGATTGTAACCAGGGTAATTTTGAACAGCTATTGGTCGAATAGGTTTAACACTGCCATATTCATCGATATATTCATCAGTAGGTTCGTTTTCATCGCCATGTACGTTCTTGGTTAAGAAAGGTCGAATGGTCGTCTGTGCTCCGTTTTGATTTGTTCGAGATGGGAACTTTGTTGCATCTTCTGAACCAAACTTCCTCTGTGGTGGAGTGTATTCGTAACCAGTTTCTTCATATGTTGATGGTTCGTTCTCTTTATTGATATATACACCTTTCTGTTTGTTAGCAGTCGGTCGCTTAGGCTTACCAGACATTTTTGATCCAGGAGCTGTAAGCTTGTTTTTGCGATTATTAGTTATTGGCTTAGTTGCATCATCAGAATCATATTCTTCATTTGTGTTAGTTTGGTCATCATATGACATGTTATTTTCGTCGTCACTATCAAGGGATACATTTTGATCATTAGTTTTGGACTGATCTTTGATTTTTTGTCCAAATTGGTTTTTCCTCGATGGAACGCGTGTGCGTGATTCATCGACAAAGTCTGGTTTAGCGTCCTGAGATTCTCCCCTATAGCTACCTTTAGTTGTTTTGCTCCCTACTGTTACGGGTTTGTTTAAACCATCAACTCTTATGGTTGGTCGCTTTTTGCCAGATTGATTTTTTCTGTTTATTTTCTGGGATTCTGGGAGATACTTATTTAGACCATGAAAATCCGTTCTATTATTTGGGTCATCTTTGTAGTTGACTAGACCTGAATCAACATCGTAGCCATCGGAATCCTGTAGATCATCGTTATTTTCAAATTCCTCATAGTCACCGTTTGGTACTTTATCGTCATATTCCTCTGTTGATATCTGAACACGGCCTGAACCATCATTTTTCGAGTTAACAACAGGTTTTCTTTGAGGTTTTGTTCCTTTTTGGCCTGGCCTATTATCTTCAGCGGTTAAGCCCTTGATAGGCTTTGGACGTTTGTCGCTAATACGCCTATTACCTTCCATATCTTTAAAATCGGAGTCATTTGTATCGGTTTCTTCTGATTCATATTCCTGTACACTTCCTGCCTTTGAACCTGGTCGGCTGCCTTTCGGTTTCAATACATTTTTGTTCTGCCCTTGAATACTGTCTTCGTTAGTCTCCGGTATATCAACTCCATTAATTAAAGAGACTGTTCTATTTTTTGGTCTTAAGCGAGTTAGTGGTCCTTCATATTTCATATATCCGTATTTTTCTTCATTGTAAGAACCTGTAAAGAAAACACATTTTTATATTCTGCAGGTACTCTACGAAGCATGATGTCAGAAAATAATTGTATATATCTTACCATCATCGTCAATTCCAGCCTCCTTGTCCATATTTGCTTGGTCAATAACTCGTTGAATTGCCTCTGGGATTGGTGGTGGTGTTGGTAAATGGTCACCACGGGGTTGAAAGCCATTTTCATCAGCAGTGTAAACCACGCTATACACTTTTCCGTCATCGCCAGTGTAGGTATAGCCTCCTTGAGCTCTAGTACCATTACCAACTACTCCAGTTTCATCGGCATGGATACCGTTGGATGTATCGTAACTGTAATAGTAGCCTTCAGGAGTAAGTACGTTCTCATAGTTTAAAATCTCGGCGTTTCTATCACCTTCGGCCTGGGGACGTTCTGGTCTGCGTCCATCACCAATAGTTCCAAACCCTGGTGTATAACTGAAATCTCTGGCTGGTATAGATCCAACAGTAGTGCTTGGGAATCTTTGGTTAGAGAAACTTGGAGCAGGGCCATAAATGGAGGATCCTCCTTCAGGCTGAAGCGCAACTTGCTGATTATTTCCATAATTTTGACTTCCCGGTAATCCTTGTTGTGCCACTTCCATTCCAGGTATCAGAATGTTATTGTTACTTAACTGAGGTTGTGATCCGGGTATAAACCTTTGAGGCATTGCCGTCGACGATGGGATCTGTTGATTGTTGATCGGCTGTTGGAACTGATTCTGTTGACTAGGTCCTGGCTGATTGGTTCCAGGAGTAGGAGCAAGCATTTGCTGATATTGCTGTGCAGAAGTAGATCCAGGATATGTAGGTTGGTTCAACGTTTGGCCAGGTGTGGAAAATCGTTGGTCTTGGTATTGAGGAGCAGTAGTTGAAGTCGGGAAAGGATGGTTTCCATACTGATTATGTTGAGGAGTTTCAAACCTTTGTTGAGATCCAGGAGTTGAATAGCGCTGGCTACCTTGGAATTGAGGAGTAGTAGAGGAGAAGGCAGTAGATGATGGATAGTTTTGACTTCCTACAATTTGTTTGTGACCTTGTAGGCCAGGGGCTCCAAACTGTTGTCCAAGAACCAATTGTCCTTGATCGCCAGGCGTCGTGTAACGTTGTCCATTCTGGTAGTTAGGAGCAGCAGTTGATGGGAAATTCTGCCCCCCAGGTCCAGTAGTAAATAGCTGACCAGTCTGGTATTCGGGTGAAGTGGTAGATGAAGGATCATTTTGGTTTCCAGGATACTGAAGTTGCTGTGTAGGCACCGAAGATTCATAACCTTCTTGTAAGCCAGGGATAAAACGTTCACCATCTTGAAATTGGGGCGCAGCGGTTGATGACGGTGATGTTTGCCCAGGGTATTGATTTTGACTAGGCACACGAGAACCAAAAGGTAGCTGGCCAGGACCTTGAATTTGGCCGGGGGTGGTAAAACGTTGCCCATCTTGATAGTTAGGGGGTGCAGTTGAAGGGTAATTCTGGCTTTGTTGAATCGATCCAGGGGTAGGGGCTATAGTAGAGGAAGGTAACTGACTCCCAGTATATTGATTTTGCTGATTAGGAATCCGAGCTCCAAATACCTGTTGGTTTGACCCAGGCGTTGTAAATCCTGATCCAGTTTGGAATTGAGGTGCAGTAGTCGATGATGGAAAGTCCTGCTTTCCTGAAAATTGATTCTGTTGGTTTGATTCTGGGGTACTCAACCTTTGGCCACCTTGATATTGAGGGGCAGCAGTTGATGATGGAAGATCCTGGATTCCTGAGGTTGCTCCAGGAGTAGTATACCTTTGCCCAAATTGGTATTGAGGTGCCGTGGTTGATGAGGCAAACTGGTTTCCTGGAAATTGATTCTGGGTCTGCTGGGAGCCGGGTCCTGTCGGTCCAAATCGTTCATCCTGGAACTGAGGTGCAGCTGTTGAAGGTATATTTTGATTGCCAATGAATTGGTTTTGCTGGTTGAATCCTGGAGTAAAGCCTGGTTGTTTTACTGAAACCGCTTGTCCGTTTTGATATTTGGATCCTTGGGGAAGATCGGTTGGGTAACTGGAGCCATCTTGGATCGGGGATTGTTGGTTGGTTACTGGTGGCAAGTATTCGAGGCCATTAAAATTATTAGGGAACGGTGGTCGCGCCGTGGTTCCGTAAGGAGGAACAGTAGATTGACTCTGTCCTGGTTGATACTGGTTATAACTAGATCCTTGGCCTGGTCTTCTGATCGGCTGCTGATACTTCCGCCCTGGAACGCCTGGTTGGACATTTGAGCCATTAACGTAGGAATTAGGCGGATTTATTTCGTAATCAGCTGGAAAAGTAGTAGTCTGAGTTATGGCGTATGACGTAGTAGTTTTAGGGAAAGAGTTTTGCAAGATATTAAATCCAGGTTTCTGATCTGGTGTCCCTGTTGGAGCCGGTCGTCGGTTGATGCCCAGCTCTATTTCAGGTTTACCATTCTCTGGCTGAGGTCCCGTGGGTTGCTTAGGGAATTCGAGAGGTACATCGAGGTCTCCTAGTGTGCCTCCTGAGAGTTTGGACCCTGGAGGTGGAAGATAACTCCTGTCTAGCTTCTCAGAGGAAGCCAGGCCGGAGACCAGGCAGATAATCTGAAAAATAATTAAAACGTGATGGATTAAATGTCCGTTTTGCGCAAAATGTTTCACAATCAGTGAACATTATGAATCACTCGGATCCTACGTATCTTTTGTATGAAAAAAACTTTGATAAACTTTCATAATAGAGAAAAAGATATTTATCTATAACTATGAATTACAAAAAAAATATGAGCATTAAAATCGCCTTCTGTACTCGCGAATTGAGTTATATACTTATGTGTTAAAATAATAAAAATGTTTTTAGTATATTCTTGTTTTAAATGAGAGTGAATATAAATATTTAACAGTAAATAATTGCAATAAAAAAGAGAAATCATCGTTAATCATCAACGCATCCTACTAACGTAACAAAGACTTCTATACCAATACAAACTATATTGTTCTCAATCTTTTGTCACATGAAATCGTTATACTTTCATTTATTAACCCTAATATCACTGTACACTTCACGACATTTAAAGTATAAATCGGTGAAAATAGGTTGTGTCCTGTTTGATCCCGATATTCAAAGACACTTAGACAGCGTTCCACTAGAGATGAGCGTGGACGCGTTGCAAGAAATGTGTTTCTTAAGACCCAATGTGATTCGCGTTATTTACCTATCCTTGCGCAGCGTAGCGCCAGGATTGGTTCTTAATAAACACATTCCTCGAAACACATCCTCGGTCATCTCTTGTGGAAACGCAGCAGATTTGCCCACTTTATGTGTATTCACTTATTACTCTCCCGTTGTTATTTTGTCTTGTATTAAAAGTGTAGGTTATCAATTTAAACAAGGACTATGCCAGGGACAAGAAAGACTAATTTAAATGACAAAAACTAACCAGAAAGATCTTCATCTCAGATGTGTCTTGCACAGGATGCAGATGAGATGTGTGATGTCTCTCATCAAAAAAATGTTATTTATACCATCCTTAAAATTAACCTCTAATGACTATTTAGTCGTACGTGTGGACGTGACAGTCGGACATACCGTGACAGTACCCTAATTGTGGCTGTCAAACATGAGCAAGTTATTAAGAGTGTTTATTTTTGGGGTTTCGTCACGTTATTGTTGAGGTGGTCATGATATCCGTACTTAAATCCCAAATAGGCTTACCCATCACGAATTTTCTCACTATTCTAACCTTTACTTTCTTTACAATTAGAATTATAATTGCTTGCAGAACATAAAGGACTTACAGCAGTTTGGTTGTAAATTAGAGATGGGCATTATTTGCCTTGACATTTCGGTGGCCCGGAGTGTACGGTGACAAAGATCGAAATGAGCCAGAATATGTGACATAATATAGGAAAGTGGTGCGATGTTTCTTAAGAATGGGCAGATGTATTTGGTTGCTAGGTGACTCGCTGCTGTAGGTCTTTGATGGAACAGAGTTTTGCCGCCGGTTTCTCTGTTTGAAGATAATAAAGTGATTTTACCTCCATCAGCTAGGCAAACACTTTTTAGTAGAGATAAAAAAACTTGATTTATTCGTATATGCTACCCAGAAACTCACGTCACGGATAACGCAAATGCACACCATTGCGTTAAGCTTATTTTAATTTTAACCATACGAGTATATACTCCCCCAATGTTAAAAAGCTCCACTAACCCAACCCTAGCAGTAATGAACTGAGTAATATTCTGCCCGTTCTTCGTGTGGGTAGTATTTTTCCCCTAATGTTCCAGAATTGTTCACAGTTGATTATTTTCATTGTAATGGATATCTGTTGCCATTTGGGGAATATTCTTATGAGTTCAATAAATCTAATATTAATTTTATAACATCGGATTTTTAAATCGTTAGGTACAGTCAAGGAATTTGATTCGCGTACCGTTTCGTTGATTTATTGCTTGAAATGTCAGAATATCATAAGGCTTATATTTCTTTAAGCAAGCGAAGAAACATAGCCCTTAGTACTATTAATTGTCATCAGTAATTTAGACTTAAGACGGTACGCGAATCAAATTCCTTGACTGTACTTAGGCTAAACTTAAATAGATACACAAAGGAAGGAGTAACCAAGATGGTGCCCAGGGCAGGGATCGAACCAGTCCCTCTGCATGACTTGCAATTCTTACCAATAATTTGATTTGTACTTGCTAGCCACTAAAATATCTTTAACCAACAACTTAATTAACAACACCTCTAAATCTTATCACAATCGCATAAAGTCCAGCAACAGTCACATTCCTGGTCGTCTCCAAAGACAATGGCATTGAATTGGGCGCAATGGTCGGACCCTCGAGAGGTCGGGTCGGACACGACACAGATAATCAATATGTCTCATGTAATTGCTGGACCGTGAACTGTGAACTTGTAAAGGCTTATACTGTTAAAAAAATGTGTGAACCACGTTGGTGGCATACAAGTGTACGGCCTGTATGAAGCGGAGATCGTAATTGAGCGCTTGCAACTTCAACAAGGTTGCTCCAGGTTTTAGAGAAATATTTTGAGGGCCTAATTAATACATATTTTCTATACAGTGTGTACCAAAAATATTGGTAATCAAATCGTATTTCGAGTAAGAAAAAGTAAAAGACAAGAAAAGTTTGTCACGTCGTCACAGCTGGCCACCCTCCATACAAAACCAAATATTTTTTCGCGAGATTTTTTTTAGTCTTACTTTTTCATAATTAGAATACGATACCAATTATGCCCTTAAAAGGATCACCAGTACTTTTGTTACACTTGTTATACCACATGCGATAAACAAGCGCATAGTCTACCTGATGGCTAGTGGTCGCTGTTGCCTAAGTATATGGAATTTAAGACAGAGTGCGAGACAGAACAGTCACCTTGTATGGAAATTTCTACAAATGATCCGTTTTCATTGGCCTTAAGCGAAATACAATTTAGGAAAATCGAATGAATTGCTAGGCTACTAGGACTGACAGTAAACAACAGTTTACCTCTATTTGTTTTATGCATTTTCTGTACCTAGCTGGTTTTCTTTTTGAGCTGTTCAATAAAGTGTCATCATCATCATCATCATCTCAGCCATAAGACGTCCACTGCTGAACGTAGACCTCCCCTTTAGGGGGGGGGGGGGGGGGGGGTTGCCATACGCGCCACGCTTGGCAGCCGGGTTGGCGCGCGCAGTTTTTTTTTGTTTATTGTTTGTAGGCTTTCGGAAGATGCTGCTGCCCATCTCCCGGTATATTCCCTTAGCAGACTCCTACTGCAACCACGGGACGATATGGTGGGGAACAATTCTAAGACCGGTAAGGTCAATAAAGTGTATTTGTATTGTATTGTAATGAATAATATGATTGACAGAACAGCCTCGTAACGTCTTCCCCTTAACAAATTTATGAATGAAAACGGACAATATATACGCTTGCGATATGATGCTCACATCATTCACACGAATACTGTCAAGCCCTATTGTTCAGTGAGATGGGAAATCTATTCATTAGTTACATCTCTCAGAACCAGAACGATGTAAAAGCTAAACTGCTGATACGCTATTACACTCCGTATTTGGATAGCTTGATAAATTAAAATTGGGTGTATTTGTTTTGGAATTTATGGATGCAAATATAATATTGATAGGAATTTTGCAGTTGAGGTATTCTGTATTATGCGCCCACAACGCCATGTAAAATATTGGCACTGGGAAGGTGGGAATGGATTACCGCCCTACTTAAATTGGCCGTTTTCACAAGTCGTTGTAAGTTCAATTACCACTATGATTCGGTAACCTCATGATACGGTAACCGTATCATGAGGTTACCAAATTGATTGGGTTACCGAAGTGATAGGGTTAAGCTTAAAGATGGGTTTTCCGGTCCCTGGTTCAAGCATTCTTCTTCTTCGGCTTAGCGTTTTCCCGGCCTAGTGCCAGGGTCCGCTTTCCTGCTTAACCTTCTCCACTTTGCCCGGTCTTCGACATCCTTAGGTGTGAGTTTGTTTTCTGCCATGTCCGCTTTCACGACGTCCAGCCAGCGCGTCTTAGGCCTGCCGCGGGATCTAGGGCCTTGGACAAAGAGGTCGAGGCATCTATTCCCTACGTAGTCCGGTGGTCTGCGTTTGATATGACCATACCATCGAAGACGACTTTCCTGTAAGTTCAAGCATTGTTCTTATTAATTTCATTTCTTTTCAACCGACTTCAAGATCTCGAAGGAGGAGGTTCTCAATTCGTCGGGATCTTTGTTTTTTTCTATTTAATTATTTTATGTATGTTCTCCGATTCGATGATGCCAAAGACGGCTGGACCGATTTGGAAAATTCTTTTTTTGTTTGAAAGAGTTCACAGTTGGTTCCATTGTCACCAGGTCTAGATCTGATGATGAGATCCTGGAGACTCGATTGAACTTTTCAACTATTATAGGCACGCCTATAGTGATTTCTGTATTTTTTACAGGAACTCTTACATTTCCTCTTGGAAAAGCGAAGCCTAAATGAAGTCGGTTCTTTCTTTGTTATTTTTTTTCACTATTTCTCTTATATTAAACCTGCATGCCTAGTGGGTTGTACTTTTGAATTTGTTTCAAATCCGTAACTCTACAACCGCAATTTTATATCTAAGATAAATAGATAAGCCAACAAAAAAAAAAACGCAGAAGCGGCCCGCGTGTGAACTTTGTCATTCGGTTCCTTTTATGAAATGCTTAGTTAGAGAACTGGGTTGATTTTTATTTCAAGACGGTGGTATATTGAGGGCAATGCGACGAACTTAGAAATTGGCGGAAACGTATTGACGAAGGCAATGAAATCAGTAACAATAGTCGTACCTACCTAAATACCTAAGTAGGCAATCTTGGAGAATCTGCTTAAGTATAAGTCACAGATAACCTCAAACACTAGATAGATCATAAGTACAACTCGGGGTCACCACGCATCACTGCTCCCGTACTAATTTTGTATGAGAGCGCGACCGCTTATTTCAATCGAGTTAAGAGTGCGCGTAAACCCAGAGAAAAATAAGAATTCACCCGCGCGCCCCGCACTTGCGGGGCGGTGCGAAACTTGGACACGCCTGTTGTCGCTGCGCTCGGTTGTGCATAGTGTAACCTAACGAGTCAGATGAGACATGTTCGTGTGTATAGTATAATTAGTTTAAAATAAAGTTTGATTTAAACTATGTTTTTTTTTAATTCTAAAACGTCAATTTTTACCAAAATTTACATCATAAGGTAGATCGGAACCTTTATCCATCGAAAGAGACCTCTTTGGTGACCCGAACCCACATAGGTTGCCTGCCCCAAACCTGGTAGATTTCAAGGTCAGCCATGTTTTATGAGGCCTAAAAATGGGGTAATTTACCTCATCAGGTGGCAAGCTGGAACTGATGCAGATCGATAGCCCTAGGCGTGCCATTCACGAATATATAGGGTTGCCTGCCATCAACCTGGCAGTTTTTCTGGGCAGCCACCTCAAAGTATCGATTTAGTAACTTGGACCAACGAGAAATTCATGTACAGATGCTAACATACGAGGAATATTTTGATGCAAACCGTGATATTTAATTATTATCTACATATTGACACATGACTACATGTCTTGCACTTCATATGTGTTGAAATAATAGGGTAGATGAACCAGTTATGGTCAATTCTTACTAATTATATAGGTGACTACCGGAAAACCTAGACTGCGGGTAATATTGAGAACGCCGCGACAGTAAATCATCAGTGTGTGAGGTAAAATTGCTTCCTTACCTCATTTCTGCAGTCTCCTATATCTGATTCGCTTAAATATGGTCAATCTGTGGGTGAAAAAACACCCTGACTTGTGCACTCCGACTACTGGGCGAGGTCATAATACAGCCTTGGCCAGAAGTGTTGAGCACCAATGCGATTTTCATACAAAACTGGAAAGTTTAGTCAATCGTTTCCATCTTTGTTAAAGTTATTTTGTAAATTAATTTAAACTAATAAGCATGTTTTGTTGAAGTTACTAGTAATTGCATAGAATATTTGCAATATGTCGCACCGACTTAAATTTACATTTTTGGTACCTTCTGTTTTCATATTTTTTAAGTACCTTGAAAGTGTTATTAAGTGAAGTTTTCTATATTTATAAATAAAATATAACATTTACCGTTACCGTACATTGTTAGGATAGGGAAATAATGCTTAACATCAAAATTGTAAACAAAAAACACCTATGCTCAACACTTCTGGCCAAGGCTGTATATACGACCGACGCCTACTAGATCACTCTCTACTACTGGAGGGTAAGCCTCTTTCATGCGCATAGACGCCATAGACTAAAGGGCACCTATCCCTTGGAAATAGGCCGCGCCCGCGCATCTACCCATAAGGCATTCCTGCCTTCACAAGGGCTGTGGGAGGACTTGACACTCATGCTTATGGAGGATTTATACCTACCCCCACGCTGCCAGTCCCCGAGGTACGACACTAGTCACATTATCCGCATATGGGCGGTACTTTGCCCCATCACTACCGCTATCCAACAAGGGGGCGTCACTGCACCCGCAGATGGACGTGCATGGCTTCGGTACCCGCGTACTATAATAACCGCATAAACTAAGGGGCACTAGATATCCATCGCGAGACTATGGTCCGGGCCCGAAAAACTTAACTTTTAGATAAACCAGCTAATGTGATCACCGTTAATCCATGCGCCACGTACTGCCCCAGATTCGCTCTGTTATTGTAGGGAGACAGCCAATCTTCACTAAGTCGTACGCATAGACATAGGATAAAAGGCAACGACAGGGCATGCTAATAATAATACCAAAATCAAAGGGATTGTCTTATTACACTTTCAATAGCTACTACAGAGAAGGTGCTATTATCGGTGCCCCCTGTCATAGTCTCATATTGTTATTATTATTACCCTCCATGCTATTACTTCTAGCTGTGGAGGGTCACAAACAGATGTGATTCGCAATTTCTTTAAGAATTACTGTATTTGCTACGACAAAACCTGATATTTTTCTTATGTCGGCTAAGGAAAACAATAGTAGATTGTTCTTTGTTGTGCTGTAGAAGTGATCGTCGTTTTGAGGTCATACGTCCTGGGTTCTCGACGGTGCGTTATTCAGGACATAGTAAGGTCTATTTATAATCGTAATGCACCTTCTCTTTACGAATGTTTGTTCCAACCTATGTTTATTGTTTAGTATATTGAAGTAAGTGCCTTATGACAACTAACTAGTGTCTTACTTACCTCTGTTGTTGCTGGTCTTCATCCCCCATAGAGGGAGATGTACGTTGGAATCGGCCCCAATGATGACCGTGAGGACCGCAGGGACTCTTTCGCAGTGATTGACCTAAAATATTTTGAATTTGTCGCTTTTTCAAATTTAATTTCCAAAATATCGATTCTATAAGAAAAATTGTGAAGACCAAACTTATAGAGAATCAAATTTCCTACAATTTTTGTCCTCACGGTTTTACTGTAAAATCAAAAATGGCTGAGTAGGTATTTCAAGTTTAAAACCGTTTTTCGAATATACGCAGGAGCCTGATTCAGTCTACTTAAAAATTCCAAGAACTAATTATTCACGGGTAGGGTTGGTTTTTTGGATATAATCACTGAACTATCCTGGGACAAACGAAGAGGCCCCAATCCCAATTGAAATGGAAAAGAGGCAGGAAGAAGATACTTAGTTATTAATGTCATATTATATCTAAATAATTATAAAATTCAGCATAACCGTACATAGATCTTAAGTATATGTTACGTTTAACATTTAGTAAACCTTGAACCTAAACGGCAACATTACTTTTCCCTTATTTGAAAAAACTATCGCGGGTAGCGTGAATAATTCGTTCTTGGAATTTTTTTTCGTACGTCCCTTGGGTAGGGTGGGGAGGGGGGTCACTGGGAGTGTAAATTCAAAAAGTAGACTGAATCAGACTCCTGTGTATATTCGAAAAACGGATTTGAACTTGAAATACTCGGCCATTTTTGATTTTACAGTAAAACCGTTAAGACTAAAACTGTAGGAAATAAAGTTTGGTCCTGACAATTTTTCTTCTAGAATCGATATTTTGGATATTAAATTTGAAAAAGCGACAAATTCAAAATATTTTCGGTAAATCACTGCGAAAGAGTCCCTCCGTTCCTCATCATTGGGCCCGATTCCAACGTACGTCTCCCTCTATGGGGGATGAAGACCAGCAACAACAGAGGTAAGTAAGACACTAGTTAGTTGTCACAAGGTATTGACAACTTACTTAAATATCCTAAACAATAAACATAGGTCGAAACCAACATTCGTAAAGAGAAGGTGCATTACGTTTATAAATAGACCTCACTATGTCCTGAATAACGCACCATCGACAACCCAGCACGTATACTCGTACCCACGTAAGGGATTGGGACATAGATGACGATCACTTCTACAGCACAACAAAGAACAATCTACTATTGTTTTCCTTAGCCGACATACTTCAAAGAAAAATATCAGGTTTTGTCGTAGCAAATACAGTAATACTTCTTCTTCTTTCTCGTTCCCTCACTGCTGAGGATCGCGGACAGTAATACTTAAAGAAATTGCGAATCACATCTGTTTGTGACCCTCCACTGCTAGAAGTAATAGCATGGAGGGTAATAACAATATGAGACTATGACAAGGGCTAACGATAATAGCACCTTCTCTGTAGCAGCTATTGAAGGTCTAATAAGACAATCCCGTTCGCTCTTGGTATTATTATTTGCATGCCCTGTCGTTACCTTTTATCCTTTTAGCGTACGACTTAGTGAAGGTTGGCTGTCTCCCTACAATGACAGAGTGAATCTGGGGCAGTACGTGACGCATGGATTAACGGTGATTACATTAGCTGGTTTATCGAAAGTTAAGTTTTTCGGGCCCGGACCATAGTCTCGCGATGGATATCTAGTGCCCCTTAGTTTATGCAGTTATTATCGTACGCGGGTGCAGAAGCCATGCACATCCATCTGCGGGTGAATTGACCACTCTCTTAGGGCCCCCTTGTTGGATAGCGGTAGTGATGGGGCGAAGTACCGCCCATATGCGGTATTGTGACTAGTGTGGTACCTCGGGGACTGGCAGCGTGGGGGTAGGTATAAATCTCCCATAGGCCCATGTGTTGAGTGTCAAGTCCTCCCACCGCCCTTTTGAAGGCAGGAATGCCTTATGGGTAGATGCGCGGGCACGGCCTATTTCCAAGGGATAGGTGCCCTTTAGTCTTTAGCATGAAGGAGGCTTAACCTCCAGTAGTAGAGAGTGATCTAGTAGGCGTCGGTCGTATATATTGTGAGCGAGTTTTGCCTATTAGGAGTATTTATTGATACGCACCTCAATTGGAAAAAACATATAGAAGAAACAAGAAAAAAACTTTCTAGGTTTAAATACGCTTTGGGGGTACTTAAAAGAAATACTAACAGGGAATACGCACTGTCTGCATATTACGCATATGCATATGCCTGGTTGCGTTATGGCATTATATTGTGGGGGGATAGCACAAATATCGAAGATTTATTTATATTACAGAAAAAATGTCTCCGTGCCATTGTTAATACCCAAGAACCCGACGGTTGCAAAAAATATTTTATTGAAAATAATCTGCTACCCTTACCTCGCATATACATTCTCGAAGCCGGTTTATTTGTTAAAAAACACATCGAGTTGTTCCAATTTGTGAAAAGTGCACGCCGCCGTCACAACTTGGTCATTCCGCCCCATAGAATAGAAATGTACAGGGACGGGCCATACTATAGGTGTATACAAATATATAATAAGCTCCCAATAGATATAAGAAATGAAACTAAATTCAATACTTACAAGAATAGGCTCAAGAAACTTTTAACCGCGAAAGCCTACTACTCGGTTGAAGAGTTTATGACAGACAAAAATGATTGATTTGACCACGAAATGATATCTAAGAATGACGTACCTATATCTCGACCTTGTGTTTGTTAAACAATTCTCCTTAGACTTTATGTACCTAATTATAATTATTGCTTTATTAATTATCAAACTTGTAATTATTGTGTTAATGCTATTTTTATGTTTGACTTAGAATGTATACTTTATTTTAATTAGTTTAAGAATATCAACTATGTTGCTATGCCCTGACAGGGTAACCATGCATGCACTTAAAACATTATGAATACCTTACTGTAACCATGGTTTGCAATGAATAAATAAATAAATATTATGACCTCGCCCAGTAGTCGAAGTGCACAAGTCAGGGTGTTTTTTCACCCACAGATTGATCATATTTAAGCGAAGCGGATATAGGAGACTGCGGAAATGAGGTGAGGAAGCAATTTTATCTCACACACTGATAATTTACGGTCGCGGCGTTCTCACAATATTACCCGCAGTCTAGGTTTTCCAGTAGTCACCTATATAATTAGTAAGAAATGACCATAACTGGCTCATTTACCCTATTTCAACACGTATGAAGTGCAAGACAGTCAATATGTAGATTTTAATTAAATACTTATCACGGTTTGCATTAAAATATGTTCTTCTAGGCTATGCCTACCTCAGAATCACGAGCTCTTTCGATTTTGTTAGGACACATACAGCTCGTGATTCTGAGTCGAAATCACCAAAAATTTTCCAAATTTAAAAAAAAAGTGCAATATACAACTTTAAATAAAATGGCCCATTTATCGCTGTAGTATGTGTCTTCTCTGCCACCGTGTGAGGTAAGGTTTCATGCATTGGGAGCTTAATCTATAGTATCTGTTTGCTCTGTCACCATGTGAGGTAAGGTTTCATGCATTGGGAGCTTAATGTAATAATTACGAAAAATCACAACACTTCACTTTTATTATGAAATAAGTTCTTGTTGACGATTTAAATTAAGTTCAATGTCGCGAGCGCGTCAGACGTAGTCTTCTCGTCTCAGGGTCGTTCTCGCGTTTCGTGCAAATCGGTGATATTCTCTTGATTTGTAATTTTTATCTTTTTTGGTAACTTTTTTGGTGTTTATGAAGAGTGGATTCATTGATTAACATTTTTATGGGAAAGGCACCGTCATAACCTTATTATTTTCTATTTAATGAGACTTCTGGTAATGAACTACGCGCTGGTAATGAAATATGCTGAGATGGTAATGATTGAAAAAGGAAAGAAATGAAAATTCCATGGGATGGTAATTTTTCCAATAGAATGTAATGAAACAAACTCATGAAATCAAACATAAAAGCTGTATTTATTGTATGTATTTATAAGAGTGAGTGTCTAAAGCACTGCGCACGGACAATCAAGCTGACTTGGCCTGCGTACTAGTAGTACACTAGTAGCTACTAGATGGAGTAGCAGTGCAGGTGACATTTCCTCTTACATTTACGGTAACTTTAGGGGGCTTTCGGATAGAGGGCGCAATTGACTTGAGCTTTAAAAAGTTCCCAGAATGTGAAAAGGCAGTGGAAGAGAGAAGGCATCTTAAGATACTAGCGGACCAAGACACCATATGGGTTGCTAAATATGCGACGATGCGCCAAAATTGTAAAAACACCATAAGGCAGGCGAAAATGAAACACCTAGACGATTTGGTATCAAGTATGGAAATATTCATAATAGCATCTGAGACTGAACTCTTTTATCGTGAGGTAAGGTGACAAGGAAGGGTTGTCAACCTAAAACGCAGGCCCTAATAGATAATGAGGGTAACCTTACATTTGACCCAGAGAAGCAGAAACACCTGTGGAGGAATTATTTTAGTGACCTTCTCAACTGCCCGTTAAGTCAGAACACTTCCATAGCAGCAGAAAGCAATTACGAACCAGTGCCCCCACCATCTTTTGATGAAGTCACCAAGGCGATCATGAGGCTAAAAAATAACAAAGCTCCTGGCATTGACTGACTGCCAAGTGAAGTATGGAAGTATTAAGCCGTACCTCCATATTTCCAGCCCTAACGGGAAAGAGTGTTCCACATAATTCAGCATATCTGGTCGGAAGTGGGAATGTGCCCAGAGCTATAATGTCCTCTTTGTGGATTTCAGAAAAGCCTAAAGCTAAAAATAGGCTCAAACAAGGAGATGCGCTCTCCCTTAGCTTATTTAACTTGGCGCTTGAATATATCATTAAGAAGGCCACTGTTCCTGATGGCGGAGTAGAGTTAAATGGGAGACATCGGATTGTAGGGTATGCTGGCGATCTGGCACTTATATGGGAGAAACCGAAGCAAGCGTCTGCAGGTCCGCCCAGAAACTAGAGGAAGAAGCTGTAAAGGTTGGCCTACGAATTAACCACGAAAAAACTGAATACCTTTATATGAAGAGATACAGAAACACAAAGATTCGTAGGAAACTTCTCACGGTAGGATATACCTCGTACAAGGGGGTGGATAGGTTTAAGTATCTTGGATGCATCGTTACTGATACTAACCAGAGGGAAGACGAGATACAGGTCCAGACCCAGAGCGCTCTTTGTTGCACAGCTGCTCTACACAAAGTGTTGGTGTCCAAGCTAATAGATCAGAAAGACGAAACTGCGCTTATACAAAACCATTATAAGACCAATATTGACATAAGGACGTGAAGCTTGGACACTAACTCAAAAAGAACAGGCACTGCTGGTGGCTGGGCGAAGAATCTACCACAAAATACTGGGACCCATTCGCAGAGAGGATGGAACCTGGAAGCACCGTAAGAACCAGGAAATTGAAGATCTGGTGTCCGAGCTGAACATCATTGGGGAAACCAAAGCCGCCAGACTAGTTCGTATGGGTGAAGATCGTGCTGTCTGGAGAGCATACTCTGGCCAGCCGCCTTGTCGAAGACCACCTGGGCGTCCTAGGTCCTAGGTACCGCTGGAAAGATGAGGTGCTGAAGGACCTCACCGCGCTGGGCGCCTTTGACTGGACAGAGACGGCTGTGAACAGAGAAGCCTGGCGATCTTTAGTGTCGGAGGCCAAGATCCACTTTGGGTCGCTGCGCCACTGCAGTAAGTAAGTAAGTAAAGTATAGTATCATTTTTAGTATCCGTTGTGAAAATTTCCTGCTCAGTAGTACCAGATATACATTTTTTGAACTCGTGTTGACCGGATTGAAGCTCTAGGTAATCAAATTTAACGTTTGGCAATATTGTGACTTAAGGAGATATTCTGCCGTTTTATTTATGGGTTCTGGTATTTATGGTATGGGTATGGCATTTATGGTTGTATTAGGTGAATCTATTTTGCTTGTCTCCAAAAAAGTCTGGTCATCAATTTGGTCGAGGAGTGCAGCATCATCTATATTAATAATGTTTCGAATGGTTGGGGAGTCCTGATTCTGATCATAAGTTTTGTCGTTGAGTATACGAGTAGGTAGCTTTTCTGTATTTGTTTCATCAAACTTCGGTATTTCACCAGGTATGTCGTTTTCAGACTATGAATCCAGACCTGGCACCTCTTTATTAAATTTTTTAACATCAGAAGATTCTTTTGTCGATGCCTTCATTTTCGTTAATTTCTTTGAATGTATAACCTCGAACATAATTATCATTACCTTCTTAATTCATTCATTACCTTCCCTTCTAAAATTGGAAGGAAAAGAAGTGAATGAAACAGATATGAATGAAGTTTTAGTAGTTTTGGCTGCCTAAGTCAATTGATATCTGACCTTCAATTTCCAGAATGAACCACGTGCAAGGCAACTTAAAAACACATATAATAGGTATAATTACAACGTATTACACTTGGTACTTACTGTATAAATCGCTGGATGGCAATGAATTAAAACTCGTACCACACCCCTTTTCGACACCAGAGAATCTACGAAAGTTCGCCAATAGCGACACAAGGGCGTACCCTGCGGTAGCAAGAGGCCAACTGAGCCACGAACGATATATTTTACCGACGGTAGCCGCTATACATCGTCTCTATATACCGAAATATAGATAATCTCTTTCTCGCGGCGGTAATGAAGAAATTGTTGGAACCATACACTTATATGGCTGTAAAATTTTAGTTGTTAGTATCCAGATGCTAATATTATATGATTAAAATCTTAACTTAATTAGTTGTTGATTGGACAAACAACGAGGATTCTATTGCAAATTTTTTGAGGTCAAATTTAAAGCTAAAGTTATACCTTCACGAGTTTCATGTAGAGATGAATGAAAAAAGGGGGTATTTATTACACATATACAGAAAACTAACACCTTTTACCATTTGCTTTATGGTGATAAATATACCTTAGACCCTATCTAATAACATTGCATTAACAGTTACTCTAAAACATCACAAGGTTTTTGGTAAATCGCATATAATACCGATTTGCACGAAACGCGAGAACGACCCCTCAACGGAGGGATCGCGACTGGCCCCCTAGGCCGCACCCATAGCGGACGGGAACAGAAGATAGTGCGAGACGCGCGCAACTTGCGATGGAAGATTGTCGACGAAAGGCTCATCGCGCGGAATAAAAAGGTTATAAACGCCGAATCACTTATTCCTCCATAACTTTAAAAGTATTACACATTGTTATTATCTTGAATGTAAAATTGCTGGTATAACTTACACGCTATTTTATACTATAATTATAATGATATGGTATAATATAAGATAGCGCCATAGTATTGAAAATAAATTAAAATTAGACATGTTTTCGTGATTTTTTTTCTATCGAGCCAAGTTTAATCTTTTAATGTTTTTCAATATGTCAGTGGTGGCAAATATAGTCTAGTTTCAGTATGAATATTTCCATGGCATTTCCCTTTGGTTAATGCATGTTTAAATTAAATCTAAGAAGCACTATTTTGCCTTAGCCCCCTCTTAACGTTTTTGATCATTCGTATCATTACTCATGTGAATTAAAAATAAGGTAAGTTCGCCTAATAAGGACCAGGTTTTTGTAAATCTTTATAAATCTGATTTAAGAAGTATTTTAACTTAAAAAACATTTGAAATGTACAAATTGCCTATATTAGAAGTACAAACATTAAGTAAAAATCACGAATCTGAAGTAAATTAATGACAAACACTGTTTAAAAAAAACTTGTAAATGGACCTTATTAGGAATGGGTGTTCTCAATAAGGGTCATTCCTGTTCCGTAGATAATTCCGAAACTACATAATTTTTTTTTTTTTTTTAATATTTTTTGTTAATTGTAACAATTGTTTTTGTCATTCCCGATGGATTAATCTAAAAATTCACATGAATTGTACTGTTGGTCCTTAAAAAGTCTACAGAAACTTAAACGCAGAATAATTGACTTGATTTATGTATTTTAATAAAACACAGTTTTGTATTGTATTTATATTTACTAAGTGAAACTATTTTAAGCATAAAACAACATAATTATGAACATTTTCAGTCATTAGCCCTTGGTCCTTATTAAGTCTTTAAACATGATATTAAAAAGGCCTGGTCCTTATTTGGCGACAAGGAGGTGGTCCTTGTTAGGCACTTCGCCATCCCGGAGCAAACCAATCTAATTTGACAAAAAAAATAGTTCTTTCAATAACCTTATCTTCACAATCCACGCCTAAATGTTACTTTTTCCTTTTCATGTGTTAAGTTCTTGCGAAAACGAATCAGAACCCCTTGAATGAATCGAATAACACCAACAAATTATACAAAACGACCTACGCGTCGTGACGTGAACTACATCGACAGGCATACTGACAGAATGGCGGCGTAAAACCCAAGTAATGCCAATGCACTTCAATAATTGGTTAATGAGGAGCATCGGCGCGAGACTTGATTTCAATTTAGTATCAGGAGCGGGATTTTTGAAATGGTGGCTCTTATTAGGAACCGGTCCTTATTGGGCGAACATACCTTATCCACATAAAACAAGTTACAGGGGTGAACCTGGATTGTTATACTACAATACAAATTGGTGTATAATACTATTGAGATGTGCTGTTCGAATCGTAGAAATTCACGAATAAAATAGCACTGATGTGTGGTGACCTTACGCTCCCTGTAAAAGCTTAATGATGAGGTGTCTGTGTAGTCTGTGGTATAAGTATATCATCCTACATGCTAACATTTGAATGTTTAGGCAGTTTAGTTATTACGACGTTTGTTTCTCCTTAACGTCAAAATATCAAAACGGATTTGGGTAAAATTTTGTATTAACAAAAGGAAAAGGAAAGTTCATAAGATACATTAAGGAGACGGAT
Organism: Pammene fasciana; assembly: GCA_911728535.1. Classification (NCBI taxonomy): domain Eukaryota; kingdom Metazoa; phylum Arthropoda; class Insecta; order Lepidoptera; family Tortricidae; genus Pammene; species Pammene fasciana. The sequence goes on along the minus strand of OU452291.1, from coordinate 16,329,643 downwards.
GATCGGGAGTAGGTACTTAGCAAGGCGGGTTGACGAGAGGGGGACTGGTATGTTCACGATTTTTACGCAAACGCAGTCGGTTGCTTTAACTAGTCTTAACTAAAAGTTGTAAGGCAAATCTTTTTGCACGGTTTTATTACACAGTTTTATTAAGCTTGGCCCCATATATTTATTTAAGTATGTCATTATACGTACGCATCAAATCTTGTATGCTAAATTTCAACCACTTCCCGGTGTCTGATTGAGCTGAAATTTGGTATAGGGCAGATGCCCCGGTTTTGGCCACTTTAAGGTAGTTTGTCTTTTCAGACGTCTGTCATTTTGTGTCAATAAGGAATTATGACACTCTTTATGTTCTGATTCATTGTAAATATATTACTATATTTATATGAATCTCCGCTGCTCAGATAGTGACATTAGATCTTATTTTTTCTTTAATGAGATGTTAAAAAGGGCTCAGGAGCCAGTTTTGGCCACTTTTTTCCATGGCTCCTGACAAATGAATGACAACTGACGCATGACAGATGACAGTGCCATCTGTACTATTGTAATTTACTCTTATATTAACTATAAACCATAGACTTGTAAATTTGCTTACACTTTAATAAAGTTGAAATGGCCAAAACCGGAACAGTGGCCAAAACCGGGTCATCTGCCCTACTGCCGTAGTTTACATGACAATGCTACTAACTACAGTCAGCAATAAAACTGTGTTCCAAAAAATTTTTTGGGAGTTACTTGTTTTAGAATCTGGTATATTAATTTCAGATGCCATGCAAGAAAGAAGTTATTTTTTCTAATCTTCATTCATGCTTTTATATATTTAATAATTTATGCCATTTTAACCATGCTCGATCTGGTACAATATCGGTGCTTATATAACCCAATGAAGCGCCGCGCGCCGCGTCAGGTGGCCGTGCGAAGTTCGTGACCGGTGCCCGCTGCGCAGACGCAGCGGTTCATTTATGAAATGCTTACCATTACAGCAAGTGCTTTAATGTGAACACATCTCTTGTAACTACACGGCTTTAGCTGTTTTTGGATAGGAGATAGGTCCAAGGTGACTGATTGTAATTATAATTTTAAACAAAGAAGAACCGACTTCACATAGGTTACAGCTTATCGAGAGCCCGAGCTGCTGTACCTATGTGTATATACTCAAATCGCTATAGGTGTGTCTATAATATTTGAAGAGTTCCCTCGATTTCTTCAGGATCATATCATATCATCAGATCCTGACCTGATGACTATAAAACCTTCTGTCAAGTATACCCTTTCAAACAAAAAAGGATTTTCTAAATCGATCCAACCATCTTCACTAAATCGGTGAACATATATAAAAAAACAACAAACATCCCGAAGAATTGAAAACCTCCTCTTTTGGAATCTTGAAGTCGGTTGAAAAGCGAAGGCTATGTACCTAATACCAGGCATAATTTGGTGTATATGAGGTTCCCCCAAAAGCCAGGCTTAAATACCTCTTCAGGGTCAGATCTACGATATCTATTGAATGGTAACTTAGTTATTTTTACAACGATAAATCGCCAAAAAAAACGTATGGTACGGAGACATATTGAATTAGGCGCTTTACGCACTTAGCAGAAAGCTACCGTAGAGAAAAATCTGCTGGAATACGAAAATCTGGCTTAATATTGTCATTGGGCTCCATATAAAAATTTGGCTACCATACCGACTTACAGCAGATTTTAGTCTGCGACACATTAGAGGTAATTCTGCACAAATATGTGATATATGCGCCTTAGTCGATAAATAGCGCGTTCTCTAAAATACAGAAGTGCAATGAATTTTTTATATGCATTGCAATCCGGGTAGATAGTCCTTGGCTAACTTTTATACTAAGTTCCTCTATAAAGGCACATTTACGAAAGTGCAAGAACAATCTTTCCATTAGTCGATTTGAGTGTTTCTAAAGATATGTTTCCTTAGGAGAGTCTTCATTGTTAGAAAAGATGGGCTTTAAGATAGTTTGTATTACAACTTAAGTTGTAAATGCCAGACTGTTATTTATTACGTCTTACGCTGAATCCAATGTAACACATATACACTCGAGAGCAAAAGTTTCGGGTCACTTTCATTTTCTTGAATATCTTTAAAATTAATTTTCTTGAATAGCTTTTGAGATATTCAAGAAAATGCTAGTGACCCGTAACTTTTGCTCTCGAGTGTACTTAACAATAATTTGTATTAGTTGCCGTTGCTAAACAATAATCATTATAATTATAATTATAATACCTATGTCAATTTAGGGGCTCCGTTGAAAAATTATAGGTTTTATCAAACGCTCTATTGACTAAACGGGAAATATGTCATAAACCGAAACACGATTGCTGAAAGTTGCCTCGAGAGAAAAAAAAACCGAAGTTGGGTCCTTTTTCGCCGTATTTTTCTTAGCTTACGTAAACTATAAGAGATTGACCATTATGACTATGTAAAAAATATGGTTTCCGGTTTATCTTAAAAGTCACAGAAGCAAAATTAGACAAAACTTTATAGATTCGCTTATTTATCGTAGTTTGGTCAAAAAGTCTGAACCTTAAAGAGCGCTGCATCTCTTTCTAGTTTCTTTCGTGCACGAGAGCCATAAACGTGTCTCTAACGGATGGGCGTGGCTTGTCCGAATCGAGCAATGGCCTTAAATTGCTGACAGGTAGTATATTAAAAAGATATACTTTAAGCGGGAGGCGGAGCGATTACGGATTATCGCACTAAACCCGTCAACTCTAGCTCCCGTAAACATCCCCGACGCGCTGCAGTAACGTGACAGTCCCATCAACATGCGGAAGCCGTTATTATATTGGACGCGCAGGGCATTGAGGGTCTTTTTAGTGTAGTTCGTCCACAGGCTGCACGTGTAAAAGGATTGGCAAAAAGCCTTAAAAAGGGTCTTTTTGACATCCCCGTCACAACATTAATTCCTGTCATTGCATTTCATAATTTTCAAATTGAATAGTACCGACGAGTAATTCAATTCACGATACTTTAATTGGTTTACATTTAAACCACAAAAAGCTATTGTGGGTGTTTAAACAAATATTTCTTAATTTTTAATTACTCTGTTTCTCTATTGATTAAAGTGCAGATATAATAAGCTAATGTTTTAACTTTTATGATTTCGTTGTTAATCAATTAAGATTTTTTTGTTATGTTTTAATTACCTCAAGATATGACAATTGTTTATTTATTATTAGATTTAATAGTCACATATTTGTGTAGGTGTTCAAGGTAGCATTTTGAAATTATAATGTTTGTTATGTACTTACTGCCCTTCGTCTGATTGATTCCACTTAATACGTTGTGCAACAAAAAGAATTGGTTATAATTGTAATAAAAACATTATAAACCCGACAACGATGATGGAGGGTTTTTTTTTTCGAATACTTTTTTTGTTCGGTCCAGTCCCCGCGAAGTGTACGGGCGGCTGGATCCGTAGTGCTTGTTTTTTTTTTAATTTTTTTATACTATGATGAAATTATTGATCTGTTATAATTATAATATTGATGTAGGTATATGAATGAAATGTGCTGGAGGGTGAATGAAGCTATGATGATGATGATGATGGAGGGTTGTTATGTTTCGGGATTAATAATTCAATATCTATTGTCTTTATCTTTATCATACCTACTAGCATAGCCTACATAGAGTAGGTAACGCGACTTTTTTTAAGTTTCTCAGAACTTATCCATGAAACGTCACGTCTCAAATCTCTTTGATGAACGAAAACATATCGAGTAAACCAGATCTAATTCTAACGAGGCCTAGTTTACGCTCTGTCATGGTCAGATGGCAGTCGCTTTCGTTTGAAATAGTGCCTACGCTCATCCGTATATTTAGGAGCACGTAACCGAGTGGTTCCCAGGCTCGATCGATGCAAAAACCAGGACAAACGCCAAATAGGTGACGAAGAAAGTATGAGGAAAAACTAATAACACAAATGCAACTAATTCTCAACATTCATAAATAATCTTTATTCTTTAACCAGTCAACATTTGTCTAATAATTGTATCCATCCCTAGCGTTGAAGCTTGGCCGGGACCTGGAACGAGCTCCGAAGCCCTGAGCCCTCTGGGTTTGTACAGGGGGAAGGTAGGCCTTGGTGGCACCAGTGAAGCCCCTGGAGTTGGATGACCTGAAAGCAGCATTGGTGACGACGGAATCTTCATCATTGCCATCGAAGTCACGGTTGAAGTTGTTACCATTGTTGAAACTGTTGCCATTGTTGAAACTGTTGCCACTGTTGAAACCGTTACCATTGTTGAAGTTGTTGCCATTGTTGAAGTTGTTGCCATTGTTGAAGTCGTTGCCGTTGACGTTGTTTCCAGTGTTGCCGTATTGGTTATTGTCGTCGCCGTATTTGCCTTCGCTGTAGGAGCCTAAAATTGGGAATGAGATTCAGTTGAAAATTTTGAGGAAGATTGTAGTGATTATTGTTAATGTATTAGATGGTCTGCAATGTGAATGTACCTATTACGGTCGCACTCATGCTAGCATGTGTCAGAAATTGTAGATTACTCTTTGTCACATCATGAGCACAAGGGCGACCATAACACAACCGTCAGATTGAAACAGCATGATCATTACCATCATCGTAGATGCCAGCAGCCTCATCACGAGCGTTCTGCTCCAGAGCCTTCAGGATCTCTTCTGGGATCGGCGGAGGAGTGGGGAGGTGGTCGCCGACTGGCACGAATCCATTCTGGTCAGCCGTGTACCTGTAAAACATCACATTTTGAAATTATAATTGGTCGCATTGATGATTAAGACACTAAATCTTAGATACAAAAAAAACAGGAATGTGTAAATTATCCTGACCCCTTTTGAAAAAATGTTACATCTGACGATGAAAACACTACTACTGACAGTATTGACCATTGCTCACTGCATTACAAAATCAGCAATTAGATTAGAAGAATATAAAGCAGACTAAAGATACCTAATGTAGCCAGCAGAACCGGTCCGAACCGATCTTTAAGAATTGATACTATCGAAAACATGGTAAAAATAAAGCAAGCAAAAATACCGGTAAATATTTTACCTGACAGAGTACACTTGTCCATCATCACCAGTGTAAGAATAGCTGCCCTGAGCCTCAACGCCATTGGTAGCTACACCATTCTCCTCAGCATAAATACCGTTCTCGGTCTCATAAGCATAAGAGTAAGTCTCTCCATCATTCTGGGAATCCTGACGAAGGATGGCAGCGTTCTTTTCGAAGGAGGCTTGTGGTCTCTCAGGGCGATCGAAACCGCCATTGAAATTGCCATTGTCAAAACCGTTCTGGTTGAAGTCGTCTCCATTTTGGTTGAAACCGTTTCCATTCTGGTTGAATCCGTTTCCACTGTTGAAGTCGTTTCCGTTGCCCTGGAATCCATTGCCGCGGGCGAGGCTGGAGTCAGGAGCTTGGAGGAAGTTGGATCCTGATGATGACTGAGCGTTGGGGGGGAGGTAGGTCCTGTCTAGCTTGGCACAGCTAGCCCAGGCCACAGCGGAGAGGAGGATGATCTGCAATAGAATTTTGATCAAAAATTCTTTGTGTTATTGATATCAAAAGCGAGGTTGTAATTATGCTGAACTCTTTCTCTTTAGTTACAGTTCGTAAGCTATAAGAAGAACCTTCGGGAATCGGCGATGGCACACGAGGGTAATATTGCTGTTCTGCTTTTTCACGTGTCACTATTGATTGATACCCGACGTCTGTTTCTAAAACCCGAAGGTTCTTCTGAGAGCTCACGGACTGTAATTGATATTGTTTGGTATATTTTTCAGTTACTAGAAATTAATTAGTTATCACATTTTTAATTAAATTTTAATTACTACAAATGTTTTGGTACTATTAATATTATTGTTCTTTAAATGTTATCACTAGAATCAAGGTATGTACACAATCACAATGATCAAGAATGTTTCAAAATATTGATGCACAAAATACATATCCAGTTTTATAATTACTAAACCAGTTAAACTGACACACTTTTCAAATGTCGCTTAGAATCAAGATCTCAATGCATTCAATGCATTTTTGCTCCAATTCAAAACTACGCACCAATTTCATATTTTTTGTTGAAGCTACCACTCAGTTCAAATCCAAATGATGTTGTGATAGCAATTAAAACATTGTACTATATTTATACCCGATCGATCTACTTAGATATTGAAGATGGGCCGATCAGTCGTGGTTCGCTATTGCTTAATCATGTAATACGCAAAGATGGACTCTTAATTGTTGTGGATGTGCTTATGCAAGAGCGATTCAAAATAATGTTAAAGAATTGACATTTGGACTTTAATTATTTTAAAGATGCTAATTTTATTTCTGTTTCGTAATCTCTCGTATAAAATTTAAAACGTGTATTGTTTGATATTAAGATATGACATAATGCTTTTAACAGGTTCCTATTGAATCGACGTTGTAATGATGAGTTTGTTGCTTTGTATTTTACCCCCTGCTTGATTATGTTTGAAGAATACTTGTTCTAATTCATGTCCGAAACCCATACCATATGCTAAAAATATTTTTGTGCGCCATATTTGCTAATAAATTATTTTTGACTAGGCCAATGACTACATTACTACCTATTAGGTACTAATCTATATAATACATAATTACACCACTACGAAGCTTACTCGATTTCCGTTCATATACAACAAATTAAAAAAAGAAACATTTTATGAACAATACATATCTTGATTCGATTATTGTAAAAAAAACTATACCTCTTGAGTGTTTTCTCTTTCGCATAACGCCATCCCTGGCACACCCACGAATGCTTCACTAAGCAAAAGCACGAGCTTCATCGCTTCCACACATCGACCTTGCACTGGAACCTTTCGACCTCTTGTATGGAAATGCGATGGTCCAATTTATATCGTGGTCGGTGGTCGAAGCAATTTGGTCCAGATATAGGTCACTAATCATGGGCTGTTAGATTTTATTGATATTTTATGTAAATTGACTTATAATATTAGATCTTATTTTATGCAAATCGAAGTAGGGCAGATGCCCCGGTTGTGGCCACTGTGCCGGTTTTGGCCAGTTTCAACTTTGAATTGGGTTAACTAAGGAATAGACAACTTTATAAGTCTATGGCTTATACTAAATACAAGAGAAAATTATGGCAATACAGATGACACTGTCATCTGTCATGTGTCAGTTATCATTCAGTTGTCAGGAGCTATGTTGTGTCAGGTTGCGTGGTACATGCTATTTGTTAACCAACACAATAAGGTTGGAAGCTCCGTAATCTGCCATTATTTTGGAAACCCTTTTGTATTTCTATGAGCTTATTGTTTTATGTACATGTCAAAAGTGTTGTCCAAGGATATGTTAGGTTACTTTCTTGGCGCGCCTTTCAGAAATTGAGGAATGCTTATGGCCAAAACTGGCACCTTGATTTCGTGATTTCACCAATTGTGGCCATGTCTATGACCATAACTGGCTCACATACTAACCCAGTTTTGGCCACCTAGTATTGGTCCTAAATTTTAATATTATTACAATTTTCTTTTCTCCAATATGTTCGCAAATGTTCGCAGTACTATAGAAAAATTATTCAAGTGCGTTGGGTTAAGACCAAATGGATTATTATACACGCCCTCATGGAAAATCGTATACGTCTTTTTGTTTTGTATTATTAAGGAACTAAAGACAACAGGTGCCGTATTCTAATTTTAAAATGTATAAACAATACATTAACAACACAATCTGTCTTAAACATAACTCCAACACTCAACCAATAATCAACCAATATTGAAGTCGTATTGTAGTTGCGTTGCAGTAATTTTCAAGCAAATTCTGTCATTTTTGATTCAGACGTGTAGGCGTTAGCTGTATTGTGTTGTTATTGCATTGGATTTGCATTGAAGTTGGATCGTGTCTGTGCGTGTTTTAAAGTTAGAATACGGCCCCAGACCACCTGCAGATTATTGAGATTTCATGATTTCAAAGCTGTAGAAAAAAGACGTGGTAACTCAGTGATAACCTAGTTCTGTCAGTTTTTTTCATACCACGACGGTGACTAACAAACATACGGCCCACTTGATGATAAGCAGCTACGGTAGCCTGTGGACGCCTGCAACTCCAAAAGTGTCACATGCGCGTACACTCGTTTTTGAAGCACCTCATACTGTAGTTTTGTGAGAAAATCTTGCCTCCGGGCAGTTTTCCGGTTGGAGATTATTTCCCCCTACAGAAAGGAGACCGTACAGTCACCGGCAATAGTATCTTCCTACAGAATGGCCGCAAAAATATGTGACACGCTCTTATTTGTAGGTCCATAAAAGCGTGTCACATATTTTTGCGGCTTTCGTGTAGGAAGATACTATTGCCGGTGACTTTACTTCATACATTTACGAGGAAAAGCTGTTTTGTTTGTTAATGTGTTTATTCTCATTTCCCATTTACCTATCTTCAAACGTCTTGTCTGATTTAGTTGCGTTTTTTGCAAATGGTTCTTAGATAGATATTGTTGGTTAATATTAATGGTTAAATTGAATGTTTTATCGAGCTTTACACAATAGTTCTAGTACAGTATCGTCAGGATAAGAAATTACTTGACCTTAATTTATAAAATTTTCGATTTTTAAAACGTTTATTATATATTCGAACACAATGTTTAAAATACCATGCACTTATTATGTGTATAGGTAAATATTATATACCCAATATTCAATCAGCTTTCGATCAAAATTCCGTACCCATTTCAATTCTGCACACTCCGTTAAATTACCCACGTCTGAAGTGACTCAAGTCTCTAATTTTCTACGCAATAATACTTCTTATATCTATAGCCTTAAGTACTATAACTGCGAAGAGATAACCTTGATTTTAGGGCTATCTGGTTCTGGTATTTTTGTAGCATACTTGACCCACACCATTGTTTACTTTGGCTTAGGCCTTATAAGAACCATGAATAATCATAGCGTTATCGACAGAGTTGAACTCTTATACAAACCAGTTTCACTGAGGTTTCTTGATCTGTACCTATTTATTACCTAAAAGCGAACTTATCGGAGTTAACACTGTAAGTTTTTAAAATACCGGTTTACTTGAGGCTACATTGGCGGAGGGTCCATAGTCTCTCGTACCGGCTTCCCTAATTTTCGGACACTGGAGCTATTTTGCTACAGCTTAAGAGTCGCCAGGGGCGCGATTCGACAAGACAAAAAACGAGACGTGGACGTCACAGTAGAATCGCTAGGTGATAGAGTGATATCCATCTGTCCTCAGATGGACACGCCTAACTGTCAAATTTATAGTAGGTCTCGCTAGAGTGTTTGTCTATGGCTATTAGCCACCATTTTAGATATGTTGACAGGACATTGGGAATCCCATGGCAGAGACTAAAAGGCGGGTTTTTTTTTACGAATATAGATAACACCATGTTAGTACTGGAACTGGAGCCCACCCTACTGTACATTTATCAAAAAACTTACCGGTTAGCTTCCATAGCGTTCCGTAGCGTTGTAGAACCCATCTCGGAGATCATGTAAACATACTTAAATTGTGGCTTTATGTATGGAGTCTAGTTGAAAAGCGTTGGTAGCCTGGCGGTTAGACGTCTGACTTTCAATTCGAAGGTCTCGGGTAACCCCCGCTCGTACCAATGAGTTTTTCGGAACTTATATACGAAATATACTTTACTATTTGGTGAAGGAAAACTTCGTGAGGAAACCTGCATACATATACGCGGAGAAATCCAAAGTTGTATGTGAAGTCGCCAATCTGCTTTGGACCAGCACAGCATGGGGACTATAGCTCGATCCCTCTTGTGTATGAAACGAGGCCTGTGTCCAGCAGTGGGACGTATATAGGCTAACATATTTATTTATTTATTTCGATGGACGCATAAGATGTTAAGATTTTAAATCTTAATTTTTTGCTTTTCTGGTTCTGGGTGGGGCTGCCACGATATTGCAGCGCGTCCGGCATGTTTGCCGAGGCACGAACTGATGGCTTTGCTGCGATTATGAGAAAAAGACGTAGGATCCTGTTTCGGCTTTGCGGCAGTCTCATCCGTATCCTCGGCGTTGAGATAGCCCTATACTAGCCCGGTCGACGTCAATACACGTTGTTAAAGATAGGATATAAGGAGCGTAATTTAATACGTGTTAGAGTAGTAAGACTACTCTAACACTCTTAGCTTGGGTACATACACATATTAGATAACATTAAATTATAGGCAAATTACTATAACTAACAAGATGTATGGACTATTTGTCCATAATAAAGTTTTATTTGTTTATTTAATTTATGTTTGAGCTTACCATTCCAAATTTTCACTTCACATTTATACAGGGGTCCCATGCAAGGACCGGTACCGATTACCAATGAAGGGGTATACGGTTATTATTAACCGACTTCAAAAAAGGAGGAAGTTCTCGATTCGACTGATTTTTTTATCATTATTTTTTTATTATTTTTTTGTATGTATGTTACTCGATATCTCCGTGAATCGTAAACTGATTTTCAATTTTTTTTTTATTGAACAGGTATAACCCCTAGATGGTCCCATTGTCACCATGTCGGGGTCTGATGAAGAACTACGCATTATTGTAGATAGTATCTTTAATGTATTTGTAGTACTGTTTTGAAAAAATAAGTCCCGCCGAGTTTCTTGCCGGTAATAAGTAATACTTCTCGGGTCAGAGGTGTAGGGTTAGAACCGGTGGTAGTTTCTTTTCTCTCTGACGTTCATAAGTGCATTGTAATGTGCCTAAATTGAAGAATAAATATCTTTTATCTTTTTATCTTTTAGGATCCTGGAAAAATCGAGGGAACTCTTATAGGCACACCTATAGTGATTTCACTATTTTTAACCGACTTCAAAAAAGGAGGAGGTTCTCAATTCAACTGTTTTTAATCATTTTTTTGTATGTTACTCGATATCTCCGTGAATCGTGAACAGATTTTCAAATATTTTTTTTAATCGAACGGGTATAACCCCTAGATGGTCCCATTCTCACCAAGTCGGGGTCTGATGATGGGATTCTGGAGAAATAGAGGGAACTCTTCAACAATTATAGGCATACCTATAGTGATTTTACTTTTTTTTACAGCAACTCGGCCACTTCTTCTTGGAATAGCGGGTCCTAAGTGAAGTCGGTTCTTTTTTGTTTAAAATTACTACAAATCGTATCAATTCGATAAGCACATCATTGGTTTAACCCAAAGGTAAGCGCTTACCGAAATCGAAAACCCCCAATAAGTTTACCCTATCAAGTGTTTTTAGAATGCGATCAAACTATTGTAAACTATATCGTTAAGACATTCGATAGAGAAATCACATTGAATATGGTTAACCTTATTTAAAATGGTTTCCGTAACAATAGGCTAACCCTAGTGATAGGGTAACCATATCATTATGTAACCATTTAATAGGTTTAATAGGTTTATCCTATCGAAAAGATTAATTAAATGGAGGGGTTTTCTGGGTCTGGTCCCATGCAATATGTTAGTACCCTCTGGTTAAAGCTGCTACGGGTTGTGTGGTGTTATCTTCGTAAAAAAAAGACTATATAAGTTATACAATTTTCATACAAAAAACTTCTGTATAAATAATAAAGAAAGAATTGTAAAATGTAGCTTACGTTAAGTATCTTAAAAAGAAAACGGACAACATATGAATTTCTTGTAAAAATTCATAAATTTTCAGTACATATTCATAATTTTGTACAAGTTCTATAAGTGGAGCGTAGTTATATTGTTTATTGCTATGCTATTGCTACATAATACAAACTGATAATATAAATACAGGTAAACAAATTATGTGATATTAATTTTCAAGCCATAAGATACAATTCATGTGACGTCGAGAAATTACTAGCTTACGGAAATTCTCACCATAAAGGGAGAATTCTCGGTAACATTTTCCTCAAGTAAATTTGACCACGATTAAAACTGGCTTAACTTGAGGTGCTAAAAGCGCTAATAGTAGTTTATGTAACTGTTACGTAATAGGGGTCCTTAATTAAGGCCTAATTACGTACAGTTGCATACACTGCTTTATCTACACACATATTATAAACCCGAAATGATGATTGGATGACTGCAATTGCACGGATTGCACCGCCATCGCTATGGCCAACTCGATTGTGCCGGCGGTCGGGCGGGCGCGTGCCGGCGGGCGGGGCCCACCCGGATTTTCATAATGAAATCGAATTTTTGATTATTATTTGAAAATAATAACATCGTTACAGATAAGACATTTGTTCTAACTACTAACGAAACAATCTATTTTTATGGTGGTTATAACGTGCGGTTTTTAACGCATCATGGAGGGTTTATGATATGGGTGTAGATAAAGCATTTTATAGCTCGTATTATTAAGCAATAATGTTAATAATTTGCAATTATGTCGATGTGATCGGGTCGGTGGTTATCAGTTAGCGTTACGTTCTTACTTCAGGTACGAAAAAAAAACAACTTCTTGCAGTATTTTTTCTAAAATGACGAGAATGAAATGGAAGATACATGGGGGCGGGGCTTATCTTTAGAATAGTTTAGAACGATGTCAATTGCGACACAAGCGGATTTTTACAAACACATAATGCACTTAAATCTTAGTGTCGCCTGATTGGCGTTCACAATATCAGGCAGAAGAGGGGAAAATACAGGGTGTTTGGCACATGACATGACCCAACAATTTTTTTTGGGGTGTGGGTGGTGTCATATCCTTCCTTTCCGTCCTTGGTCGTTCTGGAGATACGATTTTTTAAATATTTTCCTAAATTTCCCAAAATCTGATACTTATTAGAAGCCCCATAACTTATTTTTGTGTGTGGTTTTAAATGCATAATTTATTTTCTTGTCTTACGTTTTGTCTGTCTTCTTCCAAATATTCGTTTTTTGTTACAAATATACCACAAAATGAACACAGGGGCCGGTTTAAATCCGATTATATTTATATCAATAAATAAACAATAATGTTGACTTATCGTGCATACATACCAATATTTTGATTAAGAATTAAAATGGTATAATGTTGAAAAAGTAAGAATATTTGGAAATTTAAACTATTTTCTCGATAATTACCGCCGCGGAGAATGTTACCGAGAACTTTCCCCTTAAATTCTCTTCGTTTTCGTAAATTTCGGTAACGGCATATCACTTGAGTTGAGTCCCCAAAAGTTCGTAAGCGCAATTTTTTTCCTTGTGATTAAACAACAAATTTTAATCTCTTTCGATTTAAGTCTTTAAGACTTATGTTTTTACGATCTCCGAGATTGGCTGTACATCACTGTGGAAGCCGACCGATAAGATTTTTGATAAATTTACAGTATGGCAGGCTCCAGTACCTATTATGTTTATTTATGTGAAGTATATCAAATGTCAAATAATTATTTTAGGCATTGACATATAATCATGAAGAAACTTTAAACTGGAGCAATATCAGCCAAAAATATCAATAAGTCAAATATACTCTAATGTGATTACTTTAAGGTTAATTTTCGCTCGACATAGGTGAAGGAGGAAAACGAGCCGAGAGAGATGCTAAAACGGGGAGACCTCTGTCCCTCTCTAAACGTTGCCATTCGGAAAAAAATTAATTCTGTGGTAAAAAGTATTTAGCGTGAAATTAATAACAAAAAAAGTTTTTAAATATATTTGATTACAAGAATTACGTATGCTTATCATACTTTTTTATTTTTAACCGACTTCAAAAAAGGAGGAGGTTCTCAATTCGACTGAATTTTTTTTATTATTTTTTTTATCATTTTAATTTTTTTATTTTTCTTTATTTGTCATTTCTCTTAAGTCAGGTTTTTTACAATATTTTTATAAAAGTAAAATACAAAATACATCTAAAACATACAAAAACAATAAGAACATTATAAAAAACCTAACCTAGGGTGCCGCCGGCAACGGGGCAATTTTTATTATTATTACTTTTTTGTATGTATGTTACTCGATATCTCCGTGAATCGTGAACCGATTTTCAAATATTTTTTTTAATCGAACGGGTATAACTAGGGTTGCCAACCGTCCCGCTATATGCGGGACGTCCCGTTTCTGGGGCCCTAGAGCATGCGTCCCGCAAGGGGTCCACGCGGGACGCCGATTGTCCCGTTTTCAGACTAGACTAGATCATCAGTACTTCAGCACCAAAACGAGCGTTGATTTGCATGTTAGAATCATTTTAAAGCGTGTAATTTTACTTGAATATACCGCGAGTAACGCGCGCTAGCGCCATCAACGCTCACTCGCTCGCTAGACACTCCCTGTCGCTGTGTATGGCGGCTATTATTTAAGGTTGTGATTTGTGAATTTAAGAATATTTCTTCTTGGGGAGGGGGGGGGGGGTGCATTATTGCAGTGAGAGTGAGCCCGCGTGTAGGTGTCCCGCAGTTTTAAGCCTGGTCCCGCAATGTGATCGTAAATGTACCGCGAATCTCTGAATCACAGTTGGCAACCCTAGGTATAACCCCTAGATGGTCCCATTGCCACCAAGTCGGGGTCTGATGATGGGATTCTGGAGAAATCGAGGGAACTCTTCAACTATTATAGGCACATCTATAGTGATTTCACTATTTTTTAAAGCAACTCGGCCACTTCCTCTTGGAATAGCGGATCCTAAGTGAAGTCGGTTCTATTTTTGTTTAAAATTATCGAACTCGCGAAGCGTAAGCGAAGAGAGTTCTTACAAACAACTCCAGACCGAATTGTCAACTACCTACTGGGACGTCTCGGCATTTGGATGGCTTTTTGATTTCGATAGTTTGTCCGACGATAACTTTAGTAACGTTTTTCTGATCTTTGTGAAATTTCTTGGGGCTGTAGCAGAGATACATAAAATTTGTAAGTTCGTATATGAGCAGGATCCATCAAGTGGTTATGGAGCTAGAAGGAGAAAAAAATCCTCCTTAGGGTCTTCTTATATTGGTTAACTCGTTTGCAAGTAAATCGCGAGTTCTCAGTTCGAGGCGGACTACTAGTTTTAATAAGTTAATAAACTAGCACGAAAAATCTTTAATAATTATTTTATAACTAGTAGTCCGTCTAGTAGTAAGTAAAAATATCGTTAAAAATCTTAAATCTTGAAATAGGGTGTCCGCTTCATATGACTAATGAGACAAGTTTAAGGTTTGAGTTTTGTTCTTTATGAGAATAATAGACCATCTATCTCCGGTTTTGATGCACAGTTGTATTTTGCTGTGCTGTCAGCATTTTTTTGATAATCGACTTAAATATTTCTAGAATATTGGTGTGTTTTATTTCCTTATGTTTTATTTTTCCAACGATAATAGATAATAGGAGCCTCCACACATCCAGTCAGTAGTGTATGTGCAGTCACCATCAGATATATCGGAGCGGCCAAGGTAGTCACAAGTATTTGAACAACGCCTCTACTTCCAAGGCGATAAAGTGCATGTTCAAACGTTGAGTAACCTGGCCGGTCCGATATATTTGATGACGACTGTACCTATGACGCGCCGCCACTGAATCTTGCCAATAAGGTGGTTAGTACAGTATTGCAGTATTTGATGGCGACTGTATCTAATAACCGCCTGCTCACTCTACAGCAAGTTGAGATAGTTGCGTCCTTGTCAGTTCTGTTTTGGTTGTGATTTTCGGATGCGAATGCGTAGGTGGACTAATTGCCAAGACTTTACCGAAACCCTCAGCCCAAAAATGGGAAAAATCATTACGTAGACATAGATAAGTAGCAGAGGAATGGTTGTTCGGAAAGATAAGTGTCGTGGCTGATATGAAAGCTCATGCATTCTAACAACACTTCTCTTTCCGAACTTCTACAAAATATCATTATGACTATCGGATTTAAAATGAGTTGAGTACCTACGAATAAAAATTTGTTAGGATCAGTCCTAACAAATTTTTATTATAACACATACTTAGCATTAATTGAACGAGGATTTCCCAAGGAATTCCTAACTTTTGAAATTAACGTGGTCACCCTAATAGAAAGAGGTGAAGATGAAGGTCTCCCCGTGTGCCATCTCACTCCGCTCGTTTTTTCAAGGCCTGTGTATTATCTTGTTTATCTATGGTAAGTATATCTATGAAAATTACTACTCAACTGACAGACGATGACGGCATGGGCGCACAATATGGCGAATTTTTCGGCCGCATTGGATTTTTACGTAAATACCCGTCTCTCTTTTTGATTATGGATATAGAGGTGAGTTAAAACGAGACGAACATATTTTTATGTGTTTTCATTTTCATATGTCGCGTCCCTTATATACAAATCTCGAATACAGTGCCACCAAAAAGAGTAGAAATTAAAAAGTGGCAACATCGTAGTGTCGTCCCGTTTTTTTAGATTGATTTGAAAGGGACGACACTACGATGTAGCCACTTTTTAATTTCTACTCTTATTGGTGGCACTGTACATATAGATGTCGCTTTCAAATGACTTCTCATAAAATGCTTCAAGGGGGCTGGCTCTCTTTACCTACTTTTACTTACTTTACTATTTGCTACGTGGGATTCCCCTAATATACTGACGTCTACGTCAAAACTAATAAGATGGCGCCCATGCCCATAGAGGCAATCCTCTAGCGAGACGTGTTGATTTTGACGTAGGTGGATATCACTTTTGAGTGATTCCATGGCGATTGTGGCTGTCACAAAAAAGTGATCTCGCAGTGGTCTCGTCAGCTAATGTCAATTATGCCATGTCGAATATGGCTCCAGGACGCTCGCGTAAACTCACGTCCCCATACAAACGTAGTTCAGCTCTCATTTTAAAACGACATGCTTTAGAACCACGAAATTTGGCATGGGCATTGTAGCAGTACAGATCTATGTCGGTAATTCGTTTTCGTTGCAAAAAATTGTAATACAAAGAAAATATAGCAAAAATAAGTTTTGTATGTAAATCTGTATCTGGCTGTATTTTCTTTGTATTACAATTTTTTGCAACGAAAACGAATTACCTACATAGATCTGTACTACTAGAATACCCATGCCAAATTTCGTGGTTCTAAAGCATGTCGTTTTAAAATGAGAGCTAAACTACTTTTGTATGGGAACGCGAGCGTCCTGGCGACTCTTAAGGAGGGGTTTGGATTGACTTTTTTTGGCTAGCCTACAAATACCTGCATATTATACATATGATATACGTATGTTAAGTAGCTTACGTGTAAAGGAACATTTATTTCTTTAAACTTTAATGCACAGTAAAACAAAGTACAAAGGGCGGACTTAATGCCTTTTCTACCAGTCAAACATCAGGACAAACAGATAGAAAATCGAAAGAACGGGTAGGAACATCAGCGTTGCCATTCAGCGAGGGAATGCTGCCAGCATCTTTGGCACGATGCCGCAGGGGCCTTTTTTTAGATGTATTTTAGTTTAGATTAGTTTTAATATATTTTTAATTAGTTTTTAATTTGTAGGTAATATTTCTTTGTTATTTAAGTTCTTGTGTTTTATAGTAGGAACATGTTAGTTATGAAATCTTATAAATCTTACCTAAATCTTATCATAGAATGATCTTCACGTGATCCGCTCTTAAAAAACGGTGTTATCTGTATACTATATAGCTGGACTGTAACGTTCGACTTGATTGTGCATAGCAATAACACCAAAAAGCAACATTACATTGGTCATCAAAAGATCGATCTCCGCAAATTGTGCGTGCATAATCTTAATTTGTATCAATTGTTACACGCGGTAACATTTCAAACGCTTAAAAAGCTCGAGTGAGGCGATAAGGATTGTATGTGGAATACTAATAAACACCAAGCCAGGCCCAAATTTATTGGTCATCACACTCATCACGTTGAAAATTTGTCAAATGCTTTATATGTAATTATAAATATAAAAAATCATCAGCCGGTTGTATCGCGGTGAAAAGACCGCCAGCTAGTCACGTGAACATACGGTACAACGATTTGTCACGAAATTTGTTACAGGCTTACGGTCCATGTGATACAGCCAGGAGTAGTGTTCCATGGGGCAGAGGTCTCCTATTTTTTTGTACTTGACTCTAATTAGCTAGGGATACACGCACAGATGTGTCCGCCGGATTTGTCGCGTGTATGGCGCGAATTGGACAACGGACAGACAGCGGACAGACGTCTGGCGGACACATCCGTGTCCAATTCACGCCATACACGGACGGATCTGTCCGCCGGGCATATCCGTCGGACAAATCTGGCGGACACATCTGTGCGTGTATCCCTAGCTATTAGTTGAAATATTTGACCGCCTTTTTCAGAATGCATCCAAGTCGTCCCATCTCTTTCTTGTAAATATTATGTATATTTTTGTTATGCCTCTGCATTACTAACCAATGTTGTAGATTTTTGCTAAAATATTCTATAAAAAAAACAGTCCAACTCGTTCGAAAATTTAAATCGCCCTGTCTAGCGCCCACAACGAGAATGATACGCTGCGCGTGCGCGCTTTGACAGCCACTTCACCTGAATAATGAGCTTGATAAAGGTAAAGGTTTCGCGGCTATCTTCCTGATGAACCTGACTAACAGACAGACTATGGAGCCGATGGCTTTTAAAACGAAAACTCGAACTTAATGAAACCGCTGAATAATATAATGGGGCATTAACCCACTTTTTTAGGGTTCCGTAGCCAAAATGGCAAAAACGGAACCCTTATAGTTTCGCATTGTCCGTCCGTCCGTCCGTCCGTCCGCGGTCTAGCTCAGTGACCGTTAGCACTAGAAAGCTGAAATTTGGTTTGAATATGTCCATTAACCAAGCCGACAAAACGGTAGAATAAACCCCCCCCCATCTAACTTATGAATCGTTGGTCCTAAAATTTTGAAAAAAATCATGAAAGTGAGGCCTAATGAGTACCTTCAATGAAAACTATATTCAAATAAATCGGTAGAGCCGTTTTTGAGTTATCATTCATAAACCCATACCCCATATATACCCATAGAACGTAAGTAAAAATGATGTAAGCGCCGCCAAATTTCCCGTAAGAAACGACCTTTTGAATTAGGTAATGGTCTCAGTTTACGGAACCCTACACTGAGCATGGCCCGACATGCACTTGGCCGGTTTTTTTTTTTGATTCACAAGGCCTAATGATTTTAAAGTAACTTCAAATTGGATACTTAGTCTAAACTGTTAGACAGTTTTTAGCTGGGAAGATTAATATACAGGGTGTCCCAGAAATCGACGTCAAGCCGTGAATGGATGATAGACCAAGTTATAACAGTTATTCTTCACATGTTCTTCAAAAATTATGGTCACTTTAAAAATTTACTAGAATATTCACGCCCTGGTCTCTTAACTTCTAGTAAATTTTTAAAGTGACCATAATTTTTGAAGGACATGTGATAGATTTTTTTTGTATTTTTCTGATAACTGTTATAACTTGGTCTATCATCCATTCACGGCTTGACGTCGATTTCTGGGACACCCGTATATGTCTTGTATTTCCGACATACACTCGAGGGCAAAAGTTTCGGGTCACTAGCATTTTCTTGAATATCTCAAAAGATATTAATTTAAAAGTTATTCACTTTAAAGATATTCAAGAAAATGTTAATGACCGCAAACTTTTGCTCTCGGGTGTATAATTATGTAAATTTATCTGTGTATAAAACTTAAAACATAATTAAAGCAAATCCTACGTAGTAAGGATTAGTATCAGGTAACAATGTATTAGATTACCTATAGTCTCATAAGTATTTTAATTCCTTAACAGTTTTCCTCATTTAATATTATAGGCCAAGGGTACATTTTTGTATTAAAAGTAACAAACAATTCATCAGTAGATACAGTCAGCTACAGGAGTCCAAATTACTTTAATGATTTTCAGATGATTTTATTTTCTTGGCACTAAAGTTGTGTTATAGTATTTTATACAATCGTGACATAATTAAGAGCTTTTCAGTCGAGTACCGTGTTATAACAATATTGTATGAAAATTCTTTCTACCATCGCTGGCGATGCCACAATATGCGATCATAAACGCTCTATCGAAAAGTATGCGCTAGTAGTTCCGTCTACACACTCTCAATTCAAGTATTACAGTCGGTGAGTATAAAAAGTTAATTTTTCTACTCCTGCATTCTAATTTGCCAATAAAATTACTGACATGTAAATTCAAACTTTATGAATGTAAATTCAAAGCATATATACTTTATGAAGATGACTCAAAAGTCGATTCTTAGGGATATAATGGGTCTGATGCCGGGACGGGCCCCGCACCGGCGCCGCCCTGTAGACGAGGCGGGCGCCGATGCAATCCGCCAGGAGATTGAAGACAATTGTATAGAGGCAGCAGGCCATTCGTCGAACTCAATGCTTAATGGCTTGCCTAGCACTCGTAGAAAAACTATTGTGTGCAACGGTACATAATTATCGGGTCTGTTTTTACAAAATTCGGCTTCGCCTCATTTTGTAACTTCGACCCTCGAATCTTAAAAACCCTTATTATGTAACTGTTGCACAAAATACTATTTGAACATCTCACTCATTTAGCTACTCCTGCTGATAACTGTAGAACTTGCTAATAAATTGTAAAAATCTTTTTAATTACCATTTATTTAATTAAATTGGTTAAGAGTCGCCAGGACGCTCGCGTTCCCATACAAACGTAGTTCAGCTCTCATTTTAAAATAACATGCTTTAGAATCACGAAATTTGGCATGGGCATTCTAGTAGTACAGATCTAGGTCGGACATTTATCTACATGCCCGCACCCGGATTTTCATAATGATATCGAATTTTTGCTTATTATTTGATAATAATAACATCGTTACAGATAACACATTTGCTCTAACTACTAATTTTTACTTTAAGAAGACGTTCGAAATTTGAACGTAATTAAGGTATCGGTTACCGATACTAAAATGTAAACATTAAGATGCAGCCACAGATACTCATATCTAAAATCTAAATATAGGGCGTTTGCTCATCGATCCTGACCATAAAATAGACATATTAGGGTATGGATGGAGATAAAACTATAAACAGTAAAATTATACCTAAAATAACATGCTAACAATTACAAAATAAACTATTAAATAAAAAAATTGCAGCGTATACATATTGGCAGCTCACGTGCCCAGAAGGCTGGCAGCATTGCCCCTTTAGATCGCGATACTGATGCGCTGTGCTGGATGTTACCCAGCCCTTTCGTCATGTGTCAACTCGACTAACCTGCAGCTTCATTCTTTAAAGACCCTGTGAGTGCTTTCCCCCAGGGTCCTAGGGTCTCAACCCCAAATGGCTCAAATACACACATAATACATACATACAATCACGCCTATATCCCAAACGGCGTAGGCAGAGATCACGGATTTCCATTTGCTAGGATCAGTGCAGCAAAACGGCTCTCCGTAAGCCACTTCTCCACCGCTACCGCCCGTCGCTAACCGCTATTTTATAGTTGCATACTTGCGCTGCTTGAGGAGCTCGGCCTAATTGGCAGCCGAGCCAGCCTTTACCACAAGATGGCACAGCGCCAGGGTATCGGCACACGTCACGTGACAAACCAGTGGCTGCCCCATCCATGGACGATCATACCGTCGGGCCTCTTACCATCATCGCGAACGGTTTTTTTTTCTGGAGCAGCCTGTACAGGTCTACCCTGTCGGTGGTATTTTTTTTTAAATATAATTTCAAAGACTAGATTACTAACATGCACTTAGCATTTTAACATCCTGCGCGAGCGCAACCTTTGCTGCATTCTGTGCCACAACCACAAGTGCATCACGAGACTTCCTGCATCCCGGATATGACGCACAGTTCTACCACTGCCTAGGGCACAGTTCGACATTTGTTAGTGGCAGGTCGTGACATGGCTCTGCAAATACAATATAATACACTCTTGACCAAAAAATTCGGATCAGTAACATAAACTTTAATATCTTGAAAATGAATATCTTTAAAATTAATATCTTTTGAGATATTCGAGAAAATGCTAGTGACCCGAAACTTTTGCTCTTGAGTTTACAGTATCGTTTTGCTAAGAATCACCCCTAGATATTGTGTTTGTTTGAGAAACGTCTAAGAGAAAAGCGGCGGCTACTGTTTTTTTTCCACTATTATAAACGAAAAGTACGGTATAGAACCTTCAGGGCGGAAGGCGGCAACAGAGTAGTAAAATTTTGTCTGTTTCATATTTTGCTACATTAATAAAAACAGACATAGTTTTAACTTTCATTTGTTAAACTTTAACACTTACTAATTACCTGATGCCGTAGAATATTCCAAAGAAACTAACAAATATACTCGTATGTACTAAAACCAGTACCTCAGCTTACAAAACGTATAACTTTGAAAGCAC
The DNA here is from genome assembly GCA_911728535.1 of Pammene fasciana. Classification (NCBI taxonomy): domain Eukaryota; kingdom Metazoa; phylum Arthropoda; class Insecta; order Lepidoptera; family Tortricidae; genus Pammene; species Pammene fasciana. The sequence continues at coordinate 16,307,397 of OU452291.1, read as the reverse complement.
ATAAACAAAAACATAATTGAATCAAATAATTTTTACAGCACTTCAAAGACACGCGGTTTCATAACACGAGACCCATCCTTATTATTATAAGCTTCCATGTTATAATCACACATAAACGGAGCAATTTGTACAACCAATATGATTACCCGTATTAAACACACTTCACACCGAATCTCAATTATCTCTTAACAGATTATTGGATCTTATTGCTTTGCAATAAGGTTTAATTTGGTCTAAATAAGTCAGTCTGTCAAAGTATATGGATAGGAGTAGGGTATCTCGTACTCGTAGTCAATGTTACTTACTGTTGCTATTTAAATACAAAAAAATCCGTGAGGCTCCGTTCCGTACTATTTGTGGTTGATAGATAATGCCTTTAGGCATTAAGTCTGCCATTTGTACATAATTTACATTGTATTTTGTGCAATAAAGTTTTAATAAACTACTACTATTATTGTAACTAATACAATTGTAACGCGTTTTTATGCTGAACGTTAGTCGATATTATGTACTATTGTCATGATGAGTGCGATGTGCAATCCGATATTTAACAATCACGCTAAAAACGTGGGTAATTTCTCGCCTTTCCTACCGCTGTCGTCGGTAGACTCGAATGCTTGTTCGCGAAGAGTTACGGATCACAGTCTCCGTCGGTCTTCCAAGGGGAAATTACTATTTACTTAAAAATGTGAATAACCCGGCGGAGTTAACCATTACGATATCTTTAACTCTAGTGCTTTAATGAAACTTATGTAAATCATTGATTTTACAGCAGTATCAGTAACAACCAGTTTAGCCTGGAACGTAATTTTGGAACTATCATTACCAGTAACCACAGTATAGGTACCTTCATCTTATACTACACTTACAAGAGTTACAAGAGCCAATATGTCACTCCTAGCCTAATGTACAAGTATTAGGAAACCCGCTTCGTTTTGTGTCATCTTCTGGTTCTCATGTTTATGTTATAACTTCACGAGCTTAAAATACTTTTTTAAATCACTATAAATACTTATGACAATTAACGCTATTAATTACAGAGGTAAGGTAGTGTAGCGACTATAGCGTAGGTACAGCGCGCTGCAAAATTGCATACCCACATTATGAATGAATTCATTCATAAACTGGGTAAGCAATTCTGCAGCTGATAGTACATATTACTATGTCCGTACAACATCTAATCGTGTATCCAAGCTGCGCGCCCATGTAAGGTAAAATCCACAATTCCACGGACTGATTTGACAGCTCCTGGCATACAAAGCGATTGTCAAATGTATGAAAAGAGCTGTCAAATCAGTCCACGGATTTATGAATTCTACCTTAATGAAGAATTAGTCTCGAAACATGTGTAACCCCTGTTTGAGTTAGATATCCGTTAGTCCACGTGCTGTTTGTAGGGAGTAGCTATCTCCTTATAAAAAGCCTAACCTCACCGTACAACGTCCAGCTCTTGGAGCGACTTCGACATTGGCAAAATTGTCCCAATATTGTGGACAGAATGCCATATTTTAAAAATTGAATTGAATTGAATTCTACCTTAGTTACACTACTCGTTTAACTCTGATAGCCCGAAGCATCACTTACAAACGCGTGTGAATCTTTGATGGCTTGGACACTAATTACACGTTTTTTGTAGGCTACCATTATTTTTGGCAGTTAGTTAAAATGTCAGGGTAGCTAATATGGTGCGTGTGTTACAAGATTGACAGCGGTAAAAACTTACGTGTTTTGTAAACCAGGATGTCTCAATTACTGACGCCATAATATTTTGGCCTATTAATGTTATCCGGGTTATATGACCCGTTTGTTTTTGGTAATTACTTTTAAAAAAAATCTACATGTCTTGGACTATAGCCCGATCCCTCTCGTATACAGAGTGTTTCCTGTAATACGAGCAATAAATTAAATCGTAGATTCTACTTCTCAAACAACAAAACAAACAAAAAAAGATTTTTATGTTTTTTTGTTCTTCTGGTAATTTCAGTAAGTATTGTTTTTATCTAAGATATGGAGTTGATGGAGTTTGTCCGGAAAGTTCGTGGTTTATATGAGAACTCATACACTAAGACACTTCTCTTTCCAGAAGGACAAGGTATTGTAGGTATTACTTTGATTCTAAGACTAAGATAGTAACTTTTTCAATGTATATGGCCTATTACTATTTTTACCAACTTAGTATACTATTTAAAATTTAGGGCCTATAATGTTACTATGTTTCATTTTGTTAACGAATTTATTGGGACAACCATTAAAGATAAAGGAAAATAGGTTTAAGAAGTCAATAAAAATGATATTCGCTTTCAAAAATTGCATAATTTATTTCATTTCTATCTATCACACAGTGATAACATTAAACTTACTATGTACAACATTAAACTACGTACAGAGTAACTTTTTTTATTCATTTTCTAATGCCGCGTTCATATTATATTATTGAGCTACCGTCCTTTGGTTATGTTATTTAGTATTTGTATCCCTCCTCTGGGCTGAAGCTGGGTGGTTGTCGGGGTCCTCCGAAGGTTTCCTGGTTGGAAGGCCTCTGTGGTTGCTGACTGGACTGACCCTGACCTCTGGGTCCCTGGGAACCAGGGAAACCTTGAGGTCCTTGGGCTGGGCGGGAGCCGGGGAAAGCGCTCTGCCCTTGGGAACCAGGGAATCTAGTCTGGCTTTGAACACCAGGGAATCCAGGTTGACCTTGAGGTCCTTGGGCTGGGCGAGATCCGGGGAACGTGCTCTGACCTTTGGAACCAGGGAACCCAGTCTGGCTTTGAGCACCAGGGAATCCAGGTTGACCTTGAGGGCTTGAGCCAGGGAAAGCAGCTTGAGGTCTTGAACCACTAGGGCCTTGAGGTCTGGATTGACTGCCAGAGCCAAAACCATTTTGAGGTCGGTTGTATTCATAACCGTCTTGTTGAGCACTGTTGCCCTGACCTCTCTGGGGACCTTGAGGACCTTTCTGAGCTTGGAAACCTTGCGGTTGCTGGTTGGTGGGACGGTTCTGGCCAAAGTTGGATGGTCCACTCTGAGAGCCAGATCCGAATTGGTTCTGGTTGAACTGGGAACCCTGACCAGGCTGGTTTCGGGGACCTTGAGGGCCTTGGTTGAACGACTGAGGAGCGGAACCGGCAGGGCTACCAGGCTGACGTTGCTGGTTCGGTTCGGGAGCGAGGTATTGTCTCTGGTTTGAAGCTGGGCCGGAGCTCGGCTGGCTTTGTCCAGGGAAAGGTCTCGCTTGGGGACCAGCTGGCTTATTCTGGCCTGGGAGAGGCCTTCCCTGATTCTGAGCGCCTGAAGGCTTGAAGGGTCCTGATGGGATAGCGTTGGCGTTTCCATTAGGTTGACGACCTTGGGTCTGGGGCCTGGAGTAATCATATCCAGCCTGACCACCCTGACCGCCTTGAGTGCGTTGACCGGAGAATCCTTGGTTGCCATTGAATGCCGACTGAGCTCCTTGGTTGGAACCTTGGCTACCCTGGTTGAAGCCCTGAGATTCCTGAGGTCCAGATGGCCGTCCGGCAGGGCCGAAAGTTCCAGAAGGTTGTTGAGCAGAACCAGCAGAGCCGGAAGGACCGAAGCCGTTGGAGCCGCTGTACTGCTGACCTTGGTTGAAGGGAGCGTTGTACTGAGGAGCGACAGGAGCATTATCTTCTTCCGGGTTGTAGGCACCTAAAAAAAGAAAATTGGGTATGGCAGTACAAATTTGACATCAGAAAGAAAGCTAACCTCATCTTTTACTAATTATAATCGGGCCAGTATCTTCATACTTAAGTGTGTTACATGTATACGTAAGGAAATTGTTTGTCTTGTTTGGATAGAAAGAGGCAAATTCTAAATCGAAAATTTCGACATATAATATGTATTGGGTACCTAATCTTAGTGAATGTCGCGAATTTAAAATGCGTTCTTAAAGTCTGTGCGGAAAAAGTAGGGTCGTGGCAGATATAAAAACTAATGAATTAAAGGATACTTTTCCTACATCAAACTTACATAAGTAAGGTATATAATCGAGCGACAGAGAGAGAATAACGAAATTTCTATTATCAATGACTTAGCAGGTAATTAACATCTCATTTTATGTTATAGGCAAGCATACACAAAGCCAAAGATAATTTAGAAGAGCACTTTATGAGGTCTACCAAATTAGCATGTGCAATATCAATGCATTATCTTATAATACAAGTCATTAAAAGCTTTGGACAATACACTTCAATCAAACTTCGCTTGCTTATTACAAAAGCTACAAGTTAAGTTACTTTTTGCTTAATTTAGTACACATAGGTTGAAATTTTAATTACCAGTCATATTTTGTGAGGTAATTAGACAAACCATACATACATGTATACTGCCAAATCCCAAAAATATTTTTGGTTTCCCCATAGAAAACGACGACATAGAATCGGTCGAAATGTATGAAACAGTCAAAATGTTTTTCGCGATTTCGGAGTCAGTCCGATAATAAAAGTTGTTCAGTATAGCGGATAGCCTACCGAATCAAATCGCTCAATGTGACTGCTGATTTTTGCACCCTGTATTTTATATTAAGTAAATTTTCAAATTGTTATTGATTTTATGGCCATAACAGTGAATTTTGATAGTTATCCACAGCTATGAGAATATACTCATTAGAAATAATAGCTCCGGTACATGACAAAACAGATGGCAAATTACTATGTTACTGATGTTGCGAATAGCATTTTGTAATAGGAATCGTGACTGTACTTCGCGAAAATCTTTGCATTTTACTATTACTCAGGAAGTCACACAATTCGTGAGCTTAACATAATTTTAAAGATTTTAATGAAGTTAACGAAAATTGGGTGCAGCTTAGATTCGCAGTAATGAGGGTTACCGGGAATCCAGGTGGCGGCACTGTGACAGGAGGTTTGACAGCAGCTGTCAAAATTCACCAATCAAAAAAATGTGATTAAACATGATTGGTGGATTATGAGTTATGACAGATGGACCTCTCGTCACGGTTCTGCCACCTAGTGAAAAAATCTATTAAAAAACAATTATTTTGGAATGGTGTATAAACTCCTAAATGAAAAATGTTTAGTTGAAGGAATTGCATTTACTTTTATATAATTTTAATTCGTACTCTTTCTTTGCAATTGTCTTCCTTAATTAAAAGTAATATGATAGGCACGTTTGTAATTTAATCTTCACGATTTTTTTAATAACGATCTAAAATTATTTATAATGATTAGATTCATTAATACGAATCACGCGAACAGCCAAATATATTTTTTTTTTACTGTTTATATGTTATCGAAAATAGCGCGGAGGCAAAACTCTTTATTTATTTTATTACTTCAAGGAAATTGTGTACACTGTGTTAAATTAATATTCTACTATTTTAAGCTAACATGGTCAACATTACAACCACAGTAAAAATGGGATATTTACCATGTACCTATATTTGTACGTAAGATACCGATATTTCGGCACAGTGACGATGAAGCATGCAACTGTGCCGAAATATCGGGAACTCACAACTTACAAATATAGTAGTTAGGGAGGCGAGGTAGCTAAATGGCGTAATTCAACGGCGCCGTCGAGACCTATCAAAATCGAAAGATAAAATAATTTCGAAAAGAAAAGCTCGTATGGCAAAAACCATTTTAGCGGTGGGTTTGGCGTGTACGGTTTTTCAAAAATGTTAAAAAAAACAGTTACTTGGGCATTCTCGAGCGCGTCAGATATTCATACTACGTATGCCCCGAGTGCCTCTGATAACAACGGTATACTAATCTGCCGGTTTGCGTGGTGGGGGTAGGCATATAAAGTAGTCAAAAATGCAAAAAAAAAAAAATTACTCGAGCGCGTCAGATTTTCGGAAGGGGTGTTAAGTAGGCCCCAAGGAAGCTCCCTTTAAAAAAACTGACGATTTCGGCGTGACGATAAGTTACGATGAATTTTTGAAAATGCAAAAAAAAAAGTTTTTTAGAAATACTCGAGCGCGTCAGATTTTCATAGGGGAGGTTTATCTCGGTATCCTGAAAGCATATTTTTTTAATCTGACAAAAATGTTGGTGGGTTCTCTTAATCTGACCGAAAAAGGTTTAACTTTCAAGTCAAAAAGTTTTAACTTTGGACTAAAATGTAAAGACACCTTTTTTGTGTAAAATAAAATTACCTTTTTTGTTTATTTAAACTTTTTTTTGTAAAATGTATCGTTCGCGACTTATATGCCGTAACGCGTTCTTAGGAAGACGAAATGGCTCCTCCACACTTCCGGTCATGCGGAAACCGGCAGATTTTGTATTTTTAGTAAGTTTTAGATTATATTCTTCAAAACAAAATAAAAAAAAATCGCGCTCGAGAATGCCGGATTAACGTTTTTTTTTTACAAGTTCGCGACCCTATAACTCGGCGGCGTCAAGGACTTATCGTCAGATTAGTTAAATTTAGTCTTTAAACACTAAAATCAACCCCCAATATCTTAAACTGACGCGCTGGAGTATTTCAGACTATCCATTTTTTTTACTAATCTGATCGTCTATCCTAGGCGCGCGTCACTACATATAGAGCTAAATACTTTACAAGGTTGTTCTATTAGGTCTAAGGTATCTCTCATATCTTAAACTCGATTAATAACTCTTATCCACGCTCGAGTATTGCCGAAAATTCCCCTATTCGCCTCCCTAACTATAGGTACATGGTGAATATCCCGTTTTCACAGTAGTTGTAATTCTACTATTTAGTCTATTTATTAGTGCGAACAGATATTGGAATTCGCTCCCATCACCTAAAGTTAATGACTAGATTTTAACAGAATTATTGAATTATTAAGTATCTTTAATGTATTTGTAGTACTGTTTTGAAAAAATAAGTCCCGCCGAGTTTCTTGCCGGTAATAAGTAATACTTCTCGGGTCAGAGGTGTAGGGTTAGAACCGGTGGTAGTTTCTTTTCTCTCTGACGTTCATAAGTGCATTGTAATGTGCCTAAATTGAAGAATAAATATCTTTTATCTTTTTTTTTTTTTTTTATCTTTTTTAAGTATAGCTTAGACTCCTCAGTTTGATCTTTGTCTTTACTTCCCAGCAGTAAAAGACATCAGTCAACAATTATTAAAATAAAGCTATATGTCTTACCTTCTTGAGTTCCAGCAGCCGCGGCCCTCGCGTTCTCCTCAAGAGACTTCAGAATCTCATCAGGAATGGGGGGAGGTGTCGGCAGATGGTCTCCCTGGGGCAAGTAACCGTTCTCATCAGCGGTGTACGTGATCTTGTAGAACTGGCCGTCGTCACCAGTGTATGAATAACCTCCCTGAGCCTGAACACCATTGGTAGCTACTCCTGACTCCTCAGCGGAAATCCCGTTCGAAGTCTCGAAGTTGTAAGAGAAGGTTTCACCATCATTCTGGTTGTCGTAACGAAGAATTTCTGCGTTCCTGTCAGCGGCGGCTTGGGGACGCTCAGGCTGCTGAGGTCCGTTTTGAGCAAATCCAAGCTGGGAAGAAGGAGGCTGAACGCCTGTGCCAACAGGCTGGTAAGTCTGAGGTCCTTGTCCAGAAGGGCGACCGAAACCACCAGCGTTGCTGCCAAATCCGGATCCTGAAGGCTGGTTAGTTCCAGGACGTCCGAAACCAGGTGATCCACTATTGCTTAATCCAGAAGGCCCTGAAGGCTGGTTAGATCCAGGACGTCCAAATCCAGAGGCAGCATTGCCAAATCCAGATCCACTAGGCTGGTTAGGTTGCGATTGAGATCCTTGGAATCCTGGAGCTTGCTGCCCAAAGCTCTGTCCAGGAGCGCTCAAAGATCCTGGGCTTCCTCCGGCAGTCGCAGCACCAGGCGGCGGCAGATAAGTCCTATCCAACTTATCAGCATAGCCAAAGGCTATAAGGGATAGAATTATAACCTGAAAACAGACAAAACAATTTTCTTCGAGAAAGGTCAAAGAATAGGGGTCAAGATTAAAGCGTAATTTGTATAAATTACAATAAATATAGACCAATTACGGAAATTGAAACTTGTAGTGAATTTAGAGAAATAAATGGTTTAAATTACCAGCTTCATGTCTAAGCTGTGTCGGCGGATTGAATGTGCTCGTCTGGGGGAGCTCATCCTATTTATATGGAGTTAAGTCGTTCACATCAAGTTACTTAAAACCGTACTCACGGTCCTAACCTTTGACTGGCGAAGATTCCTACTTAAGAGTGCCTTCGACTTTAAAATAGTTTGTGTGTTTAGTATTAAAAATGCTTTAATTACTGGATATGAAGCTGTAATTACAGTTTATTTATTAATATAGCAAAAAATTGTGAAAGGTATATTTTAAAGTATAATATATGTAGCATTGAAAAGTACCTATGTAATATTAGAATATTAGCATATTTTTAAGTAGTTTTAGTTTGTGTAGTAATTGTACCTTTTTTTACTTGAAGAAGTATTTAATAAATCCTATGTAGGTATTTTTATTAAAGTAAAAGTTTATAAAAGTTGCATAATATTAACTTTATAAGTCAAGGCATAATTTTCTGCCACTTGTTGTTTATTTACAGTTCATTTAGGATGAAAATACCGTGCTAGCTTTTAACTCGTAGTCCAGTACTTATTCAACTTATTTTCTTTCGCATATTAAAATATTCCCTTGAAGATATTATTTTTATACTCTTTCAACTGTACCTAGATTAAGACCTATTAAATTTTACTTAATAAACAACTGTATTAGATTTTACTAAATTTACCATTTTTGATTTATCAGAAGACAATCAGAAATAAGAGTTAGGTGTAGATATACCATATGTAACGTTTTTTCTTAATTTGCCTCAAAATGTAGATATTTACTCGTATTTGTACTATCATCTGGTCCTTTTACCGAAAGAACAATAAGCTAGTTAACAAAAACTGACGTCTAAAATTACTACTAATAAGAAAAATAATAAATAGTTATAAGTTCTAAGACCTTCCCAGCGATATTAATCCAATAGTTATTTTAAATTTTTGTTTATAAATATCACGAATATACAAAAAATATAAATATTTTCACATCGCATTCGCCCCCTTAACAGATGTCTGTGTACGTCATTACAAAACCCCCCGATCAATATTGCTCATGTAGACTAATTATTTCAAAATATAATTTAAAAAAAGTTTCATATCGCGTGCGTCCCCTTAACAGTTACCTGTGTGTGTGGTTACAAAACCCCCCGATCGATATTACTCCGATAGACTAATTATTTGCGCCCGCGCTTGTGTGCAGAGTTTCATTTGTGTGCGTGTGCGTGTGTATATGCGAGCTTTTTTGTGCTTTGACCAGGGCCTGGATTCGGCGATAAGCAATCTAATTCAAATCTAATGTGATAACTGCGTAAAAACTGTAAAAAGTGCGTAGATTGAATAGTGCAAGATTAAATCAATTCAATTTAGATTTAATCTAATTACGCTAAAGCCCATTTTTGTAAAAACGGCCAATTAGACCAGACTAGTGTGTCCTAAAGTCCTAAACTAACCTTCATCCTAGCGTTTATCCCGGTTTTGGGGTTCGCTTGACAGCCTAATCCCATGAATTGGCGTAGACACTAGTTTTTACGAAAGCGACTGCCATCTGACCTTCCAACCCAGAGGGTAGACTAGGCCTTTGGGATTAGATCCGGTTTCCTTACGATGTTTTCCTTCACCGAAAAGCGACTGGTAAATATCAAATGATTTTCCGTACATAAGTTCCGAAAAACTCAGTGGTCCGAGCCGGGGTTTGAACCCGAGACCTCCGGATTGAAAGTCGGACGTCTTACCGCAAGGCTACCAGCGCTTCTCCTAAAGTCCTAAACTAACCAATGCGGTTTAAATTATGTAGGTAATATCAAAGCATTATTTTCTCGTTCGAAAGTGTCATATCGAGATGATAAATCCAATTCTACATTCACGGAAAAAAATCTTCATCGATTACAAATCCTTTTGGTCAAGACAAAATTGTTTCGTATATATGTGAAAAAAAATTGCCTGGAAAGTGGCCTTTATTCAAGTAAAATATATCTTGCGCTAAAGATATATAATTAGTCCAATACAATATTTACTTATGATTAAACAATAATATTCTTGCATTGGTATTCTTGGCTGAAGATATCTTTTATTTCCGTGTTGTTATTTAGTCTGTCTCACTCGTATTGAATTTAAACTTTCATGAGACATATTAACACTATTATCTAAACACAAGTGAGTACAGCCGCATGCAGTGATAATAGTGTCTCACTCGTATAGTTAAATTCAAAAAAACTGGCGCGAATCTCCACGAAAAAACGAAATAAGTCCCATTACAGCTTTTAGGCCGACCTAAATAATTATTTAGTGATACATACTTATACCTTCTAATCAACATACAATCGACCCAATTCAAATCCTTCATGCTTCAGAATTGACCCACTGCAAAATTAAGCAGCGGGTCAGGTCAAACATTATCAAATTTTTAATGCACAGTGGGGCAAAATATCGTGCGTGCCAAAAAAATTGGCCATGTTGACAAGTGCAAGGACACGACGTGTAGTCGCCGTCTTAAATTTGTTTACACTTTTGCACCTTACTCGTTTGTAATAAGGCACAAAATTGTAACCATATTTTTGGCGTAGACGTACGTGCAATTTAAGAGCATGTTATGCAAAAATGCGAACTGTTTTTGATAGTTTTAATTTAGGGGTTAGTTGAGTACTGTGGGGTCAAGTCACTTGTTAACCTGTTGTGAAGGCTGTGGGCTTTTAATTGAATAATTTGCCTGTTAGTTTATCATGTGTGTTATGAGTTCTTAGTTCAACATTTGAACTGATTTTAGCAACTTAGTATATACTCTGTCCTAATTCGAGTCCTAAAATGTAAACTTACTTATTTTTCGCTTGCATTTCTGTGATAAATAGGTATATCGGATTACAGTGGTGTACAAAACGAGGTATCACTATGTTTTCTTCCGGCATACATAGAAAAAAAGATCAAATATCAAGGCCAAAAAGTGCATGTTTAGATATTTTTGAGTACCCTGGCCGCTCCGATGTTTATGATGGCGACTGTACAGTCAGCATCAATAATATGTATGCGAATTTGAGTCTTATCCCACAGACATAAGTGCGGAAATGTTTACATATTTTTTATGCTGACTGTACAATAGAAAATAGCAGCTTTTACAGCTTTAAACGACATTTCTGCAAAAAAACTGATTTATAAATTTTTAGGTAAGTAAGTGATATTTGCCGGCCACGGGCGCTACGGCAAATCTCACTTCACACCCAGGAGAAGCCGTAAATTTGGGCGGTAATAAAGAAGGCCTCAGATCGCTTGTTCTGTGATCTGAGCCGTTCTTTTTTTTACCGCCCTAGGTGCGTAATGTATCATCATTGTGTAAATATTATTACAGATGAGATGACTGTACAATACTCTAATAGGTTAATAGTTCACCTTTGTTATGCTATCATCTGCGTTGATCCGCGGGGCAATGGCGTAACTGACAGCGGCGGTCAGCCAATCACGGTGGTCCATTTTACCCGATTACCGCTATGTCAAAAGAAAGGTTATGGATATGGTACTGCCCTTTATAAGAGCCGAAGTACAGTCGCCATCAGATATATCGGAGCGGCCAAGGTGGTCACAAATATCTGAACAACGCCTCTTGTCAAGGCGATAAAGTGCTTGTTTAGATATTTTTAGTACCCTGGCCGCTTCGATATATTTGATGACGACTGTACTGACTGATTGGAGAGTTCCCTAGTTGGTTTGAATGTGTAATTTATTCTGTGGGAATAAAATGTGGCAGTCCAGGGAAAAAGGTCCCACTTTGTCGGTATTCATTATTTATCGTAGTTAGTATTAGTAGTGTATTCAGCATGTATTCGGCGTACATATGTACAGTCAGCAGCAGAAGTAGCTAAGCGGGAGGGGTGTTCAAAATGACCTACACACGCTCTTATTCTCTTAACAATAAAGTCGTGTCCAGCTCATTTTGAACACCCTACCCGCTTAGCTACTTCTGCGGCTGACGGTACCTACTTTGTATTTTCATTTATTATGATTGTATTTTGTATTAAGCGTTGGTAGCCTGACGGTAATGACGTCTGACTTTCAATCCGAAGGTCCCGGGTTCAAACCCCGGCTCGTACCAATGAGTTTTTCGGAACTTATGTACGAAATATAATTTGATATTTACCAATCGCTATACGGTGAAGGAAAACATCGTGAGGAAACCTGCATACATCCGCGGAGAAATTCAAAGGTGTATGTGAAGTTCCCAACCCGCTTTGGGCCAGCGTGGGGACTATAGCCTGATCCCTCTCGTGCATGAGAGGAGGCCTGTGCCCAGCAGTGGGACGTATAGAGGCTAACATATTATTTTGTATTAGCTAGGGATACACGCACAAATGTGTCCGCCGGATTTGTCCGACGGATATGCCCGGCGGATAGATCCGCCCGTGTATGGCGCGAATTGGACACGGATTTGTCTGCGGACACATCTGAATTAGACGGATCCGTCTACCGGGCATGTCCACCGGACACATCTGTGTGTGTATGTGTGTGCTCTAGCTATTCTGACTGGTATATTCTCGAGTTAATAGTTGAGGTAAGTAGTATGTGTCAACCGCATGAGAAATCACTAATTGTTCTCGATGAATTTAACTCAATCCTACGCCTATTAATTAATCGGGACAAGATTTACAACAGTGCGTGCTATGAGACAATTAGCATTACCATCATCATCATCTCAGCCATAAGACGTCCACTGCTGAACATAGGCCTCCCCTTAAGGGTGGGGTTTGCCATACGCGCCACGCTTGGCAGCCGGGTTGGCGCGCGCAGTTTTTTGTTTATTGTTTGTAGGATTTCGGAAGATGCTGCTGCCCATCTCCCGGTATATTCCCTTAGCAGACTCCTACTGCAACCACGGGACGATATGGCATTATGAACTCCTAATTTACTTACCTAAATTTATTTACATCTTGCAACCTAAATTGTCAGGCACTGAGCAATTTCAGAAAAAAAACTCCCACGAACACTCGAGCTGTGGAATGAGCTCCCTTTTTTATACCACGACGGTGGCAAACAAGCATACGACCCGCTTCATAGTAAGCAGTTACGGTAGCCTATGGACGCCTGTAACTACAGATTATTCTTATGCACATTGCCGACTTATAAATTTAAGAAACTATATACACTCCTTTTTTAATGAATTTCATAATGTAGCCCCCTGAGAAAATCTCACCTAGTGCCGAGCTTTTCTCTACCTATATGTATAGTATGTATATGTTTTAATGGCGGAAACTCCTAGGAAGGGCGTCTATAGGCTACGGCAAACGCCTACCATCAGACGGATTGTATGTTTGCTGCCCACCGTTGTGATTTAAAAAAGGGCAACTAGGAAGCGAGCGCCTACTGACCGCTAAGAACAATCATGTCCAGTTCAACACATTTGCCGCTTACCGTTTGCCTGTGTGCTACTTATAATTCTAAGATCAATATGTTTACGTTCGCGAATATTTTCGTTTAAGGTGTTGTGTCGTTTTCAAGTAAAAGGTGTATCGATGCCGGTCGCCAATAACGCGTTACTGCCATAAAAATAATTTAAGAAATGAACTGTATTAATAACCGTCAATGATAGTACCTTTTATTGAAAACGCCATTTGTTTAACCAGCAGCGAATAAATCTTAATAATAAACAACTAAATAACGAATTTATTATACAGGGTGTAACAAAAATACTGGTGATCCGATTAAGGGCATTATTGGTATCGTATTGCGAGTAAGAAAAAGTAAAAAAAAAACCTTTTTTGGACGCGAAAAAAATTTTTTTTTTTGTATGGGACACGTCGTCCCGGCCGGCCAACCCTCCATACAAAACCGAAACTTTTTTCGCGAAAAAAAAATTGATTCATAGTTTTTCATAATAAGAATGCGATACCAATTATGCCCTTAAAAGGATCACCCGTATTTTTGTTCCACCTTGTATGTCTTCTAATTGTCATGTAATTTATGTACCTATTTAACACAAGAGACAGAGTGATACAAAGATCTAAAGAGTGACCATGGCTTTATAAATACTAGAGCGATCGTATTAGGGGTCCGTTTTTAGGGTTCCGTAGCCAAAATGGCAAAAACGGAACCCTTATAGTTTCGCCATGTCCGTCCGTCCGTCCGTCCGTCCGCGGTCTAGCTCAGTGACCGTTAGCACTAGAAAGCTGAAATTTGGTTTGAATATGTGCATTAACCAAGCCGACAAAACGGTAAAATAAAAACGCAAAAAATATATTTTGTTAGGGTACCTCCCGTACACCTGAAGTGGGGGGCGAATGTTCTTTTCGTTCCAACCAAGTTGTGTGGGGTATCGTTGGATAGGTATTTTAAAAAGAATTAGGGTCTTCTAAAACAGTTTTTAGATAAAACTAATACTTTCGGAAATAATAGCTCCGAAAGTTTAAAACAGGGCGTCCCCCCCCCCCCCATCTAACTTTTGAATCGTGTCGGTCCTAAAATTTTGAAAAAAATCATGAAACTGAGGCCTAATAAGTACCTTCAATGAAAACTATATTGAAATAAATCGGTTGAGCCGTTTTTGAGTTATCATTCAAAAACCCATAGTGAAAGGACGTAAGTAAAAATGACGCCAATGAGCCAAATTTCCCGTAAGAAACGACCTTTTGAATTAATGGTGTCAGTTTATTTTCTATTGTACCGAACCTTGTAAATCGTTTAAACAAACAGTCCTCCACGAAACACCATAAATTTCAATTTTATTATCAGAAACTACATGTCAATCATCATTCATCATCATCATCATCATCATTCTCTCCACGCCGTATCCGGCGACAGCGACTCCGTCAATTATTTCTTGCAGGATTATGGAAGACTCGGGTATGACTTGCAAAGCCAAACTTTGTCTTGAAGACGCGGTCACACAAAGCGCAGTGTAGTTGGCCAGCTGGGTTGTATGTGTATATGTACGTGGGCTTAGGACGAGTCTTTCTTATATGCCGTCTGGCATCCAGGTCTCTCAAACGCTGATGCTCATATGCCAATATTGTAGTACCGGCCAATATAATCAGTAATCACCTTTGTGTTTTTTTGTATGAGCATGTATAGAGTAAACATAGGTTACTTAGTAGATTACGTATTTTACTAGTCATTTTACACAAATCGCTGATAATATATATTATTGGCCGGTACTGTATTATAGAAGTAACTATATCATATTTACCTATTACCCTTGACCATCGCATCTGTCTTCATTACATTGAAAAACTTGAGATAATTTAGACTAGAACCCATTAAAATATCTTAATTGCAAGCGTTTTAAACTCTTAATTACTACATCAGTTTATCATCTTAATGTATTAATAGCTGGATTTATCAATGACGATATTATTTATTGCTGCATTTGCGGATTTCCAGTAGTCATTTTAATTTATATTTGACTTTAATTTGATGGCAAGTTCGTGAGAATCTTAGAAGTTGAAATATCATTTACCTAGGTTTACAATTTTAGGTCATTATCATTAACAAACCGTTATATCTCGTCCTTATTATTTTTGAAATATAAAAATTGGAATAATTTTTATAGCGTTTCACAAAATCAAAAGCTGCCTTCAAAATTGTATAATACCTAGCAGTCTTTGTTATCCTATTTCCGGATAGTTAATTATTCAGTTGCCTAAGGACCGTAATACCGTAAAGTTCTATCCAAAACAATTATTATACAAAGTCACATATCTTTAATATTCAGGCTATATTTCAGTATTTATTTAGGTCCGTACCATGTGATGAATTGAATAGAGTTTGAGTTAAGTTTATTTTTGATATTGGTCGAATCGCCGAACAAAATGTATGGAACCGGGTTCTGATACGTTAGTGATACGGTATTAGACGTAGACGGTACAACACGTTTTTATGGGACTATCCAATTTATTAGGTACATAAAAAAAACTTATGTACTTAAACAAATTAAAAGTAACTTAAGAATACTAAAAATAAAAGCGGAATATATGATTTTAAGCTAACATGGTCATTAACATTACAAAAACTATTACAAAAAAATAAAAATAAATAAAAATAAAATAAAAAATTTAAAAAAAACTCACCCCGGACCCTGTGGCATAGTACCAATTGTACTGAGAACGCTGGCAGCATTTTCTCGCTGAACTGCAATACTAATGCGTTGAGCGAGGAAGCTGTCAGCTTGTTTGTCCCCTGTGACTTCAACCAGCCGTTTGACTAGCTGTCAGTACAGCCTTTGTGCTGATGGACCTCATGGACCGAGGGTCTCCACGCCAAAAGCAACTAAATTGTAAAATTATAATATCCTAAGGTTTATACAGTTGTCAAGCTAATATTATTCTGTTCGTACTAGAAAGTTTAAATATTAAAACACGTTGCTCAACTGCATCTAACGATCTTGGTTTGTTTATTTAAGCACGAGACCTATCACTCGTGCATAAAATCATAAAGCGTTACATTAGTTATATTAAGTATGTGCTAATTGTCGGCAAAGGGGCCAAGTTAAATTTACGATGCTAATATCAATTTAACTGGCCAGCTGAAATATTGACCAATATGGTTTTGAACAGTCGTTAAAAACCATATTTGTCAATATTCAGCTACCAGCAATTATCTTCCTACACGAAGATTACTAAATTAATAAATAGTTTTGAATTTATTTACATTATCGCAAGATAATGGCAAAATTTTCTTTTGCAGAAAATTTAGCTTTTTTTTAAATTACAATATGCAAATAGCAGGGGGCCTATAGACATGATGGCAATCTTAACGTAACGACGACGCCGAAACGCAAAACGAAAGACAATAATGTATGAACACTTTTCGTTCACATCTTGTCATTCCCTTCCCGTATCAGATTCTTTTTTATACCACGACCGTGGCAAACAAGCATACAACCCACCTGATGGTAAGCAGCTACCGTATCCTATGGACGCCTGCAACTCCACTACTCTGCGTTTCTCGATTGGCGTTTTGTTCTTACTATTGACAAAATTAACGATTATTTCGAGGACAAGATGTCTCTTGTCTACGCTCCTTGTACTCTAAGCAGTCGATAAATCAAAGGGTTTATTGAGACATGAAACATCTAATCTAAGGTGTAAACAAATCGTCTAATTCCCAAGGAAGATACCTACGTTTATGAGTGTGATTCTTCTTCATCAGCGTGTGTTCGCCCACCGTTGGGCATACGCCTCTCCAATCTCTCTCCATTTAGAGCGGTTATTGGCTTCCCTCATCCAGACTGGTCCTGCGGTCTTCCTTATGTCATCTGACCATCGGGCGGGTGGTTTGCCTACACTTCTACTGTCTAGCCGGGGTCTCCACTCTAAAACGCACTTGCTCCACCGTTCGTCGTGACGTCGGCACACATGCCCGGCCCAGGCCCATTTTAGCCTGGCGACCCTATGACCCACGTCGACCACTTTCGTGCGTTTTCGGATGACTTCGTTCCGGATTCGATCACGTAGTGTTATGCCTAGCATTGTTCGCTCCATGCAGCGCTGCGTCACTTTGAGTTCGTGGATCATCCCAGCAGTCAGTGCCCATGTCTCACAAGCGTATGTCATGGCCGGCAGTACACACTGATTGAAAACTTTTGTTTTGAGTGACTGGGGGATTTTGGACTTCAACACGCAGCTCAACTTCCCGAAAGCTGCCCATCCTAACTGTTTCCTTCGCCTTATCTCTGCCATCATCGAGTCCCGACCGAGCTTTATGACCTGCCCTAGGTACGTGTACTCCTGCACTTGCTCCAGCGGCTGTCCATCCAATGAAATGGGGTTCGGTGTGAGATCGGCCGTCGCCATAACCTTTGTCTTGTCCATATTCATCTTAAGACCCGTTCGCAGGGACGCGTGATATAGTTGCTCCAGCATATGTTGCAAATCTTCAGCACATTCAGCAATTATCACTATATCGTCAGCGTAGCGCAGATGATTCAGGTACACACCGTCTACTTTAATTCCCTTGCCACTCCAGTCCAATGTCTTAAATATATCCTCCATAGCGTTGGTGAACAGCTTGGGGGATATAACGTCTCCTTGTCGGACTCCTCTTTGGATTGGTATGGGATCAGTTGGCCCTTTCAGTTGTACGGTCATCGTTGCCTCCTTGTACAGGCTCTTCAGGATCTGTATATAGCGGTAGTCTATGTGACATCGATGAAGCGATTCGGTGACTGCCCAGTGTTCGATGGAGTCGAAAGCTTTTTCATAATCGACGTAGGCTAGATAGAGAGGCCTGTTGTATTCTTCGGACTTTTGGATAACCTGCCGAAGTGTGAAAATATGGTCGATCGTTCCAAAGCCCTTCCTAAATCCTGCCTGTTCCCTGGGCTGATGTTCATCCAGTCTTTGTGTCAGACGTGTAGTCAGGATTTTGGAGAACACTTTGTACACCTGGCTTAAGAGTGAGATGGGTCGATAATTTTTTAGTAATGTCTTATCGCCTTTTTTATGGAAAAGTACAACAATGCTGTTTGTCCAATCCTTAGGAACTTCACCAGTGAACAGGATGAGTGTGATTACGTGAAGCCATTACCCTAATGTCTGCTTTTAGCAATCGCTCAATAAAACCGAACCGAACATCGTACCTTGAGGGACTCACATAATAAACTGACAGTAGCTGAGCCCTATTACAAGATTGGAAGGTCTATATTTGGTTAAAGTATGTTATTATTGGTACCTCGAGGGATTAGGAGTCGTGAGATGTTATTATTTATCGACATACCTCCCTTTTGGTAAGCTTTCCTAATGTGGCAAATGTCAAAGTTATGGAGTTTATGATAGATATATGATAATTCTTTTGACCATCCTTTCCTTTCATCAAGCTTTTTGCCAAGGCTCAATTGAGCCTAGGGTCCAATCGGTAACAGTAGGCAGTAGGCACTAGTTTTTTTACGAAAGCGACTGCTAACTCAAATGGCAAAATATTAAAAAAAAAACATGCACATGGAATTTTATACACACACACCCCTTCGAATTTCTTCGTATGTCAAATGGTAAATCGTGCCATAGAGAAATAAGCAAGCATAGAGTGTTCACTCCATAGAACTGGTTATTAGCCCGAAAGCATTTTGAAGGCTAGACGACTAAGGGGTTGAGGGAGGAGCGTGTATTCACGCCTGCTCACTGCCCTTAAAAGGAGCACTAGCATTTTTGTTACACCTTGTAGGTCGATGACTCCTTTGTCCTCTGCATTCTGAGTACAATGGTATCAAAGTACAATGATGTCGAGGTTAACTTATTACAAGCTATCGACACCGATGATCAAGAACTGCTCCTTTTTAAACGTTTTCCTTAAGAAGATGACATTACAAAATTTTGACCGTTTAGGGCTTATGTTTGGGGCAATGACCTTTGTTGCCCTAACAAGTAACTGAACTAAATTAGTTTAATTTAATTAGAAGTATTTAAAGTCAGAGACTAATAAGGTTGGCACATTAATTGAAGCAAATTTTGGGACTCAAAAATTTAAAGGCTGAGGATTTCCAAGCTATCTCAATGATGTCTTTAGTAGCCTATAATCACGCACTTGGAATATTACGTGAATTACGTCGGTAGCCAAGAAGCATACATCCTGCCTTATGGTTAGCAGTCACCGTAGCCTATAGACACCTATAGCCAAGCTCTTATAAAACTTATAGTAGTTGTAGTTGAATTTAAACTTTCGTGAGACATATTGAACACTATTATTACTTCATGCGGCTATACTCACTTGTGTTCAGTCATTATGCGCAACATGTTTCGGAAAGCTTAGGTCTCCATCCTCAAGTACTAAAAGTTCTAGGCGAACCAAGTACCCCTTACAGTATTTATTAAATCTTTATTGCACATATGAAAAAACTTAACGTACAAAAGTCATTCTCTACCAGGCAACCTAAGGGCGAAACAGAAAATATTGTAGGCGGTGCATCTGACCTAACAACATTAAAGGTAAAACAAATATATTTTCAGTAGTTGGAAAAACCTCAGCATAGCTTATTCCACCGACAAATCTTCCAATCTTCTGAAACCCCTCAGTGCGCGACTATTTAAGTTGCAGGATGTGAGGATACAATGCCCTGCTGACGGCTAGTGTCCTTAAAATATAATGTCTTAATACAAAATCCATAAAAATCATTTTTATTACGAATTAACAACTCGTATCAAATTGATTGCAGTACAAACAGCAATTTGTCTGCTGAGGTCATCCCACGTTGAATCGGAATCGGCAATGATGATGAATGAATGCCATTTGTCATTAATCTGGGTGGTCGGGCGGTCACCACTCCTAACTTATTGTAAACACTTCGGATTTTTATAAATTGGTTTTTGGGTGCGCCTGATTTTGACTCCTTTAAAAGATGTGCATGCCTTAATAACAATGTACCGAATTTTAAATATAATTTATGATTTGCACGCCTTCGCCATTTAAGTTGTTACAAACTTTTAACCCCTTTTTCACTCTTAAGAGTTGATTTTCTAAAAATACTTTCTTAGGGAAGATTTATGAGACCTTTAACATATTGCCGTTTATTTATGACCGTTTATGCTGTGTGTTGTCTATCAGTCTTCAGGCAACGGCAAAGATGGCGGCAGGTTTTACAAAAAGTTGTTTTTGATTGTTTTTTTAAAGTGAAAACTTCTTTAGCCGCGTTAGGCACTTTTTAATACTAAAATAAATTTTAAAATTAACCTAACTGCAAATAAAACTAGGTGCTTAAAAATAATAAATTAAAAATTATACCCCAGATTTGGCCGTGTGTCAATAAATGTGAAAACCAGATTGTGTTGATAATTTTAATTCAAAAATTATTAAATTTCAAATTTTTATACTAAAAGTTCTAAGTTTTCACTTCTATCGGCAGTCCCGATAACCAGAGACTATATAAAATAAATAATAAATAAATAAATAAATATTATACAAATCCTCCTAGCCCCACAGTAAGCTCAATAAGGCTTGTGTTGTGGGTACTAGGCGACGATATAATATATAATAGGTAGATATAGATAAATACTTCAATACATAGAAAACATCCATAACTCAGGAACAAATATCTGTGATAAACACACAAATAAATGCCCTGACCAGGATTCGAACCCGGGACCTCCTGCTTCATGGGCAGGGTCACTACCAACTAGGCTAGGAGGCCGTTATATACCTACCACCTAGTAACAAATAGCGTTGTTATTTAGTTTTAATTTATTTTAATTTAGTTTATTTTTGTGATTTATTGGGAAATAAAGCAATGTAATTAGATATTATAATTAGTTAGTATTATAATATTTATAATTAATCAAGTAGTACACTAGTAGCTTCTAGTTGGAGTAGCAGTGCAGGTGACATTTCTCTTACATATTCGGTATCTTTAGGTGGTTTTGACATAGATGGCGCATGAGCTTCAAAAAGTTCTTAGGCTGTGGTCGTCTATATTTCTATAGTCTCTGCTATAACTATATTTTTTTGACAAGATGGTCACAATAAGCTAGTCTGAACTGAGAATAATTATAGAAGTTTACAAGTTTATGGACGTCCTACGCTGCGCTTGCTAGTCCGTGGTCTCCACTCGAGCACCATTCACAAGATGGACAGACGACCTTATAAAGGTCGCCGGAAGACGCTGAATGCAAGTCGCTTCCGACCGATACTTATGGAGGTCCAAAGGGGAGGCCTATGTTCAGCAGTGGACGTGTTATGGCTGAGATGATGATGATGATGATGACAAGTTTATGAACGGGAGTCATATGTTATTGCATATCTTTTTGAAAAAAGCACTATACCTACATACACTGAGAAAATGAAACGGCTAGAAATAAATAAGTTTTTGCTATTTACAACCGAGTGACTCGCTTCGCATGGAGCCTGCAAAGTTCGTTGCTTAAATCAAAGAAGTCAACTTGGCTAACTTACGTATGTGAAACTACACCATTAAATTAGTTAAAAATAAATAAGGGAATCAGGGAAGGGTTATATTTACTAGGACACTTATTTGGATTTAAATAAGTGCTTGGTAAAAATAACCAAGAATAGTTAGCAATAATTGCTTGTTTGTAATTAACAAAGCTTAATTGCGTGATTTAAATAAGACTTGGTTGTATATAACCAAAAATATTTTAACCGAGCCAAATTGGTACTTTGCTAACACACTATTTTTTCCGTGTAGCTTGGTGCGCGGAATCAAATTCCCTTCCTCGAATTTCTATCCAACTTTGCTACGCTCGGCTATCTAATGTCTATACCCACATTAGAGATGCGCAAAACGCTTCACTGAACTGAAAGGATTGATTCATATCTTTCGCTCGCAGTGATATGTATCACTCTTTTCGTTCATGTCGCTCAGTCGCTCAGTGGATTTGTTCGCATATTCGCATCGTCTTACTTGTTTGATTCGGCCGGCTCATTCGAATCATGAGTGAGAAAGAGCGAGCAAGCAACACTGTAAACAGTGAGATAGGTGAGCTACTGAGCGAGTTAAATCTTCAGGGAGTTGAAGAGTGAGTGAGTTGAATCAAAAGATACACGGAAAAAATAGTGTGTTAGCAAAGTACCAATTTGGCTCGGTTAAAATATTTTTGGTTATATACAACCAAGTCTTATTTAAATCACGCAATTAAGCTTTGTTAATTACAAACAAGCAATTATTGCTAACTATTCTTGGTTATTTTTACCAAGCACTTATTTAAATCCAAATAAGTGTCCTAGTAAATATAACCCTTCCCTGATTCCCTTATTTATTTTTAACTAATTTAATGGTGTAGTTTCACATACGTAAGTTAGCCAAGTTGACTTCTTTGATTTAAGCAACGAACTTTGCAGGCTCCATGCGAAGCGAGTCACTCGGTTGTAAATAGCAAAAACTTATTTATTTCTAGCCGTTTCATTTTCTCAGTGTATAGTTCATTTAAATCATTCACTCGTGAACGACCCATGTCTAACCCACATGGCTGGTACTCTCTATTTCCCCGGAATTAGCTTCAATGTACTATACACGATCTATGTATGATCTAACAATTTTACCTCATAAAATACATTACATTGTAGCGTAACTAAAGTTAATGGGCAAGTTATATTTTATCGCCAATTTTATAACATTTGTTGCCATTGACCTTCTGTGGTAGGTCTTCAGTTATGTCATATCATGATGTCACATATTCCTCATGGTCGATTCTTTTAATTTTGTCTTTATTTTGAACGACATGATTTGATTGACATTCTAGTGATTGACAATTTTATTGTGAGTAATTAAGAATAAGAATAAAGAATAAAGAATATTTATTTACTAAATAATAATTGTACAAAACATGAGATGTCCTGTGAGCCCCGAACTAGGCTGCGCCTGTATCTTAGGGCTCGGGGTTAACCCTAGAGCTTTAAACCAAGCGGAGTGGCCATTGACAGGCGTTCCCCTCTGCCGAAAATGTATGACCAGTGGTCATACTCATTGTATGGACTGACGTTTATTTGACGTGGCTATTTTGACGTTTCGCATACATTTGACGTTCCCCTCCCCCGCAAAAAAGGCAAACTTTTTCCGATAGAAATGAGAGCGCGTCTCGCATCCGGTTGGTTTAATAATCAAAGGGGTTAACTAACAGCAATCAAGCAATGATAGATATTTGAATCAGTTCTTTGATGCGATTGTAGCAAATAGTTTATTAATTTATAATTATTGTGTGTAGTTTATAATTATTAATATATTTTTATTAATATTTTTTATAGTAAGTAGATAGCAGACTCCTTTTTTTGTTCTAATTAATCAATTTAATTTTTGTTGGTGCAAAACTCTGTCTGATTATTTTGGATAAATCCTTATCTGGAGATTCACTTTTCGCAAATACATGTACCTACCTATATTTATTTATTATACTTTGATGTTATTTAAGTTATAATATATTTATTATACTTATATTTATGTGGATATAATTGGTAGAGTCAGTCAGGATGAATAGGGTCTTTTTCAACTCTACAATAAAGACTCACCCCCATTCATTAAAATGGGAATAAGAGTGAGTTTGTAATTTTAACGGTGGCAGTGTTGTCAAAATCTAACTTAACTATTTTAGATCAATAGCCCATAAAGAATCTTGGCCTCCAAAATGAGAGCACGCCACCCTTCCTGATCCTGCGCAACTTCTTGCCAATTATTGACGCGAAGCTGCAGCAGATCCGCCGCCACACTGTCTCCCCAACGATACCTGGGCCGACCCACCGGACGGCGACCAGTCGGTCGGCCCAAGAACGCTCTCTCGATAGCCCGATCCTCACCCATTCTCTGTAGGTGACCAAACCAGCGAAGTCTGTGGGCTTTTGTTTTCCCGATGCTCTGGGTTATTTGTCAAGAACAATTTAGGCATATTTTAAAATGCTGGTTTTACTGGGGTTATTTCCAAATTACCTACATTGGAATTTATCAACTATGAAATAAAACAATTGTTATTATTATTTACAATAATAATTTATTAGAGAGCGTATTTATATTCAAAATATACAGCTGGTGCATCGTTATTCCTATGTTATATCTACGATATAATTTAATCTCAATTATATCACTGACACTTCCACCCTAATGTATCACAATGCTCCAGTTTTATGAAATGCCGTTTGGTTTAAAAATGGACCTTAAAAAATATATTTTAGAGTTTAAAATTCAAACGGCAAGGACGTTCAAAACTAGAGCGTATATTTCTATGGCACTTATCCTAACTTAATAATGGTAACCCGTTTCGTCGAAGCTAGGGGGCGCTCTGGGTCCTCCGAATACTTCTCCTTTACCAGCGACTGACTGACTCTGCGCTGGTTTGAAGGAGTTGCTTTGGAAGCTCGATGAGATAGAACTGTCTCCTTGACTAGGGCTGCCGAGGCTAGTTTGCTGTCCAAACGCACCGCAGCATGTGCTTCCATTCTGACCGAAAGGTTTGGAAGGCTCAGCTGCATCAAAGCTTTTTTGACCGAATGGTCTACGTTGATTGTTGAATTGGGTGCTATGCTGTTCAGTTTGCGCTTGGCCGAACCGAGCTGGTGTAGCATCAAACTCATCAGTTTGTTCCTGAGATTGGGCACTGAACTGGTCTTGGGAAGCTTGGCCAAATTGAGGTTTTGAACCGAAAGATTGTTGGGACTTTAAGGCAGATTGACCGAATTGAGGACGGGATCCGAATTGGGTAGTTTGTTGGGTTTTTGTGTTCTGACTGAATTGGGTAGATTGCGGAGCAAACGATTGAGATGTGGCCTCTTGAGACAAAGCGGTAGAGTGTCCGAGCTGTGGTCGCGATCCGAATTGACTGCCTTGAGAAGAACTTTGACTGAACTGAGTACGTTGGGGAGCAAACGACTCAGATGTTGCCTGTTGAGCCGTAGCGGTAGACTGTCCAAACTGAGGTCGGGATCCAAATTTATTGACTTGATAAGAACTTTGACTCAACTTAGTGGGTTGAGGAGCAAACGACTCAGATGTCGCTTGTTGAGCTGAGACGCTAGATTGTCCAAATTGCGGTCGGGATCCTAATTTATTGCCTTGAGAAGAACCTTGACTGAACTGAGTAGGCTGAGGAGCAAACGACTCAGAAGTTGCCTGCTGAGCCGTAGCGGTAGACTGTCCAAACTGAGGTCGGGATCCCAATTTATTGCCCTGAGAAGAACTTTGGCTGAACTGTGTAGATTGAGACGCAAACGGCTCAGATGTCACTTGTGCTGAAGCGGCAGACTGTCCAGATTGAGGTTTAGATCCGAATTGATTACTTTGCTGAGTCTTAGCACCTTGACTGAACTGAGTAGGTAGAGGAGCAAATGTTTGCGATGAAGCCTGAGCTGTAGTAGACTGTCCAAACTGGGGTCGAGGTTGAGCTGGTTTCTGAGTGCTTGGCACTTTAGTTCCAAACTGTCCAAAACCATCTTCAGGAGGCGGCAGCATCTCCGCTGGCTTGGTGTATTCGTACACTTCGCCGGTGTACTGCAGGTTCGTTACGGACACATCTGGTTTGGCGTCACCATCAAGCTTCACTTGATTCACGTCTTGCAATGGCTGCTGGCTCAATGGCTTAGCGGACTCGAAGTTTTGTTTCTCAAATTGACTCGATTGAGCTCCATTGGACTGCTTTTGGGATGTGGTTTGCGCACCGAAAGACGGCTTGCTGGGCTCAGGTGAAGAAGGGCGGCTTGATTGGAAGGGTGATTGTTGGAATTGTTGCCTAGAGCCTGAATGCTGTCCGTTGAAACTAGGAACTGATGTAGGAGAAGCGAAAGAAGATGCTGATGCTTGGGTGATCCCATTAGTAGCGGAAGCAATAGAGTTACCCTGGAACTCATTATCGGACGGTGTTGATTGAGTGGGGAACGAGGGTCGTCTAGATGAGCCTGGACGCTGGTCATTCTGGGATGGGAAAACAGATGAAGGATAGTTTTCTTCTTCTTCAGTGGTTTGGGAAGCGAATGGTCGCTGGGTCACTCTATCAAACTGATTAGACGACGCACTTGGAAACCTTGAGCCCTGCGACTGGGGCGTATTAAAAGCTCTAGAAGGCTGGTTGTAGTAATAAGAGTCATCCTGAGCGGTAGCTTGTTGAGCAAATTGGGGTCTCTGAGTGCTAGGAGAGAATTGGTTATCAGTATTTTGAGAAAATTGCGGGCGTTTATTACCAAAAGCAGTCTGCTGGGTAAGTTGTTCTTGCTGACGAGGAGCTTGGGTCGAGAATGCTGATTGAGTGTTCCTGTTGCCACCAAATGGAGGGTTGTTGGAACCTTGTGGCTTAGATTGGGGGAAGGATGGAATAGTTGGTTGAGCGGGCGCCTGAGATGTCTGAATATGAGAGTTTTGTGACACAAATTGCGACTGTCCGTTGCGGTTAGGCTGCGCATTAAAACCAAATTTGGTAGAAGACGCAGAAGTTTGAGCTGACTGAGCATCTTGGGGATTGCTTTCGAAAGGTGTAGTCAGTTCAGTATCAGGGACAGAAGTTGCATGCTGGGAGTTGAAAGAGGCCGAAGCTTGGGCCGAGAACTGATTTTGTCCGTTTTGGGGAGCAGTGTTAGCCGCTGAACCAAACTGCTGCCTATTGCTTTGAGCTGCGAACCGGTTTCCATTTTGGTTTAACTGTCCGTTAGTGCTTTGCTTGAAGCCGTTGAATTGGTTAGTGGGTCTTGAGGCAAAAGATTGAGAAGGGCTGGCCTGCTGTTGTGATTGCGAATGTATATCTCCGGAGCCCTCAGTAGTTTCTTGTTGGAAGGTAGCTGATGAGTCTGCATCTGAGTTACCAGTGTTAGCAGGTGCATTTTGTCTTTGGTTTTGCTGTTGGAACGGCGGCAAATACTCGTTTCTCGATCCAAATCTGTTGCCGCTTTGGCTTGAGAACTGGTTCACAGTTTTGTCTCTGTTATTAGGGTTGAAAGGTTGGTTCTGAATGTTCTGATTAATGAATGAGCCGCTTGCTGCCACGTCGGTGTTCCCAGTATTGGCTGATGGCCTGCCATTCTGTTTACCATTAGCGCTGTCACTTTCGGCGTAATCGCCTCCCGCATTGTACTTCTGAGCGTCGTACAAGCCTGTAAATAAAAAATGAAAGTTGTTGGCTATTTGTCACGCTGTTAACTATATATCAGACGGCAAATACATTTATCACGGCACAATAGTATAATGCTGAGCTGTCCCGTTACGGGATTCGTCAGTGATTTTTAAAGCGATAATGAATTGAGTGGTTACTTGTTTGTAGAGGATTTTTATCATTGTGTAAAAAGTGAAAATTGAATTAGTAAAAAACGTTCCATATTGCTATTGAATTATTAAGAGTCTAATGGATTTGTCTGCCGTTAGGATCAGTTGTAAAAACTTATACCTTCATATTTTTTGCAGATTTAACGGGAACTTTATTTTATGTCAAATATACATATACTCGTATTGTAAGTACATATTAGTTTTGTTTTTCAACCGACTTCAAGATTTCGAAGGAGGAGGTTATCAATTCGTCGGAATCTTTGGTTATTTTTGCATTTTTTTTAATGTATGTGCACCGATTATTCGAAGACGGCTAGACCGATTTAGAAAATTCTTTTTTTGTTTGAAATAGTATACTTCACAGTTGGTTCCATTATCACCAGGTCCAGATCTGATGATGGGATCCTGGAGAAATCAAGGGAACTGTTCAACTATTATAGTCACACCTATAGTGATTTTTATAACAACTCGGCCACTTCCTCTTGGAATAGCGGATCCTAAGTAATTTAATTTAACATAGTTTTTTAGTGAATACGTTTACTAGCTTATATACCTATGGATTTTTCAATTCAGGAATAAAAGTATATTATTTTTAAGATTTTTAAGTTTGATGTTTTGGTCCAAATAAAAACGTAGACTTTTAATTTGTTAATCAAAAATAGATTACAAAACATAACTTGAAGCAACAAATACACAATGATTTGGTGTTTTTACTATTATTTGGAGGTTGTCTGTTTGTTTTAATGTTAATTTTATTAACTTTTCATTTATAAACAATTTTCTTTCCGCGTTATTAAAAATTATTCAACTCACCATCATCAATAACACCATTAGCCTCATCCTTCGCATTCTGCTCCAGCGACTTCAAAATCTCCTCCGGAATGGGCGGCGGGGTCGGCAGATGGTCACCCCTAGGCTGATACCCTCCCTCATCAGCCGTATACGTCACCGTGTACACCTTTCCGTCATCGCCAGTGTAGGAATAACCTCCCTGCGCCTGCACGCCATTAGTAGCTGTCCCAGTTTCCTCAGCAGAGATCCCGTTATCAGTTTCAAAGGCGTAGTTGAAGCTTTCAGCACCAACTTCACTGTCAAATCTCAAAGTGCTAGCAGCGCGCTCTTGAGCCGCTTGCAGACGCTCTGGTCTTAAATCCTCTTGAGATCCAGACACTTCAACGCCTTCATCAGTCCTTGCTTCAAACTGGTTGGATTCTTGAGCTCCGAATTGGGAGTTAGGAGCGAAGCCTTGTGGGAAACGGAAGCCGGCCTGAGAGCCTCGGAAGGCGGCCTCGCCTACTTTAGAGGCTGTTGAGCCGTAGGAGTTACGGGGAGCGCCTAGGCCAGTTTCTTCGGATCCTGATGCACCTCTAGTTCCTAAAATTTAAGGGGTTAGTTAGAAGAAACTGAATTCTTTTTCTGAGAGTTAAGTTCGTAATGAAATTTGATAAGGTCATCCTAACTAATATAATTTCAACTTAGGAGGAGCTCTGCATAACTTTGCATCGATAATACAAAAATGAAATTACAATAAAATAATCCAGAATTGTATAAACAGATATTACTTAGTACCTAACTAGAATAACGTAATCACGAACACTCTGAAAGACGTAAGTGTAACTTTTTAAGTAGCCGCATTCTGAACGAAGAAGCAAATGGTCGGTATGAATCTAGCTAGCCTAATATGGTCGGGGTTTTTATTTTTTATCGCCTGTCCCATAGCTGTCACGTTCTAACAAGTATGTATGTGCGAAAGTGACGCATGACGCGATAGGCGATAAAATGGCAACCATGGAAGGCCTTCTAGGCTATTTCCAGCAACTGACGCAGAAGGAATCTAGAGGATCCTAAGAACAAATCTGCCAGAGCAGCATCGACCACAACTCCCTGGAAGTCATTGGTGTAGCTTCCCTTAGGAGCTGCATTTTAGGTGAATGAGTTAAGAGTCTGCTGGGATCAAGGGCTAACCCCAGCACTCCTGGGCTCTAGCAATTATAGACTGCCTCCAGCATATGATGAAGAAGAGAAATATGTACGGCAAAATAGCCTAAGAACAAACCTGCAAGAGCAGCATCAACTACAACACCCTGGAAATCATTGGTGTAGCTCCCCTTAGGAGCAGCATTCTGGGAGACCAAGTTAGGGGTCTGCAGGGACCCAGGGCTGCCTCCTGCGGTCCTGGCCGAGGCGGGGGGCAGGTACGTGCGGTCGAGCTTCGCTGCGCCGCAAACCGCGGCCAACGCGGCTACTATTAACTGAAGAAAATATGTTCATTTTAATTTACGTAGCATAATTTAAGTGGCAGCAGGGTGTCAGCTATTGGGCATTAGCCTGTGGTGTACTACTTTATGTCTACTGTACTACTGGATGTTTACTTTAGCCGTGAAAGATCAAATCGAATTTGTACGGTCACATATAAGTATATTGAACAACGAAAAAATATATTAAGACTGTAAAACCGCCCAAATGAGTATTTCTATTTCTGCTTTGCTTTAATATAATTTTAAACAAGTCAAGGAAAATGACAGTACAGTCATCATCAGATATATCGGAGCGGCTAAAGTGGTCACAAATATCTGAACAACGCCTCTCAGTCATGGCATAAAGTGCATGCTCAGATATTTTTGAGTACCTGTGTACATTTCATATTATTAATTATCGACAAATTAAAATGTCGATATTTTTTTATATTTTAAGGGTTTTGTTCTTGTTTTATTTTATCAAAAAAAATATCAAGCCACCATTTATTTTAAAAATTATTTGATTAAACATTGTTTTACTTTACAATTTTATTACTTCTGGGTTATATTAATAAATTTGAAATTTAAATTTAAATATATTTTTCTTTTTCGAAACATTGGGGCCATGGGAGCCGAGCGCACGCCGCATCTACAAAGACTTAGCGGCGCGCTTAATTGAAACTACGGGTGACCAGAGGGCTGGCCAATACTTTGCCCAGCGTATCAGTATCGCTATACAACGTGGCAATGCGGCCAGCCTTCTGGGCACCCTGCCCATTGGCACTGATTTGGAGTACGTATTTTATTTGTAGGTAGCTTTTAGTTTATAGTTATTTATTAATTTCCTATTGTAATGTTATTTATGTGTTTATCACGGATATTTTTCTATTAAATTATAGTTAAGTAGGATTTCTTGTAATAAACATCAGCACAATCCCATCACACCCGAAATATGGATGTAAATAAAAATCCAACAGTGGAAATATGTGAATAAGTACTTATAAGGCAATGACGATACTAGTTATTAATACAATATAAAAAAAAACAAACTTATTGTTAAATATCGCTACTACTGAAGATTATTAACAGAAATTATAATTTGGTGTATTTGTTTTAAAAATATAAAATAACCGGGAATTAATATATGTGTATAGCTATTAACTCCTCCTCCTCATTTCCTATCAATTTAATTTGAATTTTTAGTTCTTATATTTTATTAGAATTAGTCCTATTATTATTTATAATTAAAATTTAGTTTTTCAAATTTATGTTCTTTTTGTTATTAATTAAATTAAATTTGTTTTATTAAATTTTAACACTTCCCAAATATTTTCGCACGTTCTGAAACATCTTTCCATCTCTTTAACACAAATGTATTCGTAATCCACCATTATTAAATAAGATCCGCATATTCCACTTAAGTACCCCGTTGGCACAATTCTCTGGATGCCATTGCTCAATTTAAAAAAAAACACTTGTCAAATGAATCACCGCTTCCGTAGCAAATGTAATTACCAAATTCATCTTCTGTGCCCGAACTAACTCCCGTACCGGCTCCAATGAGCGAATCCCTGATACTGATGGTCCAAAACGCACCACATTTGGTTTATATACATCTTCAAAAGTCGTCTAAAAAAACGTGCTCACGAATTCTGACAACATTATCTTTGCAGCTAGTTCTTCTAACATCTCCAACTGTTAGCATAAACCCTACTTTGTTGCGTAGCTTTAAGATATAAATCTAGTAGTTTGAGTTACGAAAGTGAAGGGATAAGTTTGTAAAGATGCACGCGGAGATCCCAAGTTCAAGTAGCACTGTAATGTTAGAATTTAATTGGAAATAAAGTTTATATGTTTACAATGTTGTCATTATACATTTAGAGTTTCGTGATCTATAAAAAGGGCAAAATAATATGTTCTTTTATTGATATGATCATCGGGATTTGATTATTGGTGTTATGAATGGAGTAATCAACACTTCCGATACGTTTGGAAGGATATAGATTTTCACGAGGTGTCGTGAGGTTACGCTAGGTCACGTCTTTCATAAAATAATATAGAATCGAATAAAGAATCGAACTCTATTTGCATTCATTCATTCAAAAGTTAATTGTAACTGAGTCATTTTGTATTCAATATTTTGATTAAGTCTTAAAATAATTTGTCTCTCCCGTGCCTGAAAGTTTTCATTAAAAAACTTATTTTGATGTAATATTAAGTAGTCCCCATAAAACCTGTATATATGTATTTAGTCGTTAATCTAGTTGTTGATTAAGTCAATTAATAAACTGCACTTGAAAACGAGTCATTGTTATACAAAATCCTACAAAATGACCAGTTTTTATTTCTCTTCGAAATTCGAATCAGTATTTTTTTGTTTCACAAAAATAACCTAAGCTTTCCACAACACCAGCATTCGCTTCTAAGTTTTCAATGCCAAAAACTTTCGTAATTTCGTTCACAACGTAAGAACAAACTGTGTTCCAAACATATCTTAATTACTGTAAATGTAAATATGAGTAATTAACATTACTTGACCTAAATCCCCCTAAATTGGCAGCGTATAAGCCAAACTAGGATCTGATTGGGCTAATTATAGCTATCAAACTATCTTAAGCTTACAATGGCTTGCGAAACAGAAAGACAAACGATTCGCGCGATTAGGCTGACTAGCTATGTG
Organism: Pammene fasciana; assembly: GCA_911728535.1. Taxonomy (NCBI): domain Eukaryota; kingdom Metazoa; phylum Arthropoda; class Insecta; order Lepidoptera; family Tortricidae; genus Pammene; species Pammene fasciana. The sequence goes on along the minus strand of OU452291.1, from coordinate 16,274,821 downwards.
CATCTTCTTTAAGAGGTCTAAATGAGCGTCCTGTAGCCCGGGCATCAGAATACGGCTACGTTATTACTTGCCCGTCGTACGAGGCGACTAAAAGGGAATCTTGGAACAGTAAAGGGTCACAATAGGGGGTTGTGATCCTCAAACAGACTGGAACCCGTAAAGACTTCGTCAGGGCGGCACTGGCGCGTTCCGTAGGAGATCCCAGAGCCGTCCAAATACGTTGAGGACTCTCGGGGGGTTTAAGTCGGTGCGACTCCAACATAACTTCCGTGCTGTCTCCGTGGCGGAAGTATCCAGAACGGATTTTCCCCCCGACAAAAAAAGAGTTCTAAATAAAATATGCTGGGGTATTTGTAAGGTACCTGAATTATTTATTACTTCTTAGATAAGAGTGCAGAAAATAGTTAAGTACAGTCGCCATCAAATATATCGGAGCAGCCAGGGTACTCAAAAATATCTGACAATAGAGGCGTTGTTCAGATTTGTTACCACCGCCGCTCCGATATATCTGTTGGCGATTGTATCGGGAACGCGTTGATGTTATTTGCTCTTAAATAGTTGCGAACGAACGCATGAATAATAGGGCTCTCATAAACATCTTTTTTTTTCATGATTCATAATTCTTTTTAAGTTATGATTTTTTTCCTTTTGAAATAATAATTCCAAATTAAGTTATTTTTTATTTCACATGTTTCGGAACGGTATCAAAAAATAAATAAATAAAAGATAGCAATAGCAAAGTAATACAAGCAGAAAGTATACGTAAGGATATAAGGAATATATAAATATACCTAAGTACCTAAAATGCATGCTTACTCATACCTAATTATATTAATCAATAAATAAACACACGCGTTTAAAAATAATTGGAAAATCGATAGAAAACAAACTGCAATAAACATGTAATTATGCAATCAACAGACAATTAAACTTTGGGCGGTACCCGTCTCGTTCACAATCATTGTATTGTAGTTCCGACTGTTTGCAGTTACACCTCTAATTATTTGATCGCGCTGACAGGGTTTTTCATCCTACGATCTGTCTGGGAGGCGGAAATAATGAAAGTGATTATTATAACTTGATGGCAGTGAAGGGTTAAGGTTATTATTGTAGAAGTCTTAAGTTATTAGTCTTAATAATGACCCCGTAAAAAAATTACAGTCACCATCAGATATATCGGAGCGGCCAAGGTGGTCACAAATATCTGAACATAGGTATCCTTTATTGTCAAAGCGATAAAGTGCATGTTCAGATATTTTATAGTACATTGACCGCTCCGATATATTTGATGGCGACTGTACATCGGGGTAGCAATGAACGAGACATAGTTACCTACATTCCGCGCGTGTGATTTGATGTCTTATATTTTATTTTAGTGAATCAAAACTTTGACCAATCACGACATTTTTAAACATACACATATTCAACAACACAACACAATGTTTTTCACAACATTTTTCTAGTTTAAATTACGTGGAGAATATTACGGGTAAGGGCATAAAGGTAACTGAATTAAATACCAAAAATTTAGTGTTTTGCAAATAATAGCTTATCCAAAAAAGGAAAGTGTTTATACAGGATGCAACAAAAATACTGGTGATCCGTTTAAGGGCATAATAAGGTATCGTATTGCGAGTGACAAAAAGTAGGAGATTTTTTTCGTATGGGACACGTCGTCGTCTCAGCTCCTCAGCCAGTCAACCCTCCATAGAAAATCAATTTTCATTTTGGCACGAATTTCTTTTTCTTTTTTTTTTTCATTATACCAATATGCCCTTAAAAGGATCACCAGTATTTTTGTTACAACCTGCATAACAGTTTTTTTTATTGAATTATAATTAATGTATTTATTCCTTAAACTTATTTTTAATGTTTTATTTATATCATAATTCACTTTAATAATATCCTAAACACCATATTAGCATTTTATAATTCGACCACGAAAACGTACAATAATCTAAGTAGCAACTCACGGTACAGCATAAACGGTATGATTATAATCCATTTACTTACTAATCATCCCAATTAAATATTAAATCGTGATACTATTCTAGTTTTCAAAAGATCTTAAGACCCGTATCTTGTATATTTAAATACGCCCTTTCGTTAAAGGATTATTGATAATCATTTATGATGATTATGATAATCTTAATCCTGAGCCCGCGCATCGTGACATGTTCTAGTTATTTGGTCAACAATTTTGTATGATGTGATGATACATCTAATTTTCATAGAATTTAGGTGGCGTAATGGTTAGTAAAAAATATAAAAATGTATATTTGTAGTCAAAAAAAATCAAATAACGTAAACAAACTCATTTACCTTCATTGCTTCGCGATCACGCACTTTTAAAGAACAACTTTTATTGTCAGTGTTTATGTACTTATTTATAAACTTGTTATTTATATTCATATTTTACTGATGAAAAGAAGCCATTTCAATGTTTTAAATGATAATCAATCTTACACTACACTTATATTTTACTTATATTTCAGTGAAACTATTTTTTTAAATAATTTTTTGTCAAGTCTCAAATGTTTTTTTGCCTAGAAACGCAGCCATACTTTTTTACCTTATTATACACTATGTAACTGAACGAAAAACATTTACTCAAACCCGTTAATGTTTAGGTCATACTGAGCATCTTTTATTATGGGACCAACCCCGAAATCACAAAAAAAAATTTGGCTGTTTCATACATTTCACTGGTCACATTCTGAAATTTCCTATGGGAGAGTCCAATTTTTATTTTGCGATTGCGGTTGGTCCCATAATAAAAGATGCTCAGTATGACCTAAACATTAACGGGTTTGAGTAAATGTTTTTCATTCAGTTACATATGGTATTTATGTTCATGCCAAATTTACATGCATACATTAAATTCAAAAAAAGCGAAACGCCGTTACATTCTGTTTGTTGGTAACAAAACAAATTTCAAAATTAACTCATTGGTACAAACGATTACCGAAGGCGTCTTTTGACACACAAAAGATGAAAGACATTTGAATGTATTAGGGTGTGTTATGTCCGAGTTTCTTGTCATAGGTAATTCTTCTCGCGTCAAACATGCACGGCTAGAACGTATTTAAAAATATGTATATATATATGTTTATGGGTATGTATGTGGGTATATATGTATGTATATATATGTGTTTATGGGTATATATGTATGTATATGAATATATTAGGTATGTATTTGTGTAATCTAGATGCTTTTATGTGTCCATTTATGCTATTACCTAGATTTAGCTACTTCTTCATAGTTTTTGCCGTCATGTACAAGTAATGTACAAATCTTTGTCTACCATGTCTGACCAATCTCTCTCAGTTGCTTAATGGTTAGCTGGAAGAGATCCCTTAAAGGGATAAGGTCGTCATGTACTTGTTTTGTGCAATAAAGTGTTTTACTACTACTACTACTACTAGAACAGGAAATAGTTATTTTGGCTTAACTGATCATATCAGAATCATGCATATACTTTGCATATATGTACATTTAATAAACGCGTAAGGACAAACCATTAAGCCTAGGTTTTCCTCCATAATGCATGTGGATCAAGAACAGCTAGTTTAATAATAGCAATGTCCATGATTTTTATTACTTAAAACAAAAGTAGTATTGTATAAAAAAGTTTGTTGGTGAGTTGGCATGTCGCCATAAAATATATCAGAGCGGCTATGGTACTCAAAAATATCTCAACATGCACCCTATCGCCTTGATAATATTTACGGTGTTCAGGTATTTGTATCCACCTCGATCGCTCCAATATTTTATTTTATTTTATTTTATTTCTTAATAAAAACGACTATCATTACAGGGTTCCCTAATACAATAGTGCCTTACTCTAAATAATTCTAATTACTTATTATAAGTATTATAACACAGTATATACACACAAATTTTAACGAATTCAGACATATGACAATAAAATAGATCTGTCTTGTCGGTAGAGATGGGCCGACTAGTCGCCGACTAGTCGGGAAAGCCGACTATTCGGCATCATTTGTAGTCGGCGATTAGTCGGCGACTAGTCGGCAAAAAATGCCGAATATTCGGCACTTTAATACCTACAGGAAAATAAGAACTTGGCAGAAGTTTAACCCTTATTTTTAGTTATGAAATTTAAATGTTATAAGTAGTGTTTGTTATCTTTTTGCCATCAAACACGCCATCGCCAGCGCCGGTTCGTAAACAAAACTGGTCAAAACATGAACGCGTGATAGACGGTTGACGAAGCGAAACGAGCGTTTCCGATTGCATCCGAACCTAGCCAAAACCTACGATCGGCATTGCCGACTAGTCGGCCGATTAATCGGCAATTTGAAAACCGATTAGTCGGCCGATTGTGTAGTCGGCAAAAACCCTAGTCGGCTCATCTCTACTTGTCGGCAACCAGATTCATAATATGGATGGCGCGGCTGAGGGGCGCCTTCCGAAGCAGGTTAGTGTTGCCGGTTGGCTGTGCCAGTAACCACGGCATCCGCCGCCGTTCCGCGTACCTGTTAGGAACGCAGAAATTTAACTTCTGCAAATCTGCAGGATGTCCGGGTTGTGGATGTTTCCACGGAGAATCCGAAGCAAGTAAAATGCAGATCCCTGCGAGTTTTTAACTTGTTATACCCTACCATACCCAATACAAACAGTGTAGGATACATTAGGGGATAGAAAGGATACACTCCATACAATTTCCAGTATACGTACCTTGTGAACTTATTTTGTATCCTTTCTATCATAACGCTGCATTATAGTTCATCATGAATTCTAGTTCTTACTAAGGCATTGTACAGAGCTACTGTTGCTTTTATATTTGTAAAGCCCGCCGCTTGCCGAAGTACGAAACCTAGAATTTGAAATGCCTTTTTACATACGCCAACAATATGGGCCCTGAAGGATAGGTCACTGCTGACACATACTCCCAGATCGCTTACGGAGTTCACTCTTACCAGCTGCTCTGCTGCTCTGCTATATATCTAATAACGTCTATTACATCACTCACTAACTTAAATAAACGACATCAACGCGTTTCGCAGCACTTCAGTAAGCTGCGGGGCAGCTTCAAACAAAATACACTTTTGAAAAAAATTTTTTTTGCAAATGCATACGGCCCGCGTGATGGTAAGCAGCTACAGTAGCCTACAGACGCCTGCAACTCCAGAGGTATCACATGCGCGTTGCTGACCCTTTTATATAAAATGCGGTTTGTTGTGTTGACCTTGATGTTATTAAATCTATTTTACCGCATTTATGACGATATATATTTTGAAATGTAAGTGCAAGGTTGAAGACCTCTGCAGGTGTCAATTATTGGATAACTTTATGGGTTTAGATTGTAAAAGTGTAATGCAACGTGCACTTTGACATAATAATTACAACTTTGGTAACTCATTTAATTAATACGGAGGCACAGTGTCCATACCATAGACTTAAATATATAGTAGACGGCCATAGCCTAAGAACTTTTTCAGACTCCGAGTATTTAGCGCCATCTAGTTCAGAGCCACCTAAACAGAGCCAATATGTATGAGATAAAATCAGCGCCACCTAGTAGCTACTAGTGTACTACTAGTACGCTATGTGTTACTAGGTGGAGTAGCAGTGCAGGTGACATTTCTCTTACAAATTCGGTATCTTTAGGCGGCTTTCGGACAGAGGGCGCAATTTACTTGAGCTTCAAAAAGTTCTGAGGCTGTGGTCGTCTATATCTCTATAGTCTCTGGTACAAGTAAGTTCAGATATTTTAGAATAGGTACGGTCGCCATCAAATATATCGGAGCGGCTAGGGTACTCAAAAACATCTGAACATGCACTTTATCGCCTTGACAATAAAGGCGTTGTTCAGATATTCGTGACCATCTTGGCTGCTCCGATATAGTTAATGACGACTCTACATGTAGTTGGTATTCGAAATTTAAAATTGTCATTTGTTATTGATCTATTGTGAATATGATTTACTTTTTGCCAACAAAATTACATCAAAAAAATGTAATTCTGATAACCTATGTCACTGAAATGTTTGACGTGTCGTAATTATTTAAAGCAATGTCATTTTGATATTTAAGTGACATGAAATTGATAACCATTTAATAACAAGAATCTGAATCAGCCAAATCCCAAAAATAAATGCACACCTCTTGGGATTGGGCAAACTCGGATAACATAATAGGACCAAATTAAGGTATTAAAACGATTTCCAGCCTTGTGCTAATTAATACTTCGAAAAAGTCTAATTTGCCGCCTAAAATGAAAAAAATGGACACGCACGGAAAAAAAAGCTTCCGGGATATTCTCAATCTAGGACATTATTATATTATGTTGAAAATATTTCCTCTTGACAAGCATTTATTTCCTTTAACGAAAATAAATTAAAGTTTTAAATATAACGAAGCGAATATATTCTTACAGATTTTCTAGATTTCTTTTACCTAAGATAATACTTGTTTGATTAAAGTACAATCTCTCTTATTTACTCAATATACTCTTGAAACAATACTTTTTTTATTTATATTTGAAGAAAACGTGGTTTTATTAAACGAAGAATCATATTTTTGGTAAAGGAAATTAATACTTGTCACGAGGAAATATTATAAAGAAAATAATAATGTCTTAAATTGAGAATATCCCGGAAGCGTGCATGATTATCAAATGCATTTTAGATTGGATAAACTTTTATTAATAACACTATAAATATATTTAACTGTTAACTAATGCAACTCGTAATAAGAATATGTTGCCTCAAGCTACATAATCTACATATTATTACTTATCACCCATCGTATCAGAAGTTAAATTAAATTAAATCATAATGAGTAACCAATCCAATTACTATTACTCACGTCATTAAACATTCGAATATGTACAAAATACCGGCCAATTGTAAGGCGGACGCGCACACTGAGGGTTCCTTAGTTTCAAGTAACAAAATCAACGGAACGGTAATCTACAAGGTGCAACAATAATTTTAAACAAAAGAAGAACCGACTTCACTTAGGATCCGCTATTCCAAGAGGAAGTGGCCGAGTTGCTGTAAAAAATACTGAAATCACTATAGGTGTGCCTATAATAGTTGAAGAGTTCCCTCGATTTCTCCAGGATCCCATCATCAGATCCTGACAATGGGATATCAAAACGATCTTGATGATGATAACAAAAAAGCAACAATAAAGATCCCAAGAAATGAAGAACGTCCTTCAAATCTTGAATGAAATGAATTGAAAAGTGTTATTCGAACCTTTCGAAATTATAGTTTGCGGAACCTTATAAAGTTAATCTGGAGGAAAGCAGTCGATCCAAACCTGTTAAGGTCTCTGAACCCGGTGTCAAAACTGTTGAATTTAGGCGCCAACGTGATCGGTTATCGATAAGAACTGGTGGTAAGAAAGTTTTAGGGATTAGGTTGCCAAGCGAGTCCGGGGAGTATGTTACATTGACGGATACATAGAACTTGATTTCCGACGGCTTGTTGGATTTTTAGAAAATTCAGTTATTTTATAGCACAGCCACAGCCATCTCAAACATGGCCCTGATGTTCCCTTAAGTTTTCCTTTCAACCCCTTGCCCGGCTCTGAATAAAACCCAATAAGGAAAATTTTCACTATTGAAAAAGTGACAATCTGTCAATCATAGATTTTTTTGGTAGGTACGTCTAACGTCTTGCGCGGTATAACTAAAATAATCGGCATGCCATCTTAGCTTATGCCCCGCTTCTGATCCCATCGCAAAAAATAGGGCCATTTTGCTGCGCTAATACGTTACTACTTCCATGCTCTTGTCTTTTAGTCCTTCTTCTTGCATCGGTTTCCTCATCACTGAGGGTCCTGGTCATTCAACAGCTTCTCTCTGATGATCTGGCGCCATCTTCCTCTATCTGTTGCCGAGTGAAGAGCATCGTGTGGTGTAGTGTTGAGAGCTGAGCGAATTTGGTCAGACCAGCGCATTGGGCTCTTGCATCTTGATCGTTCACCTTCGACTTTACCAGTGATGACCAGTTTCTCGAGGTTATCACTGTCTTTTCTAGCAACGTGGCCAAAATATTCAAGTACTTTGCGCAGGCAGACGGTAGATAGCCTGGTTTTTATCTTGAGTTCAGCGAGGATCGACACGTTAGTGCGGCGCTCTGACCAGGGAATACCTAACGTCCTTCTCCAGCACCACATCTCGAACGCGTCAATCCGGTTACGGTCAGCCTTTCTGAGGGTCCATGTCTCTGCGCCGTAAGTAAAGATTGAGAAGACTAGAGTCTGAACTAAAGTAATCTTCGTGTTCGTAGAGATATGTTTCTGTCTTTCCATTCTCTCTCTCCTCTGTCTTTTAGTAGGTATACTATATTGAAATACGGTCGGTATCCTATATAATAAGAACCTATACTGTTAAATACGCCATGCGATTAATTAATAAATAATACTAATGATAGTTATAATGGTTATCTATATAACCAGCATGTTTCATAAACTCAAATGTTCAGTTAATACGACCAACCCTCCTTACTTTTAGGACGTAAATTCAATTCAAATGTATTGCAACTCAAGGATACATATAATCAACCTAATATAGTTACCTACATTACGTGGGTAGGTATTATAGCACGAACAATCGAACGCCGATCGCTTCAGAGAACTCGAAACAATTTATCCACCATTGTCTGTAATAATTAAAGAAATAATAGCAATTAATAACCAAAATATGCGAAGTATCTCAAATCATCCCATATCAACTAATATTGCACTCGAGTTCGTGAGCGTATTGGCGCTTAAGGTTAAACCAATCACAACATAAACTCAAACAACTGGCCAACTACAAAGATCCCAAAAGCTATTTGATAATCACCCTTATAGTAAAGACGATAAGACCATAAAGATGTCTTGCGTGACTTTCTGAACCGCAAATGTAAGTTCATGATCGATCAGTTTTTGAAACCATTTTTCATATTAACAGTAATTAGAAATGACAGGCCATCGAAACAGAAGGTGCCCATAATGTGTGAAACAACCAGTTACAAAGAGCTCTGTCTTATTCACCAATAGTAGGACAGAGGGGTTTTTATTTACTAGTTGTTTTAATAATGTGGCTGGGATGTTCAAAGTTGATCGTTTTGCCAAATTACCAGTTTCCCACAATTTTTCTTGGAAGCAATAGCCCGATCTAGGTAATGATTTACCAAGGGTAACCTGTAGCTTCCTTAGGCATCAGTTAAGTAGTCGTCTCCGGAAAATTACTACATTTTTGAAATAAACAAAATATAGGTATATTATTTTACTCGAAAATGATTATTATGGATCACTTCGTATAGAAAATCGTTCATAGGTAAATTAGCCTTCTTTTTCTCATCATCATCATCATCATCTCAGCCATAAGACGTCCACTGCTGAACATAGGCCTCCCCTTTAAGGGGGGGGGTTTGCCATACGCGCCACGCTTGGCAGGCGGGTTGGCGCGCGCAGGTTTTTTTGTTTATTGTTGTTTAGGCTTTTGGAAGATGCTGCTGCCCATCTCCCGGCATATTCCCTCAGCAGACTCCTACTGCAACCACGGGACGATATGGTGGGGGACAATTCTAAGGCCGGGCACCCCACGGCATTCTTTTTCTACGGTTACCTTATGTTACATATATTTAGGATTTTTTCCTTAGAATGATAAATTTTTAAACTGAAAATTCTTTTTTTTACTTTCAGACTCCAATGTAATATTTGGAATAACCCTTAATTTTTATTATTCTGGGCATTTCAGAATATGGACTATTTCTTATATTGTATGTTACAAAAAATATACTAAAGCCGACTGCCATGCAAGACATACAAAGTAGGGTCGGGTCACATCTTAGATTACATCTGTCCAGGTTGAATTGAATACGAACAAATGCCTTTAGTTAATACAAAATCTTCTTCTTCTTTTCTTCCTAGCGTTTATCCCGGCTTGGGGTCCGCTTGACAACCTAATTCCATGAATTGGCATAGACACTAGTTTTTACGAAAGCGACTGCCATCAGACCTTCCCAACCCAGAGGGGAAACTAGGCCCTTTTTGGGATTAGGTCCGGTTTCCTTACGATGTTTTCCTTCACCGAAAAGCGACTGGTAAATATCAAATGATATTCCGTACATAAGTTCCGAAAAACTCAGTGGTACGAGCCGGGGTTTGAACCCGAGACCTCCGGATTGAAAGTCGGACGTCTTACCGCAAGGCTACCAGCGCTTCCTTAGTTAATACAAAATATTTGAGTAAAATGCAGAGTGAGAAAAAAACGCTCGGTGTAATATGAAAAAAAAAACCTGATGGAGCTTTCAAACTATATTTAGTCTCATAGTTGGCACATATTCATTAGCTGAAGAGTATATGCCTTGAACTTGTCATTTGATTAATAAATCATTAATTATCCAATGACTATACATCATCATATTCATCATCATTGTTTGCGCTTGAAAAATTACTTATTTTATTAACCACTATTTGTTATGTCATAAATGTATTGGAAATGATTAATCTCTATCTCGATTCTTAATGTTGGCCGACTAGGTGCGCAACTAAACAATCATGTCTGTTTTTTCTCTTTCGTTTTATTTGCAAATAGGTACAGAAAATTAAAATGAAATACTTAAAAATCGATACTTTACATTACAGGAGATGCATGATGCATCCCTAAGATTTGTTTTGTCCCAAATGTTGTATTCAATTTCAATTTTTAAAATAAATGGCATTCTGTCCACAATATTGGGACAATTTTGCCAATGTCGAAGTAGAGACGACAAGTGTACGGTTAATTAGTTAAAATTTCGCTCCAAGAGCTGGACGTTGTACGGTGAGGTTAGGCTTTTTATAAGGAGATAGCTACTCCCTACAAAAAGCACGTGGACTAACGGATATCTAACTCAAACAGGGGTTACACTTGTTTTGAGATTAATTCTTCATTAGTTGCACACTAGTTCGTTAAATCACTGCAGAATAAGCATATATTACACACTGAATCACGAAAATGAACAAAAAATAAGAAGTTAATCACAAAACCAAACCACCTTGCTCGACAAGATGGCCGCAAGTCCAAATGTTGTATACCTTGTGCAACCTAAGAAGCGGTTTTTGACACCTGTCATCTCAGTACATTTTATAACCTAAAATCGATTTTAGGGTATAAAATGTACTGAGATGACAGGTGTCAAAAACCGCTTCTTAGGTTGCACAAGGTATAGTGAAAATCACTACAAATCTTTACTACTATTTGAGTCTGTCACAGTTGTCAGTTTTGATAGCAGTGACGTGACAGAAAAATAAAATATGAAAAAAATTTATTATAAATAATAAATAAAATAAAAATAAAAAGCCTATTTATTCCAACCAACTTAAGATTAGGTTTACATGTAAAAATATATAATTTAAAGTTTTAGTATTAATTTAGTTTAAATGTAGTTTTTGTTTTTAAATTAAAATTAAATTAAGTATGTTTGGACCCCTCTCGGGTAAAGACCTCCTCCATATCATGCCATTTCACTCTATAGTACAGTCATTTTATTTTCACTTGTATGGGAAAAATGACAAATTTGGAAATAATTCAAATAGCAGAAGTATTTAGTTGTATGGCTTAAAAGTCATGTTAATCATTGCGTAGACAGAAAATCCTACAAAAAATTGACCTTGAAAATATCCTCATTTAATTTCTAAAAAATCGCCTAAATAAATATATCAATATTTTATTATTTATTATGGTTCCTTAAGACACGTTATTTATGGATGACGGAAAATCAGACAAAAAAAAGAAACCCTTCATATATATTTTGATGAATATTTACTTCCCGATGGAAAGTTTGTAGGATTTTTCGTTCAGTCATCTTAGAATGACATTTTAAAACTATATATATATATATATATAGCCTATGTTGTGTCCCACTGCTGGGCAAAGGCCTCCCCTCTTTTCCGCCACTCGTCACGGCCTGGTGCATGTTCCCGCCAGTCGCTACAAAAGGCATCCAGGTCGTCCTGCCATCTCTTTTTCGGTCTGCCTCTACTCCGGCCCTCCTGCGGGGCCCATTCAGTAGCCTTTTTGGCCCACCGTTCCGGGTGCATTCGGCATACGTGTCCAGCCCAGTCCCACTTGAGCTTGGCGGCCTTAGCACCCACATCCGCAATGCCAGTTCTGGAACGCTAAAACTATATAAACAAAAAAATTGCTAGTATAAATTAATGTTTGAAAAAAACGTATCTTTACTGAGCTACTCTCTTGAGCTACTTCCGGCCAGTTTTTAATTTGTTTTGCGATGTCGTCCACCCAACGAGCGCTTGGTTTGCCTCTCCTTCTCTTTCCTTTCGGTCCAGTCCATAGTGTATCCTTGTCCATTTTTCCTCGTGCATTCTGGCGACATGACCGGCCCACTTCCACTTTGATCGTAGCGTAATCGAGAGCATCTATGCGTTTTGTTTTTTCCTAATAAAGTCATTATAAATAAAAATAAAAAATAAAAAAAAGCCTTATTTCCAGTCGTTATAAGAAAGAAATGCAAGTTACATCGGATTTTATAATTATAACCTTATCTATACTTCATACGATGTTGTCATTTATGTATCGTTTTTATGTCAAAATTATTATAGTTAAATATGTAAAAAAATATCACTCACATTTTATTTACAGTTGTGTATATTATTAATCTTTTATCTGTGTAACGGACTAGAACCCCCCATCGGGTGAAGGCCTCCTCCAATAAAATAATTACCTTCATGAAATTAAAATCTCATGTCTACTAGACTAGTAGACGTGGTCTAAACCACCAGCGCTTTTTTGCTAATTTGACTATCTAGTTGGATGAAATTGAGGTAGGGAAGTTATAGTTTCTCAAGATGGGCTAATTGTGTATCTTACCTACGTGATTTTCTATCTGCTTGCAAAAACGGCACCAAGGCCGATGGTCCATTTAGATGACATTTTACAGTTTGTCATTTGTCTTACTTAGATTAATTGAATGCACTCGTGGTACAGCCGCACTCAGATATATCGGAGCGGCCAAGTTGGTCACAAATATCTGAACAACGCCCCTATTGTAGGTGATTAATTGCAGGTCCAGAAGGCCATCCATGGTTACCATTTTATCACTTATCGCGCTATGCGTCTCTTTCACACTTACATACTTGTTAGAACGTGACAGCTATGGTAACAGGCGATAAAAACCCGACCATATTAGGCTAACAGATGTTTTTGAGTACCTCAGCCGCTCCGATATATTTGATGGCGACTGTACTCGACTGATTAAAAAGAGGGTAATGTAAGTATAAACTAATTCGTTTCAATGCCTATTTTAATTAATTCGTAGCCATCCATATAGGGAACGGGAAAAACTAGGTAAAAAAATTGCGTTTTTCAATTATTTTTAAAAATCGACAGTGACTTATATTTATAAAGGGGTACATTCTGTATAATATATAGTGATATCACAATTTGTGACTCCCATAAAAATATCATGGTAACAAATCGTTTTGGCATATTTATGTTGGCGGCCGATCGTAAAATCAGGCAGATCGTAATGTTCCTGTGTAATATTTTAACGATAGTCACAATAAACCAATGTATAGGTATGTTAGGTTCATTAAGTTGCTTCAGATGCCTGATAGGCAAAATGTCCAGAAATGGGAGCCCCGCATAGCGGGGCTCCGTCGACTCAGGGAACGAGTCAAAGATTTTCACGTTTCGTGATATGCCTAGGAATTTCACTATATGCCTGATATTACGATATAAAAATTGTTTGTACATTGCATTCTATTTGTACAGTCGACGTCAAAGATATCTTTACACTTTTGCACCTTATTTCCTTGTAATAAGGTGCAAAAGTGTAAACATATCTTTGACGTCGACTGTACATATCACAAGTAAGCTTTGGGAACATAAAATACATAAGAAAACCTGACATTAGTGTACTACGACCCAGCTAGATTTATCATAATCACTCCACAGCTTTTTGTTCAGCACCCATAAGTCACAATTACGCGTGTTAAAGATTAAGAGCTTATGTAAAAAAGCTTTTTTTACGGCGTGCTAACGAAGTGATATCACAATCCGGATGTTTGTAATTTGGCTGCCAATTAAGAAGCTGTCGATATGACATCACTATTGATGCTGTCGCTGTGGCCATTGGTTCTGTGATTGTGACTACATGACTATGAATACCGAGCAACGAAATTAGATATTGCTGCCTTAGTATGAAAATGTAATTGGACGAAATTAGGCAAAACGTTTAGGTAGCGAGTCTAGGTTAGTTATACCTTGTGCAATCTAAGAAGCGGTTTTTGACACCTGTCATCTCAGTACATTTTATAACCTAAAATCGATTTTAGGCTATAAAATGTACTGAGATGACAGGTGTCAAAAACCGCTTCTTAGATTGCACAAGGTATATGGTAGTAGAGTGTAACATTAATCTAAACTCATGATATACACGCAAGGTGTAACTAAAATACTGGTGATCCTTTAAAGGGCATCATTGGTATCGTATTCTAATTATGAAAAAGTAAAAAAAAATCTCGCGAAAAAAATTTGATTTTGTATGGAGGGTTGGCCAGCTGTGACGACGTGTCCCGGTGAACGGATCACCAGTATTTTTGTTACACCCTGTATATCTATATTATCGTCGCCTAGTACCCACAACACAAGCCTTATTGAGCTTACTGTTGGAACTAGGTTGATTTGTGTAAGATTGTACCATGATATTTATTTATCAACAATATCAACACACTGCAGACTCTTTGAGATGTAACAACTTACAACAACATTAATTCATTAGTGGATAATCAATTAATACTACAGTAGCTATTGATTTTTTATCGATTCCATAGATCCCTAAAGCACAGCATCCGGTTTATTTTAATTGGCCATTCATTAACTCAATTTAAATGAAAAAACCAACTTACCGCGATGCGTGATCAACTGATCAGCCTTATTAAAATGATATTATGACAGCCGAGTGTGAAGAAAAAAACGTAAATGTACTTTAAATTTGCTCATCACTAAATAAGGTATAGTTTTCAGAACTCCGCATTACTCAACAAGAAACATATTTATATGCTAGAGTTCCTAATTAACAACTACGCCGGTGATAATACAACCAAATATTTTTAACAAAAAAGAACATACTTCAGTATATGTTTCTTTTCAGTGTATTGAGCTATCTCAACGTTTTAAGGTAGTTTCCCTCCAGGGCCCGACTTATCTTTCCACCCTGTATACGTCATGAATAAAAATCATGAACCTAGAATATTTTTCTCCCCATTAAAAGAAACAGTAGTCTCTTATCTTATGCATTCTCCATGCGCAAAAGGGTCCTGAATTCCTCCAGCTTCCTTTCCTTCCATACAGCACGATAGCTCTAAAGACAAAAGATAAAGATAAAGATAAAAGATAATTATTCTTCAATTTAGGCACATTACATTACATTTATGAACGTCAGAGAGAAAAAAGGAAAAAAGAAACTACCAGGCACTGACTCTAACCCTACACCTCTGACCCGAGAAGTATTACTTATTACCGGCAAGAAACTCGGCGGGACTTATTTTTTCTAAACAGCAATACATTAAATTTTAAAGATGAGAAGAGACGTTCGGGAATCAATAAATAGCATTATCCGCCGCTTATATCGGCCTTGGAAACTGGAAAGACAGCGTATTGGTTGATTCCGGCACGTCTCCTCTCAACTCCGCTCTTCTCTGTCTCAGTGTAAAAGCAGAGGACAACCGTTTAGTCCTCAAATACGACATCTTTCAGCCGGAAGTTGCTCACGATGGTCTCGTACAGAGTTTAATTGCAATGACTGAATGAAGATGGCACCGCGGCCTCTGCGCAAGGCCGGTAGCGATCATATCAGTGAATTATATCGATCAATTCGTTATAGTAATGGATCACGAATAACTATTGATCTGTTTACGATATTTATGGTTTATTTGAGTGGGTGGGCATGATGGGGAGCTATTCTGGTTTGTCTATCGGTCGAGACTTGACGGGAAGCGCAATGGGGGGTAAGGATTATGCACTGTGGGATTTCGTCTCGCCGCAAAAGTACATAGAGACGAGTTCTGTTTAAAAATATAGTTCTTTTAAAGGGGAATTTAAGTGAAGTAAAGGAAGTGTTCAGTTAAGTATTTGTTAAATTGTGGACTGTATTTTCGTCATGAAGTTCTACACAGGGGAGGCGGCTTTGTCATATCCTTCCAAATAAAAAAGTCTGCCAAAATCTGAAGGGGAGCGAGCATATATAATCGATTTTTGAACTAGTTTTTATGAACGGATTTGAGTTTTCTGTCTACCTTTTTGATTGAGGGGAAATGTATCTAAGCGCTCCATAAATATATTATAGTTAGAACCTTATGATTTTCGTATACAACAAATGGATACCCCGTGACCATGTCCGCATTTTTACAGTAGGTCAGGCATCTGATCTTGGAAAAGTGGAGTAGCATAAGCAAGTCGGGTGTCCTTTCTTTAAATTTATTTGTGACGTTTTCAAGGAAAAGGTACATCATTGTCGGTTGTTAATAGAGTTTATTTCTAAATGAATTATTATGGCAGTAATACCGTATTGACAATGATGTACTTTACTTGAAAATGGCATAGTTATGTGATACATGTCGAGCGCGAAAGAATAGACCCTCTGATTCTGATCTGATGTTACCGCGGAAGTATACAGCCAAGGCGATGTCAGTGAACCCTGACCCGCGCATAAAGCAGTCATTGATGCGCTTGCGGCGATACTCCCATTGTAATACAAGAAAGAGCAATGTAAACGGGTCAATATGGTTAGAATTTAACGCCCCCCTAGGCTAAATAGTCGGTAGTGACCCTTGCCCATGAAGCAGGAGGTCCCGGGTTCGAATCCTGGTCAGGGCATTTATTTGCGTGTTTATCACAGATATTTATTCCTGAGCTATGGATGTTTTCTATGTATTTAAGTATTTATTATATATATATATCGTCGCCTAATTCCCACAATAGGTTGATTTGTGTAAGATTGTCCATTTGTCCCATAATAATATTTAAGAATATCCATCAAGTTGAGGTTGTGACCCTTCTCGTAGGGTATAGATGTCGCTAGTGGAATATTCGGGTTGTTATGACTAAATTCGCAGCAGTCTGGTGTAATTGGTGCTACGTTTGGACCATGGGGTTAGAGTTCCAATGGTGTCGTTGAGGTTGGTGGTGGTCATTTACAGCCATTTTACAGCTCATTTTTTCTTCGTAATATACCTACTTCTTCTTCTTCCTAGCGTTTATCCCGGCTTGGGGTCCGCTTGACAACCTAATCCCATGAATTGGCATAGACACTAGTTTTTACGAAAGCGACTGCCATCAGACCTTCCAACCCAGAGGGGAAACTAGGCCTTTTTGGGATTAGGTCCGGTTTCCTTACGATGTTTTCCTTCACCGAAAAGCGACTGGTAAATATCAAATGATATTCCGTACATAAGGTGCGAAAAACTCAGTGGTACGAGCCGGGGTTTGAACCCGAGACCTCCGGATTGAAAGTCGGACGTCTTACCGCAAGGCTACCAGCGCTTGTCTTCGTAATATACCTACATCTCCAACAAATAAAAAAAACAAGCCAATATCGAACAGTCTACACAGAGGCGTACACAACATTATTGCCAGGCCGTTTACGTTCCAGAATGTGAGGACAAAATCTGCCGACAGCGTGCGGTGCAAGCGGTTGAATGGCATTATACTTAGTATACATACATATTATCAACTTACTTATTTACTTCGCTGGCTCAGCGACCCAAAATGGATCTTGGCCTCCGACACTAGATTCCGCCATTCGTTCCGATCCTGTGCGCTCCGTCGCCAATCAGCCGCTCGAATGTCGCACAGGTCTTCCTGGACCGCGTGGATCCACCGATACCTAGGCCTTCCGCTCGGACGTTTCCCACATGGTCGTCCCAGGTATGCTCTCTTGGCCGCTCGATCCTCTCCCATTCTCTTCACATGGCCGAGCCAGCGAAGCTACATATTATCAAGCTTAAACTTAAACGATCAATAAAGTCATACGGAAAGCAGCATGGAATTTCAATTTGACATCCATATCACGACACAAAAAATGTAAACATAGATGACAGATATCAAATTGACATACAAACTGGCGAAATATCTGTTTTAAAAAACTTAAGTTCATTGAACTTTGAGTACGGAATAAATGATTATTGATTAATTATAAAATTATATCGTATGACAATCTAATGTGTACAGTTACAACGGGAGCCTGTCATTATGTCATTTGGATGTAGAATTAATTACGACATTTTTAATGTAGTCACTTACAATACAATATCCGATTACCTATCATAATAACAGTTATGATATGTGTGTAAAAAAGTTTAGCGTGTTTACATTTTAACGTTTGGGATGAGTTTTTTTTTAAAGTCGACAACGCGCATGTAGCACTCCTGGAGTTGCAGGCATTCATGGGCTACGTAGCTCTTACAATCAGTGGCGTATAAACGAGAAAATGTATTCACAATTCCTCACTACATAAATGGGAAAGTGTAACTCCGTCTGTCTGTCTGTTACCTCTTCACGCTTAAACCGCTGAACCAATTAAGCTAAAATTTGAGACAGTTTGAGTCCCAGGAAAATACATAAATACGAAGGTTTTCATTTTCATCACGGAAATCATGTCTGTGGGTTGAAAAAAGGGGAGAAATTTTATATTTTGCACACCTCACCTACAGACCTTTGCTGCTGGCGGTCTGCAGGTGCCGTATTCTAATTTTAAAATACTTTTTAAACAATATATTAAAAACACAATCCATCTCAAACACAACTCCAACACTCAACAAATAATCAACCAATATTAAGTTGTATTGGAGTTGCATTGGAATAATTTCCAAGCAAACACTGATACTTATTTCTGATTCAGGCGTTTTAGGCGCTAGCTGTATTGCGTTGTTAATGTATTGGAGTTGCATTGATGTTGGATCGTTTCTAAATGTGTTTTAAAGTAAGAATGTAGCCCCTGGTATTCTAAGAGGTGCTGAGGTATTCAAATTTATGGTACCACTTTAAGATAATAAGCGAACATAAAAGTATTTGTGGCAAATATGTCAATTAACTTTATCAATAACTACTGTTTCAATAACCTACTTTGTCTAGCTGTTTGTTAGTACCAGTGGCAGCGAGTCCATAGAATACGGTCCCTATCGGCTTGCCTAATTTTCAGGCACCTGAACACTTTTCCTACAGCTCATGTAGAAATTTTAAAGCAAATGAAGCTTCGGCACCCACCGCAACTGCTAGGTACCCCCGACTTACCCTTGTTTCGAAGTGACTTTTTTTTGGTATTCGCTGCCCATGCACCCTCGGCGTACCTACCAGACTGGCGTGAAGTAGCGCAGAATAGATCAGAATGGCGTTATCTTGTGTCAGAGGCCAAGATCCGTTTTGGGTAATTAAGGTAGTGAAATGAATAAGTACTTAAGTTTTTTATTTATTTATATATGTACAAAGTTACATACTATCTAAAAAATAAAACTAAATCTATACTTAACAAATAAAAACTATACTAACAACTTATTTAAAATTATGTATAAAAGTATACCTACCTATAAAAATCCCAACTACAAAAAGAATACCCCGTCTAAAATGTCCGCCTGCGGCATGGTCCCCATTACGCTGGCGGCGTTACCTCTCTGCACAGCTAAGGATATTCGCGGGGAGAGGTACGCGCCAGCTCTATGGTCCCCTGTAGTCTCGACCAATCGGGCCGCCAGGGCCTTCATAAAGTACTTAAGTAAGTTTCTAAATGCTGTTTTTCAAAATAGCATTGGCTAAAAGACATCGTAGGCTCAATGACGTCAGCATAAAGTTCACCCAAAAAAACACCTCATAAACTACACGTATAAAATTACCGTCTAAACTACGGTCGTTACCTCAAATTACGTGTAAACGGATAAAGAATTACAATAGGTGTGAGTTGTTTCAATGAGATTTCAATTACAACTTGTAAGTACTCTAATAAATTAAGTTTTGCGTAAGTCATGCAAAGATGGCGAGGATAGGCGGAGTGTACACTAGATAAGGCTATTTCATCTCATGTTCTGAAACTGGTTATTGTTTATCTATTTATTTATCGTATGGCATATATATTCGCTTCTAATTTGTTTATCTATGAAGCGGGTGGAAAGTGATACATTTCTGCCCTAGGGAGTTTGACGATGAGACGTGAAACTCCTTAGTAAACTAGGAAGCCTTATAGTTTCGCCATGCACCTTCAGTGGTGGAACAATACGTGTAGGTATCAGTGGCGACACGTCCATATACCACGATTCCCATCGGCTTGCCTAATTTTCAGGCACCTGAGCAGTTTTCCTACAGCTTATGAAGAAATTTTAAGCCAAATTAAGCTCCGGCTTACTTAAGAAAAAGTTTGACCCACCGCCTCTGGTAGTATAGTCCTTTATTTTTCAGTAGACCCTCGAGAAAACCTAAGTAAATATACCTAAGGTTTTTTGCATAAACATTAACTTTTATCAGTAAACTTTCGTATGTAACTAGCCTAATGCGTGTAAGCGCGCGCTTACGCACCAGCTAAGTAATTTTACCATAATTTACTGTGAGGGGTTTTAATTCATCAACTCCAACCACCAAGCGAACGCGAGTCGAACGCTAATACCGCCAATGTACATTCCATGATTCGTTTTCTCCTTTTATAGTTCCATTCGTTTGCAAGGGGAGACACCTAAAAAATAATATTAGGGGAAATACGGCCATGTGTGTTGCTTGCTACACTTGCTAATAGAATGTTTTTATGGAGAAAGCTTGACTTCAATTTCTGCATTTTCAGCGCGGCACAGGCAGCCAATGTCAATACCTACCGTAGTCCATTTAATTCGGTTACGATTAAAGGAAGTGTATAGAGTAATTATTAATCCGTAGTCCATTTAATTCGGTTACGATTAAAGGAAGTGTATATATGTATTATACACTCAAGAGAGTCTATTGTAAGTTCACTTAATGGGATAACATCCAGGTCAGAATAAAACTAATTTTTAACGTTTCTCCACGTTTCCAAGAGCAAATGCCTGAGTTGCTATAAAAAATACTCAAATCACTATATAGTTATTGTGGTTGCAGATGGAGTCTGCTAAGGGAATATACCGGGAGATGGGCAGCAGCATCTTCCGAAAGCCTAAACAACAATAAACAAAAAAAACTGCGCGCGCCAACCCGCCTGCCAAGCGTGGCGCGTATGGCAAACCCCCCCTTAAAGAGGAGGCCTATGTTCAGCAGTGGACGTCTTATGGCTGAGATGATGATGATGATGACTATATAGTTAAAGAGTTCCCTCGATTCCAAGATTCCGTCATCAGATCCTGACCCGATGTCAATGGGACCAAGTGTGAGCCCTTTTAAACAAAAAAATTGGTGATTCCAAATCGGTCTTAATGCTGCCGGCCCATGATCGGTGAACATTCTTTACAAGAACTTGACACTATTGTTAGGACTGACACGTATAATCTATGCTAGCGCCGGCTATAAATACTTTCGTCCACCCAACCCCCCGGAATCACGTTACTCTGGTCCGGCCAAAACTCGACTCATCTTCAATCAAAGCAACATGTTCTCAATGCGCTGAGCCATATTGCTTTCTGAATCTCGCGTGTTTTCAATTTCGGCCCATGTCAAGGTCACTAACCTTCATCTTGCTTCACATGGCTATCTTTTGGAAACAAATTTACTCTGACGCTACTGATTAATTTAGGAGCTTGGCTAATATTTCACACGCATAATGAAATAACTCAGTTTCTGATAAGTGGCGGACACCACTCTATCGTAAAATACCACTAAACTAGCTGGCCTAAAATATCAGAGGCCAGTTTTATAAAGCTACAAATTACAATTTACAAGCGGAACTCTCTTTCTAACCCTATGTGTTAGAAAGAGACTTCCGCTTGTAAATTGTAACTTGTAGCTTTATACAACTGGCCTCAGGTTGTCTAGGAATAGTAGATTGCTGCCAGGATAACCTCTATAAAAATCGCGTAGGCAACCTGAGGGGGTACTCCTCACTCCCGGCGTGGAGGTTGTCATGAGGGAGCAGTGAGTGGTGTCGCCCTGCACGCTACCTTCGGGAGGGGGAGCTTCGGCCCAGGTGAGGGGACAGCTTCGGCTTTCGCAGCAGGCGGTGTTCGCGGAATAATGTTCGCGCTACCGTGTCGCCGCCTCCAACGCTGCAGGACGGGCATACCGTGGATGGTTTAGTTGGTAGTGTCGGCCCGCGCTGCTGAGTCCAACGACTAGGCGGTATGCCTAAATGTATTCCTTCATGTTAAAAAAAGAATAGTAGAAACAACGAGACCATAAAGTAACCCATCAGCTATATACCGCTCGGAACCGACGAGTTCCCTCAGATATATTGGGTATTTCTATAACTAGTGGTTCTGTGAACCGTAGACTTCGGATAACATAAATAACGCGATAGAAAACTTTCCCCCTTTCCGCCCTCATTTTCCCCCCAATCAAAAAAATGGCTCGACAATTTTTGGCAAATAAATCAAGGAACGTACATGCCAAGTTTCATCGAAATCGGATGAAAAATGCGACCTCTAGACCGACACTGACCAACCAACCAACCAACCAACCAACCGTCGTACCAGTGAAAACGGAGACGTTCGTCGGCAATTAGGTACCTACAATCGGAACTTAAACCTAATAAGTTTGTTTACAAACTACCCACGCAAATACTGTATTTAATTTCATGAAATTGTGTGAAGTAACAGTTGATACCCCGGAGCAACGCTTAGGGTACCTACCTACCTAATAGTTTTTCCGCGCACGCCCGCGGACGAAACTGCAGGAACAGCTCTAGGCTAGCTTAGTACTTTAATAGTACAGATTGGTTTAAATGGTGTAGCCATAGCAATCTCATTTTAAAAACAATATAGTTCATGCAATCAATGTTGTATGAGTCCATTTTAAGTCCGACCTTGTCTGCGACCTGATATCCTCTTTCAATCAGTCGAGATGCGCACGATCACGAGACGATGGCGAAATTAATTATAACGTTGTAAATAGCTCACTAAACGTCGTCGCTTCGTAATTATTTCAATTATATATTGAGTGGGTATCGCAGGGCAAGGTTTTAGGCCCATCGGAATTTTACAATTGCCTAATCAAGTGGATTCCTAAAAAAATTATAAATAGAAAAAACCGGCCTAGTGCGGACAAAAAAATTACTCTTGGATCCCTAAATGTTCGTAGGACTCAGGACTCAGCAGATCCTCATTTCTAGTGTCAAGATGTTATGAACAAAGTTTCACTGATAATTTGCCGCCAAACTGGCATAAGTATGTATTATTATTTTGTCTGTAGGTACTAGCACTAGCACATGCTACTAGCCGATTTACATTAAAAGCGGTATTAGACATTGCAACCTACATGGCCCAATCTGTCAGGTTGGAAGGTGTAATTAAAGCATAGACATACAATATAAGGTATAGACAGGACATGGTGATAATAATACCAAGATAGAACGGGATGGTCTTATTAAATTTTCAATAGGTATGACAGAGAAGTTGCCATTTTTTGTTCGTCCTTATCATAGACTCACGGCTTTATGTCACCCTCCACCGTAAGTACTTTCTATGAGTGGAGGGTCATGAACACATTTAATTCGCGTTTTCTTGCAAAATATCTGTATTTGCTAGGTGAAACCCAAATATATTTCGTGGAAAGTTGTGCCAGCTACGGAAAACAATGGTTAATTGTTGTGTTTTGAGCTGTAGAAGTGATTATCGCCGATATTACGACAACATAACCTTTCACAGGTAAGTACCACATTTTACAGTTTACTCCTGTTGTTTAGTGTATAAATAGTATCCTACAATCTATTACGCGCTATAATCTTGTTAATAAATCTATTCTCGTGAAGAATAATACATACAATCGTAAAGGTAAATAAAACATTCGAGAACATATTAACCGACTAATTTATGAACGCGGTTAGCCGTATAGCTGTCAGTAATTTAGAACCGCATAAGCAATTTAGTCGCATTACATACGCCTTAGGGATACCAGTGCGTGATTTTTATACTTACCCTAATATTGAGGTATTTTTTGTTTTAAAAAGATCATCATTTCATATCATTGGCAAAAATTTATTTAAATAAAGATGTTGATATCTGCCAGTAATAAAATTTTCCTGTTTTATTTTTCCATACTAAAGAAATTAGAATGTAACAAAATTAATTCCTAGTGTTGGTTTTGCTATGGCTCAGTAAGTCTGGGGTATGCTTGGCATCCTAAGTCCAAGATTGGTACTAACTAGTTATAATGAAAGCGAAAAGATCTTCCACCTGATTTGATTTCCTTGCAATATTTTTGTTCACCGTAAAGGAACTGAAATAACAAATGAAAGTTCGATCATAAGTTTCGAAAATCTTAATATACAAGTTGGGTTTGGAACAGCGACCTTAAAAATGAAATTGCTATACAGGATGTAGCAAAAATATTCATGATCCGTTCAAGGGCATTAGCATGGTATCGTATTGCGAGTTTGGAAAAGTAGGTTGAAGAAAAAAAAAAACGCGAAATTTTTTTTTATGTGCGGAACAAATTACTATTGTGTCCGTAGTCGACACAACTTTCTGACAAAACCATCAGGTTTTCTCGTAGTAAAAACGCTAATTTCATCTGTTCGTTACCCTCCACTGTCAAAAAATAGGTGAGACTAGGACTAACGATAACAGCTCGCTTCTCTGTCACACCTGTTGAAAGTTTGATAAGACCATCCCGTTCAATCTTGGTATTATTATTTATTTATTTCCATGTCAGGTCTATGGGTGGTATGTCTATGTTCACATCGCTCCGGGCCTGCCCGGAGTGCTCGGTGCTCGCTATATGAAATAATGGGGTAATTTTCTCTTACTGGTATCCCCACGAGTTAGACGTCATCATGACGTCATCTATGTCTATCCCTTACGGTGCTACGCGGTGTCAGGCCCTTGAATTAAAGGTAGGGCCCATAGGGAGCTGAAGGAGGGTTAGGGAAAGTCAGGGTACACAACAGATTGGGCCCTGCAGGTTGCAATGTCTAATAGCCGTTTAAGCACCGCCTTTTCTAAGTACATTAAATAGAGTGGCTAGACTGGCTGGTTGCTTCTACCAAAAGAGGAAAAAAAAGAAAAGACTTTAATGGCATTCATGAAAGTTTTTGAGCAACCGTGGCCAGTTTGTATAAAAAGGAATAGGAATATAATAAATATATATCAGATTTATTTTGATAAATAACTTTTATTTAACATTAATTCTCGTAATTGATTATTTCAAGGCCATAGAGACCATTAAATTTTAAATTTCTTACAATGCCAAGTTGCAAAATAAAAACTACTTAAATTTCCGAACGAAGCCAGCGCCATGACAACGTGAAAAAACAGTTTTCAGGTTGACAACCGATTGCTATTGATCTAACAACGCAATTTTTTGTGATTGAAGGTAACAAAAACCCGTTCCCACCCTTAGAAGTAAAGAAAAAAATGGACAAAGCCTTTGAGATCCAGAAGGCCTGCCGGGATAACGTAAAAAATCTACAATCATACCTCACTGACCTTAAGAACTGGGAGGTTGAAATGAAACGTAAAGAGGCCGCTTTGAATGGCGAATTTGAGCAGGTTTACAGCTATTTACGGTTATATTTCTCATGTAAATCACTAGCTGGTATAGTTAGCTATGTATATTAGTGTAATTGTCGCGGTACTAGTAGCGTAATAATCAAAAATGTACTTAGTCTTGTCAGTGTCGCAAGGTTTGAGAAACGGCGGTGTATTTTTCTTTATATTGTTGATTTTCTATATCTCTTCATTTCTGAGTGGTCCTCGATTGAAATTGTTAACGGAAATAAACCTTTTTGAGGTCAGGACCTACCCCCAGTGAGAAGCAAGGCGAGAAAGGAGAAACCTATTGTGGAAACGAAAAAGAAGTTGGTGAAACGCATTCCCTCATCGGATTATAAAGCTTGGGATAATTTTGATGTTGTAAGTACTCTTAGTATTGTTTTTATATAGTTTTAACATAGTTACATGACTCATATATTCATAACAAGCCTAAAAGCTGTTTCCTTTGTTCTTTTGCTTTGCATGCATGTTTTATATCAATTTAATTTAAATGCTCTGCTTAATATGATCATGTTTACTTTTTTCATATTTAAAAAAAAAAAAAATCTTTACTATCTTTAGGTACTGAACAAAAAAAACCTTGACGCATAAAAGGGGAACTGCCATAGGGCATTCTCTACCAGTCAACGTTAAGAGAGATTGTGTTTGTTGTTACTCATATTTACTACAATTTCGCATTTGCATTCGCACTATATATCAGTCCCTGCAACTTGACGTCCCGCAGGACAGTCTTGCATACACTTTCCTGCTTAAGACACGTTTTTGGCTGGATCCGTTCAAAATCGTCTTAAGCGAGTTTAACTGTATTTTACTTAATGTTTTCTATTTTATACACACTGCTAGTACTGTTGCATCATTGAAAATATCATAATGATGAATTTCATTTAGAGCCCTTAAACTTTTTGAGATTGATTTGTAGTAATTCATTTGGTTGACCTTAAACTGTATATTTAGCAGATTAGTTAAAATCGAAGACCAACATCACCTTTAATTATATGATTACCTGTTTTTTTTCTAAGTTTATCTACACCCATATCATAAACCCTCCATGATGCGTTCAATAACCGCACGTTATGACCACCATAAAAAGAGACTGTTTTGTTAGAAGTTAGAACAGCTAAGACACTGTAACTATGTTATTTTTATCAAATAATAAGCAAAAATTCGACATCATTATGAAAATCCGGCAGCCGCACCGCGCGATCCTTCGACCGCCGGCACGCGCCCCGCCGACACAATCGAGTTGGCCACGGCGTGAAATCTGTGAAATGGCAGCCATTTTAACAGTTTTAGAACGCGTCATTTCGGGTTTATAATATGTATGTAGGGTAGATAAAGCAGTGTATGCAACTGTACGTAATTAGGCCTTAAAACACTCGTGTGATCTTATTATGAAACTCACTTCGATCATTTCATAAAACCACACTCGTGTTTTAAGGACCCCTATTACATAACAGTTACATAAACTACTATTAAATAGTAATTTTATCAAATTTCAACAAATATCACCAAACCTAAGGTTATACATGGTTCACAGTCTTTTTTTGGGCATAACTGTACTGATTGTGTTTGATTGGTTATTTCATCTAATAGAAATGCAATGGTATATGAATTGTTCATCATATTTAGTGCTTCTTACTGTGCAAAATATCTCAATAATGGTACATTTCCAGGACAAGGCCTGTGAGGAAGTAGATATGGAAGATGTGGGTCCTATGTCCCTAGACAGCAAGAAGAGTCAGCCGGCCAAGATGGACAAACTGCGGCAGGAGGCACACCATGAGAAAGAGAGAGTAAGTGAGATTGACTCGACCACAGAATAGCAACACGTCTATACAAATAACAAAGCGATAAGAAAATAATACAAATAAATTGACATGCGAAGCTAAAATGGTCTCCACTCGGATAGGCAATTGGCATGAATAGCATGGTCAACAGCGCTGGTTTTCAAAACAAGAAAAAAATAACCTAAATATAGCTAAGATTTGCGTTTTCAAAATCATTTCATTTTAGGGCGGTATAGCATACACCTTTATATAAGGTGACCAGTGCAAAAACGTTTTAGCCAAAGTTTAGGCAACTGTTTGTGCTGTTGGAAATGCGGCTTCAATGTGTTGCACTACTCTATAGTCTTCGCTGCCAAAGCCGGCCTCAGCCCTCCTGGCGCCCCCACTCAGCACCCAGCCCCCGCCTCCCCAGAATTCTCACATAAAAAAGGCGCCATATGAGCGGCCCGGAACACCCCTGGGCGACCACCCCTATGCCCGGCACTGTTCGCTTTAATTTTAAAAATTTTTGTTTATTTCCAGGGCAACAGTTTTGTGAAGATGGAGAAATGGGACGAGGCAATTGCGTGCTACAACCGCGCCATCGAACTGGTCAAGGATGACGCCATATACTACGCCAACAGAGGGTTGTGCTACCTTAAAAAGGACAGGTACATTTACCACCAATTTCTTTTTCATTCGTTTTTTTAGTTTCAGCGCTTAAAGCGAATTGCAGCACTGGGTCTTGTCTGTCATACTACCCCTAGAGTGTACAAGCAAAACTCACTAAGTATTACCACAGGTTCATAGCCATAATGAACCATACTGGCAACATAACGAGGTGGCAGCAAAACTCACTAATTTATTTATTTTTTTATCGAAAATCAATCTTGTTATGTTGCCAGTATGGTTCATTATGGCTATGAACCTGTGGTAATACTTAGTGAGTTTTGCTTGTCACCTGCCGATATATATATAAAAGCCCAGAGGCGTGAAGGGAGGACATAATTATATGATCTTGTCATCAAACTTTAATAACCATATCAAATTTCATGTCTTGCGGACCACTAAAAATAGGTCTAATTTAACTTGAAAGATTTGACCCAAACAGGGTAACTTAAAACCTAGTTAAAACACCGTTTTTTTCCCCTAGCCTCCACCAAGCCGAAACCGATTGCAGCGCAGCCATCCGCCTCGACCCCACATACGTAAAGGCCTACCAACGTCGCGCCACCGCGAGGGAACGCCTAGGGTCCCTACGAGCAGCCTCACAGGACCTCAGTGAGGTCCTCAAGTTGGAACCTCATAACAGCCAAGCCAGGAAGCAGATGGATGACCTTAAAAACCGAATGGGGACCAAGGGGGTAAGTGTTGAAACTTTCAGTAACTTAAGGGTCCA
This sequence comes from Pammene fasciana, assembly GCA_911728535.1. Classification (NCBI taxonomy): domain Eukaryota; kingdom Metazoa; phylum Arthropoda; class Insecta; order Lepidoptera; family Tortricidae; genus Pammene; species Pammene fasciana. Next base: position 16,246,033 of record OU452291.1, on the reverse strand, counting down.
AAATGCACAACAGCACTCCACCTCGACCCCATAAAGGCTTACCGGGCAACTAGGAACGCCTAGGGTCCTTACGAGAAGCCTCACAGGACCTCAACAGGGTATGTGTCGAAAATTTCAAGGGTCCAGAATGCACTGCAGCTGTTCGCCTCGACCCCACATACGTAAAGGCCTACCAACGACGAGCTACTGCAAGGGAACGCCTAGGGTCCCTACGAGCAGCCTCACAGGACCTCAATGAGGTGCTCAAGTTGGAACCTCATAACAGCCGAGCTAGGAAGCAAATGTATGACCTTAAAAACCGAACGGGGACCAAGGGTGTAAGTGTTGAAGCATTTCCAGAATGCACAGCAGCCATCCACTCTGACCCCACATAAGGGAACACCTAGGCTCCTCACAAGCAGTCTCGCAGGACAGGACCTCAAAGAGGTCCTCAATTGGGTAAGTTTTAGCAGGTTTCGGGCTATATCACACTTTCAGTGCAGAGTTATTTATTAACATATAATAAAGGAGTGAGTAGACCTCGCAAGGATCTTCAAATTGGGAGCCCACCGGCAGAGAGATGGGAATAGAATGATGACAGAGGAGGTAAGTGCCTGTGCAAGTGTCTTCTTGTATTTTTTAGACAATATTATAGCTAAAAGCTACATTAATAGCCTCACGAAACCTCAATGGTATCCTTAAGTTGGAGCCTCATAATCCACAGGCTAGGAATGGAGGACCTTAGAATGGGTGTGTTGAAACATTTCTAGGGACATAGTAGTACGGGCGGCGGCCGTAGGATCTGCTACGTAACGTGATACAAAGATAAATACCATCCATTTTTTAAACCGGAAGTGGAACTTTTTTGTGCTTTCGGCCAATTCTAATTTTTTTTACTATTTTTCCGGAACTCAGCATCAATTTTATGAACATATGCCATGGGGCTTATCTTTGTATCATGTTACGTAGCAGATCCTACGGCCGCCGCCCGTACTATAGGCCCAAATGGTCCGTAAGGGCAGCCTCGCAAGATCTCTACAGGGTGTCCAGTAAATAATGGATAACCTTCTAACCACCAATAGGCCACCTTAGGCTGGTCCAGAAAATCCACTTTAGGGTTTAGTAAAAGTCCCCTGGTTTTCGAGATTTTCACACTTGAACAAAATGTTAGTCTAAAAATATTTTGTTTGAATTAAGGCCTAATTTCAAAAAAATCTGTATGATTATGAATACACTTTAATATCAGTTAGTTAAAAGCACTATTTGAGACAATTTTTCAAAAAACAGAACGGAAAAATCATTACATTTCTCGTTACCACGATGATAACAGTCAAATAAGGAACCGAAAACTTAAAATTATGAAAAGTGTGAAAATCTCGAAAACCAGGGAACTTTTACTAAACCCTAAAGTGGATTTTCTGGACCAGCCTAAGGTGGCCTATTGGTGGTTAGAAGGTTATCCATTATTTACTGGACACCCTGTATAAGTTCCTAAAGATCGGGCCTCATAATTCACAGGATAGGAAAGAGATGGATGTCCTTTGGAGATGGAGACCCAGGTAGAGACTTCTAAAACCCTTTGGAATTTGGAACTGTCAGTACTGATCCTAATAGCCCCTATAGGTACTTCATACAACCTTGCATGTCTTTGCATTAGATAGAGCGTAATAAACCATAGACTAAGAAACAGTGAAATAATTTATGGTCCAGGAGCAGCACTCGGGGTAAGTTTCACTGTCACTACCTGCCCGCTAGGCACCACTAACTTGTTAGAACTATTAGGAGAGGGGTTCAATGTCACTTACAATCCCCATTTCTCTGTTTGGTAGACAATTCCTTATATGAAATCCTTTGTTGTTGCGGCCAGGAGGCAGCGGACGGTGGGGCTGAGGTGAGTTGCAACTATTTCAGGATCTTGGACCCGGGGTATGTCCTTAAACTACGTCCAAAGGAGAGGTATGGGTACTGCGAATGTCATCTCGCTATGTGTGGTAGGGCGCAGCACAGCGAATGTCATCTCGCTCAAATCTGGAGCAGAGCCCGACTGGGGAAGTACCTCCACCTTACAGAAAACCACAGCCAAATAGCACTAGACCCTACTCATAGTGTTGTTCCTGCTGGTGAGTAAGGTTGCCAAAGAGCTCAAAGAGGACCCAGTGTGTTGATGAGGGAACCTCTTGTTCCTTTAAACGTCAACACAGTGAATCCTCCTGTTTTTAAACGGTCGGCAACGCGTATGTGACACCTCTTTAGTTTCAGGCGTCCAAAGGCTGCGGTAGTTGCTTACCATCAGGCCGTATGCTTGTTTGCTATCGTTATGGTATAAAAAAAAAATTTGCAGTGCACATACACCATACACCGGGTATGTCCTTAATCTACACCCAAATTGATTTCACATTCATCTTTTATTTCAGTTGAAATCAAAGTCATCACCAAACTCCACCCCGACAGCTGAGACCAAACCGTTCCCGAAGACCGGACAGCCCAAGATCATAGAGGTCCATGATGAACCGGTTCAAGTGAAACCCCCCAGCGAAACAGAGCAGTGGAAAGATGGCGTCGGGGAAGGCATCACTGTTATCAAACCGGTCAAGAAGCCACCGCATTTGAGGTCCAAGGTGAGATTTTTGTAGAGGAAAACGATAGTTTCTGTTTTAGGTGATGCTAGACTTGAACTTGTGACTGTCCAAATACCATAACTAATCTATCAATGAGGGTTTCCTGAAATCGTAAGTAACATATACATAAACGCAACATTTCACTGTAAATATAGCAATTTCATAATTTTTCCATACTTTAAACAGGGCAACTATGAAGCCGAGACGTCACTGCTTCATATCATTTTGTTAGGAGCGTTTTGAGAAACAAATGCAAATCTCAGACATTAACAGCCGTATTCATAAAAAGTTAGAAGCTCGCTGATCGGTCGATCAGAGGTAGGTACCGAATTTCTTGATGCATAATCGCATATTAGCGATAATCTGTCCCTCATCGCCCTCCTATAAGGGCCGAAAGTTACGAGACCGTAGACCCTCCTTTATCCCCATATTAAGTCACAAGATGGCCACAACGACACAACGTTGAACAGCTGATTTTGACAAGAGCTTACTGTACACAAATCGACAAGAGTTCCAGCACATGTAGAGGTACTTTTATAAGTTTCTGTGTTTTGTTAAGTAAATAAATCTAATATCAATAAATAGTATAGTTTCGACCACGGAAATGGCAAAAAAGTAATCTCTTGTTTTCGTCGCCTGAATATCGTAATAAGACGCAAGAAATTTAAGTAATTTGGGCTATCGAACAATGCAAAGGTGAATCGCCGGCCATTCGCCGGCGTCGGAAGTTTCGAAGAGAAGAGAGAAGTATAGTGGTTTACAGACTATCTGAAAGAACCTGACCTATGAAGACACACAGAACACACAGTCACAGAAGAAGCGCAGCAATAAGAGAAGTAAGTAGTACCTATACCTATTATAAGCATATTGGTAACTATACTTATCGTTCGAGGACCTCATCGAACAATCACAACCTACGTATTGACCCCAATACCTATAGTGAAATACTATTATTTATTCTGTGCCTATAGGTAACTTTATTTTTAACCGACTTCAAAAAAGGAAGAGGTTCTCAATTCGACTGATTTTTTAAATAATTTTTTTGTGTATGTATGTTACTCGATATCTCCGTGAATCGTGAACCGATTTTCAATTTTTTTTTTAATCAAACAGGTATAACCCTTAGATGGTCCCATTGTCACCAAGTCGGGGTCTGATGATGGGATCCTGGAGAAATCGAGGGAACTCTTCAACTATTATAGGAACACCTATAGTGATTTCACTATTTTTTACAGCAATTCGGCCACTTCCTCTGGGAATAGCGGATCCTAAGTGAAGTCGGTTTTTTTTTGTTTAAAATTATTTACCTTCCTTTTTATGCATTTTGCTAACCTTTCGACCGCCAAGCGTTGAACAAAAATAATTTTAACCAAAAAAAGAACCGACGGGTCTAAATTAGTTGAAGAGTTCCCTCGATTTCTCCAGGATCCCATCATCAGACCCCGACTTGGTGACAATGGGACCATCTAGGGGTTATACCCGTTCGGTTAAAAAAAATTTTGAAAATCGGTTCACGATTCACGGAGATATCGAGTAACATACGAGTACATACAAAAAAATATAATAAAAAAAAATTCAGTCGAATTGAGAACCTCCTCCTTTTTTGAAGTCGGTTAATGGCGCGCTACCGACGCCACGTAATCGCGTTTTGTCAAGCGGAATTGAACTTTGCGGAAGCCCGCGTAGGTCCCTATTGCACTACAAATCCTGTCGGCTGTTGCCGTCGTTGGCGTCCATGGCACGACTTTTTGATGTCGGGCACAGCCGACTGTGGCGGTCAAAGGGTAATAAACAAATCTAGGTAAGTATGTAGGTAGAGGTAGGTAGTCGTATCGTAAGGAAGGCGATAGGTAACTTACGTACAGTCAGCAGCAAAAGTAACTAAGCGGGTAGGGTGTTCAAAATGAGCTGGACACGACTTTATTGTTTAGAAAATAAGAGCGTGTGTAGGTCATTTTGAACACCCTACCCGCTTAGCTACTTCTGCTACTGACTGTACTAAACTTACTATTATCACACTTGAAGTTTTGCATAATACATATTGCCAGAAAAACCCGCCTACAAGTAAAATATTGTTCTAAAATTCGATTATTTACCTACTCTTGTGTTTACATTTAAACAGAACCAAATGATTGCATATTAGTTGCGTGGTGGGTTTTTTGGGAATTACCTTAGCTTAGATTTTGTCAACCACTTGGAGAAGAAGTTCACCATAATGACTTTTTATCATCATATCCATTTCAGTAGTGAATCTCTACACCTTAATAGTGATTAATTTTCATGATGTCATGTAACACATCATAGCTAGCCTACATTATGCATTAGGGCACGGCAATAGGCGGCCCGCGAGCCTCCTGTTAGAAGTCGTCGTTATTGACAACCGACAATGTGGTACATTTTGCCTTATAAAGTCACAAATGATTAACAAAGTGCGGCCCGCTTCAATTTCATTAGGTACGGTCAGCTGCAACGAAAAAGGCTCCCGCTGCATACAAACTTTGTATGCAGGGGGGTCCTTTTCTCTGCAGCTGACTGTACTATGTGGCCCTTGGCTGCTAAAAGGTTGCTGACCCGATTGTTGTTAGCCAAGATAAATAATCACAAACAGCTTAAGTTGTCAAACATAGGATAATAAATATTACAGAAACTTCATTCAAAAAAATAATATTTTTATTTAATCAAACTAAATATCCCGTTGAATAAGAAAACAAAAAGCCAGAGCCTTTTGGGTTCGTTCAATTATAATGTATAACCACACCAAGTTATGTAGTTACTCATTTTATATATTTTTTTGTTTCAGTGTGATTGCAGCGACATTTCCTTGAAGTGTGTTGATGGTGTAAATAAGTAACTTGGCCTATCCTATCAGAATCTGGAATGAAAATAACAATTTCAATTAAAGATTTTTTAAACCTATAATGTAATTTTATTTTTAGTATACTTCACTAACCATAAGTTCAACTTTTTTATTCAATAAGGTACATTGTTGATCACATCAATCAACTCAACAATGTAACTTCTTGATGGGAAAGGAATTAAGGTGGACGATAACGAATAATTGAGACTTGAGAGTATGACCCGCCACCAATACTCAGTAAGATACATACAAATTCAATAATAGGTTTCTCAGAGCCACATTTCAACCTAAATGATGGTTGACAGAGCTAAGACTCATACCTATGGTTATTCTGAATGCCAGTTGTGAGCATTAAATAAAATAATAATGTATATTTTGCACTAATAAAACTACTACTTTGGCAGTATGATCTGTCCGGAAAGAGAAGTGTCGTGGAATGTATGAGTTCCCATATAAACCATGAAACTTCTCTTTCCGGACAAACTAATGAAATATTTCTTAGACATGTAACCAATGCACGGGTATGTGGTGATAGGATATGCTTATAAATGTAAATGTTTGTGCATTTTAAGTACTACCTACTATTATCAATATTATCATGTATGTAGTCCTGTTATTAATATATTATTTATTTATTTATTTATTCAAATAAGTTACACAGCATTACAGTTATACAACCAAGGCACTGAGAACTACAAACAATTAATATTACAGACATAATTAAAACTAGTTGGATTTAGGCGACGTAACTGCGTGGCCCCGTTGCGTCGTCTGATCTGGTGTAGGATTCGGCAGAGTGCCCCGGAACCGCCGAAACACGACACCCTTCGGCCAAAAGTCTGCACTCGAGATGGTTTCCTGCAGCGGCCGCGGCACGCGCACCACAAACGAGCTGAAGTGCACGTAGTGTCGGGACCGCAGCTGGTGCACCTTCAATGAGAAGCCAGTCTTCCGGTGAACGTACTCCACCACATCGTCGGCCACGGCGGAGTGATGCAACCGCGAGACGTAGAGCGCCTTACTTATTATATAAAACTCTGAGCCAACCAAGTAAATCACCAACCTGTTAAGACAGCAGCCGGCAGGTTCCATCTAATTTTCGGTAACATTCAGTGAATTCCTGTTTTTTTAGCTAAACAACCATTCTCTTAACGCCGTTATGGATGATATTGACACTGTAAATAGTAAGAAATAGGTAAGCACGCGAAATAATATTGTCTTCAATAATTCTAAAGTTAATGATCAACAATATTTTTCTATAATTATTTTTACTGAGAAATATATCAGACATAGGTAGTTACGTTTATAAATGGTCTAAACCTAGTTGTAAGTAAATGAATTAATTGTTTTTCTTACCTTAACACATCCAGTGGTTTCTCATACAAATAAACTTCTATTATTACATTTCAATGTTCACCGTTTCTCTTCATCTTCACTATAGGTAGGTACATTACTTTTATGCATGTGTTTTCGATACAGTACAAAGGCTTTTAATCTAAAATTTGTTACAAATATATTTATCCAAACCGCAGTAATATGCAAAAGTGACTTTGAACAAGCGTGTTCCCGATTCCCGCTATTACCGCTGACATGTGTCAAGTTCTGTCAAACTTTTTTTTTAATTGCGACAAAACCAGGTTTTTGTCTATGATTTTACCAGAAGTGCCAACATAACGCGTCTAATCTATCAATAAGCGGTGGATCAGATATGAGCAGGATAATTTGTGTTTATGAATCAAGTAAAGTTACAAGCCCGAATTAAGCCTAATCAGCGTATCAACTGGTTCGAATATCAGGCGCCGATTAAGGATTTTTTATGAATACGGCTGTAGTCTCTTTTCTGTCTTTTATGTTGATTTAAGGCAATTGGCCCCATATAGACATTTGATCCTCACAAAAAAAGGAATCGACTGATACCATGCATGAAAAAAATTCATCAAGCCTATTAATTTTCTCTAGTAGAAATTATAACATTTGTAACCACATTTTTTACAGAGGGCCCTTAAATCCGTCCCAATCCACGAGATCCCCCTCGGCAAGTCGGAGCCCGAGAAGCCCCCGACCAGACTCCAGATAGTAGAGTTAGACAACCTCTCCCACGGAGACACCAACAACAACCACAACAACACTAAGGAGGCACACGTTATTGATAACGCGGGGGATGTTAAAGTTATTGAAGACAAGGTATTTATTAATTTATCGTATGGCTACATGTCACTGGATATAGACAGGCATTTATCTGGGTTAGTAGTAGTGGGAAAGCGAATCCGGTGAGTGCTGCGAGGTCCAGATAGAACAGTGCAGCTGCCAAGTTTGTTAGTCTTTTAGCACCACCCAGGGATCACGTGTAGGGTTGTCGAAGGTCTTTCCTACGGACGCAGGGTTACATTGATTCCCAAAAAGACAACGTAAATTCGGTCTGTCTATGAGACTTAGGGCCAGTTGCACCAACCACTTTTGACGGACTCATCAGCGTCTACCGGCAGATTACTATGAAAATTTCCATACAATAAAATTTAGCGTACGTTTTAACGGTGACAGACAGTTTGGTGCAACTGAGCCTTATTGTATCCATAATTTTAAACAAAAAAAGAACCGACTTCACTTAGGATTCGCTATTCCGAGAAGAAGTGGCCGAGTTGCTGTAAAAAATAGTGAAATCACTATAGAGGTGCCTATAATAGTTGAAAAGTTCCCTCGATTTCTCCAGGATCCCATCATCAGATCTTGACCTGATGACAATGGGACCAACTGTGAATTATACTCTTTCAAAGAAAAAAATAATGTCGGTTGGAAAAGGCTTTTTACTTCTAATGTTACTTATCTGATTTTGATTTAAAAGACTATATTTACCTTTCAGAACAAAGAAACAACTAGTCCAGAGTCAGATAAGCTACTCGAAGATCTGACGGTGAAGGAAGTCAGTAAAGAGAACATGGTGCCTCCGGTGAATAGTGTTCAATTTATGCAGGAGTGGAAAACGTTCAAGGGGAATGATCGGGCCAAGTCGGATTACTTGAGTGTGAGTATTTTCAAGAGGTCATTTTATAGACTCAGTCTAGAAGCTTCTAGACCGGATGGAGAAGGAAGTCAGCAAAGACATGGTGCTTCCAGTGAATAGCGTTCAGTTTATGCAGGAGTGGAAAACGTTCAAGGGGAATGATCGAGCCAAGTCGGATTACTTGAGTGTGAGTATTTTCCAAGAGTTCACTTTATGGGCTCAGTCTAGAAGCTTCTAGAACTAATGGAGAAGGAAGTCAGCAAAGAGAACATGGTCACTCCGGTTAATAGTACAGTTTATGCAAGAGTTGAAGATATTTAAGGGAAATGATAGAATGAAATCAATATAATTTTAAACAAAAAAAGAACCGTCTTCACTTAGGATCCACTATTCCAAGAGGAAAGTGGCCGAGTTGCTGTAAAAATAGTGAAATCACTATAGGTGTGCCTATAATAGTTGAAGAGTTCCTTCGATTTCTCCAGGATCCCAAAGAATTTTTCAAATTGGTCCAGCTGTCTTCGAATAATTGGTGAAGATAAAAAAAACAAAGATCCCGACGAATTGAGAACCTCCTCCTTCAAAATTTTGAACTCGATTGAGAATGAAACTATCAGGGCAGCAAACAGACGTAGCAAAGCTTACATTTATATTTCCGTTTTCAGATTATAGACCCTACGAAGATCCCGTCAATATTCGCGAACGCGCTAGAGAGCCCCGTGCTGTCGGAGTTGCTGCGACTCCTGCGCAGTGACGTCACGCAGTTCGCGCGGCGCGGCGTGACGTCATACCTGCGCGGCCTCAGCGCCGTCAAGCGGTTCTCCGCCTTGGCCATGTTCCTGTCGCCCGAGGACAAGCAGAGTGAGTACTTCTATCTAGTATGGACTAAGATAACAATAATACAGGGTGTTTTTCAGGGGATTGATTAGGTAAGTCACACTGAACAACTTTTTCTATGGGACCATTCCCGATATCACAAAAAAATTGTTCTCCCCATAGAAAACGTCGTACTTATAAGGTATAGTTTATTAACCTTTTCGACGCCATGTCAAACGCAAAACCTACCACTCAGACGCCACGACATCTAAATGTCAAAAGTGAAGTTAATTTTGCTCTGTGGTCGGTGACCGATATATCGGTCTTTGGCGTTGGACCTGTGGTGCCGATATATACGTCTTTGGCGTGGAAAAGGTTAATTAAATGCTATAATTTGGTAGTCTTACCTCCGTAATTGTCGCTTTTTGAAAGCTTTAATTTGTACCCACCTTCGCGTTTCTCTGTTTGGCCCTATGGTTGACTGGTAGAGAATGCCTTAAGGCGTTAAGTCCGCCGTTTGTACCTTTTTATGTGGAATAAAGCTTAAATAAATAAAACGTCGACGTCTGATCGGCCGAATGTATGAAATGGCCAATTTTTTTATTTTATTTCGAAGTTGGTCCCATGGTAAGAGTTGTTTAGCATGTTCTACCAAATCACCTCGAACAATGGCTAGTTATAGTTATTGAGACAACACCGTATTTGTAAAAAAATTCATTACAATAGTAGATTGTATTACATACAAGGAAGCAAAATGACTTATTTCGGTCGAGGGTAGCGTGTTGAATCCCGAACGAAGCGAAGGATTCCAGAATAGAATCCCAAGCGTAGCGAAGGATTCTAACGTGGAATCCTGAACGTAGTGAGGGTTTCAAGTGACCCGAGATCGAAATAATTTTGCTACCGCGTAGTACACTCTACTTTTCACTCCTTCTATGAGAAAAACGAAAACAAAGGTACTAAACTAGCTATCTGCTAGAAAGAGAAGTTATATAATGTTGTCTCATTTTAATCGGTTGCAAAAAGTCACTTTTGCTCCCTGTAAATGGGCAACAAATTATCCTTTTTCGAATAGTAGGGGTGAAAAGTGATTTTTATTAATCTTGGTTGTATAAGTGGAGATGGAACTAATATTGAAATGTAAATATTCGCGAATACAAATATTTTCTGCTCATATTTTATTTAACAATTGTGTTTTTTTTTTAGCGCTCAACAGTCTCCTCGAGCATTGTAAAAATGTAGAAAACTGCCCAGAAGATGTCATCGCAGATCTGAAGAACAAATTTGAACTTTAAGTCAATAGTTGTAAGGCCTTAGGTAGATTGTATCCAATTTAAACCCTCCCAAAAATTAACACTTACTGCTACGCATTGAAAAAACTATTGTACAGTCAGCTGCAGAGAAAAGGACCCCCCCTGCATACAAAGTTTGTATGGCAGCGGGGGCCTTTTTCGTTGCAGCTGACCGTACAAATACCAGCTCCCCAAGTAAGCAAATACGTTTACATTTGCATCAGTATACAAGGTGGCCAAAAAAGTAAGCTTTTGGGACGCTAGCAATCCTCCCTAAATGATTTTGGAACCTCTCAGATCGATTTGATTTTTGGACTTTTGTATGGCCATTACTCACCGCCGCCGCTCAATGGCCATACAAAGGTCCAAAAATCAAATCGATCTGAGAGGTTCCAAAACCATTTAGGGAGGATTGCTAGCGTCTCAAAACCTACGGGACTTCAGTTCTTTTTTGGTCACCTTGTATAGTATTCGCTAATGCTCGCTCTCTCTCTCCCTCTGTTTTGTCTCTCTCTAGAGGCAATTTAGTTTATCATAAATTTATCACACTCCTAGTCTACGACTTTGTAAATGCAGATATTGGCAATGTGTAATGTAGAATTTATGATATGATATGATATGAAACCTATCTAGTTACATTGCTAGATCCGGGCTTCTGGCAGCATTTAATGGGTGGAGGTCAGAGTGACAGACCAACAAAGTTTTTCAGTTGAAAAAAAATAATACCTAAATAGATAAAAACTGCCGAAATTGTGCCATTTATAGAGGACAGGGCCTATATTAGAAAAAAAATACATTCTGTATTATTATTATTGCGGAAGCAAAAATAGTAAGCGATTGGATTATCTATAAATAAACACTACTTCCCCCAACAGTAACTTATGGCTGTGATATAATCTTATTAATTACACAATTACCCTTATAGCCTTAAACCCAAAACTCTGGGGTTTGTTTTTTTTCTTCAAGTTGTTTGCATTATTTGGCCTCCACCACTTTACAGCTGCCAGATGCCCTGAGAAATAAGCATAGTATAGCAAACTAACTAGAGGGGTTTCGTTGCTCTCATTATTGTGTCATATCTGACGTAGCCAGCTACGGAGCGTGTTTTAGACGGCTAAAACACGGGTGCTTTTCAAAAAAGCCATGCGAAGTATACATACAGTCAGCAGCAGAAGTTGCTAAGCGGCTAGAGCGTTCAAAATGACCTACACACGACCTTATTCTCATAACAATAAAGTCGTGTCCAGCTCATTTTGAATACCCTACCCGCTTAGCTACTTCTGCTGCTGACTGTACATGGCTTGATATTTACATAGATTTTTTTTGTATTGTTTAAATAAGTCATAAAATTAATTGTCAATTATACCATATCCGAAGCGAAGGTGCAAATGTAGTCTACGAGAGCTGAATATATCTAAACACTGTCTTCAGATTCCTAGGAGTTGAAGTTTTAGTTTTCCTTGAAAAAATGTAACAATAATAAATTAAAAATAGTAATGGAGTCAAAAGATCATATCTATGTTTTGTGTTCCTTATTTTTTGTTAAATTTGAATTAATCAATTTATAGTATTCCAACGATATGTCTCAATACTTGTCGTTTTAATACATTAATGTATATCGAATTATTAATTATTATTCTATTCTCCATGATAGATTTAAAATGTATTATCGTCCTGACAAATGTGAAATAAATATAGATAACAGTTGCCATCAGATATATCGGAGCGGCCAAGGTACTCAAAAATATTTGAACATGCACTTTATCGCCTTGGCAATAGAGGCGTTCAGATATTTGTGACCACCTTGGCCGCTTCGATATATTTGATGGCGACTGTACATATACTTTGTATGGATGATAATATTGATAATTTAACAGGCAATTGTCTTTATTTTCTCGTTTTATTTCAATTGGTGCATAAGTATTGTGTTTAGGTTGAATTACACGAAATGATTTTTAAATAATTGTTTGATTTTATTTCCTTAAGGCTTCATCAATATGAATATAATCCGTGGATTTATATGAAGTGGATCTAATCCTTCGGTCCCAAATTTCTGACATCCTTATTTCTTAATTTTTTATGGGTCTAAATAAAAGGTACCATTTGTCGGAAGGAGCTTACGGCGTGCGTTGTACAGATTGTATGGGTACTGCAAATATCATCTCGCTATGTGTGGTAGGGCGTAGGGCACAGCCATGGCACAGCACTGCGAATGTCATCTCGCTCAAATCTGGAGCAGAGCCCGACTGGGGAAGTACCTCCACCTTACAGAAAACCAAAGCCAAATAGCACTAGACCCTACTCATAGTGTTGTGATCCTGCTGGTAAGTAAGGTTGCCAAAGACCTCAAAGAGGACCCAGTGTGTTGACGACGAGGGACCCTCTTGTTCCTTTAGCTGTCAATACAGTGATTCCTCCTTTTTGTAAAAGGTCGGCAATAGGCCATCGGCTACGGTAGCTGCTTACCATCAGGTGGACCGTATGCTTTTCTACCGTCGTGGTATTAAAAAAAAGACTCGCGCATTAAACCTTTTATATTTTTTAAACAAAACTGATACCCATAGACAGCGGACAGAGTTATCCAAAACCGTTCACGCAAAAACTGAAAGGTGACTTCTGTCATATTTAAACTCAGTTAAATAATATTTAAACAATAGGTAGGTACGGATGCTTTAAAAAAATCTAGTTTCGTTTTATCAATGAGTGCGTCCTAAAATTTAGGCTAATTATTTGCTATACATGTACACCCAGTGTTACAGCTATCGCGAAAAATGCAACAACGCAAATGTTTCATGAGGCTATTCATAGTGCTAGCGCTATTTTCAATAGGCTTCACCATCACCAGCCTCTATGTTCTCTACTCCAAGACAGATGTCCAGCCCGTCCATTATTACCAGAGCGGCGGAATATCAGACTTATTCTCGTGTACTCACCCAAAGAAGGAGAGATTGCTAAGCTCAATAGATACAGTTTCTCCGCGAAACGCGATCTTTTTCCACGAAATAACCTGTCAAAAGGGTCTCCGCATACGAGAAGCTTGCTCCGTAGAATCTGCCGCCAGAGCGAACCCCTATAGACGGGTTTTCGTAATTTTCGCCAAATCATTGACCATACAGGAGTGTACGACTGGCGTTTTAGCTGAGCTGGCAACGATAGCGAATATAGAATATTTCACAATGGATATGAACACGTACTCTGATTACTCGCCAATTGACGATGTTCCTTTATCCCGCCTCGTATCCCTTGGTAGTTGGAGTTTTGCGAAAATTAAAGAGATATTTAATGTTCTAACGATATACAAGTTTGGTGGGACTGTGATTGACTTGGATGTGATGGTGGTGAGGTCTTTGGACTCGATGGATTCTGCCTGGGTATCGCGGGCGGGTGAGAGTTTTGAGTCGGCGACCCTTTCTGTTGCCCGCGGTCTGTCTGGGAAATATTATTCGAGCCTATTTTTTAGGTAAGTTGGTTTGTATCAATGAAGGGGTTTTCGATCGGGTATTTGATAGGGTGGTTTTTATAAACTCTATCAATTCGGAAAGCACATCATTGGCTTACCGAATCGAAAACCCCCAATGAGCGGCGCGTCGCGCCAACCGCCGCCGGCCACTGGCGTTCGATAGCGCGGCGCCGTAGCGACGGGTCGTGAATCGGTTCGCCTAGCACTCTTAGTGCTTGAGGGTGGAGACCTAAGCTCTCCGACACATGTCGCGCGTAGTGACTAAACACAAGTGATTACAGCCGCATGCAGTGATAATAGTGTTAATATGTCTCACGAAAGTTTAAATTCAATAACCCCCAATGAGGTTATCCTATCCAGTGTTTTTAGAATGCGATCGAGCTATTGTAAACTCTATCGTTAAGACCTTCGATAGGGAAACCAGTGAAACCACATTGGATATGGTTAACCCTATTAAAACGGTTACTGTAACGAAAAGATTAATCGAATGAAGGTGTTTTCCAGTCCCTGGCTTGTAAGTATACCTACTTATTTCCACCAACACCACCACCTTAACACTATAACCCAAGAATGTCCGAGTAACTTTTTTTTGTAGCACTTTGAAGCGTGAAATAGCGGTAGACTTCGGATACAGCATGGAATCGTCCATCAAGCAATTCTTGAAGGCATTATGCAACACCTCGAACGTTCAGGATATGACCGCGGAGAAGTGCAAAGGTATGGTGTCTGTTCCATCAAAGTCGCTGCAAATCTGTAGTAGGTACCTATCTGTACGCTGTACAATTGTTATCTGGCTTTTTAGGGTTCCGGACCTCAAAAGGAAAAAACGGAACCCTTATAGGATCACTTTGTTGTCCGTCTGTCTGTCTGTCAAGAGCATTTTTCTCAAGAACGCGTGGAGGTATCAAGCTGAAATTTATATCAAATACTCAGGTCTATTGTCCCTTGAAGCTGTGAAAAAATCAAACTTAAAAAACAACGCAATCAAAAGATACCGTCGTTTATGCTGCAAATTTAGAGTTTTCGGCACTCGCAAAACCTACAAAGTACTTTCCGTAAGCTCAGAATCTTGAAACTTGGCACGAAGCAACGTCATATAGCACAGACAAAGGAAAAATTATAAAAAGTAAACATTTTTAGTAGATTCATACAAAAAATATTTTTTTAAATTTTGAACGTACTACCTTTTTCCTCGTAAACGCGTAAAGGTATTAAATTGAAATTCATATCATATACTCAGGTCTATAATACCTTTCTGCTGTAGCAAAACGAAACTTTCATGTTCACGCAATCATAAGAAATAGCAATTGTTTGTACGGAACCCTCGGTGCGCGAGTCCGACTCGCACTTGGCCGGTATTTTTCATTCATACAAGCGTTTACAAGTACAGCATACTTACTGTGGTTTTAAGCACCTCAATGCCGCTTAGGCCCTGTGTACTGGCGACCATCAGATATACCTTAACACTATAACCCAAGAATGTCCGAGTAACTTTTTTTTGTAGCACTTTGAAGCGTGAAATAGCGGTAGACTTCGGATACAGCATGGAATCGTCCATCAAGCAATTCTTGAAGGCATTATGCAACACCTCGAACGTTCAGGATATGACCGCGGAGAAGTGCAAAGGTATGGTGTCTGTTCCATCAAAGTCGCTGCAAATCTGTAGTAGGTACCTATCTGTACGCTGTACAATTGTTATCTGGCTTTTTAGGGTTCCGGACCTCAAAAGGAAAAAACGGAACCCTTATAGGATCACTTTGTTGTCCGTCTGTCTGTCTGTCAAGAGCATTTTTCTCAAGAACGCGTGGAGGTATCAAGCTGAAATTTATATCAAATACTCAGGTCTATTGTCCCTTGAAGCTGTGAAAAAATCAAACTTAAAAAACAACGCAATCAAAAGATACCGTCGTTTATGCTGCAAATTTAGAGTTTTCGGCACTCGCAAAACCTACAAAGTACTTTCCGTAAGCTCAGAATCTTGAAACTTGGCACGAAGCAACGTCATATAGCACAGACAAAGGAAAAATTATAAAAAGTAAACATTTTTAGTAGATTCATACAAAAAATATTTTTTAAAATTTTGAACGTACTACCTTTTTCCTCGTAAACGCGTAAAGGTATTAAATTGAAATTCATATCATATACTCAGGTCTATAATACCTTTCTGCTGTAGCAAAACGAAACTTTCATGTTCACGCAATCATAAGAAATAGCAATTGTTTGTACGGAACCCTCGGTGCGCGAGTCCGACTCGCACTTGGCCGGTATTTTTCATTCATACAAGCGTTTACAAGTACAGCATACTTACTGTGGTTTTAAGCACCTCAATGCCGCTTAGGCCCTGTGTACTGGCGACCATCAGATATATCGGAGCGGCCAAGGGAGTCACAAATATCTGCACAACGCCTCTATTATCAAAAATGTCAAAGGGATAAAGTGGATGTTAAGATATTCCGGCCGCTCCGATATATTTGATGGCGATTGTGCCTATTCCGTCATTTTGAAAATTTCCCAAAATACCTACTCAGTCGACAAAATATACTATGTACCTGCCCACAAAGTTCAACTAGAATGGGTTGAGAAATGCGATTTGTAAAAGAGAACAGCTTGAGAGACGTGTGAAAGAGTTGCCTAAGCTGAAACGTATATTGTTCGTTTAACTCGCTCGGTCAAAAATGTAGTTCCACAGAAATTCACTTAGATAGCCAATAACAAGAATTATTATTTTGACAAAAACAGGACTAAACGCGTACACTTACTTTTACTTGTTCCTGATGTTTCGAGCGTAACCCGTAATTAAGTCCCATTTTTGTCAAAAAATTGAGTGAAAATCGTGTGAGTTTCAATCAGAACAAGAATTGTTGTTGTGTTGGTTGTTTGGAAGAGATCGGTTTTTACCTCTACTTTTCCGTTTGTAACTTGAATATTTTATGTTATGTTATCTTAAGGCCATTCCTCGATTCGGACAAACCACGCCCATCCGTTAGAGACAAGTTTATGGCTCCCGTGCACGAAAGAAAGAGATGCAGCGCTTTTAAGGATCAGACTTTTCGACCAAACTACGATAAATAAGCGAATCTATAAAGTTTTATCGAATGTTGCTTCTGTGACTTTTTAGATAAGCCAGAATGCCATATTTTTTACTTAGTTATATTGCTTTATATCTTATATTTTACTTAAGCCAAGAAAAATAAGGGGAAAAAGGACCCAATTTCGGTTTTTTTTCTATCGAGGCAACTTTCAGCAATCGTGTTTCGGCTTAGGTATGCCAGAAACAAGAGTATATAGTCTAATAATATATATTCGAAAATAAATTCAGTACCTTGTCCCGTTTAGTTACTAGAGCGTTTGAAAAAAACCTATACTTTTTCAAAGTAGCCCCTTAATTTCAGGTTTCACCGTGTACAGTTCAGAATTCTTCATGCCCGGCAACCAGAGCTGGGCCGATTTGAAGGCAACCAAGGACTCTTACGTCGGCTACTATTTGTGGAAGGACCATGAGGCAACCATGCCTGTAGACTCGTTATACGCAAGTCTGGCGAAGCGGTATTGCCCTACGATCTACACTAAATTCATGACTGTAGGCAACGCGCCGGGCGTTATTCATTTGTAGTTATAAAAATATTTTTAGTAAACTTGCATTTTAATACTTGTAGGATGAGAGCCACGATGCGGCAACCATGCCTTTAGACTTAATAGTATTTTGTGCAACAGTTACATAATGAGGGTTCTTAAGATTCGAGGGTCGAAGTTACAAAATGAGGCGAAGCCGAATATTGTAAAAACAGACCCGAGAATTTTAAGAACCCTTATTATGTACCGTTGCACACAATAGTTTTTTTATACTCGGCGACTGTAATACTCGAATTGAGATTGTGGTGGCGGAACTACTAGCGCATACTTTTTGATAGAGCTTCTATTATGGTCGCATATTGTAGCATCCATAACAATCACAGAAAGGATTTCCATACAATATTGTGACACTGTTGCCGGGCCCCGCATTGCGTGTCGCCGCCGGCACAATCCACCGGGAGATCGAACGTTACGAGATTACATAGAAGCAGTAGGTTGTGCACGGCTTTCGTCGAACTCAATTCTTACCGGCTTACTTAAGCACTCTTTCTTTTTAGAGCTCACGGACTGTATATTTTTAAATAGATACTGTTTATTTATTTTCACCTCAGCAGTTCCAACAAGCCTACTCTCCTCACTCCCTGCAGTGACGAAAGTGCGACTTTCATCACTCCAGGGAGTGAAATTTTGTTTCTAGAAGGTTTTCGTCATAATGATGATGCCTTTCATTCGGGAATGTAAATAAATGTGTTTTTTTAACTTTAAAATGTTCTCACTACTGAGGTGAAAAGTTGTATGTGTCACACGAGAGGAATTTTTTTTACATCTCGTGTTCTTGAGTTCCCTCGCTACGCTCAAGATTCAAACTTAGAATCTTTCGCTTACTCGGGACTTAAAATCAACACTCGAAAGAAAAACCAACTTTCCTCTCTTGTTGCACAAATAACTATTGTAGACGACTTGAAGGCAACATACGATTTATACGTCGACGACTTCTTACTGTAGATAATGAGAAGATGGGCGTTATACATTTAATTATCAAATAGACAACAAATCAAACAGTTATTATGGTCAAAGTAATTTTATTTACAAGATACATTCAATCGTTTATAGATCTTTCTAGTTGGACAATAATATAAAACTGTTATATTGATATTCATTGATACACATAACTTCAAAACAACGCAATATTATATTTAATCATCACTGTTCACATGGCGACCGAAATAACTCTCCCTGAAACAATAGATTTTGTTTCTTTAAGTCTTATTTTATTAATACGTTCCAAATATGGAACATTGGGCAAAAAACTCGCGTCCCACGTGTGGCACAGCCATACAACGTTCAATTACAATTGTTCCATATATGGAACGTGGGTTCACACTCGTACTTATTCCAATTTTGGTCAGATTCTGGGATAAATACTATGCGACACAGCCATTCCAGGGTTCACTTATATTTGTTCCATTTATGGAACATTGGGTACTATACTCACAATCTAGTCCATATTCGGTCAAACTCCGGTGTATGACGAAGTGACAGCAGCGCGCTCTGGCTCGCCCGCGCGAGAGCGGGGTCCGGGCTCGCGTCCCGCGTGTGTGAGAGCCATTCTAGCATCTGTATAACAAAGTCTTCATTTACCTACTGTGTTTGTGTACACAATATAATATTTTGATTGATTAAATGCGCCTTAGCATTTCCAAGGATTTCATATCGTCAGGTGACAATCAGAACTCACTAATTACTTAACAACTTTGTAGCCTTAATAAACAGAATTGGTTCTAAAACAAGGTTGATTTTAGTTTTAATTAGATTTTTGTAATTAGTGAGTGGCTGTGACCCGGGTAGCCTAGGGGTTAGGGCGTCTGCCGCGAACACAAGACACTGGTTCGATCCCAGCCCTGGGCATTGGAGGCCTTGGTCACTTTTTCCTTTGTATGTAACATATTAACGTTCCAAATATGAACCATTAAGAAGTTTAAGTAGTAGTAGTAAAACACGTTATTGCACAAAACAAGTAGATGACCAACAAAAATATAGTAAGTGTATACAAAGGCACTGCAGTTTTCACTGATCTGCTTAACGTGGTCCTTCCAAGCATCAGGTAGAGATCCAGGATATCATTCAGGGGGGGGTAAATTTTCTCTACAAAAAATGACTGGCGACGACAGACGGTTCTTCGCGCGCGGTTTCACCCTCAATCATACACAACATACATAATAATAAAATGTGCCAAATATGGACCATTGAATAGTCTTCACCGACCTGTTTAACATGTTCCTTCCAAGCCGGTCTAGCACATAAAGCAGCCACAGCGGCCGGCATGAGCTCCGTCCTCCTCACGCGGTCTCCCGTGACGTCACCGGCCACGTTCAGACATGTGGAGTACCCGCTGAAGGCTGCCACGCTCAGGGCGAATACATCACAGAGGTACAGCTTCGAGGATGGGTCTTCGGATCTAAAATAAATAACTTTAAATAAACAAAAACTTTTTTTTTGTGTAGCATTTAGGAGTTGCATTTATTTATTTTTAGGTTTTTAAATAAACTGGTAGTCTACCTCGAACTGAGAACTCGCGATTTTTTTGCAAACCAGCTGACCAATATAACAAGACCCATGTGATGATTTTTTCGCGCTTTCTAGCACCATAACCCCTTGACGGATCCTACTCAAATATGAACTCTCAAATTATATGTATCTCTGCTACAACCTCAACAAATTTCATATAGATCAAGAAAACGCTACTCAAGGTATCGCGGAACAAACACTCAAAATCAAAAAGCTATCGAAATGCGAGTCGCCCCAGCAGCCAGTTGTTTGTAAGAACTCGCTTCGCTTACGCTCCGCTCGTTCGACAATTAAACCAACACCGCATTTGATAAAGTTTGAAACACGATTAAACTCATTGGTACAGAGGATGACTTAGGTACTCTATACAGATCATCAGATCCTGACCTGATGACAATAGGACAACTGTCAAGTATACCCTTTCAAACACACAAATAAAAAAAAACAAATCATACTAAAAAAAAAACAGAGATCCCGGTGAATAGAGAACCCCCTCCTTCGAAATCTTGAAATCGGTTTAAAAGGTTCTCCACGGATGAATAGCTGTCAGACGCCCAGTCACACATCTCTAAATTTGTATTGCTACTTACTGTTTGAATGCGACTTGCGTCCGCGCCATGAGTTGCAGTAGCCAGTCGCGCGACTCCTCGTCCGGTCGCGCGACTTGTAACGCGGGCAACATGCAGCGCAGAGAATACTCCTGCTCACTGCAAGTAAATACAATATGATACACGATTGAGTTGTAGTAGCCAGTCGCGCGACTCCTCGTCCGGTCGCGCGACTTGTAACATGCAGCGCAGCGAATACTCCTGCTCACTGCAAGTAAATACAATATGATACACGATTGAGTTGTAGTAGCCAGTCGCGCGACTCCTCGTCCGGTCGCGCGACTTGTAACGCGGGCAACATGCAGCGCAGAGAATACTCCTGCTCACTGCAAGTAAATATAATATGATACACGATTGAGTTGTAGTAGCCAGTCGCGCGAATCCTCGTCCGGTCGCGTGACTTGTAACGCGGGCAACATGCAGCGCAGCGAATACTCCTGCTCACTGCAAGTAAATATAATATGATACACGATTGAGTTGTAGTAGCCAGTCGCGCGACTCCTCGTCCGGTCGCGCGACTTGTAACGCGGGCAACATGCAGCGCAGAGAATACTCCTGCTCACTGCAAGTAAATACAATATGATACACGATTGAGTTGTAGTAGCCAGTCGCGCGACTCCTCGTCCGGTCGCGCGACTTGTAACATGCAGCGCAGCGAATACTCCTGCTCACTGCAAGTAAATACAATATTATACACGACTGAGTTGTAGTAGCCAGTCGCGCGACTCCTCGTCCGGTCGCGCGACTTGTAACGCGGGCAACATGCAGCGCAGCGAATACTCCTGCTCACTGCAAGTAAATATAATATGATACACGATTGAGTTGTAGTAGCCAGTCGCGCGACTCCTCGTCCGGTCGCGCGACTTGTAACGCGGGCAACATGCAGCGCAGAGAATACTCCTGCTCACTGCAAGTAAATACAATATGATACACGATTGAGTTGTAGTAGCCAGTCGCGCGACTCCTCGTCCGGTCGCGCGACTTGTAACATGCAGCGCAGCGAATACTCCTGCTCACTGCAAGTAAATACAATATTATACACGACTGAGTTGTAGTAGCCAGTCGCGCGACTCCTCGTCCGGTCGCGCGACTTGTAACGCGGGCAACATGCAGCGCAGAGAATACTCCTGCTCACTGCAAGTAAATACAATATGATACACGACTGAGTTGTAGTAGCCAGTCGCGCGACTCCTCGTCCGGTCGCGCGACTTGTAACGCGGGCAACATGCAGCGCAGAGAATACTCCTGCTCACTGCAAGTAAATACAATATTATACACGACTGAGTTGTAGTAGCCAGTCGCGCGACTCCTCGTCCGGTCGCGCGACTTGTAACGCGGGCAACATGCAGCGCAGAGAATACTCCTGCTCACTGCAAGTAAATACAATATTATACACGATTGAGTTGTAGTAGCCAGTCGCTCGACTCCTCGTCCGGTCGCGCTACTTGTAACGCGGGCAACATGCAGCGCAGAGAATACTCCTGCTCACTGCAAGTAAATACAATATTATACACGACTGAGTTGTAGTAGCCAGTCGCGCGACTCCTCGTCCGGTCGCGCGACTTGTAACGCGGGCAACATGCAGCGCAGAGAATACTCCTGCTCACTGCAAGTAAATACAATATTATACA
Organism: Pammene fasciana; assembly: GCA_911728535.1. Taxonomy (NCBI): domain Eukaryota; kingdom Metazoa; phylum Arthropoda; class Insecta; order Lepidoptera; family Tortricidae; genus Pammene; species Pammene fasciana. The sequence goes on along the minus strand of OU452291.1, from coordinate 16,223,633 downwards.
CGACTGAGTTGTAGTAGCCAGTCGCGCGACTCCTCGTCCGGTCGCGCGACTTGTAACGCGGGCAACATGCAGCGCAGAGAATACTCCTGCTCACTGCAAGTAAATACAATATGATACACGACTGAGTTGTAGTAGCCAGTCGCGCGACTCCTCGTCCGGTCGCGCGACTTGTAACGCGGGCAACATGCAGCGCAGATAATACTCCTGCTCACTGCAAGTAAATACAATATGATACACGATTGAGTTGTAGTAGCCAGTCGCGCGACTCCTCGTCCGGTCGCGCGACTTGTAACGCGGGCAACATGCAGCGCAGCGAATACTCCTGCTCACTGCAAGTAAATACAATATGATACACGACTGAGTTGTAGAAGCCAGTCGCGCGACTCCTTGTCCGGTCGCGCGACTTGTACGCCATTCGTTACTAGGTGAAGCAGCAGTGCAGGTGACATTTCCTCTTAAATTTTGGTTATCTGAAAGCCCTTTCACGCAGATAGCGCGATTGACTTGAGCTTCAAATAGTTCTTAGGCTGTGCTGCTCTACTATAAAAGTTACTCTGTTTAGTGTGAATTTTCCGAGCTATGCTAATTACAAATCAACCTGTCAGTATAAACACTCACGTGATCTGTCCGGCCTGCGCGTCAATGACCTCATTGAGCCACACGAGCGAATTCGCGCCGAGCTCGGCGAGCCGCGCGCGCACGCTCGCCGCTCGCCGCAGCGCGCTCGCGCTCACCTCCCACCACGAGGAGGGGGAGGTCATGCGCTCCAGGTATTTGCTGGAGAGAGAGCAGCAAGTGCTGGCGAATGTTGGCCATGCCTGCGAAATTACAAAATTACTTGACTTGGTATTTGTTAGCTCCGTAAAGCCAAGAAAATGAAGTTAAAATGGAAGATTGTGTTGTGTCACAAGGGAGCAAAATTACATATTTACAGTGTGTACAGTCGCAATCAGGTACATCGGAACGGCCAAGGAGGTCACAAATATCTCAACAACGCCTCTATTGTCAAGGCGATAAAGTGCTTGCAAATTCAATGTATTGAATAGGTATATGAATCCTAAACGAAGCGAAAATTTCTACAATAATATCCTGAATGAAGTGAAAAATTCTACAATAGAATCCTGAACATGGAGAGGAATTCTAGAGTTAACACCCAAAATGAAAGTAACTTTGCTGCCACATAACACATATTACTGTTTACTCCATCTATGAGTATAATGAGAGACTACAAATAAGAATAATTTTAAACAAAAAAAGAACCGACTTCACTTAGGATCCGCTATTTTAAGAGGAAGTGGCCGAGTTGCTGTAAAAAATAGTGAAATCAATATAGGTGTGCCTATAATAGTTGAAGAGTTCCCTCGATTTCTCCAGGGTCCCATCACCAGACCCCGACTTGGTGACAATGGGACCATCTACGGGTTATACCCGTTCGATTAAAAAAAAATTGAAAATCGGTTCACGATTCACGGAGATATCGAGTAACATACATACAAAAAAAAATGATAATAAAAAAAATAATGATAATTTTTTTTTTGTCGAATTGAGAATTTCCTCCTTATTTGAAGCCGGTTAAAAATCTTATAATCATGTATTAAGAAACCGCAACTTCGACTGTAACGACTGTTGACACGCTCCAGAGTTCCAGACACGCCGTTACCATCTCCAAAAGTGATATTTGATTTGCAAAGAGCGACTCTGTTGGTATATGTGTAGGTATATTTATGTGTTATTATGTGTTATTTATGTGTATAAAAATTCTGGTAGACTTCGTTACGACATTTTACGGAGGAGCGAAGACTATTAACCAGTTTCTGATGTGTTTTCATTCTAAACGACGTAATGTTCCATATTTGGAACAACTATAAAACAAAGCGTTACAACGGGTAGTCGATGCTGTGTCACATTGGAGTGTAGCCAGAAAACTGGAGCTAAACGTCAAAAAATGTAAGTCAATAACGTTCACAAGATCTAAAACTCCAATCACAGCCAACTATCATCTCTCTGGCATTCCTCTTGAACATGTTACCACAATCCAAGACCTGGGTGTTGTGTTGGACTCTAAGCTTGACATGCGTGAACATATCATAAGTATTTGTAAGAAAGCCAACAAAACACTAGGGTTCATAATTCGTACCGCTTCGCAATTCAAGGACACAAATATAGCCATATTATTATATAATGCATATGTCAGAAGTAGACTAGAGTACAATGCAGTCGCGTGGGATCCGTATGAAAAGAAATATGCGCTGATGATCGAAAGAGTGCAGCGCAAGTTTGCGCGGTATCTATACAAGCGGCACTATGGATACTACCCAACAATGTACCCAATTAACTTTCCATCACTATTTGTATCTGGGATGGTCGGCTTAGACACGCTCGAACTGCGCCGTAAAGTAGCGACTCTGTATCATTACTGCTTAGTATTGCGCCATAGAGTAGACAATCCTAATGTGCTGTGCAAACTCAATTTATTTGTACCTGACAACTACATTATCGCGGTAGGGCGCGAAGGTCGGCGTAGACGTAACCTTTTGGCTACAATGACCGGTAAGAACCGAACCCAACGAGCTGGTAATGCGCCTACTGCCAGAGCCATCGCACTGATAAATGAGTTCCTATCACAAATCCAGGACGCTGATGTATATGCCGATAACATGTAGCAATTAAAAAATAAAATTGTATATTTTGCAAACCGCCTCGTCGGTTTATTGTAGCTTTGATAATTTTATAATGATTTTTGTTCATAATTATTTATTTTCTTGTTATTGTAATTTAAATTGAATTTTTGTGACATATTATTTTAATTTTGCTGTATTAATCTCACTAATTGTATTCCCATTTATTCCTTATAATTCCAATTCTAATTTAATTCAATAATTTGTATAATACGAAATTTATTATTTAATTCATTAAGTGGACATTACCAGTATATAATATTATGTAACTAATGTATTTTATCTTACAAGCGTTTTGGTGTAAACTGTTAGCCTGTAAGTTTTTTTTTACAAATAAACAAATAAACAAATAAACAAAAAAAAAGAATATAATTTAAAACACTTACCACATTATTATCCTCTATAATATTATAATAATTCTCCACAAACTGCGACAGCAGCGTCCTATTGGCATCATGTATCTTATCACACTCCAAACAAGTCTTTACCCATTCCATTTGCTTCGCGAAAAGGGACTCTGTGGATTCTTTAGGGTTCTTTTTGTGTAAAGAGTCTTGGTAAGCTTCGTGTAGGCATCGCTCGAGGGGTGAGCGGAGGGTGTTAGGGGGGGTGTTACGGCATAAGATGGGGAGGAGCTCGAATAGTTCCATTACTTCGGTTTCCTAGGAAAAAAAAGATTTTAACTACACCCATATCATAAATCCTCTATTCTGCGTTCGAAAACCAATGTAATTACCACCATTATTGGTATTGTAACATTAGTGTATTATCTGTGACCGTGGGTAAAAACGTATGAAAATTCATTACCACATCGTATAACGGTTGGAGTTGCCCATGGCGGTGTAATGGCGGTCATTGTTAGGGTTTCCGAACACGTCATTTAGTATTTGTAATATGTGTGTAGATAAAGTAGTGTATGCAACAGTACCTACGTAATTAGGCCTTATTACGTAACAGTTAGATAAACTATTATAATAATTTTATAGTATTCAGCTTTAAAATCTTGGTTTTCATCATTCTTTCGTTCCATTATTGTTCATTTCTAGGATTCTTTTAGTAAAACTTTTATAAAATTGAAAAGTAAAGATACACGCTATTTAAAAAAGATTTAAGGGGCCTTACTTCTTATAAAGTCCTACCTCTATCTGTCCATCTTCCACCTCCTTAAGATACACCTCCACGACCCTCCTCGCCGACGCCCCCACCCCCCTAGCGGCAAGCCGGAGCGCGCCGGCCCGCCACGCGCGCCCCCGCGCGGCGGCGCCGTGCAGCCACGACAGCTCCAGGGGCGGGAGGGGACGGGGGAAGTCGGAGGAGAGGACGGAGAGGATCGAGAGGAGGACGGGCTCGGGGAAGTCGTAGGACGGGTTGGTTGCCTGTGAACAATACATACATTACCAATTTATGTATTTTTAATTTAATTTTAATCATAGAATTCTTTATAATACACCGTCCTAATCCAGTACAGTAATTTTGAGAAATTGAGAAAAAAATCATAAACAGTGACACAGCAAATGAAATGAAATGAAATGAAGTGAAATGAAATGAAGTGAAATGAAGTGAAATGAAATGGAGTGAAATGAAGTGAAATGAAATGAAGTGAAATGAAGTGAAATGAAACGAAGTGAAATGAAATGAAGTGAAATGAAATGGAGTGAAATGAAATGAAATGAAGTGAAATGAAATGAAGTGAAATGAAATTAAATGAAAAAATATGTATTGCCACGACCTTATTAACTTTTTAATTTTTTTAAATCTAGTCTTACTAATAAGAACAAAAATACAAAAGAAAATTACATAACAGACCTTCATAATTTATATTAGTAGGGCAGGCAATGGGTACCAGTCTCAGACTATGCTGGATTGGTGGTATTACCCAGCGCTGATTTTCAGCCTGGTCCCGTTCTGTGTTAAGGCCACCAGACACTGTCAGTAATAATGTCATTATTTCTATACCCATCCTTTTCTATGTATAAGGAGAATGACAAGGACGAGTAGAGAAATAATGTCATTATTACTGATGGCCTTTAGGGTAGTATTGCTGACAGCAACACCCTTAACTGACCATCGGCAGACTTTATGCCGTTGCAATAGAGACTACTAATGGTCAGTTAACAGTGTTGGTACTTCATTTACACTTTCAGCAGAATAAAATTAAGCTACTAGCTTAACTTAGATATCAATATAAAGTTGAAAATTTGTCAACCCACAATCATTTTGTGACTCTAAAACTGTATGCGACTCGCCAGGACGCTCGCGTGAACTCGCGTTCCCATACAAACGTAGTTTAGCTCTCATTTTAAAACGACATGCTTTAGAACTACGAAATTTGGCATGGGCATTGTAGCAGTACAGATCTATGTCGGTAATTCGTTTTCGTTGCTAAAAATTGTAATACAAAGAAAATATAGCAAAAATAAGTTTTGTATGTAAATCTGTATCTGGCTGTATTTTCTTTGTTACAATTTTTAGCAACGAAATCGAATTACCGACATAGATCTGTACTACTAAAATGCCCATGCCAAATTTCGTGGTTCTAAAGCATGTCGTTTTAAAATGAGAGTTAAACTACGTTTGTATGGGAACGCGAGTTCACGCGAGCGTCCTGGCGACTCTTAAAGTTGACATCTTATTGTTAGAACTATAAGTTATCAATAACACCATAAAAGGGCGCCTGGTGGCAATATTCTGTTTCCGGTACTAAGTATATATACCTGTTTTCGGAAGCAGTCTAGTAGTCCCCGAACAACACTATGCGGTGGCAAATATTCTACTGAGGTGGGCTCGGCACGGTTCGCAACCTGAAAATAATCAAGAACAAAAATAATATTAAAAATAAGTAACTTGTAAATATTTTTCGGTAAACACTTTTATTGCATTGTCATGTAAATTATGGAATACCTTCAGCTAAATCAGACACCGGGAAGTGGTTGAATTTTAATTTACAAGTTTTGATACATATAAATAAATATACAGCCTTGGCCAGAAGTGTTGAGCACCAATGCGATTTTCATACAAAACTGGAAAGTTTAGTCCATCGTTTCCATCTTTGTTTAAGTTATTTTGTCAATTAATTTAAACTAATAGGCATGTTTTGTTGAAGTTAGTAGTAACTGTATAGAATATTTTCAATATGTCGCACCGACTTAAATTTACATTTTTGGTACCTTCTGTTTTCATATTTTTTAAGTACCTTGAAAGTGTTATTAAGTGAAGTTTTCTATATTTATAAATAAAATATAACAATTACCGTTACCATACATTGTTAGGATAGGGAAATAATGATTAACATCTAAATTGTAAACAAAAAACACCTATGCTCAACACTTCTGGCCAAGGCTGTACATTTGTACATACATTGAGTAAAAGTACTGTTCGTTTCTCCCCTGGTCCGTGATATTACCTGGTAAACTCCGCTCCTGTATCCGCGGATCTCTCGCTCGACCAGTTTGCTCGCTAACTGGACGACGCTCGGCAACGCTGCCTGGTTCGTGTACTTGAACACTTCTGGCCAAATCTCACCTACACATCAAAAATAATAGCTAAATTAATAGTATTTTGTGCAACAGTTACATAATAAGGGATTCTTAAGATTCGAGGGTCGAAGTTAAAAAAAAATAGACCCGTGAACTTTAAGACCTAATTATGTACCGTTGCACACAATAGTTTTTCTACGAGTGCTAGGCAAGCCGGTAAGCATTGAGTTCGACGAATGACCTGCTGCCTCTATACAATTGTCTTCAGTCTCCCGGCGGATTGCGGCGCCCGCCTCGTCTACAGCGGCGGGCGGCGCCGGTGCGGGGCCCAACAGACCCATTATATCCCTAAGAGTCGACTTTTGAGTCATCTTATGACAACGTTCATAAAGTATATGCTTTTAATATACATGTCAGTCATTTTATTGGCAAATTAGAATGCAGGAGTAGAAAAAGAAATTATTAGAGCCATTAGAGGACTGTAAGAATAACATTCAGAAGCCTTTGTATTCCCCAAAAAAAGTTCGTTATACAAACCTTGAAAATTGTGCGGGAAAATTCAGTAGTCAGACTCTTACGTTGTCAACTCACTGCCAATGGTGCCAATACTTATCAAATAAGTTTTCTTTGTAGACGATTCTGCTTGATATAATGGACAAATACTTGTAGTCTATTCCATTTATTTTATATAAATACTCAGCACTCACAGGGTATGTAGTCCAAAACGTCTTCAGGGTTTCTGGCCGCGTCGGCCGGGGTCTTACAGTACGAGGCCGGCAACTTTACTGTCCGTCTGTATATCTGCGAGCAACATAATGTAAGGTTGATATATAAAAGCTTTTTGTGAAAACGAATATACTTTTCTTTCAACATTATTCATTAAAGACAGAAATAATGCTATCACTTCAATAAATCCCTTTTCTAAGAAAATCAGGGTATACTAAATGCTTAGGAAGATTTTAATACTTATGATTATGACTCACATTTTGGCAGTTATATAACACTTTTTAAATTTATTTTTAAGAAGATTTATTTAGAGTTTTCATTGTAAGTACCTCAGGTATATCCTTCAGCTTATAATCCTCAAGTTTATAGTTCGACAAGGCCACGCAGGCCGCCCCTACGACACTCGGTTGGTGACTCTCTGCTAAAAGTCGCCATAGTTCGCGAGCTGCCTCGGATATGAGGGTGTCATACTCTGGTGTGGATGCTCGAAGACTGGGGATCTCGGACAGGAGTTCGCAGAGACTGAAAAATGTTGTAAAATAAATATTAGTATTGATGAGAACAACAGCCTCAGATATTTTTATCGATCTATAAAAGGCTTTCGATGCAGTAAGCTGTCCGCTATTTATATTAAAAGTACCTGAAATAGGTATCGTAGATCGTAGGTAATGTTTTGAAGAAAATTACATATTTAAATCGTATCTAACATCGAACACAGGTGACAATACTTGGAGAACATCAAAGCTGTCCTAACTTATTACATAATAACATGCGGAATTCCACAAGGATCTATTCTGGGACCATTATTATTTCTCGTGTATATTAATACCATTCTTAAAATCCGTTTGAAAACTGATGTAACGCTTTACGGCGATGACACAGGTTTATTTTATTTTGGCCAAAATATAACACGATAAAATTAATAAGGCAAAGAGAATTAACTTACGCTATCTGAACCTGTGGTCTAGTATCCGGCCTTAGTTTGTGTTTGAGCGCCTGCCACGCGCTCGGGGGCGCTACCGCGGCGCCCCGCCACAAAGCGGCCAGGGCACCCAGTGCGGCCGCGGCTGCCAGGGCTCCGCTCTTGTCCGTGCAGCGGTTTAGAGTTGAGGATATCACGGAGACTAGCTCTAGGCCGTGGGATGATGCCCTGGAACAAAGATAATTAAGTATTATTTAATTTTAAACCGACTTCAATTAAGATTTCGAAGGAGGAGGTTCTCAATTCGTTGGGATCTTTGTTTTTGCTATTATTTTACTCCTTTCTCATTTTCTTATTGGTTGGCTGGAAGAGATCCCTTTTAGGGATAAGCTCGCCTTTGTGCATATCTTTTTGTATTTTACTAATGTTATAATGTTATACAGCCTTGGCCAGAAGTGTTGAGCATAGGTGTTTTTTGTTTACAATTTTGATGTTAAGCATTATTTCCCTATCCTAACAATGTAGGTATATTCACCAAACCACCAAAAAAGTAATTTCCGAATCGGTCCAGCCGTCTTCGAATAATCGGTGAACTTCAGTGATCGGAATCACCAGAGTGAAACGATAACAAAACGTGTGGGGGACAAGTTTCCAACCAAGAAAAATACGAATATTTTTAGCAAACTGGTCTAGAATCTCGAATCAAACTGGAATCTCTAATTGATAATGTGTGGGTATAGGGATATCAATATTTTTATGGCTGTTAAGCACTTTTTTATGTCAGCTTGACAAGTTTTGTTATAGTTTCACTCCGGTGATTCCGATCACTGATGTTCACCGATTATTCGAAGACGGCTGGACCGATTCGGAAATTACTTTTTTCGTTTGAAAGAGTTGGTCCCATTGTCACTAGGTCCGAATCTGATGATGGGATCCTGGAGAAATCGAGGGAACTCTTCAACTATTGTAAGCACACCTCTAGTGATTTCAGTATTTTTTACAGCAACTCGGGCATTTCCACTTGGAAAAGCGGATCCTAAGTGAAGTCGGTTCTTTTTTGTTTAAAATCATTAAATGTACAGTCAAGTGTAAAAATATGGTTACAGTGAAATTACTCAAAAACATGTCCTAAAGCTCTTACACTGATGTAATAAAGTCTTCGGACATATTTATGAGATGATGGTTTCAATACCTATTTTTGCAGCTGGCTGTACCTGATCTCACAAATCCGCTTGACGGCTATAGCTCTCGCCAGATCCACCTCCCATTTTAGATCATCAGGCCTGCTGGCAGTTTCCACTAGCAGTTCCTTTAAGTAAGGGAAACAACGCGTCTGAAATTAAAAAGATTATTTAATTTAAACTTTAATGAGACCTGTGAGACAAGACATACTAACGCTATTTAAAAACGCGCTGTGCTGATCTCCGGCCGGCAGTGGATAGCGGCCCCGCAGCGGCGGGTCATGGATCGGTTCGCCTAGCACTCTTAGTGCTTGAGGATGGAGACCTAAGCTCTCCGAAACATGTCGCACGTAGTGACTAAATACAAGTGAATAGAGCCGTATGAAGTTAAATAAAGTGTAGACTTATTAAAGAGGTCTATGGTTCGAACTAGAGATACGAATTGCTAGTACGGCGGAATTTGCCTGTTTGGAGATACGTCGTCGACATCTCTTCTAAATACCTAAAACTGGTATGGATGTGTTCCTCGTAGTCTCCTGAATACGAATTGACTTTTAGTTTATGGAGGGGGGGACGGGTCGGTAAAAAGGGGGGGGGGAAAGATGGCGGCTGACTGTCATCGATATTTGTTTACATCTCGAGTCATATGAGACCGATCAGTTCGTATGAGATGTCATTTGAAAGCTTATTAAATGTACTACAATTATTTATAAATAACTGTAGTCATCACTTTACTCTTTTACAAAATATTTGAAAAAATATGATTTTTTTACCGTGCATGTTTGCCTAAGTACTGATAAAACATGCTTATAACTCAATATATTATACCTTTACCGCAATTAATTTTAGTACAAAATGTACAGGAAATTTTATGAGCTTTCGAAAAATATAAGCTTTATTAGTAAGTAATATTATATAACCGAGTATTGATGAATTTTGTTCAGCATGGGTCACTGCGCTTCCTTATAGAATGGCAGCCGACCGCCATCGTATTTTCATTATTTCTCGGAATCTATTTTACGGATCAAATCGTAATTGGTATCATTTGAAAGCATTTTAAATGTACTTTAATCGGTTCTTTGACATTTTAGTTGCAAAATTAACAGTTCACTATTATTTTTAGAAAATGTTACATTTTTACCTAGCAGACTGGAAGAAACAGGCTTGTCTGGAAAAAAGTCATCGATATTTCTTGCAAATACCTAAAACTGGTTTGGATGTATTCCTCATTGTTTCCAGGACATGAATTGACCAATTTTATTTTATAGAGGGGGGGACGAGTCGAAAAAAAGGTGGGGGGAAAGACGGTGTCCGCCCGCCATCGAAATGTCAACGAAATTTGTTCACGTCTAGAGTCCTATGAGACCGAAAGATTCGTGTGAGTTGTCATTTGAAAGATTATTTAATGTACTATAATTGTTTATAAATAACCGTAGTCATAAATTTAGTCGTTTACGAAATATTTGAAAATATTTGTTTTTTTTTACCGTGCATGTTGGCCTAAGTACTGATATACATGCCTATAACTCAAAAATGTTTAACTTTACCGCAAATAATGTTATGACTTATGATAAAATACACGGGTCATATTCGAAAAATATAAGCTTTATTTATATATAATACGATATAACCAAGTAATGATGAATTCTGGTTAGCATGGGTCACTGGGCATCATCATATGAATGGCGGCCGACCGTTGTCGAATTTACATTATTGCTCGGAATCTGTTTTACGGATCACATCGTGATAGGTATCATTTGAAAGCATTTCAAATGTACTATAATCGGTTCTTTATAGTCTGAGATGTAAAATCATCCGTTTATATTTTATTTTTAGAAAACGTAACATTTTTACCTAATAGATTGGTGGAAACGAGCTAGTTTGGAGAAAAGTCGTCGACAGCTCTTCCAAATATCTAAAACTGATATGGGTGTGTACCTCATTCTCTCCAGGATATGAATTGACTATTGACTATTAAATCAAAGTTCAATGAAAATACTACGGCGGTCAGCCGCCGTTCATATGACGACGCGCAGTGACCCATGCCAACAAGATTTATCATTAATTGGTTAGATAACATTGAATATAAAAAAAAACTTACGTTTATAGAAACGTCATAAATTTTTTATTGTTTTATAATAAAATTCAATAGGATAAAGTCATAATTTATTGAGTTATAAGCATGATTTATCAGTACTTATGCAAACATGCACGGTAAAAAAAAACATTTTTTATCAAATATTTAGTAAACGACTAAAGTGATGACTATAATTAATTAAAAGCAATTGTAGAACGTTTAATAACCTTTCAAATGACATCTCACACGAACCGATCGGTCCCATAGGACCCGAGATGTGAACGAATTTCGATGACATTTTGATGACGGTCAGACGCTATCTATCCCCCTCCTCCTTGTTTTCGACTCGCTCCCCCTCTACAAAAAAAACCTGGTCAATTCATATTTTGGAGACAATGAGGAACAAAACCATATCAGTTTTATGTATTTGGAAGAAATGTCAACGACTTTTCTCCAAACAAATCTGTTTCCTCCAGCCTTTTAGATAAAAATATTACGTTTTCTAAAAATAACAACAAACGGATAATTATTTATCTCAGAGTTCAATAAACCGATTATAGTAAATTTAAAATGCTTTCAAATGATACCTATCACGATGTGATCTGTAAAATAGATTCCGAGCAATAATGAAAATACGACAACGGGCGGCCGCCATTCATATGATGATGCGCAGTGACCCATGCTGAACAAAATTCATCATTTACTTGGTTATACAATATTATATATAAATAAAACTTATATTTTTCAAAAGCTCATAAAATTTCCCTTATATTTTATTACAACATTAATTGCAGTAAAGTTGTAATTTATTGAGTTATAAGCATGTTTTTTCAGTAGTAACGCAAATATGCACGGTAAAAAGTAATATTTTATCGAATATTTTGTAAACGAATAAAGTGTTGACTACAATTATTTAAAAACAATTATAGTACGTTTAATGATATTTAAAATGACATCTTACACTAATCTATCGGTCCCATAGGACTCGAGATGTGAACAAATTTCAATGACATTTCGATGGCGGGCGGACACCATCTTTCCCCCCTCCTTTTTTTCGACTCGTCCCCCCCTTTATAAAATACAGCTGATCAATTCATGTCCTATAAATAATGAGAAATACATCCATACCAGTTTTAGGTATTTAGAAGGAATATCGATGACCTTTCTCCAAACAAGCCTGTTTCTTCCAGTCTATTAAATAAAAAATGTTACATTTTCTAAAAATAATAATAAACTGTTAATTTTGCAACTTAGACTTCAAAGAACCGATTAAAGTAAATTTTAAATGCTTTCAAATAATACCAATTACGATTTGATCCGTAAAATAGATTCCGAGAAATAATGAAAATACGATGGCGGTCGGCTGCCATTCTATGAGGAAGCGCAGTGACCCATGCTGAACAAAATTCATCAATACTTGGTTATATAATATTACTTACTAATAAAGCTTATATTTTTCGAAAGCTCATAAATTTTCCTGTATATTTTATAATAACATTGATTGCGGTAAAGTTATAATATATTGAGTTATAAGCATGTTTTATCAGTACTTACGCAAACATGCACGGTGAAAAAATCATATTTTTTGAAATATTTTGTAAAGGACTTTAGTTATTTATGAACAATTGTAGTACATTTAATAGTCTTTCAAATGATATCTCATACAAACCGATCGGTCTCATAGGACTCGAGATGTAAACAAATTTAGATGGCAGTCAGCCGCCATCTTTCCCCCCCTTTTTACCGACCCGTCCCCCCCTCCATAAACTAAAACCAGTCAATTCGTATTCAGGAGACTACGAGGAACACATCCATACCAGTTTTAGGTATTTAGAAGAGATGTCTACGAAAATCGTGAAGGAGACGACTTTTGTTGAATTTGCTTCTATACTATGCAGGCGAAGGCAGGGCTACGGTAGCCGCTTACCATCAAGCTTGATATGAAAGTGTACAGGTAATAATACAATTACAAATAATGTTGAATTTAATTATAAATATGTAGTATGTATAAGGAAAAACTTACAAATTATAACGTTAAGATATATAATATTTATTTACAACTGTATGACTTATAAGTTATAACAAATGTTATCAATAATTTTTTTTATTTTCATTTTCACCACAAAAAAGAAATAGTTTTTTGCTTAACTATGTACCTGTGTTTCAGCCAGGCTGGTGTAGAGCATGATGAGGAACGATGTTGGCACTCCCTTGCTGGCCTTTAGCTTATTGAGTATAGAAACTATGGTCGGCACATTTTCCTGCAAGAAACTAACAATATTCAACCTTCTGCCATTTGTCATTAACCACACTGGACACTTTGTTTCCTTAACTTACGTATGTAAGTCACTATCAGATATATCGGAGCGGCCAAGGTGGTCATAAATATCTCAACAACGCCTCTATTGGCAAGGCGTTAAGTGCGTGTTCAGATAATTTGAGTACATTGGCCGCTCCCATATATTTGATGGCGACTATACTACGTACAGTCAGCAGCAGAAGTAGCTAAGCGGGCGAGGTGTTCAAAATGAGCTTAACACGACTTTATTGTTAAGAGAATAAAGGGGCTATTCATAAATTACGTCTTTTTAAAATAGGGGGGTCTGGACCATTCGAAGCATAATATTTGGATGATTTTATGGGGGGGGTCAGAAATCGTCAAAAATCGTTGACGTAATTTATGCACAGCCCCAGAGCGCGTGGAGGTAATTTTGAACACCCCAATCGGTTAGCAATTATTGCTGCTGACTGTACCTTAAATAGTAAAAAAAATAGAGGAAATATTAAAGTAGGTAAAAACAGCTGTGAGCGAGCTAATCATTATTTTTGTAATTCCGTGATATAATTACCGAACCGTCCTTACACTATAAAAAGAGATTTTTGAATCACAATATTCACAATACACAATAGGGATGATGACACATGTTGAATTAGGCAATGAAATTTAGTTGATAGGATGCAAAATGATCAAAATATACAAATAAAGTAAACATTTAAAAAATCTATTGAAATGGTGCAAAGATATCAAATTTTCAATTTTTTTCGAATTTTGAAAGTACAAAATTAAAAAAAAACAATGATACCATTCGATTTCTAACATTTTACTGTGAAATAAATTGTATGGCAACCATATACATAAACGCAATATTTCACTGTAAAAATAGCAATTTCATAATTTTTCCATACTTTAAACAGGGCAACTATGAAGCCATGACGTCACGGCTTTATATCATTTTGTTAGGAGCGTTTTGAGAAACAAAAGCACATCACAGACTTTAAGTCTCTTTTCTGTCATTTATGTTGATTTAAGGCAATTGGCCCCATATAGACATTTGATCCTCACAACAAAACGAATCGAATGATACCACGCATGAAAAAAAATCATCTAGCCTATTATATTGTGAACCTACCTTCGTCTTCGCCATTAAGGGCAGCGCCCTCAAACACTCCAACTTGATCCTCGGCGAAGAATTCGCAATCTTATACAACAACACTGGCAACAACTGAACCGACAACTCCTTCCTAACCTCCACCAAACCAACAACAATCCTCAAAGCTTTTAAAACTACATCCTCATACCAATCCTCTTGTCTATTCTCCATAATCAAACCAAAGAAAAACGGCGATACCTCCATCTTTAAATCTTCACCCACAGATTCAAAAGAGTCTAACCAATTTTTTAATTTTTCCGCGTCATCTCTCAATCGCTCCCAAGTCTCATGAATTTTAAAAGTAATAAACAAATTACTATCTGTATTGAGTAATTGTTGGAAAGTCAGTTTGGCCTTTAAATTGGTGAGGTATAGTCTCGAGTCTTGTTTGGCGTTTTGGTGGGTTTCTAGTATTTTAGATGCGGTTTTTAGGGCTGATGTGGTGAGGTGGGACGGTAGATGGAGCCATTGAAGGGTTAGTGAGACGAATGTGCTTAGAGATAGGGTGGAAACTTCGTATTTGCTGATTATGTTGAGACCTGGAAAATGTGAAATAAAATGCAATTTTATAACGACGAAAAAAAACAAAATAAAATATCAAAATGGGTAGTTATTGAGACCCCTAAGAGAGGCTTTTGCCCAGCAGTGGGACACGTTACGTAGTCTTTTGTCACTAAAACTAAAGCTCTATGATTGGTGGCATTGATTATATATGTAATCTATTATTGTATTTTTTTTTCTAGACCCGTATCATTAAAGAAAAACACTATATGGAGGGATCTTCGTGCTGGAGCGTCTGCCATCTTGTGGTCTAAATCGAAAACTGAAACACGCCAATAGACAGATGGCAGAACCTGCCATCCAGTAGACCAATTTGTTAACTTAATGTGTCACTTGCACTTCGCGCCAACAGAAACTATAGTATCCTCAAACCAAACTGGCGACTGAGGTCATAGCGCTGTCTCCTTCACTTTTGCTGCGGCTGTGCAAGTGTGAAAGAGAAGTTTTATGACCGCAGTCGTCCGTTTGGTTTGAGAATACTATATACATATGTTCCGTTTTCAAGTAAAAGGGACATCCAAAAGGCATTACTGCCATAATATTTCATTTAGAAATAAACTCTATTAACAACCGATAATGATATACCTTTTGCTTGAAAACGTCGTATATAAAGACAGCCACAGTCACCTTTTTGAGGCTCTAAGTCTGAAGCGCCATCTGACGAGAGTAACCCAAAGTTACTGTAGTAATACCGTAATAATAGTAACGGTATCAATTATTAGGTGGTGCTGAGGGGCAGAGAGTTACTCTGCCCTACATTAGACGGTAGCTTTGGTTGGTCTCGTTCAGATGGCGCTTCAGACTTGGAGTCTCAATAATTTTAAACAAAAAAAGAACCGACTTCACTTAGGATCCGCTATTCCAAGAGGAAGTGGCCGAGTTGCTGTAAAAAATAGTGAAATCACTATAGGTGTGCCTATAATAGTTGAAGAGTTCCCTCGATTTCTCCAGGATCTCATCATCAGATCCCGACTTGGTGACAATGGGACCATCTAGGGGTTATACCTGTTCGATTCAAAAAAAAAATTTGAAAATCGGTTCACGATTCACGGAGATATGCAGTAACATACATACAAAAAAAAAACAAATTATGATAAAAAAAAAAAAACAGTCGAATTGAGAACCTCCTCCTTTTTTGAAGTCGGTTAAAAAGTTCTTAGACTGTGGCTTTCTATAGTCTCTGATAATACTCACACAAGTTGCAAAGCGAGTGTAGATGCAAAGCGGAGCTGCGCGGCAGGTCGCGCGCCAGCAACGTGACGGTGAGGCCGGCACATGCGCGTAGCCCCGGCGCCTCCGTGCCGAAACCCCGCTCGATCGTTGTGTAGCATGCCCGAGGATCACGACTACACAACAAATAGTTTATAAGCAGGGGGTTCAAAACTATGGCGCCGGGCGCCCTGGTGAGAGGGGCGCCATGATGCAATCTTCCCCATCATACTTTACCTGCCTATTTAAAACATATTTTGGCAAACCATTTCTGTCAGTAGAAAAACGCGGCAAATTAAAAATACGGACATGTGGTAACCCTTTGTAACAAGACACTGTATTCGTGACGAACATTTCAATTCACATTTATTTTACAGCACCAGTCAGCAGGTGTTACTTACCCATTGGCTACCAACTCGTTGGCAACCCTGGCTAGGAGCGGCAACAGCGCCATCACGTGGTTATTCCGCTGCTGATAGATGGCGCTGTCGGCAACAGCCGAGTATGCTGCGAAGGCGCCCTCTACCTTGCTGTTATGGATGTTAAATATAACATGCTACATAACTCACCCATTGGCTACCAACTTGTTGGCAACCCTGGCTAGTAGCGGCAGCAGCGCCATCACGTGGTTATTCCGCTGCTGATAGATGGCGCTGTCGGCAACAGCCGAGTATGCCGTAAAGGCTCCCTCTACCAGTTTGCGGTTGTTGATCTGTAATATGACATATTGATGCAAGGGCGGCAAGAATGTCATTCGGAGTTAAAAGAATTTGAACCTTCTATACAGTAGTTAAACTTCATATTTAAAAGACAGCAGTTTAATTTAAAAATGAAGTGAGTGAGTGATGATATTTAAATACCTGTTGGCAAGTTGGTAACTAATAAAGGCTAGCAATAAGTCGTTCTGCGCTTGTATATAGTCATAGTCGATGATATTTCAATGTAGAAGTATTGGGATATTTAAGTAGGGCATAAAAACCCCATTAGCTACGGCCTGGGCTCGAAAACCGGAATAAGCTAAATAGTAAAAACCGGTTTTCTTTTTCGTTCTTTCGTTACTGTTTCATATTTAATCGAAAAATCCTATAATATGAAGTGCAAACCTAAATACAACATCAGGTTTTACATAAAAACCATAAAATAATTAAATATATTGGCTTATGTCGGGGTTTTTTGCTTTAACCAGTTACGAGCCCTGGCTACGGCTTCAGGGCTACCAGGGGTGCAGGGATCACTGCCAGTAAGGGTCTCAGGTGAGGAACACTAAGCATCCAGGCTATTTTGAGACACTGATAAAGAAATATACCTGTTGGCAACTGATGCAAGCTAAGAGCAAATCATTCTGGGCTTGTGAGTTTGGCAAGCTTAACAGTAATTGCCAGGGACGCAGGGAGCACTGTCGCTGAGGGTTGCACGTCAGCCAGAGGAACACTGGCCGGAGGAGCTCCAGGCTGTTCGATGAGACACTGTGGAATAAAGTAATTAGGCACAGCTCAGAACAGTATGAACAGATAATAATATTATAGTTTAGAAGAGCAATATATTATTAATGTACAGCTCTATAACACTTTTTTTGGGTTTTTCCTTGTTATCCAGCTGTAAGAAAGGTGCTCAATGGTTGGAAAACTAGGCATGTGTGAAAATGTAGTAATATACAGTGCCTGTGATTGCGAGAGGTTTTAACAGTGTATTCCTGATCCATAATTGGAGATGGAGACTAAAATGTCGTATAAACTTTTATGGATTTCGCCTAGTTTCAGAGTTACTGCCAAAAAAAATATTTATTATTGTAACTCAGTGCAAAACGCTTTTTTGATGGTGATTTCACTCTTTGTGGGGTCTTGTCGGGACATCCTTATTGACAGATATGAAAATGCCAAGGTATACTTTACGTTAACCATTTTTTACGAATAAAAATGTACCAATTTATTTTAGTCGATAGTTTTACCAATAACACATTTTTTTTTATATACATTAAATAAATCGAAAAAAAGCAAAAAAATTAATGTTTTTGGCCTGATCAACTCAAATTCATATTACATATCGTCTGGTGACAACCAAAACTCACTAAGTACTTCCACAAGTTAATAGCCATAAGGAACCGTACCAGTGGGAGTCTATGGGTTGAGCTCATCATGGTCGCAGCTCGTTGTGATTAATTATTTGTCTTTTGTTCATTTTCGTGGTTCAGTGTGTAATATAGATAGCTTATTGTGCGGTGATCTAACGAACAAGTGTGCGGATAATGAAGAATTAGTCTTAAAAGGCGTGTAACCATTGATTGGTTCAGAACAACCTGTAGCCTCCTCGAGCCTTTTGTAGGGAGCTATCACTCTACAAATAGCAACTAACAAGGCTTATGCCACTTCTACCGAACAACGTTGCCTAAAACTTATTTGATTAAACAAAATACTTATCGATTGAAGACATTGTACCATGCATTGTACCTAAAGATTGAATCTTACAAGCTCTTATTTCCCGCCTTTTTATACTTGACATTGGCTACAGGCAATACCGCCTAAAGTCCATAAGAAGAAAAAAAAAAAAAAAAAAAAACCGTACCAGTCACAAAACAAGGTTGATTTTCGTTTATTAATTTTTTTGCAATTAGTGAGTTTTGGTTGTCACCTGACGAATATTACTCCTTATGACCGCAGGAATTCGTGGTCAAAATCTCTCACGATGTTCACAGGCACAAGAGCAAAATGATCTGCAAGGTCTTTGTAAAAATCTGATTAGATTATTATGAGGCCCTTGCAAGCTCAAGGTCCTGGGCGACTGTTCTGTCCGCGACCCCCTAAGGCCGCCACTAATGACTTATACATGAAGAAAACCATTTGAATTGCCAGCAATTTAATAGCAAAATTATTACAACTGCGGTAGTTTATAATTGCCAACTGATTATGATTGCTTCACAATTTTTGCAACATACTCACACATAATCTGGATGAGTACACAAAGCATGCATCTGTGTGAGCACATCATCCTCTGCATCCTTATTTTTCTCCATGACACTGATAAATGGGTGCTGCGGAGAGCGCAGGCTAAACTGGCAGCGGTACGGCTGTCCCGGCACCAATCGCGAGCGTAGATCCAGGATCAGGAGACCAGCCATTGTTGAGATGATGGCTGAGTAGTTGCTGGAATGGAGTTTTGGTCTCAGTACCACAAGAAAAAAAATTAGAACCAAGGTAATGTTATCAGCCCAATACGAAAAAAAATCTAATATAGTTTGGCCAGGGACTGTTTTATTTCGAGCATAGACAGAGAGAATCATCCTGTCTCTTTCTTACGCTAGTACCCTCGCTACTAAAAAAGGGATGTGTATAGCTTATTAATTATTATTTCCACTATTACTGCACTTTTTGGCCAGCCAGACTATATTCATGGCATGATTTGGCCGTATTTTCATTATCAGAGTACTGTCTTAACAAATTCAAACAATAATAATTAAAAAAATATGTTAAAAAAAAGTACTTACTGTGCGCTCGGTAGTAACGTTACTACAGTCGACATAGTGTGTGCAATTTCCAAAACGCCGAGTTCCACAAGGGCCAGAAGCCCCTGGCACGCCGTCAGGCTCACCAGGCTCTGCTTTGACGAGCATTTCTCCCTCAAAAACTTCAATTCTTCATTCTCTAACACGAACTTTTGACGATCGGCAGGTTTAAACTTGGATTTTATCGTACCGATCAACTTGTCGATGGCGTTCACTATTAAGACGCTGTTGTTAGTGTTTAACTTATATTCTATTTCATCCATGGTAAACTATTAATTGGTTTAACTAGAAATAATACAAGTGAAAAATAGCCGCATTGACGTATTTACCGCACAAACAGCTGTTGATGACATTTTGACATTGACAGACAGCAATGACAACTTATCTATTCCGGACATAACATTATTCATTATTCTGTGATTACGGCTTAACAAAAGTATGATTTAAACAAGAACTCAAACGGTTTCACGAAACGTCAACTTCATTATAATACTACTAAATTTAAAAGACATCAAAACCCTGGGACAGTGGAACGATTTTAGTTAATTATTCTTTAATCGGGTAACAATATCCATTTGGGTGTGTTGTGTACTTTATTGTCTCGTAAATATTTTCCTCAAAATTCACTAAAATAAGATAAAATGGCTACGCCGCAACGGGAAACGATTCAGAAGCAAATTCAGCAAGACTGGGCCAACAGAGAATACATTGAAGTGATCACGGGAAGCATAAAAAAGATAACAGACTTCCTCAACTCTTTCGGTAAGAGAAAGTAACAAAGTTAACCACATTTCTTGTTGATAAAGGCGATTATCACACTGGCGACGGATCCGCATGCGACGCCGGTGCGCGAGCGAGATAGCGCTATACACGTGCAGAGCGCTATCTCGCTCGCGCACCGGCGCCACTTGCGGATCCGTCGCCAGTGTGATAATCGCCAAAGAGATTTTTTACAAACTGCATTGTTTTCTACATCCATACTAATAACTTATAAATGCGAAAGTGTGTCTGTCTTTCTGTTCCCTCTTCATGCTTATCGCCGAACCGATTTTAATAGATGAAATTGGTATGAAGATTTTTTTAACCCCGGGGAAGGAAAGGACATAGGATAGCTTCCATCTCCGAAATCAACCCTTAAGAGGGTGAATTATTAATTCCATGCAGATGTAGTTGCGGGCACAAGCTAGTTTTGCAAGCAAAAATTAGTCATTACTCATTACCTACACATATGTTTTTCTTAGAGAGATAACATTGCATTATTTTTCAGATATGTCCTGCAGATCCCGCCTAGCTACTTTAAATGAGAAATTGACTTCTTTGGAGAGGAAGATTGACTACTTGGAAGCCTGCGTAAGTATCATTTTTATAACACTTAGTTTTTGTATGATTTACAATTTCAATATCAAATTAAAAAATACTTCAGAGCCAATAGTATTTACAAAAATAATATATTATTACCGAAGTAAACTGCCTTCATTGTGGCTACGATTTGGGTTAGTGTCAAAGCTCCAAATAAATAAGACATACAAATCATTTACAATCCCAAATCTTAATGAAAAAGAAATGAATAATTTTTATTTTTTTATTTACACCGAAAAGGTGGCCACTCAGCATGAGTCATGACAAAGTAGCCACAACCCTGGTTTTAAGAGCAACCGGAACTTATAAACTATACTTAACCTAACTAAAATAAAGAGCTTAAAATCAATATCATTTATTTGCAGGTCACAAAAGGAGAAACATTAACATAATAGTTATAGGTTTAATTCTAGTGTAATGTAACCTAACTATAGTTAACCCTTTGACCGCCAAAGACGTCAAATCTAGCGCACGGAAAGTGCCCTCAGCGCCAACGCGTGATATCACACCTAGGGATGTCACGAATATTCGCATTCGTATAATACGAATATTCGTATCATTTTGGACATTCGTATCAGCATTCGCATGAAATGATGCGAATATTTTCCGAATGCGAATGTGGGCAGAACGCATCCTGTTTTGACCGCGCTGACCCGGCCAATGGTCATATGCTTGCTCATACACAGGAAGTGAAAACGACGGTATCACTTGTCTCCAAAAGATCAATAATATAGGACTCCATCACATATCATGTTCTGTATTCATGAACTATGGAAGCATAAGAATGATAAGCAAGATTAACTTTTTTGAATCTACTCTGTTACATTCGTATTCGCATTCGCATTCGGACGACGAAAAACGACATTCGTGACATCCCTGATCACACCCAAAAAATATAACTGAGAGTGCTTGTACGGTCTGGCGTCACTAGCACGATTTTTCTTTCCAGTGCTTGGCGGTCATAAGGTGAAATGTCACAGTGTAATCCTTAGTATACGATTTGTTGAAATTCCATGGTCCTCCTAGTTAAAAAGGGTACAATTCAAAATAAGGGCACAAGTCCTATATAATGTACGGCACTTGTGCCCTTATGCGCTGAGCCATTTTGACTTATACCTTTCACTAGGGCCACAGAAATTATGTTCAAACAATTTTTGTAAATTTCAAAAATACCAATCTTTTTCATGACAGAGCCATTAGAAAAATTAAATCATTAATTAATGTTACAACTTATGATGTACTTTCCTGATTCTACTGAATCTTAATTATTTACCACTGTGACAAAGTATTCTAACAATAAGAGCATTTTATAACTTGCATTTAAGTTTGCAATTATAATATTTATAAATAATTTATAAGTTATGTAATTGATCAATACATTTTTGTATAGCAACTAGTTTTTTTATTTCAAAGAGATTAGTCCATAATGTTTAGTGAATCCACTTCAAAATTAACGTACCTAATTATAGATTTTCAAATCTCATTTACAATAGATACAAGAGAAACCCAGTTAAGAGTCATCCACAAATCACGTCATACCCCTCCCCCTTATCACACAATTTTACGATCACACTTTGTAAGGCTAACCCGACACTAGCGTCTTTCGAGCGTCGACGTCGACGACGTGACGCTAGTGGTGATCGCATATAGTGCTTGGCCTGGGCCAGAACCGGAGAATCCGCACTACGTACAGTACCGGCCAATAATATATCACCTAGGTACATGTTTTTACGATAGAACTTTTTTTATATATTTGTAAGCGATTTCCAGTTGGAAAAAGACTAGCTAAAGTAGCTAAAGTGAGGTCACTACTGTAGGTAATCTTTTATGGGAGCGATGAGAATAATTGATCTCATGTAGGTACCTAATGGTTTATTTTATAGAGAGTTAATTTATTTTTTTCTGCTCCTGCATTCTAATTTGCCAATAAAATGACTGACATGTATATTCAAAGCATATAGTTTATGAACGTTGTCATAATATGACTCAAAAGTCGATTCTTAGGGATATAATGGGTCTGCTGCCGGGGCGGGCCCCGCACCGGCGCCGCGCGCCGCTGTAGACGAGGCGGGCGCCGATGCAATCCGCCAGGAGATTGCAGACAGTTGTATAGAGGCAGCAGGTCATTCGTCGAACTCAATGCTTACTGGCTTGCCTAGCACTCGTAGAAAAACTATTGTGTGCAACGGTACATAATTAGGTCTTAAAATTCTCGGGTCTGTTTTTACAAAATTCGGCTTCGCCTCATTTTGTAACTTCGACCCTCGAGTCTTAAGAACCCTTATTATGTAACTGTTGCACAAAATACTATTATGAAAGTTTTTTTTGTAATATATATGCTTAGTCTCCTATTGTAACTCACAGTATTTAATAGCAGTATTCATCATACATTTGTATAAAATGACTAGTAAAATATGCAATCTACAAAGTAACCTATGTTTTTTACTCTATACATGCTCATACAAAAAAAAACATAAAGGTATTATTGGCCGGTACTGTATAATAAACTCTATTGAGATCACCCTATACATGTTCCAACATAATAGCGACTCCCTGGCCTCCTCCGCAGCTGGATGCTGCTATGCTCCTTTTTACTTTATTCCGGCTGTAAAAAAATAGAATGGGTATTTTGCAGTTACAGTAAAACTCGCTTAAGACGGATTTGACGCCAAAAACGTGTCTTAAGCGAGAAAACGACGAAGCTACGAAGCTGGAGGTCCCGGGTTCGAATCCTGGTAAGGGCATTTATTTGTGTGCTAAACTCAAATATTTGTTCCTGAGTTATGGATGTTATCTATGTATATAAGTATGTATCTATCTATCTAAGTATGTATATCGTCGCCTAGCACCCATAGTACAAGCTTTGCTTAGTTTGGGGTTAGGTTGATTTGTGTAAGATTGTCCCCAAAATATTTATTTTTATTTTATTTTTTTAATTACAAAATGTATATACGGGTCAACTATTTTTTGTTATTAATAAGGTAACTCTATGGCTAGGGAACAATAATTGCAGTTTGTTAGAAGAAAATGTTTACCACATTCTACTGGATGCCTACATAATGGGCCATCTAGCAAGCAAGTTAGTAGAATGTGATTAACATTTTCTTGTGCTTGGCTTAAAGCTACCACAATAACGTATGGTTGGTGAATTTAACCCTTAAATGTGTACTGTAGGATGTAACCTACATAACCAAAATTCCAATTTTATTCAAAATTTAAACAAAACAAACTGTTCTTACTGTATCTTGGTATGATTTTGAAGGATTTTGATTGTTCTTTTATCTTACCTAATTTGATGGGCCAAATGCACAGCCATTCTTGCGCCGGTGGCGGCGGGGGCGTGGCCTACAGCCAGGGCGCCGCCATATTGGTTTACTCTGTCTTCTATGTGGAGCGCACGCGCAGAAGCTAGCGCCGCTGCAGCGAATGTTTCGTTGATCTAAAACAAAAACTTATTAAGCATGCGGGTAATTTGCATGTCATCAGGGTATATTCCCATTTGTCCATATGATATAAATAGGATGTAACCGAGGCGGGCACAGATGACCCCAAATTATTTTCCAAAAAATCTCAAAGTATGTGAACTTTTTCTTGTCACTCATTCCCATGGTTTCGTTCTACTAACATTTTTCGTAGCTCACTGTTCTGGCACAACATAACGCAGATAGTTTTAAATGATAGGTGATATAATCTTTTATTAAATACCTCGAACAAATCCACATCATCCACACTCATCTCCATGACCTCCAGCAGCTTCTTAACAGCTGGTACTGCCCCTGATGTGGTATCCTTGGGTTCTACACCAACGCAGGCCCATCCAGCCACTCTGGCTAAAGGATGAAGGTTCTGAAGTTCCACGGCTTCGGAATTAGCTAGTAGTAGCGCTGCGGCGCCGTCGGCTATACTCTGAAATTCATATTAAATTGTAGGATGTCCTAAGAATTTCGTAAATTATTATGATAAAAGTTCCATCAATTATCAATCTAAATAGGTACAAAACCAGGTCATAAATACACAGACTTGAAATCTCTTAAAATAAAAAAAAAATCAAATTAATTTGGGACGGTCATCGTTACTTAAAACTATATAATTGACGAATTTATAAACATATAATTTTATTTAAGGCCATCACTGAAAAGGTCTCCACTCAGTTTCATGCCAAAGTACCTTTTAGGATGCTTTCATACATTTTCAATATCAATTGCTGTTAATATTGAAAATTCATTAACAGCAGTGCGTTATCCCCTACTGAATTAAGCAACCTAAAATCATAAAGGTTTGCTAATATTTCGAAATACGTAAAAAATAATTCACTTCCTCAAGCGTGACTGGAAGTCGCGACTCCGGGGCTATCAGCCATGGGATTCTTTTGCATAAAGAAACTTACGGAAGAATTTCCTTCAGTGACGATTGAAAGTCCAGTAACAGGAGGCAAACAATTTAGATGCTCAGCGGTGATGAAGGTCCGTGGAAGTTCGTCCTTGACCACCAATACTTCCTTTTTCTTCGTCTGCGCTTTTACACTTACGACTTCGTCGTTGAACACGTTGTTTTCGTAACCTGTAAAATATACACTACTATCTTTTAGGTAACACACATTTAAATATCACTAATAGTGCATGGCCTGGGGCGGAATCGGAGAATCCACACTACGTACAATAAACCATATTGAAATCATTCTACTAGTATATGCAACCGTGACGTCAAGCTTAACCCATGGCACCAAGAGTAGATACGGATTGTTTTGTGGCTTTCCAGGTTTAGGTTGGATTCTGAGATGTTTAGCTAATATTAAAATTGATGTATTTATAGCTGTTTTCGAGAAGTAAAAGCCAATTTTTAGGTAATATAAAACTTGGGGACGGTCTCTTCAGACAAACTGCTCTCTGACCCATTTATATTTTTTATAAAAATCCTATATGACATGGATTCTAAGACCACCTCGGCTGCCTAGCCCTACAAAGATTAGCTACAAATTTAACGACAAATTTGTGGAATCTGCAGGATTCCACTCAATTTCTATATCGGCTTTCCTGCTGATAGTAAAATCAATTTAAATAATCACCTGCCGTCCACTTCAAATGACTTTTTAACGCAAACTTATCCGCCTCCTCCCTCGTCACACCACATCTCTTTCCCTCATTCTCAGCCATCTGCTGAAGCGTCAACCCAACATTGGAATCTAAGTACTGCTCCGTGATGTAATCTTCTAGTTTATATGATGCCCCCAGAGTGGTGCCGAAGCGGACGTTCCGCACTAAAAGGGGGAGGGAAGACATGTTTTCTGTTCCGCCTGTTAGGGATAGTTTTGCTGAGCCTGTTAGGATGTCCTGTGAAAATCAAATATTGTAAATATACTTAGGTCGGAGTAGTGTCTGTCACTGCGATCAAATAGAGTCTATACCGGAAGGTATGAGACTAACAAAAGCGCTAGCCACGACAAAGTCAATACCGCTCAACTCAATTAGAAGGAGTGACGGAATGATGACAGAAACGGTGTAACATAATTAGTTTAAATCTCTCATAGTTATAAAAAAAATTTAAAAAAAATTAATGAATTAATAAGTATTGATTGTTTACAACGCCATCTCTGAGCGCCAGGAGAAATTAGCATGTTTATCTAACGACACGCCTCGCGCGCGAGAGTAGTTGTCCAGATAGGAAAATAGTTCCAGATACGACCGTTACCATAGGCGAATAGGTAGGGCGCTGAAGAGTAATAGGAGGTCTTTTGGATTTACGGCTGCGATTGAGATCGGACGCTGCAAAGAGAAAAATTTGAAAATGGAGCTGACCCAGTGCCCGCAGCCAGGGTTTAGGCATCCTCAAATGGATCCCCGTTAATTTTAAATATGCATAAATAAGAAAAACTGGAGGAATTCGTCACTTAAATGAAAATTTGAAATCCCAAAACTGTAAGTATGGTGTATAACCTCAATTACCTAGCACGTGTTAGCTTTGCAAGATTTCTTTGGTTCTACAGCTGGGTTTGCCTTGTTGTAGGGGTTCTTAGTTTGATTTCAACCTATGAGGAAGAATGAGTCACTGAGCGGGAGCAAGATCTTCGAGCTGTATCTGGTGTCCGTGCTGAGCCGATTGCTACCTACACTGCTTGACCCGGGATTGCTTCCTGAAGGCATCTACGTCTCCCTGCAGGACCCAGTATGCGTAAGAAAGTGTAACCGCGAGTAATATATAACAAATAAGGTTAGTGGCCTATGTACTTAGAACTTTAACGACGAGTGACTATAGTGATTGAACTCTGAACCAGTGAATAAAGACTTTCTCCAGAACACATTTTTTCGTTATTTGCATCACAACCCAGTATAAGGCGCCCTGAGGTTTTTTTTTAACAGCTAGAGTTTCATGCCAGCGCTGAGTGACCCGGTGAGTACCAGGGAAAGTAATTTCAACTGTTACAAAGTGGCTGCCCTCCGTTTGGCTCTAAAAAAAATTATACTGGCTTGTGAAGTTAAATGAACATTAATTGCATATTTAGTATGGACTCAAGTGTTAAAATAACGAGCGTCAAAATTAATACATTTTAAGGTTAGCCACGTGGGTGGAACCTTTATTGCTTGAACTGTAATAAAGATCGACTATTCTATAATATAAGGAAATTGTAAGCTATAATAGCCTCAGGTATGTAAAGTTGTTTTTCATTAGATTTCGTAATAATTTAGACACTTAACTTATATTTAACCACTACTTCATTACATACCTGTGACTAAAATCCCTAACATTGTTAAATAAATTTAAGACTGCATATTTAAGTTAAATTTAATTTCAAACAAAATGTCTGTCCAAAAGTATATTGACTGTTTGCATAAAGATGAACTGTTATATGAACTTAGTATTCTTGGTATATCCGCAGATAGTGATGTGAACGTGGATGCCTTGAGGAAGCAGATCCGCCAAGTCTTCAAACTGGCCAGAAGGGGAAGCTTGAAAGGAGAACCAGCCGGAACGCCTGATGCAGCGTCGGAGCTCAAACTCTGCACCACGAAGGTCACTCGCTTGGAATCAGAGCTCCCGGAACCCAGCAAGGTAGGTGACCGAAGACTTTTCGTAAAGCTATCACGACGTGCTAATTATCTCATTGATAGGTTAGCTAGGATATCAGAGAGCAGTACCGAATTAGACAGCTTGCGGAGCCGGTTAGTGAAAATTCTTAGCAAGGTAGATCCTGATGATAGTGAGGCAGACAGTGAATATGAGGATACGCAAATGCCCCGCTCGACCGAGTGTGAGGAAAACAAAGTCGTATACGTTAGGGAGAAGCCCGTTAATTTAAACACTCTTAACTTGAAATTTGACGGTACCACGTGTGTACGTGTATTTGTGGAACGGTTAGAAGAACTCAGACAGGCAAGGAACATAACTGAAAAGCAGATGCTAGTAGGTTTTTCGGATTTATTAGATAAATCAGCCTTGTATTGGTATAGAAACAATAAAGGTGACTTTTCGACTTATAAACAGCTGTTAGAAGGTTTACATAGGGATTTTGACATACCCGACCTGGACTACCAGTTAGGTAACGAAATAAGGCAGCGCACCCAGTCTAAGTCGGAGACAATAGTAGTTTATTTGTCAATTATGCAAGGAATGTTTTCTAGACTTAAAACTCCTCTATCTGGTGCCGAACAATTATCGATACTGATGCATAATGTCCGTCCAGAATATATTAGACATCTGGCCCTCCACAATATAACTACAATAGACGAGTTAAAACACTATTGTAAGCAACTGGAATTAGCGCGCGCACGTGCGGACCATTTTAATGAACCGAATTTTAGCAACTTCCGAATTACATCAGATTTACATAGTAAGCCAGCGGCTAAGACATTCAACAAACCAATTTCTGCTCTTAACGAATCGAATTCGACAAGTCAGTCATTAAGAAAATGTTTTAGGTGCAACGGTGAAAATCATTTTACCAACCAGTGTAAATCTAGAGAGGTAGTGTGTTTCAAGTGTGGAAAAAAGGGTGTAAAGCGCCCGCAGTGCGAATGTAGCCTTAGTCCAAAAAACTAGTTAGTTCAGGACCACTCAACGCGTTTGAACTTAAAGATTTATCTCGCGCGAAATGTGTTGAGGAAGTCCTGTTTAAAAAACATATTAACGATATAAGACCGCATTTAAAACTTAAAATATTAGACTTAACGACTTATGGATTACTTGATACAGGCGCGTTTTGTTCCGTATTAGGATCAAACGCACACTTAAAGTTTTTAGAATATGGCTTTAAACTTAATCACACTAAAATTGAAGATGATGCTCATTCAGCGTGCGGTACGACCTTGAACTGCATAGGCTACGTGTCTCTCCCTATACAATTTAACAATATGATGAAGGTCATCAACTTTTACGTAATGCCTAAGGTAGTAACCCCAGTCATATTAGGAGTAGACTTTTGGGTCCAATTTAACTTAGCAAATGATTTAGTTAACAAGCTTAAATCGGACTTAGATTTCGAGCTGAGTGTAGATTCGTATATAAACTCAATTTCGGTAAACAACGGGTTAGAAGAATATGAATGCTTGTCACTAGAACAAAAAAAGATGATAGATGATTTGATTGTGAAATTTGACTCGATTAATACAAACAAGGTGGGTTTAGGCCGGACTAGCTTAGCCTCTCATACAATAAACACCGGCGATTGTAAACCAATCAAACAGAGGTACTATCCTTTCTCTCCTGTCAAACAACAAGCTCTAGAAAAAGAACTTGATAGGATGCTTGCCTTAGGGGTAGTTTCTCCATCGCAATCAGCATGGAATAGCCCGGTAGTCATGGTTGAAAAGCCGAACGGTGACTTAAGGCTGTGTTTAGATTGTAGGAAGCTCAACTCTGTATCAAAGCCCGATGCCTATCCATTACCATACATTACAAGTATCTTAGACCAACTTAGAGATGCGAAATACCTATCATCAATAGATCTCTCAGCTGCTTATTGGCAAATACCATTCGACAATGAGCTTTCAGCTGAGAAATCAGCTTTCACGGTTCCTCGACGGGGTTTATTTCATTTTAATGTAATGTGTTTTGGTCTCGTAGGAGCTTCGGCCTCTATGCAAAGACTCATGGATAAGATATTCGGAGCCGAATAAGACAATAAAGTATTTTGTTTTCAAGATGACATAATTATAATATCGAGTACCTTTGAGGAGCATGTGCAGTTTTTGCATAGAGTGTACGATAAACTTAAAAATGCGAATCTCACCATAAACATGGATAAATCCAAGTTCTGTAGAAAAGAATTAAAATACTTAGGATATTTAGTTGACAGATATGGCCTTCGCATGGATCCCTCTAAGGTAGACATTATACTTAATTACCCAACCCCATCGTCAGGGAAAGAGGTTAAGAGCTTTTTGGGAATGGCGGGTTGGTATAGGCGATTCATTAATAATTTTTCCAAAATTGCTAGGCCGCTGAGTAAATTAACCAGTAAAAATGTCAAATTTGAATGGTCAGGGGATGCCGAAGAGTCGTTTAATCACCTAAAGACAGCTTTGATAAGTGCACCTATACTGAAATGTCCCAATTTTGACTTGCCGTTTACGATTCACAGTGATGCATCTTCTTTTGCCATAGGTGGAGTTCTTACTCAGACATATGATGATGTTGAACATCCAATTGCATATTGCAGTCGGACCCTTAATAAAAACGAGATTAATTACAGTACGTCTGAGCGGGAACTTCTCTCTGTTTTGTTCGCTCTGGAACAGTTCCGAGCATATGTTGAAGGTCAAAAGTGCAAAATTGTTACCGATCACGCGTCACTTTTATGGTTTTACAAACTTAATAATCCTACCGGGCGACTGGCAAGGTGGAGCATGAGATTAAGCCAATTCCACTTTGACATAGAACACCGCAAGGGAAAACTTAATGTGATCCCAGACGCGCTAAGTCGTATAAAGATAGATGCAATAGGGTCAGTGACCTCGAGCGACAGCTGGTATAACCATATGTTCAGTAAGTGTGAGTCAAACCCGCGAGCATACCCTAACTTTCAAATTACTGAGGGTAAACTTTTTAGACACACTAAAAGTAAATACCAGCTGACGAGCGAGTACGACTGGAAGTTAGTCATACCTCAAGAAGATAGGCTAGAAATCATAAAAAAGTATCATGACGATCCCACTAGTGCACACTTAGGGATTTATAAAACACACAAACGACTAACTCTCCACTATTACTGGCCAAATATGTACAATGACGTTAAAACTTATGTCGCGAACTGTGAAATATGTAAAACATATAAACCCGTCAATAGGGCGAGACCAGGCTTAATGGGCAATCCTAAAGAAGTTAGCAAACCCTGGGAATCGATATGTGTAGATTTATTAGGCCCTTTTCCCCCGTCTAGAAACGGAAATACCTACTTAATAGTGTGTATTGACTACTTCAGTAAGTATGTCATGTTGCATCCTATACGGAGAGCAACAGGTGCTTCTGTGGCCCAGTACATAGAAAATAAAGTATTTCTAGTCCATGGTGTTTGTAAAACTATATATTTTGACAATGGTCCGCAATTTATAAGCTCTCAATTTAGGCAATTGCTTCATCGTTACGAGATTCCTAACATATATGCGAACCCTAGGTATCACGCCCAAGTAAACGCGGCCGAAAGAGCGATAAGGAATGTGGTTTGTGGAATCGCCTGTTATGTAGGTAACGATCACCGAAAATGGGATGAAAATATAACTAAATTACAATGTGCAATTAATACCGCCTCAAACGAGACCACAAAACACACACCTTATTTTCTTGTCCACGGCAGACAGTACATTAGCAAAGGGAATTTACATCACTTAAATAATGAACAGCCCATCCTTAGGTCAGAGGTTACAATGGGCGATCCCGATGCATATGGCAAAAAGTTGAACGAGTTAGAAATCATATTTAAAAAGGTGCAGAAGTACATGCATGAATCCCATGTTAAAAATGCTAGACATTACAACCTTAGAAAACGCCATGTGGAATATAAGATAGGTCAAATTGTCTATAAACGTACATACTATTTATCTAATGCATCGAAAAGCTTTACTTCTAAATTAGCGCCTAAATTTCAAAAATGTGTAATTACTGCAAAGTTGTCACCACTAGTATACACTTTAAAAACACTTGATGGTAAAAATCTTGGAAATTATCACGTAAAAGATATCTTGAAACAGGATGATATTTCATAATTAAAGTAGGTATGATAACAAGTATAGAATGTAAGATAGAACGTATGAATGTATTTTTCTAAATTAATCACATGTGATCCCTTTGGTTAGTAGTAAGCTGTGACAGAGATAAGAATGGAATGCGACCTGTTATTGTAGAAAAATAATTCTGATTCAGGTAGTTTAAGACGTAAACATGCCACATCTATGCGTGTATAACTAGGTGCGGATTACGTAAAGTGATAAACTTAAATGTAGGTCATTTACAATATTGATTGCGTAATAGTACCGAGAATGAAGTAGGTAGGTACTTTATGACACATCTGGACTTAGAGAATATTTAGATAGGTATCCAAATAGTTGGTTACTGAAGCCTTACTTAATTATAAAAAAAATACGTGTTTTAACTTAACTGAAAGACTTAAATTGTTGGATCCAACTGAAAAAAAACTTAATTAATTATAAAGAAAAATATATAAGCATAGTCACGGTAGGTACTTACACACTAAGCTATGATGTGTAAGTAGCGAACCAGCCGTCAATAGTGTACTCGAGCCCAACCGCTCATAATGCGTTGGTACTCAATGTAGGATAAATAAGTAATTAACCATGTTAGTATATTAAAATAGGTATTCTCACTTAGGATTTATTTAACGCATAGGTTTAACGTTTAGGCGGATGGTATCGCATGTTCACTGTCTGCCAAACAAACATATCATTAGATAATATGAAACTTATAGTAGTAATTTTAGGAAATAAATACCATAGTATGTAGTTGCAACGAAATATATAGGTACCTATAAGTAGGAAGAATAAACTCAAGGATAATGTGTAAAAAAAATATATATATATAAAAAGTTTATTCATTACGAAAAACTTTTTAACCCAACTTGAACGGATGTGTAACATAATTAGTTTAAATCTCTCATAGTTATAAAAAAAATTTAAAAAAAATTAATGAATTCATAAGTATTGATTGTTTACAACGCCATCTCTGAGCGCCAGGAGAAATTAGCATGTTTATCTAACGACACGCCTCGCGCGCGAGAGTAGTTGTCCAGATAGGAAAATAGTTCCAGATACGACCGTTACCATAGGCGAATAGGTAGGGCGCTGAAGAGTAATAGGAGGTCTTTTGGATTTACGGCTGCGATTGAGATCGGACGCTGCAAAGAGAAAAATTTGAAAATGGAGCTGACCCAGTGCCCGCAGCCAGGGTTTAGGCATCCTCAAATGGATCCCCGTTAATTTTAAATATGCATAAATAAGAAAAACTGGAGGAATTCGTCACTTAAATGAAAATTTGAAATCCCAAAACTGTAAGTATGGTGTATAACCTCAATTACCTAGCACGTGTTAGCTTTGCAAGATTTCTTTGGTTCTACAGCTGGGTTTGCCTTGTTGTAGGGGTTCTTAGTTTGATTTCAACCTATGAGGAAGAATGAGTCACTGAGCGGGAGCAAGATCTTCGAGCTGTATCTGGTGTCCGTGCTGAGCCGATTGCTACCTACACTGCTTGACCCGGGATTGCTTCCTGAAGGCATCTACGTCTCCCTGCAGGACCCAGTATGCGTAAGAAAGTGTAACCGCGAGTAATATATAACAAATAAGGTTAGTGGCCTATGTACTTAGAACTTTAACGACGAGTGACTATAGTGATTGAACTCTGAACCAGTGAATAAAGACTTTCTCCAGAACACATTTTTTCGTTATTTGCATCACAACCCAGTATAAGGCGCCCTGAGGTTTTTTTTTAACAGCTAGAGTTTCATGCCAGCGCTGAGTGACCCGGTGAGTACCAGGGAAAGTAATTTCAACTGTTACAACGGGACTGGAAACCCTCAAAGTAATGTGTGAGACACACTTCCCAGGCTCGGTAATACACCAGGGCGAACCAGACGAAAGTACAATTAGTGTCATAGAACAGTCAATCAGAACTACTAGACATAATTGGGACACGTCAAAGAAAGTAGTAGACCACAACAAGCTAAAATGGGCGCTGTCGACATTTCAGCCTTATAAAACCCCGGGGCCAGATGGAATCTACCCGATTCTACTACAAGAAGGCGCCAATGTACTCATACCGCATCTGAGCAGACTGTACAGGGCGTGCATAGCCTTCGGACACGTTCCGCGTGTCTGGAGGATGGTAAAAGTAACTTACCTACCTAAACCAGGTAAGGCAGATTACACAGAGGCCAAATCATACCGGCCAATAAGTCTCTCATCTTTTTTCCTCAAGACGTTGGAAAAACTGGTAGATAGACACATAAGAGATGGTCCGCTTAAAAGACATCCTCTGCACCAGATGCAATGTGCTTATCAGTCTGGCAAATCAACTGAGACAGCACTGCACCTGGTGACGACCCGAGCGGAACAGGCAATAGAAAACAAAGAACTCTGCCTGGCTGCTTTTCTAGATGTAGAGGGAGCGTTTGACCGCACCACCTACCAAGCAATCAGTGCTGCGGCACTAAAACATGGCATAGAACCGACCATATGTAAATGGATAGGTAACATGCTAAATAGCCGACTTATAAAGTCCTCCCTTATGGGGGAAGAAATTATAGCAACGGCCACAAAAGGCTGCCCACAGGGAGGCGTTCTCTCACCAACTCTTTGGAGCTTGGTAGTCGACTCACTCTTGGAAGAACTGAATAAGGGCCCAACCTATACGGTAGGGTATGCAGATGATTTAGTGATACTTGTCAATGGGAAATTCCCCAGCACGGTATCGGAAATCATGAATGGAGCACTGAAGCTTGTGGAGCAATGGTGCGAGAGCCACCAACTCTCGATCAATCCAGGCAAAACAGTGGTAATACCATTTACCAGGAAAAAGACCCTGAACGGTATGAAGCAACTGAGCCTCTACGGAAGGGTACTAGAAATATCCAATAATGTAAAGTATCTAGGTGTAACACTGGATAAGGAACTGAATTGGAAAAAGCATGCCGACCTCACCATAACTAAAGCTATGAGAGTGTTTGGCATGTGTAGGTCAGCATATGGCAAAACCTGGGGCCTAACACCGAAGGTACTGAGATGGATCTATACCATGATGGTAAGACCTATCATACTGTACGGGAGCTTGGTGTGGTGGCCAAGGACACAAAAGAGCACATGCAAAGAAGCCTTAATGAAAATACAAAGAATGGCAAGCATGGCTATCACCGGCGCGTTCAGAACGACGCCAACGGCGGCACTAGATGTATTACTTGATCTACCGCCTTTACACTTAGTGATACAGTCAGAGGCGCGCAAATCGTTACACAGACTGGCTGTTGCAGGCCTCTGGGACGACAGCAGGCTAAAGACTAAGCACACAAGCATGGAATGCGACAATTTCATGGATAGGTTAACAAGCATGGGCTGTGACAAAATGCAACCCAAGTTTATTTTCAAAAAGAATTTTAAAGTACAAATTCCTACAAGGGCCGACTGGGCTGATGGTCTGGAACCACCAAATTCTGATGGTACAGACAGCATATGGTACACAGACGGTTCTAAAATAGGATCTAGTACGGGAGCCGGCATTTATGCAAATGACTACAGCAATAGTATAAGCATGGGCAATTATGCGACAGTCTTCCAAGCGGAGACGTACGCCATTATTGCCTGCGCACAAGAGAATATAGATAGACAGATCCAAGGGAAGAATATCTATATACTCAGCGACAGTCAGGCTGCACTCAGAGCACTTATAGCGCCAAAAGTGGAGTCCAGACTGATATTCAATGGCATCCAAGTCCTTAACAGGCTTGGAAGGCACAACAAAGTGCAACTGGTGTGGATCCCAGGGCACGAGGGCTTTATCGGTAACGAAAATGCTGATGAACTTGCAAGAAGGGGCTCTATGAATAATTATCTAGGCCCGGAACCATTTGTGGGGCTCTCGAAGGGAACCATAATCACAGCCATAAAGGATCACACCAAACATAAACACCAACAAGAGTGGGGTAGTTTGGCTGGTCTAAGGCATTCGAAGCTCTTCATGCACAAAGTTGACTCAAGCTGGAGCAAAAAGCTTTGGAAACTTAGCAGAAGAAGGCTCCAAATTATAACAGGGGTTTTCACGGGCCACTACGCTGTGAAAGGAGTATTGGCCAGAATGGGATTGTCAGATAATACTGATTGTAGGATGTGTGGTGAAGAGGAAGAGACAATGGAACACTTAATGTGTGAATGTCACGCTCTAGCCAGACAGAGAATGAAGGACTTTGGTACTGGCTATCCAGATCCAGAGGAATTCAAAGCACTGCCCTTGAGCTCCATCATCCAACACATGGAGATGGTTGAGAAAGCTCTCGAGTAGGTGTACTAGGGGGCAACTACACAAAAGATCCCTTTGGGTCGAAGTGTATCCTTACGGGCCCCCGAATACAATAAGATAAGATAAGATAGGTCGGAGTAGTACTAGTACCTACCAAGTGGGCTAGTGGTAGGTAAATGATCAAGGCATAAAGTTTGATATGAACGGACGAGTAAAAGGAAGACGTTTAGTAATATAAGATAAGACTGACAATTTCTATTTAAACCCCCCAAATACTTATGGAGCTTAAGAGTCGCCTGGACGCTCGCTTAGAGCTCGAGAGCTGAACTACGTTTGTATGGGGACGCGAGCGGCCTGGCGACTCTTAACTGATTTCTCAAAAAAATCGTGGTGATATTAGTACAAACACCACTATTTTTAAATATAAATTACCAGAGCACTTGTTATAATAGCCTGAAGACCGGTCCCGCAGGCTTTGCTGACACCCAGTGCTGGCTTGTGGATTGGCACTTCCGAGTAAAGGCCACAGTAGCGCGCCGTCTTTCCACCATCGCATTGGCTTAGCTGAATGTGTGAAAAAAATTACATTCGTGGAATAATTTGTCAACTGTTATACAATGATCATAAAAATTTAAGAGAAAGACTTACAAAATTTACATTTCCAACGATCGTATTATCGATGGTGTTAGGATCGACGTTGGCTGAATCGATCGCTGCCTTAGCCGCAGAAGCAAAAATGTGTGAAGCCGGCATCTCTTTGAAAGGCCCGCCATAGCCACAGAATGGCGTTCTTTTCGCGCCAACTATAAACACACCTGTACAAATTTGAAGATTAAATAACTTAAAACTGCTTTAATTTACATAATATACGTTAATTTTATTCAATAGACCCATGTCTATTATTTCCGGATCTAACCAAGGACGTAAGTTCAGTTCAATATATCTACTGCCGAAATTTTACTGTGACTTTTTTAAATTCAAGTTTAGGTACAGAGAATCACTAGAATCAGTAAGTAGTAACGAAGAGATATATTTATAAATACTTATTTCATTAAGTACTAATAAATAATTGAGGTTTTACTACAGTTATCTGTTATTACATCCTAATGAATCATAAAACAATAAATTGATAGGTAATTAAATCAATCAACTTCGATAACAACACTTACCTTTGCTTCGCAACGCCATTTTGAATTTAGTACAAACTTATCTGCGGCCCCCAGCAGCGTTGCTTCCTCTGTCACACTTGGAGATTGTTTGTAATGATTATAGTTCCGAATTTCACCACTAGCAAATAAATCGTTGTCTCTACTTCGTAAACAAAGATATCTGGTTGGAGAACAACAGACGTTCCGAGTGGGTAGCTACAGCCAAATGATTTCTTTTATCAGTATTTGCTACTGCGATAATGGGCTCATGCATATGTAGTGTTTACACTTTTTATTTGCTTAGAATTTGGTAACAGTTACGTCAAACGGGAATACGAAACTTTATTGACATTTATTTGCAGTTTTAAACACTCATTTAATTGAAAATAAGTAGCAATAAGTACAAATGTTATTATTATAAGTTTTAAAAAGAACTGACCTACACAAACCCACACTTGGTTGTGAATAAATTGTTAGTGCATGATTCAAGGTTATTTCAATTTATCCTATAAAACACGAACGGTACAAAAATACGGAACAAATTAGAGAGGTAATGTGAATACGCAACAAATTAGAGTGGTATAGGAATAAATTATTATGAAAATGAGATTAAATGATTCGATTATGGAAGGAAAAGGATATATATATCAAATGGAAAGAATAAGGGAAGAACCTTATAATACTTATATACCTATATTACAGTGGCGGCGCGTACATAGAACACGATTCCCGTTGGCTTGCCTTATTTTCAGGCACCTGAGCAATTTTCTACAGCTCATTAATAAATTTTAAGCCAATACTAGCTAATAGTGGTAGGTGTACACAAAAAAAACTGCCCATCGATGTACAATTTAGCCGTTTGGCACACACACACACTTAAAAAAAATTTCTAACACGCAATGTATTCCGAAATTGGCTATGTCTCTGGTGACAAGCAATGTCAATTAGACGGATTTTAACGTTCATTGAAAATACTATTTAGTTTGTATGAAAAAGAGACAATCTACAAAATACATATTTTTTTAAAGTTGTTGAACAAAAGTTTTGTAGTTTGAGGAGTAGAATGAAAAATGAAAATGAAAATGAAAAATCTTTATTTTATGGTTACAATGTTTTTCTGTTTTTGAAAAGTGATGCTAGGAATCTCCTAGTAAGTAATACATATACTTGTGGTAGAAGACCCCGTTATTAACTATGTAGGTTTGTGTATTTATTGCAACCGGACATATCTAAGATTAAAACATAGCTAGCATAAATATGAACTTAAACTAAGTAAAGTTATACATGCAATTTTGAATATTTGTATTAAGAAAATTTAATTAGACTTTAAGGTGTATGCACAGTTAATTACATTAAAGGTTGGAAAAATATGTATGTGTGTATGTGTGTGTGTGTGTGTGTGTGTGTGTGTGTGTGTGTGTGTGTGCGTGTGTGTGTGAGTGTGTGTGTGTGTGTGTGTGTTTGTTTGAGGTTTGTGTGTATATGTGTGAATGTTTGTATGATAGGGGTTAGTGATATAGTAGATTTTCAGTTTCCTCATAATTAAGAGTAATTAGCCATTCAATAATTATTTTCTTGCAGCTATATGATTTTTTTCTATGTTTTAATTTATTGCCCCTATTACAGAAACACACTGTATACAAACACCGGATGTGACTTTAATATATTTTTAATAGCTACCTTCTTAATCAAATTTAAAAGGCTTAAATGTAACAAAATATTTTTATTTCTATACATTAACCAAATAAAATAATACATGATTTCCAGCAATAAAAAACGTATTTACTGAAATAAGTTATTTAAATACATTTATTTTGTTCTTGTCCACCCAATCCATGCTCAAGCGTAATTTCGTTATACAATTCAATGACAACGTATGTAGCTACTTTCTCTGCATTTTCATTAGAATTAAGATAATTGACTTTGCCAATATAAACATATCAATATTTACATATAAAAAAATATATGGCTTTAGTCAATTCAAATATTTAATTTAAACAGTTTCTATTAACAATGCGATTCCCTGTCCACCGCCGATGCAAGCGGAGCCGATGCCCCTCTTCAGTCCACGGCGCCTAAAAAATAAAATAAAAATAGTTAGTGTAACCAAAAACACACATTATTACTGACTCATATATTAATGACAGTTTAGGTGTGTAATATTCTATGTAAACTACGACCCACGAAAGTATTTTTTTTCTACGACGAGCGCTATCATCGCTTTTATTTTCCGCATCACGCCCTTTGATTTGCAGAGACACAGCCACAGGAATGCGCATTGTTTTCGATGCACTATTGCTGCGTTCCCCGACCTCCGATTCAAAACACGTTACTACCATTTTTAATATTCTACTTTAATATTAAGTACCTTAGTTCGTAAGCTAAATGCGCCGTGATCCTGGCACCCGAGGCTCCAACCGGGTGCCCAAGCGCCACAGCG
This sequence comes from Pammene fasciana, assembly GCA_911728535.1. Lineage (NCBI taxonomy): Eukaryota > Metazoa > Arthropoda > Insecta > Lepidoptera > Tortricidae > Pammene > Pammene fasciana. The sequence goes on along the minus strand of OU452291.1, from coordinate 16,183,479 downwards.
CCTCCGTTCACGTTTAACTTGCTCTGGTCGATGCCTAGTTGCTTTACGCAGGCCAGGGTTTGTGCCGCGAACGCTTCGTTAATCTGTTTATTAAATAATAAATATAATTTTCATCGCACTTGCTCATGAAGCGCGCGATTACACGCAGGAGACATAGAAAAGGCTTTTTCTGTAGGGAGTTATGAACTTTTTATTACCTTATTTAGCATTTTCAGTCTTAAAATATTGTTTTTTCTGCGCAAGTGTAATAAAAAGCATTGTGTTTAATTTAGTTTAGAGAGTAAGAATATTGCAAACTCGAGTCATAAATGCCTCGGGCATAGGTATATTTGTTGGAAGGTGCTGGCTGTTGACGTCTATTGTCTATGACAGTATTTTTTCTGTTATTATTTGAAGTGATTCTAATATTTTCTATTTTGTCAAAATGCTATCATCCATAAGTACTAATTAAAATTATTCTTCATTGAGACAATACGTCTATTATTTTCAATACTAAAATTACCTCTATCAGTGGTAGCAGAGCGTGGTTGTAAATAATAACAAGTCAATAATAATCGGATTGTTTGTTGACGATGGATTGGTCATTGGAAAAGACCGAATACAGATCAACAACATCTTAAAAAAACTGGAATCCAAATTTGAGATGAAAAAGAACGAAAATCCAAATACCTACCTAGGTATGGAAATACACAACCAAAAAGAAGGCATACTGTTGACGCAAAAATCATACATTGAAGATATTTTGAAGAAATACAACATGAAAGATGCTAAGCCCTGTGATACACCTGGAAGCAACGATGCCAAGTCGACACAGGAAACTCCCCAGGAGAAGGAATATCCCTATAGAGAAGCAGTGGGGAGCCTTCTGTACCTATCGACTAGAACAAGGCCAGATATAGCTCAAGCTGTAAATTTTGTCAGCAGAAATGTCGAAAATCCAACCAAAGAAGATGTAACTAAAGTAAAGAGAATATTTAGATACTTAGTTGGTACTAAAGAAAAGGGTATACAATTTAATAGGTTCAGCCAAATAGAAGCCATCGATGCTTATTCAGACTCTGATTACGCTGGAGATCCGCTAACAAGACGAAGCACATCTGGCTCAGTGATTATGATGGCAAGTGGACCGATCTCATGGGCATCCAAGAGACAGCCCATAGTGGCCCTTTCGTCGACCGAAGCCGAGTACATTGCAGCAGCAGAATGCTGTAAGGAAACGCTATACCTTAAATCGCTGTTGAAGGAAATAACTGATTCCGAAGTAACTGTAAACATGCACGTTGATAATCAGAGTTCAATACAACTCATAAAATCGGGTTCCTTCAATAAGAGATCAAAGCACATAGACGTAAGGTACCATTTCATACATGAAAACTTTGTGCAAGGACTGATAAACGTCAGCTACTGTCCTACAGAAGAGCAACTAGCCGACATAATGACAAAACCTTTGCCCAAGGTAAAGTTTGCTAAACATAGTGCGAGACTAATGTGTGGATAGTGCTGTACTGCAGCCACATGAGCACCCATCAGGAGAAGGTGTTGGAAGGTGCTGGCTGTTGACGTCTATTGTCTATGACAGTATTTTTTCTGTTATTATTTGAAGTGATTCTAATATTTTCTATTTTGTCAAAATGCTATCATCCATAAGTACTAATTAAAATTATTCTTCATTGAGACAATACGTCTATTATTTTCAATACTAAAATTACCTCTATCAATATTAGACTCTCGATTGTAATATTTCTTTTACCTCCCTTGATGCACAATGTACTATTTCTATTTAAGATTTTTAGTTCCGTTTCGAGACCAAAAAAGAGACTAAGACAAGATTTACCACTTCGACGAACTGAAACTGTAGTAGAAGCTAGGTATTTACCTCAATGAGATCAATGTCCTTTAAACTGAGCTTGTTGGCAGCCAATAAACTCTCTATTGCCGGAACGGGTCCAATGCCCATGATGCTGGGATCGACGCCGACGAACGACCAGCCCAGGAGCCGGGCCAGGGGCTTCAGGCTGTGCTTGGAGACAGCTTCCTCGCTGGCTAGGATGATGGCGCCGGCTCCGTCGTTTACACCCTGGTGCGAGAGAGTGGGGTTATTGTGGAATCGTTAATAATAGACGTTTGTGCTTAGTACAAAATATTTTTTTTTACTTTATGGGTCACCACAAGCACAGCTGAATTAAGAGACGAATGTGACTTATAAATTCGGATCTAGTCACAATGAATGAAAATGAAAATTTCCTACCGAAGAGTTTCCAGCAGTGACCACTCCACCTTTACGGAACAGCACCGGCAATCTCGCCAGGTCTTCAGTTGTGGTCTGCGGGCGAGGGTGCTCGTCTACTGATACGACAACATCCTGCTTCTTAACCTTCACCGTCACGGGGGACATTTCCTCGTTGAACACTCCGTTGTCGAAGGCTGGAAATAGAAAGTCCTGCTTAGAACTTCTTTGATCGCAGTCGTAATGAACTGAATCGGTCCAGATATATATATATCTTAAAAGTGGCTTGGGTTACAAATGACTCGTTCAAGCCAATAAGAATCAATGTTATATTCGCAAGAGAAATGAAGAAATCTCACCTTCGTAGTTGTTGGGATTCTAAAAGACATAATCAATCTTTTAAAGCGTGTAACTCGCCGAGACCTAACGAGCTTCTGTGTAAAACTTTTTCAAAAGTTGCTATTACATGACCTAATGGAAAGAGCTTCATGGCTTTAGAAATAAAGGCTAGACACCTGTCTGCCACCTGGCAGAATTAAATATTTGTCTGCTACTACGGGCAATAGATAGCAAAGCGTAGCACAAGATAAATACGGATGGAGGAGGCCTACAAGTCTAATATAAAAGAACGGAATCTCTTACAGTTTTTCTGCCGGATATGAGCTTTCATTGGCATGTATTTTTATGGCTCTGTCAAAATATTCAAGACAAGAATTTTCAAAATCAAAAATGATCCTTACCAGCCTTCCACCTCTGTTGCGATTGCAGCGCGAAGGCATCGACCTCACTCCGCTGCAGTTTATACCGCTCAGCCAAATTCTCCGCCGTCTGCGGCATGGTAAAGTTACACTGCGTGTCCAGCGAGCTCCTGTGTAGAGAGTCCTCAAAGTCTATGCTTTGACCTAAGGCTGTCCCAAAGCGGACGTTGCGAACGACGAAGGGGACGGAGGACATGTTCTCTGTGCCGCCGGCTAGGGAGACTTGGGCAGCGCCCGTTATGATGTCCTGAAATTTAGTAAGGTTACAAACAAAAGACAAGCGTTCGATGAGATTTTGCATCAATGCTTAGGGACATCATACTGTGGATTGAATATAGAGAAAAGTATTTGGTGAAGTTATTCACGAGTGGCTCCGTTTTGTCTCCTTCTCCAGGTTTATTTTTATCGTTCCTATCAAATTTGCCATTAAGAAACTTTTAAGATTTTTTTGAAGCAAATGACATAAATTTAGACCCCGGATTCTTGTCGCGATGACGTCACAATAGGGTAACTTGGGAGTAAATAGAACGGTTGCCACCGACCAAAATGATACATAAAGAAGAAAGAATAAGATAAGCTAAAATATATAATTATTTCACGGGGAAAAAAAATTACTACGGTTTTTAACCAATTAAATTTTAATCAATCAGAATTATAATTGCCCAGTGCATTGATCAATATTATTTTTTGTTATATTACTGAAAAACTTAAATTTCTACGTTAAACGTGTTTTTGACGAAAATAATTATCGGCTGAATAATCGTTTCGTTCCACTGTTCCACACACGTAACATGATCTGTTACGCAGAGTCGGCTAACGAAAGAACAATGTCGGTAATTTAATCAATTGACAATTGAGTTAAAGGAAGTTTCAAAGTAATATACCAAAAAAGAATAACTAACAAGTTTTGTATTAAGTAACACCATATGACAATTTTTTTATCTTATCTAAATAAATCCGTATTAATTACTACCTTCCTATGTACTCCCCAAGTTACCCTATGGTGACGTCATTGCGACAAGAATCCGGGGTCTGGACATAATCGTCCATAGAACACCATTCCCGTTGGCTTGCCTAAGTTTCAAGCGCCTGAGCAGTTTTCCTATAGGTCATGAAGAAACTTTAAGCCAAATTCAGCACCGGCTTGCCTAAGAAAAATGTTGACCCGCCGCCACTGTAAGGCTCTAAGTTAAAACTTCAGGGGAAGCGTATAAAATTATTATTTAATTACCTGTGCGCTATTGATGATAGCCTGGAAACCGGAACCACAAAGCCTGTTGACGCCAAGTGCGGGCGTCTCCTGCGGGACGCCGGACTTCAGCGCGGCGTGACGCGGAGCCAAGCCTCCATCTGATGCCCCACTTAGCTAAAACAACAGATTTTGTAAGGGAAACATAGTACATTTTGTCCCGGGATAGAAAAACAGTAGGTAACTTCTCTCGACTTGCTCATAAACCTGATGTTAACATAAGGGAGCGACCCCACTCGCTTTGGACAGTACGTCCTTGGCAGCGGTACTACCTAGTAAATCTACACACATCACGTCTTGAAGATTACCTCTGTAGCGGCCAAATGGGCGTGTTTCACCCTATGATGAAGACGAGAAACTTCATCGTATGGCTAGGAGCATCTATATATTCTTCCTTACACTGACTTCCTTACCACATTGACTTGCCCAATGTTCACGGTGTTAACGAGAGCCGGAGCGACTCCACTCGCTTTGAACGCGTCCTTGGCAGCGGTAGCCAGCAAATCTGACGGCTGTACGTCCCGCAGTTTGCCTCCGTAGCGGCCGAATGGTGTGCGCTTCGCCCCTACGATGAAGATTCCTGGAAACAAATTTAAATGAGACTTTTTTGTTTCCGCAAAAAACTTAACCCCTAAACTAAATGCACTTGTAGGATACATCCTACATACCAAAAACATCAAATTAATTATTTTTAACAAAAGAAGTGCCTAATTTTTTCGGTCGTATTTAAAAGTTTAGGTAAAACACGTATAATATTAAAAAAGAGGCTTCAAATACGTTAGGAAACTTAAATAGCGTTGGTGTTTTATTGGTGGTATTCTATGTGGGGGGGCCTACTTACCCGCTTATTCATAAACGTGTTGTGTTTCAAACCTCATTTAGCTAAATTATGTTTTATTTATAACTTAATTTTAATTTCTATTTTTCTGTTACCTACACTAAAAGCGATATCACATCGGACATTGACCGCAATTTTAAATACAACATGCATGTAAACAGTCAAGGTCTATTGAAGATTGAAGAGGCCGACGCGCGGCAAATGATAATACACTTTAATTTTCAGATAACTAAGTCCACGTTTCAATGTCCAAATACCATCCCAGGCAAAAAATAACGCTTTCATATTCTTTAATTATCATCACGAATGAAAACTGCTACAACTTTTTGTTTGACTTTGATTTTACTTGAAACATGTCACTATGTCGCGATTATTCATAAAAATAACAATTAAGTAACATAAATATACACTTTCAAAGTTACTACCTCACAAGTTTATGTGAACATCAAACAGTAGTTTAAAATTAAAATATAACGCCTACGTCACATTTTTTTATCGATTTGTAAAAGATTTGTTTGACATACCTCTGTTGATTGCGACTGCCATTTCGTACACGCTACACGTCCGTCTTCAAACCGGTCCTCACCGATTATGATACACTAGTATAGATTATAGTATGTAGCACTAGCTAAATCTTTCGGCCTCCGTTTGTAGCCATTTGGGTCTTGTAATACCTAAATTATAGTATTTAAGCCATTTTCACGTGTCTATTCAGCAGTAAGTACCTACTGTGATGTCGCTATTCAAAACAGGTCTTCAGATGTTTTTGCTGATGTGCGTATGATCTACTAAATACCTAAGCAAGCATTTAATTATGTAAAGGTGGGTTGGAAATTCAGATGATAGTGAGTATTAGCTTTCATAAAAATTAAGCCTTACGTGATTATTGGGATTACGTTTCCTGCTTCAGCCCCCTCATTGATGGCTGATAAAAAAATCGACCCGTTCAAAATTCTTGACTGACCAAAAAAAAGTTTATTTTCTACTGCCTTATTGGTTAGGAACTCCTCAACTGACTCATCATAAAGCGGTATTACACATTGCAACCTGCAGGGCCCAATCTGTCAGGTTGGAATGTGTAATTGAAGGTAGGGCCCGTAGGGAGCTGAAGGAGGGGTAGGAAGAGGCAGGGTACACAACAGATTGGGCCCTGCAGGTTGCAATGTGTAATACCTACCGCTTATAGTCCTGAGTGCCTTGACCTACGTGGTCATCATTGTCATTAGGTACATTAGGATTATTATTTTAGTTTTCATTTGGTTAGCGTCATCCAATTCCATGGTTGCATGTGTATTAAAGGTGTCACATATGCGTGTCTGAACCTTCAAAAACCGATTCCTTTTTTTCAGAACCCCTCGAAAAAACCACAGACAGGGGTTCATCTCAATGTCATTCACATAACATATTGCCTTTTGGTCCAAAATATAAACGGTATGTCGGTAATATTACCTTATTAGATTTCGATTTAATTCTAGTTTAGCTATTCTTACATTTTTGAATACCTAAACTACCAAATACCAAAATATCTTAAAGAATACCAAGCTAAAAAAGTATGTGTAATAAAGGTGATAAAATATTACCAGGGTTTTATGGGATTAAGCATAATCCTCCATAAGTGACTTTTTTCTTATCATCCAAAGGTCTGTATGGTTGATAAGATAAATAAGACATAAAAATAAGTTTCATGATAATGATAATATCGGTCATAAACACCTACCGATATGATAAACATGTTTTAACTTTGCATCCGATTACTAAAACAGTTTTTGACAGTGCAACTGCAAACTTATGTAATTCGAACTTTACACCTCCTCTATACTTTATAATTTTAAACAAAAAAGAACCGACTTCACTAAGGATCCGCTATTCCAAGAGGAAGTGGCCGAGTTGCTGTAAAAAATAGTGAAATCGCTATAGGTGTGCCTATAATAGTTGAAGAGTTCCCTCGATTTCTCCAGGATCCCATCATCAGACCCCGACTGGTGACAATGGGACCATCTAGGGGTTATTATACCTGTTCGATAAAAAAAAAATTGAAAATCGGTTCACGATTCCCGGAAATATCGAGTAACATACATACAAAAAAATGATAAAAAAAGATTCAGTCGAATTGAGAACCTCCTCCTTTTTTGAAGTCAGTTAAAAATTAAATGGGCCTTAAATGCATAATATATAATAAAGCTGAAGAGGCTCGAAAGTCTGTACATGGAAGATATTAGAAAAAAAGTTGGCTGGGGATACTTAGAATCGATAATAGAACACGTTCCAAAAGTTTTTAGAATTTTTGTCTGTTTGTCTGTTTATTTGACCGCGCATCACGTGAAAACGGCTGAACGGATTTTGATGAAATTTTGTACAGAGATAGTTTTGAGTCCCGGGAAAGGACATAGGATAGTTTTTATCCCGAAAATCAACTCCGGAGGGGGTGAAAAGGGGTTGAAAGTTTGTATGGAGAATTTTTAACTGCTGAACCAATTTAGATGAAAATTAGTATGGAGATAATTTGAGTCCCGGAAAATGACATAGGATAGTTTTCATCCCAAAAATCAACCCTACAGGGGGTGAATAGGGGGTTGAAAGTTTGTATGGGGAATCAATAAGCGTTGAACGCTGGAGATAGTTTGAGCTCTGGGAAAGGATATAGAATAGTTGATATCCAGAATTGATTCCTTTACGGGGGATTACTAATTCCACGCAGACGAAGTCGCGGGCAAAAGCTAGTGCATAATATAAGAGGTAGCCTACAAATTAGAATCATCAAATTTAGATTCAATTAAATGCAATAAAATGTTTAAATTTTTTTTAAGAATTCTAATTTATTCACATTATCTTATTGATTATAGAAACGTTTTCAGTTTAATATTCTTGCACAAGTCCCGCCGAGTTTATTGCCGGATATAAGTAATACTTCTCGGGTCAGAGGTGTAGGGTTAGAACCGGTGGTAGTTTCTTTTTCTCTCTGACTTCTTTTTTAAGTGCCTAAATTGAAGAATGAATATCTTTTATCTTTTTATCTTAATCATCTCACCCCTGAATAATCGTTAAACAACTTAAAAATAGGATTAAAGGTAAAAGAAAACAAAAACATATAAAAATAGTTGATTTATTAGCGATGAATTAAAATTGTATAAACTCAATAACAATTTAAAACGTATAAATACTTTCAAATCTCGTAAAACAGTTTTGTATTAAAAATAATGCTTATACATTATGAAAATATAACTTTTGAACAAGGTTTACCCAATTTATGTACATTTATACAGGCAATATTTATTTTATATATAATATACTTTTATTTTAACGACTACATCCTTAAAAGTATAGTATTCTTATAACAATACTTTAAATTCCAGCATAGGTGACAAAACATAGTCACTCTCCTGTAGACCCTTATAAATAAACCGCACTTATATACTGTATAAAAGACGATAAAACCTATTTAAAAATTTTTTTTGAACTAACATCATATCATTTTGACAATTTTTTTTTCAAAAAACGTACAAACAGAACTTTAAAAAAAATCAAGGATTACACTTTCGATATCACAAAAAAGACAAGGAACACTCAATTGTGTCATAAGTTCTGTTATTTGTGCCCTACATAACATAATAATGGGTTAGGTATCAGTGGCGGCGCGTCCATAGAACACAAATCCCGTCGGCTGGCCTAATTTTCAGGCACCAGAGCCGTTTTTCTACAGCTCATGAAGAAGGTATAAGCCAATTTCGTTCCGGCTTCCCTAGTAAATTTTTTGACCCACCGCCGCTGTTAGGTATGGTAGTGCGGTTTAAGGGCAATAATTCAGTCTCAATGAACAGTGGAAGTTAGACGGTCTCAACTAATAGAGCGATGCCCTGTCCGCCGCCGATGCAAGCTGAGCCGATACCGCGCTTTAGGCCACGGCGTCTGAAAAAAAAAAGGTTTTGAAATACAGGTACAGGTATATTCACGAAAGTTGGTGCGAGATTTCTACTGAGTGACAGCCATTTTCATAGAAATTTTGTCAAATCTCGCGCCAACTCTCGTGAATAGACCTGTAAAAAAAAACTTAGGGTGCTCTGCCTTTTGCGTCGAAAAATTAATTGCCAAATTTCACTTGCCAACCAACTTTTCGCAGGAGTTTCATTTTGGCGAATTTCATTTCCTAACTCGTAATCTAACCTAACCTAACCCAACCTAGTAGGTAATTTTCATTTCCCAACTATGGGGTTGGGAAATGAAATGGTTGCTAAATAATCATTTGGTAAAAGTTATTCGGCCAAATGAAACTTCTGCGAAAAGTTGGTTGGCAAGTAAAATTTGGTAATATAATTTTCGACGAAAAGGCAGGATACCCTTAGGGGTTAGATGTCATATACAAACAAAAAAGTGACAAAGGCCCAGGGTACAGCCTGACGCCGTCCTGTCGGTAATCTTAAGAGGCTGACAAGACCCGATGACCTTCAAATTGACTTTACTTAAACAGTCATATAGCTATAACTACTTGTTTTGGAAAAGTAAAAAAATATATGTTAATATTAATTATATTTAAAAGAACTTGGTTAATTCCAATACACGATTGAACGAAATCGGCTCGATAGAAAATAATTCCAAAGTTACATCTAAAATTAGCTTAAAACAATCGCACGTCTTTAGTTTCTTGGCTTATATGTCTGTAATTAAGGACAACATTCCACCACACTAATACTAAAAACTTCGTTGCCTTAAATTTCTCAATTAATGCATAGTTTTTTTTAAATTAATCATTTAGAAAAATTTGCAATGAGCTCCCATACTAATCGTAACGCAGTGTTTCTCTTTCACTCGCGCTGAAAAAGATAGGGAGGGAATTTAGCTCTTATCATCCTCTTAAGTATCGCTGGGCAGACAGGATAGGAGCTGATCTTCATGGTAGACCCCGGATTCTTGTCGCGATGACGACACAATAGGGTAACTTGGGGAGTAAATAGAACGGTTGCCACCGACCAAAATGATACATAAAGAATAAGATAAGCTAAAATATATAATTATTTCACCGGAATAAAAAATAATTTACGGTTTTTAACCAATAAAATTTTAATCAATCAGAATTATAATTGCCCAGTGCATTGATCAATATTATTTTTAGTTATATTACTGAAAAACTTAAATTTCTACGTTAAACTTGTTTTTGACGAAAATAATTATCGGCTGAATAATAGTTTCGTTCCACTGTTCCACACACGTAACATGATCTGTTACGCAGAGTCGGCTAACGAAAGAACAATTAGCCCTCCAAACGAAGGAAAACTTAGGGGAAATAATTCGTGTATAGCTGAATTTTGGTGAAGTTGTAGATAAAGGTGTCTTACACAACATACTAAAAGTACTCATGGATAGGGGTGCCGCTAACGGGGAGAGGGGGGTGTAAAGGTCCCCTTTTTTGGCTTTTCGTAAATAACTCAGTAGCGGTGGCTCATATGAAAAAATGTTCTTCTACTTAATTAATCCACAAATAATTTTCTACAAAAAAGGTTCTTTACACTTTTTTGCTGGGATCAATGTATAATGAGATTTCGAGGAAATACGATAATCACTTTCGGAGCTATTATTTACGAAACTATTAGTTTTGTCTAAAAATTGTTTTAGAAAACCCATATTTATATTAAAATACCTATTCAACGATACCCCACACATTAGGGGTGGATTAAAAAACAGAATTTACCCCCCACTTCATGTGTTCGGGAGGTACCCTAAAAAATAATATTTTTTCAGATTTTGTTTTAAAACTTTGTCTGCGTGTTCAAAACACATACTCATACGAAGTTTAACTATTCAAGTACTAACCATCACTGAGCAGGTTGAAGAGGGTATTTTTTTACTTTTTATTTTTTATGCCACGACGGTGGCAAACAAGCATACGACCCGTCTGATGGTAAGCAGTTCCCATAGCCTATGGACGCCTGCAATCAATTTCCTAACCTTATAGTTTCGCTGTCCGTTTGTCCCAGTCTATCCGTTCACGGCTTTGCGCAGTGATGGTTAGTACTAGAATAGTTAAACTTCGTATGAGTATGTGTTTTGAACACGCAGACAAAGTTTTAAAACAAAATCTAAAAAAAATTATTTTTTTAGGGTAGCTCCCGAACACATGAAGTGGGGGGTAAATTATGTTTTTTAAATCCCCCCTTATGTGTGGGGTGTCGTTGGATAGGTCTTTTAATATAAATATGGGTTTTCTAAAACAATTTTTAGACAAAACTAATAGTTTCGTAAATAAAAGCTCCGAAAATTTCTGAAAGTGATTATCGTATTTCTTCGAAATCTCATTATACATTGATCTCAGCAAAAAAGTGTAAAGAACCTTTTTTGTAGAAAATCATTTGTGGATTAATTAAGTAGAAGAACATTTTTTCGTATGAGCCACCGCTACTGAGTTATTTACGAAAAGCCAAAAAAGGGGACCTTTACACCCCCCTCTCCCCGTTAGCGGCACCCCTATCCATGAGTACTTTTAGTATGTTGTGTAAGACACCTTTATCTACAACTTCACCAAAATTCAGCTATACACGAATTATTTCTCCTATCGAGCAGTTAGTGGGCTTCCTTCGGTGAGCTAAATGTCGATAGTTTAATCAATTGACAATTGAGTTAAAGGAAGTTTCAAAGTAATATACCAAAAAATAATAACTAACAAGTTTTTTTTTTATTGGTTTATTTAAGGTCGCTTTTTAACATCAAGGTCATTAGCGACCACAGGAGAATTACAGTTTATTGTACAAATTAATCAATTTTATAAATCTTAGTACACATTCATATCCATTATTTAAACAATCTTTGAGAGTGTTAGGTAACTTACAAATAGAGTTTTGTATTAAGTAACACCATATGACATTTTTTTAATCTTATCTAAATAAATCCGTATTAATTACTACCTTCCTATGTACTCCCCAAGTCATCCTATGGTGACGTCATTGCGACAAGAATCCGGGGTCTTCATGAGCTTCGCGCCGGTGAAACCTGGCGTGAAATAGCGCAGGACCGAGCAAGATGGCGTGCTCTAGTGTCGGAGGCCAAGACTCAATTTGGGTCGTTGTGCCAAATAGGTAACCCCCTTATCCATAAACGGCCATTAAAATTAAGAGATTACGGATAATCTTTTGTCGCTTTCCCTCGTATAGGTTGGACGGAAAGGGAGAAACGATTATCAGAGGCCTCTTAACTTTAGTAGACGTTTATGAATAAGGGGGTTAGTATTTTTTTTTACCGTCTGTCTTTACCAGTCACGAATAAGCCAAGGACTTACTTGAGCTCATGCACCAAGCGTGCTGTGATGCGAGACCCGGACGCTCCGAGAGGGTGGTCCAAAGCAGTGACTCCTCTGTTCACGTTGAGCTTGGAAAGGTCTAGCTTAAGGGCCTTGGCGCAGGAGAGGGTTTGAGCGCAGAAGGCACGAATAATCCCAGGACTTACTTGAGCTCGTGCACCAAGTGTGCTGTGATGCGAGACCCGGACGCTCCTAGAGGGTGGCCCAAAGCTGTGGCTCCACCGTTCACGTTGAGCTTAGAAAGGTCCAGCTTAAGGGCCTTGGCGCAGGAGAGGGTCTGAGCGCAGAAAGCCTCGTTGATCTGGTCAAACATAAATATATAAAATTAATAATCCATACTAATATTATAAATGCAATAGTGTTAAAAGCCAAGACTAAGAAAATTTTAGACCTCACCCCACAAACGGCGAGGGTCTCACAAGAATCACAAGCGTAGCGAGTGTTCTACTCACCTCGACAAGGTCGATATCGTTAAGCGTTAATCCTGTGACTTTGAGCAAGTTCTCGATAGCTGGTACAGGGCCAACACCCATGATCGAGGGGTCTACGCCCACGTAGGACCAGCCCACCAGCCGAGCGAGAGGTTTCAGGCTCTTGGCGGCTTCCTCGCCGGCGAGCACTATCGCGCCTGCGCCGTCGCTGATACCCTAGGAACAAATTAAAAAGTAAGATGTATTAGTATCAGGTATATGAATAAGTGCAAAAGAAAATCTAAGCAATAACACATATAAGTTGCCAAACCATTTATCAACGGACTTCAAGATTACGAAGCAGGAGGTTCTCAATTCTTCGGGATCTTTTTTTTTAATGTATGTTCATCATCATCATCTCCTAGCCGTTTTCGGCTACAGCGACTGCTTTTCTACAGCTGAGAGCGTCGCTGGTGCGCTCTCAGGTGACTGACGTAGCCAATTTTTGCAGCAAATGTGCGGCCACATTCGCTGCAGGTCAGCACCCCTCCGACGTAATTGTACATGGTGGCCACAGGTGGTCTGGCCTTTAGCTCGTCACGCTTAACGTCAAGCTCTGTGCGTCGCCTGGCTTCAAATTCACGCACCTGCACGTCTGCACAATATGCCTCCACTGTGGACGGTCACCAGCTAGTGTCTCCCATGTTGATGGCTCTATACGAGTATGAGCTCTCTTAATATGCCGCTTCAACACATCTTTGAACCGCAGAAACTGGCCGCCTTGCTTTCGCTTACCAGTTTGCAGTTCGCTGTAGAAGATGCGTTTCGCGACTCGGTCGTGGGACATGCGGAAGACGTGACCACTCCATCGTAGCTGTCGTCTCATTAGGTAGGCCTCTATTCCGGCGACATCAGCACGTCTAAGGATCTCCGTGTTCCGAACACGGTCGGACCAGTGGACGCCCATAATGTCGCGGAGGCATCTTAGGTGGAAGCTGTCCAATGAGCGAATATGCTTCCGATATACGCACCACGTTTCTGAGGCATAAAGGAGATTTGGCAGGACAATAGCCATGTATACAGCAACCTTTGTAGAGAGCTTTATGTCGTGTGACCGAAACACCTTGGCACGAAGTTTTCCGAATGCTGCTGTATGTTCAGCGGTTATTCGAAGACAGCTAGACCGATTTCAAAAATTCTTTTGCCCCATTATCACCAGGTCCAGATCTGATGATGGGATCCTGGAGAAATCGAGGGAACTTTTCAACTATTATATGCACACCTATAGTGATTTCACTATTTTTTACAGCAACTCGGCCATTTCTTTTTGGCGGATCCTAAGTGAAGTCGATTCTTTTTTTTTTGTTTGAAATTATTTATATTAATTAGATTAAGGATTCACTGTGTTTATGGCTAAAGGGACAATAGACAAATTTATTAAAAAGTGATGATGGTAGATTTACTGAACACTTACCGAAGCAGTGCCAGCCGTGACCAGACCCTCCTTCTTGAAGACAGGCGGCAACTTCTTCAGACCCTCGATGGTGGTCTGCGGGCGAGGGTGCTCGTCCGTGTCCACTTTGACCTCCTTGCGCTTGACTGTCAGGGTTACGGGTTCGATCTCGGCCTTGAACACGCCAGCGTCGTTGGCTGGTGACAAAAAAAAGGTTACTTAAATTCTGTAAAAGATTCACCCACAGACGTTACATAATGGCGCCCCAAAAATCTAGTGACGTACCTTTCTTCCACCTCTGCTGCGATTGCAACGCGAACTGGTCCACCTCGTCCCTAGTGACCTTGAACTGTGCTCCCAGCTTCTCAGCAGTCATGCCCATGGGCAGACCGCAGTAGGAGTCAGTCAGACCAGCCCATAGCGTGTCTTCAAACACGTGAGATTGGGCCAAAAAGACACTAGACTTTAAAAACACGTTACATAATGGCGCCCTAAAAATTTTGTGACTTACCCTTCTTCCACCTCTGCTGCGATTGCAACGCGAACTGGTCCACCTCGTCCCTAGTGACATTGAACTGTGCTCCCAGCTTCTCAGCAGTCATGCCCATGGGCAGACCGCAGTAGGAGTCAGTCAGACCAGCCCATAGCGTGTCTTCAAACACGTGAGATTGGGCCAAAAAGACACTAAAGACTTTAAAAACACGTTACATAATGGCGCCCTAAAAATTTAGACTCACCTTTCTTCCACCTCTGCTGCGATTGCAACGCGAACTGGTCCACCTCGTCCCTAGTGACCTTGAACTGTGCTCCCAGCTTCTCAGCAGTCATGCCCATGGGCAGACCGCAGTAGGAGTCAGTCAGGCCGGCCCAGAGCGTGTCTTCAAACACGTGAGATTGGCCCAGCATGGTGCCGAAGCGGATGTTGCGGACGGCGAATGGAGCTTGGGACATATTTTCGACTCCGCCGGCGATCGAGATTTTCGCTGCGCCGGTTATAATGTCCTGGTAGAATGACGAATGATTTTACATTAATTGTATGTAATAGATGTAAATTGAAGTCTAAGGGTGGGTTGCATCACGCACAATTAACAGACTTATCAACGTTAAATATGGCGACGGAGCTGTCATCCCATAGAAAATTGTCAAACATTTCATACAAGATTTTTTTTACGATTACGTTTACGTTCACATACAGTTTGGTGCAACCGGCCCTAATAAGTAAAAAATAAATCTCTAGTTTACGTGTATGTAATAGTCTGTATGGTCTGTGTGTTTAAAAGAGTTTCAAATGAGGATAAAAACACAGATTATGTTGGTTTCAACTGTCTTTTGTTATGAAATATACAAGCCTAGTTTATGGTATACAGGGTGGCTCATTCAAATCGGTCAGTATGGGAATGTCTGAAACTATAAGACATACGAAGATTTGTTCTTAGGAACCATGTCACCGATTTTGATAAAAAGAAAAACTGCATTCATACATTTGAAAAAAAACTTTACCCAGCTCGGGAATCGAACCCGGTTGTTTTGAAAAAATAAACTTGCACTTTTTCTATTTAAATATCGATTGTGTAGGTCTTAAGCTGTAAATGTCTCTAAGAAACATGATGTCTAAAATGAATAAAATGCATTGTTTTGACATATTTTAATTTAACATAGTAGGTGTTCGTGTAAGTGACCAATACAATATCTACATACTTGGACTTGCGGCCATCTTGTCGAGCAAGGTGGTTTGGTTTCGGGAAAAACTTCTTATTTTATGTTCATTTTCGTGATTCAATGTGTAATATATAGCTTATTCTGCAGTGATTTAACGAACTAGTGAGCAACTAATGAAGAATTAGTCTCGAAACATGTGTAACCCCTGTTTGAATTAGATATCCGTTAGTCCACGTGCTGTTTGTAGGGAGTAGCTATCTCCTTATAAAAAGCCTAACCTCACCGTACAACGTCCAGCTCTTGGAGCGAAATTTTAATTAATGAACCGTTCACTTGTCGTATCTACTTCGACATTGGCAAAATTGTCCCAATATTGTGGACAGAATGCCATATTTTATAAATTGAATTGAATATCTACATACTTACTTTAAGTGGGCTTTTCAATTGATTGTTAGTGTTTGATTACTGTAGATAACAAAACTTCCTTAAAGATTTAATGCAATGCTAATGCCACGTGATAAGGTGTATGTAACAAGTAGTGAACAGCCATAGAGACAATTTTACATGCCTGAACTTGTTGAATATTGTAACGGTGGTCACTTCGAACACCTACTATGATAAATTAAAGTATGGCAAAACAATGCATTTTATTTATTTTAGACATCATGTTTCTTAGAGACAAAGACCTACACAATCGTATCGTAAGTAAATCGTAATCGTAAGTATTCTATTATGCAATCGCTCAAATTCCCTAGATAAGACTTCGCAAATAAACAAGTTCATAAATTTTATCTTTTTATATTACATGCATCTGATAAAAGTTTCAAAAGTAATCCCTCTTACACAGCTACTTTTATGATTTTTTCACGTACACTAAATTTTTTTTTCTCTTTTTAAATAAAGAAAGTCAAAGACAGCTAATTACATTCTAACTAAACTAAATATTCTGATATTGTAGATACTGAGTCTTCATTTAATCAAAGCCATAGTGCATTGTAAGTTACAATTATTTGTAACTGTTTACTCGTAATATTTGCAATTCATTCCGTTGTAGTAATAATCAAGGCGAAGTAATCAATGAAAACGCGATATAGACGAACAAAGATCCATTATCCATCCTATCTGTTATTTTAGAAATGTACGGTCAGGGCCGCAGTGTCGGCGTTGAGCAAATTAGGGTAATGCGTTTTGTCAAGTCCAGTAGATGCAGTTTCCTTTACAACTGTGCGCCTGCAGGTGGTATAAGGGCGGACCTTTACCCATTTTTCCAGGGACTTGCATACAAAACGTATGGGAAAAGTTTTCCTCGATTTGTGACTTTTCTAGCCAGAAATTATTTTTGCTCCCATACAAACTTTTGATTCTGGGTAGGAATGGGATCGAATGGCATCAAAAAAAAAGTTTGTCAAAAACGACCGTTTTCTCGCACCCTGTATGTTTTTTCCAAAATCTGTTAACGCGAATCTACATTAATTTGAAATCGAGGAAAGGTCTTCAAAAAACATTTTCGCGTAGCAGCACGGGATCTGGTACTGGTTGGTAGATGCCCTCACTGTCCCAAAAAGAAAATTCACCCTGTATAAGCTAAAATATTATATATATCTCTTCTGTGCTGCTACAAGTTATGCAGCTTACCTGTGCGCTGTTGACGACGGACTGGAAGCCGGAGCCGCACAGCCTGTTAATGCCGAGCGCGGGCTTCTCCTGAGGGATGCCGGCCTTGAGCGCCGCGTGACGGGGCGTGTAGATGCCGTCGGTTTGGGACGCCTGGACAAAAATGTATGCATTTCATTGTTTAATCAGATGTGACATTTTTGTAAAAGAAATAATCTAAAATATCTTAGTGTATGGACTCAGGGTTGTACAGTGACGCGACCAGATTAAACCATTCTTTGAGGCCTTTTCTACAAGGTGTAACAAAAATGCTGGTGATCCTTTTAAGGGCATAATTGGTATCGTATTCCAATTATGGCAAAAAGATTTTTTTGCATCCAAAAAAAATTTTTTTTTACTCGCAATTCTCGCAATACGATACCAATTATGCCCTTACGGATCACTCGTATTGTGAGTCAACCTGGAAGCTCTCTGGCCGAGGCATTAGACAGTCCACAAAATAGAAAGGAACTTGGCGCCCACAATGAAGTTTCTAGAATATATCAATACTCAAACTAACCGACATGACATGCCCAACTACAACAGAGTCAAGTCAGAGTCCTCCTTCAGTGCAGCGTTGAATGTATGTGTCTGTTGCTGAGGTGTTCTTGAAGACTCCGCCCAATGTTCCGAAAGCGGTACACTAGGTGACCATAGTGAAGTTTCTAGAATACATCAATTCTCAAACTTACCGACATGACCTGCCCAACCACAACAGAGTCAACCTGCGTGGGGGCAACACCGGCCTCCTTCAGTGCAGCGTTGAATGCATGTGTCTGCAGCTCTGTGGCCGAGGTGTTCTTGAAGACTCCTCCGAATGTGCCGAAGGCGGTACGCTTGGCGCCCACAATAAAGATGCCTGGGCGGGGATAAATGAGAAGGTATAGTTGATATAGCAGCATACACCTATATTATGTTGGTTGTTGGTCAAACTACCTAGATTTTTTTTTTATACAAGACGGTGGCAAGCAAGCATATGGTCCATCTGATGGTAAGCAGCTACCGTAGCCTATGGACGCCAGGCGCGGTCCCAGGGGAAGGTCACAGGGGACATGACCCCCACCAAAATCATACGTGTCGAATTGAAAAAAGACCCACTCAAAAATTGAAAAATTTTTTTTTGCTTTAGTGACGCCCCCAAAATTTCAGGCTGCGACCGCGCCTGATGGACGCCAGCAACTCCAGAGGTGTCACATGCGCGTTGCCGACCCTTCAAAAACAGGAGGATTCACTGTGTTGACGGCTAAAGGAACAAGAGAGGTCCCTCTTCGTCAACACACTGGGTCCTCTTTGAGCTCTTTGGCAACCTTACTTACCAGCAGGAACACAACTCTAATGCTATTTGGCTGTGGTTTTCTGTAAGGAGGTACTTCCCCAGTCGGGCTCTGCTCCAGATTTGATCAAAATGACATTTGCACTTTTGCAGTACCTCTCTTAAAACTTTTAACCAGAATTATTTAATAAGAGAATAATTATTTTTCTAAATATTTTTTCCAGTTTATCATGAAGGTATGGTTCAGGTATAGGTTCTAAAAAGGTAGGCAACACGCATGTGACTCCTTGGGAGTTGCAAGTGTTCATAAGCTGCGGTAACTGCTTGCCATCAGGTGGCCCCGTTTGCCACTATCATGGTAAAAAAGGTGAATCCACAAAAACACGAATAAAAAAATAACCGTAATTACATCCCCTGCTGAGCATTCAACATTTGGTATGGGGGACCTTGACAGTGACTTGATTTTATCAAGGTTTCAAGCTTGGCAACAAAGTAGATATTCTTCCCGTAGTGGCAGCCAAGTATGCTATAGTTACGTGCACACTTACAATGCAGTTAAAGAAACTATCCTTGAGAAATATAGGAATTTAAGCTCGTAATATTTTTTTAGTAGGTACTAACTACGTAACTTGTAGTTACTTTAAAAAATTACTATACTTAAACATACATACTCTCTAAAGAAAAGAATAACTCCAAATTAAATAATGTAATGTCGAAATAAAAAGTTACACAGTTAACTTTTAATGTCAAAACAACTTAAATTTACTATCGATAAAAGTTTGGAGTTTGACCCCGAACCGGCCAAGTAAACAAGTCAATCGGTTTAAAGATGTGTACAAGACATAAAGAATAGTTACTTACCTTTCGTTGCTACAGACATGTTGTATTACACTAGGTACTAAATTATTATAAATATAAAATATTTCGAATTTAAAACAATTTTTAACAACGCGGCACTTTGTACCCTCCCGGACACAAAAAATGAAGTGAGTGAAGTGAGTGAATGAAATTTTAAAAGTTGTTGAATGAATGATAGGAATGGGTGTGGAACATGTGTGGAATGGGTCAATGAAATGACGTTTCTGATAACACTAGAATATTCAGGATATTATACATGACGCAGAAATTTATATGTGATTTATAATTACAAGGAGAATCATCAATCTATTAAAATTAAATTATAATTAATTTAGTTTTATAATCCAACGTATTTTGGTTGTCAATTTAGGTAAGATACGAAATGGACTTTTCTATGAGAAACTCAAATAGCTTTGTGTCTTGGTGTTACCCATTAAAAAAAAGTATATTACAAGGGTAATGCCTATTTTTACTACAGTAGAAAATAAATGGTTGTTAAATAGATCCGTTGTGATACATATTACATTTAATTCAAATATTTAGTAAGTTTGTCAGCTCACTTAGATTTTTTTATTGTGTCCCAGTGTTCTTATAATAAAAACAAACAACATTGGCACTGGGGAAATTCACTTTGTCATATATTGCAACACAGCATTTGACAGCAAAATTTTTCGAGACTCGTATTATCGGAAGAAATCCTGTGTTTTCGTTGGATTGGAAATGCTTATGCAATGAGCGATGCCTGTCCTGTGAACGGCCAATTGAAGAAATTCGTATTTCGTGGCAAATCCAACACTAACGGCGACACCCGAGGTGAATACTTGGAGATAGTAATACCGGAGCTTCTGTCGGCTGGCTACTCGTTCTACACGTGGCCGTCTGCGCCGCTATTGGCTTGGTATTTGTGGACGCAGAGACGGCATTTGCGCGGTTTGAGAGTGTTAGAGCTGGGCTGCGGGACGGGCTTGCCTGGGATATTGGCTGCTAAGTGCGGGGCACAGGTTACGTTAACAGATAGTGTTGCATTGCCGCGATCTCTGAGGCATTTGTCGGATTGTTGCGAAGCCAACGGGCTAGTTCCCGGGCGTGACGTCCAGCTGCTCGGGCTCGCGTGGGGCCTGTTCCTCGCCGACGTACACTCGCTCCGCCCCGTTGACCTGCTTCTAGCGTCTGACTGCTTCTACGAGCCGTCACAATTTGAAGAAGTCCTGTCCACTGTAGCGTATCTCTTGGACGGCACTGACGCTAGATTTTTGTGTGCTTACCAGGAACGCAGCGCGGACTGGTCCATTGAAGCTCTGCTCAAGAAGTGGGGGCTGAAAGGTGCGTTGCTTGACCTTGACTCGCTGAGTGAGAGCTCCGGCGTGGACTACAGGGCGCTGATCGGCGACAGGTCTTTGCATTTGCTCGAGGTGGTCTCTGCGTAGGGTATGGCCAGCACAGCTCGCGCCGCGCGTCTTTATGTCGGCAACTTGCCATGGACGGTAGGCCATCGTCAATTGAGAGAATACTTTGCTCAATTTGGGCCCGTTCATACTGCCAGAGTCATATTTGACCGCTCAACTGGCTTGAGCAAAGGCTACGGCTTCATTGAGTTTGCAAGCCCGTCTGGGGCTGCTGATGCCACTAACAAGCAACACCACACTTTAGAAGGCCTCACCTTATCGGTTCAAGTGCAAAATAATCAGTAAACCTACGTAGATAGTATTTAGAATGGCAGAAGCACTTAATTATCCTGATTCCGACTTCTCTGATGATGACCAGTCACCACTAGACATATCTTTTAACAAAGCAGCTGACCACGTCCGTAAACTAACTGCTAAACTTGGCAACAACCAGCTTTTAGAGCTCTATGGTTTATACAAGCAGGGTACGGAAGGGGTCTGCAATACACCCAAGCCTGGTTGGCTAGATGGACGGGGCCGCAGGAAATGGGAGGCATGGAGGGCTCTCGGCAACATGCCCTCTACCGAGGCGAAAGAAAAGTACATTGCTTTAGTACAGAAATTTGATCCGGAATGTTCAGACTTGATTGACACTCAAACTAAAGAAGCTTGGGTTACGGTATCGACACTCCAGTATGTACCTGAACCAGAATTGAAACAAAATGAGCTGTCGTTGCTAGATGCAGCTAGAGAGAACTGTGCTGAGCGCATCACAGAGTTATTATCACAAAATCCAGAGCTCAAGCATGAACGAAGCGAGGATGGCATGACAGCGTTACATTGGGCGGCCGACCGAGACGCTACGAAAGCGTTAGCAGCTGCTTTAAACGGAGGCTGCTTTATTGATGCTGTAGATGACTGCGGGCAAACAGCGTTGCACTACGCAGCATTCTGCGGTCATCTAAACTCGACGATTATGCTAGTAGAAGCCGGAGCTTCCCTGGTGAAGGATAGTGAGGAGTGTACTCCGCTGGACTTGGCTACTGATGACGAAGTGAAGAAGGTTCTGCGAGGTGCTAAGCCTTGATGGCATTTATTTAGTGTTGCCAGTTTTAGTCTATACAATGGGTAGTTTAAATAAACTTATTATGATTGTGATGTGTTGTTTTATTTCATAAATAAAAAAGAAATCACAAGCATGCTAAATTAGGTAGGTACAGTCGCCATCAAATATATCGGAGCGGTCAGGGTACTCAAAAATATCTGAACATGCACTTTATCGCTTTGGCAATAGAGGCGTTGTTCAGATATTTGTGACCACCTTGGCCACTCCGATATATCTAATGACGACTGTACAATAGTCATCAGATATATCTGAGCGGCCAAGGTAGTCAGAAATATCTGAACAATGCCTCTATTGAAAAGCCGGTAAAGTGCATGTTCAGATGTATTTGAGTACCTTGGCCGCTCAGATATATTTGATGACGACTGTTCTTCTTAATCTGAATATTTGTTTACAGTAATTTGTTCCCCCAGCCCCAGTGTAATAAAAAACAGGTAAATTTGTTAAGTTTTTATTCTATTAATATCTAGGTAAGAAAGCTACTTGAGCGTTTCTTTTTATTTTTGCCACTTTTCTCGACTTTCTATTTTATGGTAAGTTTTATGTTTTTTCTAGTCAGAATCGCGAGCTGATTCGATTTATGCAAGAAAAAAATGTGTCCCAAAAATTTTTTTCCTCTTGTGTTACCCTTTGCCATGTTTTCTATGAAGGTAACACAATAGGAAAAGTAAAAAAAATCAAAAAATGTATAGAGTTTTATGGGATATCTTTTTTTATTGCATAAATCGAATCAGCTCGCGATTCTGACTAGAAAAAACATAAAACTTACCATAAAATAGAAAGTCGAGAAAAGTGGCAAAAATAAAAAGAAACGCTCACTTAACTAAGTCCCCTTTTCAAAAAAGGGTACGCTAATGTTACAACATGTAACCATACCCTTATCGGGTAAAAATACTCATTTTCTGTTTTTTTTTAACCTTTTCAACGCCAAGAGCCATTAAAGTGGTCGACTACTGTCGTGCCTACCACGCCAACAACCACTAAAAAGGCTATGGCAGACGCTGTCAAATCAATTTTACTGTTGACAGATAAGGTTTAAATTAGTATCTCACTAGTTGAAATGTTGGCGTGTATGCCACATTTTGATGCGAGAGAGAAAGCGTTGAAAAGGTTAAGGAAAAAGTAAACGCTGGACGATGTCATGTCGATGACGTTGCACTCATTGCCATTTAAAAAAAAAACATTTGCTTATTGTTAAATTCAGGTAGTAAATGTGATAGTATTTTGAGTGGCAATTAATGGCGTTTAATCCAAAGTGTATAACGTGTCCACCGGATATCCGGTATCCGGCTAAACAACTATCCATTGCATAATTATCTACTTTATGGTATATACAGTTTGAGTCGTTTGAGAGAGTGTCACTTCTATACAGGGTGATATCTGGGTCTTGATCCAGAACCACTTTTTCTGACTGCTAGATGTGCTAGTTTCCTGTCCAAGTCCAGTTTACCGTCCACTTTATTAAACTGCTGTAAATAAGTCAAACGATTTTCTATGTTTGATGTTTTCTCTACCTAGTAGATTTTTTACTATTTTAATCTTTGAATGTATAGTATATGGTTTAAGACATTTCTCAAATTTTAATTTTAAATAAGTATGGACGGAAAACTGATATATGTGGCCGAAAACTAGCACAATCACCCTACTCGACAGCTGGTCTCACGATCTGATGATGGGATCCTAAAGAAATCGAGGGAACTCTTCATACATTCCGGGCACAAGTGTGCCCTAACACGTTGGCATAAGGTCTAAGTGTCCTTGGCATCCTTGTGGGCCGCGTCGCCGGAGTCGAGTTGCTTGAGTAATCTGAACAGTGCCGCCGCCTCGCGGATCCGGCTGAACTCCACGCAGAACGCTTCCACTTCGATGAACAGCTCCTGAAAAATGTGGTAGTCTAGATCAAAAGGTACCATGGCCTACTGCTTACAAATTATATTGAATAGGACTAAGGACATGGAGTACATGGACCACAAACCCGCCGTAAGGGCTCTTTCAATATGGATTGTCATAAATGTGATAGTCTAAATCAAAAATTGCTCGATACAACATAGAATCTGTACCTTTCCCAAAAAACCGGCCAAGAGCATGTCGGGCCATGCTCAGTGTAGGGTTCCGTAAACTGAGACCATTAATTCAAAAGGTCGTTTCTTACGGGAAATTTGGCGGCGCTTACGTCATTTTTACTTACGTCCTATCACTATGGGTTTTTGAATGATAACTCAAAAACGGCTCAACCAATTTATTTCAATATAGTTTTCATTGAAGGTACTCATTAGGCCTCAGTTTCATGATTTTTTTCAAAATTTTAGGACCAACGATTCAAAAGTTAGATGGGGGGGGGGGGGACGCCCTGTTTTAAACTTTCGGATCTATTATTTCCGAAAGTATTAGTTTAAGTACAAACGGTATAAGTACTTTATCTCTGAATTAAAAATCACTTGGGGAAATAAAAAACAAAGCAGACATAAAATTACTCATGTTCAAACATAATACTCCTTTTTTCGTTGTAGGTTGAATTGAAATTATCAAAAATAAAATACATAAATTTCACACTTCACAAGTTTTTTTAGTGATGATACTTTGTCTAAAGTGATTTTAATAAAAACAGTCGTATAAAACCTCAATTTGCAATGTATTGAAGTATAAGACAGTGTTCACACTAGCAGTACTAGCACTAGCTCACCTTAACATTAATAATCTTGTTCCGTATAAGCGACTGCAGGAACACACATACAAGCCGTACAAGTCGGTTCTGCATGTACCGGTCCCGTATGGTCTCACAGGTCGATATGCAGTTGCTTATGTAGAGGTGAACGAACTCGACCGGTAGGTCTACTGATGTTGTCAACCTGTGGATGTTCGATAAAGTTTAAAAAAAAAACTCATTATTTGATGCAAGGCCGAAAAGGAAGGGAAGAGCTCAAAGAGGACCCAGTGTGTTGACGACGAGGGACCTCTCTTGTTCCTTTAGCCGTCAACACAGTGAATCCTCCTGTTTTTAAAGGGTCGGCAACGCGCATGTGACACCTCTGGAGTTGCAGGCGTCCATAGGCTACGGTAGCTGCTTACCATCAGGTGGGCCGTATGCTTGTTTGCCACCGACGTTGTATTAAAAAAAAGGGAAGGGTTTTAGACCGGGTTTGTGCTTTAACTACGTCCAAAAGAGTATGTGTGGTAGGGCACAGCACAGCGAATGTCATCTCGCTTAAATCTGGAGCAGAGCCCGACTGGGGAAGTACCTCCACCTTACAGAAAACCACAGCCAAATAGCACTAGACCCTACTCATAGACTCATAGTGTTGTTTGTGCCCCGTAAGGGTCCTTAGGCTACGGTAGCTGCTAATCTTAGGAGTACACTGAAGCATTCCATAACATACCGCCTATTTAATACAACTAAAAGTGACAATTTACAAGCGAAAGTCTATTTCTAACACACAGGGTTAGAACGAGACTTCCGCTTGTAAATTGTCACTTGTAGATTTATTAAATAGCGACCATTTTGATGTATAATCGTATCCACTTTTATCATTCACTCACTCATTCAGCGATCATCATAAATCTAAGGTACTTCTAAACTACTTACAACAAGCACGTTATAAGCAAGGCAAAACAAAAACATCAGTCCCATTTCAAAACTGGATAAATAACTTTGTCATCATCATCATCATCTCAGCCATAAGACATCCACTGCTGAACATAGGCCTCCCCTTTGGACCTCCATAAGTATCGGTCGGAAGCGACTTGCACCCAGCGTCTTCCGGCGACCTTTATAAAATTAAATTAAATTAAATTAACGTTTATTTCAGGCAATCGAAGGCCCCATATTTTTGTTAGTAATATACAGACTTAGAATAATTAAGGTCGGTTAATATTTTATAAGGTCGTCTGTCCATCTTGTGAGTGGACGTCCTACGCTGCGCTTGCTAGTCCGTGGTCTCCACTCGAGCACTTTTCGACCCCATCGGCCATCTGCTCTGCGTGCAATGTGGTCCATTGCCACTTCAGCTTGCTAATCCTGTGGGCTATATTAATAACTTTGTAATCCCATACTAATACATGGGATTACAAACTTACATTTGCAACTGCCTTACCTATTGACGACTTCCATGGAATGCAGCGACATCTCCATATTGACGAGGACACTGAAGTACTCCGTGATCTGCTGGCAGTTGATCAGCTTCAGCAGCACCGAGATGGCGACCATGGGGTTGTTCTCCACCAGTTCTGGTAACTGGGGGTGACAGCATAGCGTTAGGGTAAGGTCTACAATTTTGTTAGAAGAATCTATTTTTGACACCTGTCATCTTAGTACAAACCGATTTTAGGTTATAAAATGTACTGAGCTGCCGTCAAAAGTAGGTTCTTAGGTTACAATTATTGGGTTATACTTATTTAAAATAGTTTTAAACAAAAAACAACCGATTTCACTTAGCCTCCACATTTGCTAAAGCAAATGAACGAGCTACTGTAAAAATATTCAAATCACTGTAGGTAAGGTAGTATTTTTTTAGATGTCAGTATCTTACTAGAGATTTCTACCTACAATTCTGACATTTTAAAAGAATCATACTATACTATACTTATAATATTTGAAGAGCTCCCTCGATTTCTCCAGGATCGCATCATTAGATCTAAAAGTATATCCTTTCAAACAAAAAGACAGATTTGGCAACTTCTTTTTTTAAAGGGTACTTCACAGTAGGTCCCATCGTCACCAGGTCTGGATCTGAGGATGGGATCCTGGAGAAATCGAGATAACTCTTCAACTATTACAGTGATATCAGTATTTATTACAGCAACTCGGACACTTCCTCTTGCAAAAGCGGAGCCTAAGTGAAGTCGGTTTTTGTTTGTTTAAAAGTTTTAAAACTAGTAGTCCGCCTCGAAGTTAGAACTCGCTCGCGGTTTCCTTGCAAACGAGATGACCAATATAACAAGACCCATACGATTATTTTTTCGCGCCTCCTAACTCCATGACCCCTTGATCGATCCTGCTCATATACGAATTCTCTGATTATATGTATCCCTGCTACAACCCCACCAAATTTCATGAAGATCAGAAAAACGTTAGTTACTAAAGTTATAGTCGGACTGTGGCCAAAGGATAGTGGGATGGCCAAAGAGAGATCTCTCTGGGACCGAAGTCCCAATGAGAGGTGGTTGGAAGTTATGTATATACAACTGACATCCGTAACTTCGTTAGCGTGATTTAGAACTTATATGGGACGCTTGATACAAGTTGCACTCGTAGTATGGAAGATGACAGTTTGTCGCCACTACGTCGCCATCTATCGGAATTGTGGCGCGACGCTAGAGACAGCTGGCAGAGGAGACGCCACATCAGCCCCCCTGTGAGCGGCGGTAGTGCCATCCTACTATCCTTTGGCCACAGGACAAACTCTCAAAATCAAAAAGCCATCGAAATGCCGCGACGTCCCAAGCCAGAATTTGTTTGTAAGAACTCGCTTCGCTTATTCGATTATTTCCCAATGTTTTTGCTTACTTGGTAAGGAGTGACTCCTATCTCGTACACGAGGTTGGGTTCCTGGTCCAGCAGAGCCAGTAGCCGCTGCTGTTGCGCTACGCCTAGGGCACCACGCAGTGCCATCCGAGTCAACTCCCTGGCTTCGGACACTGGGCTCTCCTTGCCGTCTTCTGTCTTCTCTTCTGGTTTTTCTTTCTTCTCTTCCTGCTGTGTACATGGCATATATTTGGTAATCAATCATTGAATGAGACTTTAGCACAGACGCCACAGACTCGTCATACAATATTTGTTACTTAACTTAATAAGGCGCAGAAGAAGTTACATTATTAAGAATAACATCAAGACACGTGTATTTTTTAAGATATATCGCCACGAAATTAACATAATTTTCTGCTGAGAAAGCGTTATTATTCAGTAGAGGTCTATTGATTGAATGATAATACAATAGACTAAAGATATAGTAGACGGCCATAGTCTAAGAACTTTTTGAGGCTCCAAGTATTTAGCGCCATCTAGTTATAGTTAGTGCACTTTAGCTCTGTTTAGGTCGCTCTGAACTAGATGGCGCTAAATACTTGGAGCCTCAAAAAGTTCTTAGACTATGGCCGTCTACTATATATTTAAGTCTATGATAATACTAAATATTAGTTAGGTAAGATATTTTATTAACCTACTTATAAGTAACATTATTTAGTCGCCATTCAATATATCAGAGCGGCCACGGTACTCAAAAATATCTGAACATGCACTTTATCTATACAAGGTGTAACAAAAATACTGGTGATCCTTTTAAGGGCATAATTGGTATCGTATTCTTATTGAGAAAAACTAAGAAAAATAAATTTTGTCGCGAAAAAATTTTTGGTTTTGTATGGAGGGTTGGCCAGCTGGGACGACTCGCCCCATACAAAAAAAAAATTTTTTCGCGTCAAAAAAATTTTTCTCCTACTTTTTCCTACTCGCAATACGATACCAATTATGCCCTTAAACTGATCACCAGTATTTTTGTTACACCCTGTATGTCTAACGCGCGACAGCGCCCGGCCCGCCCGCGGGGGCGAGCGCGTGGCGGCCCCCGGCTACTTTGCAGGCCTAGGCCTAGGCCTGCAAAGTAGTATGAAAGTCCTTTTCATATCAAGTGTCACTACGGCGCCCGAAACGTGATACTTCCGAGTCCATTTTCACGAACGTAACGACAACATTTCCGCGCATGTTTGAGAAAAATATATATTTATGTTGCCAAGATAAGATAAGATAAGATAAGGGACTGACCTTAGGCTTGGGCTGTTCCTTAGCCTTCGCGGGCCGCAGTCCTATGAGTCCATCCTGCGCCGGGTCGAACATTGGTATGTGGGCACCGCGGTTTACTAGGTTTTTCCATACCACCTGCAAAAGATGGTAACATACACATTTAAGGGCAATAAAAAGGGTCACTTTATACAAATTGAGCACACACTTTTATCAATATCGAAATACCAGAGGCTTCCCCATGAAAACGACGACATCTGATCGGTTAAAATGTTGTACGAGTAGTTGCAGAGAACCGCATCAAAATCGGTTCAACCAAACGCGAGATAATCGCGAACAAACATACGGGTCAAACTGAGTTCCGTTTTTTGAAGTCGGTTAATAATAAAAATTAAGGGGCTACTTTGAAAAATTATAGGTTTTTTCAAACGCTCTATTGACTAAATGGGAAAAGGGAATGAATTTATTTTCTAATACATAATATTAGACTATATACTCTTGTTTATGGCACAAGCCGAAACACGATTGCTGAAAGTTGCTTCGATAGAAAAAAAATCCGAAGTTGGGTCCTTTTTCCCCTTATTTTTCTTAGCTTACGTAAACTATAAGAGATTAAGCAATATAACTAAGTAAAAAATATGGTATTCTGGTTTATCTAAAAAGTCACAGAAACAAAATCAGACAAAACTTTATAGATTCGCTTATTTATCGTAGTTTAGTCAAAAAGTCTGATCATTAAGAGCGCTGCATCTCTTTCTTTCGCGCACGGCAGCCATAAACGTGTCTCTTACGGATGGGCGTGGCTTGTCCGAATCGAGGAACGGCCTTAAAGGTGAAATTGTGCTTACGTAATAAATCCAGGATATCTTACGTAACACACATACCTATATATGTCTTACGTAATACAGATACCTACTATTCCGCCATTTAGTTAATAGAAATGATTACACATGTTGAATTATGCAATAAAATTTTGTTGATGGTATGCAAAATGATCAAAATATCCAAATAAAGTAAACTTTAAAAAATCTATTGAAATGGTTCAAAGATAAAACTTTCGTGAGACTCTAACATATTAAAAATATTTATAACGGGTTACTCACGTAAATTTTTGTCGATTTTTGCTCGACATGTCATTCGAAATTTACGTGAGTAACCCGTTATAAATATTTTTAATATGGTTCAAAGATATCAAGTTTCAAATTTTTTAAATTTTTTTAAGTGCGATATTTAAAAAAATCAATGATACCATCCGATTTCTAACATTTTATTGTGAAATAAATGGTATAGCAACCATATAGATAAACGAAACATTTCACTGTAAAAATAGCAATATCATAATTTTTCCATACTTTAAACAGGGCAAATATGAAGCCGTGACGTCACTGCTTCATATCATTTTGTTAGGAGCGTTTTGAGAAACAAATGCAAATCTCAGACTTTAAGTCTCTTTTCTGTCTTTTATGATGATTTAAGGCAATTGGCCCCATATAGACATTTGATCCTCACAACAAAACGAATCGATTGATACCATGCATGAAAAAAAACATCAAGCCTATTCCCTATTGCCGTACCTCGTCCGAGAATGGAATCTCGTCCAGCAAGAAGGCGGGCGGCGGGATGGGCCCCCGCGCCTGCAGCGTGCCGTGCAGCGGCAGGTACTCCGTCGCCATCAGGGCTTCGATGAGCTCTTTCATTGCTATCCGGTTCGGCGGGCTTCTGCAAAGAGAGCTTTCACATTATCCGATCCGATATCGGAAGTCGGATAGGTCTATACAGAAGTAACTAGTAGTCCGCCTCGAACTGAGAACTCGCGATTTACTTGCAAACAAGCTGACCAATAAAGGTCGCCGGAAGACGCTGGATGCAGGTCGCTTCCGACCGGTACTTATGGAGGTCCAAAGGGGAGGCCTATGTTCAACAGTGGACGTCTTATGGCTGAGATGATGATGATGATGAAGCTGACCAATATCACAAGACCCATGACTGTGGTGATTATTTCGCGCCTTCTAGCTCCATAACCCCTTGATCGATCCTGATGCTTATACACTAACTCTCAAATTATATGTATCTCTGTTACAACTTTAACAAATTTCATAAAGATCAAGAAATCGTTACTCAAGTTATCGTCGATTAAACTATCAAAATCAAAAAACCATCGAAATGCCGAGATGTCCCAGTAGTCAGAAGTTGTTTGTAGAAACTCGCTTCGCTTACGCTCAACTCGTTCGAATATGTGTACTTTTGTATTTTTTCATTCATTTAACTAATCTCTATTACTAAAACAATGCGTTCACGTAAAAAGGCGGACTTGGCGCCACAAGGCACTCTTTAACAGCTGCCTTTCTACTAGGGGCCTTCCGACATCCGATATCGGATCGGATAATGTGAAGCGCTCTAAGTAGTTTTTACTATAAAATATACATGTTACACTCACGTCACTTTAGTCACTTCGCGCGACATATTTCGGAGAGCCTAGGTCTCCATCTTCAGGCACTAAGAGTGCTATTTGAACCGGCCCGTAGCGCTCTGCCGGTAATGACCGGTATATTTTATAGTGTTAGTATGACGAAAGTTTAAACTTAATAGGTAGTTTTTTCTGAAAATGACGTAATGTTGAGTCTATAATTGCTCCTAAATAGAAGTAATAGTACTAGTAGTAAAATACTTTTTAGCACTAAATTGTAGACGAGACAATCATAAAACATAGAATTTGTACAAACTTATCCCTTTAAGGAATCACTTCCAGAATCCAGATAACCTTGGAGCAACTGGTTAGCAACTTAACAAGTCTACAGGTTTCGGTTAGCGCGATGTAGAAATCGCAATCATCGTAACAGCGATATCTAGCGAGCGATTGCGCAAACTTACCCATCTGAGAGCGGTATAAGAGCGGACGCGGGCGGACGGACGTCATCGCCACGGTGTTTTCAGTTAGAACCATTTAGAACAAAGTAGCGAATATACACATCCGCTAGCCGCTGCGCCACAAGCGACTGCAGCGGCGAGAGATCGAACTCCATGCCTTTGACGTTTACTTCTGTCATATATACGTATACTGCGCCGACACATCGTTAGCGCGATGCAGCAATCGGAGCAGACGTAACAGCGACACCTAGCGGGCGATTGCGCAAACTTACCCATCTGAGAGCGGTATAAGAGCGGACGCGGGCGGACGGACGGACGCCATCGCCACGGTGTTTTCAGTTAGAACAAAGTAGCGAATATACACATCCGCTAGCCGCTCCGCCACAAGCGACTGCAGCGGCGAGAGATCGAACTCCATGCCTTTGACGTTTACTTCTGTCATATATACGTATACTGCGCCGACACATCGTTAGCGCGATGCAGCAATCGGAGCAGACGTAACAGCGACACCTAGCGGGCGATTGCGCAAACTCACCCATCAGAGAGCGGTATAAGAGCGGGCGCGGACGCCCTTGCCGTAGAGCTGATATCCGCTAGCCGCTCCGCCACAAGCGACTGTAGCGGCGACAGGTCGAACTCCAGGTCTTTGGCGTTCACTTCTGTCATGATCACCTGCTTCGCTGTCTTCTTCATGATCTGAAACAAATACATCGTAAGCCGTCAGAATACGATACCAACAATAATTTTAAACAAAAAAAGAACTGATTTCACTTTGTCTCCGCGCGCTTTTCCAAGAGGAAATGCTCGAGTTGAAGAGTTCGGTCCAGTCATCTTCGAATAATCGGTGAAATAAGTATATATTTTATATCTTTTTCCTGAGATGGGAGAAAGGCGGCCATCTCGGGAATAAGATATAAAATAGCTGTTTGGCTTGAAAACCACGGTTTTCAAACTAGGCAAAGTTGTGCATCGTATCGTAAGGCAAGGTTATTTTACTGTGACTTTGATGGTTCATAGTTTAATAACAAATGGATAGGGGTTTAAATATAAGATTCCTTATGACAGTTTTTGGGTACGGAACCCTAAAAAGATCGCATCCTCTTCCTAACGTTTGTCCCGGTTTTTGCCCCGCTCGGTAACCTAACCCAGGAATTGGCGTAGGCACTAGTTTTCGCGAAAGCACCTGCAATCTGACCTTCCGAACTCGGGGAACTAGGTCTTGTTGGAATTCAATCCGGTTTCCTCACAATGTTTTCCTTCGCTGAAAAGCGACTGGTAAATAAATATCACATGATATTTCGTATATAAGTATAAGTGCCGAGTACAGTCGCCATCAGATATATCGAAGCGGCCAAGGTGGTCGCAAATATCTGAACAACGCCTCTATTGACAAGGCGATAACGGTGCATGTTCAGATATTTTTGAGTACCCTGGCCGTGCCGATATATTTGATGGCGACTGTACTAGCCAGGGTTTGAACCCGATACCTCTGGATTGAAAGTCTGTCTTACCGCCAGGCCAACGGCGCTTTTCGAATCTAAATCGATCTGTTTGTTACAATTAGACCTTACTAAAAACTAACATTATGAAACTCGCCACCAAAGTTCACACTGCACACAAAGTCAGCCTTGGCAAGTGTGTCAATGTCGAAGTCACACAATCTGTTTATGTACCGCAGTTTGACAAGCGCGGATACGCAAATAATACGTAACTTTGAACACTTGGGAGCAAACACTTTTAAATGTTACATTCTTTTGTTTGAATACTGAGTACGTATGTAGTCATTGGATATATCGGAGTGGCGAAGGTGGTCACAAGTATTGGAACGTCTCTATTGTCAAGGCGATAAAGTGCATGTTCAGATATTTCTGGGTACCCAGGCTGCTTCGATATTCTTGATGGCGATTGTACAGCGTCGGAGAATAACAAATATCGGAACGCCTCTATTGTCAAGGGCTTTCACGCCTTGACTCATACAATAAAGTTGTCGCATGTAGCTTAGAAATACTTTGATTTGTGTAACTAGATATAAGTAAATCATTCTATTGTTGTCGCATGTAGCTTAGAAATACTTTGATTTGTGTAACTAGATATAAGTAAATCATTCTATTGTATTATTTCTATGTCAATGATTAATAAACGTGTAACTTGCTATATACAAAATGTCTAGTTTTAAGTACTATTGTTTGCTCCGTGTTTGATATTTTATGTGTAAATGATAAGAAATTGTATTAATTATAAAACTAAATGTCCTAAATTAAAGTTACCCATCCCTACTCTCATGTAATTAGCCGTAAGATTATTGGTCAATAAAAGTTTGGCATATTCGGCGCATAACGGTCACTAGTTCGGTCACCCCATTGCGTCCATAAAAGAGACCGGGCGACCCAGCTTGTCACTGCTTCTACAACCTTCACTACTGCAACTACTCCAGTCTGCAGCCAGCCGCCGCCGCGGCAACACGCCTCTATAAAACATAAATAAAATGTTTTATTTACCACCGCTGCCCTAGACACCCGATGATCCTGAGTGCGCCCCTTTCTTCGTGGTGATCACCGTCTGCACCTCACAGCTGGTCCTTCGAGCACCGGATGAAAGAACATGAAGAAAGAATAAAGTACGCGCTGAGACAGATTTATTTCACGCTCAGAATCATCATCATCATTTGGTGTCCATACACCCGCCCGCTTTAGCGGTAGAGCCTACGGCTATAACCAGCTTGCTGGACGGACCGTTCGTGTTGAGGCCATACTCCGCGTTCGTGTCCTGGCAACTTTCGTTGCAACGTCACATGGTTGACGTCTTCACACTGCTTTCGGACGCTCTGGCACTTGCACTTAGCCTTTGCGCGAGAATCAGTGCATCAAGGGATTTACGCCCAACAAGTGAGTTAGTTGTAAGTTAGGGTCGCTGGCGCTGCACTAGGCAGTGTCAGCCAATAGGTTTTAGGTAGGTAAGGTTAGGGACCCCCACGTGCGTCATTTGCGTAAAAAGAAGCCAGAAAAAAGAAGAAGATGTCCGAACACACGCTGAAGAGGTCTCTTCGCCCACGCAAGCCGCAGGGGGAGCCTGCCGCCACCCTGACGCCGCCGTCTGGTAAGACAACCTCCGGCGAAACCAATACATGGGACAAAGGCACCAGCAGCAACCTAGATGACGGTCATAGTGCGTACCCGCCGCCGTCGGCAACAGCGCCGCCGCCGGCGCCCGAATATTCGGACATTTCATACGATGAAAACGAGAAAACGGTAGTTAATCCCCCGGGGGCTTTGTGTAAATCAAACACGCCAACGGGCGAAAAAACCCGCGATTCTCAGTGCCGCGATCGCGATAGTGAAAAAGTGCGCGAAAAACAGTGTATTAGTGTAAGTTGTGACGAAAAGTTGGCTTTGTTGATGGCCGAGTTGGAAGTTCAGAAAGCCACTCTCGCCGTTGCTAATAAACAGGCGGAAACTGCCAAATTACGGCTACAGGTCGCCCAGTATGAGGCGCGATCTGCTAGCGGCAAGACCGTAACTGAAGTCGAATTAGACGAGCAACGAGTGAAGAAGTGGGTCGAACACCAGTCTCAGCTTGACCAAAGTTTTAAATTCCGACCTGGAGTCACAACAGCCCCACGTACTTTCGTGCATAGTGAGCCCGCCGCTCTCGGTAGGCCCGCGCCCCGCGAGTCGCACATAAGCACACATCGTCCGCCGCGAGATGTTTCGAGTCATTACGCACCCGTTATGCATAGGCCGCCCGAATTGCCCACTTTCGACGGTAATATTACGGAGTGGATCGCGTTTCGGGCTGAATTCGAGGATACCGCGCCGATGTTTAGTTACGTGAATAACGTCAGCCGAATCCGTAAGGCTTTGAAAGGAGAAGCCAGAATAGCCGTAAAGTCTATTATGTACACCGTACAGGATCCATACGAGATTATGGAAGCCTTAGAAAGGCAATTCGGGGATCCAGAGGAAATCGTGTTGACAGAGCTACACAACGTAAAGCGCATGCCGAGATTAGCCGAAGACAATAGCAATATCGTCTCTTTTGCGGCCCATGTAGCTAACGCTGTAGCTACGATTAAATCCTTAAAACAAGAAAAGTATCTTTACGCGCCAGAACTAGTTAACAAGATTGTTGACAAATTGAACCTCATCGTGAGGTACGAATGGGGTAAATTCAAGCAAGCAAATCGGGACTCGCCCGATTTAGTAGCTATTTCAGAGTTTTTGCTTGAAATTAGTTCTGCCGCGAAAAGAACCGGTCGTCATAGATGGCCGAAGTCGCGAAATACTGTAAACACGGTTTCTTTTGAGCCGGAGAGCCGGTCGGAGCGCTATAACGCCCCCGCCCGCACTCCCGCACCCGCTTTTACCCGCGACTATTCGAGCGACTCTGATGAAAGCTGCCGAGGCACTCGCCCGCGAAGTAACGCAAGTAGGTCTCATACGAGTCATACTGGAGAGTATAGGTCGCCTACGGTAGCCCAAACGAAGCCTCGAGAGGCTAAAAAACCCGCGTATACGGGAACCAAACCCAAGCATTCGACACCGGCGCAAGTTACGTCGCACAATAAGTGCGTAATATGTAAAAACGGTGAGCATAAAATCGAAAAGTGTCACAAATTCGTAGCCGCGACCGTTGCCGAACGTTGGGATTGGGCAAAAAATGAAAAACTGTGTTATAGATGTCTAGGCGCGTCGCACAGAAATCGCTTTAAGTGTAAGTACGTGGCTTGTGGCGAGCAACAGTGCGAAGCGGGGCATCATAAATTACTACACGGTTTGAACGCATCTAACGCGCCCGTGGAAGTAAAAAAAAGTAGTAACGTTAACGCGATTCGGATAGCGCCCACATATTTGAAAATGGTGCCCGTGGAAGTCACGGGACCGTTGGGTACTACGCAAGCCTTAGCTCTGTTAGACGAAGGGGCCGCGCTCAGCCTGATTTTACACGAAACGGCTGACCAAATTTTACCCCGAGAGCGGGGTGAAACGCTTGATATTGAGGGAATCGGGGGAGTAGTTAGCGACCCTGATTCATGCAACGTGCGTTTCGCAATCCGCGGTTATTGTAGTAGGCATCTAGAGATGATGGACGCGCTTACCATTAATCGCATGAACGTAGGAGCGCAGGGCGTCTCCAAAGAAATAGTTGAACAGTGCGATCACTTAACCAGCATTGCCGACGAGCTGTGTTACGATTCCGCCGCGCCTACGATAATTATAGGTCAGGATAATTGGCATTTGATAGTTACGCGTCAAATTATCAGCGGCAAATCGCACCTCCCGGTAGCCAGTTTAACGCGGTTAGGATGGTCATTGCACGGACCACACAAGTCACCACAGGCAACCGTAGCGTTCGTGGGCCACATGGGGCCTCGAACGGCCGATGATGACGCCTTAGCTCTCATGAAAGAACATTTCGACATCGAGTCATTAGGGGTAGTTAAGAAATTGCCTCGGGCCGATCCCGACCAAAGAGCATTAGAGATACTGGAGGCGACATGTGAGAAAATACCCGGGGAAAATAGGTACCGCGCGGGTTTGTTATGGCGTACCGATAACGAAGAATTGCCGAATAATAGAGCGCACGCGTTACGGCGGCTATACAGCCTAGAAAACAAATTGGATCGCGACCCTATTTTGAAAACCGAGTATACCAAGCACATAAATAACCTGCTCGATAAAGGTTACGCCGAAAAAGTAGACTCGCCGCCGCCACAGGACTCGCTTAGGTCGTGGTATTTACCCCATTTCCCGACGTTTCATCCCCAAAGGGGGAAAATGCGTCTGGTTTTCGACGCCGCAGCCACCGCGTACGGAAGGTCGCTGAACACCGCGCTGTTAGCGGGACCCGACCTATTAGAGTCATTGTTCGGCGTGCTAGTACGTTTTAGGGAAGGCAAAATCGCGGTCATTGCCGATGTCAAGGAAATGTTCCTTCAAGTAGAAATAATAGATAGCGATCGTGATGCGTTACGTTTTGTTTGGCGGGGGGAGGACCGCTCAGCCTCTCCGCAAGAATATAGAATGAAAAGGTTAATATTCGGGTCAGCGGCTTCGCCGACGACGGCTTTATACGTCAAAAACAAAAATGCAAACGAACACGCGGAAGAATTTCCGATCGCTGCTGAGAAAACGATAAAAAATACGTATATGGATGACATGTTGACAGCTTTCGACGAGAGCGAAAGCGACGTTAGGCGTATAGTAAATGAAATATATGAACTTAATTTGCGCGCGTCGTTCGAGCTCCGTGGGTTCGCCTCTAACAACCCAAACGTAATTTCAGACGTAGTACCTAGCAAAGAGGACACGTCCCTGATCGGGGGAGGCGAATGCGAGCGCACATTAGGTTTGAAATGGAACCATAAACGCAGTGGCGGCGTAACCGGGGGGCGGAGGGGCGGTCCGCCCCGGGTGCCAGGCACCAGGGGGGTGACAAAGGCAACCGACGACGTAATGTACCAACATACTTACTCGTATCAAAAAATCTTGTTTCAACTAGGTACTTACTACTAAACATTTTTTACATTTCCAATGTCTAGTTTGGCACAGCTGGTTGCAATATATTTAGACAAAATCGACCATTTTTTGTCTGCAATGAAACAAAAAGCGGTGGGTAGGTAGACGGTACCAATACTGATAATCACATCTGGTCAAAGAAAAGGTTAATAGTGAGGCGTAGGGGTGAAACAACTTGAGTTGCGCTTTTTTAACTAAATAATATTATTTCATTTTCGACCTTACTATAAAGGTTAAAAGATTCAAATTGCAATAAATGTTTTTCGTCAATTATAGTGTCTAAAATAATTTTAACAATATACGCAGATTAAAATACGCCATCGCCAGCGAAAATAGCCTTTCTTTTACTCAGTTTGTTATTTGTGCGAGTTCCGAAAGTACCGACACGGAAGTGCATCTAGTGTGTAGTGTTTATTAATTAGTAAGTAAAACTGTATTTTTATTTCAAATAATATTAATGTGTTACATCTATATGACGCCTTTTACAAACTTTTATTGGAAATAAGTGGAGTTCAGGTAGTAGGTACATTATTTTGTGTGGATCAAAACTTGGAAGTTAAATTAGATTCACTTATTATCACCAACTCAAAATTGATAGTCTCAATAATACTTATTATAAGGAGGTACATACATAATATCAATTAGTATAAAAAGATAGAAAAGTACTGTCAGCGATACACGTTTGTAATAAACCTAAACAAAAAAGATTAAATTAATTAAACGTTAACTTGGCGCGATTGCTTCACTTTCAATTTGTATGGAGAAAATTGTCTGAGTAAATTTCTAAAATAAAAACAAAATATTAATTATTGATTTCATGGTTATTCCTTTAATCGAACTTATCTTCCTCTTATGGAAATTGCAAATTTGATTGAATTAAGATTTATGCGGATTAAATAAATATAAATAATAAGTAGAAATGTCTACTTAAGCTATTTCGGCAAAGTAGGTACCTATACTTATTTTAAATAAGATACATATCTATAATATTTTATTATTTCAATCGAAACAATAGCGTCTCCCTCATCAGGTACCTAGTATTATTTAGCAAAAGTTACATATATAGGTTAAAATAAATTCGTAAAGGTCGATGATGCCTTGAGCTTAATGAAGCTCAAGTCTAATGGGCTAAATTATGCCGCTGATGCCAGTGAAGTGAAACTCAAAACAGTGTGAGTTTCGGCTGGTATAATCATGATTGAAACCAGTAATATTATACAGGGTGGATTTTCTTTTTGGGCCAGTAAGGGCAGCTACCAGATCCCGTGCTGCTACGTGAAAATGGTCTTAGAAGACCCTCCCTCTATTTCAAATTAATGAAGGATCGCATTTACAGATTTTGGAAAAAACATACAGGGTGCGAGAAAAAGGTCATTTTTGGCGAACTTTTTTTATGTTGCCATTTGATGCCATTCCTATCCAGGATCAAAAGCTTGTATGGGACCAAAAAAAAATTTCCGGCTAGAAAAGCCACAAATCGAAGAAACATTTTCCCATACATTTTGTATGAAAATTAAAACTTATTCCAATCCTATTCAGTATCAATAGTTTCCATGGGGTCAACTTACGGTAATGTACCAAAGAGCCACAAATTGAAGAAACTTTTTCCATACATTTACTGCTTCAAAATCCCCGTTTTTTGTTATTTTGAATGCTTTGACTGTGATGTCCTGATACAGTATTATTGTCCTTAAATGTAACAGGACTGATTAGCATGATTAGAAAATGTCAATAAAATTTCACATTTTCTCCATAGTAAATGTATGGAAAAAGTTTCTTCAATTTGTGGCTGTTGGCAGTAAAGTTGACCCCATGGAAACTATTGATACTGAATAGGATTGGAATGGACTGGTATAAAAAAATTGCATGTGAAAAATAAAAGTTTTCATTTTCATACAAAATGTATGGGAAAATGTTTCCTCGATTTGTGGCTTTTCTAGCCGGATTTTTTTTTGGTTTCATACAAGCTTTTGATCCTGGATAGGAATGGGATCAAATGGCATCATAAAAAAAGTTCGCCAAAAATGACCATTTTCTCGCACCCTGTATATTTTTTCCAAAATCTGTAAATGTGATCCTTCATTAATATGAAATAGAGGGAAGGTCTCCTAAGGCCATTTTCACGTAGCAGCACGGGATCTGGTAGCTGCCCTCACTGACCCAAAAAGAAAATCCACCCTGTATATAAGTCAGTCTATATTTTTTTGGAAACGAATACTTGCAGAATTTACACGGTAGGCTAGGTTTTTTTTATGACATAGGAGGCAAACGAGCAGACGATACGCCTGATGGTAAGCAATTACCGCCGCCCATAGACGCCCGCAACGGCCCGTGCGCTACGATTGTCTGGTTCACTCTGGCGATAGGGCGAAGATGCGGTTTTACAAGAATAATGCCAAATTCACGTAAAAAAAATTTTTTTTTTGGGGGTGTTCAACTGAAAATCGCCCCGGGTGCCAACCAACGCTACGCCGCCACTGCATAAACGTGACACGTTAGGGTTTAACGTAAATTTACGCAATACGCCCGAAGAAGTGCTCAACGGTATACAGTTGCCCACGAAGCGACAGGTGACGAGTAGCGCAATGTCCATATTCGATCCCATAGGCTATGTTAGTCCGATTTCTGTCCTAGGGAAGGCATTGATGCAGGAAGTCTGGCGAACAGGGATAGGCTGGGATACCACTATACCCGCCTCGCTCGCACCTGCGTGGCAGTCATTCGTGAGCAATATACAGCAACTTAGGGAGCTAGAAATACCGCGATACGTACCTGCGAACAGTAGAGAGGTCGATATGCACGTTTTCTGTGACGCTAGCGAAAAGATATACGCCGCCGCGATATATTTAGTTAGTGAAGGCCCGGACGGCCAAAAGGTCTCAGCCTTAGTAGCCGCCAAGGCACGAGTCGCACCGTTGCGCGTTGTGAGTATCCCGAGGTTAGAATTGCAAAGTTGTGTGCTAGCGACACGGCTAGCCGACACCGTAGTTAAGGAGTCCGATTACGTCGTTAAAAACCGGTATTTTTGGAGCGACGCGCGAACGCCGCTCTCTTGGATACGGTCGGATCCACGTCGGTACAAAAGCTTTGTCGCACATAGAGTAGCCGAAATAGAAGACACAACTAAGCGCACCGATTGGCGCTGGGTGCCTAGCGCGCTGAACGTCGCCGACGACGCTACTAAGGGCGTTCCGGCCCAGTTCGGAGCTAACCACCGGTGGTTTATAGGCCCTGATTTTATACGTCAAAACGAGGAGCATTGGCCGCGCGAAAAACCGGTAGAGTCCGTCGTCGAAACGGGCGAAGAACGCGCGCAAAAACCAATCTGCTCCGTTAGTACCGTGAAAAGTAAGTTCGCATACTTACCCGATGTAAGTAGGTTCTCGAAATTCACTAGACTTGTCCGCGCTACGGCCAGAGTCTTGGTTGCTGCCGAGGTATTCAAAGCCAAATTGTCTGTTAATAAGAATCCAGAAACAGAGATGAACAATAGACACATAAGTCTGGCAGAAATACTACTGATCCGACGGAGCCAAAATGAGTCGTATGCTGAAGAGATACGATTGCTGGAAGCCGGGCGAGCCCTACCGAAGAAGTCTTCACTACACCGAGTCGCCATGAAGTTAGACAAGAACGGCATTATAGTGCTAGATGCTCGAATAGACAGAGACGGCGCCCATATACCCGTCCTGCACGCTAAAGAAGCATTTACCAAG
Source organism: Pammene fasciana (assembly GCA_911728535.1). Lineage (NCBI taxonomy): Eukaryota > Metazoa > Arthropoda > Insecta > Lepidoptera > Tortricidae > Pammene > Pammene fasciana. The sequence continues at coordinate 16,141,476 of OU452291.1, read as the reverse complement.
CTATTGATCTACCATTTCCACGCTCTTTACAACCATGGAAATCATGCGACGGTGATCAACGAGTTGAAGCAAAGATATTACATAATCGGACTGCGCGGTACGATTCGTTATATAACGAATAAGTGCCAATGGTGTCGGACCTATAAAGGAACTACCCTCAAGGTTCCTGTAGGCGACCTACCGCCAGAGAGGCTCAAGGCGAATCAACCGCCATTTACCGCAGCAGCCGTAGATTTATTCGGTCCCATGCAAATTGTAATAGGCCGCCGACGAGAAAAGCGATGGGGCGTACTTTATACGTGCCTCACCACTAGAGCCGTACATCTAGAGCTAGCCGCCTCCTTATCGGCAGCCTCTATGATCCTATCGCTACGAAGAATGATATCTCGGCGCGGCGCACCGTCCGTTTTATACTCAGACAACGGAACAAATTTTATCGGTGCAGAACGCGAGCTATCAGAGGCCAAAAACTCTCTGCCCGATAGTCTCAAACAATTTATGACCGAACGACGCATGATCTGGAAAAAGATCCCGCCTGGCAACCCCTCCGCCGGCGGGGCCTGGGAGCGTCTAGTTGGTAGCGTGAAAACAGCTCTGAAAGTCACTCTAAAAGACAGAGCACCCCACGAGGAAGTTCTACACACGCTACTTCTGGAAGCTGAGCACCTGGTTAACTCCAGACCATTGACACCAGTGAACCCAGACTTAAATGCCGAAGCGCTCACGCCGAATCACTTTCTCATCGGCCGCTCGAACGCTATGTCACCACTGGGAGTCTTTTCCGACGAGAACCTGAGTCTATCGTCGTGGAAAACAGCTCAAGCACTAGCCGACAACTTCTGGAAACGTTGGATAAAAGAATATCGCCCGAACCTGATGCCGCGATCCAGCGCACACCAGAACGCGCAGAAACTACACGTAGGCGACGTAGTTATCATAGCCGATGGAACTATGCCGCGAGGTACTTGGCCTAGAGGCGTTATCGCACAACTCTTTCCCGGTCCTGATGGCCACGTAAGAGTAGCCATTGTACGCACTCGCGCAGGAGACGTCCGCCGCCCGGTTTCCAGACTCGTCCTCATTTGCTCCACACCAACAGACGGTGCTGACGCACGTGGGGGAGAATTGTCGCATGTAGCTTAGAAATACTTTGATTTGTGTAACTAGATATAAGTAAATCATTCTATTGTTGTCGCATGTAGCTTAGAAATACTTTGATTTGTGTAACTAGATATAAGTAAATCATTCTATTGTATTATTTCTATGTCAATGATTAATAAACGTGTAACTTGCTATATACAAAATGTCTAGTTTTAAGTACTATTGTTTGCTCCGTGTTTGATATTTTATGTGTAAATGATAAGAAATTGTATTAATTATAAAACTAAATGTCCTAAATTAAAGTTACCCATCCCTACTCTCATGTAATTAGCCGTAAGATTATTGGTCAATAAAAGTTTGGCATATTCGGCGCATAACGGTCACTAGTTCGGTCACCCCATTGCGTCCATAAAAGAGACCGGGCGACCCAGCTTGTCACTGCTTCTACAACCTTCACTACTGCAACTACTCCAGTCTGCAGCCAGCCGCCGCCGCGGCAACACGCCTCTATAAAACATAAATAAAATGTTTTATTTACCACCGCTGCCCTAGACACCCGATGATCCTGAGTGCGCCCCTTTCTTCGTGGTGATCACCGTCTGCACCTCACAAAAGTGCATATTCCGATAGATTTAGAGTACCTCGGCTGTCACAATATATCTGATTGCGACTGTACCCAAGACAGATGCGTCGCAAATACTCGTAATAGGCAAGTCGGAGGTAATTTGCCTTTCCTTTTTAACCGACTTCAAAAAAGGAGGAGGTTCTCAATTCGACTGAATTTTTTTTATCATATTTTTTTTGTATGTATGTTACTCGATATCTCCGTGAATCGTGAACCGATTTTCAAAATTTTTGTTTTAATCGAACAGGTATAACACCTAGATGGTCCCAATGTCACCAAGTCGGGGTCTAATGATGGGATCCTGGAGAAATCGAGTGAACTCTTCAACTATTATGGTGACCTATAGTGATTTCACTATTTTTTACAGCAACTCGGCCACTTCCTCTTGGAATAGCGGATCCTAAGTGAAGTCGGTTCTTTTTTGTTTAAAATTATCTTCATAGAGGTCTAAAACGGTTTTCTAGTAGGATATGAGGCAAGTTGATGAGAATCAAGTTTTATCAACCCACCGCTTTTGTAAAAACTAGTGCATACGCTAATTTATGGGAATAAGTTAGAGAGCGGAAGATGATCCAGGGAGACGCGATATTGCATACACTTTCCTAAGAGCAATAAGATTTGGAGTGTAACTATTGTCTGCGTGGTCAATTCTACTGTTAATTTTTTTTTTCCGTAGCCTATACTGTGTCCCACTGCTGAGCAAAGGCCTCCCCTCGCTTCCGCCACTCGTCACGGCCTAGTGCATGCTCTCGCCACTCGCTACAAAATGCGTCGAGATCGTCCCGCCATCTCCTTTTTGGTCTGCCTCTGCCCCGGCCGATTTGTTTACCTAAATCTGCATAAATTCTCAAATGACATGAAAAACAGATCATTCCTTATACTCTTTCTTATAAATTATGTATAAAAGTAATCGTAAAGAAATCAACAGATTGAGAGAGTTTAGTTTATTTTTAATAATAGCATTTATTCACTGACTTTTTAAACTTTACTTAACTAATCCGCCTCGAACTGAGAACTCGCGATTTACTTACAAACGAGTTGACCAATATAACAAGACCCTAAAAGGGATTTTTTTTCTCCTTCTAATTCCATAACCACTTGATCGATCCTGCTCATATACGAACTCACTAATTTTATGTATCTCTGGTACAGCCCCAAGAAAATTCATAAAGACCAGAAAAACGTTACTAAAGTTATCGTCCGACAAACTATCGAAATCAAAAAGTCATCCAAATGCCGAGATGTCCCAGTAGCAAGGTGACAGTTTGATCTGGAGTTGATTGTAAGGACTCACTTCGCTTATGCTCCGCGAGTTCGATTTTTTTTTAAATATGTTTTTTCATATTTTTGTTCTTGAGAGTTTACTACTTATACTTTACTACTACTAGTTTTGTAGTTTCCATACTTACATCTCTGACATTGCAAGTGACAAATCCATGCAGCTGCCCGACGAAGAGTCTCTCCTGCGGAGTCAATGGTGTCAAGCCTGGCTTGGACTCCAGCAGGTGCAGGAACAGCGGGCTAAACGGGTTGTCCACCTTGTATATGTCGTGCAGGAGGGCTAGGGCCACCACACGCTGGCCGGGGAGGGACAGGTCTCCACCGGTGACGAGCGATGATAGGAGGAGACATACTGGAAAAATTATGGATTAATTTATGGAATCTCAAAACAAATTACACAAATTTATAGCTCTTGATTGGAATTGATTCTTTTATCATTTTTTGTATCATTCTCCTCAGCTTTTGTCCCAGTCTTGACAATTAAGTTTGGGGTCCGCTCAGTAACCTGATCCCAGGAATTGATGTAGGCACTAGTTTTTACGAAAATGACTGACCTTCAAACCCAGAGGGGAAACTAGGCCTTATTGGAATTAGCTTTCCTTACGATTTTCCTTCATCAAAAAGCAACTGGTAAATATCAGATAATATTTCGTACATAAGTTCCCAAAACTCAGTGGTACGAGCCAGGGTTTGAACCTGAGACCTCCGGATCGAAAGTCTAATGTCTTACTGCCAGGCCACTAGCACTCTCAATTGATTCTTTTATCAATTAGTTTATTTTAATGAAAGTGTGTGGACACCTCGTGCACATATTCTTTTCGTTCTCGAGTTCTTACAAACAACTCCAGACCAAACTGTCACCTGGCTACTGGGACGTCTCGGCATTTGGATGGCTCTTTGATTTCAATAGGTTTTCCGACGATAACTTTAGTAACGTTTTTCCGATCTTTATGAAATTTCTTGGAGTTGTAGCAGAAAGACATAAAATTTGTAAGTTCGTATATGAGCAGGATCGATCAAGTGGTTATGGAGCTAGAAGGAGAAAAAAATACCTCCTTAGGGTCTTGTTATATTGGTCAACTCGTTTGCAAGTGAATCGCGAGTTCTCAGTTCGAGGCGGACTACCAGTAATACGAGGATTTCACTAGAAGTGTTGGATGCTTGACAAGCCCTTTTTTAACTCATCTTATTTTGGTGGACCTTATGCCCAAAATGCAAAGTACTTACGATTAAAATGCTCCGTTTTCGGAAACCGCTTTTGTACTTGAGCACATATTGAGTCTAAGCTCTGTTGATCCACTGTTTGTTCCGAAAATAAACTGTAATGGTAAGAAAATCATCAGAACTGTGAATGTTTGCTAATTGAGACTAGGTTATAGTATCTGTAGGTACTCACTCTAAAATGTATTTGCTATTCTCATTTATTAGCTGCTGCGTCATTATTACAGTCTTTAATAACAAAAAGTATCTAATATCTAGTTTTAGTTAATATTCTTAAAGCTATGACAATAAACATTTCACATTTCAAGCGACTATTTTTCAAGACAAGTTACGTTTCTCACTAAATTTATATGATACATATATTATTTAAAAATACACTGTATAATAATATGTTAAGGTTGAAAATTGCCTATACGTACTGCAAAAATATTACGAAAAATAACTTTAAAAAATAACTAGCACTACTTTTTAAATGTCAAAATGACAATAGGTGACATCGACTAACAAACGTAGTGCTGTACAAAATTACGATTATGTAAAGATTAAGTCGACCAATTTTGAAAAAGGATTTTTCACTAAAATAATATTTTTAATGGGGAAGGCAACTGTCAAAGTTACGTCTCTAACATTGGTCCTTAGAAAAGCTAAATTTGTATTGCGCGAAGTAGCTTTTATTTATTTTCACGAAAATGACTCGTTTTGTCTCGAATTGCTCCGAAATTTTAAACCACCTGTTTCTGAAATACACTAAAATTAAAAATGCTGTAAATTAACGCGATAGGGAAGGTTTTTGCCTAAGAAAAGCATCTTCTGTCTCTTTCTCTCATTGTTTGTGGCTCTTTCTCTTATTGTATGGAATCTGGAATAGCGCCCTCCCCATTCGTATTAATTTAGTTCGTTTAAAAGTTTAACATATGTGTGTCTAGTGTTTGTAGAAAAAAAATAAAGGCGATATATTTAAACTATTCGTAATTACTACACCGCCAAGCCTCAAAATGTACCCATACGAGTATTCTAGCTTAGAAATGATACTTGATTACCTAACAAAACATAGGTAAGCTAAATACCAGCAAAAAAGATTGCTAAAATAAACAATACCGTGTGTGACTTTGAAGATCTATTACTAATTCCTTATGTTTACTTGCCAGCTGCCGGCGCGGGCGCCGAACGCTTTAACTTGCTCAGCACGTTCAATCTCAATTAAAATTAAGTAAATGTTTTAAAAAAAAACATAGATATTAAATTATAAATAATATTTATAATAAGTCAGTGTACCATGGAGATTGAAAATAAAATGCTACTTTGTGTTTTGGTTTTCTGCGTGTGCTTTCAGACAAATTTGTGTTCTAATATTATATACGAAATTTCTGGTGAGTTTCATTGAATTAAAGAATATATTTATTTTCACTTTCAATATGTTGGTAAAGTCAATAGCACTTTAACACCTTTAACACATTTTTATTAAGTTAAAGGTAGAAAAAAATATTTTTTATTTATTTGTAAATATACATTATAATATTATTGTTAAAGATTTACACTTAAATTTTATTTCATTTACGACTGCAATAAAACTAAGCCATTAAATTTCTAGTAATGTTCCTTCTAATAATGTAAGTTTCTTTTAAAGGCTATTTTTAACTTAAAACAATAACTTGAATCCTTAGTTACAGTTTGCAAGTTCCACTTTTGTATACGGAAATATATTATTTTACTGTTTTTAGATGAAGATTATTACAAATTACCAGAATTGTTCGCCTTAGACAACTACGACAAATGCTTATCTCAAAGAGATTCAGTATATTGCGTGGGTACTTTTGAATTACAAGCATCGCAGCCCTCCCAGGTCCTTGACAAATTACAGGTATTAACTCGAATATTATTCTCCTTATATTATATTGTACAATTAAGAGTTTTTACATTATATATACATTATACCTAAAGTTTTCTGTATTAATTTACCTACTAATAAAAATACAGGGTGTTTGGCAGAGGGTTGGACAAAAAAAAACAGCAGAGAGGTGGGGCCATATGCTACCTACTTAGCTCTATAAATTGGGCCTAGGCCCCAAGGTTTAAGAAAGAAAAAATTGTCCATAGCTCTTACTTAAGTTTTTGATAGTCTCCGGCTAAACAAAATTAGCAAGTAAATCTCGTTATTGAATAAAAATGTATGCATGTAGCATATCGTTGGAAAGGGCAAAAGCTGGGGATATTTTCCTGAAATTAGAACTGCCCGATGTCTTTTAGTTATTTTTTATGCAATTCAAAGTTGGACATTAGGAATTTATTTTACATCAGCAGTATCATTTTTCATTATTATTAGTATCCTGAGTGTCGGTTTATGTTGTATTAAAATGGATATTTGGTAGTAATTATTTTGAAAAAAAAACTGCAGCTGTAAGCTCTAGTTACTTCAATAACTACATGAAATAAGAACTTTGCGTTTATTAACATTATATTTTATTTAATTAAAATAGCTCGTGTAAAATGAGTAAAAGAAATTGAAAGAATGCCTAGATTGACATAGACAATCCTTTTTTTGTGTCTTGCTGTCATTCATTATAGGTTGCCGGGTACATGCGCACGCAGATTAGTCTATCGGCCGCAACATATTCCCGCCTAAAGGATAGTAGGATCCTTTTTTCCAATATCTGGTAAGGGGCAGAGCTTCGAAATTGAACGGGTTAACATTCCCGTTGCTGTACGAATATCATAGACGCGTGTCACGTTGTCTTTATCTGGATGCTTCTGTAAAACTCTACCTAGTAACCATCTACTAGGAGGTAATCTGTGATCCTTGATTAGTACTAAGTCTCCAATATCAAACTCTGGTTTTCTTATTTTCCACTTAGGCCTCTCTTGTAGTCTTGTTAAAATTTCAGTTTGCCATTTTCGCCAAAATACTTGCAGCATTTTCTGAATGTTTTGCCACCTTGATAATGAGTTTGTCTTATGTTGTGTGAAGTCACTTTCTGGAATTGTAACTAGTGGCTCTCCGACCAGAAAATGTGTTGGTGTCAACGGTTCGAGTTCATCAGGATGATCACTCAGCGGTGATAATGGTCTATCTACTGTTAAGAAATGCATTCAGCACCGTATCCAGTTCTTCAAGGTGAGTATAGATTCTCCGATGGTTTTCTTCAAATGATATTTGATACTTTTTACTCTGCCTTCCCATAATTCGCCATGGTTTGGTAGTCCAGGAGGTATAATCTTCCACTTGGTACCTTCTGTGTCAATCAGTGCAGCTAACTCATCAGGGATTGTTGACTTGCCAAGTCTCCAGGTCTCCAGTAATTCTTTACTTGAAGCGATGAAGTTTTTTCCGTGATCGCTCCACATTTCTTTGACGAATCCTCTTCGGCCTGTAAATCTTCTAAACGCTGCCATGAAAGCTTTCATAGTCATATTGCTCACACATTCATGAATAGCTTTAGTTACCATGCAGATAAAAATGCTTATATATGCCTTAAATGATTTTGTTCCTCGTCCAGGGCTCATGCGTACGTTTACTGGGCCTGCGAAATCTACACCAGTAGTCAGGAACGGTCTTGACGGCTTCACTCGAATCTCAGGTAAGTCACCCATCAGTTGAGTTACTGTCTTCGCCTTTTGTTTAGTACAAGGAAAGCAATTTCTTACATAGGATTTTATTGTGTTTCCTGCGTCTATAAGCCAATATTTCCCTCTTAAGTATGTAGTCATAAGCTGAGGACCTCCGTTCAGTGCAATGTCTTATTGTGAGCCTCATCCAACAAAGTGGGACCAGTACGTTGTTCTTCGATAAGATAATTGGATGTTTGTTAAGGAACTCTATATCTGCATGTTTTAATCTTCCTCCAACTCTCAATATTTCTTTGTCATCGAGAAAGGGTGTAAGTGTCAATAAGCGACTGCCTTTCTTCAGTGGTTTCTGTTTTCTCAAATTTTCAATTTCATCTGGAAATTCTCGTTGTTGTGAAAGCTTGATACATGTTTTAAGTGCTTCTTCTCGTTCATCATAAGATACAAATGCAGGTAAGTCTTCTTTTGTTTATTTTGTTCTTAAGTATCAACCATCTTCGACAGTAGGCTATGACTGAAACAAGTTTTCTTAATGATGAGTATTTATGAGTGATAATGAAAATGAAATCTTCAGTCTTCTCTATCATCGTAGTATTTGCGCATATAATGGATTTTCTCACTTCAAGATCTGTATCTTCTATTTTACTAGTTGAACTTCTCCAGTCTCTTTGATGTAAAAATGTAGGACCTTAAAACCATAATGTATTTTCTCAGGTGAGACTCCTCTCGACGCGGGATATGCAGGGTTCTTTTGTGTTCACGTACGACCATGTAGTATTGATATTGTTGTTAATCGCAATGACTCGGTTCTTCACAAATGTTTTCCACTTCAGTGGGTCTCCGATAATCCACGCTAAGGTTACTTTTGAGTCTGAGTAAGCATATGTATGTTTATGCTCGATATTCATAGCTGTAGAGACATGCTCCAGTAGTTTACTCAGGAGTAGTGTTGATCTTGTGACTTCTTCAACGATGTAAGCTGTGCAATTGATTTTGACGTTGTGATCAAATCTTGAGTAAACTTCTATCTCTGTAGAATACTTGATTTTAGTTGACATATGACCCACTCCGGTAATTATGCAGTTTACTGGTTGTTTTCTCAGTTGTAGTTTGTGAACAGTTTTCTCACGTATGAAACATTCTTGTGAACCCCTGTTCATCAATCATAGCTCGAACAACTTGCATACCTCGGCCAGTCTTGATATCAACAAGTGCTGTAGCTAAGAGTGCAGCATTACTCTTTGTAATAAGATAGTTTTTTATCTTTAGTGTTTCTATAAGTTTTGATTTAGATTCTCTCTCTGCGGTTGCTCTCGATCTAAATTCTCTCTCTGCGGTTGCTCTCAGTGTAAATTCTCTCTTTGCGGTTGCTCTCAAGTGTAAATTCTCTCTTTGCGGTTGCTCTCAAGTGTAAATTCTCTCTTTGCGGTTGCTCTCAAGTGTAAATTCTCTCTTTGCGGTTGCTCTCAAGTGTAAACTCTCTCTGCGGGTGCTCTCTTTGTAAATTATCTCTCTGCGGGTGCTCTCTTTGTAAATTATTCTCTCTCTGTGGGTGCTCTTGAAGGACCAGATTCGTCTCCATTTTCTCTTTTCTCAAAAGATTGATTCATATAATGTAACATTGAATGGTGTCTCTTGTGACAGTGATGACAGGATACTCTAGACTTGCAATTCTTCACATTGTGGTTTGACGACAAGCAGTTGAAACATAATCTCTCTTTTTGGACTTGTTGAACTCTGTCGCTGACATCTAAGTTGCTAAATTCTTTGCATAGATAAGTGAAATGGTTTTGCTTGCAGTAGGAACACTCTATGGTTGTTGTAGCGGGGCTTGTTAGAAATGATCGTTGTCTTATGAAATTTCTCTCTCTGTCCTTCGAATTAGTTGTAGATGGAATCATTTCTAGTACTCTGAAACGTGTATCTAAGAAAGTTGTAAACTTCTCTAGTTTCGGTAACTCTTGTACAGGTAGCACACTTATCTCCTCTTCCCACTGTTTGCGTGTTTCGTCATCCAATTTGTAGAGTATAATATGAATGACAATTGTATCCCACTCATTTATTTTCACGTCATTATTTTTCAAGCTGTTTAGGCATTCCTGGGTTGTGTCAAGCAGTTCTCTGATGGATCTTGATGAAGTTAGGTTAACTTTTTTCTGATTCATAAATCTATTTAATATAGTATTTACAATCATGCGTTTATTATTGTATCTTTTGTCTAAAGTTTCCCATGCAACATCATAGTTTTTCTCGGTTATTTGCAGGTGTTTCAATAATTGTTCGGCTTCTCCGGTGACACTAGTTTTTAAGTAATGAAGTTTTTGTACCTTGCTTAGCGATGTTTTGTTATGAACGAGTGACGTGTAGAGATCTCTAAATGATGTCCAATCATGGTAATCTCCCGAAAATTGAGGCAAGATAACTTTAGGTAGTTTCACTTCTTGTGTTATGTTTCTTATTTCCGACGTGGTTGCGACGTTTTGTGTTTGCGGTTTCTCTCTGGAGGTCACGGATTGGTTAAATAGCTCGATCGTATCCGATAACTCTCCCTTTATGGTAAACTACTCTTCTTCTACATTGGAATAACAGTCGTTAGTGAAATAAACATGCTCTTTCTTTTGTGTTGCAGTGGCGTATTTTACGATTTGAAAATGGTTTGTTTCGTATTTCTGCCAATACTCGTTCAAAGTTTCCAATCTTGCTTGTACATAACCTTTCGTGATCCGTGTTTTTCCTTGCTTTTTGAAGTTGACTCCTATTTTTCGTATTAAGTCGTAAGTAACGTCTTGTTCTGCTACATATGTTTCCATTTTGTAGATTATGTTATGTAGTAAATCACGACAAAACTGTTTCAATCTTCTTAGAATTTCTTCAAAAAACACGAAATGTTCGTAAAATTTAAGATTTCACACGTTTTCTTCAAAATTATTACGGATCGCGATGTATTTTCGCTTTTGTGTCCATTGTTTACATTGAGTAATAGCCGGTTGATATTTCACGCAATTCACACAATTAAAGTTCCTGCAATACTTGACACTGCTTTTTTACGTTTTATATACCTAAACCCTACAATTAATGTTCATTCACTGCACATTTATTGGATTTTTATTATTTTTTCACCATAGTTCGTATTTTGTTCTGTCACTTCTCTTGTTTTCTTCTCGAATGTTCGAAACGTGACGTTTCTTTTCACACACAAATGTCACAAATGTTCTTATTTCACTGCGATTTTTGGTTTTTATCACTAAATCAACATTTCCGGTTCGTTTGGACCACTTTGTAAGCTCTAGTTACTTGAATAACTACATGAAATAAGAACTTTGCGTTTATTAACATTATATTTTATTTAATTAAAATAGCTCGTGTAAAATGAGTAAAAGAAATTGAAAGAATGCCTAGATTGACATAGACAATCCTTTTTTTGTGTCTTGCTGTCATTCATTATAGGTTGCCGGGTACATGCGCACGCAGATTAGTCTATCGGCCGCAACAGCAGCCCTTTAAAGTTTCTGAAAGATGTAAAATAAATTCCTAATGTCCAACTTTGAATTGCATAAAAAAAAACTAAAAGACATCGGGCAGTTCTAATTTCAGGAAAATATCCCCAGTTTTTGCCCTTTCCAACGATATGCTACATGCATACATTTTTATTCAATAACGAGATTTACTTGCTAATTTTGTTTAGCCGGAGACTATCAAAAACTTAAGTAAGAGCTATGGACAAATTTTTTTTTCCTAAACCTTGGGGCCTGGGCCCAATTTATAGGGCTAAGTAAGTAGCATATGGCTCCACCTCTCTGCTGTTTTTTTTGTCCAACCCTCTGCCTACAACACTCTGTATATTAAAATATAAACTATTTATAAAAATGTGAAAATTTTCAGAAACTTACAGACGATACTATTCTCAACTTTAATCACACAAAATTATATCGAGGCGTGTGTTTAGGTAGTATTGGAAAATGCGCTATCAATGGAACAGTGCCGTTAGAAAAATCTTTCGAAAATTGCGTCGACCAGGAAATTAGGAAAGAATTCAGCCTTCGCGCTTATTTATCAGAATTTGATTATTGCAAACATCGAGAAGACAGAAGAAAATTCGATTCAATAGACCGATTTTTTTTATTGTATATTTTTGCAATAGTATTCTTAAACTTCATTGGCACGACTTATGACTTGTACCGCAAGGATAATGGAAGGTCAAAAGGTGAGTGTATAAGTGCATTATAAATGCCGGTTATTAGAAAAAACATGAGTTCAAAGATAAAGTTCAGTGACAATTATTAGCCCTTGTCTACTGTAGAAGTAAACAACTTTAATCGATTAGATATGCCCATCTAATTAAGATTTATCATGTACCCGGAAGTAAAAGTTAAGAACTAAAGAAATTGATCAAATCTAAAGTACACTATGTACAGTCAAGTTCTAAAATATAGATGCAATTTATTGGACAGGATTATATGAGCACATACTTTTTTGTACGCGTTTAAGGTCGTGTACAGATATTTCGTGCAATTATTCGCATTAATATTTAAGAATTTGGTTAATCAAGAATCAAAAATTAAGATTTTACACTTATTACATACAATTAGTACTCTAAAATGTTTTTTATATTATTTAATTATTATTTTGATTAAACATTTCAGGGAATTCGTGGCTTATGGCATTCTCTCTCCGTGAAAACTGGAACAAGTTAACAAATAAAGTGGGTACAGCAGGGCAAACATTTATGTGCTTTCACGGAATGAGGTAAAAATTAAATTACCTAGGTATTGAGGTAAAGATCTTAAAACATATATTAATCTGAATTCTGCATCAATTTTTTTCAGGGCTATTTTGACAGTATTAGTACATTTTGCACACACGATAATGGGTCTTATTATAGGGTTTGTCCCAAACCCAAGATTTGTAGAAATGGTAAGTCTTCATTGTGTTCGTGTCTTACATTAAGTATAAGTAAGTAGTTACAATAAAATATTTACAAACTAAGTAAGAGGATACGTAAATGAATTTATACACCGACTAAAATATAACGCAAATTATCCGCAATTTAATTTAGATATTTATAGGGTATATTTTCTACTTCTAGATCGGTGGTCGACCTGAGTTTGCAATATTCTTTAACGGCACTGTTGTAATTCAAACCTTTATCGTAATTACCAGCTTTTTAAGAACGGTTAAAACATTCTGGCAGGCTGATCATGGAAAATTAACCCACAGTGGTATTTTGGGAGCTATTAGCGAAAGATATATAAGGTAAATTGTTTTTTATTTTATTTTTGTGTGTATCTAGTAAAAAACATTATTACAATAATAACCCAAAGAATGTTAAGGACCCACAGGAAGGAAATTACAAATATGTTTTGTGTGTACTCAATTTAGTGTGTAGCATTAAAAAAAACGTGTTTTACAGTTTATTCTTATGAATCAAATAAAATTGGTATTTTATTTGAAATATTAATTCCTTATTTTTCTTCCTTCATTACTCCCATTACTTGGGGTCAGCCCACTCAGCCCTCCTCGTTTGTAGGTGATCGGGCCTTCTATCACGACTTGTCTGGGTGCTACGCTATACCCATTCAATTTTATATTGGTAACGATTGTCAACAACGTGGCAGACGGTTTTCCTCTGCCCCTTTTTGTTTGGTATACCCAGTACTTTTTTCACATTCCTCATCTCGCCTTATCTGTGTGCCCAAACCGTGACCATTTCATATTAACAAAAACATATTATTGTGCTTAAGCTATTTAAAAATATTTAAGTAATTGTTATTTTCCAGAATAAGCCCTTCTTTTATAACCGCGGTTGGCTTGTCAGCGACGCTCGTACCCTACTTAAGCGACGGACCACTGTGGAAGAAACATATTGAAGGGGAAGCCGAAATTTGTCGAAGCACTTTTTGGCGCCAATTGTTCCTTGTACAGAACCTCTATCCCCCCAGCTGCCATCCCCAGGCATGGTAAATAGATTATATTGTTTTCATAGGTTCTGAAACTTCTGAATATATTTTTAGTGAGCTATTTCATCAATTATTTTTCTCAACAGGTATTTGGCAGTGGACTTTCAGGTTTATCTTATGACAACTATAATTACCGCGTATATTGTCCGAAGAAAAGATGAGATCCCAAAACTGTTAATACGATTATTGATGGCATCGTTGGCTTTGTTATTTGCTATCGTTTACTTCCTGGAACTGAAGCCAAGTTTGCAAATAATGAAACCAGAGTAAGTGCGTAAATATAAAGTGTAAATATTTGAACAAATAATAAGATATCGCACCATATTTTTACCGTTTAACACTAGCTTTACCCATGTGTATTTATTTGCAATATGCACATATTTCATTACGAAGTACTTACCAAGAAATAAAGTTGCATATATTTTTGGAGAAGCATAAGGCACACACACAGAATCAAATCCTAATCTTAGCAAATCTTATAGGTACTGTGGGGTTTCGGTAATGTAATCCTACTTGCAAAAATAAATGTCACGGTCAAAATAAATGTCGTTACCGGGATATAAACCCAGGACCTCCAACTTCGTATGCTGGGTCAATCCCCTACTAGACTACGGAGGCTGTGACCAGACATAGAACTCATTAGTGTAATCATGAATTAAGATGTATCATGAATTATGATGTTTTTTATGTTACACTTAACTGTGACCCAATAATTATTTTAAAAAAAATTGTGATAATGAAAGCAGCAATGTACTGTAAATATGGTATTGAAAGTAACTGTCAACGAGCGATTAACGGCGTAACGCGAGTGTGTTTGCATTACATTGCGGGCTGAATAATTTTGTATGGATAAAATTTTAATTACAATTCTAAGTATATTTATCTAATTGCATGTCTTATGTCCTATACTAATCACCGTTAAGAGATTCGCCCGTATTAGATTTACACAATGTATAGTGAATGCAGTCTTGTGGTCAGTGTTCGTATAAATACACTTTTGTACACTGTACTTTTTATGTACAATGTACGAACGACAATAACATTGTGACAAAAAATATTCCATCCTTCTAGCAGTAGCGTGAGGGGCTATTTATAAATTACGTCATTTCAAAATAGGGGGGGGGGGTCTGGACATCGGATGATGGTAGCATAACATAGGAGGAAATGGGGCCATTTTAAGCATAATCTTTGGATGATTTTAGGGGGGGGGGGGGGGGGTCAAAAATCGTCAAAAATCGATGACGTAATTTATGGACAGCCCCTTAGCATTAGCACAAGTGATAAATTTATTGATAAGAAACTATTATCATTCTTGTGCTTGGTGTCTTCATGGCTTGGAGTTTTTATCCTCTTTTAAGGTAGCCAAACTTATCAGCATGATGTTAATGTTCGATGTACTGTCTGTCCTTTACTATATTTAGTTTTTTTTGAGATTAGAAATTCAGTAAACATAGAAACAGAAGTTGCCAACCTGTTCTAACCTGTATTGTTTGAATGTTCAATTTTAACACAATGCAAGCACACCAACAAACGATTAGTTAACATGATCAAGAATTCACATTTGTAAATAAATAACGACAATTTGCAGATTATAATCCATAACAGCAATAAAAACACAATTTCGTTTTGATTATCACGTTAGAGACACATGACAATTGAAAAACTGACAGTGACAGTGACACACGCATACGTTATAAATCGAAAATTATATGTTTCGAACCTCTTTTTCTCCAGGTTTTTTATTGTGCAACATTCACTAAAACATTAACAATGATAAGAATAAATTATTAAATTATTTCGTAATAATGACTACTATTACAATACTGTCTGTAAAATAATTAATATTAATCAATTTAACATTTACAAATACCTAGATACCTACGCATGGCTTTATTATAAATACAAATATATTTTAATATTTTTTATTGGCCGCATTGGCACTTTGACACTTGAGACATGTATCATGCCGTATCGTGCCTGATAAAGAACCCTGTACATGCGCCTTTCAACTTTTTTCTAATCTAAAAAAAAACGAACTATATGTATATGTGTGTGAGAAAAAAAAATGTACACCGAAGGTGCTTTTAAACTATCTATTTTTCTCTTTGATAGGAACCTTCTAAATACCTTCAAGTTTGAAAAATCCTTTCATCTGCTGTACCAGTCGCTGTGGGGTAACTTACCTTCAGCCATTATTGGTATACTGACTGCATGCCTTTATATGCATGTAAAATCTTCAAAGTATGATCTGAAGAAAAACAAGGTAGGCTTATGGTTGAGGTACTTAGCAATGTTGAAACATAAATTTTCACAAGTATTATAGTTTTGGCAGTTAAACTTTAATTAAATTTTTCGCACATTTTTAAATATATCTGAACTATAATATCTCTATAATTTTTGAGCATAATTTATTAACTATTAATCAAAAAATATTAATTGCAAATTACGGTTCAATGCTACTTCTTAATGTCTTTACTTCAAAAAACATATGTATTCGCTAACAGCTACTTTTTTTCAGTTATTCGTCTTCGCATATAAACTGTCAATACCAGCAGCGTTAGCATACACTTTTTTGGGTCTTTTTTTGACCTTTACTATGTCATCACATTTTACCGTGTCTCTTTACGCTACCATCGATAAACCTGCGTATGCTGTCATCATGGGGATTTTTATTTTAGGATGCATTTTTAAGATTGATGGTGAGATTAACTTTTGTCTTACTCATAGTAGGTAGATAAGAGTAGAACGTTTGTTTTATATTTTGGTACATAACATATTTTTTCATTATAAAATATTTTAAATGTTTAATATAGTATTTTATACAATCGTGACATAATAAAGAGCTTTACAATCGAGTACCGTGTTTAGGCCACGAAGCTTGCTGAGTGGCCTAAGTAAGGTACGAGATTGAAAAGCCTTACTTTTAGCCGAATTACCTGAAGACCTGAGGAAAATCTGTGACATTAGTAAATTTAAAAAAGCACTCAAGGAACACTTGACCAAAAAGGCTTATTACTCCAATGACGAATTTCTTGCCGACAATCCACTTTATTAATTTTAATACCTAATATCAAATTTGACATACCTAGTGTAAAAATTTCGCTCTATGACAATTGTTTTTTTATTATATTTCAATCCTTATGACTCATAAATAATAATAGTAATAATGTTTAAAACCTATGACATATTAATTCCTTGTTTTTGTTATTTTATTAATACCTAGTCAATTTGTGAACTATTCTATGAACTAGTGACTCCTTTATGTATGAAATTTTTAAATGTTGCATGTGTGCATAATTTCAAAATTAACTTCGTATGCCCTTTAGGCACGACATAGTGATACGAACCCTGTTTTTTTCACCTACTGCAATGTAATGTTGTATAACCTGTGTTCGTACCTAGTAAATTTGTGAACTATTCTATGAACTAGTGACTCTTTTATGTATGAAATTTTTAAATGTTGCATGTGTGCATAATTTCAAAATTAACTTCGTATGCCCTTTAGGCACGACATAGTGATACGAACCCTGTTTTTTCCACCTACTGCAATGTAATGTTGTATAACCTGTGTTCGACGAATAAATCATTTGTATTTGTATTTGTATTTGTAAGCTCAATTATGTCACTATTGTATACAATACTTTTTCTACGAGCACTCAAACTAGGCAAGTCGGTTAGAATAGAGTTCAATAAATGCGTAACAATCTGCTGCCTCTATATTGTGTCGGGCGGCGCTCGACACCTGAGAGAACTATAATATTGTAAAGTAGTAATTATTTAAGATGTCGGAATATTACTAGGGATTTCTACCTACAATTTCGACACCTTAAATAAAACGTACTATATGAAAATCCATTTTAGTTTTGTCGACAAAACTAAAATAGGTGTCAAGCGCCTCCCGGCCACGCAGCGAATATGCGACCATCGAAATGTATGCGCTAGTAGTTCTCTGTACAAAGTCTCAATTCAAGCATTATAGTCGGCGAGTAGAAAAAGTATTTAATCATTTTTCATTATAGTATAATAATTAATACATATTCTTCATATTTAGGCAAACACCTAAATTAACATAATACACATCTTTTTAGTGAAAATAATTACTCAAAATGCATTATTCTCTTAACGCCAGATACGAATATATACCCCATTTCATTACCTAAATTGAACAATCATACATACAATCACCTGCTACTCCAAGACAAGCTAATATTTCGAGTATATCACGACTAACTGGTTTTACATTGTCATATTGAGACATCGCATGTCTCGGGTTTGTGTCTAATGGTTAATGGTATACGTTACCGCAAATTTAGTATTCTAGACACGTGCATAGTCCTCACGCGGATTACATCCCAATAAGGCTCTGGCCGAGGTTCAAAAAAAGTTCAAGTACGAGGTGATGATTCAATCTCACATGTCATAATAACTGCGTCCATGATTTATAATTTATAAATTTATAGTTACTTTTGAAAGAAAGATAAGAAACACATGTTAATAAATTTAATTGGAACGTAAATAACGGAACGTCTAATGTAAAGTCGACTACGAAGAAATGTTTTAACTTTTTCACATTATTCCGTCGTAATAAGGTTCAAAAGTGGATACATATTTTTGTAGTCGACTATGTGTTTATATTTTGATGTGATATGATAACGCATTTATAAATTAACTTTCATACTTTTTTGCTTTAGCCAATTTTACCACGGTTTTTGATTTTGACTGACAGGGAAAGATCCATCAGACCGTCATGTTAAGCTTTTACAATAAATGCACGTGTGCCCTCGGGCTAAAAACCTACTTGTATACGATACGATATAATGCCAAATTCAATATATTCTGTGGATGCCAACATCAGTGCAACTGGAGTTTACTTAGTTAAATTTAGTACAAATAAAAAAAACTAACAAAAAGTCACATTATTTAACACAATTTTTTTCTCTTAATTTAGTTTTATTCGATAGTTAAACATAATAGAAAATTTACGTAACTATCTCAAAAGTATATATTTTCATTTCAATATATTAGATGTATGTTTAAGAAAATAGTTAATATTTATGGAATAAATTCTTGTATATATTAATTACAAGGTATTGACCTTGTAATTAATTTTTTATTCGAAAATGTTTTAATAAATTGCTGTGTATTTAAATGCTAAAGTTATTAATACAGAAGCCGAGAAAAATAATCAAATAACTTTTTCTTTCAGACATATGCCGCAGCGTTATAGAATGGCAAGGATGGGTAGTATTAAGCCGACTATCTCTCTCTGCATTGCTAATGCATATTATAGTTAACAAAGTGCTAGTTGCAAATCGATTGTATCCTCTTAATGCATCTTTACCAAATGTAGTAAGTATTTATTTTAATATATTTAATTTATGTAGCTTTTCGGGTAACAAAATTACCCAGTATGAAACAAACAAGAAAGCATTTATTACAATTTGTTTGTTTTGCACTTTCTTTTATTTCATATGTTTCATTGTTAAATCATATATAGCTTATATGTGTTAGTTTAATTACCTACTTTTTAAATAGAATTACGTGTTTACCATGTTGAACACTTGCAGATGTAGCAGAAAATGAATTGTATTAACATTGACATAATCAAGTTTTTGAAATCTCGTACTCGTAATTGTGGCCTAAACATTGCGATCAATTATAAGACAATTTACTACGTATTTATGTTGCGATTTTATAATCTTATAAAATAGCTATCACTTTTATTGTACAATTTTTAAAATATCCCAAAAAATGTTTCACCAGACTTAATGTATTTTTTTCAGATAGCGGACGGAGTAAGCGTATCAGTCCTTACCTTCATATTTTCAGTGCCATTATGCCTGATGGTAGAATACCCATTCATACAATTGTACAAACAAGCTTCAGTACAAAGTAATTCTCCAGTCATAGCTAATGGTAACAGTAAGACAAAAGATAATTAAATGACGTACGTTAACGTCATGGGGTTAATAAATGGTCAGGGAACATTTTGTTACGAAAGTATTTAGATTATTATTAAGTTTTTTTTTATGGAGTACTGTTAATAAAGATTGTTTATATTAAGCCTCATTTCATTTAATTTCATTTACACTTTTAAAATATTGAATTATTACCCAACTCAACCCACTATGCATATTTATTTATTTATTTTATCGAAATAGGAACGGCAACAAATTACTAACTATTACAATAAAAGTTAACATAGTTAGTATAAACTAAGTTATTTTAAATTGACGACATACATACATACATATATCTATATATACAAAGTGTAACAAAAAAGCTGGCGATACTTATAAAAAAATTGGTTTAGTATTGGTCGGCCGGCTGGGACCACCTGTCCCATAGAAAAAAAAATTGTCGTTCAATATTTTTTTCTCCTACTTTTTCTTAGTTGCAATACGATACCAATTATGCCCTTAAATGTTTCACTAATATGTTTGTTACACCACTTAAACCCTGTATATATATTGTATACCTAATGATTTCAATTACTTCTCTTAACCCATAGGTATGTAAAATTGTTAATGTGCCTGTACCAGATAATAGAAACTAAGAAACCGTAAGAAATATTAGCATATTTGTTATCAACTCTAACGGACCTCACCTAGTGGCCGAAATAGTCCTTTTTCTGTTCATCTTCAATCGGCTATAAACACGAAAACAATTGCTGCTATATGTGTGCTTCTAGTCTATGGAAAATTAGACCTTATTATATTACGATACAGTTCAAAGTAAGTTAATAGACTTAGTACGTAGGATAAAGTTATCACAGAAATGCTAATTGTAAACGCTGACTTCTTTTATCGCGCCCATTTCTTGTCCTGATAAGATATGAGCAGTCATATGGCTCACTCTGTGTCTTAAGAGTGTTTTACGTGCAATTAATAATAGGAAATTCATTGTTTTAATTGAAACAGTGTTTCTAGTGCTTCAAAGTAATGGTGCAGTGCATCGGTGTGAGTTTGTGGTGTGTTTTAAAATTTGACATGCAATATGACTGATATGGCTGGAGTTTTGCACGCCGCAAGATTCACGGAGATGGCTGGAAATGGGGAAGCACCCCGTAGCCGCTCCTCATCTTGGTCGTCGTGGCGACGGCCTAGCCGGCTGCCTAGACCCGAACCACGGTTGTCCTTGCAATATCAGGTACATGATCATATAATAGATATGAGAGATAAGAGATAGAATACCTCAAGGCGGCTTTCACACTGCTGCGGTTTCTGCATGCCGCATGCAGCGCCGGTGAGCGAGCGAGATAGCGCTCTGCATTTGTATAGCACTGTCATGCTTGCGCACCGTCGCCGTATGTGGTTGCGGCGCCAGTGTGATGATAATCGTCTATAGTATTGTTGAAACAAAAGGACAAAATAAAATAAATATATAAACTTTTAATTCAAAAAGACAACCTTCTTCATTCAAAAACAAAACCATACATTGTGCCACTCTCAGCCGATATAATTACATAAAAGTTGCTTACAGCTGCAGACGTATAAGTATTAATCGTCATTAATACCCAGATCACAATTAGATGCCTACCTTAAAGAATCGTAGTCGATTGCCGTGATTGACAACTCAATGATAACGAACAGATATAAATTTTGTATATGACATCTATATACGATTATAATTTATATAGTAGTGTGTCTACTGAAAAATAAACAAATAAAATTATTTATTAAAATAATTTGATTTGTTTTTCAGTTGTAAATGTAAATTTAAACAATTTTTAACTATACAATTAATTAAATAACGAAACATAAGAAGTAACTCTACTCGGGGGACAAACGAGCTGGCAGCTTCCTCGCTCAACGCATAAGTATTGCAGTTCAGCGAGGAAATGCTGCCAGCGTTCTCGGCACGATGCCACAGGGGCCCATTTTAGAGATAGATTTTTAGTTTCTAGTATTAAGTAAGTTAATTTTAGGTAGTATTTACATAGTTTATTTAAGTTTTTTTTCATGTACCTGTTTTACTCTACAAATAAAATCAAATTAATACTAAAATTAATTTAAAAATGCCGCAGCCGCTGCAGGGTATGCATGGTAGCAACCTAGGCTAGTATAGTGCTGGGATGATTCGCTGTACGAGGAAGCCCTGTCAGTACCATTAGCATAAGAGTAATGCGAGACTATGTCTCGCGCAAGATAGTCTATCCGTCCTTTGACTGTATGAATTAAAAAGAGACGGGTAGTCTATTTTTCGCGTGAGATACTGTCATGTCAGTATCTATCTACTGACTACTCTACTATTAAATAGACTCAGATCAGATCACCAGGGCCCCTCCGATCAAGGACCAGACCAATTATTTTCTTACCTTCGCTTTTTGACCGCCTCTATTGCTGCTATAATGGAAGTTCTACGGAAATATGGCCAGCCTACAGGATGGTTAACCAGGTGACAGGTCACAACCGACACTACCATTCGTTCCATACTCCGCGTAATTATATATTATCCGGTATCTTGCCGTTAATCTTTGAGGCATCGTCCTAATAGAACGCGAATACCTACGATGATCACCCATTCGTGTTCTATTAGGACGATGCCTGATATTTACGAGTGCATGGTTGCCCCTAAATGAGAAATAATTTAAAACATCTGCGTACAAATCTGAAATTTGTTTTTTAAAACCACGACGGTGATAAACTGGCAAACGGCCTGCTTTATGGTACTCAGTTACCATAGCCTATGGATGCTTTAAACTCCAGAGGAATCACATGCGCGTTGCCAACACTTAAATAACCTATACACTCCTTTTTTTAGACAACTTTTGCAATTCATTGTTGTATTCATTGCAGTGATGTATCAGTATTGAAATCAAAGTAATAATTGATAAATAAAGAACCACTTTGACGCAACGCATTGAAATCAAATAAGCATGTAGTGATTTATCGGAACTCTGTACAAGTGCAGAATATATATCATCTAATTACTAATTAGGACTATCTCGTGTGAAGATATGACGTCACGAAGATACAAATTTCGGTTATGCAAATGATTTTGTGACGGTGAAGTACCCGTTTTAAAATTATATCACGTCCCTCTAATAGACTGATTTATGATACCCGTTTTTAAGCGTTGCTAACGTGATTGATTTAAAACAGTTTCATTATATGTAGTATAATTTGAACCCTTTAGCAACAGTCATGAACGGAACTTTATATTGTAGCAGTTTTAGGCTCAAATCACACCTAGCGGAATGGAGGCAGTAATGTATGGAGCTTTGTCGATGGTAGCTTAAATTTGTCTATGGCCTCCATACATTACTACCTCCATTCCGCTAGGTATGTTGTGAGCCTTAAATTTCAACTCGTGATTATAAATGCTATGAACCCTAAGTATGTAAACTAATGGCTTATAAAGTCTATTATATTATTTCTGTGATAAAAAGTCCCTTGAAGGCAAGCCAAAATACCTTACAAAAAAAAGTTTGTTAAAAATGGCCATATTTTTCTCGCACCCTGGATTTTTTTTCAAAAATTTGTAAACGCCTATCTTCATTAATTTGAAATCGAAGGAAGGTCTTCTAAGACCATTTTCGCGTAGTAGCACGGGATCTGGTAGCCGTCCCCACACACCCAAAAAAAATCCACCCTTGTATTCGCACCCGAAGCGAAGTTGTTTTTGCACACTTTTATTTAACTTGACCCCATAATAATATATTTGTTTAATGAAATGAGGAAGGCCGGTAAAAAGTCATCATAGATGGCGCTGCGTACGATGGTCCTTTATTTAGTGTTTATGTGGTGTTTATTTATGTGGAAT
Organism: Pammene fasciana; assembly: GCA_911728535.1. Taxonomy (NCBI): domain Eukaryota; kingdom Metazoa; phylum Arthropoda; class Insecta; order Lepidoptera; family Tortricidae; genus Pammene; species Pammene fasciana. The sequence goes on along the minus strand of OU452291.1, from coordinate 16,117,962 downwards.
TTGACAGCTAGTTCAAATAGTTGTAGATGGCGCTGCGTACGATGGTCCTTTTTTATATGAGATTTGACATATACCATAGACAAACAAATTGACAATTGCCTTCCCCATTAGGGTCACAACACACCTAGCGGAATTCCTGGCGGAATTAGCGGAAGTAGCGAAAATTTGTCTATGGTAGCGGAAATTTGTCTATGGTAGCAGATTTTTTGTATGGAAGCCATAGACAAATTTCCGCTACTTCCGCTAATTCCGTGAGGAATTCCGCTAGGTGTGTTGTGACCCTTATTTATTTATGTGCATTCTATCTTGTAAGCTAAATTTCAACCACTTCCCGGTGTCTGATTGAGCTGAAATTTGTTATATACTTCCGTAATTTACAAAAAATGGTTTGTACTGGGTATATTTCAAGACTAATTTACGCTACCATAGACAAATTTAAGCATTTTTACTTTGAATTTACTTAATTCAGCTCAGGTGTGTTTTGTGCCTTACCCGATAAACTAAAAATGATTATAATACAGGTACTTCACTAAAACTAGATTATGTTTTATCATAATCGAAAACATTCGTTTAACGGAACGTTATGCGTAAAAAAAAATACACTGACAAAATATTCTGTTCTGTCATTCGGTTGTCAGAAAGAGTGAACAATTTTCACAATTTTTTAGTTTTTTGTTTGTATTTTTACATGATTCTGTTGAGAATTAGTGCAGTTTTGATGTTTAGAACTAACATTCGACAATTATTAACTAATTTCATATGTTATTAACGTGTGAACTGAGTTGTGAGGAGTTGCCGATCAACCGACGTGTCATAAAACAGATTGCTTCCAACCTTATGACTTACAAGGAATGTGAATTATTTCTCATTCCGTTTGAAAATTAGTTTATTTTCACATGGGTGATGGCTTGGCAGTCGGACACGCGTGTAAGTAATATACAAAGTATTCCCACGAATTATGAAAACGGTAAACATGATGACATGAATTTTGTGACCAATATTTAGTTGTAAACACGTTTTTTCCATGAATCGCTATTTCTGCTAGTAATAAATATATTTGTAGCGTTTATGAAGATATTTAAGCACAAGATTGCCGTAAATTGACAGTGTTTTAATGAAAAACAGCTGAGGGTTTTCCTATTAGGCATTTTGAACTGTGTGTAGGTGTATGTAAGATAAGCCATTATAATGGGATTTGCTTTTCAACTTTGGCGATTTTGCTAAAGCTAGATTTGCTGCTCTATGCCTATGTCTAGTGACACATAAACTTAATGTATTGGAGATAAATATGTTTTTATATTTACCAACAAATGCTTGACCTTGGTAAATCCATGTTATCATACAATTTGCAAGTTTTGTGTTTATACAACTGTGGAGTTACAGACTTGTGTTGTGAATAATTGTTTTGGTATTGTTTAATGAGTATAGTCAGTTTTCTAGCATAGAGTAACTTATATAGTAGAGCTGCTGCTCTAGCATAGTCTAAGAACTTTTTGAAGCACATGTCTGAGAGCATCATCTACTCGAAATCTATCTAAAGGTATAAAAAATAAAACAAAAAACCTAGCTTTACTATGGTATGCTATTCATTCCAAGATGTCACTGTGACGCAATGTAACATTTTCTTCCTATTTTTATATTGCGTCGCAGTGACATCTAGGAACAACAGAAAATAGCTTGTACTGTATCAACAATTATAGTCCGTGACTATACAAGTGTAGCTTCTAAACGAAACAATCCAAACATTTACCCGCTTATTCATAAACATCTATCTATCTATCTATAGCAGCCTTTAAAGCACCCGTCTTTGGACATAGACCTCCTCTCCATTCTTCCATGCTACTCGATCCATTGCCATTCATAATAGTATTTTATGCATAAGAGGGTTCAAAAAAGGTGAGTGTCGTGTGTAACAATTTGAGGTGAAGCCGAAAATTGTTAATAAAGACGCCATGAGCCTTTTTTGACCTACTTATACAACGTTGCATACATTACTTTTTCTACGACTAGTGATTAAATAATACACAAGATCAAACGCAGTTTGCTTTAAGAAATAGCAAGAAGTTGAAAAGTGGTGGCAAATGACAGTTGAGAGAACGTAATCATAGACACGGTAATTTTTTTTTTCAAATGTCATCATCAACTTACTTGCTTTTTTCCTTATGTTGGCAGCAATTATTTTAGTTTTGTTATTGTTCCAAACCATATGAATTCAGTTGTTTGTTAAGTTGGCAGTTTTGATTTTCGTTGTAAATTTAGTGTTGTTTTTCTTTTTTATCTGTTGGGTTCACAGGGCACCACTGTTAGCAGTTGCTTTTCATCACATAATAACCCTAGGGTCTTTATTGCTTTTATATTCCTTGGAGGGACCATATAATTAACAGATAAAAGTACCGGAGCAGAAAAACATATTAAATAAAAAAAATTAAAAAATGCATTTATTTCAAACCAATGAGGGCAATGAGTTTCCATAGTTTCATTCAAATTTCAAACCTCATTTAACTAAAGCATCTTTGGTCTTTATCTGTCACTTTGACGGTTGCGTTTGTTACAAACAGAATAAACAAAATTTAACTAATTGAGGTTTGAAATACGTTTATGAATAAGCAGGTTATTCAGTAAGTAGGCCACAAGATCAATTTAAATGTAAGTGTTTGAAGAAAATTCTTCAACTTTCAGCTTTGCAAGTTTCGAAAACTTGATAACATAACTGTTATGTATAAATTTTGTATCCAATAAATAATAACATTAAGGCGTCCTTCACGCTGCTGCGGTTTCCGCATGCGACGCCGGTGCGCGAGCGAGATAGCTCTGCGTGTGTATATCGCTGTCACGCTTGCACACTGTCGCCGCATGCGGTTGCGGTGCCAGTGTGATAATTGCCTAATATGACTATCTATTATATATCTCTATGATAATTCATAGAGATATAATAGACGGCCATAGTCTAAGAACTTTTTAAAGCTTTAAGTCTTTAGCGCCATCTACTTGAGAGCGACCTAAAGATAGCCAAAATGAAAGTAGAAATGTCACCTGCTCTAGTACGCTAGTCATTACTAGATGGAGTAGCAGAGCAGCTCATTACATTTAGGTTATCTTTAGGTCGCTCTAACTAGATGGCGCTAAAGACCTTCAAAAAGTTCTTAGACTATCTATTATATATCTTTAAGTCTATGCTATTATACAGGGAGTAACAAAAATACTGGTGATCCGTTTAAGGGCGTAATTGGTATCGTATTACGACAAAAAGTAGGAAAAAAAATGTTTGGATGCAAAAAAAAATTTTTTTTTCTCTATGGGACAGGTGGTCCCAGCACTCCCAGCCGGCCGACCCTTCATACTAAACCAAAACTTTTCTTACTTTTTCGTAATTAGAATACGATACCAATTATGCCCTTTAAAGGATCACCAGTATTTTTGTTACACCTTGTTAATGGTATTTATTTAATTTCTAACAGCATAGGACGAATGATGATGAAATTTTCACATGTTTCAGACTGATGAAAACAGCTTCTTGCTTCGCTTGAGGATCATAGGAGCTTATTCATTGGCCAAAAAGGATATCTTTGGTGCCAGGTAAGATTTTAAATGTAATCCCACTACATTCGTATTCGCTATGTGCGCAGTGCATGGTGGGGGTAACGTGAACGACCGCAGAGCACAATGTGGCAAGAAATTGGGCTCTTGTCAATATCACATTTCAAAATATTTGACATCACCTATAGGGTGAACTGTCAAAATAGTGAACCAGCTAGTGACATTTCATATAAGCAAGGAGTATATGCAATTAATAAAAAAGAATAATCCGCTTTAACCCCCTGCTCAAAAGATGGCGCCACACTCGTGCGCACAGCGAATACAGACATACTCATAGATTTTATTTTGTACCATTAGTTTTTTTTGACTTGTTACAATTAATTATGCTATAGCAAACGATTCAACGCTAGAATGCTTGCTATTGCTTGCAATGCAACGGAGCCGCCTTGGGAGATAATTGTGGGTACCGTGATGTCGCTGCGCAGTTTTGATAACCATCAGAAATTTTGGAATTTTGAAAAATTATATTTTCATGCATAGGATTCTTTTTTAATTTCTTATGAAATATCCAATAATATTTCCGAAAATATTTCAATTTTTTGGAAAGTTACCGCAACTTTCACATTAGTACTTGTGTAGGCCACGGCCGACGGCGGCCGTGGGAAGCGTACAGTCATCGCCAAAAAAAAAATACACTTTTGCACCTCAATCCATTGTATTAGGGTTCAAAATTCTATACATATTATTGTCGTTAACTGTACAGCGTACACATCGTACAGCATGCATGCATGACGCTAGTTTAAACTCGTAAAATGAAAGCATTGAGGCCTCGGTCCCTGGTTTGCGTACGGCGTCGCGATTTCTATGTTTTCTCTTTCCACGAAAACATCTGCCCTTGTTCCTTATGTTGTAAAATTTCCACAAATTTTAAATAGAGGTCCGATACAAATGATCTGTGGAGGACTCTGGAAAACCTCAGGATTCCAACCTGCAGGCTTATGATGGCAGTAGTTGTCCGCCGATAACTTGATAAAAAGCTGACAACTACTGCCATCATAAGCCTGCTGGCTCCTTTGGACTATCAGTCCAACATGCTCCCAATTATGTTTTTCTTTTACTCTGACAAATGAGTTAATGAATGATCCTAAAAACTAATCATCAGATTAAAACGCAAAAGTTTTGCTTTGAACAAAAGTTTGACTGGTAAAAGTTGGGTTATGTGTGCTCTGAAGAATTGTTGACAAGCAACGGCCGCGTTGTACCACCGCACCGCTCGCCGTCAGCAGGGCGTTTATCCTCACACGCTGGAACTTAAATGGTCGCACACCGTGCGGTCTAAGAGTAATTTCCTTCCGCGACCAATCAGGCGAGGCGACATGACCCCCCCCAATAATCGTACACGTCAAATTCATTACTGACCCCCTCAAAAATTCATTTTTGTGCTTGAGTGACTCTCCCCCATTTGAGAGCGCTGGTAGCCTTGCGGTAAGACGTCCGACTTTCAATCCGGAGGTCTCGGGTTCAAACCCCGGCTCGTACCACTGAGTTTTCGGAACTTATGTACGGAATATCATTTGATATTTACCAGTCGCTTTTCGGTGAAGGAAAACATCGTAAGGAAACCGGATCTAATCCCAAAAAGGCCTAGTTTCCCCTCTGGGTTGGAAGGTCAGATGGCAGTTGCTTTCGTAAAAACTAGTGTCTACGCCAATTCATGGGATGAGGTTGTCAAGCGGACCCCAAACCGGGATAAACGCCAGGATGAAGAAGAAGTGACTCTCCCCCATTTCAGGCTGCGACCGCGCCTGCGACCAATAGGGCTAATGGCTCCTCTAAATGATGGGCCATCATAGGGACGCAGCTATGCGTCAGAGGGAGCTAACGATATTGCGATCTCGTTCCGTCGTATAGCTGCTTCCCTATGATGGCCCATCATGTAGAGCAGCCATAAGCCGCATCCGGGTGTGACGTTGAACCCCGCCTACCAAACCGGAGATCATCAGGAGTTTATCTCTGACGGCAATGATATCGCGTGACTCACATACATTGCTCATACATAACATTATATTGCTCAGTGAAGCGTTCACGGGGCTACCCCGAGATCCTATATAGTGCTTCGGTGAAATTGTCAGTCGTAAATAAATATTACAAATACGTTTTTAGTAGCTGTTATTTATTATTGATTATTTAGTAGCTATTTTGATCACCTCACTTGCATCTGAGTGTACTTAGCGGTTTTTAAGTAAAAAAAATCTCTTATAAACTTATAACATAAGGAAAAAAAATATGTCTCCAGTACCCAGGGCTAGGATCGGACCAGCGTCTCCAGCATTCGCGGCAGAGGCCCCAAGGGGGCTTTCAAGTATTACGTAAAATCTTCAAAAATTGCGTTGCAGACCAACATTACGTTATGCTGGCCATACACGATCCTTCCTATCGTCCAATCGGCATGACGCTACCGATTGGATCAGTAAGAATTGAAAGTTCTATCTGTCATGCCAATCCACTCCCACACACGGTCAATTCTAACTGATCCATCGTCATGCCGATTGGACGATAGGAAGGATCGTGTATGGCCAGCATTACGTAATACCTACATGAACACCCCCCAACTTAGTGGTTACTCTAGCGGCACCGGTCGAATTTTCCCGTATATATACAATCTTTGTGAATGCTGAAGAGTATTTTGCCTAGCATTGAGTTTATCTATGCTTTTTTCCTAGAGCTTGTTGTCCGCTCAGTAGGCCAAACCCAAGAATTTTCGCATATATAAACCTGCCACATTTTTATTATTATATTTCTTCGCTTCTAAAACTAATTCCTACAATAAAATTAAACATCTACATTGATAACAGAATTCTAAGCACCATTTACTTACATGCAACCTTGAGCGTGTTTTTCCTCCTTATTATAACTACATAGTAAAGAATGAAACAATTCGGCCATACCTACTTATCATTGTTGGTGGTGACAACCGTGAACTGCTGATAGTGTGCTGTTTTATATTATATTATACTAGTAGTCCGCCTCGAACTGAGAACTCGCGATTTACTTGTAAAAGAGTTGACCAATATAATGAGACCCGTATGAATATCGCTTTTGCGCCTTTCTAGCTCCATAACTTCTTGATCAGTCCCGCTCATATAAGAAGTCTGAAATTATGTTTATCTCTGCTACGACCCCAACAAATTTAATAAACCTTAAAAATACATGGAATTGCACGGACGTCCTGTAGCCAGCTGACAGTTCTGTTGTATCCTAAGTTGTAAGAACTTCGCTGCGCTCGCTCGATCTATAAACCAAGGATATTAAAACCAATGATGTTTGCTCCTCTAGCCAGTTAAAGACGTCAGTGTATGGGACACTAAAGGAAGTCATGTGTAGGTCTGAACAAGTAAATCACGTGAGATATTAAAGTTTGTGCGGAAGTGTTGTATAAATAATCGATTTATTCCCATACAAATCACGATATTTATCCGCGCTTTTTCTATATTTTTTTGTGTGACAATGGCGCAGTAACGCTATGATGTTTTTTTTATCCCATAAGTATTATAAACATTATAACGAGTTGTCCGCCTTGAACCTATACCTCGGGATTTACTTGCAAATGAATTGAACGATATAACAATACCCTTATGAAGATTGTTTTTCGCCTTCTAGCCCCATAATCCCTTGATCGATCCTGCTCATATTCGCAAATTATATCGTATGTCTGCTTTAGTACAGTTATCGTGGAACAAACGCTCAAAATCAAAAACCCATCGAAATGCCGAGACGTCCCAGTAGCCAGATGACAGTTGTATCCTAAGTTTGTAAGAACTTCGCTTCGCTTACGCTCTGCTCGTTCGATTAAACTTGCTATAATAATATCGTACTGTCTTATGTATGAATGCATTTCCGACTCCGAGCAATAAAATCTCGGGTGCTGCACGGGGGTCCAATCAAGTTAAATTTGGCCATGCGTCATATGTCATATACCAATCAGACTGTGAATACACACAGACGTTAGTGTAGTCTTTAAGGTCACTTTAACATTGGCAGGTACTTTGATTTACGGCCTCCATAGCCCAGTTGGTAGTGACCCTGCCTACGAGGCTGGAGGTCCCGGGTTCGAGTCCTGGTAGGGGCATTTATTTGTGTGCTAATCTCAAATATTTGTTCCTGAGTTATGGATGTTTTCTATGTATATAAGTATGTATTTATCTATCTAAGTATGTATATCGTCGCCTAGCACCCATAGTACAAGCTTTGCTTAGTTTGGGGTTAGGTTGATTTGTGTAAGATTGTCCCCAAATATTTATTTATTTATTTATTATTTATTTAAACACTCCTTAAACATTATATGGCGACTCGAAAATAGAAAAGCGTTGTCCATTTATATTATTTATGTCCTTCGTTGCAGCTCTAGTTATCAATCAAATATATCGTAGCGGCCAAGGTACTCAAAAATATCTGAGCATGCACTTTATCGCCTTGACCACCCTTAACACAAAACAATACTTGAAGTCTACTAATAGTAATCACTTATATTTTACTATATGTATAGTCAGCAGCAGAAGTAGCTAAGCGGGTGAGGTGCTTAAAATAAGCTTGACACAACTTTATTGATAAGAGAACAAGAGGGCGTGAAGATCATTTTGAACACCTCACGCGCTTAGATATTTTTGCTGCTGTATGTACTATCAGCTGCAGAATTGCCTACCCAGTTTATGAATGAATTCATTCATAAACTGGGTAGGCAATTCTGCAGCTCGTTGTACAGTCGCCATCAGATATATCGGAGCGGCCAAGGTGGTCACAAATATCTGAACAACGCCTCTATTTTCAAGGCGGTAAAGTGCACATGTGTGTACTAAGATTAGATTAGTAGTTATAAGTAAAATTTGCATGCTTATTTAAGTAAAATGTACGCACTTAACACGTACCTTCCAACTGTATTTATTACTGCATTTGCAAATAAATATTTGATTGATTGATTGATTGCTCCGATATATTTGATGGCGACTGTACATTAGTAAAATCGTTAGTTTTATTAAAACAATATGTTTGTTCGCAGCGACCCGTATGTGCGCGTGGAGTTGCAGAAGGTGGAGGGTGACGTCACCATTGAGACGTTTCTTACTAAGACCAAGAAAAAGGTACGTCTCAAACGCCTAATTTTCATTAGGCGGGTCCTCATCTCGCGCACCGCCTCGCGAGGAAATTGCCGCTCGAGGCAGCTTGGCCAGTGTGAACGTGCTTCGGCCTAGACAAACGCACGCGCGGCCGCAATACCTCGGGCGAGGCACGTTCACACTAGCCGAGCTGCCGCGTGCGGCAATTTCCTCGCGAGGTGTGCACCCGCCTATTCCATTTTTTTACAATAATGCTGTATTCTAATATTTAGATACCTTAGGGTAGATACGACTAGCACTATACATATAGTAGTAATAGTAACATATCAGGAAGATAAAAAAATGTTCATACATTTTCATTAATTATTGTTATCAAGATGTAATGCAATAGTAGAAACAAATGGTTACAATTTTGTAACTTCTGCATGATATCTTGGTTAAGGTCGGTTTTTCCCAAAATCGAACGATACAAATTAATTCAACTCTGTTCCAATCATAATGCCTTATGTCACTTATGTGTATATAGGGTAAATTGCCTATTGCTGGTCACCCTCCAGTTACCGGCTTCATCGTAAAATTGACACATAAAGCAAGGATTTAGATAAAATCTATAAATTCTAACTACATTAAATTGACAAGACATATGAAATATACATACAAATACTAAAGTAAATGGCGACGGAAGTTGTGGCCAGTAATTAAATAAACAGGGCGAGTTACTGGGCGATTTTACTCTACCTAGTTATTCGCTATGTGCGAAGTGCATGGTGGGGGTAACGAGAACGATCGCAGTGCACAATGTGACAAGAAATGAAACTGCAAAAGCACCTGTCAGCTGTCATAATAGTGAATCAGCCAGTGACATTTCATATAAGATACAACCTGTTTATAAAAAAGAAAAAAAAAGAGAATGAACACCTGCCCAAGAGATGGCGCCACAATCATGCACACACAGCGAATAGGTATTATACTGTGGACCTTAACTTCTAACCTTTAAATTCCAGACACTAAACCCAGTATGGAACCAGGAGTTTGTATTCCGCGTCAACCCTCAAGAGCACAAGCTCCTCATCCAGGTCTTCGACGAGAACCGCCTCACGCGAGACGACTTCCTCGGCATGGTGGAGGTGCCTCTAGCCGCGGCGCCCACGGAGAGCGCGGCGTCTCCGCGCCCGCCGCCGGTCAAGTACGCCTTGCGTCCGCGCAGGTCTGTGTAAGTATATGTGGCATGATGCTTTTTTATTTTGTAGCGATTTATTTTGGCTAGTATTTAACAACAACAAACTAATACATACAACAGACTGCACATCCATAGGCGTGGCCACACCTGGCGCACCGCCTCGCGAGGAAATGGCCGCGCGCGGCAGCTCGGCAGTTCAGCTAGTGTGAGCGTGCCTCGGCCGAGCCATTGCGGCCGCGCGTGCGTTTGCCTCGGCCGAGGCACGTCCACACTAGCCGAACTGCCTCGCGCGGCAATTTCCTCGCGAGGCTGTGCGCCAGGTGTAAACACGCCTAATAAATGCGAAATAGATCTAAGTTGAGTTTTGTACAATCACGCCTGAAAATATGTAACGTAAAGTTTTGGATCCACGTTTTTATCACATTAAATGTATCCATATTATCAGACGTGACCGTATATTTCTATTTTTTGATATGCAATCAATATCTTTCTGCTAAGGGACTTAAAATTTCTGACGATAATCAAAGGCGAGCTTACAGGCTACTATTATAATCAGAGCTCGGATTTTTCACGGCAAAACAAAACACTAGCGTAATTTAGCCAGTGCTTGAAATATTATTTTATCGATATCGATAATTCAGAACTAGAAGAAATAAAAGTCACCAAATAAAATTAATATGTAATAAAACTAATAAAAACATTTGTATAAAGTTACTATATATTAGAAACAGACGCAATTTCTTCTTCAAAATCTACGTCAGTACACACAGCAGCACAAGACATTTTATTTGGGTAATAGTGATAGGAGTAGATGATCATTATCTTTTCAACATTCTCTGGGAGTAAACAGTTGCGTTTATCACTATAAATCCATTTATGTACACTAAATGTACGTTCAACTTCAGTTGACGTCAAGGGAGCAAATTTATAGAATTCATTATCAGTTCGGGTAATATTTTAGGTGTACCATCGAATAAAAAAAGAAAAAATGTACTGAGGCAATACCTGTCATATACTCTAGTAAGACTCGATAGGTGTCGATAAAATAATATTTCAAGCACTGGCTAAATTACGCTAGTGTTTTGTTTTGCCGTGGAAAATCCGAGCTCTGATTATAATCGACGATAATGACATTAATGACGGATAAAAAAAAAAAAATAATGACAGATGATGAGATGAAAGAGAAGTGCTGGTACTCTGGTATTACGTCCGACTTTTAATCCGGAGCTCACGGATTCAACATCCGGCTCGCATCAGAGAGTTTTTCAAAACTTTTTTACGAAATAAAATTTTATATTAAATGGAAAATAAAAAATCACGAGTAAGCCAGAGCTAATTATTATAAGGCCAAGGCTTTTGATAGCCAATCACGAACCTAACTCGTTAATATGGCAGTAATTAACTCTTTTCAACTCTATTGATAACGTGTCGAAGTTAAAATTTAAACAAATATTTTTTTTATTTTCCCTCTGGAAGAACATACACTTTGATGAAGATTTCCTACTCAAAATACACTCTGAATACCCTTCTCTAAATACATGTTGAATACTTCCTTCCTCACCATGGTCCACGTCGGAAAAGCTTTGTTACAGTTAAACTCCGAATAGTTTTCGATGCATCTTACAACACAACACAACGAAACGTCTTTAACAAAATCACGAGCCTTAAGTATGTTGAGTTCTATTTCAAAGACCTAAGGTACTGTTTACCTTGTACCTAATTAGTGTGAGTTGTGTAGGTATATGTGTGGTTTTGCTTTTTGAGTTGCGTTTTGATGTTATATTTGACTAGATAAATAGGTCTCCGCTTGATCCAGTAACCAAACAGCTCATGATTTGGCAAATATTACAATGTTCTTAAAAAAATGTATTCTCGATTTTTCTTATTTGATGTGTAGTTAGTACCTAATGTTTGTTTTCCGGAACGTCTATAAATTATTAAATGTTTATGCATCTACGTCTAGAATCAGCATAATCATTGATATGTAAAGTGTCTTACAAATATTTGAAAGTAGAAATTCACTAAATCGATGTCTAGTTAGATGTATGTATGTGGTCGTTGTCAATATATTGGATTGGTTGTTGCTTATTGATGTTCCCGGCTTAATAAATAAATAAAAATAAAGTGTCTTATCACTTGTCAAAATTTTAATACCACCATAAGCTATAAAAAATAAATACCATACAATAAATAATTTAAAACAAAAAAAGAACCGACTTCACTTAGGATCCGCTATTCCAAGAGGAAGTGGCCGAGTTGCTGTAAAAAATAGTGAAATCACTATAGGTGTGCCTATAATAGTTGAAGAGTTCCCTCGATTTCTCCAGGATCCCATCATCAGACCCTGACGTGGTGACAATGGGACCATCTAGGGGTTATACCTGTTCGATTAAAAAAATATATTTGAAAATCGGTTTACGATTCACGGAGATATGGAGTAACATACATACAAAAAAAAACATAATAATGATAAAAAAAAGAAACAGTCGAATTGAGAACCTCCTCCTTTTTTGAAGTCGGTTAAAAATAAAAACCAGAAATATCTAAAATTACAAATACATGGTTTAGTGCCTTAACCATGTCCAAGTCATGGAACTGTATCAGTGGCGGCGGGTCAAAAATGTTCTTAGGCAAACTGAAGCTTAATTTGACTTAAAATTTCTTCATGATCACCTGAAAATTAGACAAGCCGACGGTAATCGTGTTTTATGGACGCGCCTCGACTGAACTGTATTAACTGACCTATTAATCTATGAAATACATCACCAGATACTTCGAGCAACAACGTAAACGAGGTACAGACTCAAATAAGATTTACTGAAAATATGGGTCGTGAGAATTGGTAACCGGCCAGTCTTATACCGTAGTAAGACCCAGAGAAACTGCTGCACGAGTTGTTCTTGAGGTACTATTGTAAGTAAGTAAGTAAGTAAGTAAGTAAAATCATTTATTTGTGACGCTCACTTCACTACAAATACATTGAGAGACAATATAATACTAAAAACATAAAATATGAACGTGCATCACAAAATGGACCCAACTCAGCATAATGCCAACTTAAAAAAACCGGCGCTGGTCTTCCGTAGGGCCCATTTGGTGGTGCCACGACAGATAACACACAGTATTATTACTCTAAACTACACAAGACATTATTTGAACAAAACGAGACAATATAAACAAAAATATACATATTTACCGCTATCTTGAACGCTACCATTCTACGTCAATGTCAGCGCTCGCTTCACTTGCCGCAGTGACAGTGCCAGTTAAGGAAACTAAAAAACTAAATAAAAGTGCTAACAGCAAGCAAGCAATATCTAGCTGCCCCAGCCTTTATGCTATATTATAAACAAGCAGTACCAACATGGAACCGCGAACAATTAAACAAACAAGTTGGAGCAGGATCGTTAATGCCATGCTTATATTAGGTACTAAAAGCGGCTTGGCTATTCGGGTCTGCAACTTCAACAAAAATGATCTTATCCAAAAGCAAACTTGGCAAACGAATTATTGTGGGCCATTTTTTAGGCTGATTGTTGTATCCTTAAGATTATTTGATCGATGACCAGATATTAAGATTTAAGAGGTTTGATATTTTTCGTCCGAGCGAAGCGAAGCTCTTACACCACCTTGTCCCCAATTTAACCTAACATTTTTGTCCACAGTGCCCGCTCCCGTGTCCGCGGGCATATAGAAGTGTACGTGGCGCTGGTGGGGCCGGGCGCGGGCGCGGGGAGGGAGGGGGAGGGGGAGAGGGAGGGGGAGCGGGAGGGGGAGCACGAGCCGCGCCCCGACGACTGGGAGATGGTGGAGCCCGCCAGCCCGCAGGTCGGCAACGTGCAGCCGGTCAGTTGGATGTTCAACGTTAATGTTATTGATTTAAGAGTTTAGTCGACTATATTTGTTGGGGAGTTCCACCCATAGACCAGTAATGCTTAGTCCGTCGGTAGCATTTTGAACTTTATGTAGTCGATATAAGAGTTCAGTTGACTGTATGTGTTGGGAGCTCCGCCCGCAAATCAGTAAAGTGCAGTCGGTAGGATTTTTAACCTTATTCACATTGATATAAGTCCTCAGTTGACTGAATTTGTTGGGGAGCTTAGCCCGCTAAGTAAAGTGCAGTCTGTCAGTAGTTTTAATTTTAAACCTTGCGTAGTCGGTATAAGAGTTCAGTCGACTGTATGATTGGTTCGGGAACTCAACTTGCAAATAAGTGACGTACAGTCCCTCACTGGCATTATAGACCTTAATGTCATTGGTATAAATGCTCAGTTGACTGTATTGTATTTATTGGGTGGGAGTCTCAGCCCGCAGCTCAATAAAGTGCAGCCGTTCAGTAGCATATTGAACCTTAATATCGTTACTATAAGAGTTGAGTCGTCTGTATGATAAGTTGGGGAGCTCAGCCCGCAAATCAGTAAAGTACAGTCGGTCGGTAGTATTTTAAACCTTGTGCAGTCGGCATAAGAGTTAAGGTGACTGTAGCGTTGATATAAATGTGACTGTGTGCTATCGCTAGTATAAATTTCACGGTTAAATACAGACAAACTGTTTACAAGTCCTGTCCCAGATAATAACCATTTTTTTAAACATGCATGTTAATAATAACTCATTAATACATACAAGTAGAATAGTAGTTTACTTTTTAGTATTTCGTAACATTTTGTCACTTTATTTCGAAGAGCAAATCTATTGGATTAGCACACCTGTATAACATTTGTATGGAGAGGTATGCTAATAGTTTTGGTGATTGTATCCAAGTTAAACACTTAAATACTTAGCTACCATAATTGTCTATTATACAAGGTGTTTTTCCAACCCAAAAGCACATTAAATCAGGTTTTAAGTAGGCCATACTGAACAATTTTTTCTGTGGGACCAAGCTCGAGATCACAAAAAAAAATCCCCATAGAAAACGTCGACATCAGTACGGTTAGCACAAGAGTGAAGCGACAGTATCTCGCGATCGAGATAGACAACTGTCTCTTTCTGATGAATACAGTGAGACAGTGTCAGATGTATATCTCAACCGCGAAATACTGTCGCTTCTCTCTTTTGATAACCGTGCTGGTAAATATCTGAAATAATTTGGAGTTCGTCCTAGTACAGTCACCGGCAATAATATCTTCCTACAAGAACGCCGCAATAATATGTGACACGTTCTTATTTGTAGGGTCATATAAGCGTGTCACATATTTATGCGGCCTTCGTGTAGGAAGATTCTATTGCCGGTGACGGTACTTTCCCGATTTCGGTCGGAGTTGGTCCTATAGTAAAAGTAGTTCAGTACGGTCTACCTAATTATTGTACAACAATATGACTAAGGGTTGGAAAACCAGCCTGTAGTTGTCATAAAATTCTGGCAACAGATGATGGTCCCGTCGTCCACGGGCGAGCCCTGGGAGCTGGTCCAATGGCCTGAAGACGCGGGGGATGACGATTTTGTTGTACGTTTGCATTAATTTTTCATGCTTATGGTGGCTGACTCAAAAAAAGCTTTCATTCATGACTTTCTTTGAAATATATTGAAACGGGTTACTTACGTGAAGCTCGGCGTTTCGAGTATTTTTATCAAGGGCCGTCGGAGATAGCCGACAGCGACTGACGAATCTCATGATAAATTTGAACTATGCTTATAATGGATTGAAACGTCGAGCTGCTTTTGACGTAATGGAAACGTGAGTAAACCGTTTTAAATGCTTCCTGAGTCCAAAGGAATTTTCTAATTAGTTAGGTACTCTTTTCTATGGACCGGTCCATTAGGAATGGGACCATGACCACTCAACTGGGAGATCGTTGATAAATCGTTCAATCATTCGTCGTTGTTCGATCCTTTGGAATTGTGACAGCAAGCAATGGAGGTGGAGGAATGTGCTTTAGTCTTCCCTTAACTATTCTAACACATCTAACTTGCTTACTTGGCTGGAATGTTGCATTATTAATAATTTAAAGTTTGTCTGTGTTTGACTGCTGTAAGAGATTTAGAACACTAACCACATATTTCGCGAGATTCCGTTTTGAAAACGCAACCAACGCCATTACGTGCGCAAGCGATCTCCGTTCCCACGCTGTCAAGAGCTAGGGATTGACCCACGCGCTAGTGATGTTACTCATCTACACGATTCTGGTTAACACTGCATTTAGATAAAAGGGTCTTAATTTTTTGAGCATAGCAGTGCTTGTCAAAATGTGCAAATAAATCTTATAGTTTCGGAGTAACACGGTAGATACATACGGGTATTAAATTATAAGGGCTATGATTTTACCACTGTGGCTGGGGAACCTGAAAATTTAAGTAAATGATTAAAATGATAAAATAACATAAGCTACGTCAAGGATAAAAGTTTAAATAATGTATTGAAACATACGACGCTCATATTATTAACTAGACCAAAAGGCATTCGTTGAAATTCATAATGGCCAAAGAGAGTTGAAAAAGTTGTAAACTTTAGCTTGGAAATATTAATAACCTAGGCAATAAACTTTATTAATACTGAGTTATATTTGCTCCAGGTGGTGGGGGGAGACCCGCTGCCGCCGGGCTGGGAGGAGAGACAAGACGCCAACGGGCGGACTTACTACGTGAACCATGTTGCCCGCTCCACCCAGTGGGAGCGGCCTACGCTGGCCTTTACGTAAGTATTACAATAACATACTAATCACTCGATAGTGATCCTGGTCACGACACCAAATTGTAAAGCAACCTCTTTAGAATTCAAACTTAGAAGTAGTTTTCTCTTGAATGCTGACTTCAACATATACCACGTCATTGGCAAACAAATAAGTAGACAGACCGCCTGATGGTAAGGGGTCACTATAGCCTATTAACATCTGCGGCTCCAGAGCCGAGCCGGCCCTTAAAAAAAAACTGTACACACCTTTTTAAAGAACCCAAATAATGGTGTTTTTATTTTCTTATAATCTGTTGTTGATAATAATTATATTTCTTATTAATGAACTCATTCATGGATTCACTTAATTAGCAATGATCCAGCTGCCTGCTGTTCTAAAGGCCTACAAATGTGACGCTTAACTACAAACTCTGGTAAATCCATTCGACTCTCTCAGCAAATATGTACCCTATTACCTTTTCTTAATACCAAAATCGCATAATCTGACAGATGGATTTACCCGAGTTTGAAGTTAAGCGACTCAAATGTGCCTCATATGTTTGCGTTAAGTTTTTCAAGTATTATGTAGTTACGTTTGTGACGCATTGAGCGTCTTCATTTAAAAATCGAAAGCCGATTAAACTTTTAATGCAAACCCCCGTTTACACAGGCGTAACATGAGCACCGAATCGCAGAACGAACGCATGGAAAACGCAGCCACAGAGTTCCAGCGGCGATTCCACATCTCGCACGACGAAGAGCGAGCGCCAAGAGCCCAGGTACGCTATGTTAAAGGAATAAAAAAATAAAATAGGACTCATTTTGGCCTGCAAACGACTACAGTGTAGGTTTAGGACTTCGAGGTTAACATGCTTCGAAAGACGGATCTTTTGAAAGCGTACGGAAACTATAATGGGCATTTTTATTGGCCTGAAACGTCAATATCAAGATATTTTTATATACGCTTAGAACATTCTTGCATTGCCTTTACAGAAGCTTTATTTTTTGTAACGGGCTTATGCGATTCATGAAGAGGCAACTTTTACTTGGCTTCAGATGTTCGTTACGTTTTAATGACTACAGAGTATTCTCATAGGGAAATTTCTGTACGCATAATTATTATGAAGGCAACTTAAACGCTGTGTTTAGTCTTTCAGAGATTCGATTCCTTATTTAGATGACACCCAACTACATATACAATTTTCATAATTTGATCTTAAACATTTTTCTAACCTATTAACCAAATTTTATGAAACTGCATCTTGTTTTCATGGGTATAGTACGAGAGAAGGCTAAAAGAGGTGTATGTCTATTGGAAATTTACAAACAATATCTCTTGACTCTTGATATATTATATTTTTAATACCGACCGCTGATAGCATTTGAGAAAGGTGCATGCGCAATTTGGGGATTATATCATGCGGCGTTTTATCACCATTTCAATTTATAGGGCTTCGGTCTCCCATTTGGTAGGATTTGAACTTATATTTTTGTTAAAAAAATTAAAAATAACACAGCGTCTAAGACATCCCATACATTAACTTGATGAGACTATAAAATTGCAAGACGGAATCTCTATTATTAGTTTGTAAAATTCTGCGTGTTATGCCCCGCTTTTCGCTGTAGCATTTTTATTCTTATTGTTTTATGAATTCAGTCGATTTCAGAATGATCGGATATCTATGCATGAATGTTTTATGTAGTATACAAATTTAAATATACATCTGTAGTGCATGATTATAAATAATGTAGGATTATTTAATTATTTAGGTATTTTGGGCTATAGATATGTTTTAGGGGTAACATATAATTTTATAGCATGTTAGTTTATTAATTTTAAGATTTAAAACACGTTTCTTCACACTAACGTAAAACTTAAATTTTTAGGTGGAATAAAAATACAAGAGCTCATTATAAAAAGGCGAAACAGAATCATGGAGTTTTTAAATTATGCCATGTATTTTCGGATTAAATAGTACTCGTAATATAATTTTAAAGCTACACAATTTAATGTCAATATGAATATACCTGCGTCTAGGAACATTATACAATATTTTTAAGTCTTGACGGCAGTGGCGTAACTACCGGGTGATTTCTGGGTCGTCATACAAAACTACTTGTAACTTGTCAACATTAACGCATTTATTATTAGAATTTGATCAAATCTTCATTTGTTTTATCTTATTTTTCAAGTAAAATTAATCTTAAATTAAGTAAATCATGGTCACTTCAAGACATATTATGCTATGGCAAGCAAGGGTGACGAAATTGTATGCAAGAATGTCTTTTACTTATCAACTGAAAAATAATTATTAATATTGGTGTTGTTGAAAATTTTATGACCATCAGCATGGTCCACTTTTGAACACTGTCATGCCTTGTTCCATAACCCCGAAATCATCCTGTATAGGTACCAAGTGAAGCTCGTGGCACAATGGGGTCCCTTTTACAGGATACGTAAATCCTCCTTTGATAACTTGGCCACGGCCTCTCGGCCTGCTCTGCCACTATTGTAACGCCACTGCTTAATAATTATACATATTGGGCATCTTCAGTTCGGTAAACAATTTATTTGCCTATATACTATAAGCCTATTGTTTGTTTTCCATCTCATAAGTGACTTACATTATGTCTATCTGTGGTTTTGTCTGAGTAATTTGAACACGCAAGCGTATCTAGATAATTCAGATGGTAATCATAGACAATATATGAACGAAGTGTATTTCTATATCTACATTGTAAAATTGTAATTTTTGACAAATAATTTGGTATTTTTTTATATGAAAAGTATTTTTCTGATTAATAAAAACTTTGAACAAAACGACAGAGCCGACATTATACTAATTTCAGCAGCATGGGCTTCGCTCCAGAACTAACTAAACTGCAGCTAACCTAGTGAAAACTGGTCTAAACCCGGAGAACATTGTGTTGTCCTCACTATCATAGACAATTTACGTTAAAGTGGACTTAATGCGCAAGGAAACTAAGCTCATTTTCCATTTATATTTTTATTGTAATTGATGATGTCATGTTGGTACAATTTGTACTGACACAGCAGTCACTGTTACAATGAAAGTGTGAATGAATATATATGTTTAGTTCGAATTGCAATAGGATTTCCATTCACGGGCATTTGATAAAATCTTTTTATAAGAAAATAAGACAACTAACCTATTTTTTCCGTGACTATGTGTGGTTGATGTTATTTGAGATGAATATAATTTACGAAAACCTATTAACTATTAAAATTTTAAAATACCCAAGACACTTAAATCTTACATCTCAAATGATTTCAACTTTAAGTTATATTTGACTCAACAGGATAGCAATAGGAGCGACGAGAACTCCACAGAAGGGACGCCATTTTCATCCCCCGTGCGCTCCCCAGCCCGGGAGTCGAACCCCGATGTGCCTCAATCTAGCTTAAGTAATACCTGTGATAGTAATTTAAGGGAGGAGGATGACGTAGTCTGCGCGAACGAAGTTAGAGCCAGGGACAACGAAACTGTTGCTCAAGACTGTGATAACACGATCTCTAGTCAAAACGACCAATCAGAGAACGCGGAAGCGAACCAATCAGAGAACGCCGAAGCGAGCCAATCAGAAAACGCAGAAGTGAGCCAATCAGAGAACGCCGATGCGAGCCAATCAGAGAATGCGGATGCAAGCCAATCGGAGAACGCTGAGAACCAATCAGAGGATCCAAATGGCGAAGCGGGTGGAGATGCCCAATCAGAATCCGCAAAACCAGATGAAAATGAAACGGCTGAGAATGTTGATAACTCAACTGAAGAAACAACTGAAAACGCAGGTGAAAGAGCAAATGCAGATGACGAAAGAGACTCAGTCGCTGCCGCTATGAGCGTTGAAACAAATGAAACCGCAGTAAGAGAAGGAAGTGCAGCGGGGGATGAGAGAGATGCAGAAAGCATTGAAATAGAAATTGAAGAGGCACTAACGTTTGATGAGAATCACTTCAGTACGCCCACTGGTGGGACTACGCCGGAACGAGGGGCGTCACGGCGACGGATGACGAGCAGCTCCATGGATGATACGGAGGTAAGACACAAATGTGTGGGCATAAGTTTATGTAGGGGCTAGGTCGCAGTTGTGACGTCGAGGCCTGGTTAATAAAATCTAAGGTTGTAGGGAATAAGGGATAAAGAGCTAAACCAAGTGCATTGTCCAGGGGGAAAACTATATTAGTTAATTAATTTACTGAAGTGAACTATGTCTTAATCTCTTGATATGATCTTAAATAATTTTTAGAGATGGGCCGACTAGTCGCCGACTAGTCGGGAAAGCCGACTATTCGGCATCATTTGTAGTCGGCGATTAGTACCTACTAGGAAAATAAGAACTTGGCAGAAGTTTAACCCTTTTCTTAGTTATGAATATCTAAATCTTATTATAGTGTTTGTTTTCTTTTTGCCTTCAAACACGCCAGCGCTGGTCATGAACGCGTGATAGACAATGGCACGGTGGACGAAGCGAAACGAGCGTTTCCGATTGCACCCGAACTTAGCTAAAACCTACGATCGGCATTGCCGACTAGTCGGCCGATTAATCGGCAATTTGAAAACCTATTAGTCGGCCGATTGTGTAGTCGGCAAAAACCCTAGTCGGCCCATCTCTAATAATTTTCCTTCTGGACCCTTAAAGTGTTTGAACTTTTTGCTGGATAGCTACAAAATAATTCCCTCAAGCTCCCTTTCATGAGTAACATAAAAAGGTCACGATTTAACACGACATTAACGTTTCTAAATTTATGGCGACTGTTCGTAAGTCGTAACCGATTTTCACGATGCTAAATAAGTTTGACAGATATCTGTTTTTATTAGCTGTCAAAATAAAAAAGGAATTAAACTGATGGTATAATATCACATCTTCCTAATATATTATTTAAATAAAATAAATATTGCTGCATCTACCAATACTATGAACTAAAATTTAAATTGAGTGCATGATGTAATTACGCGTTAAGTTTGATTTTCAATACTAAAAATCTAACCATGGTATCATTAATAGAATCGTTTTGGGGGTTCTCAGTTAGTTTATAAAACCAAATACAAGGGACACGACAAAGTAGCACAAGGCACATAAAATAGCGGAAAACATTTTGCCCGTAATGTCGACAGCTAGATGGCAAAGCCCAAACTTAATTAATATAACTTAACTGTCAAAAGTTAGCTTGACAACCTAGTTACCATGTAGTTACCCCATAAAAATGTAGGGCTGTATATTCAAACTCAATCATTATTATTTGCCATCTACTTAACCCCTCAAAACTCGATGTGCTGCTACAAGTATTTTTACTATGCGTCATAGATTTTTCCACGATAAAAATCATCTATTCTCTTTTTTTTTCTCAAAATATGACCATTGGGAATACCATTTTGGCTTAAAAGTTGCACCTTTGTAACAGCTCGCAAGCTTCAAGCATCATATCAGCCTATATAGCTTTGCTAACATTTGGCTGACTTCCATGCCTGAATTTGAATGTAAGGTGCAATTTTCTACAGTTATGTAGGTACACTTACACATTTGGTTACAGTAAGGTGATTGGCTATTGTAACTATAGAATTTACTGATTATTATATAATGAAGTCCAATTGAATTTTGTATAAAGAATTCCAATTGAATTGCAATTCTGAATTGTCCTTTTTATAGGCCTATGGACGGCTAGACGTCATGAAAATTTTCACAAAAATATTAAATTCTGTAGCTACCATCATTCTGTCACCTTCCTTAATCTTTTGACCGCGAAGCATCGGACGGAAAAATCGTACCCTCAGCGCGAGGCAACTCGGTTATGGTTTGGACGTGATATCACGCGCTGGCGCTGAGGGCACGACTTTCCGTGCGCGTGACTTGACGTCTATGGCGGTCAAATGGTTAATTCTGCTAATACAACGAGGAATGCAAACAGTGCCGTATGTTGATCGAAAAACTAACCTTACTAAACAAGATCCCAATAATTAAATATGTTTGATTGTTTTATGATGCGTCTTGTACAGTCGACGTCAAAGATAATGTTTACACTTTTGCACCTTACTCCATTTATAAGGTGCAAAAGTGTAAAATCTTTGACGTCGACTGTTTCATTTTTGATAAGTTATGCTACGTGTTTTCGATTTTTGAGTTTAACGTCGCCAATATCATAGCATTTTTAGTCGTACTCAATTCCATATGAATTACATCCCTGGTAATTATTGCATAAAAACTGGTAACTTCTAATATTAGTGGAAGTCTTTCCGATTTCTTTCATTAGAAAGCGATTTCCGCTAATATTATTAGTTACAATTTCTTATGCAATCGGTCCCAGATGATTTTCAATCCGAAGTCATATTTTATGAGGTTATTAAGCCCGTCACAGACGGAGCTATAATATATATTAATATACCGTAAGATACCGAGATATATATTATCGTATAGCTCGGCACCCCACACGGGAAAGATATAAAAGAGAGAAAGATATATCGGTTGTACGTCACGCCAGAGAAGGCAGGTAATATACCCAAAACATATCGAAATATATCGTAATATATCGAGCTATAATATATATTATAGATCCGTGTAGGGACTGTCAAATAGTACGTAAAATATATCGTAAGATACCGAGCTATAATATATATTATAGCTCCGTCTGTGACGGGCTTTACACTCATTACTTAATTAGGCAACTCGTATTAAACAACTTTTACTATGGGACCCATCGCGACATCGCAAAAAAGTGCCATGTAAAATAAACATATACCCAAAAATGTATGAACAGTTGAGCGCTCAATACTAGAAGTTGTTTAGTGACCTACAGTCAGCAGCAAAAGTAACTAAGCGGGTAGTGTGTTCAAAATGAGCTGGACACGACTTTATTTTAAAAGTATAAGAGCGTGTGTAGATAATTTTGAACACTCCACCCGCTTAGCTACTTCTGCTGCTGACTACACTTATCACCAACTAGATTACCGATGTTTATAATTCTATGAAGAAAAAGCGTTGTAGCAAATCTGAATAACGTCATACATAGTGTCGTTTTTAGTCGGGATTTAGGGAAAATTGTCTATGAGGAGTCGTGAGGTACAACAAGCTAATGTCCATAATATTTGCTTAGAGAAAAAACGAATTGACCAACATATCTAACAGAGGGTAATACCATAAGGCTTTTGTTAGATCTCGGAATGTTTTTCAAGACTACGAAGTTTCTCAAAATCTTTGACGATTTAGTTACTTATATTATTTAGGCTGCGTTTCCACCAGAGATGTGTTTGTTACTAACCAATCCTAGAGCTGCGTTGTGCAAGGATAAACAAATGAAGTGATCCTATTGGTTTCAAAAACACATTACTCGAACACATCCTCGCTCATCTCTGGTGGAAACGCAGCTTTAAACTCCGTTTATTTAAAAATACTTTGTTTTGTATTACTAGACAGCAGTGGCGGGGGGTCAAAAAATTTCTTAGGGAGCATTCCACGGAAAAGTCCACCGTTGTCCCGTACGAACACGAATTTTCAGAAAATTGGTAGGTTTTGTAGATCCTTTATCTGCGTCAATAGAGTTAAATTATGGTCAGAATTATAATATTCCAATTAAAATTGCAAAGATAACTCTAATGACAGAGATACAGGTTTGTACGGGACAGTTCGTGGAATGCCCCTTAGGCAAGCCAGCGCTTAATTTGGCTAAAAATTTCTTCATGAGCTGTAGGGCAACTGCTCAGGTGCCTGAAAATTAGGCAAGCCGACGGGAATCGTGTTCTATGGACGCGCCGTCACTGCTAGACAGTAAACAGCAACTTTTATGAAACGGGTCCTCGTTTTTTCTCTTCTAAGCAACGCGTGCGTATTGTTACTAATATTGTAAACAAGCTTGGTCGCACTAATTGTCATTTTAAGTTCAAACGATAAGAATAACATGTTATCACAGCAGATATTGCTTTTGAAGTGAAATAATTTATTTTACGTCACTCTGGGCGCTAAGTGAGCTATACCGCCCTAGGGCGCAGCGGAAAATCTCACTTCACATCCAGGAGAAGACGTAAAATTGTGTACCCACCACGGGTGGTAATAAAGAAGACCTCAGATCGCTTGTTTATGGCCCTTACCTTCGGTTCGGGCCATAGATGCCCGCGACCTGAGCCTTTCTTTATTTTGCCGCCCTAGGTGCGTAATGTACTATTTCCTATTATTTTAAAAAGACACTCCTTAGCAGAGTCTGCATACTGTAAATTATGCAATAAGGGCGTTCCCTTATTGCATAATTTACAGTATGCAGCCCAAACTACGTGACCCATTTTTTTCAGTTTTTGACCCCCCTCCCCCCTCTCGGTGACCATCCGTAGTAATTGCTAAGACCCCCCCCCCCCCCCCTCCCCCCTGGTTGTCACGTAGTAAACCTCGCACATATAGTTTAGAGTGATGTTTTGGACATAGAAAGCAAAAAAACATAATTTTGCCTACTTATTGCCTTTTATTTACTCGACACTGGCCTCGTGACGCCAAAAGTGCATGGAAACCTATAATTAGAAGCTCGATATTTGAGCATAATTATTGACTACGTGACAGAACCTAAGACTCCCCCCCACCCCCCCGTGACCTAGAGTAGTATTTTGACGACCCCCTCCCCCCCTAAACTGGTCATGTAGTTTGGGTACGTTCCCTAATATATACGTATATAGACGCTGATTTTGAACCATCGACTGTAAGGTAGGTCCAAGTTCAGTCCAGTTCTTTAAGAAACTTTATGGCTTCTGTCCGTTGGGACAATTTTGCCAGCGTCAAAGGTAACACGTTTGTCTTGCTTGTTGTCACTGTCAAATATCATTGCTTTTTGCTTGCGCATCTGCTTGTCTGTAGTTAATTGTATGTGGCATGTAATTCTTGCATGTAATCGTTCATGTAAAATGTTTTAGAAAAACAGCACCGTTTTGTATGGTGGATAGTAAAGTTTAGGTTCGTTAGGTACAGTCGCCATCAAATATATCGGAGCGGTCGAGGTACTCAAAAATATCTCTATATGCACTCTATCGCGTTGACAATAGAGGCGTTGTTCAGATATTTGTGAACATTGGCCGCTCCGATATATCTGATGGCGGCTGTACAAAAGGAATCTTAGAATGATGAATCTATAGAATCTTTGTTGTGTTGTTGTGTTGACTTGTATGTTGCATTTATTTTAATACATTTATTGATTTTAGCTTTTTTAATACATGCGAATATGTAAAGCATAGAATATTTTTTTTTTTTTACCAATGTTAATTGTAGTTCCGGTTCATGATTGGACCTTTTTATTAAGGTTTAAAATTTAAACTAGCAGATATTCGACTCGAAAGGACTTTTGATATTAGCCTATGAATTATATGGGTGACTCTATCTATGACTACATGGGCTCCGTTAGGCCGCAGACGCGACGCACGCGATTCGCGGTGCGAACTGCATCGCGAAATACAGCTTCTTTCAAATCTATACATCTTGATCATGCCGTTCGTAGCGAACGCATGTGGCGCGTCCGAACGACTCGATCAAACATGTTTGGATGAGCTTGTTTTGGACGCACCGCTTTTAGCGTATATTGAGCAGTCTTGAAAATACAACTGGTTTTTCTTGAACGTTTTAAAACTGTAAAATCACTATGTTGATGGTGTAATGTTTATATGTTTGTGACGTCGGGGCTACATTACGTTTCCGTTCTGTGTCTTAGTTTTTCTGTAGTCTATGTCCTATTATGAATATCATACTTTTAAAATATAGTCTTTTTCACTGCAAAATAAAAACCGTTTCAAAAATACCTTGCATATAAAGTTGTATAGTCGAAAATTTACGACTTGCTCTTGTAACTTTAAAAATAATGTTTTGTCAGATATTGTGTTCTTAATTGTGCAAGATATGTTTGCAGCTACTGTCATAGCTACAAATAGTAAAACTCAGCAGCAAACGCAGCTTAGCATATAATGGGTTTTAAATGACCTATCACTCCGGGTGGTAAGTGAAATTTGCCTCCCGCGCGCGTAGCTGCAATTCTCACTTCACATCCAGGAGAAGACGTTAAATTGTTTACCCACCACGGGCTGTTTCAAAGAAGGTTTCAGATCGCATGTTTATGCCCCTCATCGTCGGTTCGGGTCAAAAGTGCCCGCCATTCTTTATTTTACCGCCCTGGGCGCGCAATTCACTCTTACATGCTTTTCTTATCTAAACAATAAATTATTGCCGAAATCATCACTCTCTTAGCTACTTTTGCTGCTCACTGTATAGTACAATATTACTACATAAATATGCTACAATACTTAGATTTAATAAACTATGATGACTGCATACATATCTATTTAAATATTTGTGGATCAAAGACGGGCAAAAAATTCGTGTACCGTATGCTGCCATCTATTGCCTAAAAGAGTTTCATTTTAATTTGAACTGTATAGCTTATTATTAGGATTTACATCGGCTTGACGATTCGTTTTCTACAGGATGAGACGGATAACCAGTCGACGGACAGCACGAGGAGCACAGCCAGCAGTCAGCAGAGCCAGAATATACCTAACAGCGATGGTGAGACAATGTGGC
This sequence comes from Pammene fasciana, assembly GCA_911728535.1. Taxonomy (NCBI): domain Eukaryota; kingdom Metazoa; phylum Arthropoda; class Insecta; order Lepidoptera; family Tortricidae; genus Pammene; species Pammene fasciana. The sequence goes on along the minus strand of OU452291.1, from coordinate 16,090,960 downwards.
ATCGACGGTTAAACCATTAAATTATGCTTTTATAATATTTACGTCTCTCTGCGCGGTAAGTGAGATTTGCCGGCCACGGGGGCTGCGGCAAATCTCACTTCACTCCCAGGAGAAGACATCGTATAAGTACGTACCATGGGCGGTAATACAGAAGGCCTCAGATCGCTTGTTTATGGCCCTTACGGTACGGGCCACAAATACCCGCGATCTGAGCCGTTTTTTTATTTTACCGCCCTAGGTGCGTAATGTACTATTAAAACGGGTACCACGTCATTTTGGTCCAATTTCGACATGTTTAGATAATTTTCAAGAGCGTCCACCCGCGCCGAGAGCGAGGCGACTACTACGCGTTCACGCTCTCTGTCATGCTATTCCCGTGGGAGGCGCCGGCGCCATTTATTGTTAAAATTATAAATTATGTTTTTTAACCCTTTGACCGCCAAAGCCGTCTAATCACGCGCACGGAAAGTCGTGCCTTCAGCGCCAGGACGTGATATCACGTCTAAAATATAACCGGTTTGCCTTGCGCGCTCGCGCGCGCTGGCGCTGAGGGCACGATTTTTCCGTCATATGCTTGGCGTTCAAAAGGTTAAGTTCCGAGTCATATTGATAAATTTTTACTCCTTTTCCACTCCCGAAATATAAACTTAAGATAACTTATTGATTTCCCCGTTTTAGTATCTGTTAAAATTTACAAGCGATTAAAAAGATACATCAAACTGGAAACTGGCATTATTACGAAAGTAGGTAATGCAACCCGATTTTCGGGTATTACCTGTTCATTCATGCTAAAAAACCCGGGTTGCATTCCCTACGAAATATTATAGTACATTACGTACCTAGGGCGGTAAAATAGAGAACGGCTCAGATTGCGGGCATTTGTGTCGGGCCATAAACAAGCGATCTGAGGCCTTCTTTATTACCGCCCGTGGTGTGTACACAATTTTACGTCTTCTCCTGGGTGTGAAGTGAGATTTGCCGCTACGCCCGTGGGCGGCAAATCTCACTTACCGCCCAGAGTGACGTAAAATGTTGTATTTTTCCTAATCATAGTTTACAATTTATTATTTTGTAATGGCGATCTAGATAAATACCAGACGTTAAGGCTAACCCTCTTGCCCAGGTTTACCGCAAGGCTGGAGCATGCAGCGGGCCCCCAACGGCAGGATATTCTTCATCGACCACAACCAGAAAACCACCACCTGGATAGACCCAAGAACAGGTATCTATTGGCCAAGGAATTTGCCACAATCATAGACTTAGAAAATATAGGGACGTAACTCCTTGAGCACAAAACTGTGATTTGACGGAATACAGTGTGTAAATCTAATACGGGCGAATCTCTTAACGGTGATTAGTATAGGACATAAGAAATGTAATTAGATAACTTTTACTTAGAATTGCAATTAAAATTATATCCATACACAATAATTCGCCACACAATGTAATGAAAACACACTCGCGTTAAACGCTCGTTGACAGTTACTTTCAATACCATGTTTACAGTATATTGCTGATGATAACATTTTCAAAAATTTAATATTAAGTCACAATTAAGTGTAACTTAAACAAAAAATCTTAATTAATGATAACACTAATGAGTTCCATGTCTGGTTTAAATATCGCCCGTATTAGATTTACACACAGTATAAATGATTGATAGATTGATTCTACATAAGCCGATTTCCTCTTGTTTACGCGCGACAAGATATTATTGCAAGTCATTGTCAATGTATACATTTTTCCAAAGGTTATCGGGAAGAAATCGATTTTGAGCGATAAAACTGCCTTGATGGTGAATAACGAGTATTTACTTGGGTACTTAAGTATGGAAATTCCTGATAATTTGATAGTTTGTAAATTGAATTAGATGTCATATACTACAGAAAAAGTGACCAAGTCCTCCGGTGTCCGAGGCCAGATTCGAACTGGCGTCTTCAGCTATCGCGGCTGACGCGCTGACCACACCACCCGGTTGATAGTTTGTGTTCGATAACTTTAATATTAGGGACTTACTTGTACTATACCTCGTTTTTTTGTAGATTAGAAAAAAGTTGAAAGGCGCATGTACAGGGTTCTTTATCAGGCACGATACGGCTTGATACATGTCACAAGTGTCAAAGTGCCAATGCGGCCAATAAAAAATATTTAAATATATTTGTATTTATAATAAAACCAATGCGTAGGTATTTGTAAATGTTAAATTGAATAATATTTATTATTTTACAGTATTGTAATAGTAGTCATTATTACGAAATAATTTCTTCTTATCATTGTTAATGTTTTAGTGAATGTTGCACAATAAAAAACCTGAAGAAAAGGAGGTTCGAAACATATAGTTTTCGATTTATAACGTATGCGTGTGTCACTGTCAGTTTTTCAATTGTCATGTGTCTCTAACGTGATAATCAAAACGAAATTGTGTTTTTATTGCTGTTATGGATTATAATCTGCAAATTGTCATTATTTATTTACAAATGTGAACTCTTCATCATGTTAACTAATCGTTGGTTAGTGTGCTTGCAGTGTGTTTAAATTGAACATTCAAACAGAACAGGTTAGAACAGGTTGGCAACTTCTGTTTCTATGTTTACTGAATTTCTAATCTCAAAAAAACGAAATATAAGGAATATTCTGTATTTTTTCTGTTAACATTATTTTAACAAAGCTCAAAAGTACGGTTTTATAAATATTGGGATTTGGCTGACGGAAGGTATTAAAATGTGTTGCGATTTTTAGGGTGCGCGTCTCACCTACCGGCGGTAGCGGCGACGGTAGCGGAGGCGGATGAGTTAGGGGCCCTACCCGAAGGCTGGGAGGAGCGCGTACACACAGACGGAAGGATCTTCTTCATCGACCACAGTATGTATATGACTAATATGACTGTAAAAATTCGCCATAATAGCACAAAATATTGAATTGAAAAAAATTAATGACGTCTAAATACCCATTCAATAAGTAATAAAATTATATATAGTCCGAACCTATTACTGTGTTATTATTGTACTTTTCTTTTTCTTCTCTTTTGTGTTGTCTCTTCGGTCCTCTCTGGTGTAATATTTATATTTTTCCTTTAATTTATGTACCTATGTATTTATATCCATCTTGTTTATATATTGTGTACCTTGTTGTACATGTTGCTGTAATTGTCTACCTAATTTCAATTTCACTCTCATTCACTCAAAGGTTAACTGGAAGAGATCCCTTAAAGGGATAAGTTCGCCTTTGTACTTTACATCTTTTGTTTACTGTATTTATCTACTGTGTTATGTACAATAAAGTGTTACTTACTTACTTACTTACTTACATTTATTACACAGATACCCGAACAACGCAGTGGGAGGACCCTCGATTATCCAACCCCCAGATAGCGGGACCCGCCGTGCCTTACTCCAGAGACTACAAACGGAAGTATGAGTACCTCAAGAGTCAATTACGCAAACCGGTGAGTTTTGTTACCATCCGATGGATAAATAGTACACTCCCTTACGGAAAACATAGTTCAGAGCTTAGTTCTTTTAGAAATAAATGGCATTCTGTCCATATTGGGACAATTTTGCCAGTGTCGAAGTAGTGCGACAAGTGTACGGTCGATTAATAGTTACATAGCTCTCAGAGCTTGACTTTGTACGGGAGACCTTGCTTTTTGTTAAGAGATAGCTGCTCTTTACAAACAACACGTGGCCGGTCTTGGCCTGGATGACCGAATGTCCAACCCAAACAATGGTTACACTCGTTTTGAGACTAATTCTTCATTAGCTGCACCCTTTTTTCTTAGATCACTGCACTGTACATGATTAATAACCCGTTTTTAACAGGATTTAACCTCACTGGATGGCTGTGCTGGTGGTTTATTTATTTCTCGGTTTGTCACAGAGCAACGTCCCCAACAAGTTCGAGATCAAGGTGCGAAGAAACTCCATCCTCGAGGACTCCTACCGCATCATCAGCTCCGTCAGCAGGCTAGATCTGCTGAAGACCAAACTTTGGGTGGAGTTCGAATCCGAAGTCGGCCTGGGTAAGTTTTTAATGCCTGGGTAAGGTCTTTTTAACAGGAGGGTCAAAAGCGTTTAAGAAAACTGGCGACTTTTCTGTGGACAATATAAACGTTATTTTTTTTGTCTAATGCATTTACTGATTTTAAAAAGGATATTTGCACCTAACTTTGATTGTTAAGCAAGAGAATTAGGCTTTGATGTCCATTTATTTTATAATGTCCACAGAAAAGACGTACACCCTAACTCATACCAGAGACTATAAAGATATAGACGGCCACAGCCTAAGAACTTTTTGAAGCTCAAGTCAATTGCGCCCTCTGTCCGACAGCCGCCTAAATATAACGAAAATGTAAGAGGAAATGTCACCTGCACTGCTACTCCATCTAGTAGCTACTAGTGTACTACTAGTACGCTATTTGTTACTAGGTGGAGTAGCAGTATATTTTGGGTATCTTTAGGTGACTTTGACTTGAGCTTCAAATAGTTCTTAGGCTGTGGTGCTCTACTATATAAGTAACTCTATGCTCATAATAAACAAGTGTTGACCACGTGATTATATACTTAAATTTTAAGTTCCCTGTGATATCATTGTCTTGTCTTTCGGTTAGGTTAGGATCTTGTCATTGGATTTTGGAGAAATCAATAGAAATGTTCAAATATTTTAAGCATACCTTCAACGATTTTATGGAGTGTATAAATATTGTTTCCCATTGATTTTTGACTTTTACTCAACATGTTTTTATCATTGTACGATGATAATTTTCAAAGGCTGCTCGTGGCCCGTGGGTAGGTATGTATGTCGAGGTTAACTTAATACATTTAAAATTTGTATTTCCACAGACTACGGGGGCCTAGCCAGAGAGTGGTTCTTCCTTCTTTCCAAAGAGATGTTCAACCCGTACTACGGTCTCTTCGAATACTCCGCCATGGACAATTACACGCTACAAATAAACCCTAATAGTGGGGTTTGTAATGAGGAACATTTGAACTACTTTAAGTTTATTGGGAGAGTCGCTGGCATGGCGGTGTATCATGGGAAACTGCTAGACGGTAAGAAATGAACCTTAATCGTTTGTAATAAGGCTTATAATACTCCGCCATGGACAATTACACGCTACAAATAAACCCTAATAGTGGTGTTGGTAATTTATAATTTAATCCACTGACTTGTAATTCCTTACGATAAATAAATGAATAATCTACTGTTGTAGTACTTATTCCCTGTGTGCTCTGTGATATAGTTGTATTAATTGTGCGTTTGTGTGTCCAGCCTTCTTCATCCGTCCGTTCTACAAGATGATGGTCGGCAAGACCATAGAGCTTCAAGACATGGAGTCGGTGGATCTGGAGTACTACAACTCGCTTATGTGGATCAAGGTATGTCCAGTACAAATATAAAGTCTGTCCGAAAAGAGAAGTGTCGTGGAATGTATTCAACGGCCTCCTAGCCCAGTCGGTAGTGACCCTGGCTATGAAGCAGGAGGTCCCGGGTTCGAATCCTGGTCAGGGCATTTATTTGTGTGTTTATCACAGATTATTTGTAGTATTTATCTATATCTATCTATTATATATATCGCCGCCTCGTACCCACAACACAAGCCTTACCGAGCTTACTGTGGAACTAGGTTAATTTGTGTAAGATTGTCCCATAATGTTTATTTATTTTATAGAGATATTACTAATACCAAAAAAGCTAAGTTATAGTTAGGAATTAAGTACGATATTCAAGTTTGTTTAATTAATAATGATTGCTACAGGAAAACGACCCATCAGAGCTGTACCTAACATTCTCAGTCGACGAGGAACAGTTCGGCAAAACAATCCAACGCGAACTGAAGCCGGGGGGCGCGAATATATCCGTCGACGAAGAGAATAAGGACGAGTACATCAAGTTAGTATACACCTTAACTAGTTGATATAAGGTTCACATTCACACAAAACAATCCAACGCGAACTGAAGCCGGGGGGCGCGAATATATCCGTCGACGAAGAGAATAAGGACGAGTACATCAAGTTAGTATACACCTTCACTAGTTGATATAAGGTTCACATTCACACACAACAATCCATCGCGAACTGAAGCCGGGGGCGCGAATATATCCGTCGACGAAGAGAACAAGGACGAGTACATCAAGTTAGTATACACCTTCACTAGTTGATATAAGGTTCACATTCACACAAAACAATCCAACGCGAACTGAAGCCGGGGGGCGCGAATATATCCGTCGACGAAGAGAATAAGGACGAGTACATCAAGTTAGTATACACCTTCACTAGTTGATATAAGGTTCACATTCACACACAACAATCCAACGCGAACTGAAGCCGGGGGGCGCGAATATATCCGTCGACGAAGAGAACAAGGACGAGTACATCAAGTTAGTATACACCTTCACTAGTTGATATAAGGTTCACATTCACACAAAACAATCCAACGCGAACTGAAGCCGGGGGCGCGAATATATCCGTCGACGAAGAAAACAAGGACGAGTACATCAAGTTAGTATACACCTTCACTAGTTGATATAAGGTTCACATTCACACAAAACAATCCAACGCGAACTGAAGCCGGGGGGCGCGAATATATCCGTCGACGAAGAGAACAAGGACGAGTACATCAAGTTAGTATACACCTTCACTAGTTGATATAAGGTTCACATTCACACAAAACAATCCAACGCGAACTGAAGCCGGGGGGCGCGAATATATCCGTCGACGAAGAAAACAAGGACGAGTACATCAAGTTAGTATACACCTTAACTAGTTGATATAAGGTTCACATTCACACAAAACAATCCAACGCGAACTGAAGCCGGGGGGCGCGAATATATCCGTCGACGAAGAAAACAAGGACGAGTACATCAAGTTAGTATACACCTTAACTAGTTGATATAAGGTTCACATTCACACAAAACAATCCAACGCGAACTGAAGCCGGGGGGCGCGAATATATCTGTCGACGAAGAAAACAAGGACGAGTACATCAAGTTAGTATACACCTTAACTAGTTGAAATAAGGTTCACAATCACACAAAACAATCCAACGCGAACTGAAGCCGGGGGGCGCGAATATATTCGTCGACGAAGAGAATAAGGACGAGTACATCAAGTTAGTATACATGTTAACTAGTAAGGTTCACATTCACATCACACCCAGGAGTAAAAGTAAAATTGTGTACGCACCACGAGCGGCAATAGAGAAGGCCCCAGATCCTTCGGTTCGGGCCACAAATGCCCGCAATCTGCGCCGTTCTTTATTTTACCGCCCTAGGTACGTAATGTACTATAATAGGTACCTCACGTGCGGAGTTGATATTGTAATTTCAAAGTTACGTCAAGGTCAATTTCTCTCACGCTCGCAGCAAAATCGAGTTTGGCTCAGTGTTTTCAGGCATCAAAGAACCAGCTGAAGTTCAAATATAATTTCAGGCTGGTGATCGAGTGGCGCTTCGTAAGTCGCGTGCAGGAGCAAATGTACGCGTTCCTCGAGGGCCTGGGAGGCTTAGTGCCCCTGCCGCTGCTGAAGATCTTCGACGAGCACGAGCTGGAGCTGCTGCTGTGCGGCATCCAGCACATCGACGTGCGCGACTGGCGCGCCAACACCCTCTACAAGGGAGACTACCACGCCAACCATCTCGTGGTGCAGTGGTTCTGGAGGGTGGGTATAACACCAAGCGAAAACCACGTTTCCTTGCTATATGTTATCCTGGTCAGGGCATTTATTATAGTTAGATGTAACATTAAGTTTTAGGCGATCATTTTATTAATAACATTTACTTTTCATGTGCACAAAACATAAAAAAAAAGAAAGAAACATTTTTTTTTGGCGTGACTCACTTATAAAGTCACATAACGTTTTTTACTCATTTTGGTCTCAGAAATGCGTGGTTAAGATCTGTCGGTTTCCTTGTGCCCACCTGTATAAGCTGATGATGATGACTCTAATTTAATATTTCTCCAGGTGGTCCTATCGTTCTCCAATGAGATGCGTTCCCGACTGCTACAATTCGTAACCGGTACATCCAGGGTACCAATGAACGGCTTCAAAGAACTATACGGGTCCAACGGGCCCCAACTCTTCACTATTGAGAAGTGGGGGGCGCCTGACAACTACCCTAGGGCTCATACTTGGTAAGTCATTCATACAATATATACAATAATATATACAGCTTAATATTTGAGTATCCTGGGCACGGCACCAAACTGTAACCAGCCCAGCCATAGGTAAGTCATTCATACAATATACAACTTAATATACTCACACATACATGTAAATGTCGGAGTATCCTGGGCACGGCACCCAACTGTAACCAGCCCACTCATAGGTAAGTCATTCATACAGTATATGATTTAATATATACACACATACATGTAAATGACTGAGTATCCTGGGCACGGCACCTAACTGTAACCAGCCTACGCATAGGTAAGTCATTCATATGATATACAACTTAATATGCACACACATACATAATGAATGTCTGAGGATCCTGGGCACGGCACCCAACTGTAACTAGCCCACTCATAGGTAAGTCATTCATACAATATACACACATACATATCAATGTCTGAGTATCATCAAGGCACCCGACTATAATCATAACTATAACCAAACATAGGTAAGTAATTTCTACAATATACAACCTAATACAAGGTGTAACAAAAATGCTGGTGATCCTTTTACATGGCTTAGTTTTTCCAACTCTAGTTATTATGCTAAACTTAAGTTCGTTAAATTTTTTCAAAGACTAGCCTTCTGTCTTTACGAATTAGATTTATATTGATATTCAGAAGTCCGTATTTAAAAGAAACCATTGTTCTAACGTACTTGTTCTTTCCCCAGTTTCAACCGCATCGACCTGCCCCCGTACGAGAGCTACCAGCAACTCCGCGAGAAGCTCGTCAAGGCCATCGAGGGCTCGCAGGGCTTCGCCGGCGTCGACTGAGCCCCCGCAACGTAGGGCTCCACTGAACGGCTGAACATAACTGGCGTTGACTGAGGGACAAGTTCCGGTATCTGAGTTAAAACTATTATATCAGAATTGTAGAATGTTTCATAAGAATATGGCAGTCCGAAACACAGAATAGTACATTACAACAAGAAATAAATAAACAAATTACGCACCTAGGGCGGTAAAATAAGGAACGACTCAGATCGCGGACATAGTGGCTTAAAAAAAGAGTTTTCGGTTAATACCGTTTTCTATGCAGTTTGCCGAGGCTTCTTTTGGACGAACAATCATCATTTTGAAGGGAGAATTATTCACGAGAAACCTTTGCTCATTTGTTAGATATCTTAGTTACTTGTGATTAGGTTTTGTGATCTGACAAACAACGAAATTGAATGTAAAAGGGCTTGTGCGGCAAATGGAAATAGTGATGCCTGTAACATTTCTGACGTTTTCAAGACAAAGGTACATTATTGTCGGTTCTCAATAAGGCGTTAATGCCATAAAAAATAATTTAGAAATTCCGACAATGATGTCTTTGACTTGAATACGTCACATTTATTGATTTTGTAAGATGTTAAGTCTAAAAAAAAGTTGCTCCGAATTTGACAGGTGGCAATGGGGAACGTTTAAACATGTAATAACGGAATAACATCTGATCTCATCTAACCAGTCAAATAAACTTATTATTTTGACAAACACGGGACTTAATCGTGTACACTTACTTTTGTAATTTTCCTGACGTTTCGAGCCTGTCGTAACGCTCGTGGTCGCAGGCAGACTGGCGAGGAATCGCATCAGCATCTCCTAGCCGCGCGGGTTTTTCGAACTACCCGCACTTGGTCTTGATTATTCCAGTAAGTGTACGCGATCAAGTCCCGTGTTTACTTTGTCAAAAGAATGGGTGAAAATTAGAGATGCACCGAATATCCGGTTACTATCCGGTCCGGTATAGTCAAGAATCACTCACTACTCACGATAACACTACAAACTTATTTTTTTACACAAAAATACGCGAGCGCGTGTGTACTTTTGAAAAAAGTTACTCCGTACTGACATAATAAAACTAGTTTTGTTGCCTAGAAATGTGTCCGCGCGAACGTTCACTAGGAATCAAGTCGAAACCTGCACGACGCGCACCTGCGAAACTCAAATTGTAGGTATAGTACCGCCGGCCGAATATTCGGCGGCCGGATACCGAATATTCGGCGGAGCGTCAGGCCGAATATCCGGTATCCGGTATCCGGCCAAACCACTATCCGTTGCATCTCTAGTGAAAATCGTGTGAGTTTAAATCAGTACAAATAAACTTACACTGTTAAGGACTTAACCCAACATAATAAAGATACAGGATGTTTTTTCCACAAGATTTGTCCGTACCGTAGCCGGACCGAACCCGAACCGCCAATTGACCAAGAGTCGAAAGAGTCTATAAAACCATAGAAGTGCCATCAAATAATTGATGATACGGCCTTGCAAGTCTATTGCCATTCCAACCTTCAGGCACTTGTCTGTCTATCAAAAGGAAAGCTTCGACAGCTATATAGATGGAAATATTCGACACGGGTCGGTTGTGCGTCTTTCACACTGATGCGGTTTCCGCATGCGGCGCCGGTGCGCGAGCGAGATAGCGCCCTGCGTGTGTATAGCGCTGTCACGCTTGCACACCGTCGCCGCATGCGGTTGCGGCGCCAGTGTGATAATCAAAGGGCGGACGACGGATGCAATTTACGTCAAAATAACGTCAAACGGTATACATAATGTGGATATGACTACAATTGGTTTAAAAAAGAGAACATAATTGCCAAATAGTTACATAATATAATTTATATTTTTGAAGTAAATAATCATATATTTTTTCTATATTACATATAGAATATCAGTCCTTTAATTTTAATTTGATGGTTTACTAGGTGTGTATTCGTAAAGTGATACTTCACCATTATTAATTATGAAATTTATGAATAACGCTTTTTCGTTTCGCAAATAAATTTACTTGAAATGTTGTAAAAAATATTGAGCCTTTAGAAGTATCTTAAATTAGATCCGGTTTATCAGGTATCCATTTACGAATTGTGGTTTCATTTGACATAATTATTTTAAATGTAAATATTGAAGGAAATGCTCATAAAGTCCCAATTGCAAATATTTTTATATACATAAATATTACTCGAAATTTTATAATAGTCTTATTCACCTTATGCTTTCGTCACCATATTGCATCCATTGTCCGCCCTTTGGTGATAATCGCGTAACCGCGTAAGTATTCACGATTTTGAGTCTCGCTCGTCCGTTGATTTTTTCTATTTTTCCTTTTTTAAAAATATCGGAACTCAGTTTTAAATAGTCCCATGGAAACGCAGCTCATTTTGTTCTTTTGGGCCTTATTTTCGACAATCTTATGACATGAAGAATATGAAGAGACATTTTTCTAAGGCCCATACAAAAATGCTGAAGAATTTTAAAAGTATGCCATACGTAACAGGGTTCAATTTTATTTTGTTTTCACATTAAACGTAACAAAAGAAATGCATCTGATTAAAAATACAAAACGGGTCGCTTTGTATGAAAATTTCTTTTAGATGTGACCCCGTTTTTATTGTCCTCGTAGTACAGTGGGCCTTAGGAGGTTTTTACGACTTATGACTAACGAGTTATCATGGAACTCTGTCGCTTTAAATTTGTTTAAATGATTCCATTGCCTTGATATAGCGTGTAATTATAACATAAGTTAGATAAGGTACTATATTCTTGACTCGTCACTTAAATATTACTATGTTATTGCATATTTTGCGTCCTTTATAGATTTGAGATCGTTTTTGCTTTTGTATTAGATATAAATAAATATATTTTCTTATTATATAAAATAAAACGATGTACATAAATATGTATAAGGTGTAATAAATTGCTCTTACGAATGTTAGGTTCCCGGTAATGGTATTTCCATGAAATGGATGAAATTATGTAAAAAAGTAGTGTAGCTAGCAATTGTTTACACCCTGTAATATACAGTGTGTTTCTGTAATAGGAGCAATAAATTAAAACATAGATTCTACTCCTCAAACTTCAAAACTTTTGTTCAACAACTTAAGAAAAAAATGTATTTTGTCGATTGTCTCTTTAGATAGATAGATAGATAAAGCATTTATTTGGATTACTGCAATAAAACACAATACAAAAACAATTAAAATACAACTTTAACACATCAAAGAATAAATTGAAAGAATAAATAAAAATAAACAACAGATGAGGTAACAAATTAGACAGGTTGTGTGGGTTGCAGCAAAACAAAAGGGTTCGCGGCTCAGCTATACGCTTCACTCTTCCGAGCAAAACACTGGTATTCTGCCGAAACCTCACGCAGGTCACGCTAATATATTTTAAAAAGTATTCAAGGGCACAGAATTTTTTTTTTTTGTTAACGTGTAACGAATTAGTAATAAATGTACGAAGTGTGACTGTGCGTGTACGTGTAGTATAATACGTATTATAATATTAATAGTAAAAATAGTTACAAAAAATAAATAAACATATCAACATAAAAGTATGCAACAAACGTGTCTAAGCCAGATTTTAGATTCTGAAATCCGCAACCAAATAACCGTGTGGTATCCCTATTTTTTGTTTTTCCAAAAGTATTTTTTTAAAATGTTATTTAAAGGATAATTTAGTCTTGAGCTGCCTTACAGGTGGAGGGATATCATTCCAGCATTTGGTTGCGAGATATCGGAAGCATCCAGTGAAAGCAGCCGTCCTATGATGGTGCATTTCTAATAGACACCGCCGAGTAGACCTAGTGCCATACCGGTCATGAAATGTTGATGCATTTATTTTAGAAAATAGGTATTCAGGTGAATTTGTCCTTAGAACGCCAAAAAGGAGACAGGCAAGATGTAGATGTCGACGTGAAGACATGTTAAGCATGGACGATTTATTTAAATATGGCGTAATGTAGCTTCTCGGAGGGATAGAGTAACAAAACCTATAACATGCATTTTGTACTCGCTGTATTAGGCGACGAGTTTTCTGTTGCAAACGTGGACCGTAAACTACATCGCAATAATTTAGCTTTGAGAGAACCAGCGATTCACATACAATTATACGGACTTTTTCACTTAAAAGGTTCCTTATCCGGTACAAAGTCTTTAGTCTGTAAAAACATGACCTCAATAACTCTCCAACGTGCTTCTCAAACCTCAATTGACTATCCATGATTATTCCTAGGTTTCTAGCCTCTTCAACCCTTTCAATAGATGATCCTTGGATATTTATTTGCGGATCACAGTCTATAATTCGAGAGACCTGTAATTTTGTACCCATAATCATATATTTCGATTTGAGAGGGTTCAATACTAGACAGTTTCTTTCCGCCCAACAAGATATGTTACTGAGATCCTCGTTTATTTTCTGGATTGATTCGGTAAAATCATAAGGGCGAGCTGAGTAATACATTTGAACATCATCTGCATACAAATGATATTTACAGTGCTTAATAACCTTGGTTATGTCAGCACTATATATAATAAAAAGTAAAGGACCAACAATCGAGCCTTGAGGAACACCACGAGTTATCTGTCTAGCATTCTTTTTCGTACAAACTAAATAGTATTTTCAATGAACGTTAAAATCCGTCTAATTGACATTGCTTGTCGCCCAACAGACATAGTCAATTTCGGAATACATTGCGTGTTCGAAAAAACTTTAAAGTGTCCTTCAGAATCAAACCATACGTTATTTTTAAAAGTCGCTGAACAAACGTTTCCTGGTTTGAGGAGTAGAATCTACGTTTTAATTTATTGCTCCTATTACAGAAACACACTGTATTTAATTTACTAAGTCAATAAGGTATGTTTATTATATCGATGAAAACTTAATAGTTATTATTTAATGCTTGGAACCGTTGCAAGTATTTTGGTATAGGGTATTACAGTTCGTGAGCTTTAAGAAGAACCTTCGGGAATCGGCGATGACACACGAAGGTAATATTGCTGTTCTGCTTTTTCACGTGTCACTGTTGATTGAACTCAACGTCTCTTTCTAAAACCCGAAGGTTCTTCTGAGAGCTTACGGACTGTACTATGAGCAATTAGATTAACCTAAGGACCTATTTTTGACATCTGTCATCTCAATACAAAAATCCGTTTTTAGGTTATAAAATGTACTGAGTTGACAGGTGTCAAAAGTTCTTAGGTTAACACAATTGTAAATCGATTAAAGTCCATTCTGTCATACAAAATTCACAAGAAATCAATTAAAAATGATCGCTCAGTAATTTGGGCTACAGTATGAGGTTCTTCAAAAAAGGAGTGTATAGGTTCTTAAAGGGTAGGCAACGCGCATGTGAATCCTCTGGGGTTGCAGGCGTCCATTGGCTACGGTAACTTACCATCAGGCGGGCCGTATGCTTGTTTGCCGCTGTCGTGGTATAAAAAAAATCCATATGTATTATTCCTTTTGTACTGCTCTATAGCGGCATTCAGATATAAAAAAATGTTAATTTGATTTGTGATCAATATGATATATTTACTAGGCAAGCGCTTGCGCGTATTGGTGCTAGATGTATTACGGGTCTCAAGCAGAGTCGCAATCAAATATATCGGAGCGGCCAAGGTACTCAAAAATATCTGAACAAGTACTTTATAGCCTTGACAATAGAGGCGTTGTTCAGATATTTGTGACCACCTTGGCCGTTCCGATATATTTGATACGTACGTATGATATAACAAATCAAGATAATCATTTTTAAAACTGACTAGGCGACTTGGATATAAAACCGATTCGACGATTGCATTGGTATTAGGGAATGCAAACCGGTTATTTTTTGTATGAAAATAACCGGTTTTTCGGTGAATAACCGGTTATTTTCATACAAAAAATAACCGGTTTGCATTCCCTAATTGGTATGGTTATCTTTCATATTTTATGCAACTTTTACTACACTATTTTGTTCACAACTCTCGCTTTTAAAACAAAACTATTGTGCAAGCAATTTCCGTTTTTACTCAATTTATCTTAATCTTTATTGAATAAATTTTTCCATTAACTACTGATTTGCAAGCAATATACAAAATGGTTCATGAACATTTCATTCAGAATGTGATGGAATCAGGGCTCGTAACCGGTTAAAGCAAAAAACCCCGAATAACCCAATATATTTCATTATTTTATGATTTTTATGTAGAACTTGATGTTTTATTTAGGTTTTCACTTCATATTATAGGATTTTTCGATTAAATATGAAACAGTAACGAAAGAACGAAATAAAAACCGGTTTTTACTATGGAGCAAATTCCGGTTTCCGAGCCCTGGATAGACTGGCATGTAATGTAACTATGCAATAATATATTGTACAGAATATATTGTGCACGGACACATTATGAATTCATTCTTTCATAATGTGTTCATGCAATTTTGAATTTGTACAGTCGCCATCAAATATATCGGAGCGGCCACGGTACTCAAAAATATCTGAACGAGCACCTTATCGCCTTGACAATAGAGGCGTTGTTCAGATATTTGTGACCACCTTGGCCGCTCCGATATATCTGATGGCGGCTGTACAACGAAGGCTGCCAAAATATGAGACAGTATAGCTTGGAATATGATTGTCAGATATTTTTGCGTCCTTTGTTGTGAGTTTGGATAAAATTAAATACAATCAAAATTTTAGTACTTTAAAGCTTTATGTAAATGTACTACGAACCTCTAAAAGTTCAAGGCGCTCGCTAATCTTAGAGAATTCAACCAACCGGAGCGGCCATTGACAGGCGTATTACTGGACCGCGATTATAATGGGATTAGAGTTGACAGATTTTCCTTATATATCGCGATTCAGTAATAACCCTCTGTCGAAAACATGACCGGCGGTCATATTTATTCTATGGACTAACGTTGTTCTGATGTGGCTATTTGTATATTACGTATGAATAGCCATACATTTAACGTTCGCCTCCCCCGGCAACCGGCAGACTTTTTTTTTGTATAGAAAATGACAGACATGGCCACTCCCGTGTTGAATGCTCTAAATCGCTAATCGTCAAATGTGATAGGGCCTTTATTTAAGACATAGTATACGTCGTGCCTACTAAAATAATGTTTGAAGCGATGAATCGATTATCGAACTCGCTTAATGGTGAATAAATTAAGTACAAAACCAGATGCCTATTGTATAACAATCTTTAACTTATACAGTGTGTAAATCTAATACGGGCGATCCTTTTAACGGTGTTAGTTTCACTATGGAGGTAACCCCAAAATCTCAAAAAAAAAAATTTGACTTCCTCATACAAAATGTCGACACCCATGCGACAAAATGTATGAGTCTGGAAAAAAAACCGCGATTTCGGGGTAGGCTCCATAGTACCTACCGTAGTAACTACCGTTAAAAGGTTCGCACGTATTAAATTTACACATTGTATACAGGGTGGAAAGATAAGTCGGGCCCTGGAGGGAAACTACCTTAAAACGTTGAGATAGCTCAATTAACTGAAAGGAAACATTCTTTTATTTTTAAAAAGAGACATATCTGCATTTACAAATTTTCGAGAAAATGTACAATTCACAAAAAAACTACTCAT
The DNA here is from genome assembly GCA_911728535.1 of Pammene fasciana. NCBI lineage: Eukaryota > Metazoa > Arthropoda > Insecta > Lepidoptera > Tortricidae > Pammene > Pammene fasciana. The sequence goes on along the minus strand of OU452291.1, from coordinate 16,074,436 downwards.
TTTGTAATTTTTGTCAAAAACAATTTTTATGACAATTCATGACAAACGATCCTATTTCCAACAAGAATACAAACTTCTTAATACCAACCAAATTTACGGCACAAGAGAAGCCATAAATAATGAAAAAAGAAAAATCATACAATTTTAGTATCGAAAAAAGGGAGAATTAGAAAAAAATCTGTGAATGCAGTTTTACTTTTTATGAAAAATAAAGGAATGTTTCCTTTCAGTGTATTGAGCTATCTCAACGTTTTAAGGTAGTTTCCCTCCAGGGCCCGACTTATCTTTCCACCCTGTATATTATATGAAATGAACTCACTTTTTAATAAAATAAATTCGGATGAGAGTTACGTTAGTATTACAGTCGCAATCAAATATATCGGAGCGGCCAAGGCACTCAAAAATATCTGAACATGCACATCATCGCCTTGACAACATAGACGTCGTTCAGATATTTGTGACCACCTTGGCAGCTCCTTTATATCTGATAGCGACTACAAGATGTTATGCAATAGGCCTCAAGTTTTATTTTGGACTGAAATGACAGATCGGTTGGACAGATTATGGAAATCGCACTGTTATTTTAGTATCTTGAATACAGGGTGTTACAAAAATACTTGTGATCCGCTTTAATGGCATATGGTATCATAGTTTTATTAGGAAAAGAAGACAAAAAATTTACAAGAAATTGTATGGTTTTGTGAGGAGAGTTAGATAATGCGTCACACAGAAAAAAAAAAATTCGTGACAATTTTTTTTTAACGTTTTCATAGTCTGAATGTTATACTTATCAGTTATTTATGCTTGTATCTCCTTTGAGAATCACGGGCCTTTACATCCCTTTTGGTAGGCTTACGTGGGGATACAGATCCAACACGCAGAGGCCCTTTGGAGAAAGTTGCTATGTATTACACCTGCTAGAACCCATTCACGGGTTCATCAATAGATACCCGTGAACCGGTCCCAGCAGGCGTTGGAGCTATTGCAAATATATTTATGCTATTATTAACCGAATCAAAAGTATTCTTGTAACTACTTGTAAAAATAAGCAATGAAAGATGGGCGTTCTACTATAAGTTCGGCGATACATATAAGTTATTGGAAGCAATGAACAATGAATGAGGTTGCTGTTATAATAATGTTTTTATCTTATTATGAATATTATCCTGTAAATAGTATAAAAACGATTGAAAATTCATGCAAATAAAAAGTTATCAATTAATTTGTGGTTTATTTGGCCATCAAATATGTCGGAGCAGCCAAGGTACTCAAAAATATCTGAACAAGCACATTATCGCCTTGACAATAGAAGCGTTGTTCAGATATTTGTGACCACCTTGGCCGCTCCGATATATCTGATGGCGACTGTACCTATTTATTTTATTCTGCACCACAACGCTCGTATCGCTTAATGGCATTGTCAAAGCAGTTTGAATTTGAAATATTTTTACTCTTTTATTTAGATTAATTCCGTTGTCAATTGCCCCCTCTGGGGTTGCAGGCGTCCATAGGCTACGGTAACTGCTTACCATCAGGCGGACCGTATGCTTGCTTACCACCGTCGTGGTATAAAAAAATTGTAATTAAAACATCCGTATAAGGATTTAGACCTACATATCCAAAAAGACCGTTCGATATGTTCCCATGGTCAAGGGAAAGTTGTAGTGAGGGTACTTTTGCATCATGTCAATGTCACAAGTTTTAAGCGTATTCATTATGGATAGTAGAATGTAAGGATGACAATCTCTTATATGAGAACCGTCTAAAGTGTCCAGCGGCGGGAAACAGCAACTAAAAGTTCTAAATCTCTCCACGTAGCGCTAGTATTGCTTTCGTGTATGAACCCGGACTAGCTAAAGCTAAAGTGGCGCCACCAATTCCACGCCTTTTGGTGGACATTTTTGTAACAGAGAGATTGTCATCCTTACCTTCTACCATCCATAGTATTTATCTTGAATCAAGATCATTCCGAAGAAATCGATTTTTTCAACGATGGTTTATTCGTCCTAAATGAAACGATGAGGACTAGTGAAGGGAAATTAAAGTAGGTAATAAACAATTTTGGCGAGAACAGTTCTCTGTTGCGCTAACTGCTCCATTCCTTCATCATCGAACTCGCGGAGCGTAAGCGAAGTGAGTTCTTACAAACAACTCCAGACCGAACTGTCACCTGGCTACTGGGACGTCTCGGCATTTGGATGGCTTTTTGATTTCGATAATTTGTTCGACGATAACTTTAGTAACGTTTTACTGATATTTATGAAATTTCTTGGGGCTGTAGTAGAGATACATAAAATTTGTAAGTTCGTATATGGGCAGGATCGATCAAGTGATTATGGAGCTAAAAGGAGAAAAAAAATCCTCCTTAGGGTCTTGTTATATTGGTCAACTCGTTTGCAAGTAAATCGCGAGTTCTCAGTTCGAGGCGGACTACCTAGTTAGTAGTAGTAGTAGTAGTAGTAAAACACTTTATTGTACAGGAAAACACACCAGAAATATATAACACAGCAAATATGTACAAAGGCGAACTTATCCCTTTAAGGGATTTCAGCTGCGTTTCCATCAGAGATGAGCGTTGCAAGTTGAGAGAACAGCCCGGGCATTTGCCCCCTGAAACGGGGGTCATAGTGCGGACCGTACGATGTTTTGTGATTGTAACAACATGCTAGCTGAGCTCGCCTATGTAGCCAGCTTGCCGAGCCTGAAGCACGCCAGCTTCAAACACTGGAGCCTCAGTGTTGCCATGCCAGCCTGCCAAGCCGAGTTAAGTCTTCGGAGCGTGCCATGCCTCCGACTTAACTGCCTGCCAAGCCACATGTCAAGATTGACCATAGAGCCCGGCACGGAAGTACAATTATACTCTATGGACTTTTCCCGCGCATTTGTTATGAAGACAAGTTTAAAAAGTTAGAGGTCAGACTCTTGTGTGAAAAATCAAACTGTGCCGGTCGCCATTTTTACTGATGTCGAAATATTGAAATAAAAGTGTAAAATGTATTTATTCTCGTGTTATTTGCCCTTTCTGTTACATGATAGAAAGTGCCACCCCCCAACGAAATCCTGGAGCCGCCTGCGATTCTCAGATTTGCCATGTCGAATAGCTCTCCTTTATAACACCTATATATTGAATATCGATTTAATGTATATACTTCACACTCACAGTATCAATAAATTATATCTTTTATATCCATGCGTTGCCAGCAATGACCAGGGTAAGCTCAGGGGCCTTAGCATGACATGCGTTGTCGCGCGCGACTCCATACTTCGAGTTGCGCCTGAAGTATGGAGAGTCGCGCCGCAACGTAAGCCATGCTAGACGTACAGAGCCCAATGCCCTTCAAATCAAACATAAGGAAACCTATGGAGCAGGGCCGTAGCCAGAATTGAAGTTAAGATAGGGCAGTGCTAATCTAAGGTAGGGCATAGCGAATTTTAAGGTAGGGCATTAACTTTATTTTCATACATTTTTGACCCGAATGTAGTTTTTAAGGTAGGGCATTAGTATTTTAAGGTTGGGCATTGCCCCCCTAATGCCCTCCTAGCTACGGCCCTGCTATGGAGTCTCTATAATATATCAGTCGCTGGTTATGAAAAGTTTATTTATTTATTTAATAGTACATTACAGCAGAGGCTGGGAAAACAGGGATTTCCGGCCAAATAGGTATATGATAGGGGTAGGCGGATAGGGATACGAGGCCGGGAATCCGTTTTCACGCCGAGGCATGTATAGTGCTTTTCTCAAAAAAATGCGTGGAGATAAGATCTAAAACCTAATACTTAAAGCCTAAAAGTCTATCGTACTCGTGGCCGGCGCCCGCGCGGCAGTGAACGGCGGCGTCTGCCCCGCCCGCGGTCGCCGAGTAAGTAGTATGTAAATCCTTTTCATATCAAGTGTCACTACGGCGCCCGAAACGTGATACTTCCGAGTCTATTTTCACGAACGTAACGACAACATTTCCGCGCATGTTTGAGAAAACTTTATTGCACAATAAAAACAGTACAAACGGTGAACTTAATAAAAAAAATAAGTTGTCCAAAGCAACAGGATAAGTGCGTGGGGTGGCGAGCGAAATCACTGCACTCGGCAACTCAGGGTCAATGTCGTATGATGCCGAAACCGGTTCCACTGACGTCATTGGTGTATACAGGGTGTTTTTTCTATAACTAGCCATATTGTGGGAGGTGATTAGGTAACTCATACTGAACAACCTTTTCTATGGGAACAACCCCGAAATCCAAAAAAAATTTTTGGCGTCCCCATACAAAACGTCAACGTCTGATCGGCTTTTGAGTTTTCCCCGTTTCGGAGTTGACCCCATAGTAAAAGTGTATGGCCTACGAAATCACCTCGCGCAATATTATTATGGCTAGTTATGCCTTATTGACAACCGAGAACGATGTACTTTTTACTTGAAAACGGCGCTTATGTTTTCTGCGCGTTTCTTCCAGCTTCTGCCAGCCTGGCTAGCTGGGGTTTGCTTAAGAGCCGCCAGGACGCTCGCGTGAACTCGCGTCCCCATACAAACGTAGTTCAGCTCTCATTTTAAAACAACATGCTTTAGAACCACGAAATTTGGCATGGGTATTCTAGTGGTACAGATCTAGGTCGGACATTCGTTTTAGTTGCTAAAAATTGTAATAAAAAGAAAATGTAGCAAAAATAAGTTTTGTATGTAAATCTGTATCTGGCTGTATTTTCTTTGTATTACAATTTTTAGCAACGTAAACGAATTACCGACATAGATCTGTACTACTAGAATGCCCATGCCATAGTTCGTGGTTCTAAAGCATGTCGTTTTAAAATGAGAGCAAAACTACTTTTGTATGGGAACGCGAGCGTCCTGGCGACTCTTAAGTTTTCTGAGCGTTTCTTCCAGCTTTTGCCAGCCTGGCTAGCTGGGGTTTGCTTAATTGGTAACCTAATCCCATGAATTTGCTACTGCCTGGCCTTTTCATATGACAGAAGGCGCAGTTGGTTCCGAAGAATTCAGTAGTAGGTACAAACCGGAGTTTGGACCCCAGAGTCCCCAGACCTTCGATTTAATCATATTTACGTGAAGTGGAAAATATTACATTATATTTTTCTATAGTACCTACTAAACTTAGGTTACGTAATTTTTGAAAGCATGCACTACATGATGGGCCATCATAGGGACGCAGCTATACGACGACGGAACGAGATCGCGATATCGTTAGCTTCCTCTAACGCATAGCTGCGTCCCTATGATGGCCCATCATGTAGAGAAGCCATTATATTGGATCCGTATTGTCCGTAACTTGGGGGTACCATTGACTCTCTAATATAGTATATCAATTTGTTAATTACTTTTCAGTCCAGCTTACACGCGCTTATTGAAATGCGAGCAAAATAATATAAATATCAAACCAAGCGAATAGCAGAATTTTATATTCCGAATGTCGCTTCTGGTGTATCGTTTTACAGAAACTTTGGACATAACACTTAAAATCAGTTAATTATGTTGTATGTCGTTACCTAGGTACTTTAGTGATGACGCCCGTGATTTAATGGCGATGACCTTTTCATTCCGCTCAAATTCCGGTAGGTAAAAGTGTTTCTTTTCCTGTTTCGGATACATTAATTTGTCGAACTTATTAACAGGGATATGTGGCATGCGAAGACTGAATTAATTAATAATTATTTTTACATGTTTTTAAAGTGGTGCGTTCCACTCAAACTATACTAACTAAAATATAAAAAAAACAGTCGAATTGAGAACCTCCTCCTTTTTTGAAGTCGGTTAAAAATATAGACAATTCATTCAGTACTTTATTATTAAATAAACGCAAACTTTGAAAACATTGAAAAAATAATCAACCCAGCAGGACTTGAACCTGCATTGATATGCCTTGTCGAGGCTCGATGGCTTTACCAATTAATCTACCTAAGTAACTGAACCCATAGCTTAATTGGTAAAGCGATTGCGCCCCGGCAAGGCGTATCGATGCAGATTCAAGTCCTGCTGGGTTGATTATTTTTTTGATGTTTTCAAAGTTTGCGTTTATTTAATAATAAAGTACTGAATGAATTGTCTATATTTTTAACCGACTTCAAAAAAGGAGGAGGTTCTCAATTCGACTGTTTTTTTATCATTATTATTTTATTTTTTTGTATGTATGTTACTCGATATCTCCGTGAATCGTGAACCGATTTTCATTTTTTTTAAATCGAACACGTATAACCCCTATATGGTCCCATTGTCACCAAGTCGGGGTCTGATGATGGGATCCTGGAGAAATCGAGGGAACTCTTCAACTATTATAGGCACACCTATAGTGATTTCACTATTTTTACAGCAACTCGGCCACTTCCTCTTAGCGGATCCTAAGTGAAGTCGGTTCTTTTTTGTTTAAAATTATTGCGGTATACGATGCTCTGTATGATTTGTCTACAGATTTTTTTATTTGTTGTGTACCTGTTCTACAACTAAATTAACCTAACAGGTTAGCGAGGTCATCTAAATATCTGGTTCAGCAGGTTATAAATGTTTTGTTACAATTGCAATTGTTTCCTTCATTGTAAACGGAGACCAGAAAAAAAAATCAAGACAAGTTTTATGTATGTTCACCGATTATTCGAAGACGGCTGGACCGATTTTGAAAATTCTTCTTTTGTTGGAAAGAGTATACTTCACAGGTCCCCTTGTCACCAGCAGGCTTATGATGGCAGTAGTTGTCCGCCGATAACTTGATAAAAAGCTGACAACTTGACATATTGTCATGTTTTGCTGTGTGAATGTGTCAAGTTGTCAGTTTTTTATCAAGTTATCGGCGGACAACTACTGCCATCATAAGCGTGCAGGTCAGGATATAATGATGGGATCCTGGAGAAATCGAGGGACCTCTTCAAATATTGTAAGCAATCCTATAGTGATTTCAGTATTTTTTACTGTAGCTCAGGCATTTTGCTTTTGGAAAGGTGGAGGTTAAGTGAAGTTAGTTCTTTTTTGTTTAAAATTATCAAAATAGAGCAATAGAGTGCAAACAGATACCTACTTATTCCCATGTGACCCTGGAATAGGGGATATTACTGCAATGTTCTGCCACCTGAGCAACACTAGCACACCGGTAAACCATAGAGTTCTTAATACATACTAGGCCTTAAAGAGTTTTTTACAAGTTTTCATAGATCATTTATAACGAATAAATATGTCATTTGTGCACCAAGGCGGTTTGTTTATAGAGGGCCTATCGTGAAACGAGAAAATCGAAAATTTGACATCTGCCTCTCTATCGCTCGAATACGTAAGAGTGACAGAGAACCAGGTAACGAAATTTTTATTTTCGTGTTTCGTGGTACGCCCTCTTTTTGTGCTAGTGCCGCCCCCTACGCAGAGTTTTGCGTAGCTACTGTTATGCCTTTTAGATTCTCGGAAAAATTTAAACGAGACTACTTGTTTCCATTATTAGTGATGCAAAATGGAGAGTTTTTATATCGTTATCCCAGAAACTACACAACGAAAATCGCAAGATTTTCCCTAATTAAAAAAAAATGTTGTTACCACTTACGATTATAACGCCTACCAATTTTTATAAAAAATCTACTTAATCCCTTAAGTTCAATAAGGCTTGTTTTGTGGTTTCTTTGTGGTTCGTAGGAAGGCTGTTTTCAGAAAAAAAAGTACAATTTTAGAAAAATGTATTTCGTAAGTATTTTTTTAGGGATATCATCTCGTGTTACTCAATGCACAAAAGTGAGAAAAAAATGGGACACTTTTTTATTACATATTTAAATTGATAGTCCTCGTGATTCTAAGAAGAAATAAACCAAAACTTGTAAGGTTTTCCAAAAAAAGTAAATACTAACTATACTTTTTTCAGAAGACGTCCTTATCTATATTGTGCCTATAAGACTTACACTACAACTTCTTTATATTCAGTTTCAGACTAGCAAGTTAGCAGTCTTTATTCTTAAACTATCTTGAATGTAAGGAGGCTAATGTAAAGACGAGATGCCAATTGCCACAGATATTATCTTTAACACTGAATTAGCGCAATTAAAATAATGAGTCAATTTGTTTCTTTATCAGTTTATTTGTTGTATGACGTCGTTAAGGGGCTACTTTGAAAAAGTATAGGTTTTTTCAAACGCTCTAGTAACTAAACGGAACAAGGTACTGAATTTATTTTCGAATATATATTATTAGACTATATACTCTTGTTTTTGGCACAAGCCGAAACACGATTGCTGGAAGTTGCTTCTATAGAAAAAAAAACCGAAATTGGGTCCTTTTTTCCCCTTATTTTTCTTGGCTTAAGTTAAATATAAGATATAAAGCAATATAACTAAGTAAAAAATATGGTATTCCGGTTTATCTAAAAAGTCACAGAAGCAACATTGGATAAAACTTTATAGATTCGCTTATTTATCGTAGTTTGGTCGAAAAGTCTGATCCTTAAAAGCGCTGCATCTTTTTCTTTCGTGCACGGGAGCCATAAACGTGTCACTAACGGATGGGCGTGGTTTGTCTGAATCGAGGAATGACCTTAAAGATCCTATAGGGACCTTATACCGAGATTTGGTGCAAACAAACGAATGCAACGGCTATCCTTTCAACTAGTTGCCGCAAATTCTACATGATATCACCCGTGTTCGTCTTTTATTGATAGAAAACTAGACATTTATAGAAAAAAACTAAGTACGGGGGCCTCGGCGTCGAATACAACTTTGTTCCATTTGGCGTCGAGACCCTCGGCCCGTGGGGTCCTAATGCCCATGCTCTCTTCAAAGAGGTTTCAAAGAGGTTAGTGGATTCCACCGGTGACCGTAGAGCTGGCAGCTTCCTGGCTCAACGTATTGGCATTGCCATACAGAGAGGGAATGCTGCCAGCATCTACGGCACCATGCCGCGGGGGGACTGGTTATTTTAGTATAATATATTTATTTAAGATTAGTTTTTATTTATACTTAAGTGTATTTCGTGTTTATTCCAATAAATTATTAAGTTTATTCAGATATACAGTAAGTAGGTACTTCAGTCTCATAAATATTGATGTGTGTCTATAACTAATACTGAGGCATGATATTAATATGCTCTGTCACAATATTTGTTAAGTTTCTGCGAATGGTTTCTAGTTGTATCTATTCATTACCTATACGGGTTAAAGTGCAAATATGCAGGTTAACAACTAATTCTGGTAACCTTACTCACCATCACGAACATCAATATAACCACATAGTAAATAGAATACAATAGACTGGAAACAATTTATTCGTAGGCACATCTGACATACTCGTACGTTGCACCATTGACTTATTATGTAGGTAGAAATGGTAGAACCTACTAAATGTGACATCTGAACCAATTTATCTCTTTCTTGTATTTTTAATTAATTTGGAGAACTCAGCTAAGATTATTTAATAACCTTTCTACAATACCTGAGATGAGACGGTACCGCGAACTAAGATTGTGACGAAGAGTAAGTGTAAGAAGTGACGGAATCAGACCTAATCTCAATAACGCCTAGTTTCCCCTGGGTTCGATGGCCCACCTTTTAACTATGCCTTAGAGTGTCTAGTGCCGTGATTTTCTGTAATATTGAAGCTGTAATGAGATAATGAGAACCTATAATTTTTCCATAAAAAGAATTATTCGCCCTTTATTTTTTCCGTACATTTCCCTATACAAACAATAGAAGTTTTAATTACTTTGCACTAGTAAATACTATTATGAGTGTCACTTTATGACTCTTTCATAGTTCCCCATACAAACAATGGCTTTTTAACCGACTTCAAAAAAAGGAGGAGGTTCTCAATTCGACAGATTTTTTATATATAATATATATGTTACTTGATATCTCCATGAATCGTGAACCGACTTTCAAATTTTTTTTTAATCGAACGGGTATAACCCCTAACTGGTCCCATTGTCACCAAGTCGGGGTCTGATGATGGGATCCTGGAGAAATCGAGGGAACTCTTGAACTATTACAGGCACACCTATAGTGATTTCACTATTTCTTACAGCAACTCGGCCACTTCCTCTTGGAATAGCGGATCCTAAGTGAAGTCGGTTCTTTTTTTGTTCAAAATTATTTTTTTTAGCACTAGACAAGCGGGTAATGTATACATTGTAACAATAATACGGGTGATCTGTTTAAGGGCATAATTGGTATCGTATTGCGAGTAAGAAAAAGCAGAAGATTTTTTTTGTATGGGACATGCTGTCTCAGCCGGCCAACAAAACAAACCATTTTTATTTCTTATGGGGCCCACCCACATTGGCCTGTCAGTTGTTAGGAGCTGTCAAATTTTTGTTCTAACTGACAGGCCGATATCGTCAGGTGGACTGATAGTCGGTGGGCCCCCTTAGTTTTTCATAATCAGAATATGATACCAATTATGCCCTTAAAAGCATCACCAGCATTTTTAATGGATTGTATACATTACATACATTTTACCGTATGCATCAGATACCGTAAAGTTTTGAATTCCTCCTGGTGAATAAGGTTGCCAGACTGCTCAAAGATGATGCAGTGTGTTGTCGACGGAGAACCCTGTCGTCTCATAGGCCGTCAACCCAATCCCTATTTAAAATCCCTATTAAAAAAAATTGATTGATTGATTGATTGATATTTAGTAAGTCAACACAATCCTTATTTTGTAAGATTCGACAATGCGCATGTGTTACATATGGATTTGCAGGCCTCCATAGGTTACGGTAGCTTACCATCTAATGATTCTTATGCTTGTTTCCCATCGTCGTAGTATAAAAAAGAGTGCATTTCTCCGGCAACTCGAACTTGGCGTCAGAATTGCGCAGGATTCTACGATGGATGTCGGAAACCGACTGAGCGTTATAAACGCGCGTTTATTGCTTACTTTTAAAAGGTGAAGGAAATATATTAATCTGAAAGTGTTGATTGCTTATACAAATAAATGTATTGTGTGTAATCAATTCTCTAAAACCTTAAGGCATTAAGTCCGCCTCTTGTACACTTTTTATTTGTGCAATAAAGTTTAAATAAATAAATAAAATAAATATCTACTATACGTACTGTATAGTTTTTGTCTTCAAAGAAACATTACCTATCGATTGTTCAAATGATGTATCTGATCAGATCGCTTGTTAGGTAGGTAGTTTAGTTTTTAGTGTTAGTGTCCAAGCCTCGTATCCGTATGCAAAGAATTAATCTCATCGCAGACTGTTTGTACCATATTAAAGTAGTGCCTATTTTTAATTCAATACAGTAATCTGATGATTCTTGCCATTACAAAGTGGTTGAAAAGGTAAAGAAGTCTATGGAAAAATGGGAACGGAATAGAAAAAAGACTTGGGACACATTATTTGTCGTAATAAAATCGAAAGAGCTCGCGATTCTGAGTCGAACTCACCTAAAATTTTCCAAATTGAAATATACAACTTTAAATAAAAAGGCCCAAAGACGCCCTGGCAAAAACCCAGTGCGTACATATACAAAGGCCGCATAAGTAGATCATAACGAAAGGATATTGCGCGTCGCGCTCATTGCACTTGTCACCCTTGTCCGCGACACATATGACACGCATGACTTAAAAAAAAATGATTTTTAAAATGTGGAAATTGGTGCTCGTGAGCTTAGTTGGACAGTGCGCGGCTGTGATTTATAATGTAAATGGTGAGTAAAAACTTTGGGATCTTGATCTTAAAGTAAACAATTTTTTTTCTTATCATGTACCTACAACCATTTTTCATACTTGTAAGGTAAATATTTATACTTATTTATTGTAGGTAATACAAAAGTAATGGCTAGGGTAGAAAACACCCTTTATGTAATACGTAGTTTTTGCGAAAAAAGCACAAAACATATTTTTTTTGCTCAATAAGTTTATTAATAATTAAAAAAAAAAATCCTTTATGCTGTCATCATATTGAGTTTAAAAAAACAATTAGAAAATAAATTTAATATTTACTCTTTCACTGAGAAAGTATAATTTTGAATGTAAAGATGAGATGGTCCTCACTCCCAATTCGCACATTTGGTCAAAGTCCACCCATTTAAACGACGTAGTTAGGCGATTATCAAACTGGCGCCGCAACCGCAAGCGGCGACGGCGGGCAACGGTGACAGCGCTATACACACGCAAAGCGCTATCTCACTCACGCACCAGCGCCGCATGCGGAAAGCGCAGCAGTGTGAAAGACGCCTTACTTTAATTAACGTATACATAGGTTTGCTTAAAATGTTTTTTGTAAAAAAAGCTACTTAAATAAAAGCTAAACTCAAAATAAAAGCTAAAATCCTTGAACTGTAACAAATTACATTCCCTTAAATCTAGCGTCGTAGCATCGAGTTAGTGCTTGTTAAAGAAAAGCAAAAATACCGGTCCCATAAACTACTGTCATGTTTACAAAACAGCCAAAAACAAAACAGCGTAAGAGCTTTAACACTAGTTAAAAGATACGTCATTATGTTTCAGGCAGTACCTAATAATTCTGACAAAAACAGAACGCCGTAAGCGTCATAAAGGCAGCTCGTCTGTTAGAAGAAGTCTGTAAAAAGAAGTGTCGTAGAATGTATGAGCTCCCATTTAAACTACGACACTTCTCTTTCCGAACAAACTATAGACACGACGTTATGGTTTGCAGGCAAGCGGTAATTCCGTAGCGTGCTGAGATGACTAACGGATAATAACAGGAATAATTAACTCTGATTCTTGCTTTTAAGTGGAAGAGACTGTACTATAACTTGTGCGGATATCCGTATTATCCGTACCTATATATGAACTACAAACGAATGAAAAGCAGAAAAATCCACTACCTCAGACACGAACTCTGGTGTACACCCGTCGCTCGCCTGACGCAGTGGATTGTTCTACTTTTTCTTTAGAAATCATTGTCGTATCTTTAGCATACGTTCTGTTTGATGCAAAATATTTATACCGGGTGTTTCCTGTAATAGGAGCAATAAATTAAAACGTAGATTCTACTCCTCAAACCAGACAACGTTTGTTCAGCAACTTTTAAAAATAACTTATGGTTTGATTTTTATTTAACTTTAAAGATTATTCGAACACGCAATGTATTCCGAAATTGATTATGTCTGTAGGGTGACAAGGCTGACAAGCAATGTCAATTGGACGGATTTTAACGTACATTGAAAATACTATTTAGTTTGTATGAAAAAGAGACAATCTAAAAAATACATATTTTTTAAAAGTTGTTGAACAAAAGTTTTATTGTTTGAGGAGTAGAATCTACGTTTTAATTTATTGCTCATGTTGCAGGAAACACTCTGTATACATCAATAGCTTAGCTTAGGTTAAAACGCACATCTGTCCGCCGGGTTTATCCATGGCGGGAATCGAGCACGGATGCGTCTGTCTGCCGGGCATATCTGCTGACAGATCTAGTGGACAGATCTGTGCGTATATCCCTAGCTATTAATCGCGCCATTGTCCCAAAAGATGTAACTAGAGATCTTACGATATGGTATTGCACGTGTTTAATAAATACCAGACAGTCTTATCCTTCCAGCGTTTTCATTGAGCCTGGGGCCCTAGCTAGCCGTAGGCACTAGTTTTTACTAAAGCGACTGCCATCTGACCTTCTATGCTAGGGGCAAAACTGAGCCATTTTATTTAAAGTTGTAGGTACATTCCACTTTTCTTTCTTTGGAAAAAATTTGGTGATTTGGACTCAGAATGTCAGAATCACAAGCTCTTTCGATTTCATTACTACAAAAATATGTCCCATTTTTTTCCCGTTTCCAATTCGTTGCCATTTTCTCATAGACGGTAACGAAATGGAAGTACCTATCTAACGAAAAATGTACGAAAACTATTGTGTACAGTCGCCAAAATGATATATCGGAGCGGCCACGGTACTCAAAATTATCTGAACGTGCACTTTATCATCTTGACAATAGAGGCGTTGTTCAAATATTTATGACCTTGGCCGCTGCGCTGTATCTGATGGCGACTGTACTAGCCGGGGTTTGAACGCGGACATGTTACCTCCAGGTCCAGGCTGTAACGCTTAACTATAACAATTATATAATAGTTGCAAGTATTTATATTAATTGTTAAGTATAGTGCAACAATCTAGATCGGAGCGCGGCAATGAACCTCAGTGGATTACGCAAGGACATGGCCAGGAAGTTGCATGGACTATTAAAGATTATAGAACGATGCTCAGGTCTGGAGGTCAAACTCAGCCAAATGGTTTACATGGATTTTTGCACAATAATAATAATGACACTTTTTTGGAATCCCGCCGACGATAATTGCACCTAATGTAAGTTGCGAGTTCGCGAAACGTAAAAGGTTACAAATGTATTTTCATCTTCCTAAGGCAGATGGCAGGTGTTTAGTGGTGTATAAAACTAAGTACGTTTATGTATAGAGAGCAATATACCGAAATCCCAAAAAATTGTTTTGCCTCTCCATAGAAAACGTCAACGTCTGATCGGCCGATATGTATGAAATAGCCAAAAAAAATCGAGATTTTGGAGTTGACCCCATAATAAACGTTGTTTAGTAAGGCCTACTGAATCACCTCGCACAACATGGCTAGTTATTGAAAAAACAGCCTGTATGTTAAGCTCAAACATAAATATTGTCAACCCGGGTCATCCAAATACAGTGCCAATTCCTAATGGGACATGCACATGCCCCTAGTAGGCCTCCCAAAGACGATCCTCATCTCATAATAAATTCAAATATGTGCAGCGAAATTCGTCTTGAACATGACTCACTTATTTTATTAAAATTTTAGCAGCAGCTTTGACAATAAGGATGTACAGTCGCCATCAGATATATCGGAGCGGCCAAGGTGGTCACAAATATCTGGACAACGCCTCTATTGTCAAGGCGATAAAGTGCTTGATCAGATATTTTTGAGTACCCTGGCCGCTCCGATATATTTGATGGCGACTGTACCTAACGTAAGACAAAGAAATGTCGGAAACCTCTGCAGTTGTGCAACCGGCACGTGCGGCGAGTGTTTAGCGCTGTTTAAACTGAAGGCCGTGGGAAATATGGATTTGCTCTTGCCCTTGTTGACCTCTAGATGGACGACACTAACACTCTGGGTCTGAGTCACATATACGATATTATTTCGAATGTTAAATGACAAAAAAAATGTTTTTTTCCTCGCCTCCCACCCGAATTTCCTAATAAGCAAATTTTTAGGGTTCCGTACCCTATTACTAAGACTTTGCTGTCCGCCTGTCCGTCCGGCCGTCCGTCCGTCCGTCTGTCTGTCTGTCTGTCCGTCCATCCGTCTGTCCGTCTGTCTGTCTGTCTGTCTGTCTGTCACCAGGCTATATCTCTGAACCGTGACAGTTAGACAGTTGAAATTGCCACCATTGTTATATTAATAATAGATCCATGTTTTTCTTATTTATACGTACTATATGTAATGAAACAAATATGCCTCAGTCAGTATCCCTTTAGTAGTATTGGCAACATTAAATAAAATTGCTTCGTAGTAAAAACAGAAAATATTAACTAAAGATATCCTTTTCCGCAAATTTACTTAACTCATTTCGATTCTGTGCCTTGTAGACCTAACGTAACTTTTATAATTTTAAACAAAAGAGAACAGACTTCACTTTATAAATATCCACTTTTCCAAAAAGGATATGGCCGAGCTACTGTAAAAAATATAGAAATCACTATAGGTGTGGCACTATAATATTTGAAGAGTTCCCCCGATTTCTCCAGGTTATCATCATCATCATCATCATCATCATCATCATCATCATCATCATGAACTTAAGAGATGAGCTCTTGTCGGTGAAGCAATCTCCATGTACTCCTTTCTCCGGCTTTCTCCTTCACAGCCTGATACGACACGACGTTCACTTTCTCTTTCACTTGATCCAATGTATGCCCTTCTTGGCTTCCCTCTCTTCCTTCTTCCCAGATCATCATCAGAGTAACTATAAATTGCATTATACATCATTTGACACTCCTTTCCCTCAACAAAATCTTCTGGCTATGATATAATCTAATTATTTCCCATAATATTGCATCAAACCCAGAACTCTAGGATTTGTTTTCTTTAAATTATTTACGGAGGGAGAAGACCTCAACCACTTTACAGCTGCCACATGTCCGCATCTGGAAATAAGCATAGTATAGCAAATAACTAAATAGACGGGTTTCATTGCTTTCATTATTGTGCCATTCCATTTCTGACGTGGCCAGTTCTCCATCTAAACTAAAATAGATTAGGGTTACAAAACGACACGCGTGTTTTTTGGTGACAATAATTATATTCTGTTGTTGTATATAATCATAATCAAGGTTAACTTTTATCTCACTTTAGTGTAACTGGAAATGGATTTGGTCATGTTGTTATTAAGTCGTTAATTCAGAAAGGTTTTTTATTATCAAAAAACCTTAAAAATCTTTATTTTTAACTACCTTTTCCTTCTTATTATTCCTCGTACCTACTTGTAAGGTAGCTAAATATACTATTATCCATTATTAGGGAAACATTTTTTTCGCTATTCCATAATACATCCCCCCCCCCCCCCTTTTTATCGCATAAATGAACCTACTATTATTGTTTTTTTCAATTTGTCGGCATTCATAAAGAGACAAGCAGACTACGAGTGCAATATGCCTTTAAAGTTTCAAGGAAACAATAATCTTATAAAAATATCACCACCGTCCACCCGTCACAATAAATACCATTGACTTCAGGAAACGTAATAACGCCTTCACAACTGACATATTTAAATTACGAAGACCCAACATTTCATTTTAATCCAATCTCCAAGATGCCAACGCCGAGAATATATTGACATGATCTTTTGACTTGCAACTCTTGGTTTTTAAGCGATTACAACTTGTTCTGACAATTTAATCAATTGAGGGTATCTTAAATTCACTTTGCCATCCGAGTAATGATAATTCGTGTTCACGTCTTGATAATTGTTAATCGTTGACCGTAAAAGGTGGTAATAATAAGAATTATAGTTTTAACACTTTAGCGGGCGTGATGGCCTATGCAATTTATGGTACGAGTTTATTGACATACTGCAGTATAATGATGTGTTTTGGTGTGCTGTATGAAGATTAAACTATGGAATGCAATCCTTTACACTATTGAAACAGAGTTTATTCACCCGCGCTTTGTACTGTCTCTTTTTTTGGAGGTGATTCTATTGATGGTAGGAATAATAGCATAGTAACGTTGAAGCTAGAATAGAAAGCAGTCGTTGAGCGACTGATGAGAATCATCTTGAAGAAAGATACTATCATATTATGAGATTTCTAACAGTTCAAACATGGCGTTATTTAGTAGCTCTAAATTTTGCGTCTGCATAAAAAATTGCAGACTTCAAAGATTTTAATGTTTTTAATGTAAGTGTGGTGTTGAAAGAATTAAGTAACTAGTTTTTGAGTTTTTGAGTCAAAGTATGAATAGCTTTGAAGCTATTCATACATGTTATTCTGCAAGGACAACATATCTATGTTAGGTTATATTGCACAACTTAATTTGCAAGTTGGTTCCATATAGAATCACCTGTTTCTGCCTCTGTCCCGGCCATACTCCAGGAACCATTCGGTAGCTAATTTAATTTGGCTACTGCTCCTAGTGCATTCGACAGACGTATCCATCCGTTCTATTCAGTAGCGCGGTTCGATGTTCCTTATCGGATCAGATCTACGGACACCACGTATGCTGCGCTCTATTGCTCGCTGACAAACTTTGACTCCATCCAAAAGTGGACTACAATATTTACGATAAATTTTTTTTTATCGAAATACCCGGGTATTGACGGCAGATTGGGTGGCGACACTGGCGACAGTACTATTTGCCCTAAAAGGTGAGCAAATAACAAGAATTACAGTTTAAAAACTTGAGCGGATGTGGTGATGGCCGACCGCCATGTATGGCACAAGATATTTTGGCAGAATGTAGTTTAATTGCCATTGCTTGACACCCTCATTATTTCAAAGCGAAAGGTGGAATTTTCGCATTTTTGGTCAGGTGTTTTGGAAATGTCTGAGTAAAAATTCGACTTATTTAAATTAGACATCGTGATATAGCGACCAAATGACCTTAGTAATTTTGTAGGCACATTCACATAAGTACAGGTGAAATTCGTTCTCGTTCACTAAGAGCTGTTAGCAGAAAGCCAAAGTTTTAGTAAACTAACTATTTTGGCTCAACGATCCAAAGAGAATTTTGGCCTCCTAAATGAGAGCACGCGCCACCTATCCCGATCCATTTAGTAAACTCTCTTTTTTAGTTTATTTATCGTATTTTTTCCACCAAATGCTTAAAAAAAATGCTTCAGTTAGGTATACTTACGGACTCGAACTAAGACCTCGCAATATTATTTCACTCATTGAAAGCTTTTGAAAACCGAGGGCCCATACAAACAAATACAGACAAAAATCCTGCTTTAATAAACGGAACTAAAGTTACAACATTTGTTCTCAACTCAAAACCTGTTTTTACTCAGACTACGAGATAACGGAAACTTAAACCGAGTCAAAGGTAATTGTAGTGCACTCATTGATTAATGATTATTTATGCGTACCGGTCGGCCTTTGGACATAGTGGGCCCAAGGACGTACGCGTACGTATCACTGGGATTTACTTAGTCTTAGAGCTTTAAACCAAGCGGAGTAGCCATTGACAGGCGTTCCCCTCTGCCGAATGAGTATGACCAGTGGTCATGCTCATTGTCAGTGCCGGCCCGAGCCCTTGATCAGGGTAGAGCGAAATCGGGTTTTGGCGCCCTTCGTCGCAGTTTTCAAGCGTATTTTGGAGCCCCCGCCACACTCGCGTCTTTTAAAACATTTTTTTTAGATTTGCCATTTTAGCGCCCCGCCCCCTTGCCATCCGGCGTCTAGAGCGGCCGCTCCACTCGCTCTACCCTAGATCCGGCCCTGCTCATTGTATGGACTGACGTTTATTTGACGTGGTTATTTTGACGTTTCGCATACATTTGACGTTCCTCTCCCCCAAAAAAAATGGCAGATTTTCCGATAGAAATGAGAGCGCGTCTCGCATCCGGTTTGTTTAATAAAGTACTTAGTACTAGACACAACTCCTAGTAAGCAAAAAGTAGCTAGTGAGTCCTAGTCCTAGTGCAAAAATATGGCACCTTAGTTTAGAACCTAATTATATAGACTAATAAAGGATCGTCTGTACACGTGTTTACGCCGCATATACGCAGTCACGAGTAACAACGTTGCGTTTTTGCCATATAAATATTTTGCTGTGAAAACGGTGCGTCAACGTCTTTTCAATAACATAAAATAAATTGAAAATTTTGGTATCATATTGATATCTATTTATTTTCATTAAGTTCGAATCAGCTTCATGGATGTGTATGGGCAATCTAAAGCATTTAAAATACCCACTAAAGAGTCAAAAAAACTAAAAATGAACAGGACCCTTTGTATAATCGTAACGATTGCATTTGCGTTAGGGCCGTTAGGTCTTCATTTGTATGGGAATTTTTAATACAGCACACCAAGCGGAACGTATCGAGTTAATCACCGAGTAAAGATACTTCTATAGTAGATACTCAGTGTTTTAGTTTCGATACGTTAAGTTACGAAGTGAAACGATTATAAGTATTAAAGGTACAGAACAGAGCTAATGGGAATCCAGTTTTACGTGTTTCCCGCCACTGTCGCATACTTACAGCTTTTTAAACGGTAAACACGCCCTTTGTGACAACTCGTATGAGTCACAATATTCCAATTTTATTCCGATACGCTGACTCCGAGGAAATCCCCACCTGCATGTCACGCTTGTCACGGCTTGTCAATGTCACGGCTTGTCGCAATAGGAATTGATGGGACATAATCGTCCGTCAGTGGTTCTTAAGCTTTTAGTGACAAGGGACCATTTGACCAAGTTACGAAGTGAAACGATTATAAGTATTAAAGGTACAGAACAGAGCTAATGGGAATCCAGTTTTACGTATTTCCCGCCACTGTCGCATACTTACAGCTTTTTAAACCGTAAACACGCCCTTTGTGACAACTCGTATGAGTCACAATATTCCAATTTTATTCCGATACGCTGACTCCGAGGAAATCCCCACCTGCATGTCACGCTTGTCACGGCTTGTCAATGTCACGGCTTGTCGCAATAGGAATTGATGGGACATAATCGTCCGTCAGTGGTTCTTAAGCTTTTAGTGACAAGGGACCATTTGACAACAGCCTTTAAAAAAACACACACTTAACTTTAACAGCAGGGATGATTATTACCAATATGGTTTAATAGAACGAGCGATCGCAGCGAAGCGAAGTTCTTACAGACAACTTCCAAGTTCCAACACAGCAGAACTGTTAGCATGCTGCTGCTGGGATATTCTTGCATTTCGATGTTTGTTCCACGATAACTTTAGTAACGTTTTTTGATTTTCAAGAAATTTGTTGGGGGTTGTAAGACTTGTAAGAGCTCTAGACAGCTTGTATGAGCTGGATTGACCAGGGGGTTTTTTAGGCGGCTTAAAGGAGTTTTGTTAGGGGGTCTAGTTATACTGGTGATATCGTTTGCAAGAATCTCAAGTTCGTAGTTCGAGGCGGACTACTAAGTCTAAACGATTTTGTTTGCATTTTCAGAGAGCGAGTACAACAGAATGCCACCACTATACGCTTTGGATCCATACGACAGATGCCTTATGGAGCCAGGCGGGACTTACTGCGTGGTAGATGCCGACCTCCACTCGGAGAAGTCAGATCTCATGCGGATGATTTGGGTAAGTACATACGTACATACACATACATGCAATCACGCCTATATCCCAAAAGGGGTAGGCAGAGATCACGGGTTTCCATTTGCTACGATCAATGCAGCAAAATGGCTCTCCGTGAGCCACTTCTCGCCCCCGTGAAGAACGAGAGGTGATGGGTGGCGAACCGCATCGCCGCCATGCGGATGACTATTAATTAAATAAATCACCACAGCGTTCTCGCGAGCAGTAGGGATCAGAGGTTTCCTCATCCCTTATCCCTTAGTCGCCGCTTACGACACCCGCGGGAAGAGACGGGGTGGCACTATTCTAAAGCCGGGGCCACGCAGCAAAAAGTAAAGGTTCGGGTAAGTGCTATCTTAAATTAGGTCCTAATGACTGAGACGCAGCAATACCTTAGAATAAAATTAATAATAGAATTAAATTAATTCATAGGGAATGGCCGCGCTACGTATCGCCCCGATTAGAACTACCTCATCCCGCGGCGGCCGATTGGTAGGAGATTAGTAGGTTATCAGTTAGGTTGGCACATAGCGAAGTGTAAGACTTCTTAGCAGATATCGCTAGGCATCACCCTAAGACGCATTTACAATAAAGGATACGGTGGATAAATCTAAGATGCATAGATAGGTATAATGGATATGATATGATTGACAAATTTGCAGCCATCAGGTAAGTCTCAGTAGCTCAGTTGGTCAGGGCGATGGGCATGTTTCCCAGAGTCGCGAGTTCGAGTCTCGCCTGAGGCAGTTGATTTTTCTACTTTTCCTTTATTTCTAAATAGATCCAGGACATTTCTCGAAGTTAGTTTTAGTTTTGGTTTCAGGCAAAGACACGGGCAGTTACTAGTTTCAATATTTTTAATTCAACACGACCTAGGCTAACGATATACAATGTCCTTTGCGTATTATGCCGCATGGTTAGCGTAGAACGTAGATGAAGATGGAAAAACTATGCTTCCTAGAATTACGGTAATTACTAGCAGTGGGTAATCACGTCTAAACGGGCAAGACAGATACGGTAAAGCTAAGTAAATAATAATAATATACTTGATCAATAAATGAAATGAAAAACGTTTATTTTCAGGCCACTAGTGGCCCATAGATAAATACCTTAAAGACTAGCATACATATTACATTATAAACTAAAACTATTATTTTGATGACACGACGGTTTTCTGTTGTGCCACCTGCTCTGCTGGAATATTTGGCAGCGTTCCCCGGAACCGCCGAAACACTACACCCTTCGGCCAGAAGAAGTCTGCGCTCTCGATGGTCTCCAGCAGCGGGCCGTGGCACGCGCACCACAAACGAGCTGTGTAAAAAAATACATACTTTTTTGTTTTATAAATTTTTATTTTATAAATATAAAATAACCAATTTAATAAAGGTAGCAACAGCGGTTTTATCGCTATTGTGTAGCGGAGTCCTGCTACAGAATAAAAAAAATATAAATAAATATTATTGGACAATCTTACACAAATCAACCTAGTCCCACGATAAGCTCAATAAGGCTTGTGTTGTGGGTACTAGGCGACGATATATATAATAGATAGATGTATATAAATACTTAAATACATAGAAAACATCCATAACTCAGCAACAAATATCTGTGATTAGCACACAAATAAATGCCCTGACCAGGATTCGAACCCGGGACCTCCTGCTTCATAGGCAGAGTTACTACCAACTAGGCTAGAAGGCCGTTAAATGAAATGAAATGAAAATGAGAAATGGTGCTAAATAGCATATTTTGGTCCTATAGTGGTTAAATTTTCAAAAAAGTCCATTTAATTGTCGACATAGGACATGTAAATATATATAAATGATGTTCAAAATCTCATGATACTGTCTTTAACGGCTTAGCCCCTCAGGGTCATGAACTCGCTATTTTCTATATTTAAATACTATGGTAAATTGGTAATATTCGCTATGTGCGAAGTGCATGGTGGGGGTAACGTGAACGATCGCAGTGCACAAAATAACAATAAATTGGGCTCTGGTCCATATCACATTTCAAAATATTTGACATCACCTATAGGGTCAACTGTTAAAATAATGAACCAGCCAGAGATATTTTATATAAGCAAGGAGGATATGCGATTAATAAAAAAGAAAAAACCCCTTTAACCCCCTGCTCAAGAAATGGCGCCGCACTCATGCACACAGCGAATAGTAATAATTGCACGCCTGATTCACGCGGTTTTATTTGATTTTAGATTTTATCACCCCCCAATCATCATTTATCTCTTTTTTTAACCCCCCCTTTAAAGGGGAGGCCTGTGTTCAGCAGTGGACGTCTTGTGGCTGGGATGATGATGATGATGAGATTTTATAATCTGTTAAACGCCTTAAACAGGTATAATTAATAATATTGAGCTACTTCTAGTTAAAAGAAAAGACGGTGCAGGGATGAGGTTTTGGAGTACACAAATAAGTCAAATGAATTATTTAATAATATTTCACTTTACAGAAATATAAAGGAAAATTGACATATTATATTAACATTACGGAACTCTATATATAACATAATTGCTTCCTTCCTGACAAGTGCTGCATTTTTCCTTGATAAGCGAGATAAAATAAAACCTTGGAAAAAGCGCGTAAAATGAGGTGCACGAAATTAGCACTGGAGCCTATTCTAAGAATGTAATATTACATTGATTTGACTTTATTTTGATACTGAACGGAGTTTCACTATCAGAAACCGGTTTCTAAAGTTAAAATTGTTATACTTATAAGAAAAACTTTTAGATTTCGACATAATTGCAAATGAAAATAATTTATTTACTCTTACATTTAGTATAAGATGATTTCGACAGGAATTTATTGTCAAAACAACATAAGCCTGTCAAAATCATTTTAATTGTCTGCTTAATCAGATCTGCGTAAAAAATATGTAAAACGCGTGAATTTTTCGTCACATAGTAATAACGAATTTATTATAAGCCTATTGTGTCAGTCTGGGTATAATATAAAAGAAAAACTCTATCCATACATATACATAGAATCGACATATTCATCTTCATGGAGTTTATATTACTGTTTTATGGACTTGCCCTTTTATAATGCGGGTTTCATCACATGACGATTGCTTTAAGAAATGCGAAGTGGCGGAACGAAGCGAGGCTGCGGGTTTTTCTTACTTTCGAATAGATACCAGAATTTATCACCAACTTCTGAGAATTTATATTTACCCTTAATAATTATACCGGGGCAGAGGCAGACCAAAAAGGAGATGGCGGGACGATCTTGTAGCGAGTGGCGCGAGTATGCACTATGCGGAAGCGAGGGGAGGCCTTTGCCCAGCAGTGGGACACAGTATAGGCTACGGAAAAAAACCTTTGAAGTTAAGACATAATAAATTAAATATTTTGGGGGACAGCTTAGCGGGTGAGGTTGTTTCAGTAGTAGTCAAAATGATCTAAACACGCAAATTCTCCTCACTGACTCCTCTATTAGGTACAATTGGAAATTATTAATACATATTAGCGCCATCAAGAGTATCAAGGCTCAATCAAGGAACTAACAGTGCTTAATTAACAGTAGTAGATATAATGTATCCGATTGTAATTATAGGACTTCATTGGTGACTGGCCATAAATTATACTAATTAGTAACAAAATTGCAATAGTAGTATTGCATTTTTGTACTGATCGTGCAACAATATAAGACGATGTTTCATATAAACGGTACCGTTAATTACGATCGAAGGCTGAAATATCTTAGCTGGCCAGGTGTTAAATGATTTTGACACGAATTTATTGTTAAGAGAATTTTAAAGTTATGTTTAAGACCTCACTACTTCTTTAAATGTTAACATAAGTATTAGTAACGGTTGTAAAATTCTATTTAGTTACAAATATTTTTTGAAATTTTTGCCCATCCCTAATCAACACGAGGACTAAAATAGGGTTTAAGGAAAGAACAAAGTCGTGGGCGTCACCTATTATTTTATAAGATTGTAACTAGAAAGTTGTGTTTTTTTACAGGGTTACTCCGAACACACTATCAAGCACTTCAATCACACACAAATACACAGAGGTGTCTGCGTTACAAGGACTTGTAAGGATTTCATTCACAATCGAAGACTAAATGAAACAGCGGACCTAGAAGCGAGCCTTGAGGGATGCCTCAACCATTCCATATGGAAGGACTACAAATTAAAAGTCTCAGTGAATAGAATACAGTATTGTAATCGTGAAGGTGATAAAGAAGAGCTGGATACGAGTGACTACGTAGTTGCGGCTGTGTATTTACTGCTCATCGTCTGTAATGTAGTCGGAAGCCTGTACGATGTCTACTTATGTGAAATAGATGGCAAAGGTAAATCTTGATTTAAAATTTAAATTAAAAGGTGTTGGGTTATAATTTTGATGTTTTTGTCCGTTTTTTATGAAAAACGGGAACTAGGCTTTGTTGGCATTCGTCAGAATTTAACAAGATTTTTGTTCCTCTCAAAACCTAGGTGATACAATATATCATTTTAATTTATAGATATATCTGGATTAAGAAATTTCTAGAAACTGAAAACGGTTTACAGGGAATTACATAAATTAAGCAAAATTGATGATAGTTAGCCATCGACATAATTGTAAACGCATTTTACAAGAAAATCATTAGATTCATATGAACAGTAACAGTACAAAAAAAATTGCAAGAGTAAGGATCTCTTTTATAACGCGTTCTATTATGACATCAATATTGTTAAATGGCCTACCACAACTTTAAATAAAATATTAGAACAACACTCACGTTGCGGCACTTACGCTTTGCGATCACGGTGGTAGATATGAGGAGAAAGTTGATGGAGACATGCCAAACTGCGACACGTGGATATCCATGCGAGATCAGATCACTACTTGTTAGACATATGTAGGCACTGAGTTATTCTAAGTAGTGTCTCTATTCTCATTGTCGGATTGGGCTCAAGTTTTTTAATCCTTTACCACCAATGACAACTGGTACATATGATAACGTGTATAGCTTAAAAAGTGCCTTCTTCCCGTTGTACAAAGTTTACTATTGCGAGTTAAATGGAACAGTTGTAACACTTGTAACGATAAAAAGTTTTATGTAACTAAATATTCTGAAATCGGAAATTTGAGGCCGAGTACAGATAGAAGTTAAACTCCGTCGGTATTAAAAGAAAAATAAATCAATACATATAATAAACGTGCAAGGAGAAAGTCATAAAATTTGGTATAAGTATAATAGTAACAGTTTTTTTTTTTTTTATATTAATAATAATAACAGTGTATACCTCGGAGCAACATTTTGATTAGTTTTACTTCCAAAACGCACGTGGTCGCAGCCGCGGGAACAGCTAGTATTTAATTATAGGGTTCATAGAGTAGGTACACCTACACGTTGGTCAATCATAGCAAGAAACAATTTGCATGATTAATTAATGTTAATATTCATGACAGTTTATGGTTTTAATGCTGAATGTAATCACTAGACCACCATAAGATGGAAAGTGTCCGAACTGGTTTTCAATAAGATTTATTTCAATTTACGTCAGACATTTTTTTTTAATAATCGTAGAATATAATATTTTATTGGACATATTTGCTTTGATTTTAATTTGATAAGAGCACGATAAGAGGATTGGACCTGTCAGTTAATAAGTTTATGTCATTAAAAATTCCCAATATAAAATTGCTTTATAGGGTGCCACAACTTAACATCAATACGATACGTACCTATATTTTAGTGTTGTTTGCTAAAATTACAATTAGTTTCGAACTGATTTCGATAACAAAAGGGCATCATACTATTTATAACAAACCCGTAACAAAGCAAGATTTTTATAATTTGAATACCGTGGCGCTATAGATTTAGCGAATATTTTGCGATAGCGATTATTTTTTTATGAATATTTTGATCCCAGCCTTGGGCACCGGAGGCTTTTTCTTTGTATATGATATCTATATACGTTTATAAGATTTAGCGAAGTTTCATTTATTAGAAATACGTTTAAAAATAATTTTATTACTGAGGTTAAAGTTGTAAATCGCAAACATTAATAATTAACGGTATTTGTGTATTTTATTACCTATGTATACGTTCTTGATTGTTTGACAAGTAATAATCGTAAGAAATAATAAATAAATAGCAAAATACTATAAATCTGTTAGTCACAGATTGCCTTCAAGGGTCAATTATGAATATTATGATTGATTATATTTATGACATGTAATTTAATTGTCCTTATGAAAACACTAAACTTAAGTTTCCGTACGTGATTTACCTAAGTTTTCGTTTGCAATAAAACGCTATCGAAATCTACCTACTGCCGCTTTAAAAAGTCCATGAAAATGATTAGAACCAAACGTAGGTACCTATTTATGGATAATTTTACATGGGAGGCTGCAATTGTTTTAGAATAGTGGTAAATTAAGCATAGCACCAGGCTCGTGTGACGGTAAGCAGTTACTGCCACTAGGAATACCAGCCGTATTACATGTTAAGCGTTGTGAACTCTTTGAAATTGATTTTTCACCTCAGCAGTTCGAACAAGCCTACTTTCCTCACTCCATGGAGTGAAATTTTGTTTCTAGAAGCTTTTCGTCATAATGGTGATGCCTTTCATTCGGGAATGTAAATAAATGTATTTTTTAACTTTAATATGTTCTCGCTACTGAGGTGAAAAGTTTTATGTGTCACACGAGAGGAAAGTTTTTTTACATCTCGTGTTCTTGAGATCCCTCGCTACGCTCAAGATTCAAACTTAGAATCACTCGCTTCGCTCGTGATTCAATTGTAGAATCTTTCGCTTACTCGGGACTCGCAAGAAAAACCAACTTTCCTCTCTTGTTGCACAAATAACTATTGTCACTCACACAGATAAGATGTTTTGTCTAAATTTAACTAATGTTTCCAGGCAACCCGTTTCTGCTGGCGTTCTCGGTGCGACGAAACTGGCGAAAGCTGATAGCACCAGGAGGAGTGGGGCCAGATCCGAGGATCAACCGTCTCAAACTCTTCAATGGCTTGAGGTAAGGAGGCCCTTTTAATCGTAACCTCAAACAATGTTTCGGTCAGTCAAGTTAATCTGACTGGGTGGTGCTAAAAGTGTAACAAACTTGGCAGCTGCACTGCCCCATCTGGACCTCGCTGCACTCACTGGAATTTCTTCACCATCAACTTTCCCACTATTACCACCTGAAAGAAGAAATACCTCTCTATATCCAGTGACGTGTAGCCATACGATAAATAAATAAATTGCGAAAGTCATAGGAAAAGGTTTTGACTTAAATAGTATAATCGTTGGAAACTTAGTAACATACAAAGAAACTTATAATTATAACATTGTCCATTAAAATCTACTATACCTATAGTTGTAATCTCTTTGGGCAATATCTCGCCACCTACAATCAAGATAAGGTGAATAATAGTTAATTTTGGGTTTTCAGAACCATGACGATGGTCTGCGTGTTTTTCTCACACAGTGTGTTAATTATGTCATATTCCTACGTCGACAATCCACTCTACATTGAAAAGGTAAGACAAAAAAGCAGAATACTAAAGCACTATACTTGTATACTGAAATCGCAAACTGAAATTAAAAATAAATATTTTTTCAATGTTTGGGAAGCCTAACTCTATCGATTTTTCAAAGGATTATTCCAATCAAATCTATACTCAATATATTGCACGTATAATTTATATAGGCGCTTGTTGTTCCGAAAGTAATGTCAATGGATTGTTCTTAGATAAGCATGCATTGTCAATCTGGCAGTTGATGATCTCGCACTGCATAAAACATTATATTATTTCACAGTCATACGAAGACCCGTTCAAACAAATCCTGTTCAACGGCAGCCTGGTCACCCACACGTTCTTCGTCATGTCCAGCTTTCTGCTGGCTTACAACCTTCAACTCCATGCCGAGCGCCACTCCGTGTCTTGGATCCAATGGCCCAAGGGTGTGCTGCTTCGGTGGCTGAGGTATGAATACTTTTAAGTCCTGTACAACACTACTACAGTTATGTCCAGCTTTCTGCTTGCTAGCTTACAACCTGCAAACTCCATGCCGAGCGCCACTCCGTGTCTTGGATCCAATGGCCCAAGGGTGTCCTGCTTCGGTGGCTGAGGTATGAAGACCCTTAGGTCCTGTATAACACTATTACAGTCATGTCCAGCTGTCTACTTGCTAGCTTACAACCTGCAAACTCCATGCCGAGCGCCACTCCGTGTCTTGGAGCCAATGGCCCAAGGGTGTGCTGCTTTGTTGGCTACGGTATGAATATATAATAATATTGAATACCCATTCTAATAGATCTCGTGCATCATCCTCGTTGCCGTGCCCGGATTCCATTCGAAATCTCATATTGACCCTAAGTGAACTCCCAGGACATCATGCTAACACAGAGTGTCTTGGACTTTTCATCCCTTTCGCTTGCAGACGCGATATAGAGGGGCATAGAGATAGAAGGATCAGCCAACCAATGACGTTAGTAATAATACTGTCTTTTTTTTGCAGGTTAACCCCAACATATGCCCTAGTGCTGGCTACGATCTCCACCTGGATGCGACGGTTAGGCAGCGGGCCGTTATGGGGGTTAGTGGTTGGGGCAGAGGCTGACGCATGTCGCCAGTACTGGTGGGCACACGTTCTGTATGTAAACAACTACGTGTACGGGGATGCACATTGCGCGCCTCAGACTTGGTAAGTAGCCAGAATATACTCGTACTGTTATCATTAATATGAGATAAGCTACCGGGAGTGGCCTGTCGTCTCAGATTAGTCAATGCAATAAAGTCAGTACCACTTGATAACTTCTTTGTGTCGGTAAATGTCATTTAAATCCACTCTTCGCATTGTACATTAAATCATCTTTTCCGCTTCTCTTAAGACTATTCTCCGGCTTCTTCGTTTCCTCCGGAAATGAGCGAGAAATGTGTTTTTAAGAACGAAATAGAATCACTCCATTTACTTCTCTCCTCGCATAGTGAAGCTCTAGGATCGGTTTTTAACAAACAAAATTGTCACAACGAATCCTCGTTCATCTCTGGCGGAAACGAAATCTTAAGTTTGCATTGAGGAAGCACACACATATTACATTTTCAAGTTCATAGAAACTTGACCTTAGTGATGCTGCTTAATTATATCAATGCAAACGTAACACGTGATTCTAATAGCTTCTTTCCTCTTCAGGTATTTGGCAGCAGACACCCAACTCTTCTGCCTAGGCCTGCTAATATGCGTGGTGCTCCGGAGCGCTCCGCGGCGCGCCGCAGTGCTTGTGGTCATGATGGTACTGGCACTGGTTATCACCGCTGCACACACTTACTGGCAGGACCTTGATGCCGTCGTTATACAGTCGCCAGAGTAAGTAGCATTTGACATGATCTGAAGTCTTTTGTGTGTGGCAGGTTTACATCCACTGGCACTGCTGGCAGGATCATAATGCCTTCTTTATTTAGTCGCCAGTGGTCTTGTAGCCATTGTTGTTAATTCCTTCACGAGCCCACGGTATGTACTCTTGATTGGCAGCAGTGCTCCTAGCGTCAGATATTCAGTTCTTTCTGTTCAATTGTTTTAATAAATAAACGAACTATCTCTAATATCACTTTAAATAACCATGCCTCAGTTGTCCAAATCTTTGGAGCTATAACGTGTGCGTTACCTAAATATCCACATTGTGTTTTTTCTACGCTGACACAAAAACTAAATCTTTTGGGATATCTGATACTGACGGGTAAAGTCTTCCAGAACTGAAAGTATAACTATTTGGGCCACCATTTAATAGACTTATTAATTCACCTTTCCAGAAAATACCGAAGCTTATACGCGACAGATGATACATTTCGCCTGCTGTATATCCGGGGGCACACAAATTTGTCTACCTACACGTTGGGGCTGGGCGGCGGCTTCCTGACGTACTACTGGCAGCAGGAAGGAAAGGACATGAGTCGATATAAGGTATGACCTGCAAAAAATGGTAGCATAGTTCGTTTAGAGCATCCAATTTTAAGAATCTAAAGTAGGTTATAAGATTTTTGCTTGTAATTAACACTCTTTATAGACATGTTTAAAATAAATAAATTGAAATAAAAATAAACCAACCAGTTTATGTGGATTTGTGGAACTACTTCTTGTCATAGGGTCACTAAAGAAATTCCATTCACAGTGATATTGTAAATGAAGATGACGTTGTTTGTTTTGAAATAAATGATTGAATCAGGCGTTGCTTTGCGGAAGTCCATGCTATTACCGTCAATAATATTACTCTTGAGGAAACGCTGGAGATAGTGTCTGGCTGATGTCCGGCCGACCACATCTTCAGCGGCTTTTTCACCACACAAGTCAAAACCTGGATCAGACAGTACGAGACAAAAACATTTTCGTTTTGGTTTCCTGATTTCATCGGCTTGTTTTTTGTTTCAGAAATACAGATGGGCGGTGTGGGTGTTATTCCCACTAGCTGTTGGAGTGATTCTGTCAGGAGGTATATTTTACACAGACGGCCCCCGCGTGTCAGCACCTCTCCGTATATTATACGCGGCGTTATACAAGCCAGCGTTCCAGACTTGTGTGGTGCTGTTCATCATCAGCTGCATCTTCAAGGTGGAAGGTGAGTCGTGGAGATCCTACAGTCCGCGTTATACACACCAGCGTTCTAGACTTTGTGTGGTGTCGTTCTTAATTGGCGGCGTCTTTAAAGTCAAATTCAAAGTCAATATTGTCTTTATTCAAGTAAGCATAGCAACAAGCACTTTTGAATCTTTAAGTTCGCGTAAGCTGTTTCCTCTGATGGCAATGATGATTTTGTCAGTAAGCCTGTAAGAAAATAATTAACCAAAAGACGTTATTCCTTCCTTCCATATCCGGTATTTTCTGTTTCTCCGTACAGAAATACCGGTATTCGATCCCTGTTATAAACATTAAAACATTGATTGTATTTGCAGGAGTATATCGCGGGATAGTCGAGTGGCGCGGCTGGGCTTGGAGCGGGCGATGCTCATATGCAGCATTTCTTTTACATACCCTGTTTCAAAGAGGATTGGTCGGAGCAGCTACAGCCCCTTTACATATGACAGACTACACCGTGGTAAGTAAATAGCAAGCTAGTCACGCCTGAGCTTGGAGTGGCCGAGGCTTATACGGAGCGTTCCTGCTACATACCCTGTTCCAAAGAGGATTAGTCGGAGCAGCCACTGCCCCTATACAATCATCAGTAAAAGTAGCTAAGCGTTCGTGTTCAATGAGCTGCACACGACTTTATTGTTAAGAGATTAAGAGCGTGTATAGGTGATTTTGAACACCCTACCCGCTTAGCTACTTCTGCTGCTGACTGTAAGTATAACTGAGTATAAACGTATACAGTGGTAATTAAATAGCAAGTTAGCATCAGAAGTCCTTGACTACTCTCCTGATCATCCATGAACAGTTTCATGTCGCGAGGTTCACAAGGATTCATGATCATGACACTACTTCCCCAAAAATGTCATTTTTTGTTAAATACCTAAAAAGATAACTTAATCGCGTACACTTACTTAAACTCAGGGTCAATAGAAAGATAAAATAATTTACCTTCATTGTTTCGTAATCACGCACTTTTAAAGAACAGCAATGGTTTCATTGTAATGCATAGTTCTAAGAATTATCTGTACAATTATTTTTGAATAAATTATTTGATTTGATTTGATTTGATTGCCAATTTATAGACAAAATATACAATTTGATTCAAAAAAATTAATTTACAAAATATACAATTTTTAATGATAATTTGTTATGTGTCAAATGCTTGCCTAAAAATGCAGTTGCTTACCGTATTTTTCTATTGACTCTGAATTTATATTCCTACTCTTTCTGAGCCTGTCTGCGACAATGTACCGTACTATGGAGAGGCAGACCAAAAAGGAGATGGCGGGACGATCTGGATGCATTTTGTAGCGAGTGGCGATATGGTATTAAATTGAACTTTTGAATTCATTGGCGATTATCACACTGGCGCCGCAACCGCATGCGGCGACGGTGTGCAAGCGTGACAGCGCTATACACATGCAGAGCGCTATCTCGCTCGCGCACCGGCGCCTTATGCGGAAACCGCAGCAGTGTGAAAGCCACCTTAAACAAGTCAATGCAAAAAATATCCATACAATATCAGAGAGGGACGATACCTTTGACTAGTTATATTGAGGTATAACAGACAGAATAAGGATTCAGTTGTTGTCGTTCGAGGTACAGAACCC
Organism: Pammene fasciana; assembly: GCA_911728535.1. Classification (NCBI taxonomy): domain Eukaryota; kingdom Metazoa; phylum Arthropoda; class Insecta; order Lepidoptera; family Tortricidae; genus Pammene; species Pammene fasciana. The sequence goes on along the minus strand of OU452291.1, from coordinate 16,041,554 downwards.
TAAAAAACATTTTTTTTAAGAGTGCGTGTAAACCCAGAGAAAAATAAGAATTCACCCGCGCGCCCCGCACTTGCGGGGCGGTGCGAAACTTGGACACGCCTGTTGTCGCTGCGCTCGGTTGTGCATAGTGTAACCTAACGAGTCAGATGAGACATGTTCGTGTGTATAGTATAATTAGTTTAAAATAAAGTTTGATTTAAACTATGTTTTTTTTTTATTTCTAAAACGTCAATTTTTACCAAAATTTACATCATAAGGTAGATCGAAACCTTTACCCATCGAAAGAGACCCCTTTGGTGACCCGAACCCACATAGGTTGCCTGCCCCAAACCTGGAAGATTTCAAGGTCAGCCATGTTTTATGAGGCCTAAAAATGGGGTAATTTACCTCATCAGGTGGCAAGCTGGAACTGATGCAGATCGATAGCCCTAGGCGTGCCATTCACGAATATATAGGGTTGCCTGCCATCAACCTGGCAGTTTTTCTGGGCAGCCACCTCAAAGTATCGATTTAGTAACTTGGACCAACGAGAAATTCATGTACAGATGCTAACATACGAGGAATATTTTGATGCAAACCGTAATATTTAATTATTATCTACATATTGACACATGACTACATGTCTTGCACTTCATATGTGTTGAAATAATAGGGTAGATGAACCAGTTATGGTCATTTCTTACTAATTATATAGGTGACTACCGGAAAACCTAGACTGCGGGTAATATTGAGGACGCCGCGACAGTAAATCATCAGTGTGTGAGGTAAAATTGCTTCCTTACCTCATTTCTGCAGTCTCCTATATCTGATTCGCTTAAATATGGTCAATCTGTGGGTGAAAAAAACACCCTGACTTGTGCACTCCGACTACTGGGCGAGGTCATAATACAGCCTTGGCCAGAAGTGTTGAGCACCAATGCGATTTTCATACAAAACTGGAAAGTTTAGTCCATCGTTTCCATCTTTGTTTAAGTTATTTTGTAAATTAATTTAAACTAATAAGCATGTTTTGTTGAAGTTAGTAGTAATTGCATAGAATATTTGCAATATGTCGCACCGACTTAAATTTACATTTTTGGTACCTTCTGTTTTCATATTTTTTAAGTACCGTAAAACGGGGTAAATAGGTCCAATGTTCACTTTCAACTAGAATTTTAACCATCTTCCGTAAGTCATAGAGTATTTTATAGTACTACATAAAGATGTATGGTAAGCTCTTTTAGATGCTGAGTAGCCTTAGATTCCCGACTTATTGCCATATTTTGATATATTTAACAAAAACCCGGTCGGATTCCAATTTACCCCTGACGGGGTAAATAGGTTCGAAAGTAAGGTTAATTGGAATTTTCACCAGGGTTGTCACTCAATCTATTCAAAGATATAGATATATAGATAGGTACCATCATAATCACCATCATCATCATCAGGTGATTTTTAAACTAGTCTAAAAAAATCATTACAATAGGTACTAAATTAAAAATGCTTCGTGAGACCATATTTTTATTGAATTAAATATTTTTAATTTTTGACAACCCTATTAGGTAATGCCAATTTCCCCCATTAACAAACCAAATAACCCCCACGTTGTTCCAATTATACCTGTTGACGTGCCAATTTCCCCCTTCACCGTTCCTAGTATCCCAAAATTAACCTAAAAACAAGTGGTCATAGAAAAACTAAGATTTGTAATGAAATATTAAAATTATTTACTTACTTTTTTATTTATCTAAACCACAATACACTATTATAATTGATATTGCACAAATGTTAACACTTTTCACAATATTACTTACCTAAAACTTGAAGTTAAAACGCACTATGCACACGTGTTGACGACTACCCTAACTTTAAATGTGTTTTTCTTACTGAAACGGCATTGGCTGATTTAAATGCTTAGTGTAGTCAGTAGCAAAAAATACCATGTTCGTTCAGAAATTAATAAGTTGACCTCCTGTCTGGTTGTAATGGAACTAACAGACCAGTTTAGAAAAGCAGACTTTTATTCCAATTTACCCCGCGATTCCTATTTTCTCCGTTTTACGGTACCTTGAAAGTGTTATTAAGTGAAGTTTTCTATATTTATAAATAAAATATAACATTTACCGTTACCGTACATTGTTAGGATAGGGAAATAATGCTTAACATCAAAATTGTAAACAAAAAACACCTATGCTCAACACTTCTGGCCAAGGCTGTATATACGACCGACGCCTACTAGATCACTCTCTACTACTGGAGGGTAAGCCTCTTTCATGCGCATAGACTAAAGGGCACCTATCCCTTGGAAATAGGCCGCGCCCGCGCATCTACCCATAAGGCATTCCTGCCTTCACAAGGGCTGTGGGAGGACTTGACACTCATGCTTATGGAGGATTTATACCTACCCCCACGCTGCCAGTCCCCGAGGTACGACACTAGTCACATTATCCGCATATGGGCGGTACTTTGCCCCATCACTACCGCTATCCAACAAGGGGGCGTCACTGCACCCGCAGATGGACGTGCATGGCTTCTGTACCCGCGTACTATAATAACCGCATTAACTAAGGGGCACTAGATATCCATCGCGAGACTATGGTCCGGGCCCGAAAAACTTAACTTTCGATAAACCAGCTAATGTGATCACCGTTAATCCATGCGCCACGTACTGCCCCAGATTCGCTCTGTTAATGTAGGGAGACAGCCAATCTTCACTAAGTCGTACGCATAGACATAGAATAAAAGGCAACGACAGGGCATGCTAATAATAATACCAAGATCAAAGGGATTGTCTTATTACACTTTCTATAGCTACTACAGAGAAGGTGCTATTATCGGTGCCCCCTGTCATAGTCTCATATTGTTATTACCCTCCATGCTATTACTTCTAGCTGTGGAGGGTCACAAACAGATGTGATTCGCAATTTCTTTAAGAATTACTGTATTTGCTACGACAAAACCTGATATTTTTCTTATGTCGGCTGAGGAAAACAATAGTAGATTGTTCTTTGTTGTGCTGTAGAAGTGATCGTCATCTATATCCCAATCCCTTACGTGGGTACGCGCGTGCGGTCTAGTTAAATTCTTGTTTTGAGGTCATACGTCCTGGATTCTCGACGGTGCGTTATTCAGGACATAGTAAGGTCTATTTATAATCGTAATGCACCTTCTCTTTACGAATGTTTGTTCCAACCTATGTTTATTGTTTAGTATATTGAAGTAAGTGCCTTATGACAACTAACTAGTGTCTTACTTACCTCTGTTGTTGCTGGTCTTCATCCCCCATAGAGGGAGATGTACGTTGGAATCGGCCCCAATGATGACCGTGAGGACCGCAGGGACTCTTTCGCAGTGATTGACCCAAAATATTTTGAATTTGTCGCTTTTTCAAATTTAATTTCCAAAATATCGATTCTATAAGAAAAATTGTGAAGACCAAACTTATAGAGAATCAAATTTCCTACAATTTTTGTCCTCACGGTTTTACTGTAAAATCAAAAATGGCTGAGTAGGTATTTCAAGTTTAAAACCGTTTTTCGAATATACGCAGGAGCCTGATTCAGTCTACTTAAAAATTCCAAGAACTAATTATTCACGGGTAGGGTCGGTTTTTTGGATATAATCACTGAACTATCCTGGGACAAACGAAGAGGCCCCAATCCCAATTGAAATGGAAAAGAGGCAGGAAGAAGATACTTAGTTATTAATGTCATATTATATCTAAATAATTATAAAATTCAGCATAACCGTACATAGATCTTATCGCGGGTAGCGTGAATAATTAGTTCTTGGAATTTTTTTTCGTACGTCCCTTGGGTAGGGTGGGGAGGGGGGTCACTGGGAGTGTAAATTCAAAAAGTAGACTGAATCAGACTCCTGTGTATATTCGAAAAACGGTTTTGAACTTGAAATACTCGGCCATTTTTGATTTTACAGTAAAACCGTTAAGACTAAAACTGTAGGAAATTTGATTCTCTACAAGTTTGGTCCTGACAATTTTTCTTCTAGAATCGATATTTTGGATATTAAATTTGAAAAAGCGACAAATTCAAAATATTTTCGGTAAATCACTGCGAAAGAGTCCCTCCGTTCCTCATCATTGGGCCCGATTCCAACGTACGTCTCCCTCTATGGGGGATGAAGACCAGCAACAACAGAGGTAAGTAAGACACTAGTTAGTTGTCACAAGGTATTGACAACTTACTTAAATATCCTAAACAATAAACATAGGTCGAAACCAACATTCGTAAAGAGAAGGTGCATTACGTTTATAAATAGACCTCACTATGTCCTGAATAACGCACCATCGACAACCCAGCACGTATACTCGTACCCACGTAAGGGATTGGGACATAGATGACGATCACTTCTACAGCACAACAAAGAATAATCTACTATTGTTTTCCTTAGCCGACATAACCTTCAAAGAAAAATATCAGGTTTTGTCGTAGCAAATACAGTAATACTTCTTCTTCTTTCTCGTTCCCTCACTGCAGGATCGCGGACAGTAATACTTAAAGAAATTGCGAATCACATCTGTTTGTGACCCTCCACTGCTAGAAGTAATAGCATGGAGGGTAATAACAATATGAGACTATGACAAGGGCTAACGATAATAGCACCTTCTCTGTAGCAGCTATTGAAGGTCTAATAAGACAATCCCGTTCGATCTTGGTATTATTATTTGCATGCCCTGTCGTTACCTTTTATCCTATGTCTATGCGTACGACTTAGTGAAGGTTGGCTGTCTCCCTACAATGACAGAGTGAATCTGGGGCAGTACGTGGCGCATGGATTAACGGTGATTACATTAGCTGGTTTATCGAAAGTTAAGTTTTTCGGGCCCGGACCATAGTCTCGCGATGGATATCTAGTGCCCCTTAGTTTATGCAGTTATTATCGTACGCGGGTGCAGAAGCCATGCACATCCATCTGCGGGTGAATTGACCGCTCTCTTAGGGCCCCCTTGTTGGATAGCGGTAGTGATGGGGCGAAGTACCGCCCATATGCGGTATTGTGACTAGTGTGGTACCTCGGGGACTGGCAGCGTGGGGGTAGGTATAAATCTCCCATAGGCCCATGTGTTGAGTGTCAAGTCCTCCCACAGCCCTTTTGAAGGCAGGAATGCCTTATGGGTAGATGCGCGGGCACGGCCTATTTCCAAGGGATAGGTGCCCTTTAGTCTTTAGCATGAAGGAGGCTTAACCTCCAGTAGTAGAGAGTGATCTAGTAGGCGTCGGTCGTATATATTATGACCTCGCCCAGTAATCGAAGTGCACAAGTCAGGGTGTTTTTTCACCCACAGATTGATCATATTTAAGCGAAGCGGATATAGGAGACTGCGGAAATGAGGTGAGGAAGCAATTTTATCTCACACACTGATGATTTACGGTCGCGGCGTTCTCAATATTACCCGCAGTCTAGGTTTTCCAGTAGTCACCTATATAATTAGTAAGAAATGACCATAACTGGCTCATTTACCCTATTTCAACACGTATGAAGTGCAAGACAGTCAATATGTAGATTTTAATTAAATATCACGGTTTGCATTAAAATATGTTCTTCCAGGCTATGCCTACCTCAGAATCACGAGCTCTTTCGATTTTGTTAGGACACATACAGCTCGTGATTCTGAGTCGAAATCACCAAAAATTTTCCAAATTAAAAAAAAAAGTGCAATATACAACTTTAAATAAAATGGCCCATTTATCGCTGTAGTATGTGTCTGCTCTGCCACCGTGTGAGGTAAGGTTTCATGCATTGGGAGCTTAATCTATAGTATGTGTCTGCTCTGCCACCATGTGAGGTAAGGTTTCATGCATTGGGAGTTTAATGTAATAATTACGAAAAATCACAACACTTCACTTTTATTATGAAATAAGTTCTTGTTGACGATTTAAATTAAGTTCAATGTCGGGAGCGCGTCAGACGTAGTCTTCTCGTCTCAACGGAGGGATCGCGACTGGCCCCCTAGGCCGCACCCACAGCGGACGGGAACAGAAGATATTGCGAGACGCGCGCAACTTGCGATGGAAGATTGTCGACGAAAGGCTCATCGCGCGGAATAAAAAGGTTATAAACGCCGAATCACTTATTCCTCCATAACTTTAAAAGTATTACACATTGTTATTATCTTGAATGTAAAATTGCTGGTATAACTTACACGCTATTTTATACTATAATTATAATGATATGGTATAATATAAGATAACGCCATAGTATTGAAAATAAATTAAAATTAGACATGTTTTCGTGATTTTTTTCTATCGAGCCAAGTTTAATCTTTTAATGTTTTTCAATATGTCAGTGGTGGCAAATATAGTCTAGTTTCAGTATGAATATTTCCATGGCATTTCCCTTTGGTTAATGCATGTTTAAATTGAATCTAAGAAGCACTATTTTGCCTTAGCCCCCTCTTAATACAGTTGCCCAAAAAAGTGCTTTTCTTGTAGTGGTTTAGCGTGCGGAAAGTTTGATATCGCGCACTAGTGCTTTTTACTTTTCCAGCCAATCACGGCTAATGACAGTGACCGACAGCCAATCACAGCGCCGCACCGCACCGCGCGGAGCGTTCGGATACATGTACTAAAGTAACCTCAAAGTGAATAATTGACCATTTTATAATTTTTTCGCAACTGTATTAAAAACGTCGTTCGATACTCGTGCGTAAATGTCATTCTTTCCGCACTAATATCGAAATGTACTATTACGATATTTTAAAACTTCCATAACAGTCATCAGCAAGCGTTGATATGGGTGCTGACAATAGACAAATACACATGTCAACTATGAATAAATTAATCAATAAAAGCATACATTTTGTATGTTATTTAAAAACTTGTCGTACTTGACTCAGAGTTCATCTATGGAGTAATTTGACCATGGCATCGATCTTGAGCTAATTAACGGGCCACAAAACACTGCCATATCAATGATTGAAAACTGTTTTTAGTCACTTGTTAGTTAATCAATCCAACCCTTGGAGTTGCAGGCGTTCATAGGCTACGGCGACCGGTACAATCAAGTGGGCTGTATGCTTGGGTGCTTTCGACGTCTATAACTTAGAGCGTTATCACACTTTTGCGAGCGAGTTTTGTATGAGCGAACACGCCGCGAGTTCGCCGAGTGTTTTGTATAGAATCGCTTTCAAACCGCTCAAGTGTGACGGCCCTTAGAGGTGTTACATGCGCGTTGCCGACTTTTAAATATAAAGGAGGATTCACTGTGTTGACCGCTAAAGGGTCCCCCGTCATACAGTTATAACAGTTATCAGAAAAATACAAAAAAAAAATCTATCACATGTCATGTTCTTCAAAAATTATGGTCACTTTAAAAATTTACTAGAATATTCACGCCCTGCAGGCTTATGATGGCAGTAGTTGTCCGCCGATAACTTGATAAAAAGCTGACAGCTTGACACATTGTCATGTTTTGCTGTGTGAATGTGTCAAGTTGTCAGCTTTTTATCAAGTTATCGGCGGACAACTACTGCCATCATAAGCCTGCTGGTCTCTTAACTTCTAGTAAATTTTTAAAGTGACCATAATTTTTGAAAAACATGTGATAGATTTTTTTTTGTATTTTTCTGATAACTGTTATAACTTGGTCTATCATCCATTCACGGCTTGACGTCGATTTCTGGGACACCCTGTATAGGTACTACACACTGTATCAGTGGCGGCGGGTCAAAAATGTTTTCAAGCAAACTGAAGCTTAATATGGCTTAAAATTTCTTCATGAGCTGTAGGAAAACTGGTCAGGTACCTGAAAATTAGACAAGCCGACGGGAATCGTGTTTTATGGACGCGCCGCCACATGCACTGTATCCCCTATTTCAAATTTACCAGTCGCTCGATCAAGGAAAACATCCTGAGTAATCCCAACAAAGCCTAGTTTCCCTTTAGGGTTGAGAAGCCGGATCGGGATCCTAGGCTACATTGAGACCAGGTGTTTAGTATTAGACCTTTATACTATAATATTAGATCTATGGATGGCGGTGACATATTGGCCGCCTCAAGAAAAAGTATACTGACAAAGACAGTGTCATTACGCCTGCACTAGGAAAATATTGTAATTTATATAGAAGAACTTAAGTTAATTCATAAGGTGTCGTTGTACCGGAAAATCAGTGTGCCACAGAACGAGGAGGCCTCCTGTACGGCGGCCAGTCAGCTTGCAGCAGCGGTGAGTCCCGTCAAACGTAAATATAATATTATAGTAGCGTTCGATGCTGACCACCCCTTTCCCATCTCCGAAATTCAGCTTATAGTACAGTCCACTCACATAGGCTATTACGCCACATTTTCTGGCCTTCGAGCCGCATTTATAAAAAAAATCCTTTGATTTTGAACCTACCAAATTTTTACCTAAATCTTTCTCACATAACCGCTGCTCTCCATTGCGAATCGTATTCGCAGCCTATTTTCAGTTTCTTCTAGATTAAACTTATATTTACATACAATTTGTCGCATATTTTGTCCGTGACAAAATGGCGGAAGGCGAGGTGCAATTGTTATTGCAAATAAACACGTTGACACTCAAAAAAGAATATTTGTTTAACAAATTGCAAAAGGCTTACAATGTTTCCAAAACTGTTAAATTGGATAGTCTAGACTCGGTACAGAATTACATGGTACAGTTTGCAGAACTCGATGACGCACGTTGCGACTTCGAAAAAATTGTCATGGAGATTATCATGCTTGAAATGCAGGCGAATCCTAAGGCTAACCCTTCAACAAGCGCGTTAGAAAGCTTTGACGATTTATATTTTGCTTGTAAAAAAGTAGCTTTAAACTGCAACCGTTTAGTCCAGGAGTCAACCTCAAAAAATTCAACTGAATCCAATGATGATTGTTTAGCCAGGCCGGTCTTACCGAAACTGACTCTCTTTGAGTTTGATGGTCAGGTAGAGAATTGGGCTACATTTCATGATACTTTTGTGTCCTTGGTTCACAATCGCAAGTTTGAGAACATAGTTAAATTTCATTACCTGCTGTCTTGTGTCAAAGGTTCAGCACTGAATATTGTCAAGAGTCTTCCGATCACATCTTACAATTACCCCCTAGTTTGGCAAAGCTTGCTTGAAAAGTACCAAGATGTCAGGGGATTGACTGGAAGGTATCTGGATAAAATGCTGAACTTTTCACAATTGACGAAGGACAGCGTAGGGAATTTGACCTCATTCGTGGAAACGTTCGATCATTCCTTAAAAGCGATTCACGCCTTGCAAATTGAGAACTTGGACGACTATCTGTTTTGTCATTTGGCATTGCGCGGGTTAGACAGTCATACTCGGAAATTATTTGAAGAAAGCCGGGATCAAAATAAACTACCGACTTTCGCGGAATTAATTTATTTCGTAAACAAACAAATAAAAGTGTTGGATCATATAGGTACTTTTTCTAGTACAGGCTCCCGGTCAATAAGCAATCAACAAGTCAAAGTGAAGTCACCTGTCAACTTCACGCAACCGAGTCATAAACCGGCCAGTTACAAATATTCGAACTCGACCTCGTCTTCGCAAAAGGTTGGATTAGCAGTTACGCGTAATGATACTCAAAATAATTACCACCAAAACAAACTGACTTGCGTGCATTGCAACTCAAATCATCTGATTTATCGTTGCGAACAGTTTCGTAAACTGTTAGTTCAAGATAGGATTGACCGTGTCAATGCTTTGAAGCTATGCATCAACTGTTTGAAAAGTGATCATGAAGCGTCATGTTGTAAGAGCAACATGACTTGTGGAGTTTGCTCTCGGCCTCACCACTATTTACTACATCGGGATGCGAGTGTTCTGCAAGCATCGGCCGTGCCGACGCCGCAGACGCCCCGCGCTGCCGTGCATGCAGCGGGGCCGTCGCCGCCGCGCTCCGTGAGTGTGGCGTCTGATCCACCCGTAACTGAGAATCTTCATTCCGTGACTGAAAGTTCCAGTTCTTTCGGTGTAGTGTTGGGGACTACGAGGACTCTAGTTGTTGACATCACTGGTCAACATCAGAACTGCCGTGCTGTTCTTGATTCTGGAGCTCAAAGCTCATTTATAACTTTAAGTTGTGCTCAACGTTTGGGCTTACCTCGCAACAAATGTCCTTACACAGTATCAGGACTAGGAGGTGAAGAGGTAAAAAACTTTGGCATGGTGACGTGCGACTTAAAACCGTGTAAATCGGACGTTCCGAGTTTTCAGGTAGAAATGGTCGTGGTAGAGAAGGTGTCATCTGAAATGCCAAATGTTTCGTTTCCACCAGAAGTTGTGGAAGAATACAAGAACTTCGAATTGGCTGACCCGTTATTCTTCGAGAAGTCATCTGTGGATATTCTGTTGGACAACGGCGTTGTGTCAGATTTGATTTTAGATAAGCCTACTAATGTCAAACCGAACATTCCAAAGGTTATTAAAACGATTTTCGGTTACGTCGTTAGCGGAAGATTATACAATGACAGTATGCGACTGTCATTGAGTTTACACCTGTCGATTTCACAAGAGAAGACTTTGGACAAAACGCTGCGTGACTTCTGGGAAGTAGAGGAATTGCCGTGCAAACCTGTACTCAGTCCACGAGATCAGCTGGCTGAAGATATATACGTGCGTGATCACTCCCGTGATGAGGGGGGGAGGTATATTGTGCCACTACCCTTTGTTCCTGATGCGCCTACTCTCGGAGACTCTCGAGTTGCAGCGGAGCGACGATTGCTGGCAACAGAGCGTAAACTTGCGCGCTCACCAGTGCTGCAGCAAGCATACAATGACTTCATGTTGGAGTATGAAAAACTTGACCACATGGAACTGTACACTGGTAGCGAACCAAGCAAGTATCTGATTCCTCATCACAGCATACTTAGGCCATCGAGTACGTCAACTCCCTTGCGCGTTGTTTTTGACGCTAGTGCAAAAACGTCTACAAATGTCTCTCTCAATGACACTCAGCTGACAGGACCAAACCTATACCGTGACATAGGTGCCATCATAACGAATTTTCGATTATTCGAATATTGTTTCGCAAGTGATATTTGCAAAATGTATCGTGCTATCCTTGTGCGCGAATGTGATAGAAAATATCAACACATTTTATATCGCTCGTCCATTGACGAACCGATAAAAGTCTACGAATTGAAGACGATTACATATGGCGTAAGTTCGAGTCCATATCTGGCCATACGTACTTTGCTGCAGTTAGCCAGTGACGAAGGCGAACGTTTCCCTTCGGCTGCCACTGTTGTACGCCAAGGTATCTACATGGATGATATCTTATGGTCATGCGCAACCTTTTCTGAAGCGTGTGCATTGCAGGACGAATTAATTAATATGCTGCAGTGCGGAGGACTTGTACTAAAGAAGTGGTCGAGCAACTCTGAACAATTATTCGAGCGAGTTCCAGCTGAGCACCGTGAAACTACTGTCACATTTCAAAGGGACAGGGATGACGCTTCAATTAAGCTTTTAGGCTTAAAATGGTCTCCACTGCTTGACGCGTTCAGCTTCTCCTTGAATAAAAAAGATACTGTCAATACAAAGAGATCTGTACTGAAGACTCTAGCGTCAATTTACGATCCGGTTGGATATATTTCCCCTTGCACATTTGTTGCAAAGTGCATTCTCCAGGATCTTTGGAAAGTGGGTCTCGGTTGGGATGATCCACTGCCTCAAAATGTGTGCGAGCAGTGGTTAACATTCATTGATGAACTACCCCAACTATCTGAGTTACAGATCCAAAGACACATTTTGCTTCCAAATGTAACTGAATGTGAATTGATTGGATTTAGTGATGCCTCTTCTCGTGGGTACGCTGCCTGCATTTATGTCATCTCACGATTTGAGTCAAATGTGAAGTGCAGATTGCTGATGGCAAAATCGAAAATAGCTCCTGTCAAAGTTCAGACGATACCCAGGATGGAGCTTATGGCTGCAGCTCTCCTTGGAAAGCTTATGAAATACGCATGTGATTGCTTGACTCGGGTTAATGTGACTAGAATTACAGCACTAACCGATTCTTCAATTGTTTTGGCTTGGATACAAACTGATGCGTATAAGTTAAAAACATTTGTGTGTAACCGTGTTACACAGATAACAGAGTCAATACCTCCTCATGCTTGGCGTCATGTAAACAGTGAAAACAACATGGCAGACGTCGCCTCGCGAGGTGTTTCTCCGTCACAATTCATGGCTAGCAGTTCTCAGTGGTTTGAAGGGCCTGCCTGGATGTATGAAGATCGAGAAACTTGGCCTGTATCTACATATATAAATAAAAATGAAACTCAGATCCCGGAGATGAAATTAAATTCAAATACATTTAATTTACTATCTCAACAGACGGGAGAAGAGGGGAAACTGGAATTCGTAGAACGTTTCTGCAACCAGTTCTCATCCTTTTCAAAAATGCAAAGATCAGTCGCTTGGATCTTACGCTTACTGCGACGATTTCGTGGTGATGTTTCAATTTGCAATCAAGTCTTAACTACTACAGACTTGAACCACGCTCACGATAGCTTGATCAAGTTAGTGCAAGCTGCCTACTTCAAAGCAGAAATAAAAGCTTTGAAAAGGGGCGAAACGTACATTCCTTCGTTAAGGAAACTTGCACCCTTTCTTGACGCTGGTGGTTTCCTCAGGGTGGGGGGTCGTATCTCACACTCAGATCTGCCGTATAATGCGAAGCATCCCTTATTATTGCCGAAGCAGTGCAGATTTACAAAGCTCCTCGTTGAATATTTTCATAAAAAATATTTACATACAGGTCCGCAAACCTTACAGAATATTATCAACCAAAGATATTGGATCCTGTCGGCTCGTAGCCTCATTCGATCAATTCACGCTAAGTGCAAGAACTGCTTCAAATGTAAACCAACGCTGCTTCAGCCTAAAATGGGTGATCTACCATGCACGCGGCTATCGCCTAATAAAATTTTTGAGCATGTAGGTGTAGACCTAGCTGGTCCTTTCTGCATAAAAGAAAGTTTACGGCGTAATGCGAAGATAGAGAAGGCATACTTAGCAGTCTTTGTGTGCTTTTCCACTAAAGCCGTGCATTTGGAAACGCTCTCGTCTCTATCCGCCGATTGCTTCTTGGCTACTCTAGACAGATTTGTATCACGTCGTGGTCTCCCAGCATGCCTTTATTCGGACTGTGGTACAAATTTCACAGCTACTAGCAAATATCTTGCTGATGTGCAAAAATTCCTTTTGGACAACAGCACTCAACAAGATATTTTGAACGGTTGCGCTCAGCGCTTGATTAACTGGCAGTTCAAACCTCCAAGTGCTCCCCACATGGGTGGCTTATGGGAGAGTTGCGTTCGCGTTGCGAAATATCATCTTGTACGTGTTGTCGGTGATAAAGCTTTGACGTTTGAGGAACTTTCCACGATTTTCTGTAAAACCGAAGCTATCATGAATTCTAGACCGTTATGTGCATTACCGGCTAGTGATAATCCTCATGAGTTTAATGTTTTGACACCAGGACACTTTCTGGTAGGCAAGAGTCTGACAGCTGTACCAGAGTATGATTTGCAGTCTGTACCTATAAATCATTTGTCACGTTGGCAATATTTACAAAATTGCTCCCAACTGTTTTGGAAGAAATGGAGCCACGATTATTTAAACACTTTACAGCAACGATCAAAATGGTTCACCTCGCCTCCCAACATTAACGTGGGCGACTTAGTGTTGGTCAAGGATGATCGGGTATCTCCATGCAGTTGGCCACTTGCAATTGTCGAACAGACACATCCCGGTTTGGACGGCATTGTGCGCAAGGTTACTCTGCGTACAAAAGCCAATAATTCTTTATCGAGACCAGTTAATAAACTGTGTCCTCTACCCTATACTCACTAAATACCCATCTTCTTTCCTTATAAGATATATTTTATTTTCTCGCGTCTCGGGTAGCGCACGTTTCATTTATTTCTTATATTTTATGAGAAAGCCACATAGTGCTTTCGGTAGGGGGTGTTTAGTATTAGACCTTTATACTATAATATTAGATCTATGGATGGCGGTGACATATTGGCCGCCTCAAGAAAAAGTATACTGACAAAGACAGTGTCATTACGCCTGCACTAGGAAAATATTGTAATTTATATAGAAGAACTTAAGTTAATTCATAAGGTGTCGTTGTACCGGAAAATCAGTGTGCCACAGAACGAGGAGGCCTCCTGTACGGCGGCCAGTCAGCTTGCAGCAGCGGTGAGTCCCGTCAAACGTAAATATAATATTATAGTAGCGTTCGATGCTGACCACCCCTTTCCCATCTCCGAAATTCAGCTTATAGTACAGTCCACTCACATAGGCTATTACGCCACACCAGGGATGTCACGAATGTCGTTTTTCTCACATTCGCGAATGCGAATGCGCATGCGAATATTCAGGATGCGAATGTCCGAATGCGAATGCGAATACGAATGTTGCGGAGTAGATTCAAAAAAGTTAATCTTGCTTATCATTGTTATGCTTCCATAGTTCATAAATACAGAACATGATATGTGATGGAGTCCTATATTATTGATCAAAAAGAGACAAGTGACAACGTCGTTTTCACTTCCTGTGTAAGCATATGACCATCAACCGGGTCAGCGCGGTCAAAATGGATGCGTTCTGCCCACATTCGCATTCGGAAAATATTCGCATCATTTCATGCGAATGCGAATGTTGATACGAATGTCAAAAATGATGCGAATATTCGCATATACGAATGCGAATGCGGATATTCGTGACATCCCTAATTGAGACATAAAAATAGGACAAAAGTTTAGAGGGCGATGATTCTCGCAATGAATTCCAAAAAACTGGTTTTCAAATTACCGTGGACGATCCTTTACGTCGTTGACGGTAACTAAAAACGTGTGTAAACTCTTCGAGCAACAATTATTAAGGGAGGTACATACTCAAACAGGATTAACCGAAAATATGGCTCGTGAACATGTGTATACCGTAATAAGACTAAGTGGTGCGGCCCTCGTGGACGCTCGTGGCGGGGCGTGCAGCGGGGCGGGGCGGGCGGCGTGCATGTCAAACAAAGGACACTCGTACTGGTGTCCTGAGTCGACGCTGCACAAAGTGTATGGACGCTCGCCCGCCCCGCTGCACGCCCCGCCACGAGCGTCCACTCAGGCCTTACACTAAGAGAAACTGCTGCACGCCACGAGTCGTTCTTGCGGTACTATTAGCTAGGGATGCACGCACAGATGTGTCCGCATCTGTGCGTGCATCCCTAGCAATTGTGGGGCCATTTTTTGGACTGATTGTGTATCCCTAGTACTGTTTGATCGGTGTGTTAACTTCATACATTTAAGGCATTTTCATTCCCCTATTTTACCGATCGTAAACATATCGTTGTCATCTACGGTAAAGAACAAAAACTACCAGCCAGCGTATATACTTAACTTGTTTTATTATAAAAATAATTTGTATTCATATTTGCTCGAGTTTGTTCGGAAAGAAAATTGTCGTGGTTTAAATATATGGGAGCTCATACATTATATGGCACTTTTCTTTCCGAACAGATTCTATTCGCTGTGTGCATGATTGTGGCGCCATCTCTTGGGCAGGTGGTCAATCTCTTTTTTTCATTTTTTATAAATAGGTTGTATTCCTTGCTTATATGAAATGTAACTGGCTGATTCACTATTTTGACAGCAGAAAGATGATTTGCAGTTTCATTTCTTGGTACATTGAGCACTGCGATCGTTCTCGTTACCCCCACCATGCACTTCGCACATAGCGAATAGGTACATGTCTAGGTTTGATCTGAGTACGACGTCATGATTGCGTCATCTCACGACCCGGTCATCGCCGACATTTTTAATACATTCTTTATGTTGCATAAATAGTATCGTTCTACTCTAAACAACAATGTTGAATGGTTGATCAAATATCTTTATTTTGAGATAACGAAGGGATAATAATCGTTTTGAGGAATTTAGTTTTTTGCTTCATCATCATCATCTCAGCCATAAGACGTCCACTGCTGAACATAGGCCTCCCCATTAAGGGGGGGTTTGCCATACGCGCCACGCTTGGCAGGCGGGTTGGCGCGCGCAGTTTTTTTTGTTTATTGTTTGTAGGCTTTCGGAAGATGCTGCTGCCCATCTCCCGGTATATTCCCTTAGCAGACTCCTACTGCAACCACGGGACGATATGGTGGGGGACAATTCTGAGGCCGGGCACCCCACGGCAAAGTTTAGTTTTTTGCTTGTAACTCTAAAATGATACATCCGAAGGAAAATGTAATTTCATTCAATATTCCACCATTTTAACGTATTTAGAAACTTTCAAGTTTCGGCAGTTTTAAATGTTTAAAAAAGGGGGTTTCTAATACTATTTTTTTTTTGAATGAAATGAATGAAAAACGTTTATTTTCAGGCAACTAGTGGCCCATAGATAAATACCTTAAAGACTAGCATACATATTACATTATAAACTAAAACTACACCGGTGGCAAACAAGCATACGGCCCGCCTGATGGTAACCAGCTACCGTAGCCTTTGGACTGTAACTGCAGAAGTGTGCGT
Source organism: Pammene fasciana (assembly GCA_911728535.1). Classification (NCBI taxonomy): domain Eukaryota; kingdom Metazoa; phylum Arthropoda; class Insecta; order Lepidoptera; family Tortricidae; genus Pammene; species Pammene fasciana. The sequence goes on along the minus strand of OU452291.1, from coordinate 16,025,066 downwards.
TGCCAACCCTTTACAAGAAGGAGGATGGAGGGGGGGGGGGGGGGAGTAAACTGTGTTGATGGGAACAGGAACAAGAGGGTCCCTAGCCCTGGGGAAAGAATTTTTTTTGTATGGAGAGTTGGCCAGCTGATGACACACCCCAGGAGGACACCCCATACAAAAAAATATTTTTTTTCGCGTCCAAAAATTTTTTCTCCTACATTTTTTTACTCGAAATATGATACCATTTAAGCCCTTAAACGGATCACCAGTATTTTTGTTACACCCTGTATACGTGTTCCATAATACCGTTGTTAACAGATTGGAATATCCGCTTGTAAAACATTGGAATAACTCATGGATTCCAGAAGCTATGTCATGTTAAATTGTGTTTAATATCATAACTTACGGTACTATACGCTGTATATGAACGAACATAAAAAACCAATTTCACAAGAGTACGGACTAATTGTTTACTTTGTTCCAGCTGACCGTGCTAAGCGCCAGCATCTTCCTCTCATTCCTGGCCGCCGGGATCCTCTGGGTGTGCGTAGAGGCCCCGGCCGCGGCCCTCACCAAAGCTGCCCTAACTACCGACAGAAAAGCTTAACGTATGGCCTCAGTGGCAAGCGTGTCTGCGAAATTTAGCCACCTTTAAGAGTCGCCAGGACGCTCGCGTTTCCATACAAACGTAGTTTAGCTCTCATGTTAAAACGGCATGCTTTAGAACCACGAAATTTGGCATGGGCATTCTAGTAGTACAGATCTATGTCGGTAATTCGTTTTCGTTGCTAAAAATCGTAATACAAAGAAAATACAGCCAGATACAGATTTACATACAAAACTTATTTTTGCTATATTTTCTTTGTATTACAATTTTTAGCAACGAAAACAAATTACCGACATAGATCTGTACTGCTAAAATGCCCATCCCAAATTTCGTGGTTCTAAAGCATGTCGTTTTAAAATGAGAGCTGAACTACGTTTGTATGGGGACGTGAGTTCACGCGAGCGTCCTGGCGACTCGTAAACCAAGATGGCGGCAAACGCCCCTCAAGGTCTCAAAATTCGATTTTTCATAGCCTATCAATACCCATTAAAACATTTTCTAATCCACCTTTTGTAAGGCAATGTATGGAAACGATTCCTTGATCATTGGATTAAATACTTATAATGAATATTAACGTATATTTTCTCTCGGCAGTTTTTACAAAAAAACTGTTCAAGTCATCAGGAAAAATAATTAAGGTGAACTTTTTGTTGTATGGCCCTAAATAAATATTAGTAACTGATTTTATTGCTCAATCTAGACTAAGGTTTCATTTGTAAATTTAGGTACACTTTCATTAAATCGTCACTTTAAATAGGGGCCGTATTCTAACTTTAACACAGGTTTAAATTAAATACTATACAACTTCAATACAACTCCACAGGCGCGGTCGCAGCCTGAAATTTTGGGGGGGGGGGTCACTATAGAAAAAAAATTTTTTTTTCAATTTTTAGTGGGTCTTAATTTTTTCAATTCGTCACGTATGATTTTGGGGGGGGTCATGTCCCCTATGACCCCCCCACCCTCCCTGGGACCGCGCCTGCAACTCCAATGCATTAAGAGTCGCCAGGACGCTCGCGTTTTTAGCAACGAAAATGAATTACCGACATAGATCTGTACTGCTAGAATGCCCATGCCAAATTTCGTGGTTCTAAAGCATGTCGTTTTAAAATGAGAGCTGAACTACGTTTGTATGGGGACGCGAGTTCACGCGAGCGTCCTGGCAACTCTTAACTACGCAATACAGCTTGCGCCTAAACGTCTAAATCAGAAATGTCAGAATTTGCTTGAAAATGATTCCGATGAAACTACAATTTGAATATTGGTTGAATGTTAATTATGTTTAAGATAGATTGTGTATTTAATGTATTATTTATATATTTTAAAATTAGAATACGGCATTTATGTAAAGTTCAAAGTTTAGCGTGGAATTATAGCGGGAGCTACTTATTAACACAGAAGATCTCTTCATAACATAAGAATGTACTACATTTTTATTGCAAAATGTTTATAATAACAAATGACAATTAAGTATATTAATTATGTTTTAAAATTTGTATATTAAATATTGATACTGATAGTTTCATTTCTGACACTAAATGGCAAAAAATGGGTCACTTTTCTTTCTCATAGTGTCCCGTAATTATTGCTCTTTAGTGTGGTCTTCATTTTGCTTATAGCTGTCGATAAATAAACTGTATCATAAGATGAGTGAATGATTTGTAAATACTATTGAATGATTGATGTCAAAGCTCTCAAAGGGAGGAATAAAATAATGTAATCTAACCAAATAAAAATTAATACATTTTAAGACGTGTTTGATTAATTATATCTACCAAAGCCCCTGATTATACTCCGACAATGCTAGGTTTGCAAAAATCTTTGCAAGCGATAAAATGTGTGAAAAGGTAGCCAAAACGGTCAAACAGCCATTTTATATGAAGAAGTGATTAACAAAAATATTTGTGACGTTTTTAATAAAAAGGTCACAAAGTCAAGTACAATAAGGTAAACGTATATGACATATGACATGACAGACTGAACTGGTTGGTATTTAGGCCAATCAAATCAAACTTTTCCGAAGAATTAATTCCCACCAGGCTGGAAATCGTTTTAATACCTTCATTAAGTCCTAAATTCATGTTATCCGAGTTTGCCCAATCCCAGGAGGTGTGAATTTTTGGGAAATTTTTGCTCCTGTGTTAATCCTGAGGACCTCATAAAAGCAAGTCAATTATTTTTGGTAGCCCTATATTCACCTAAGGCCAATGAAACCTCTTTGGACAAATTCCTCATAAAGCCAACTTTCACACTGGCCTCTCTACCCCCAACAAATGCAGTCGAATTCAACCATCTTTAACATTAGAATGAATTGTTTTTTTCCGATGGACCTACCGATTTTGAGCTACAAGCAAATAGCTGAAAAAAGAGCAAACATTTCATAGTTATTTTGCTATCAAAAGTTATGAACACATCCTGGGATTGGGCAAACTGAGATTACAGGTATCAAGGACCTATATATTATTATGTTATTTTAGTAATGCAACTTTACAATACTTTATATAGAGATTAGAAGTCTCTATTTACATGTCTCTGATACAAAATAACCTGCTCTACTCAGTCATTGCAACACACATCGATCTGCCTCAAAGCTTTCCGATTAATTTTACGCGAGACCGCGAGAGTGACAGGTGTTTTTTTTTAATTTAATTTTTTTAATGTGTCAGTGAAAAAAATGAAGTTGTTACTGCTTCTGTTCCTAATTCATAAGTCTTCGGGACTTATTTATCATTTAAATTGTGAGTAATATTTTTTTATTATATGTATGGAAAAAAAGAGGGGAGGCCTTTGCCCAGCAGTGGGACACAATATGCTCATAATAAATAAATAAATAAATAAATATGTATTTTGTTAAGGGGATGACAACAGCTACATTCTGTGGCCCTAGTGAAAAAGGGTACAAGTCAAAATGGCTCAGCGAATAAAGAAATAAGTGCCGTAAGGTGCGTTGGGGTAAGATAGAAAGGTATTTTTTTAGGGGTAAGATAAAAAGTAACCTCCAATGCTCCGGAATATGGACGATTTTTTGTCTTACCCCTAAAAAAATACCTTTCTATCTTACCCCAACGCACCTTACATTTTATTACTTGTACCATTTTTCACTAGGGCCACAGAATTCCATCCCTAAGTATCTTTTACAGTGCGAGTCGAAGAGAAATACTGTGTTACGATTAGTATGGGAGCTCATTGCATTTTTTTTTCAAAATGACGAATTAAAAAAACCGGCCAAGAGCATGTCGGGCCATGCTCAGTGTAGGGTTCCGTAAACTGAGACCATTAATTCAAAAGGTCGTTTCGAAATTTGGTGGCGCTTACGTCATTTTTACTTACGTCCTTTCACTATGGATTTTTGAGTGATAACTCAAAAACGGCTCAACCAATTGAATTCAATATAGTTTTCATTGAAGGTACTCATCAAGGTTTTTTCAAAATTTTAGGACCCACGATTCAAAAGTTAGATGGGGGAGACGCCCTGTTTTAAACTTTCGGAGCTATTATTTCCGAAAGTATTAGTTTTATCCAAAAACTGCGTTAGAAGACCCAAATTCTTTTTTAAAGACCTATCCAACGATACCCCACGCAACTTGGTTGGAACGAAAGAAAATTTCGCCCCCCACTTCACGTGTACGGGAGGTACCCTAACAAAATATATTTTCGCGTTTTTATTCTACAGTTTTGTCGGCTTGGTTAATGCACATATTCAAACCAAATTTCAGCTTTCTAGTGCTAACGGTCACTGAGCTAGACCGCGGACGGACGGACGGACGGATGGACATGGCGAAACTATAAGGGTTCCGTTTTTGCCATTTTGGCTACAGAACCCTAAAAAACGACGCATTAATTGAGAAATATATATATATATAATGAAGTAGTTTTAGTATTAGTATGGTGGAATTTTGTCCTTAATTATAGATGTATAAGTCAAGAAACTAAAGACATACAACTGTTGAAAGCTAATTTTTAACCGACTTCAAAAAAGGAGGAGGTTCTCAATTCGACTGAATTTTTTTTTTTTTTTTTTTTTATCATCATTTTTTTTTTTGTATGTATGTTACTCCATATCTCCGTGAATCGTGAACCGATTTTCAAATTTTTTTTTTAATCGAACTGGTATAACCCCTAGATGGTCCCATTGTCACCAAGTCAGGGTCTGATGATGGGATCCAGGAGAAATCGAGGGAACTCTTCAGCTATTATAGGCACACCTATAGTGATTTCACTATTTTTTACAGCAACTCGGCCACTTCCTCTTGAAATAGCAGATCCTAAGTGAAGTCGGTTCTTTTTTTGTTTTAAATTATAAGATGTAACTTTGATTCGACGAACGAAGTGGTTCGCAGTATAGTTCAGGATTGATTATCCGTCATTCCGAACGTTTGTCCTTGTTGTCCACGGCAATGGAGCCTCAGCTCCGGCCGGCAACCCTATCCCAGGAATTGATGTACAAGTCGCGGCGCGTCAAAATATTCATTTGGTTTAGCTGTAGGGGAAGATGGGGAGGCTTCGTACACTTTTTTTTCGGAGCCTTGTAAAACAAAATGTAACAGATATTTTACAATGAAACGAATGCTATGTTATTGTCCATTTATCTGCCTATAATAATAGCGCATTTCTGGCTTGATATAAAGCAACTTGGCCAAGCTATAACGATTTTTCCAAAAAATGGGAACTGTACGAATTCACCCCACCACGCGGGGTAGCTCCGTACACTATTCGTTTCTCCCCGGGATTCATGATTTTACCAGCTATTTCGCCAGTTTCAATCACTTTTTAAACATATCTTACTGACCTGTTTTTGCAATTATGTTATTCTTGATTTTAACTTACATGGGGTGCATTCGTACAGTATGAAATTACATACATTTTTAGTGTACGAAGGTACCCCAATCCAACGGACCAGAAAATAAAAAATAAAAAAAATATCGTTAATATAATCCCAAAAGTATTGTTTAAATAACAATATTTAGCATATATTTACAAACAATACTTATGACTTACTTATTTCCTGAGTTATGGATGTTTTCTATGTATTTAAGTATTTATCTATATCTATCTATTATATATATCGTCGCCTAGTACCCACAACACAAGCCTTATTGAGCTTACTGTGGGACTGGGTTGATTTGTGTAAGATTGTCCCATAATTTTTTTTTTTTTAATACTAAAGCTATTTTTCTAAGACCATCCAAACTTTTTGGAAACAAACGCATTCAAAGGAGAACTCAAAATTACTTGCGAGTGGCGAAAACACATATCAGCTCTTTCTGGCGAAATCTTGTACCGCATTGCCATTAATTTTGGAAGGTAGCCTATGCATGTAATTAGCCATGTTGCATACAAATATGAACGCTTCAGCGTGTTGGATAGCTGAGATATGACCACTGTACGAAGGCTCCCAGTGTACGAATCTACCCTGTCTTCCCCTAAGTAATCAAAATACTCAACCGGCTGAAGATTTGGCAAGCCGATTGGAACAAAGATCTTTGAATGCTCCACTACTAGTACAGTTGCCATCAGATATATCAGAGCGGCCATGGCGGTCACAAGTATCTAAACAACGCCTCTATTGTCACGGCGATAAAGTGCATGTTCAGATATTTTTGAGTACCCTGACTACCAGTGTCCTATTTAGCTCCAGTTCTGAGATAACCGAAAGTAAATTTTTATCTTTCTGATTGTGTAAACCTACATTAAAATCATTCTTGAACTCTGAGACACCGCAATAAATTTTGCACCTGAGTACCTATTAAGTCAATAAAATATGCTTCCTTTGTATCTCGGACTCTTAATGTTCGAAATTACATTGACTTGTCGTAATTTTCAATTGTTTGGTTGAGTTAATCATAATACCCTAGTTACATTAACCACCGATATAACAATTATCGCATAAAAAAACTATATGTATATATACTAGTAGTCCGTCTCGAACTGAGAACTCGCGATTTACTTGCAAACGAGTTGACCAATATAACAAGACCCCAAGGAGGATTTTTTTTCTCCTTCTAGCACCATAACTATTTGATCGATCCTGCTCATATACGAACTTACAATTTTTTTGTATCTCTGCTACAGCCCCAAGAAATTTCATAAAGATAAGAAAAACGTTACTAAAGTTATCGTCGGACAAACTATCGAAATCAAAACGCCATCCAAATGCCGAGGCGTCACAGTAGCCAGGTGACAATTCGGTCTGGAGTTGTTTGTAAGAACTCACTTCGCTTACGCTCCGCGAGTTCGATGATAATTTTAAAGCAAATAAAAAAACACGGTGTATACGTATTTAAATACTGCAATACTTTTACGAAAACAATAATTATCTCCTTACTTAATTTTATCTTAATACAGGTAACAGACAGATATACACACATAGTTTGGTATTTTCGCATTTATAATATTACTTTATTTTATTTTTAATTTTTCATATAATAATATAGATTATAGATGTTAGACTACAAAAAATATAACAAGAGCTGAAATAAAAATTTAAAGCTAGAAATAGAAAACTACTTAAGAGTCGCCAGGACGCTCGCGTGAACTCGCGTCCACATACAAACGCAGTTCAGCTCTCATTTTAAAACGACATGCTTAAGAACCACGAAATTTGGCATGGGCATTTTAGCAGTACAGATCTATGTCGGTAATTCATTTTCATTGTATATTGCAAAAATAAATTTTGTATGTAAATCTGTATCTGGCTGTATTTTTTTTGTATTACAATTTTTTGCAACGAAAATGAATTACCCACATAGATCTGTACTACTAGAATGCCCATGCCAAATTTCGTGGTTCTAAAGCATGTCGTTTTAAAATGAGAGCTAAACTACGTTTGTATGGGAACGCGAGCGTCCTGGCGACTCTTAAGAATAAATACAAAAAAATTGGCCGAAATCGGCGTCTCTCGGCAACGTGCCCAGAAGGCTGGCAGTCGCCCCGTTGTCTTGCAATACTGTTCAATTTTGAAATAATAGTATCAGTAATTTTAACCAAGGCTATATAAAATAGCTTTTGTATATAGAATTGCAAAATACATAGTAGGCAAACTCTGAATAATTTTGCAATTTCTGAGAACCCGTTTTTAATTACGTATTAACGCACAAACCGAACAAGATTTTGTTTTTGATCTTCAAATATCCGCTCTCCGTGTCCAAGGTTGGGTCAAACATTTCATAATTCCACCGAAAACCAGAATAACGAGATATAGATTTGGTTTTTAAATTGAATGGTTGTAAAATATGTGTGGAATTGGCTTTATGGTAACTACTGATTCTAGGGCCACTATTACTCGTATAATTAAGTAGATATCGTTAGAAAATTACATCAGATAGTGATCACACAGATAGTTAAGGCGCAACAGTCGGTGCGTGTAACGAAGCGAGTTCTTACAGACAACTTCTACCTCCCTCCCTCCCTTCTTCTTCGCCTTTGTACTTTGTTTTCTCTTTTATCATGTTTTATTGTAACTTTTATGTACAATAAAGTGTTTACATACATACATACATACTTCTGGCTACTGGGACGTCTCGGCATTTCCATGGCTTTTTGACTTTGAAAGTTTGTTCGACGATAACTTTAGCAACGTTTTTCTGATCTTCATGAAATTTGTTTGGGGTTGTAGCAGAGATACATAACATTTGAGATTTCGTTTATGAGCAAGGGGTTGTGGACGTAAAGGCGAAAAAAAATCTTTATATGGGTCTTGTTATACCTATTCAACTCGTTTGCAAGTAAATCGCGAGATCTCAGTTCGAGGCGGACCTAGTGTATTCTACTAGATGTGACATCTGGAACAAATTTTGTGCGCCATGTTTGGCGGTTGACAGCTGACTGAATAAATTTGTCTATGGTAGCGGAAATTTTTCTATGGTAGCAGATTTTTTGTATGGAAGCCATAGACAAATTTCCGCTACCATAGACAAATTAAGCATTTTGTCTATGAATTTCCGCTACTTCCGCTAATTCCGCGAAGAATTCCGCTAGGTGTGTGGTGACCCTAAAAAAGTAGTATAGACTAAATTTTTTACGACATTTTTTGGGGATGTCATCTCCTATTACTCAATGGTTCTGTGGCTAAAATGATAAAAAGAGGAACCCTTCTATGTATATTGTACACATTTGTTTTTATATGTTTCAGATCAAGGGCATTATCACACTTGAGCGATTTTAAAGCGATTTCTATACAAAACTCGTACGCGGCGAACTCGCGGCGTGTTCGCTCCCATACGAAACTCGCTCGCAAATCGCAAGTGTGATAACGCTCTAAATTAATTTTTATATAAAACTAGCTGTACCCGCGCGGCTTCGCTCGCGTGCGTTGCAGTAGGTTCTGTCACTTTTCGTTACCCTCAACAGTCCATTGCTAAACGCTTTCTACATGTCATATTTCATACAGTATGTTTAGCAGTTTAGCTAAAATTGACTTCTTGCATATAACTTCGACATCCCAAAAGATCGACTGAAAGCGTCTGAGATTTGATTGTGTCAGCCATGGCAAATTAGCAATAGTACAGTGTGTTTTTTGTTTATGCGGGTTGCTCCGCCCCCCGAGCCCCCGTTTTTTGCCGCCCATCACGTGATTAACTCTAGCAAAACTCTTCTTCTCCCATTTCAAATATTCACCGTAACAATTTATGGTATAATTAACAATAGTACAGTGTGTTTTTTGTTTATGCGGGGGGCTCTGCCCCCCGAGCGCCCCTTTCTTTACAGCCCATCACGCGGTAAACTCTATCAAAACTCTTTTTCTCCCATCTCAAATGTTCAACGTATCAGTTTTTGGTATAATTTGCAGTATTTTATTTGCCCCCCGTTCTTTACCGCCCATCACGTAGTAAACTCTCTCAAAACTCTTCTTCTCCCATCCCAAATGTCCAACCTAGAAATTTTTGGTACGATAAGCAATATTGCGGTGTGTTTTTTCTTTCTTGGCCCCCCTTTCTATCCCGCCCATCACATGGTAATCTTTATCAAAACTCTTTTTCTTCCATCTCAAATGTCTAACCTAACAATTATTGGTATAATAAGCAATAGTACGGTGTGTTTCTTCTGAATGCGGGGGTAGGAGCCCCCTGAGCCCCCTACTTTTTGCCGCCCATAACGTGGTTAACTCTATCAAAACTCTTTTTCTCCCATTTCAAATGTTCAACGTAACCATTTTTGGTATAATAAGCAATAGTACGGTCTGTTTTTTCTTTATGCGGGGGGCTCCGTCCCCCGAGCCCCCCTTTCTTTGCGGCCCATCACGTAGTAAACTCTATCAAAACTCTTTTTCTCCCATCTCAAATGTTCGACGTAACAATTTTTGGTGTAATAAGCCATAGTACGGTGTGTTTTTTCTTTATGCGGGGGGCTCCGCCCCCCAAGCCCCCCTTTCTTTACGGCCCGTCACGTAGTAAACTCTATCAAAACTCTTTTCCCCCATCTCAAATGTTCGACGTAACAATTTTTGGTATAATAAGCAATAGTACGGTGTGTTTCTTCTTTATGCGGGGGGCTCCGCCCCCCGAGCCCCCTTTCTTTCCGGCCCGTCACGTAATAAACTCTATCAAAACTCTTTTTCCCCCATCTCAAATGTTCGACGTAACAATTTTTGGTATAATAAGCAATAGTACGGTGTGTTTTTTCTTTATGCGGGGGGCTCCGCCCCCCGAGCCCCCCTTTCTTTGTGGCCCGTCACGTAGTAAACTCTATCAAAACTCTTTTTCCCCCATCTCAAATGTTCGACGTAACAATTTTTGGTATTATAAGCAATAGTACGGTGTGTTTTTTCTTTATGCGGGGGGCTCCGCCCCCCGACCCCCCTTTCTTTCCGGCCCGTCACGTAGTAAACTCTATCAAAACTCTTTTTCTCCCATCTCAAATGTCTAACCTAACAATTTTTGGTATAATAAGCGATAGTACGGTGTGTTTCTTCTGTATGCAGGGGGAGGAGCCCCCTGAGCCCCCTACTTTTTGCCGCCCATAACGTGGTTAACTCTATCAAAACTCTTTTTCTCCCATTTCAAATGTTCAACGTAACCATTTTTGGTATAATAAGCAATAGTACGGTCTGTTTTTTCTTTATGCGGGGGGCTCCGCCCCCCGAGCCCCCCTTTCTTTCCGCCCCATCACGTAGTAAACTCTATCAAAACTCTTTTTCTCCCATCTCAAATGTTCGACGTAACAATTTTTGGTATAATAAGCCATAGTACGGTGTGTTTTTTCTTTATGCGGGGGGCTCCGCCCCCCAAGCCCCCCTTTCTTTACGGCCCGTCACGTAGTAAACTCTATCAAAACTCTTTTCCCCCATCTCAAATGTTCGACGTAACAATTTTTGGTATAATAAGCAATAGTACGATGTGTTTCTTCTTTATGCGGGGGGCTCCGCCCCCCGAGCCCCCTTTCTTTCCGGCCCGTCACGTAGTAAACTCTATCAAAACTCTTTTTCCCCCATCTCAAATGTTCGACGTAACAATTTTTGGTATAATAAGCAATAGTACGGTGTTTTTTTTCTTTATGCGGGGGGCTTCGCCCCCCGAGCCCCCCTTTCTTTGCGGCCCGTCACGTAGTAAACTCTATCAAAACTCTTTTTCCCCCATCTCAAATGTTCGACGTAACAATTTTTGGTATAATAAGCAATAGTGCGGTGTGTTTTTTCTTTATGCGGGGGGCTCCACCCCCCGAGCCCCCCTTTCTTTGCGGCCAGTCACGTAGTACAGTCTATCAAAACTCTTTTTCCCCCATCTCAAATGTTCGACGTAACAATTTTTGGTATAATAAGCAATAGTACGGTGTGTTTTTTCTTTATGCGGGGGGCTCCGCCCCCCGAGTCCCCCTTTCTTTCCGGCCCGTCACGTAGTAAACTCTATCAAAACTCTTTTTCCCCCATCTCAAATGTTCGACCTAACAATTTTTGGTATAATAAGCAATAGTACGGTGTGTTTTTTCTTTATGCGGGGGGCTCCGCCCCCCGAGCCCCCCTTGCTTTGCGGCCCATCACGTAGTATACTCTATCAAAGCTCTTTTTCTCCCATCTTAAATGTTCGACGGAACAATTTTTGGTATAATAAGCAATAGTACAGTGTGTTTTTTCTTTATGAACTCTATCAAAACTCTTCTTCTCCCATCTCAAATGTTCAACGTAACAATTTTCGGTATATTTAGCTATAGTGTGGTGTCTTTTTTTCTTTTTGCGCCCCCCTCTCTTTGACGCCCATCACGCGGTGAACTCTATCTAAACTCTTTTTCGGTAGGGTGTGCCGGTACTTTTCGATTTCCGTGTTTCACTATGTTCCGTTTGTTTTTTTATAGTTAGTTAACTTAACTTTTATTCTTGCACCTTTTGTACATGTCTGTTGTATAGACCCAATGGTTGACTGGTGGAAAATACCATTTGGTATGATGTCCGCCGTTTGGTCTCACAGTTTTGTATTTCGTGCAATATACTTAGTGTAAATAAAAAAAGATTCTTATAGGGAGGCAACGCGCACATAAAACCTCTGGATTTACAGGCGTCCATTGGCTACCCTAAGTGCTTACCATCAGGCGGGTCGTATGATTGTTTGCCATCGCCGTGGTTTAAAAAATATATAGTTGAAATACAAATGCATAAGTATTTATTTACCATATAAAGGCATTTCCCATACAAAGTTTAAACCCCCCTTAAACCCCCTTAAATCCAAAAAGTTCGTATTTTTTATAGCCTATGTCCTGACCAGAGGTCTGTAGATCCTGCTAGTGAAGTTTTTATCGAAATCGGTTCAGGCGTTTTGACGCCAACTCTCCCCATCCAAACAGACAAACAGACAAACAGACAAAAATTCTAAAAATCGCCGAAACGTGTTCTGTTATCGATGCTAAGAGCTACTAACTCATTTTTTTGCTAATATCTCCAATGTACAGATTTTTGACCCTCTTCACCTTTATTATATGTATAGATGTACAGATTTTTGACCCTCTTCACCTTTATTATATGTATAGATGTTAATAAGATGCATAAATAAAGAGAATACAATAGGTACGGTCAAGGGCTTAATGTTGAACTTTACAGTGGAGATTTCATAGAGTACTAAAGAAAAAAAAAATAACTTGAACCATAAATAACTCAACAATTGTGACCGTGCAGTCACGAACCGGGATTGTAGAGCAGGGATGTCACGAATGTCGTTTTTCTCACATTTGCGAATGCGAATGCGAATATTCAGGATGCGAATGTTCGAATGCGAATGCGAATACGAATGTAACGGAGTAGATTCAAAAAAGTTAATCTTGCTTATCATTTTTATGCTTCCATAGTTCATAAATACAGAACACAATATGTGATGGAGTCCTATATTATTGATCAAAAGGAGACAAGTGATTCCTGTGTATGAGCAAGCATACGAGTATGACCATCGGCCGGGTCGGCACGGTCAAAACAGGATTCGTTCCGCCCACATTCGCATTCGGAAAATATTCGCATCATTTCATGCGAATGCGAATGTTGATAGGTACGAATGTCCAAAATGATACGAATATTCGTATTATACGAATGCGAATGCGAATATTCGTGACATCCCTATTGTACAGCCACTTGCCATTGTTCGTAATATCATCATCATCATCAGTCGTTCCCTCAGAGCTGAGGATCGTGACATCATGTCCTTCTGTTGAAGACCAGGTTCCTGCACAGGTTTCTATCCCTCGCTAAGCGCATGGCACGGGTGCAGTGATTTGGGCACACCATCTGCAGGGGGCCTCTAAATCTCGTGCCTTCAACTTTTCCTGTCATTATAATGTTGTCCAAGCTATCCGCGGAGCGTCGTGAGAGGTGTCCGAAGTATCTGAGTATGTGGTACTGTTCGTAATTTTGCCGTGTAATAATAATAAATGACCGAAGTATGGATGGTGTAACTGACAGTTGACAGGTAGTCGGTAACATCGGCCATTCATAACACGGCTAAATTGACCCGTATAACCTGCAGGACCTCATCAAAAAAGAAACGACACTGGAATCATTCCGTAAACTCACCACCACTATTGTCAATAGTCTTAAAAAGTTTAACGGTACTTAAATCATCCATTCATCATTCATTTTCCACTTCATCTAAATCATTGCACCAGTTTTTATAGGAAATAAGCCATTATAGCATTAAACGAATCCAGCCGCCCGTACCCTTCGCGGGGTCTGGATTTTCTAAACATAGAAAAAAAAACACGGATAAGTTACGAACAATAGCAAGTGGCTCAATAATCCGGGTTCGTGACTGTACCTTATATTTTCACACCTCATACAACATTAGGCTGCATTTCCACCAGAGATGAGCGAGGATGCGTCGCGGGGGATGTGTTTGCTAAGAACCAATCCTAGAGCAGCGCGAGGATAAACAAATGAAGTGATTCTATTGGTTTTCAAACACACATTACTCGCAACACATGGCGATCTACTGTTTGTCATAAAGTGGAACAATATGAGCATCAGCGTTTGAGAGACCTGGATGCCAGGCGGCATATAAGAAAGACTCGTCCTAAGCCCACGTACATATACACATACAACCCAGCTGGCCAACTACACTGCGCTTTGTGCGACCGCGTCTTCAAGACAAAGTTTGGCTTTGCAAGTCATACCCGAGCCTTCCATAATCCTGCAAGAAATAATTGACGGAGTCGCTGTCGCCGGATACGGCGTGGAGAAAATGATGATGATGATGACTCGCAACACATCCCCGCACATCTCTGGTGGAAACGCAGGCGTAAAGGCTTGACCTAAGACCAGAGTCAAAGACACTGCATTGTTCATTAGTCATTAGGTATAATGGTCGTTGTAATTATGACGGAAATAAAATACAAAATTATTGTTTACTGGTGTCTTCATAGTAATACAATCTCACTACCACATAAAATCAGTTTTGAATAAGAAAAAAACAATGTTTATCAAAATATTGGTAATAAACGCTTTGTAGTAATAATGTATTATAGTGTTTTATAGAAGTATGCCCAGAATCGTCATTACTTAAAACGGAATAAATCTAGCTTTATAATTTTTAATATCTAATTTTTATTCTGGGGAATGGGGATAATAAAATCTCGTTGACGGTTTAATTTTTTATTGAAACTATTGCACAATAAAAAAGAGTACAAAAGGCGAACCTACTACATAAAGTCGGGCCCAACTGTGGCCAAACAGAGAATAAAAGACAATTCCATTATTATCTACTTTTTTTTAATTATATTTTTTATTGATACTACCGTTTTTTTCTCGAGTATTTATACAAGTTGCATGCCATAATCCATGCTTTCTATTCGCGTGTTTCAGTCACGGAGTACAGCAAAATGCCGGACCTCTACCAGATGGATGACTACGACACTTGTATCTCAGAGCCGGGGGGGACTTACTGCCTCATCGACGCTGATCTCTACTCCAACGACAACTCTGACCTTATGCAAATGATAAAGGTGAGCTCCAATTAGAATAATACGTAGGCTAAGGTTGATATGAAATTAGAACTAGGTATGGTATAAAAAGACAGGTATAGCACTCACAACGTCCTATTGTACCTAGGGCGGTAAAATAAAGAAGGGCTCCGATCGCTGGCATTTGTGGCCCGAACCGAAGGTAAGGGCCATAAACAAGCGATATGAGGCCTTCTTTATTACCGCCCGTTACGTCACTCTGGGCGCTAAGTGAGATTTACCACCGGTGCAGCGGAAAATCTCACTTCACACCCAGAGAAGACGTAAAATTATGTACGCACCACGGGCGGTAATAAGGAAGGCCTGAGATCGTTTGTTTATGCCAGCGATCTGAGCCCTTCTTTATTTTACCGCCCTAGGTACGTAATGCACTATTATTTACGTCACACCAGGTTAAATAGTTACAAGAAATAGTTACAAAAAAAACAGACGATTAAAAGGTCTCAGCGTAATGCCACGGCAAGCCGCGGCGCTGATTTTCAATGGGGATTTTTTTTTTGATAACAGATAGTTTGAGCTTGGTCTCATGCCGGACCATTTGGCTCATAATCAGATAGCGTATCGCACTCCAAGAGAGGAGTGCATAGCAAAAATTATATAAACCAAAAAACTAAAACTAAAATAATTACAATTATATAATAACAGCTAACAGTTATTTTGCATTTTCAATGGGGACCGAACTTATACCTTACTTATGAGTAACGGTGGCGACACAACTACAGACAAAAAATAGAAATTGAAATCCGAAAGTCCGGTAATGTTTTTCTTCAATTTCGCTCAACTTTTTGACATGATTTAGCCAGTAAAGAGGCCTAAATCTACAAATTTTAATGTATTAATTGAAAGATCGTTTCAATAGAAAGTGAATAAGTGTAATATTTTTTCTATATTATTATTGTATTTTGAATAATCGACCTATTCCGAACAAGTGTTTTACCAATTTTCGCTCGGAGAGGTTCGGACTGATATCGATTTCAAGATCTTATTGAAGTCGTATTGCTATAGTTTTTTTTTATAATATTAGATTGATAGTCTTATATGGAATAAGTATAAAATATTATACTGGTTGCATACAAATTTGATCGGAAAAATAACATTTAAATCCGACAAGTTTCGGCAAGAATACACGAAGAATAACCGCAGTGTGTGGCTAAATACATGATTATTTGTGAAAAACAAGAATACAAACCTAAACTTCAGCTCATAATGAACCCAAATAATGTAAAATACATATACCATTTCATAGTAAATATTCGTAAATAGAGCACTTCAAATTAACCTAAAACTTGCAATAAATTATGCGGAGCAACGCCGGCGCAGTCAGTCCGCTCTCCGAGCTCACAGACACAGGACGTATGTCGCTCCGCGCAATAATGATTTCGTAACTTCGAGAGCGCGAAGCACAGACTACACAGACACCTCATCATTAAGCTTTTACAGGGAGCACGAGGTCACCACACATAAGCGCAATTTTATTCGTAAATTTCTACGATTCGAACAGCACATCTCAATAGCATTCTACACCAAACTGTAGTGTAACAATTCAGGATCACCCCTGTAACTAGATTTTTGTGGATATTTTTAATTCACATGAGTAATGATCAAAAACGGTAACTCAACTAAAATAAGCGGTCGCGCTCTCATACAAAATTAGTACGGGAGCACCTATGTGTGGTGACCCCGAGTTGTGCTTACGATCTATCTAGTGGTTGAGGTTATCTGTGGCGCGAAGGCACCTGTAAATTGGGAGTAAAAAAATATTGCCCAGTCGTTGACATTTTGGGACCGTTAGAATTCATTTTAAATTAATTTTTATTGAGATATTTCGTAATTGTTATAAAATAATGTCACTGACCTTATTTCGACTTGTAAATATAGAGCGCTGCAAATGATCTTGATCTTAGGGTACGTTAATCTATACTCGTATATATAGAAGCCGACGAACTACTAGAACTAGAAACTATATGGGGATTTTTAGACAGATTACTTCTTAGAATAAAACAAAGTACTTTTAACATTTTGGAAAGTTCCAGCCTTGAAAGGGTGCAATTCTTTTTTTACACTGTAGACTTGAAACTTTGTAAGAAAATTACTATTATGATAAAAAAAAGAAGTTATAGCGTTTTGGAAAATTTGCCATCTGAGGGGGTAAATTAGGGGTGCAATGTTTATTTATTATTATTATCTTATATGGGAAACTTTTTTTACGCTGTAGACTTCAAACTTTGTAAGAAAATTACTATTATGATACAAAAAAGAATTTATAGCGTTTTGGAAAATTTGCCATCTGAGGGGGTAAATTAGGGGTACAATGTTTATTTATTATTATTATCTTATATGGAAAAGTTTTTTTACGCTAGAGACTTAAAACATTGTAGGAAGATTATTTATACAACGGACTTTCAGCATTTTGGAAATTTCCACCCCGAGGGTGTTCAGTGTGTTTTTTCGCTTCAACACTATAAATTGTGCGGGGTGTCGTTGGATTGGTCATTAAAAAAAATAGGGAACTTGAAACATTTTTTTATAAAGTTCGAACTTTCGGAAATAATGTCTGAATAAGGGTCTGACCCGCCCTTGTAATTTTTGTACCGTGTACAAAATATGAGAACATTCATAGAAGTAAGGCCTAGCAGTTTCAATGAAAACTATATTTTAAAAAAACGGTCGTTTTTGAGTTATCGCAAAATGTTGTCGTTTCATAGTCAAAGGACGTAAGTGTCTCAAAATATCTTATAAAACCGGCCAAGAGCATGTCGGGCCATGCTCAATGTAATTTAATGTGCACTTTATTTTGATATTTTGATCATTTTGCATCCTATCAACTAAATGTTATTGCATAATTCAACAGGTTTCATCATCCCTAGATTAATTTTCAATTGAATTTGCACCATTCATTAAAACCGGCCAAGAGCATATCGGGCCATGCTTAGTGTAGGGTTCCATAGTTGCCGGCCTGTTACAATTCATTAATTCAAAAGGTCGTTTCTTACGGGAAACTTGGCGGCGCTTACGTCATGCCAGTCACGTGCTTTCACTATGGGTTTTTGAGTGATAACTCAAAAACGGCTCAACCGGTTAGTTTTCATTGAAGGTACTTATTAGGCCTCACATTCATGAATTTTTTCAAAATTTTTGGATCTACGGTTCATAAGTAAGATAGGGGTGGGGGGGGCGGATACCCTGTTTTAAACTTTCGGAGCTATTATTTAAGAAAATATTCGTTTTATCCAAAAACTGTTGTAGAAGACCCTATCCAACGATACCCCACACAAATGGGTTGGAATGGAAAAAAAATCGCCCGTACGGGAGGTACCCTAACAAAATATATTTTTACAGTTTATATTCTACCATTTTGTCGGCTTGGTTAATGCACATATTTCAACCAAATTTAAGCTTTCTAGTGCTAACGGTCACTGAGCTAGACCGCGGACGGACGGACGGACGGACATGGCGAAACTATAAGGGTAACTATAGTTGACTACGGAACCCTAAAAACGACTTATTGTGAAGGGCCGGTAACTATAGAACCCTACATTGTGTAAGGTCTATCATGCTTTTGGTTGTTTTTTTTGTACTTTAATGAGTACCTAGACTAAAAATTATCTTATAGGTCTCTCAGTAAAATAAAATGTATATAATTTCCATAAATAAGAATTTATTAATAAAACATGTCACACTTAATAATAAAAACGAATACAATTTAAGTACGCCAACAGTAGGTACGAATACAATTTAATACACAGTCACCTTCTATTTCCTTACAAACTTTGAACCATTAGAGGTTGAATTTTGAAAAACGCTGAAATCACTTTTATTATTTTTAATTGGTAGTACCTAACGCAGTTTGAAGCATATGACTTAAAATTTTCGGCACATTCAATACTCCTTAAAGTTTTTTTTTTCAAAATCATTTCTTATTAGTTATACCTACACATTATAAATGTAATCAATTCTGATAAATTCAACTTTCTAGTTTCTGTCGTTTCGGCTCGTTGTTAATAAATTTGTCAGTCAGTCTGGGCATTTAATACCGCGTATATAATATAATATATGCGTATACATTTAAATACCTTCGTCTTTAGGTAGTACAAAACAAGTTATAATAATATTAGGATATATTAAACGGTTATCAAATTTACTTACTTAACAAAACCCAAAGTTTTTTTCCCAACAAAATTTCTGATAACGCAAGAGCTACTAAAGTATCAATACTGTTCAATGCGGTTTTAAGTTTCGTGCGCGCGCGGTTCCTAGAACTCTGCACCTGCGGTGAGGTTACTGTGTAAACCTCGTATCTTCGCGCGTTTTCAAGTCATTACCGGACTCTTAAACAGGCAACACAGAAAGAGAAAAAAAGAAAAACCAATAAGGAACAATAGGGGATACTCGTATTACTGCAATGTTCTGCCACCAGAGTGCAGCACTAGCACACCGGTAAACCATAGAGTTCTTAATACATACTAGGCCTTAAACAGTTTTTTTACAAGTTTTCATAGATAATTTATAACGAATAAATATGTCATTTGTGCACCAAGGCGGTTTGTTTACAGAGGGCCTATCGTGAAGCGAAAGAATCGAAATATTGACTTTTGCCTCTCTATCGCTCTAATATGTAAGATCCGAGTGACAGAGAACCAGGTAACGAAACTTTTATTTTCGTGTTTCGGGGTATGCTCTCTTGTTGTGCTAGTGCCGCTCCCTACGCAGAGTTTTATTTATTTATTTATTTAAACTTTATTGCACAGTATAGAATATACAGTTACAAAAGGCGGACTTAATGCCGTAAGGCATTCTCTACCAGTCAGTTTTGCGTAATATTCCCTATTAGTTGCTCACCGTCATAACGACTATGCACTAAATCCTTATACCGAGTTTAATGGCGGCTAATGACAACACATTTCACAGTTATTAGGACTGAGGATGGACTACAAATGTGCAAGGGATACGGAAGTTTGGCCACATCCAAGGCGATCATCGCTTTTAGTTTCCCTGACTTTGCTATGGCAAAACCCTATAAAAAGACCTCAATTTTTTTTTGGCAAATAACACAACGGGTACGGCGGGATACCTATTCTTCTTCCTCACTCCTACTCTGGTGAACTTAAACCTGGTCCCGCAGTCTGCAAGATGACATACACCAACTTAATAAATATTATTCCAAAATTTAAACTTTGAGAATCAATGTTGTGTCTGAGACATAGTGAATACCATTCTTCTTATACTATGGAACTATATAGGTATTGATGATGTTATGCCACTACTAGCGCCATCTGTGTTTTGGATTAAAAGGCATTCTCCTTGTTGTAAGCCAACATAGGCGGGTGTGAAGACAGACAAGCCAAGGCCCTTCACACCCTACAAACAGCATAGTGTCAATGTGGCAAGAGAGATGGCGCTTAAATATATTTAGGTTTTTTTTTTTAATACAAACCTGTATTATACAATTGTAGAATTACAATAAAACTTAAGTAGCATAATATCTTTTTGATGTTTAATAAACAAGACCTCAACATTAATTATCGTTTCCTTACAGGAATACTCAGATTACAAAGTGAAACATTTCAACCACACGATGGTGCATCGAGCGCTATGCGTGCAGAAAACTTGCAAGGATTTCATGCAGAATAGGAGTCTAGAAAACGAAGAGGACCTAAAACACGTCCTTGAGGAGTGCGTCGACGACTCCTTATACAGAGGGTACAAACTTAACGCCAGGTAATGTTTAATTTTGATAGAAAGATAGTCCCGCATACTCTTAAGGCCAATTTAGATGGTACGAGTTTCTCTCTTCGAGTGTACGATTATCGTATAGCACGAGAAAAAATATGTCATCATATAAACTACACGTACGATATCGTATAGCAAGGGGCGAAAATCGCCTCGCCTTACATGGTTGCAGTCTCCAGTGGCGGCGCGTCCATAGAACACGATTCCTGTCGGCTTGCCTAATTTTCAGGCACTTAAGCAGTTTTTCTACAGCTCGTCAAGAAATTTTAAGCCAAATTAAGCTCCGGCTTGCCTCAGAAAAGTTTTGAACTGCCGCCACTGAGTCTCCGTGAACATAAATGCAATGCGAGAATCGTATTTCGAGTTGATTGAAAATCGGTTCTGACCTATTCGTGCGATACTCGCATGTACGTGAAAAAATGTCATACGAGAACGAGTTTAAATGAGTCGAGACATCGTCAGCAAATAATATATCTCCGTAGAATGCAGCGTCTCGTGTAAACTATGTCGCCTGGCGATAATCTCCGTACGAGTATGACATAATCGTAAACGAGTTTTCATTTCTCGCATTAATGTAACCATTTTTATACGATTCTCGCCCGGCGATTATTGCGTACGATAATGTCATACGATTTCTTGCCCCAAAATGGCCGAGAAACACGTACCATCTAAATGGGCCTTTAAGAGTCGCCAGGACGCTCGCGTGAACTCGCGTTCCCATACAAACGTAGTTTAGCTCTCATTTTAAAACGACATGCTTTAGAACCATGAAATTTGGCATGGGCATTCTAGTAGTACAGATCTAGGTCGGACATTCGTTTTTGTTGCTAAAAATTGTAATACAAAGAAAATACGGCCAGTTACAGATTTACATACAAAACTTATTTTTGCTATAGTTTCTTTGTATTATAATTTTTAGCAAAGAAAACGAATGTCCGACCTAGATCTGTACGACTAGAATGCACATGCCAAATTTCATGGTTCTAAAGCATACCGTTTTAAAATGAGAGCTAAACTACGTTTGTATGGGAACGCGAGTTCACGCGAGCGTCCTGGCAACTCTTAAGAGTCGCCAGGACGTGCGCGTTCCCATACAAACGTAGTTCAGCTCTAAAACGACATGCTTTAGAATCACGAAATTTGGCATGGGCATTCTAGTAGTACAGATCTAGGTCGGACATTCGTTTTCGTTGCTTAAAATTGTAATACACGTTTACGTATACGTTTGTATGGGAACGCGAGTTCACGCGAGCGTCCTGGCGACTCTTAAGACCCGTTTATAGCTGGCTCCCTTGAAGCAAGTTTCACTGTAATTTTTTGCAGTCAGCAGCAAAAGTAGCTAAGCGGGTAGGGTGGTCAAAATGACCTACACACGCTCTTATACTCTTAACAAAAAGTCGCGTCTAGCTCATTTTTAGAAATAAAGCAAAAGTAGAAAAATCCACTGCCTCAAACGAGACTCGAACTCGCGACTCTGGGAGACATGCCCATCGCTCTATGACCAACTGAGCTACTGAGATTTACCTGATGGCTGAGAATTTCTCCACCATATCCTTTATTTTGATTTCCAATAAAAGTATGGTACAATTTATGAAATATCCGTTTCACCAAACATTCAAGTTTATCGGCGATGGTAGCGCTCACTTACAGTTTTTGTACCCAGTTTTCTTATTATATGACCTAAGTTACTAATCCTTATTCTAAATTACTACTCGAAAAAAAAAGCTGCCGGGATATTCTCAATCCAAGACAATATTGTTTTCTTGAAAGTATTTCCTCGTGACAAGTATTTATTTCCTTTACCAAAAATATGATTCTTTGCTTAATAAAACCACGTTTTCTTAAAATAGAAATATAAAAATGTATTGTTTCAAGAGTATATTGAGTAAATAAGAGAGATTGTACTTTAATTAAACAAGTATTATCTTAGGTAAAAGAAAACTAGAAAATCTGTAAGAATATATTCGCTTCGTTATATTTAAAACTATAATTTATTTTCGTTAAAGGAAATAAATGCTTGTCACGAGGAAATAATATATTTTCAACATAATATAATAATGTCTTAGATTGAGAATAGGGCAGATGCCCCGGTTTTGGCCACTTTAAGGAGAGTTTGTCATTTCAACGTCCGTCATTCTATATCAAATAGGAACTACGACACTCTTTATGTACGGAGTCATTGAAAATATATTACTATATTTATATAAATCTCTGTTGTTCAGATTCTGACATTAGATCTTATTTATTTCTTTAATGAAATGTCAGAAACGGGCCCAGGAGCCAGTTTTGGCCACTTTGTTCCGTGGCTTGTGACAACTGAATAACAAATGATACATGACATATGACAATGATATCTGTGCTGCCTTAATTTACTCTTATATTAACTATAAACCATAGACTTGTAAATTTGATAATAAATTAATAAAGTTGAAAGTGGCCAAAACCGGCACAGTGGCCACAACCGGGGCATCTGCCCTATCCCGGAAGCTTTTTTTTCCGTGTGTATGTAAGCGCAACTGACCCAAGATGGGTATTTTTATTTGAACATGAACACCCTACCCGCTTAGCTACTTTTGCTGCCGACTGTACAACATAATATACGGTAACACCCATTTTGATTCAGGTTAGCAGAAATAAAGTACTGCAACAAATACGGCGTAAAGAGGTCCTTGAGCGCTGGAGACTACATAGTAGGCGTGGTCTACCTGATCCTCATCATACTGAACGCGGTCGGGACTTCCTATGATATCGTCAAAGACGAGAAAGCAGGTACACGCTTAACGATATTATATTCTATGTATACATACAAGGTGTAACAAAAATACTGTTGATCCTTTTAAGGGCATGCTTGGTATTGTATTCTTATTGTGAAAAAAAAAAAAATTTTCTCGCGAAAAAATTTTTGGTTTTATATGAAGGGTTGGCCAGCTGGGACGACTCGCCCTATACAAAAAAAAATATTTTTGCGTCCAAAAAACTTTTCTCCTACTTTTTCCTACTTGCAAAACGATACCAATTATGTCCTTAAACGTATCATCAGTATTTTTGTTACACCCTGTATAGGTAGTATAGGTACAGTCGCCATCAATATATCGGAGCGGCCAAGGCTACTTAAAAATACCTGAACATGCACTTTATCGCCTTGACAATAGAGGCGTTGTTCAGATATTTGTCACTACCTTGGCCGTTGTACCTATATGTATGTTGAATGTACTAGTTTGGCCAAGAAATTGTATGCATAGATAGACAGTTTTTTCTTAACCCTAGTATTATCAGCCCAAAAAACTTATTTCTTCTATTAAATAACAGTTTAAACTTTAAACTAAGTAGGTAAGCAAAGGATGCTTGCTCTATAACAACTGGTTTTTAGTTTTAGCCAGAAAACTTGATGATATTATGAAGGCTCGACGACTAAGGACACTCATGGAGCAGCGGGCATGGGGCGTGTATAGACTAAGGGGATTGGGGCAGGAGCAGGCAGGGGACGTGAATATACTAAGGGGACTGAGGGAGGAGCGGGCAGGGGGCGTGAATAGACTAAGGAGACGGGGGAGGAGCGGGCAGGGGGCCTGACGGGCGGGTAGGACGCCCTTGCCCGCTGCTCCATCAGTTGTATGGAGTAAGTAGGTACTCTAGTTTAAAGTATAAAGTAGGTAATTAATACCGACGATGTAATGAAACCTGTAAGTCTTAAAGCCCTATTGATTTAATTATGATGTTGTTTCAGACAATCCATATTTACTGGCATTCTCCATACGTAGAAACTGGCGTAAGCTGATCGCATCTAGCGGTGTAGGCCCAGAGCCAAGACTCAACCGGCTGAAACTATTCAATGGAATGAGGTACCACCCAGTGTAAAACGTCTTTATTGTTTAGAAAATAAGAGCGTTTCAAGGTAATTTTAAATACCTTGCCAATTTTAATTTGTCTGCTCCCGGAAGTCGTCGGCAACATAAAGGGTCTGCTAGGCTTCCTGGAGGGACAGGGTCGGCACGAATGCGGCCACTCGACATGCAAAATAGGCGCAATAATATAGACGTTGAGTTGCCCGAGCCCGCGTTAACTTTAACCTTAAGAGTCACCAGGACGCTCGCGTTCTTATACAAACGTAGTTTAGCTCTCATTTTAAAACGACATGCTTTAGAACCACGAAATTTGGCATGGGCATTCTAGTAGTACAGATCTAGGTCGGACATCCGTTTTCGTCGCTAAAAATTGTAATACAAAGAAAATACAGCCAGTTACAGATTTACATACAAAACTTATTTTTGATATATTTTCTTTGTATTACAATTTTTAGGAACGAAAACGAATGTCCGACCTAGATCTGTACTACTAGAATGCCCATGCCAAATTTCGTGGTTCACCATGTCGTTCTAAAATGAGAGCTAAACTACGTTTGTATAAGAACGCGAGCGTCCTGGTGACTCTTAAGGTTAAAGTTAACGCGGGATGTTACAGCCAGTTACAGATTTACATACAAAACTTATTTTTGATATACTTTCTTTGTATTACAATTTTTAGCAACGAAAACGAATGTCCGACCTAGATCTGTACTACTAGAATGCCCAAGCCAAATTTCGTGGTTCTAAACCATGTCGTTTTAAAATTAGAGCTGAACTATGTTTGTATGGGGACGCGAGTTCACGCGAGCGTCCTGGCGACTCTAGTCTTGACCTTATTTGTCCGCAGAGCAATGACGATGATCTGCGTGTTTTTCTCTCACACTGCCTTGGTGAATGCCTTCACCTACCTGAAAAATCCTTACTACATCGAAACGGTAAGTTAAATTAAGTGATGATGATGATGATTCGGAAGCGGTTAAGTGCGCAGGATATATTAAGTATACAATTAACTAAGTTATAATAAAATAAAGGAAATACGAAGATATAACCTGTTGCTTTACCTTTTCACACTGTTTGACGTCATGACGAATCCCCATTTTCGAACTTTGACACGATTACTTTTGCCACTTATTGTTAGATAATTTAACTGATATATTAAATGAGGCCTAATAGAAAAGTTCTTCTTGTAGTATTGATCCTTGGCTGACCCCGGATAGAGTAGAGTAAGACAATGAAACAAAGCAACCGTGCCGTACAAATTGCTGCCGACCACGCATATACCTGGCAAACAGCTTCAGCAATCGCGGCGAAAAACCAATACTACACACTCACTACTACTGTTTGTTTCTGTATTTTATGTACAATAAAGTGTTTACATACATACATACGTATTATACAGTTTACCCAAGAAAACATCATAATCCAGTTGATCAAAGGCTTTATTAAAATCGAAATAATGGAAAAGTGATGAGGGTTTCTGAAATCCATTTTTTCACCAGGCGGCAGCATTTTTCAGCAGCGGTCATCTACCAACCATGTTCAATGCTCTTTCTGTCTTTTCGACAGCTGCTATCAAAAATACCTCTCGTCACAGTGCCGCCACCTGTTGTTGACGAAAATCACATTTTTTACCCAAGATACTATTCATTGTGTCGTTTTCAGTCATACAACGACCCTGCTAAGTTCATCCTCTTCAATGGCACCCTGGTGACGTACACGTTCTTCGTGATGTCTGGTTTCCTGCTCTCCTTCAACTTTGAGCTGCATGCCGAGAAACACCGAGTCAGTCTTTGGGAGTGGCCTAAGGGCATGATCATGCGGTGGCTGAGGTAAGGATATTAAAAAAAATGTCCTGCAAGGTTGACTTTTCTGGTAAAAAATTAGGCGGCTAAGTTTCTAGTTCATGACCAGCCAACATAAAAATGTAGTAAATTAAAGCGTAGTACTTATTCAGCAAATATATCGGATAAAGGTGGAGTCAGCTGGAAATTATTTCGAACTCAATTGAACTTTAACGGGTTAGGTAGACTATCCTAAGTTGTCGACCTCGAGGACTCAACAACCAAACAACCCGTTATAGTTCCATTGAGTTCGGAATACTAAACCAAGTAATAATTTTAAACAAAAAAAGAACCGACTTCACTTAGGAAAGTGGCTGATTTGCTGTAAAAAATTGTGAAATCACTATAGGTGTGCCTATAATAGTTGACGAATTTCCCTCAAGTATACTCTTTCAAACAAAAAAAGAATTTTCCATGTCGGTCATCAAGACGTCTTCGAATAATCGGTGAACACACATAAAAAAATTGCAAAAAAAACAAAGATTCCGACGAATTGATAACCTGCTCCTTCGAAATCTTGAAGTCGGTTGAAAAGTACATAACTGCTGATCTATTGTGAAAAAAATAAGAATTTAAAACAATGGAGGGGGGATCATTACACTAAATAAACGTACGCTCTTTCAGATTAACTCCAACGTATGCCCTAGTCATGTTCACGGTGATGACCTTGATGCGGCACCTGGGAGACGGACCGCTGTGGCAAGAGGTGGTGACCAGCGAGGCGGTCGCCTGCAACCAGTACTGGTGGGCGCATTTCCTCTACATCAACAACTATATCTATGACGACTCACATTGCTTCCCGCAGAGTTGGTGAGTGGTCTCATCTTTAATCTCTCTAATTGTAGCATTTATCCTGGTTACATCGTAATTATCAGCTTAGGACCGTAGGATCCACTTTATATTTCACAGTCTTCGGCTTCTTCTTTTGTACGAGATATTACCTAACTTCCAGCTAGCACTTTAGTGCTTTTTTTTCTACGAGAATGAGATGGATTAAGGAATTTAACAGTTTTGGAGAATCGCGGCCGTATCAGAGGTAGCATTATTCAGGGACTGATTTCGTTACGGTAGAAGCGTTACGGTACTGGTATAGAATTACGATACCGCAATGTTTTAAAGGTAGAGCTATAGCGGTTGAAATATTGCGGTACGGTACCGAAATAAAATTACGATATCGCAATTTTTTCGTTACGGTACTTATACCTTAATATAGCGATACTTATACCGTTATGATTTCGGTACCGTTATTTTCATCGCAGAATTTACGAGGTAGGTACTTGTTTGCGGCGGTAAAGCAACTGACCAAGGGTGCGGGATGCGGGGCGCGGGGCAGGTAGCCGGCAAGTATCTACTTGCTCAAGGTCACGGAGGCGCGCTCGGCGATAATTGTAGTGAATTCATTTTAGTCTTCCTCAGTTGAAATTTCGTGAAAGAGTTTATAGTGTAGGTACATTGAATCGATCATTGATATTAACTCGATGCGGATATGGAACTGAATTTTTTTTATGTATACAGTAATTTGGTATAGTATTGCGCGACTAATAAAAAATGGTAGATTTTTTTGACGCGAATTATTTTTTAAATAACACTAAAATAAAAATAGAATAAAAATAAAATAAAAGTAAAATAAAAAAAAAATAAAATAAAAATAGAATAATAATAGAATAAAAATAGAAAAAAAAAAAAAAAAATATAAAAAAAAACAAAAATTAAATAAAAAAAAAATAGAATAAAAATAGAATAAAAATAGAATAAAAATAGAATAAAAATAGAATAAAAATAGAATAAAAATAGAATACAAATAAAATAAAAATAAAATAAAAATAAAATAAAAATAAAATAAAAATAAAATAAAAATAAAATAAAAATAAAATAAAAATAAAATAAAAATAAAATAAAAACAAAATAAAAACAAAATAAAAACAAAATAAAAACAAAATAAAAACAAAATTAAAACAAAATTAAAACAAAATAAAAATAAACAAAATCAATTGGTAAATAATGACATGAATTGATGAATAATAAATAATATTGATATAAATATCAATTGATATTCCGTAAGTTCCGAAAAACTCCGTAGGGGGTTTGAACTAGGGCTTGTGATATACGTGTTACACGCGGAACCGTAGCTATCTTGATATAGTGTTCCCGCGAATCTCGACTTCGGCTCCGCTCCGCTCGGCTCCGCTCCGCTCGGTTGTTGAAAGAGAGCTTGTGTCGAACGGACCCTTCGCATTATGTGTTATACTCGTGGTCTTTGCATTGATTTGATTCCAGATGTTTTTTTAAGTAATTACATATTGGTATTATTCTGTTCTCTGATAACCAGCCATTATGAGTTTGTACAAAAAAACCAGAGGTGGGATTGGTGTGATTTTTGAATTTCACCGGTGCCTTTTTTTGTATGCAGCCGATGACTACTTAGTACGAAATAAGCCACCCGATGAGAATCAAAAATCGCACCTCAGGTAGGTACACTAGGTACTAGGTACCTACTTGTCGATGTCGGTGAATATGAAAGTTCATCCAAATAAATATATTAATATCTCTAATTAATATTTACTGTTTACTCCCTATATAAATATTATTACTGGCTGGACAACCGTCTTTCTTCGGTGAAAACACTAAGAAATAGTTGCACGTGCAGATAAAGATAACAAACAATAGTTTGCGGGCCATTGATAATGATTACCTTCAAGTAGCTTTGGGTTTTACCTGTTAAGTACCATGTGTTCCTATTGTTTGTGAAGTTAAGTGAGAGCAAAAACAATACAGTAATGGATTTTAGTAGTCAACGCTTAAAATATGTATACACTTTTGAACCTTATTACAATGGAGTAAGGTGCAAAAGTATACACTTATTTATGGCGTTGACAAGCAACTTCTCGTCCGCTAAGACAGGACAATATTGATCTTTCGAACTCGCGGAGCGTATGCGAAGTGAGTTCTTACAAACAACTCCAGACCGAACCGAACTGTCACCTGGCTACTGGGACGTCTCGGCATTTGGATGGCTTTTTGATTTCGATAGTTTGTCTGACGATAACTTTAGTTACGTTTATCTGATCTTTATGACATTTCTTGGGGCTGTAGCAGAGATACATAAAATTTGTAAGTTCGTATATGAGCGGGATCGATCAAGTCGCTATGGAGCTAGAAGGAGAAAACAAATCCTCCTTGGGGTCTTGTTATATTGGTCAACTCGTTTGCAAGTAAATCGCGAGTTCTCAATTCGAGGCGGACTACTAGTATTTTTTTAAGTTCGTTGTGGTAAAAAATGAAGAACTTCACGTACTAATTTTGCTACAGTAAGGTGAACATTTCCGAGCACATTGGAGAAGATTGTTTTTGTACTCTGAGACAATTGAACACTAACAGTTCAATGCACATTGATTTCAATTAGAATTAAAATCAATTGACTCATCAATCTGTTACAAATAACTAATAATTGGAAATAATTAATGTTTAGACTTTTTCAACATTGAAAATTGGTGAAAAGTTTTTAGTGTAGATTCATTAAATAGATAATTGATATTAATAATTATATCAGTGCAGATATGAAGTTGAATGTTAGGTAAATATATTTTTAATAAAAATTCTTTATTATTTTATTTGTTTTCTTTTAATATTTTTGATTTCAGTGTTTTATTTTTATTTTATTTTTATTTTATTTTTATTTTATTTTTATTTTATTTTTATTTTATTTTTATTTTATTTTTATTTTATTTTTATTTTATTTTTATTTTATTTTTATTTTATTTTTATTATATTTTTATTATATTTTTATTATATTTTTATTTTATTTTTTATTTTATTTTTTATTTTATTTTTATTTTATTTTTATTTAATTTTTATTTAATTTTTATTTTATATTTATTTTATATTTATTTTTTTCTTTATTTATTTTTCGTCTTAGGTTAGGTTTTATAATATTTTTACAAAAGTAAAATACAAAAATACATCAAAAACATACAAAAACAATAAAAACATTATAAAAAACCTAACCTAGGGTGCCGCCGGCAACGGAGCAAGGCCCAGGCTGCCGGTGGTCAGGGCCGCAGAGAGAGGAACCTTCGGACTATACGCGCCGTGTCCAGGATTACCGCCTTCTGTATCTGACCCTTGATCCAACCACAACCTCGTAGCGAAAGCCTCTCAAGATGTTGGTCGAGACTCTTCGCTATGAGACCGTTCGCAGAAACAACTATCGGCACAATGATCGCCGAATCAACCTCCCACATGGCGGTTACCTCGTGAGCTAAGTCTAGGTACTTGCTGGATTTGTCCTTCTCAGCCTTCACGAGGTTAACGTCACATGGAACGGTGATGTCGACGAGCATGGCCCGGCGTTGCGATCGGTCTATTATCACTATATCAGGCTTATTGGCTACAATAGTCCTGTCCGTGATAATAGATCGATCCCAATAGAGCGTGGCACGACCATTTTCGAGAACTGGCGCAGGTGTGTACTTGTAGTACGGCACTTCGTGGTCCACAAGACCGTATAGGAGAGCAAGCTGCTGGTGTATGATCCTGGCTACGAGGTTATGTCTGTGCAAGTACTCGCCGTTAGCAAGATGAGAACAACCGGAGATGATATGCCTGAGTGACTCTCCGGGACGGCGGCATGCCCGACAAATGTCGACCGTACCGTCCTTCAGGATATATCTCCGGTAGTTATTCGTCATGATAACTTCGTCCGCAATTGCACAGGCAAAACCTTCGGTTTCTCCGAAGAGGTCCCCGAATCGTAACCAGTTCACCGACGCGAGCAGGTCTACGTCGGGTCCCGTGAGGGCCCCGTAGAACCGCCCGTGTAGCTCCTTGCTCTTCCATACCGCCTTGCGATCCTCGGTGCTTAGCACCACAGGTTTGCGCCAGTTCTCGTTCGCCAAGGAGAGCGGCGTGAGGCTCTTATCTACTGCCACCACATCACGATGCATCCCACACTCGTTGTTAAGGAAATAATTCCTGAGATTGTACACCTCACGGTTGTGGAGATTTTTGGCGTTTAAAAAGCCGCGACCTCCACACTTCCGTGTGGGATGTACAATCTCATAACGGACGAGCGTGGGTGAAGCATACGGTGTGTGGTGAGCAATAGACGGACCCTCCGATCCAGGGCATCCAGCTCGGTCTGTGTCCACCTTAGTATGCCAAAGGAGTATGTGAGTAGGGGCATTACCCAGGCGTTGAAGGCGCGCACCTTGTTGCCACCTGACAAAAGACTATTGAGTACTTTTGTCAGCCGACCAAAGAAGCGCTCCTTCAACGCCTGTTTAATACCCGCATCCTCAATACCCAACGACTGTGACATACCAAGGTATTTGTAGGTTTCTGATTCAGAGATAGATCTGAACGTCATTGTCTCAGAAAGCTGTAAATTTGTTGAATTTACTACTTTCCCCCGCTGTACATGCATAACCGCACATTTATCAACACCAAACTCCATCTTGATAGAACTACTGAAGACTTCAGTGGTTTTCAGTAGCTCCATCAGGTCCCGGTTATTTGGTGCAAATAATTTGAGATCGTCCATGTACAGAAGGTGAGATAAGATTTCACCCTCTCTCCGAAGCCGGCAACCTAGCCCCGAATCCTTCAGCAGGGTGCTGAGCGGATTTAGAGCTAGGCAGAACCACAGGGGACTCAGACTGTCGCCCTGAAATATTCCTCGCTCGATCCTTATAAAGTCATGCGGGTCAGGGGGGTCATCCCCGCCTCCTGGTTGACGAAGGACTGTGGTCCACTGCCTCATACATGCGCCAAGGAAGGATCTTAAAGCTGCATCAACTTTATACAGCTCTAAGATCCTTTCCAGCCATGAATGAGGCACCGAATCATAGGCCTTCTTATAGTCAATCCAAGCGGCCGAGAGGGCTCCCCTGTTCCGCCGGGCTCGTTGGCAAATGGTCATGTCTATGAGGAGGAGCTCTTTAGTACCACGGGACCCAACCCTACATCCATTTTGAGAAGAGGCCAAAATGTTGTTTGCAACTATGTGCGCGTTTATTTTTGCTCTCAAAATGGATGTAAGGAGCTTGTAGAGTGTAGGCAAGCACGTGATGGGTCTGTAGTTCTTCGCTTCCGTGGTACTACCGGACTTGTAGAGCAGGAAGGTTACACCAGTTGTTAAGGAAGGCGGGAGGGAGCCAAGTTCAAGAGCTTGTTGGAATTGCGTTGCCAGCCGCGAGTGCGAGCATCGAAACCATTTTAGCCAGAAGTTGTGCAATCCATCCGGGCCAGGACTTTTCCAGTTCTGAGCCGTACGGATTGCACAACTTACGTCATCGGGGCTGATGGTAATAGCCCCCATAGGTTCGATGGACTCGCACTCACGTTCGACAACGCTCATACACTCGCCCTCCGTGTGTTCAACAGGCGCCGACCAGATGCTACGCCAGAAATCAGTCATGGCAGTAGCATCCGGCAGTCGCGCATCGGACACACGGGGGTCGGCTTCCTCCCACCTTCGGTATACCTTCCTTTGGTCACTTTGAAAAAGACGATTCTGCCTGAATCGGTCCACACGTTCTCTGTAGCGGCGAATACGGCTTGCCCATGCATAAACTTTCTGCTTCAGAAAGTCGATGCGCTCTGTGACGTTGGCCATGTAGTCGCGGGGCTCGATACCCGTCCCCGCGAACGCCTGGTGCACAAAGCGCATTACTCGGGGGCGGTTGTTGCCCCCCCTGAAGCAGATCAGCTTTGCAATGAGAGTCCTAAATGAGTTGATACGACGCTCGATCCGCACTTGCCATGCGGGGACACCCCCGGCGGTCCTAGGTGCACGTTCAGCGTCCGGAAACTTGACTCGTGCAACACGGCACGCCGCGATGGCTCCGCAGTACATGATCGAGTGCGTATCATCTAAGTCTTTACTAGTCCGCAGGATCGGATCTAGCAAATCATTTAGGGCTCCCATTAACGCTAGATTGCGTCTATTCATAGGCAAGCGTGGTAATCGTGGCCTAGGGATATTTGTGGAGCGATACTGCGTAATTGCCTCTTCCAAAGTCCTCCTCAGTTGCTCATTGGCTGTACTACTCACAGTCTGAGTCGCGATCTCCTCCTCGTCGGCGCTGGGATCAACCCGCGGCGCCCCCGATGCCAGGTCGGGTGCGGGTATCGGATCCGGCAACGTGGCGGGTGGATCCCGCGCCGAGGTGGAGGCCGCGCGAGCAGATAGAGCCTCCAGGCGAAGCCGATCAAGTGTCGAGTCATCCAGCCGTTTATCCCACTGGATGACTCGAACCTGATCCGATAGTCGCTGCGCAGTCACGTTGATAGTCGGTTCAAGGGCCCGAAACAGAGGAAGCAAACGAACACGGTACGCGCATAGATTAGTCCCCCCCTCTGTAGCCCCATAGTAAGCGCGCATGCAGTTCTCGTTCATTTTTTGAGTCCATCGCATGCGACGCACTATACCACCGGCAGCGGGGGCCTTGGGCGGGACAGGGTGTCCCGCGAGCCCCAAGCGTGCCGGCAGCGGTGGCCGTCCCCGTCGCGCAGGTGGTCGTGGTGGCGGCGACGGCAGCCCACACTCATCGCTCGACTCGCGGCGGTTGCGAATGCTCCGTCCGACGACGATGATGGCGAGGAGTCAGACGGTGTGGGCGAAGGTGGTGGGCGTGCGTTTGTTGTGTCGGCTTGTGCTTGACGTGCTTTGCTTCTAGTAATCATCCTTGCTGATTCCGCGTATCTTTCTTTGTCAGTTGTTATGACAGACCGATATATATGTCAGGGTCATTTTTCGTGACGAATTTGATAAATTTTCACGTTTGTAAGAAAAAATACGTCGAAAATACATCATTACAAAATAAAGAAGCTAATATTTTTATAAAACACGTCTGACGTTGACAGCCGTTTTTTTTTTATTTAATTTTTATTTAATTTTCTGATAAGTTGGTAATATTCAATTACATGTCAGACTTATTTCTATAACATTGTCTAGTTTCGGCTCCCACCTGGTCCGAAAGTGCCAAAAATGCTGGCAGCATTGCCGCGTTGCACAGCGAGTGAAATTTGTTGGACCAGGTAGGATCCGGAGCGTGGGTCGCAGCCCCTATCTCTCAGACGCCGCCCCAAAGCTCTGACCAGTGTCTTAGCCTCCGCGCACCAAGGCCCAGCCGTTTCTATAGCGACGGGGGCAAAGTCATATGCTGGCATTAGGTTGCAATATTTGTTGCGTTTGAGTTTGGCAGCATTTTCGGCAGCTGCACCTGATGTTTTGGTGGTATGGGTGATGTGGGAGGGAGCAAACGTGCACACACAAGTGGCATCCCAAATTAGACTGCGGCCTTTTGACCAAGGTATTAGCGTAAGCCCGTCCGGTCTCTTGCCATCTGTGCGGCTTAAGCCTTGCGGCTCTAGAACGCAGGGCACATTGGCCGATACCATCGCGCGACGTATTAACTCGTTAATGGCGTGGTGTCTCGGTATTCGGCCTGCGCACCGCATGCAGCTTAGGCCGTGGTGCCCGTTAGCCTCAACCATCGTCCCACAAATGCAGTGATGAGGTTCGCACACCTTACATCCGAGTCTTAGGGCCACTGCTATTCTAAGACTATCGTTATCTAGTAAAGTACCCAGTTGCGGTGATGGTAAAGCGTGCAACCAGGCTCCTGATTCGGGTTGTTTGACAGCTTTTAGTCTGGCCACGTCTTCTGCTTTAATAGCATTATTCAGTAAGGTAGAATACGTACGCTCACACAATGTGTTGTCCCATGGTCTTTGCAGATCAGGATTGTCCGGTCGCGATGTTCCAGGACAGCGGGTCGTCCATTCAATTAGAGCCTCTTCCACATATGGAAGACGGATCCTGTCACCGTTTAAAGAGAGTAAATAATTTTTTTATTCTTTTTTTTAATTTTTATTTTATTTTTATTGAAATTTTATTTTAATTTTTTTATTCTTTTTTTTTATTTTTTTATTTTTTATTTATTTTTTTTTTACTTTATTTTTATTAAATTTTTATTTAATTTTTTATTTAATTTTCATTAAATTTTTATTAAATTTTTATTTTATTTTTATTTTATTTTTCTTTTTATTTTATTTTTATTTTATTTTTATTTTATTTTTATTTTATTTTTATTTTATTTTTATTTTATTTTTATTTTATTTTTATTTAATTTTTATTTTATTTTTATAACTGAAAATGTTTTGTTAAAGGTGTCTTGTACTACTTATGAAATCCTAAAATCAACAAAACATATGCGAATAAAGCGCAACTAACGACAAGACGCTAACAGCGAATAACTCAAAAATGTGCTGCACTGAACGAAATCAAACAAAATAGGTGCTTAGGGCAAGCACTCAATAACTAACGCTGATTGGTTGTCGCCGGTCAGTCGGCGGGGCATCCTCACCCTCATATACCTCAATCCATACCTTTATGATAACGGTTGAAGTATCGAAAAAAATAGCGGTACCGTTATATTTCTGTACAGAAATATATCGGTTGCGCTATCGAAATCATACCGAAACATGCGGTATGACGTCATACCGTTTTATAAAGGTACCTTTATATTCCGGTTATGCAGTCCCTGGCATTATTGCAGTTGCCTTTCTATTCTGGACCTGGACGAATTATGCTACTATGTTTTACTGGACCGCGATTAGAATATGATTAGAGTTGACAGATTTTCCATATGCTTACGACAAAATTTGTATGGGTTGACAGCTAACTCAATCCCATTCTCATCGCGATTCAGTAATAAATATGAGTAGTGTTCGGAGTCTAATAAATTCCAGCCCACGCTAAAATTGTCTGACGTCGATCCTTAAAGTGATCCACACCAGATCAGACAGAGTGAAAAATAAAAGATACAATGTCAGCTGCTAACGGTGTATTCCCAATATTCCCACGTATCTTCATCTCGATCGCGCGCAGTATGGCAATGGCGGGGACAGAATGAATGGTGAATTGAATATTTCTACGAAATGACTTATTTGACTTATTTCCATGTTTTCGCTGCGAGCACAGTTGGGAATACACCCTTCTAGCCACTCATGTTGTTTGCCATTAACTGATGGAGATACTGTACACGACACTGGTATTTCATAAACTAACTGTTTCCAGGTACCTGGCGGCCGACACGCAGCTCTTCGGGCTTGGCCTGCTCATGTGTATCCTGTTCCGCAAGCCGCGCGCGCAGATGATGGCATTAGGTGGCTTACTGGCCATTTCTCTAGCTATTCCTGCCGCCCACGTGTACTTCCAGGGCTTGGGGGCCGTAGTGCATCAGTCACCTGAGTAAGTTTCCTCTCTGTGTAGATGTTCTCCTTAAGAGTTTCGCCTCTCTTATAGCCCTAGCGTCTATCCCTCGGCCTTGTTATGATTCATCATCATCCTAGCCTACCGTAAGTTCCGTGTAATGACGGGGTTCGTTTTTGCTTCCCCTTCGCTTTATCCTGGACATTGTCTATATCCAACGCATATGCATTCAGATTTTTTTAGTGACGACATTTTGCCATCGCCACCTTGGTTTATTTCTTCTGTTTGTATAATTATATTTTTTTAATATAACTCTTTCAGGACGTACCGCACCCTGTTCCGCTTCGATGAGACATTCCGCATAATCTTCGTCGGTGGGCACACCAACATGTCGACGTACGTGCTGGGCATCGCTGGCGGATTGCTGGCCTACCACTGGATGAAGAAGGAGAAGTGTGTGTCGCAGCGGTTGCAGGTCAGTTGGCTTCTAGAAGGCTTGTAACATTGCTTGTTGTTGCCACAGCTTTGCAACATCTAGACGACGATGACATACTTGTGCTTAGATAATTTTACGAATGTTTGCTTTTTGGAGTTTATGGGTTAGATAAGTTTTAACTCGCTAGATGGCACTGTTGCAACATTGGGCTAAACAA
The DNA here is from genome assembly GCA_911728535.1 of Pammene fasciana. NCBI lineage: Eukaryota > Metazoa > Arthropoda > Insecta > Lepidoptera > Tortricidae > Pammene > Pammene fasciana. Next base: position 15,987,765 of record OU452291.1, on the reverse strand, counting down.
TGATAAGATAATTTATAAATTAAGTAAAAAGAAACTGAAATTGCACACATCAATGCCAACAATATAATGAATGTAAACATGAAAGAGCATAATAAATATATCAGTGTGCAAACCCCTTCACCCAACTAAACAGTTGGGCTCGAAATTGGAGGTTTGAATTTGCATTCTGGATACGTAAAAGATAAAAGTTTTTGAAAGATATCAAACTTGCTAAACGATCGCATTTCTGAAGCTCCCACATTTTTCAGAAATACCCCTGGGTCATGTGGTTAACGTTCCCAGTCGGCGTCGGCACAATCCTGTCTGGAGGGTTCTTCTACATGGACAACTTTGAGCCCTCGACCCTCGTCAAGATCATCTACGGCGCCATCCATAAGCCCCTCTTCCAGTTAAACATCGTCATCATTATACTCGCCTGCATCTTTAAGGTTGAATGTAAGTAAACAATACTGATTTTGCCAATAATTTTTATTAGATAGATTATACTCGAAGACAAGGTGCACAAGAAACATTTTTATAATTTTACATGCCCATAATGTTTCTCTTAAATTACAAACAGATTTCAGGACAGGCCTCGATTTCCCTGGCTTCTTCTTTAAAATCTGATCATATTCTTCAATTTAGGGCTAAGTACCTCTATACATACAGGTATGAACTTCAGAAAAAATTATCACCGCTATACCTCTGACCCAAGAAGAATTATTACCGGCAAGAAACTCAGCAGGATTTATTTTATCAAACAATGCTTACTATTTTTTTTCTTCCTGTGTTACATGTTTCAATTTAATATTCGTCTGTATTTGTGTATGTGTCTTCATTCGTTAGTTATATCTATAAGTTGGGTCCGCACCGAAAATCAGCGCCGTGGCTTGCCGTGGCATTATGTTGAGTCGTTTTTATCGTCTGTTCTTTTATACTTTTTTATGTTAATTTCAATAGTATGACCTAAAAGATCCTTTCTTTTTTTCACATCTAATGCTTTGACTTTGGTTTGCTTCCAGCCGTCTACCGTGGCATCCTCGAGTGGGGCGGCTTCACCTGGATGGGACGCGCGTCTTACGCTGGCTTTCTGATGCACTCGCTGTTCCAACGCGCCCTGGTGGGATCGCAGCGGCAACCATCATACATCTCTGACTATTACATTGTATGTATCAGTGAATAGGCTTGCGACCGAACTAACCGCTAACAATCGTCGGCGTATCGTCAGGTCTAATGCACTCTTTGTTTCAATTGCGGTTTCACATCGGGTACCTTTATAAGACTATTACGTCGATGATTACTTACTAGGCGTAGGCATGCAACCTTGACTGCGTGTGTTCAATCCCTGGTGCACTCGCTGTTTTAACGTGAACAGCGTGGATCGCAGCGGCTACCTTCATACATGTCCAAGTATTACGTTGCAGGTGCGTACTTCGTGACTTTTACTACTTCTAAGCTTACAACTGTTGAGTTCCTGGCACACTCGCTGCTTCAACGCAGTCTGGTAGACTGGCAGTGGCTTCCGTCATGCAAGTTTTAATATTACTTTGTTATTCAGACGGTCTATATAACTATTCAATTTGAATTTGTAACTTTAAACGAGTTGTTTGACCACTACTATCTAGGCGATTAAGGAATGAGGATGAAAAAGTACTTATTATGTTATAAATTTTTGGACTCACAAACAATCGAACTAGGCCAGTAGATTTACAGGACCTCTATTCGCCATGCCAAACTGTCTGAGCGAGATTACTGCTTGTTTGACCCATGTGCTAGTATGTGTCAAAGTGGTACTTAGCGAATGTCAGTTTTCAGTTGTCGAATTGAGTATCAGATTAATTTTAATATGTGATTTCCGTCCGAGACGCAGGGAGGCGCGGACGTTTTGGGAATAGTTTTTTGTTTTTTGCTCATTTTAGTAGTTCAGTGTGTAATATTGATAGCTTATTGTGCGGTGATCTATAAACAAGTGTGCAGCTTATGAAAAATTAGTCTAATAACGTGTGTAGCTACTCTTTAGTTAGACGGATGGTTAATGGTTATCCTGGCTGCCGCCACGTCTTATTTGTAAAGAAAAGCTATGCGTTACCTAAATTTTATGAAAAGTAATAAAGTGTGATATACTCCACATTGGCGAAATTTCAATTGCTCTAGATGTTATCTTTTTTTTCACAGCTCACATTACTGGCAGCGACTATCTTCCTCGGGTTTGCCGCCGGCGCCATACTCTGGATCACGGTGGAGTCTCCCCTAGCGGTGGTCACTAAGAACCTCCTCTCCCCCCCTAGGAGGAGGAGGCCTGAGCCCACGGAGGAAGAAGTGAAAGATAGAGATGTAACTACCAAAGTCTAGATTTTAAGTAAGGCTGATAAAATGTTATAAGTTTTTTATATTTTGTTTTGGATTGGGATGAAATATTAAAAGTCAATAAATATTTGATAAATACGTTCTTATTTACTTCTCTCAAACTGATTCTTTAGTATAACTTACGTTATCGCGCGTGACTGCATTCTCGGAATCAAGCTTAAAGAGTCGCAGATAACATCGTTTGCTAGCGGGGCTGATGTAATAGATAGTTAATTCAATGTTATAATAGTTAAAAATCTTAGATGATGCCAATTAGTTATTATCCAAATTGGTGTATAAAATATTTCACGTTTTGTCACAAAAAACCTGTGCATTTTAAATTTAGTGCTTTTTATGAGTTCACGAATTTATCCATCAAACGACTGACTCGATATAAAAATGGAAAACGAAAAATTCAACAACACTCACAGATTTTAACACGTCATAATATTTAGAAACAAAAAATATGTAAATATATCCAATGTATGCAGTAGTTTTTTGCACTATTACCTTAAATTCACGAACTATAATATTTTACTTTAACACGAAATGTTGATGACGCCTGACCTTAGTCGCATAGATATGGGTTAATGAGGAGCCCGCCCTCCACGGCCCTTTGCTTCTCAGGAGTCGAGAACATTTGGTCCGAAATTAAAAAAGGTTTCTTAATTGTTGTGTGTAATTAAATCTCCGCTCGGGCTGCGGATAAGGAAAACGTAAACAAGCGGTCTAATGAGGTTAGAATATTTTTCGACTCAAATTAAAATTCACATATAAAAATATGCTCGAATGTTTATTTAGGTGTAGAAACGAGGTGCTCAGTTTTCAGGGTTTTTCATGATACCAAAGTAATTACCGTTGTATACATGGACGAACCTTGCTTAGATGAGATTTGTAATACTGAAGATGAAGAAATATTTCACTCAATAAAAAAAATGCTGGAAAATGTACTAACAAGTATGCCAGACTAATGAGGATAACCGGGGCCGTATCCTAACTTTAAAACACGTTCAGACACGATTCAATTTCAATATAATTCCAATGCATTAACTACGCAATACTGTCTGAATCAGAAATATCAGAATTTGCTTGAAGATTATTCCGATGAAACTCCAATGCAACTTAAATATTGGTTGATTATTTGTTGTACGTTGGCGTTACATTTGAGAAAGATATTTAATAAATATTTCTGTAACTGGTGACCGAAGAGCTGGCGGTTTCCTCGCACAGCGTATCAGCATTGCGATACAACGAGGAAATGCCGCCAGCATCCTTGGTACAATGCCGCAAGGGCCTAGTTTAGATTTGAGCTAGTTATTACCTGGTAGTACCTCTGTATATTTAGTTATGTAAATGAATATTTTAGTAAATTTGAGAAAGATTGTGTTTTTAATGTATTGTTTATGAATTTTAAAATTAGAATACGGCACCGTCTGATTTAGAAATATCAGAATTAGCTTGAACATTATGCCAATGCAACTCTAATACAATTTGAATATTGGTTGTTACTTTGTTTGTTTGTTGAAGCTATGAAATGTTTTAGATAGATAGTGTCTTTGTGTGTCGAATCCATACAGTATATGGTACTGGTACAGAGTCTGTAAGACCTGAGAAAAACGTCAGAAATGGTTTCATAATGGCGGTTAAAAAGCTCAATTTATAATCTGTGTGTTTTTATTTTCATGAATTTTAATGTAGTAGGATTTATATTATGCTAGTTTTTGTGCACTTATCGATTTTGCTAGCTTTGTGATGGAAAAAGAATATCTTGAAGTTACTCTGAGGTTAGACGAAATTTTACCAAGAGCGCAATCAGGCCACTTCACTGTTGATAATTCTTCGTATAAACCGTCTTCTTTAATTATAATTCTAGAAAAAACGCTTTTACCTCAAGGGACGCAAGTTCCCCCGTTCACCTTATAGTACAGTCAACGTAAGGAGTAAGGTGTATTAAGTGTATACATATTTTCGGCATTGTCTGTACCATGTACCTACATAAACATACTGTACAGCAATAAATATGTAAACACTTTGGCACCTTTCTCCATTGTAATAAGGTTCAAAAGTGTATATATATTTTAGGCGTTGACTGTACAATATATTGTATGATGGTATATGTTTTGCAATACTTTTCGCTTTATGAGAACGGATAAGTGCTCACTAAAACCTCATATATTTCCAATATCCGTATAAAAGAGTATGTCAGTTGTATAATTACGAGAGATAAGCCCTTTTATACAGGGTGTTTCTTTATAAGGCCCAGAAAGATGCCGGCACGCACGGGGCACGTTAATTGATTTTCCGGAATGCTTCTATTTGATGTCACAGGTAAAGACGGTGCAGTAGCTAATGGGATGTACTTATTCCCATCTGTCTCCGCCTTGATCGCCCGCAGTATGGTGACGGCGGCGACAGATAGGAATGATTACTATGATAAACTTATTCACATCTGTTCCCGGCGGGTACAGATGTGACTATGCCTGAAATGGCAATGCGCTCTCGTGGCTACGACAAAACCGTCAGTACAGTCAACGCCAAAAATATTTATACACTTTAGCACCTAACTCCATTGTAACTAGTAGTCCGCCTCGAACTGAGAACTCGCGATTTACTTGCAAACGAGTTGACCAATATAACAAGACCCTTCGGAGGATTTTTTTTCTCCTTCCAGCTCCATAACCACTTGATCGATCCTGCTCATATACGAACTTACAAATTTTATGTATCTCTGCTACAGCACCAAGAAATTTCATAAAGATCAGAAAAACGTTACTGAAGAATCTTCGCTCGGTCTCAGGTGGTGTAAGATGGTAAATAAGAGTGGACTGTAGGTTTAAAGCTGGTTTACTATCCAAATCAAGAGAAATACAAAGAGAGTGATGTGCACAAGTCGTTGGGAAATCAGTGAACGGGTAAGTTTTTGAAATCTCAATACATGTCAAATTTTGAGTTCAAAACATTGCCATGTCTAAATTCAGATTTGAAATTTGGATACATTCATAATTAGACATTGATTGGAATATTTTACTTAAAAAACATGCAATCTTGGTATTAATAATTAATAATGATTTTAATACATTGAATAAATATAAATGAAATTATAAGTAGTTGATTTTGATTTTAATATGATATGAACAATAATAATTATTCTAAACGAATGAGGCTTAAAACTAATTGGGTTTTAAACGCTTCGTAACATGCTCCCGGCATTGAAGTCTGAACTTCAATTATTTGGTTACAGGGAGAGGGCAGATATTGTTGAACGCCCTTCGGATGATCCCTCTCTTAGTTTTTATATCTGCGACGCGCGCGATGCCGTCGCTGCCAGGGATGACTCGGACGACTCGACCGAGTTGCCAGAGGAGAGGAGGCAGAGTCTTGTCCTTGACGACAACCAAAACGCCTTCTTGGAGTTCTCCTGTGGATGAGTGCCATTTAGTTTTTTGCTGCAGCCAAAAAATGTACTCGTTACTGAAGCGATTCCAAAACTGTTGCTTGAGCAGTTCAATGCGCTTCCAACGTTGAAGTGACGAAATCTTGGTTGCGGTAATCTGTGGATGTGGCACGAAATTTGTGGATCGTCCTATAAGGAAGTGGGAAGGAGTTAAAGGACAGAGGTCGTTTGGATCGTTTGAGATCGGAGTTAGCGGTCTTGAATTTAAAATGCTCTCAATATAAATCAGTAGACTAGACATCTCTTCGTATGTCATATGGGTTTGATCAAGTACACGGCGGAGATGATGTTTAATAGATTTTATGGCAGATTCCCACAAACCCCCAAAATGTGGTGCGTAAGCCGGAATGAATGAAAACTTGATACCCTCGGCTACCTCTGATGACGCCGATGCATTAAGGACCTTAGAGAACTCATTACAAGCACCTTGAAAGGTCGTGGCATTATCAGAGAATATTGTCTGCGGCTTGCCCCGGCGTGCAATGAATCGACTCAAAGCTGCAATGTATGCTTCAGTCGTTAAGTCCGTAACAAGTTCGAGGTGCACTGCTTTTGTAGCAAGGCACACAAATGCACAAATGTATGATTTTACGAGGACACTGCCTCTACCTTTTCGGTTGGATATCATGACTGGACCAGCATAATCGACACCAGTCTCTAAAAATGGATATTCTAACTCAACACGTTCTCTCGGTAAGTTGCCCATCATGGGCTGTACTGTTTTTCCACTAAACCGCGAGCATTTTACACACTTGTATACTGTACTCTTAGCTAGATCCCTACCGCGGATAGCCCAATACTTATGCCTGACAGTGGCGAGAAGAAGTTGTGGCCCTGCATGTAAAAACGTGAGATGATAGAATCGGAATATTAATTTGCATAGTGGGTGTTTAGAACTGAGCAATACTGGATGTTTGACATCGTAATCGTAGCTGGAGTTGCTCAGTCTTCCCCCCACACGAATGAGATTGTCATCTCCGAGAAATGGAGAAAGAGATCGAAGGCTGCATTTTCGAGGTAACTGTTTATTTGAAGCTAACAATTCTACCTCTTTAGGAAAAGAATCCTCTTGAGCCCTACGGAGAAGGAACTGATCAGCACGATTCAGCTCTTTAAGTGAAATATTACCAGTTTGTTTAGATTCTTTCCTTCGACTATTCTCTATGAACCTAAAAATATACGCCATGACGCGCTTAAGTTTTGTGAACTTTGATGAATCTTTGATTAATCTTGTGAATATGTTTTCAGGCTGCTCATGAATGACAAGAGATCGCTCCACCATCTCGGGCAGACTAACATTGGATCCCTTGTTTGGATTATTTGGCCATTGCGCCTGATCTGATTGTATGAATTCTGGACCTGACCACCACAAAGAAGAATGACCTAGCTGATCAGCGCTGAGACCACGGGACACCAAATCCGCTGGATTTTCTTTAGACGGTACATAACGCCACTGACAGCCGGCTGTTCGCTCTTGAATTTCGCTTACCCTATGGCGCACGAAAGTTTTGAGATTCAGAGGAGATGCAGCAATCCACGCCAACGCGATTGTTGAATCGGACCAGAAGACACATTCTTTTATCTTCAAGGTGAGTGACGAAGACACCTTTGTGTATAACTTTGCACCAAGCAATGCGCCGCTCAACTCTAAGCGTGGGATTGTAGCCTGTGGCTTGATAGGTGCTACCTTGCTTTTAGAAGCTAAGAGACGGACACTGACTGCTTCGTCATTGGCTACGCTACGTACGTATATACATGCACCGTACGCCTTTTCGCTGGCATCTGTGAACACATGGAGTGAAATTTCAGCAGGATCGGGTAATTTGATACAGCGAGGAATTGAAAGGCTGTTTAAGTACGGCAACGTACGTGCAAAATGGACCCATGCGTCCTTGATTGAGCTTGGAATTTCCCCATCCCATGAACATTTGCTGATCCACAACTGCTGCATAATAATCTTAGCTTCTACGATGCATGGAGAAACTAAACCAAGTGGATCGAACACCTGTGAAATGGTCGACAAAATTGACCTTTTGTTGATTTTATTTTGTGTATCGACGTTGATAGAAAACGTCAATGTATCCTGGAAACATGCCCAATTTAAACCCAGAGTCTTTGAAGACTCTTCATTGCTGAGATCTACAGTATCGGAACCATTGACATCTTGACAGACTGCAAGCAAAATCTCTTTATTATTTGAATGCCATTTTCTTAAATGTAATTTTGCTGATTCTAATTCATGTGTGACATTACGACATAATGCAATAGTTTCCTCCACCGTATCTCTGCCTGATAAAAAATCGTCGACATAAAAATCGTGACAAATTGCATGTCTGACATCTTCGTCCTTTGAATCATACCCCAATTGAGTGAGGGACCTAGTGGCAAGATAAGGTGCACTAGCCGTGCCATAGGTCACTGTATTTAAAGTGAATATTGCAATTGGCTGTGATGGATCTGACCGCCACAGTATCTTCTGTAGAGACCGTTGTGAATCCTCAATGAGTATCTGCCTGTACATTTTTTCGACATCAGCGGTGACTACAAAGTTGTGTTGACGAAACCGAATGAGAATGGACTGTAAATCGTCCTGAATAGTTGGCCCTACTCTCTGAATATCATTGAATGACTTGCCTGAGGTTGTGGGAGAGGACCCGTTGAAAACGACCCTCAGTTTTGTCGTGGTGGAGTCCCTGAGAACTCCGTGATGAGGTAAAAAGCACGATACTGAATGCTCATCACCTGCTGCACTCTTACTCATATGACCCAAACTTTCGTACTCCGCTAAGAAGTCTACGTAAAGATTTTTCAAAGTTGGATTCCGCTCTAATCGACGCTCTACTGAAAGGAATGTGGCCAAAGCTCGCTGATATGAGTCTCCCAGAACCTCAGGCGACTCCTTCAACGGCATGGAAACTATGAAGCGCCCATCAGCATCCCGTGTAGTAGTTTTTGAAAAATGCTCTTCACACGCGTTTTCTTCTGACGTAAGCTTGTATCTAGGTGCAATTGTATCTAACTCCCAAAACCTTGAAATGTCTACATTTGAATTTGAGGGTACCTCATGAGTAAACATACATGTCTGCGGCGCGTTCGACTTGGGCTGATGAATTACGCCACAAACCAGCCAGCCTAACTTGGTCTCACGAAGACTAGGTCGATTGGTACCTAACTCAATTTTATTTGTCCCAAGGACATGCCAAAAAATGTCTACCCCCAACAAAATGTCGACAGAAGACGGCGTGTCGAATGTAGGGTCTGCTAACTGAATTCCTAAAGGAAATTGAATGTCGTCCGTATGTATATACGTGGATGGGATGTTGGGCGTGATAACCGGAGCGACGGAGCAATCGACGTCCATCTTGAATTTCCCATCCACTGACTGAATTTGAATGGAACATTCCTGTGATGTTTTGGATGTGTGATTCATAATACCAGTCACACTGGTACTACTAGGATAAGGGCGGAGCCCTAACTTATTGCATAACTCGTCCGTGACGAAGTTAAGAGTACTCCCGTTATCGAGAAGAATGCGTGCTGTGTGTAACTCCCCTTTACTATCAGCCACCTTCACTATAGCTGTAGACAGCAATTTACGCTTCGGCGTAGAACTACCTACCATAAGTGACTGACCGGCAACTACTGCAACGTTGCTTGGAATTTCTTGTTTAGGCTCAGTTTCTTGCTTTGGCTCGACATGAATAAGTGTATGATGCTTTTTGTTACAATATTTGCAATGAGACAAACGACATTGGGTCTCTGAATGTCCGTGGCAAAGACAGTTCAAACAGACTTTAAATTGCTTCGCCTTACTAAGTCGTGCCTCCACAGGGAGCTTCCTAAATGAAAAACAACTGTATAAGTGATGCTTATTCTTACACAAAGGACATATATTGGAGTAAGACGTCCTACGATTAGCATCAAATGAAGCACTTGCAACGAAATTTTTGGATTTTGATTGAATGTGGGATGATGATGATGATGAATCATTTTTTTGCTTATGTGCTTTGATTTCCTCGAGGCTCTCTAAGAAATCAGCTCTCTGTAACAAAAATGTTTTGAAAAACTCCAGAGTAGGTATAGTCGACTCCTTGTTCCGACGCTCCTCCCACTCCCTTGTAGTCACGGCGTCCAGTTTACTCGACATCATGTGAACAATTAACGTGTCCCAATTGTCCGTTGGCTGACCTAAAGAATGGAGTGCGCGCAGATTTTTGGTTGTGACATCCAAAATGTTACGTAAAGCCTGGCTCGACTCTTTGTGAATTGCCTCGACATTGAATAAAGCATTTACATGATTAGCTACTAATAATCTCTGATTATCGTACCTTTCCGAGAGTAACTGCCACGCAATTGCATAGTTATCACACGTTAACTCTAAACTCTGAATAATAAGCGCAGCACTACCCTTTAAGGATGCGCGTAAGTAATGAAACTTATTTATCGTGTTGATAGAATCATTGTTATGAATCAACGAAATATACGTGTCTCGAAAAGCCAACCAGTCCTGATATCCACCTTCAAAACGCGGCAAATTGATTTTTGGCAAATTTATGAAATTAGCATTGTGCGCCTTAACTACTGTACTAGCAACGCTTACCTCGGATTCATTAGCGGCTGAATTCCGCCTTGCATACTTTTGAATTAGCACCTGCGCAGACGACATGCTAGCGTAGTAGGCATCCTCGAAGAGAACTCGCTCCTCTGTGATGTTCTCCGCGCTTGCAGTCGCAGACAACATCTCGATGTCGGTCTGTAATGCATCGAATTCATCGAATATAGGTACTATTTTATCAAACCTTAACTGGAGCTCGGCAAGTTGTAATTCACTTAAATGCGGCTCAGCTGCTGCATTGGTAACAAATTTCTGAAAAGCCGTAAGCTTGCCCTTAACTGCTCCGCGTTTATAGTTAAGTTTCTTTAAGTCTTGTTCGACAGACATTGTGAATATTATATTATATTATTGTGTTAAATATAGCGACTACTAAAATAATGTGAAACTTTGCCAAGCGTTTTCTATCAGGCGCTTTAACTTTATGCACATATGCAGATCCGAGATGCAATAAAATTACGTAACCACTTAATCACCTTGTTTACGCGATACTGGCAAACTGCAGTTACCTATAAAAATGAACGGATTAACGTGGTCGCGTGTGATTATTATAGCTAAACTTGAAATTAACCTAGTGATTAGTTAAATTTGTAATTATTATTTGTGATTGTGATTATGAAACGTTAGGTATTAAGTTGTAAATGAATTTGTCTTATAAAAACGTGAATTATACTAAGGAATGTGTGAAGAGGTTATACCTGCCTACAATTATGAATACCGCAAATGAATACTTGTGAATGTCTACTTACTACTGATCAAATTGATAGCAAGCAAACAATGATTTTACTTTCTACACTGGATGAGAAAGTTATAATGGATTTTGGAAGGAATGGATGTGAAACTACTATAAAATTAAGGAAATGGAAATGATAACAAAAGGATATGGAACGATCTCACGTTTTTGTGCTCCTGATTCCTTCTGTGCTGAATCCTGCTGATCTTCTGAACTGCTGTTTCAATCAACTGTTATGTAGTTTCACTCTGATCCCCACTGGATGCTCCTTGCTTGGTCTGGTTGGTGCTGGATGGGCTGGTTACCGCAACTGACTCTGGTCACGGCTGGATTCCCACTGCTATGGGATGCTGCGTGTGTCCGTTTGTCCACTCGTCGTTGGTCCTGACTGCTGGGACGCGATGAGTGGCAGCTCTGGAACTGGCACGTAGCTGGATATGCCCTGCGCCAACCTGGATGACCCACGGCTTCGATGATGAAAGTCCGTTGAATGGGCGGAGCTCGACGTGACTCCACAATCTTGATCTCTCCTAATTTAGAGGCTTCTGAAGGACCATGAAGAATCTTCGCTCGGTCTCAGGTGGTGTAAGATGGTAAATAAGAGTGGACTGTAGGTTTAAAGCTGGTTTACTATCCAAATCAAGAGAAATACAAAGAGAGTGATGTGCACAAGTCGTTGGGAAATCAGTGAACGGGTAAGTTTTTGAAATCTCAATACATGTCAAATTTTGAGTTCAAAACATTGCCATGTCTAAATTCAGATTTGAAATTTGGATACATTCATAATTAGACATTGATTGGAATATTTTACTTAAAAAACATGCAATCTTGGTATTAATAATTAATAATGATTTTAATACATTGAATAAATATAAATGAAATTATAAGTAGTTGATTTTGATTTTAATATGATATGAACAATAATAATTATTCTAAACGAATGAGGCTTAAAACTAATTGGGTTTTAAACGCTTCGTAACAGTTACTAAAGTTATCGTCCGACAAACTATCGAAATCAAAAAGTCATCCAAATGCCGAGACGTCCCAGTAGCCAGGTGACAGTTCGGTCTGGAGTTGTTTGTAAGAACTCACTTCGCTTACGCTCCGAGAGTTCGATAAGGTTCAAAAATATAAATAAAAGCTTGTAATAAATGGCAGTAGCAGCGATTATATTGAAATTGCACGTCTGTTGGCATGCAACGGACGTTCTCTCAAGATGAAGCCATCACGAGCAAACAAGACTATTCCTCATAAGATGGCAGTCGTTTTCAAAAACTAGTGCTTACGTCAATTTTTGGGATTATATTGCCGAGTGGTCATCACATCCAAAAGGAGGTTCTCTGCCTTTTCGCCGAAAATTGTATTGCCGAATTTCAGTTGCCAACCAACTTTTCGTAGAAGTTTCATTTGGCCGAATTTCATTTCCCAACATCACATAATCCAACCTAAGCTAACCCAACCCCGTAGGTAATTTTCATTTCTCAACTATGGCGTTGGAAAATGAAATGGTTTCGAAATAATTATTTGGTAAAAGTTATTCGGCCAAATGATACATTTGCGAAAAAGTTGGTTGGCAAGTGAAATTTGGCAATATAATTTTCAGCGAAAAGGCAGGATCCCCCAAAGGTTATCGAAAAAAGGGTACAAAGTGTACAATCGTTAGGAAATTGATGATTCAAACATATGTTGTGGTTAGACTTCTGATGTTATCGCTATTATGTTGTTTATAGGCGCTTGTCTGTAAATGACATCTTCATTATAACCTCCAATAATTTTCATTAAACGACTAACTAAGGTACCTAATGTTTTTCCGCTGTTTTTTATATTTTTATTTTGTTTTTATTTATTTGTACCAGAGACGTACATACCGCGTGTTTATTTGATATTACCTCAAATGGAAGCCAGACGCAAGTTTTGAAATTATAAATCGATATTGTAATAAATATTGAGCTCACTCTTAGTTAACATAGAGCAATTGATTTTTTAAATTTCTTCGGTATACGCAATGTATTGCGTATACACTTATTTGACACATCATCAAATGTGACATTTTAGGGCAAAGTAATCATGTGGGTAGCGATACATTGCGTGCTGAAATATGGCAAAGTAATCATGTAGGTAGCGATACATTTGCGTGCTGAAATATGTTATATGGAAAAATAAAAGTCGTAGAACATATGGAAGTATGTTTATTAGGGTCTATACTAACTACCCTTGGCGTATGAGGTAATATCAAAAATACACGCTGTATAATAGACAGCCGCAGTCTAAGAAATGTTTGAGGCTCCAAGTCTAAAGCGTTACTACGGTACACTACTCGTTACTAGATGGAGTCTCAGCGCAGGTGACGTTTCCTCTTACATTTTGTGTATCTTTAAGCTCTCGTCCAGATGGCGCTTTAGACTTGGAGCATCAACAATACACACACAACACAAATAAACAAATTACCTACTCGTATCTGTAGCAAAAAAATATGATCCCAGTCAAGATAACTTGCCATCACCTTCTTAGTATTGTTCACGGTTATTTGTCCCCGCTCAATAAAGCCTGGGGTTTGCTCGGTAACTCAATCCCAAGATTTGGTTTAGACACTAAGTTTATACAAAAACTGCTACCTTTTAAACTCAAGCAATACAGGTTTAGAAGGTAGTCGTTTTTGTATACAAACCGTGATATACAGGTGTCCCAGAAATCGACGTCAAGCCGTGAATGGATGATGGACCAAGTTATAACAGTTATCAGAAAATAACAAAAAAAAATTCTATCACATGTTCTTCAAAAATTATGGTCACTTTAAAAATTTACTAGAATATTCACGCCCTGGTCTCTTAGCTTCTAGTAAATTTTTAAAGTGACCATAATTTTTGAAGAACATGTGATAGATTTTTTTTTGTATTTTTCTGATAACTGTTATAACTTGGTCTATCATCCATTCACGGCTTGACGTCGATTTCTGGGACACCCTGTATAATCATATACTGGTCTAATAAAAATATGTATATTTCACCTTTCTTTCGTCATTTAAGGTCATGTCAAATTTCTAAACTTAAAAAGGTGTCCATTATTACAAAAAAAATATAACATGCGTATTTTCTTCCACTATGCTTAACTCGTTCGGGCAGAAAATAACCCTTTTCCTGGACGCTTTTATCGTAACATCGAGTCTTCTAAAGAATACGTAGAAATGGCGAGTAATATGAGGATTTATAAACAGAAGAGCGGTATTTAAACGCTAAAATCATGATCTGTCACAGATTTGTTATCAAATTTTTTTTTGTTTCAAATTTATTATTTCTAATTTCAAGTACGTAGGCCATTGTAGTTGCTTGTTATTTGTTTATTATAGTTTCATTGTATTTCACTGTTTATAGTAAATTAATCAACTAAATAAATCAAACCAATAACATATTATATTATTTGAATAAACTTCCAGGGGTAAATAATTATTCCTACGTAATAGTGGACGATACGATTTGTTCGCCAAATTGTTTTTCGGGTAGAGAGAAAATGAGAGAATTCTGTTATCTTTGATTGTAAAAAAAACCGCAATGCTACTTTATAGATATTTATGATAAGCATATATAGATATATAGATAGCACTGTAAAACTAAATAGAAAACGCCAGCATCCTCGGCACCATGCCGCGGGAGTCTGACCTTTTTGGATATATTTTAGACTTATTTAGTAATGTTTTGTTAGTTTTATTAATAGAAAACTAAGAATAGTATAAGATAATATTCAAAGACTTGTTGAAGAGACTCAGACAGATGCCACACGAGACCGAAGATCTGGCAAATCTTGCTCAATGAATTAGTTTAGCAATCCAGAGAGGAAATGCTGCCAGCATCTTCGGTACAGTCGCCATCAAATATATCGGAGCGGCCACGGTACTCAAAAATATCTGAGCATGCACTTTATCGCCTTAACAATAGAGGCGTTGTTCAGATATTTGTGACCACCTTGGCCGCTCCGATATATCTGATGGCGACTGTACCATGCCGCAGGGGTCTACATATAAGCTATATACTCGTATTAGTTTTAGTTACTTTTCTTTGTTACACATAATGTTACAGATTCAATTTTGCATTTGGGAAATAAATAGAATAGGCGGGCTTTAAGCAGCTTTATGTCTTTGGTTTCAGACTAATACTAAAACCATCATTGTTTTGTATACAGAAAGCAAGAACCCGTCAACCAGTGACCACGAGCGCTGTAAAGTGTTCGAAACGTCGGGATGTAATTTAAATTCAGTATACGCGATATAATCCGTTCAGAGTTGTTTTATTTCAAAAAGCGAGAAGTTTTGTTAATTCCTAATTTTTCTGATTTTGCTATGAGCTCTCATTATATTAGTAATCGTTAAAGCAAACTAACTGGTGACTGAGATCATAATGCTGTTTCCTTTACTCTTGATACTGTCGTATAAGCGTGAAAGACATGTTTTATGACGTCAGACGCCAGTTTGCGGATACTAACTACAAAGAACTACCAGCAAAAAAAAAGTCCTATAGAGTAAACACTCGCACGGCTCTTTTATTGTGGGCAGAGAATCAATTAGGATGGGCGGTCTATAATAAGATATAGGCAAAGCGCCGTCTATCTTTTGGACATGGTTCTTGTCTGGACGTCTGGCGAATAAAATTAGTTATTCGTCCTTACTTAAGGACTACGAGTTTGCGGCGCTCGCAGTAGAGACACTGGGCCCCTGGTCGGCCGACATGAAGCACTTTATGAAGGCCCTGGCGGCCCGATTGGTCGAGACTACAGGGGACCATAGAGCTGGCGCGTACCTCTCCCAGCGGATATCCTTAGCTGTGCAGAGAGGTAACGCCGCCAGCGTAATGGGGACCATGCCGCAGGCGGACATTTTAGACGGGGTATTCTTTTTGTTATTCCTTGAATTGAGTAGTGGGATAAACTCATTAGATTTTATCTAATTTATCTGTAAAAAAAACATTTTTGCATACGATTTCACCCCACGTAATGTCACCTTGCTGGCCTGCTCAATGTGGCGTCTTGAAAAATAAGAAAAATTAGGTAACGAATTCTGTTTTGATCAAATACTAGTCCGCCTCGAACTGAGAACTCGCGATTTACTTGCAAACCAGCTGACCAATAAAACAAGACTGATGTGATGATTACTTTGCGCCTTCTAGCTCCATAACCCCTTGATCGATCATGCTCATATAAGAACGCTCACATTATATGTATCTCTGCTACAACCTCAACAAATTTCATAAACATCAAGAAAACGTTACTAAAGTTATCGTCGAACAAACTCTCAAAATCAAAAAGCCACCGAAACTCGAAATGCCGAGCGGTCTCAGTAGCCAGAAGTTATTTGTAATAACTCGCTTCGCTTACGCTCCGCTCGTTCGAAAAGAAGAGGGATAATGAATTATTAAAAGCAATCAAAGTGGGTAGATATGTTCTTTATACACTATGTAACTGAACGAAAAACATTTACTCAAACCCGTTAATGTTTAGGTCATACTGAGCATCTTTTATTTGGGACAAAAAATTTGGCTGTTTCATACATTAATTCACTGGTCATATTTTGAAATTTCCTATCCAATTTTTATTTTGCGATTTCGGGGTTGGTCCCATAATAAAAGATGCTCAGTATGACCTAAACATTAACGGGTTTGAGTAAATGTTCTTGGTTCATTTACATATGGTATGTATGACTATAAGTTTTTTTATTATTATTAATAGCCTATAGTGTGTCCCACTGCTGGGCAAAGGCCTCCCCCCTCGATTTCCATCCGGCTCGGTCCCGCGCGATGACTATAAGTACCCCAATTATTCATATCATAATATAGTACAAAATTGTATCTAGCTCTTAACCTACATAGCTATTATTGAAGGAAAGATAGAATGCTGCTCTTTGCCAAAAGAGAAAATAATAAGCGAAAAAAATGTCCAAATAAATCCTGAAAAAGGATAGCGTTGTGTTGTTTTAGCGAAAACCCATGGCTGTTAGGGTCAGCTGATATCGAGACAATATCGCCTCTTCTATTTGCTTAGGGTAGCAAAATATTATTGTCGGATGCACCTATTTAATTTAAAGGGGGAGGTCTTTTGTTGACATGTTTCTTGAAGCGAAAAATTGAATATTTATGGACGGAAAAATGCCTCAAGTATGATTTATTATTACATACATACAATCACGCCTATATCCCAAAAGGGGTAGGCAGAGATCACGGATTTCCATTTGCTACGATCAATGCAGCAAGACGGCTCTCCGTGAGCCACTTCTCGCGCCCGTGAAGAACGAGACGTGATGGGTGGCGAACCGCATCGCCGCCATGCGGATGACTATTAATTATATTAATTATTGTCCGCCGGGCATATCCGTCGGACAAATCCGGCGGGCATATCTGTGCTTGTATCCCTAGCTATTGTTTTCTCGTTGTAATAATAATAAAACAGATCAAACACCAGCGGTGACGTAACATCAACAGATTACAACAGGTCATTGTATAAAAAACATCTTTTTAATTTAAGAACACGTCAAAGTTAAAAAGTCAAAACTCCGACAGTTATGAAAACAAAAGAAAATACCAACCAAGCTTATTAGGGTATTCTGAAACGACAAAACATTTTTTAATAAATCTTCGCTTATTTATTGAAATGAAAAGGAGGTCGAGGAGATATTTCGCAAGGGATTCAGTTCTAGCGGGTCAGATTTCAAACGTGTCTAAGAGGTGGAGAATGAATTCTGCTCACAAATCTAAATGTACAATATTGGGGAAATGAAAAAAATCGCAGTTCTCAGTTCGAGGTGGACTACTAGTTTTATCTACAGCAGATATTAAAAAACAAAATGGCCGTGGAAAGTACGCTTATCTGTCTGGCGAACCAATAAGTGCAATAACAGTGGAAGCAATAAGCTATACTCATCCCTTTTTAGTAGCAAGGATACTAGCGTTAGAAAGAGATCGTACGATTCTCTCTGTCTATGCTTGAAGTGGAACTGACCCTGGCCAAACTATAACATATGTAGACACGATGAACAGGTTCAAGTCATAGATAACCTCAACCACTAGATAGATCATAAGTTCATCAGTACAACTCGGGGTCACCACGCATCTGTGCTCCTGTACTAATTTTGTATGAGAGCGCAACCGCTTATTTCAATTAAGTTAACGTTTTTGATCATTACTCATGTGAATTAAAAATATCCACAAAAATCAAGTTACAGGGGTGAACCTGGATTGTTATACTACAAATTGGTATAGAATACTATTGAGATGTGCTGTTCGAAACGTAAAAATTTACGAATAAAATAGCGCTGATCTGTGGTGACCTCGTGCTCCCTGTAAAAGCTTAATGATGAGGTGTCTGTGTAGTCTGTGCGTTCAAGTAGACTCGAGTCCGAGTCTTCTGTCCCTGTTTCAACTCGCCCCACCTGTCTGTTAGCACGGCGAGAAAATGAAAACGTCCACCGCTAAACTTTGCTAATTAATAATGTATTGTACCGTAACGACACTTTAATGAATACTCGATAGTTGAACTTCAGCTTTGTAGAAATGCTAATTAATTCTGATTTATGGACTTTATTTGTTTGTTTTATCGCTTTATGATTCAATTTCGTTTAATTTAGTGAGATGTTATGATTCTTTTGTTTATTGTTTTATCGTAATCAGTTTTGTTCTAAATTCTAATTTAAATTTTATTTGTGATTGCTTTATGAGATTTTGTTCATTCAGTTTACCTGGAGGCCTATTTGAAGAATATAATTTGCTATGATTTTAATTTGATATTGATCACGGTTGTAACTGTCAAAAGTGAGGTTTGGTTTAAACAGATCATCCTTCTTTTGTTATGGGTTTTCAATTCTAGTTCACGCACCATTGATACAAAAAAGAGATTTTTGTAATCAAAATGGAGATTGCACAGTTGACACTACGATACATGTATTTTCAGTAACTAATAGTAATCACCACAAGTATTTGTTTCAATGTCATTTAAATGATAAAACCAGAACATTTTGATAATTGAATAATAGAATAACTGAACTGAAATAGATGTCAGAAAAAATTACCAAGTCCTCCGGTGTCCAGATTCGAACTGGTGTCTTCAGTTATCGCGGCTGACGCACTGACCGCTACACCACCCGGTGACGGCGGAACCGGTCGAATTTTCTCAAGTATATGCAATCTACTGAATTTTTGAAACGGCTAGGCGCCGTTGACCATCTCCAGAGGCGATACAGCGTAAAACATTTTGTAAACAATTTCTTTATGTAAGGATTAATATGTGTGTTGGTGTGTATTTTGCTACCTTAAATTTTTTGCACTACTTACCTGTTATTTTAAATCAATTCTTCATTCAAGACCGCCTGTTGTAGTAAAATTGTAATATTTCTTTTTATTATCATTGTATTTTGGTGCAATAAAGAATATTTACTAACTTACTTACTTTTGTCAATTTAATTATTTATAGTCTATAGTAATATTTACTGAAAAATATAAACGGAAAATACTAAAAATATATGCTCATGAATGCTACACGCTTTCTTTCCATATTTCCTGAAACCCATAAAAATATAAAAAATACAACTCAATCCCACATTCCCACTTTGCACATAAACTGTGTACAGCGCAAATAGATAAAAAAACACTGTTAAATAAAAACGTTTTCGATACAAATCCTATTCTAAAACCCGATCTCACTCGATGCAAAAAGTTGATAGCTTTCCAGGCGCTTGCCGATTTCTATACGGGTGTTTACTGCGAGATTCCATTTTTAAATCGTATTGCAACTGTTTGTTTTATAAAACGTCGAAAAATTTAACAAAATAATTTTAACAAAAAAAGAACCGACTTCACTTAGGATCCGCTATTCCAAGAGGAAGTGGCCGAGTTGCTGTAAAAAATAGTGAAATCACTATAGGTGTGCCTATAATAGTTGTAGAGTTCCCTCGATTTCTCCAGGATCCCATCATCAGATCTAGACCTGGTGACAATGCGACCAACTGTGAAGTCTCTTTCAAACAAAAAAAGAATTTTCCAAATCGGTCCAGCCGTCTACGAATAATGGGTGAACATAGGTACATTAAAAAAAATTGCAAAAAAATCTGAAAATTTCCTCCTTCGAAATCTTGAAGTCGGTTGAAAAATATTCTAGTGCCTATTAAACTATATTTAAAGCCATGGCGCGTACTTACAGTGCCCAAGAGGCAACTGGATGGCTCGCGGTTTTTGAGCTCCCAAAGTATTGTGTAACTGCCCTGTGATACTTTGTTTTTCATCCTCTCCCCCTTAGTTTTTTCCCGGCTTCCAACTCTGACGGGTCGATACCGATCGACACTGCAACTACGCGTCATTGCTCTGAATACTACTGATTTGATGGATATCGTCTTTCAATGAATTCCCACATTGCTCTCAATGGATGGGGCAATACGTCCACCAATCCCAATATGATATACGTAATGACAGGAAATAGACTTTTTCTTATTTAGGTATTTAGTGATACATAGATTTGTGCCGTTCTCGAGAATGTTCTCTTTTTACTATGAAAAATGTTCTTGAGCGAGAACGGACAAAGCGGGAAAAGTTCTTGAGAATAAAATTATTGACGGCACAACTTCACTCATCCTACCGATTTTCGTTATCTTTTACGCAATAGGGACTGTAATATTTAATTAATTTCATTATTTCTGTTAGGATTAAATATGCCCTATTATTACTGTCAGCAAAAGAAGTTGTATCTGGGCGCAATTGACTTGAGCTTCAAAAAGTTCTTAGGCTGTGGCCGTCTATATCTCTATAGTCTCTGTTAAGAGTCCGGTAACGATTTGAAACCGAAAATCGCTAATAATGACATTATGCACATGAATTGCATTTTATAAGATAGCTTGAAGTCTGTTATTGGGTAATTTGCAGAAAAAATTTACCTTTACTTTTTTTTTAATTTGATATATATTTTGAGTCTATCGCATGCAGAATCATGAGCTCTATCGAGTCTGATAGAATAAAAAAAATGTACCAACTGTCCCAAAATTTACATACAAAAAAATTCGTTACGTTCATAAAAAAAATGTAACGAAACTGATAGAAATATTTCTCAGTTTAATTGAACATCGTTCTCGTGAATCGTGGCGGATTTACGTACGATTGCAATGAGAGGCGTAAGCGCCTGGCGCGGGTACAGAGTGCCCAAACGCTCAAGGACACTTTGGCGACAAGCGTCTTAAACTGGAGGAGGCCTTCACCCGAAGAGAAGTCTCTACGAATTAATTAAAATTTTATAATTATATTTTTATACTCGGCGACTGTAATACTCGAATTGAGATTGTGGTGGCGGAACTACTAGCGCATACTTTTTGATAGAGCTTCTATGGTCGCATATTGTAGCATCCATAACAATCACAGAAAGGATTTCCATACAATATTGTGAAACTGTTGTCGGGCCCCGCATTGCGTGTCGCCGCCGGCACAATCCACCGGGAGATCGAACGTTACGAGATTACGTAGAAGCAGTAGGTTGTGCACGGCTTTCGTCGAACTCAATTCTTACCGGCTTGCTTAAGCACTCGTATAAAAACTATTGTGTGCAACGGTACATAATAAGGGTTCTTAAAATTCTCGAATCTTAAGAACCCTCATTATGTAACTGTTGCACAAAATACTATTTACCTACTCTCTTATTTTAAAACCTTAAGTACCTAATTGTAATTTCGTAGGGAATTCACAAAGGCTTTTTATTTTATTTTATTTACTGATTGGGATAATATTTTATTCTTCGCCATAAATAACCGATATTTAAATAATTTTCCCCTTTTCGCTGAAACTAGACCATTCCGCCGAGAAGTTTCACCAGTTGCGTCGAGTCTGAAGTTTCAACTTCTGGTTTGCATCTGTGGCGGGGTTTTAAAAAATATAGGCTAATGTTGAAACTTTAATGCGAAGTTTTAAAAAGTGTTCACTAGACTTGCGGTGCGGAGAATATTTGTGTGGTTTCTTGGAAAAAGGGCTCGTATTACTATTATTACTATTAGTTCGAGAAAATTAAGCCAAATATGGGCGCAATCAGGGGAAATAATTCGTGTAGTTTTGTAAATTGGTACAATTATACCTTGTGGTGCCCACGTGACTATACTAAAAGTCCTCGGGGGTGGGGGTTGTGCTGAGGGTGTAGGGGGGGGATGAAGGTACCTTTTTTCAGATTTTTGGTCATATCTCGAATATCTGTAAGAATAACATCATAGTTATTTCAAACAAAAGTTTAAACATAAAATTTCCTACAAAATTGGTCATATTCATTTTTACTCTACGATCAATACTTTAGGAGCTACAGGGTGTTTAAGTTAACAAAGATATATAGATAGATAAAGCGGAGAAATTCAAAGGTGTATGTGAAGTTCCAAGTTCCCAACCCGCTTTGGGCCAGCGTGGGGACTATAGCCCGATCCCTCTCGGGTATGAGAGGAGGCCTGTGCCCAGCAGTGGGACGCATAGAGGCTAACATCATCATTCGCTTGCCCTTGTCCCATTTACTTGGGGTCGGCGCAGCATGCCTTTTTATTCCACACATCTCTGTCACCCGTCATCTCATCACTCACCTCCTTTCTTTTCATATCATCTCTCACGCAATCCATCCATCTTTTCCTAGATTTCCTCTTTTCCTACATCCCTCCACATTCATTCTTAATACCTTTCTCGTAACATGACTTTCATCCCTCCGCATAACATGCCCGTACCACGCTAGGCGATTTGATCGTAATTTGTCGCTTATGAGGCATAGAGGCTAACATATTATATATAGGGCAGATGCCCCGGTTTTGGCCACTTTAAGGAGAAATTGTCTGTTCAGACGTCCGTCATTTTGTATCAATAAGGAATTATGACACTCTTTTTGCACTAAGTCAGTGAAAATATATTACTATATTTATATCAATCTCCGTCCGTTAAGATTCTGACATTATATCTTATTTTTTTCTTTAATGAAATGTCAGAAAGGGGTCCAGGAGCCAGTTTTGGCCACTTTTTTCCATGGCCCCTGATAGCTAAATGACAAATTATACATGACAGATGACAGTGCCATCTGTACTGCCATATTTTACTCTTATATTAACCATAAACCATAGACTCTTAAATTTGTCTATACCTTAATAAAGTTGAAAATGGCCAAAACCGGCACAGTGGCCACAACCGGGGCATCTGCCCTATTTAAAAATAGAAAAAACATATGAGATCGTCATTATTATTTTACTCATCATCTTCGATATCGTAATCTTCGTCTTCTCTTTCTAGAAAATGTAAGGGTATACCGTTTGTACATGAACCCAAGCATCCGGTCAATCCGGTGCATACTTGACTGCATAAAATACCAGGCTTTCGCAATCCGCAATTTCCAGTGCAACCGCTTTTGCAGCGACAATAAATTGAATTCAGCACGGTGTCAGGAGCTGGAGGACCAGTGGTCATAATTGGCTCAAGGGTTCCATCAGCTCCTCGCTTCCAACCCCACATATCAGGAGGCATTTTGTTACCCAGCCACTCTTGTACTTGGTGGAATACTCGTAATGAATAGGTTTGAATTTTATTTTTAAGGAAATAAGCAGATACTAAATTATCGTGTTTTTTTAATACAACGACGGTGGCAAACAAACATACGGCCCACCTGATGGTAAGCAGCTGATGTAGCCTATGGACGCCTGCAACTCCAAAGGTTTCCGCGTTGCCGACCCTTTAAAAACAGGAGGATTCGCTGTGTTGACGGCTAAAGGAACAAGAGAGGCCTCTCGTCGTCAACACACTGGGTCCTCTTTGAGCTCTTTGGCAACCTTACGTCTTTTTATTACGTTTACCAGATTTACTCTGACACCATTTTAGAAAGGCATAAGAAGGCATGTTTATTTATTTATTAGATTTTTTCATAGACGTCACTACCACCGTGTCACAAACAGGCGCGGTCCCAGGGGCGGGGTCACACGAGACATGAGTTTTTTTACTGACCCCCTCAAAAATTGCAAAAAAAATTTGCATTAGTGTGACTCCCCCCCCCCCCCCCCCCCAATTTCAGGCTGCGACCGCGACTGGTCACAAAACCGCCATTTGTAAACTAAACGGCTCAGTTTGTATGCTCCGCCCCCCGCGGCACAACTTTTGTGGGGTCATTTTGCAGATCGACTTCATAGTCTAGGTATATTACCAGTCGCTGTTTTAAGCATACTGAATAGTAGTGGTGCCAATGGAGGGCGAGGCGCGGTGGGCCGGGAGGGTCTGCGCCGCGCTGACGCGACGCCCGTAGTAGCTAAAGACTTGCGGTAATCTTGACCACTTGAACCTCGTTTACATTACCACCTTTGTTTTGTTTAGAGTTTTCAATGATCAAAATGGGAATTTTATGTTCGATCAGCAGGTAACTAAGCTAAAAATCTGAGTTATGATGAACAAGTAAGAAAAAACGACGTTTTTTCAAATCGACTATTTTTTAATCTCTTCGTTAACTTCAACACCCTGTAGCTCCTAAAGTATTAATCGTAGAGTAAAAATGAATATAACCAATTTTGTGCGAAATTTTATGTTTAAACTTTTGTTCGAAGTAACTATAGTGATATTCTTACAGATATTCGAGATATGACCAAAAATCTGAACAAAGGTACCTTCAACCCCCCCCCTACACCCTCAGCACAACCCCCACCCCCGAGGACTTTTAGTATAGTCACGTGGGCACCACAAGGTATAACTGTACCAATTTACAAAACTACACGAATTATTTCCCCTGATTTTATTAATTTTCTCAGGCTATATTGGTATTGTAGTTTCAATCCGTCCGACTTTCAATCCGGAGGTCTCAGGTTCAAACCCCGGCTTGAACCACTGAGTTTTTCGGGACTTACGGAATATCATTTGATATTTCGAAAAGGCCTAGTTTCCCCTCTGGGTTGGAAGGTCAGATGGCAGTCGTTTTCGTAAAAACTAGTGTCTACGCCAATTCATGGGATTAGGTTGTCAAGCGGACCCCAAGCCGGGACAAACGCTAGGAGGAAGAAGAGTATTGTGGTTTATATAGGTACTAATGTATAAAAAAATGGTAGAATTTGAACAGGAGTTGAAATAAGTGTTGCTATATGATGTCAGTAGGTTTGTATAACATATAGATTATTATTTAGACCAAAATTGACTGGTATAGGTAAATAAATGTTGCACAAAATTTATATATTGACTTATTTCGAAAGTGCTGTAATTACTAATGAATCACCCAAATCAGCTTTTTATTCCTCGAATTTTAATTATTATGTAACTGTCACGTAATAGGGGTCCTTAAAACACGAGTGTGGTTTTATGAAACGAACGAAGTGAGTTTCATAATAAGATCACACGAGTGTTTTAAGGCCTAATTACGTACAGTTGCATACACTGCTTTATCTACACACATATTATAAACCCGAAATGATGATTGAATGACTGGCATTGCACGGATTGCACCGCCATCGCCATGGCCAACTCAATTGTGCCGGCGGTCGGGGGGGCGCGTGCCGGCGGGCGGGGCCCATCCCGAATTTTCATAATGAAATCGAATTTTTGATTATTATTTGATAATAATAACATCGTTACAGATAAGACATTTGTTCTAACTACTAACGAAACAATCTATTTTTATGGTGGTTATAACGTGCGGTTTTTGAACGCATCATAGAGGGTTTATGATATGGGTGTCAGATAAAATTCTATAACACACACTGTATATTCATTAACCTGAGACATATATTAACTGTCGACCTAACCAACATTTGTACACAAAATATCAACAACAAGAACAATTTAATAATATTACAAAAAAAAAAACTATTTAAAACGGGGTATTTACTATGGGAGTTAGTTTTAGTGAGTTTCCAATATTTCGGCACAGTCGCATAATGATAATGGCGCATGCAACTGTGCCGAAATATCGGAATATTTGAATAGTTTTATATGGTTAATTACCTTAAAATCGTAACTAGCTTAAAATCGTAATTTGACAATAATAGGCTAGATGAATTTTTTTCATGCGTGGCATCATTCGATTCGTTTTGTTGTGAGGATCAAATGTCTATATGGGGCCAATTGCCTTAAATCAACATAAACGACAGAAAAGAGACTTAAAGTCTGTGATTTGCTTTTGTTTCTCAAAACGCTCGTAACAAAATGATATAAAGCCGTGACGTCATGGCTTCATAGTTGCCCTGTTTAAAGTATGGAAAAATTATGAAATTGCTATTTTTACAGTGAAATATTGCGTTTATGTATATGGTTGCCATACAATTTATTTCACAGTAAATTGTTAGAAATCGAATGGTATCATTGGTTTTTTTTTAAATTTTGTACTTTCAAAATTCGAAAAAAATTGAAATTTTGAAGCCTGATATCTCTGCACCATTTCAATAGATTTTTTTAATGTATATGTTGTGTTTATTTGTATATTTTGATCATTTTGCATCCTATCAACTAAATGTCATTGCCTAATTCAACATGTGTCATCATTGAAACATACTAACTGACACTATGTTTTTAGTCTTACGTAACCTTTATTTAACATTTTAATACTTCCCGTACACTTTCCGGGCGCGGCCTCTCCGACACAAAACACTTATAAAATACAGACCTGTAATATTGCTGCCAGGGGCACAGCACACAGAGTAATAACAGCAAGCAAATAGATATGTTGTAGGTCCGTGAGCTCTAAAAAGAACCTTCGGGTTTTTAGAAAGAGACGTCGGGTATCAATCAACAGCGACACATGAAAAAACAGAACAGCAATATTACCTTCGTGTGTCATCGCCGATTCCCGAAGGTTCTTAAACTTCACTGACTGTAATTTATTTTTCTCGTTGTCTGTTGTCGTTACGATCGTGAAAATAGACTCGAAAGTATCACGTTTCGGGCGCCGTAGTGACACTTGTTATGAAAAGGATTTTCATACTACTTTGCAGGCCAGCTAACGGACTGTACTTGTATTTGTATTTTTAACAAAAGGCTTTAGTATTATTTTTGCGGTCTGAATTTAATTACAGTGTAGGTATGATTACAAATTACATGGTACGTCTTGTATAGAAAACGAGTACCAGAATCACGTGGGCATTGGTACCCTGGGACGCAAGCACTTAATTACTTACCGAGGGCGGTAAAATAAAGAACGGCTTAAATCGCGGGCAACAAGCGATCTGAGAGGCCTTCTTTACTACCGCCCGTGGTGCGCACCTAGACAATTTTACGTCTTCTCCTGGGTGTGAAGTTAGATTTGCCGCTGCGCCCGTGAGCAGCATATCTAACTTACCTACCGCCCAGGGTGACGTAAAATAGTAGTTTATGTAACTGTTACGTAATAGGGGTCCTTAAAACACGAGTGTGGTTGATAATAATAACATCGTTACAGATAACACATTTGTTCTAACTACTAATTTTTACTTTAAGAAGACGTTCGAAATTTGAACGTAATTAAGGTATCGGTTACCGATACTAAAATGTAAACATTAAGATGCAGCCACAGATACTCATATCTAAATATAGGGCGTTTGCTCATCGATCCTGACCATAAAATAGACATATTAGGGTATGGATGTAGATAAATAGTTTATTTCTACCACGAGTAGTAGAGTAAGTCATTTATTTTTAAGTATAAAACAAACAAACATAATTAATATTTATTGTGGTTGTCCTCAGGACCCTAAAAGGTATTCAGAAGCTTGCACCACGTCTATTTCTAATTATAATCGCCTTGATAAGAAAAACATGTCGAAAGTCACGAGTTCGAGTTCGGCCTGTCAGTTGTTCGGAAGCGGCAAATTTTTATTTTAACTGACAGGCCGAGATCGTCAGGTGGACTGCAATGTAAGCGGACTGATAGTCGGTGGCCACCTTATTTAAGGTTCAAGTTCATGTTAGCATACTGCTTTTAACTTGAGACTGTACTGAGCTAGGCGAGTACATTTGCGGGATGCACCGCACCGCATTTTTGCGGCTTACTCCATGCTATACCTACCTCTATTTCCATTTGTAAACCGAATTTAATCCGCTTAAAGTACGAATTACGTCTTTATACGTCTGCGTACGTGGAACATGTTCGTTCCTTTTATGTGGGTTCTCATATTTTAGAGGAAATATGGACTATGAGTATTTTTTGATGGAAATTGGTGTATTGAAAATGTTATTTCGAACGTTAAGTAGCAGCATACTTTTATCATAGAGTCACTCTATGCTTTTATAAATTGCTAGAGGGATCGTATGCATTGGAGGGTCTGCCACAAAACAATTGACTCACTGACATAATCGCGTACACTTACTTTTATAATTTCCCTGACGTTACGACACGCTCGAAATGTCACGAAAATTAGAAAAGTAAGTTTGTCAATATAAAGAGTGAAAATCGTGTGAGTTTAAATCAGTACGTTACTGACAAAATTTTGTACATGGTGGCCTAAAATTTGTGCGTTCACGGAAAAAAAGCTTCCGGGATATTCTCAATCTAAGACATTATTATATTATGTTGAAAATATTTCCTCGTGACAAGCATTTATTTCCTTTAACGAAAATAAATTAAAGTTTTAGATATAACGAAGCGAATATATTGTTACAGATTTTGTAGTTTTCTTTTACCTAAGATAATACTTGTTTGATTAAAGTACAATCTCTCTTATTTACTCGTACCTACTCAATATACTCTTGAAAGAATACATTTTTGTATTTCTATTTTAAGAAAACGTGTTTTTATTAAGCGAAGAATCATATTTTTGGTAAAGGAAATAAATACTTGTCACGAGGAAATATTTTCAAGAACATAATAATGTCTTGGATTGAGAATATCCCGGAAGCTTTTTTTTCCGTGTTCCCGGAGCGCGTCATTCCTCACACATTTGCTGAGTTTACCACGGAATAACCGCGCCGTAACACAGATCCACCTTTGCAGTCGGACAGTACGGACTACGGTGTAGTCTATCGTGAACACGCATTGGCAAGTAAATTGCTTAAGTTTTAGATGCTGCCCCTTAAAAGTAGTTCACGCATGCACCCTGCACCCTTTCGCGCCTTATATTTTATACTAGACCTAGAAATATTCGAGCAAATTTAGACCTAGAAATATATGTGTCAAGTCACGCTCCAACAAAACACTTCCGCCCCCAGCAGAAACGGCACTCGTCTAATAACCGAGTTCCGTGACTCCGGGAGTGCAGTCTCGTAGTTTACGTCACATAAACCGGTTGTAAATGTTACGATAAAATGGATTGCGACGCAATTTCTGCTGTGTAAAATATAAAAACTCCGTTATTAGATAATTCGTTTGTCAGAGCTAAATAGTGTCTAAGATTCTAGACTAATAAGGTTCTAGATAAAAAGTCCGTTTGGAAGCACAGATGCAACTTATGGCCTTTTTCTTCACAGGTCGAAATTATCGTATTGCGAGTAAGAAAACATAGGAGAATTTTTTTGTATGGTCCACGTCGTCACAGGCTGTGACGACGTGGACCATACAAAAAAAATTCTGGCAACTGGCAAAGCAGCTGGCAAACCCTCCATACAAATCCATTTTTTTTCGCGGGGATAATTTATTTTTTCTTACTTTTTCATAACTAGTAGTCCGCCTCGAACTGAGAACTCGCGATTTACTTGCAAACGAGTTGAACAATATAACAAGACCCCAAGGAGAATTTTTTTTCTCCTTCTAGCTTCATAACCACTTGATGGATCCTGCTCATATACGAACTTACAAATTTTATGTACCTCTGCTACAGCCCCAACAAATTTCATAAAGATCAGAAAAACGTTACTAAATTTATCGTCAGACAAACTATCGAAATCAAAAAGCCATCCAAATGCCGAGAAATCCCAGTAACCAGGTGACAGTTCGGTTCCGTCTGGAGTTGTTTGTAAGAACTCACTTCGCTTACGCTCCGCGAGTTCGATTATTTTTGAGGTGAAAAATCCGTGTTGCACCCTAAAATTCGATCACTGCCGAGCAGGGCCCGTTTCTTAGTGCTACACCAATACGAATTTCATTTGTTTGTTTGTACATTTTCATGTTAATATTGCGTACGTCATGACTAATGGTCTAAGAGCTGGCCACGTCAGATGTGACACAATATTGAGAGTTTTGTAACCAGTCCATTTACATTGCATAACCATCCCTATTACTAGATCCGAGCATCTGGCAGCTTTTAACGGGTGGAGATCAGAGTGAATAACCAACAAAGTTTTTAAGTTGGAAAAAAGTAATACCGAAATAGGTAAAAACTGCTGAAGTTGTGTCATTTATAGAGAACAGGGCGTTTATTTTAACATTAGAACAAAAAACATTGTGTATTATTGCGGAAACAAAAACAGTAGGTGAGTAACCAAAAATTACATTAAACATCATTTGGCACTACTTCCCCCAACCGAACCTCTTGGATATTATATAATCTAATTAATGACATAATTTTGCATAATATTGGATCAAATCCAGAACTCTAGAATTTGTTTTCTTCAAGCTATTTGCATTCTTTGACCTCCACCACTTTACAGCTGCCAGATGTCCGGATCTAGAAATAAGCATAGTTTAGCAAACTAACAAGAGGGGTTTCGTTGCTCTCATTATTGTGTCATATCTGACGCGGCCACTTGGCCAGCTCTCCGTCTATAAATATATTGAATGTTTGATTGAATCGATATTGGACATCCCTATTCTTCAGCAGAAACGACGCTCGTCTAATAAGCGAGTGCCGTGAGTGCAGCTTCGGAGTTTACGGGTACCTATAGTTTCGTACATGGACGAATAGAACAAGAGGACTGATAATGTCTGTACAAATAACAACATCCCTTTCTTTCATGTTTCAGACTGTTGCTCTGGCGCACTATGTTGTCAATAACACAGCAGCACGGACAGTTGGGTCATGAATGATGAAAAATTCTTCATGTACCGGGTGTTTCCTGTAATAGGAGCAATAAATTCAAACGTAGACTCTACTCCTCACACCAGACAACGTTTGTTTAGCAACTTTTAAAAATAACTTAAGGTTTGATTTTTATTTCACTTTAAAGTTTATTCGAACACGCAATGTATTCGGAGATTGATTATGTCTGTAAGGTGACAAGGCTGACAAGCAATGTCAATTGGACGGATTTTAACGTACATTGAAAATACCATTTAGTTTGTATGAAAAAGAGACAATCTAAAAAATACATATTTTTTTAAAGTTGTTGAACAAATGTTTTATTCTTTGAGGAGTAGAATCTACGTTTTAATTTATTGCTCATGTTACAGGAAACACTCTGTATAAAAATTACACGCACACTATAGTTTATCGAACTAGCGGGAGCGTAAGCGAAGCGAGTTCTTACAAATAACTTATGGTTATGGCTACTGGCCTATAACCGCGAAGCACTTCGTTCATCGAATCGAATATTTCCATCACTCTCTTTCGTATATGCAAGAGCGATAGAGACGGGACCATCGTTTTGTCGATTTTCGAACTTCGCGGTAGGCCCTCTGTGACGTCTCGGCGTTTCGATGGCTTTTTGATTTTGAAAGTTTGTTCGACGATAACTTTAGTTACGTTTTTCTGATCTTTATGAAATTTGCTGGGGTTGTAGCAGAGATATATATAATTTGAGAGTTTATATATGAGCAGGATCGATCAAGGGGTTGTAGAGCTAGAAGACGAAAAAAAAAACTTTATATGGGTTTTGTTATATTGGTCAACTCGTTTGCAAGTTAATCGCGAATTCTCAGTTCGAGGCGGCCTACTAGTTTAATAAACTTTTATCTAGGTTTGAACGCCATTTTCGTCTCTACTCACCCCATTCACGGTACAAACTTTATCAGTCCTGTTGCTTTAATTGTGATGACATATAAACAGGGACGTAAACCGATCGTAAACTGCACGACAGCGGAATGTGAGCTGTCAATAAACAGTTCACATTACTGTGTATATATGTGCCATTATTTTGGTAAAGGTACCATTTGGAGGTCGGCGTTTACGCCGTCCGTTGTATACAGATTAACTATTGTATGTGAGAAATAAATTCGTTAAGCGCCGTTCTTAAAATGGCATCTTTACCATAATATTGAAATAGCGCTATAAAACTTAACATTACACATTATAGATAAACCTGCGCAAAATAAAAAATTATAAAAACTATTTAAAACGGGATATTTACCATGTGAGTTTTTTATTGTGAGCTTCCGATATTTCGGCACAGTTGCATGCGCCATTATCACGGAGTAACTGAAGTTGTCTGTTGCGTTGTTGTCAGTTGTGTTGTTGTTGTTGTTGAAGTTGTTGTTGTTGAAGTTTTTGTAATGTTAATGACCATGTTAGCTTAAAATCATATAAAATACAAAATGTTGTATTTAATGAGAAAACTACCTGAGAACAGTTTCAATGGACAAGACTTTCGAATGTAACAACCGTTTTCAAAATTAATCCTTTCGGGAGCTAGGATGCCATAGAAAGATAAACAGACATATACACGTATGTTACGGCAAAAGTACCTAAGCACACTTCAAAATAGAAATATATGCGCGTATTAGTATCTTAATATAGCTTTGTACCCTTAACCTCTAGCGGCCCACTATACAAGAAAGATTGGTAGTGAAATTTGAATCAAAAGCGTTAGAAAATAGAATTGAATTTCTTATGTTTCGAAATCCAACGAAACAAAACAAAAGTAACTCTGTATCAATTAAAATATAATCGAATTTTCATTGAAGATATTTTGTACTAATATTAGCACTTTGAACCTCAGGAGGTTAACCCGCATTCCGCTGAGCATAAAATCGATATCTCAAACCTCGACATTATATTTATGTTCCATAAAAAGAACCCTGTTTGTAAAACTTTGCCTTTTTATGGGCTAATGTTCAGTTCTTTACCCGAGTGGATCAGCCAAAATAGCAATGCACCAAGGACAGGTTTCCAATGTTGTGAAATCTTCCTTAAGGAATGCGCTCAAAAGTTAAATTTTTACGAATGACAATTTTACCCTGTATACTCGTTATTTACATTAATTCTTAGGTTAATTACTTATATTTCAGTTAAAAAAAAACTATATTTTGTCATGTATTAAATTATGTTTTGCCAAAAAGACAGCTGTCAGTCAGCCATTTTTGTTTACCTTATTCTATTCTTCTCTTGGGACTGAATTTAGAAGAATTCATTAGTTCCCATACAAATAGGGCTGCCATCTCTAAATTCGCCAAACCCGGACAATAATTAAAAAAATCCGGACATTTGGCGTAAATCGCATTTTTTCCCCGGACGTGTCCAAATCAGCACTAAATAATTAAATTCAATGGGTTGTTTCCTCACATAAAAAGTGTCCTGGTTTTCCCCGGACACTTATTGAAAACCCCCACAGACGCACCCCGGACGGCTTCCAAACTAGGACAAATCCGGGGAAACCCGGAAGGATGGCAGCCCTACATACAAACTACTATATTTTCATTCCGCACAAACTCTAAAGGTGCTAGAGTTTGTCCGGAAAGAGAAGTGTCGTGGTTTATACAGGAGCTCATACATTCTACGACACTTTTATTTCCGGACCGACTCTACCTAATGTGAATTCCCCCGTATGCGACCTTTCTCGATATTAACCGAAATAGACGGAGAGCTGGCCACGTCAGATATGACACAATAATGAGAGCAACGAAACCCCTCTACTTAGTTCGCTATATTATGCTTATTTCTAGATCCGAACATCTGTCAGCTGTAAAGTGGTGGAGGTCAAAGAATACAAATAGCTTGAAGAAAATAAATTCTAGAGTTCTGGTTTTGATCCACAATTATGAAAAATTATGAAATTAATTAGATTATATAATATCCAAAAGTTTCGCTTGTGGGAAGTAGTGCCAAATGATGTATAATGTAATTTTTGGTTACTCGCCTACTGTTTTTGTTTGCGCAATAATACACAATGTTTTTTGTTCTAATGTTAAAATATAGGCCCTGTTCTCTACACACAACTTCAGCAGTTTTTACCTATTTCGGTATTACTTTTTTTCAACTTTAAAACTTTGTTGGTCTGTCATTCTGATCTCCACCCATTAAAAGCTGCCAGATGCCCGGATCTAGCAATAAGGATGGTTATGCAATCTAACTGGACTGATTACAAACCTCTCATCATTGTGTCACATCTGACGTGGCCAGATCTTAGACCAAAAACTCCGTACCAACTAAACAGTTCACAACTTAACTACCAAACTTCCATTCAAAAGACACAATATGTTATACACACTAAAGCTCAATAAAAACGGGGCACTTTGCATCGAGATTCTTTACATCAAACCCTTTTTATTGGACTTGGGTGTATGAAAACTGCATAAATCATAGGTTCCCAAGTTCCTTTGTGTCATGAAAAACCGCTGCGCTTTCATGAAACATTTTCATGCATCGAGAATTTATGAACAGACGGTATTTGTGACTTATTGTTGGGCTTTATTGTTCGTATAATAGTCATATTACTGTTTCATTGAATACACGGAGTTGAAACAGTAATATATTGACACAATTTTGTTTTGAAATGAAAACTTCTTTAGCCGCGTTGGGCATTTTTTGGTAAGGGAAAATCTTATGGGTTCGCAACCGAAATCGTCACAAGTCATACGATTGAGAAATATGTAAAATTAAATGTAAAGTGTAAATGGTACAATGCCGCAAGGGCCTAGTTTAGATTTGAGCTAGTTATTAATTTAGTTTAGTATTTGTACTGTAGTACCTCTGTATATTTAGTTATGTAAATAAATGTTTTTCAAGTGTAAATGTCAAATAAAGTGAGGTCAAGAGAAGTGATGTTCAAAGTTAAAAGTGAAATTTTAAATAAAATATTTCCTAAAATTCTTCTATCGACAGTCTCTATAACAGCCATCTTTGTTGTTGACATTCGAAGCAATTTACTAGGGGCACATAGGTTACAGTAGGTTGCCTTATCTTGTGTTCTACTTAATCTATTTTATTCAGATCAATGACACGTAGTTTCAGTGTCCGCGAGGCAACCGAGTGGCTCGCGGTATTTAATCTCGTAGGGATCTAAAATACCGTATTGTTGAACCAGCCTTTGCAAACAGAACTGACTAACTTATTTTGACATCTGTAGGTATATAGCATAAGACAGAATAAGCTTAATATGTGTTGTTTTTGAGATTGAGCCATCGGTTCAAACTCTTTTCTTCTGTTTAGTATCTACTCTTTAAAATGTCCAATGTAATGTGAACTCTAAATGGCTCAACAATTAAAGGCCATGGCCGTACATAGGTTACATTATTATTGAATGTAAATAGGTATTACCCATTTAAATTATGCTGAGTTGTGTAAATTGTTGGTGTTTAAGTAATCCTCTAACAACTTCCTGGTTAATCAATTTATCCAATATAAAGTGGGTCGTCGAATAATATGATTGATTTGTGTAATTCTGTTTGTTTCATTATAGTGAAGTTACCACAAACAGCCCTATGGGAAAGGAATATTTCGTTATTATACTTCGCGCCTCGTCCTCGAGATTAGTAACAGAAGATATATACATTGTAGTTACGCCGGTAGGTGTCACCACTCTGCACTTAGTTAGGAGTTATTTTTTAATTTTTATTTTTTAAGAAGTGGGTATGCCTACATTCCATGACTAGGCCTCCCAACGCTCCGTCCGTTCATACGCTTTCTAGTGCTCGACCACTCCAGTCACTTCTTCCAATTATAAGTTTCTTATCCGTGAGTTCTCGCACTAAATATGCCGAAACGTAAACGTACAAAGAAATACGAAGATGATTTATATCATTTGACGCACAAAGTTCGAAATTTAAAACGTAAAGTACGAAATCGTAGTGATAGTGAATCATCACACAGTGCTTCCAATGAGGAATTAATACCACAAAGTTACATCATTTTAATTAATACTTTGTGCAAGTTTTTAAAGATTAGCCATTGGGGCTAAATCAACGCATGATTTATCGGTTGGCGTTCAATTCAATGGGGATTGATACCTAACTAAAATGATATTTGTACAAAAAGCAATTTGTACTACTTACTTGTAACGAACTGCAAAACAGGTTTATACTCGTACGTGCATAATACATAAATGCATTCCGATTAGTCGTTGGGGCTAATTCGACGCATTGTTTGACGGTTGGCGTACAATTCATTGAGAGTTGTGACCTAACTTTTGGAAAGGAGAACACGCGTTATCTTATTCAGACGAGTAATATTTTAAATATATTAATTGTTAATTAAATAATTAATGTTTATGATTGAGTAGAACAATTCATATGACTTTCTTTTTTTTTTTAAAGAAATTAGAGTATCATAATTTAAATTTCATTGAAACAAAGTATTTTCAATAACTAAAGCAAACTATTGCTATTTGTTCTTAGCCTGTTTTACGACCTGTCGATTGGTTCCCGGAATACCCGGATGATGAAATTAGTTACCCATATGATCAGAATTTTTAGCAGCTCATTGGTGCTGAATATCAGGATTTTCCTATTGAGGATCATCATTGCCCTATCGAGGAATTATAACCCTGTGGTTAATCGAACAAAGCCAACTGAAGTTCAGGAAGGCGCTACACTTATCAGCACACAGACGTGTGACAATGCCATACCAGGCACGAGCTCCAGCGCCATACCAGGCACAAGCTCCAGCGCCATACCAGGCACGAGCTCCAGCGCCATACCAGGCACGAGCTCCAGCGCCATACCAGGCACGAGCTCCAGCGCCCTACCCGCCACGAGCGCCGTCGCTACTCCTGGCACAAGTACGTCGCCAGTTGAGCCTATAGATTGTGATATAGTTCCAGATACAATCGATCTAGACGATGATGTCTTGCAAATACTAGGCGATGACCCCTCATCGACCACAAAATATGGCAAGGATATAAGGAATGAAATAGCTACTCGTCTTATACATGTAGTCACGAAGGTTTAAAAACTAAGAAAATTCGTAAATACCTCATTACGAAATATTCAATACCTAATGCCAATTACGTAAAAATAGGCGCGCCATAGTTAAATCCTGAGATTAAAGTTGCCATTTCAGGAAACTTCGCTAAACGCGATAAGGGCATTGAGTCCAAACAAAATGAAATGGCTTGCGCGATATCTTGTCTCGGTGAACTAATTACATCAGAATTAAATTCAAAAGACAAAAATAACGACTTGCTTCGAAATCTTATAGACCTCGGTCGTACCTATTTCATGCGATTTACAATACGTAGATAACGTAACGAGACGAAATTTTATACTGTTTTCGTTAAAGAAAGATCTAAAAAGATCATTTGCTAAATACCAAGATAGACCTTCTTATTTGGCGAAAGCTTGATGGAAACGCTTAAATCAGCGAAAGCTGTGATGTGATTAAATCCGGTAGCGAGATAAAAGCTACTGCTCCTAAACAGCCCCCAGCGGGCCCAGCGCGATGGCGGGTGAAGTCCGCCGTGTCGCGGCCTCACCGCAGAGGCCCAGCATCGCGCAGGCCGCCGCCGCCGGCTCCGACTCCGAGGGGCCGCGCGCCTGTTCCCCGCCCCCGCTGCCGCCGCATCCCCCGGGGTCGCCGGCGCGCTACTACAGGCCATCATAAGCGCACCTGCTCCCGACACCCCACTACTACTGCAAGTACTGCAGTTAAGTACATACGTCGGCCGCTTATCGCTACTTAATAAACAAATTACTACTTTCATGGATTGATGGCTATTTTGAAATAAAGCCCTTAAGCATTGTCGTTCAGAACCATCAGCGCAAGAATACTCTGACTGACATAGAGAGATCGCATTTCGTTGGTGCTATAAGTAAATAATTTGTTGCTAATTACTAATTAGGTCAATTTATCTTTAATATTTCCCAAGTACCGAAGTCGAAGGTAAAATGCGTTTCATTCTCAATCTTAAAAAATAAAATAATTATTATAGTATAATTTCATAAAAATTTGCGGACCGAGGATTTGCGAACAGCTGTTTAGCTCCAGATTGTTATATGGCTACCCTCGATTTGAAAGATGCGTGATTTTTAATAAAAAATCACGAAGAATCAAGGAAATACCTACTTTTTATCTATGAAGATAAAATGTATGATTTTAACGTTTTACCATTCGGCGCCGTATAATATTTTCAAAAATAAGAAAACCTATTTATTCATAAGTTATTTCGTACCGCAGACCTCCTCTCTACCCTGTATCGTCAAAATTACGAACAATGTCTAGAGAACATTGAATTAATAAAACAGTTATTATTATTAATCACAATAGATGTTTTCTTAGGAATGATTATAGACTCATGTCAATCGGCTGTGACTAAATATAATATAAATATAATATATTATATATATTATATTATATTTTTAAATAAGACATTGCAGGATTAGGCAACTAGCAAAACTCGTCGATTTACTGATTTCCTCGTACTCAGTTATCGCATGGCTCAATACGAAGGAACTGGAACGCTGCAAGTTTGTTAACTTACAGGGCCATGATATTTTCAATCGTATAATGACTTTACCTGAGTCTATACCTACTCCCTGATAGAAATTGGTGATTATTGAATATCGATAATTCCTATCGTTGCATTCGCACTGATGATTACCGAATTCAAAGTTCTTCAGTTTCTGACGCCTCAACTACGGGGGGGACACGCTGTGGGGGTGGCACGGCAAGCGGCCAATGGTCTAATACTGAGCGGGACAACCATATTAATTGCTGCGTTTATATATTCCTCCGACTAGATAACATTACTGTGATAGCTTACAGTAACCGAATGGGCGGTATCCAGTACCCTCACCTTACTCAGGTTACGAGAGAATTCTGGCAATGGTGTGAACAAAGAAATTTGTTCTTTTTTGCCTATTATTTTTAACGCCCGCGACAATATGATTGCTGAAATTGAGTCAAGGAGATCACACCCTGACATATAATGAGAATTAGCAGACTGGGCATTTGATGCGCTAGTGTGCAGACTTGGTTGTCCCATAATATGTCTATTCGCAAGCCGCGTTAATAAGAAATTTGCTAATAAGTACATTTCATGGCACAAAGACGCCTATGATGTAAACTCATTCACTGTATGCTGGACAGGCATTTTCTCCTATGCCTTTTCCCGCCTTTTTAAGTATTGAAAGCCCCTGGAAAGATTATTTCAGATAAGGTTAAGGATATCATGGCTATCGTACCCTTGTAACCTACGCAACCATGGTAATCTATCTTTCGAAGTCTTCCTGTCAGGTCGAATAAGTACACATCTCGAGTACTCTGGTGGCAGGAATATTATGCGGGTCACGCTATCGAGATGAAGCTTGCCACCATCGTCAGTGGACATAATGATAGTGGACATATCCCTACCACCAAACATTATAAAACAATACGATGTTTGCCTTAAAAAGTAGTGGCATTTTTGTCAGGGTAATTCAGAGTAATTTATTTCATGACTCGTTTATAATTAATGAAGGCTGTCAAGGTCGGCTTAGTTCTAGGACCGACTATATCAAATGACGACAAGCTACAGAGATTCTTTAAGAGCGTTTTTCCTCCTTCAACCCCTAGGTATAATGCAACTTAGCATACCAATTTTGTATTCAATTACTTACGAGATCACTTTCCTAATACTTCTTTCTAAGCAAGCTTTCTAAGAAGCTTTCAAATAAAACGATAACATTAGTTGCTCTTACTACAGCTCACAGAGTCCAAACTATAGCAAAAATCAATATCAAAAAATTGAATTTACTTCGGAACACATAATAAGCATTAAAATACCAGATATTTCAAAAATTTCTTGACTTGGTTGTAAAAAACCAGTACTTACCTTTTTTTTCGGGAAACCCTTCCATATGTCCGACGGAAGCGCTTTCTTGTTATTTAAACAAAACGGAGCCCTGTATAAAATCTGAGAGCCTGTTCATCGGTATCAAAAAGCCACATAAACGAGTAAGTTCACAAACCCTCAGCCGCTGGATTAAGTGCACACTAAGCCAGTGCGGGATTGACGCGGCGGCGTTCAGCGCGCACAACACGCGGCACGCTGCCGCGTCGCACGCGCACGCGCGCGGCGTCAGCGTCGACGCCATCCGCAACACCGCAGGGTGGAGCGGACAATCCAATACTTTTGCTAAATTTTAAGAACCCATTTGAAGATTGTTTGTCACTGGCGCTATCCGTAATTTCCGTATCAAATAAATACAAAAAATCGGATTAATTTTGATATTAAAGTGTTATTAATCATGTAAGATATTTTACTCGTAAGCTACCTAAATCTTATCAATTGATTGCTAAGAAATCTAACTGATAAACAAACATTTAAATGCAAATAAATAAATGTTGCATAATCATACACTATCTTAAGTTTTAGGTAGGAATTTGAAGTGAAGAACTGTACTAATTAAGTATTATAATTAATAGTTTTGTTTCCAGTTTAAATGATTATTTTCAGTGCAAAATTAAACGATTACGATATAATCGGACTAAAAGTGTTTTAGGATGTGATTCCTAATATCCCTGGTTTTTATCAGATATTGTAATCAAAAGATTACTTTATTTTATAACTAGCGGCCCGCCCCGGCTTTGCACGGGTGCAATTATACATATAAACCTTCCTCTTGAATCACTCTATCTATTAAAAAAAAAAAAAAAAAAAAAAAAAAAAAAAAAAAAAAAAAAAAAAAAAAAAAAAAAAAAAAAAAAAAAAAAACCGCATCAACATCCGTTGCGTAGTTTTAAAGATATAAGCATACATAGGGACAGACAGCAGGAAGCGACTTTGTTTTATTATACTATGTAGTGATTATCAACCTACAATTTTGTAGCGTTTCTTGGGCATCGTTAGAAATCATATGCTCTTTATGAATATCGATTAGTTAGAATGTAAAGAATAAAAACCAAATAATATGTATATTGTCATTGATTGATGATATACCAAAATACTCTCAAAATCTACAATGTATATATCTTCTGTTACTAATCTCGAGGACGAGGCGCGAAGTATAATTAATGATTAAACGAACTTACCTGAAGTGAAGTTCTATCATAATTATACGAAGCGCCTCGTCCGAAGAGATTAGTAACTTAGCTCCCTCCCGCCCATTGCATTGCTAGCCCCATTACTATCTGTGTAAAGATACATCAATCAATGACCAATTTATTACAACATAAAACATCTCTCTCAACTAAATGAACGGACGGAGCGTTGGGAGGCCTAGTCATGGAATGTAGGCATACCCACTTCTTAAAAAATAAAAATTAAAAAATAACTCCTAACTAAGTGCAGAGTGGTGACACCTACCGGCGTAACTACAATGTATATATCTTCTGTTACTAATCTCTTCGGACGAGGCGCTTCGTATAATTATGATAGAACTTCACTTCAGGTAAGTTCGTTTAATCATTAACTACTTTTAAAAAACTTGTATCTTGTTCTGTCACTCAAAAGAAATGTGGAAACTATGGTATGCGATTCATATAGAGTTACTGGGTTTTAAGAGAAGAAGTGTGAGAAACGAGTTTTTTTCAAACTAGTGACGATTATGTCAAATTGATTTAGCGAGAAAAGTACAAGCGCGGCACATTTTATAGGACTTATTCGCTGAGTATTATAATTGTTCACATATCATGGAATAATTATTAAGCTAAATAAAATTTTTGACCACAAAATTGTGGCTATAAAGCTGCGGAGTAAGTATCTTTTTTTTAGACCTCGTAACAATTAATGAACACATATAACTGATTGTACAAGACCCTCATTATTTTCCTAATAAATAATAGTACATTATACATATCTAGGGCGGTAAAATAAAGAAGGTCTCAGATAGCTGGCATTTGGGGCCCGAACCGAAGGTAAGGGCCATAAACAAGCGATCTGAGGCCTTCTTTATTCCCGCCCGTGGTGCGTACATAATTTTACGTCTTCTCCTGGGTGTGGAGTGAGATTTGCCGCTGCGCCCTAGGGCGGTAAATCTCACTTGGCGCCCAGAGTGACGTAAAAAAATTAATAGTTTACCATGAAGAACTGTTAACACCACCTTAAGGCGACTAATGATCTCAACAACCTTAATCATACACTGAACTCATCGTCCGAGATGCCGTTTAAGTAAAAACAGCAACAATATGAAATCAATCAATTACTTAAATTAAATATTTTGTTCACAGAAGCTTCGCAATTCGCATCTATCACTTATAGTTAAACAAAACAACCTTAGGGATTTTACTAAACTAACTTTATTTCATTTTCATCATCAGATATATCGGAACGGCCAAGGAGGTCACAAATATCAGAACAACGTTCGTCTATCGTTAAGGCGATAAAGTGCATGCTTATATATTTTTGAGTACCTTTCCGCTCCGATATATTTGATGGCGACTGAACCTACCTTTTCAATGGAAAAAATACTGGCAGATTATTAGCATGTTATTTTAAAATTGACTGTCGGTTTCTTTAAGAGCTTTAAGATTCTTTGATTTTTGCAATACAAATAGGCATAGAGTAATATTTATGAAGCCTTAGATTTAATACTGTATGTGAGTGTTGCTAAAACTTATTATTTATAACATGTTTAAGCTGAATAAGTACATATCAATATACGCAAATTTTAAACTCCTTTCGACTTCGTTAAAATTTAAAATCCCAATTTCACCCCTTGAATTTTTATTTAATTAACATTATCAGTAGGTAAAAGATATAAAACCTTTTCTTTGAGGAGTTGCATGTTATGTGAATTTCTAGGTAACGTCCCTCTTTTATATATTTAGATAAGTAAGGTTCATCATCATCATGATCTCAGCCATAAGACGTCCACTGCTGAACATAGGCCTCCCCTTAAGGGGGGTTGCCATAAGCCACGCTTGGCAGGCGCGGGTTGGCGCTCATAGTTTTTTTTTTAGTAAGGTTAGCTATTTATAAAATAAGAATTATTATAAGCTTACTTACTGGGGATCAATGTTACTCTGCAATACTCTGCATCCGTAGGAAACACCTTAGACAACCCTACACGTGATCCCTGGGTGGTGCTAAAAGAGGAACAAACTTGGCAGCTGCACTGTCCCATCTGGACCTCGCAGCACTCACTGGATTTTCCTCACCATCTACTTTCCCACTACTATTACCACCTGAGAAAAGAAATGCAATATATCCAGTGAGGTGTAGCCATACGATAAAAAAAAATTGCAGTTATACGGACTGCCGATAGAAGTGAAAACTTTTAGTATTAAAACTTGAAATTTTATAATGTTTGAATTTTATTATAATTATCAACATCAATCTCGTCTTCTCCGAGCACCATATATTAAAAGCATATGAGAAAAATACTACTTACAAAATTTATCTTTATTTGAACGGCTATAAGTTTAAATATCGAACGAGCCTTCCAACCCAAGGAAAATCTTGTGATGCGTTTTTGTTTTCGTGACGGTGTCGGTGACGCGAACTCATAAAATTTACCTGTACCAAAAATTGCCCAACGCGGCTAAATAAGTTTTCACTTCAACAAAATAAAACAATGGAACACGTGAAATTTCCCTGTTTGAGTTAGCAGATAAATCGAGCAGCAATCAACAAAGAAAGCATCCTCCCACCGTATTTTCCCAGTAACTCTATCAGGTCCTATTTTAATAAAGATTTCCCCCCATCCCCCCTTATGTCGGTCCCACGTTCTATTTCGGAACGCTCCTGTTTACCCACTTAATTGCCGAGGTTTTTGAGGCGGAAAATCAATTCTAAAAAACGCTTCTAAGCGTTTCACGTGCAGTGCATTCTTTCGTCTTCGTAATTGGGTTTCATGGCCACACATGTAGGAGCGGTATTCGAAATCCTATCAAAAACTTTGTGTATAAAAATGCAAGTCTTGAAAATAGCTTTTCCTCGGACCCGGGGTATGTCCTTAAACTACGTCCGGACACGGGTATGTCCTTAAACTACGTCCAAAAGAGAGGTATGGGTACTGCGAATGTCATCTCGCTATGTGTGGTCGGACACAGCACAGCAAATGTCATCTCGCTCAAATCTGGAGCAGAGCCCGACTGGGGAAGTACCTGTACCTTACAGAAAACCACAGCCAAATAGCACTAGACCCTACTCATAGTGTTGTGTTCCTGCTGGTGAGTAAGGTTGCCAAAGAGCTCAAAGAGGACCCAGTGTGTTGACGACGAGAGACCTCTCTTGTTCCTTTAGCCGTCAACACAGTGAATCCTCCTATTTTTAAAGGATCGGCAACGCGCATGTGACACTGCTGGAGTTGCAGGCGTCCATAGGCTACGGTAGCTGCTTACCATCAGGTGTGCCGTATGCTTGTTCGCCACCGACGTTGTATAGAAAAAAAAAACATAGCCAAACATAACTTTTAATACGACATATCCTGTTCAAAATCTAAAAAAAAAACCAACGCATATTATAATCTTGTCATACCGATCCATAACGGCGAGCTAACCGCATATTTAAAGAGAAAGGGAGAAATCTAATAAGATTGCTCTTTTTTTAGTCCCTTAAAATTAAATTAAAATATAATTCTTAATATCATAGGGTAATACGTCATTATTTTACTATATGGTTATAACCAAGCAATTTTAATGTATATTTAAGTACTTTTAGCGATACGGAAACGCATTTTATTTGTCCGTGCAGCCGTAGCTTGCAATTACATCTAATTGCCAATTAAGCCATATTTTTTAAAGCAGAAAACTGTATCGACACATATTTAGTTTGAAGAGGTC
The DNA here is from genome assembly GCA_911728535.1 of Pammene fasciana. Classification (NCBI taxonomy): domain Eukaryota; kingdom Metazoa; phylum Arthropoda; class Insecta; order Lepidoptera; family Tortricidae; genus Pammene; species Pammene fasciana. Next base: position 15,943,010 of record OU452291.1, on the reverse strand, counting down.
TTAAGAACTGCAGAAACGATGGTAGTTAAGACATTTGTTTTTGAGCAGTTATCGAACTCGTATTTTACTTCACTAGACCAGCTCAGCTGGTAACGTTGTTTATTTCTACCTTACTCGGCGACCAGTGTTCGCAAAATATCCAGTTACCTCATTTCAATTACCTTCCCAAAGTAATCTAGTAATTGCGTAGATACCCTGGCTTTTTCAAACAGTGCTGAATGACGACAATAACACGCGTGCTTTTTGGGTATTTCTACTTATTCTGCATCATCATCATAACTGAAAGATCTGTTGAACAAGAGATCCAATATTTTCTCCAAATGATGACAACCAAGTAGAGGATATGAAACATCGTAGATCTATAAAACGCTGTGCAAAAGATAATTACTATGGAATTGGTTAGGGTTCATATTTTCTATTCTCCGTGGAGATAGGGAATGCAATTCATAGGTTAAGAAAGCTTTAAGTGGTGTGAAGTTTTGACTAGATCCTTCTGAACTACCTTTATTTGATAACTAGTTTATACCCTTTTCTATTCCTTGGCCGTCTACATCTACAAGCAGAACTGCATTGTATTTTCTGAAACAATTTCAAATTAAGTATACACTGCGCTCCACTTATATTATCACGTAATATTAGATTCCTTCAACATTATGAAACTAGAACACTTAATGTAATAACTCCGTAGAAGGACCCGGACACTTAAACCAATTAATTCCGTCATACCCTTCAAAGGCAGTCCAGTTTCGACCGTAAACCCACAAATGGAGGCCGACGCATACGACGCGCTAACCGAATTAAATTTCATACTACGAGTATTCAGCTTACACAATATCTACCGCACCACCCAACTTACACTCGCCAAATGGCCCCACATGAAGTTAAGTTTTGTACTATTTTGTTTCGGCATAATGCTCACTTACAATCTATATTATCATTATTACAACGAGCTTCTGTCTCCTATTAACCTAACCGTGAAAACGATGGAAACTATAAGCATTGTATTAGGGTATTCTTATTACTTGATAGATTTATACTTCGTATCCAAATACGCTGGTGAATCTTTTATAGCATATTTTGAGACGTATTGTGAAATCGATAAGTATTTCGAAATGGAATATCACGGGGAGATTCGGAGACAAGTGAAGCGTTCTATTGTAATGTTTTTGATCTTCTGGTTTGTGTCTTCGTCCAGTGATTACGCAGCCTGGTTACGCAGCTTCGAATGGCAGTCTCCTACATCGTACATAGTCGTGTATTTTGCGTTTTTAATACGCATACTGACGGTTTTAGAGCTCAGTTCTCACTCGATGCTCGTCGGTTACCGATTGAAGACCATAGTAGACACTCTTAAGGATCATTTTTCCTCGACTCCAGACTTGGCTTGTCGTATAAAAGTCGTTAAGAAGTCCCAAGTGCTCATTAGGAATAAAGCGAAGATAGTTCCGGTCAAGATAAGGGAAGCGAGCGAAGTGGCGAGATTGGGCAGTTACTACTTATTGCTGAGCAGGCAGGCGACTTTTTTAAATAACTTCTTCGGGGTTCGAGTAAGTGTATTTTCTATTTGAATGGAACTGCTAATGTTTTTCTTTATTTTACTTATTGTTTAGTACAATAAAATTAAACTTTCATCTTCAGAAATGCAATAGACCAAATGGTAAAATCTTGAAATGGCATATACCTCGTTGAGTTATAAATCACTTTTTATTAATTTTCGGTCGTAGTTGTATTCATTTATTTGTCAACAATTACATAAAATGTCTGTCTAAATCTAGGTTCAGGTTATTATAAGTATACACATCTCATTGTTTTTTATTACAGATATTGCTGCATTGCCTATACACACTTTCGGAGTTAATTTCATTTGTAAATATGATGGACAGGATTCTAACTGGATCAATGGTAACAATTATTCAACTTATTATACTAACTATACCTTGTGCAACCTAAGACGCGGGTTTTGACACCTGTCATCTCAGTACATTTTATAACCTAAAATCGATTTAGCAATGGAAGGTGTAATAGCAATGGAAATTTAAGAGACACCCTTTGCAACTTTTAGAGACTTCAAGTACCTATACGTCAATGATGATAATCGTTGTAAATAAATCATAAATATACACGTCTCGTTTTTTACGAGAAAGATGGAAAAGAAATGGACCCATACTGGTCAATCGTAGCTTTTATCCTCTTCTCTTGATTTTATTTCAAAACTTTATTTAGGATATTTTTGTATTTTTTGTTATTTTACTTCCTGGCAATGAAAACGATATAAACTCAACAGTCCAAAGGAGACCACATCGGCTACTACCCAGCGGTGACCACCTTCCTACGACTCCTGACTTGCGCATCTTTGCTGGCTAGCCTGGTGTACCGGTGCGAGCAAAGTAGCCGCCAGTCCGGACATGTTATTGATGCACTGGACTATTTACTGGTTAACAAGATGACAAGTAAGTGACAACTTTCCTACGACTCCTGCTTTTCGCATCTTTGCTGGCTAGCCTGGTGTACCGGTGCGAGCAAAGTAGCCGCCAGTCCGGACATGTTATTGACGCACTGGACTATTTACTGGTTAACAAGATGACAAGTAAGTGACAACTTTCCTACGACTCCTGCCTTGCGCATCTTTGCTGGCTAGCCTGGTGTACCGCTGCGAACAAAGTAGCCGCCAGTCATGACATGTTATTGATGCGCTGGACTATTTACTGGTTAATAAGAGGACAAGTACTTATAAGTGACAACTTTCCTACGACTCCTGCCTTGCGCAACTTTGCTGGCTAGCCTGGTGTACTGCTGCGAGCAAAGTAGCTGCCTGTCTGGATATGTTACTGATGCGTTGGACCATTTGCTGGTTAACAAGAGGATAAGTAAGTGAGTAAGTTGTACTCCTGACTTTTGCATCTTTGCTAGCCTGGTGTACCGCCACTTCAAGCAAAGTAGCTGGCAGTCCGGACATGTTATTGACGCACTGGACTATTTACTGGTTAACAAGATGACAAGTAAGTGTCTTTACTGAGTCTGCTGTCTGGGTTTCTATCAATTCTCTATCCATGTTGTATTTCTTAAGATAATAAGGGTGCAGATAAAGACAGGAAGGTTTTTCAAAAACTAGTCAGATTTTACTAGGTGATTAGGTAGGTCATAATAAACAACCTTTTCTATGGAACCAAGCCCGAAAACCAAACAAAATTTTGGATTCCCCATAAAAAACGTCGGAGTTGGTACACAGAAAAAGTTGTTCTATATAAATTTTATTCCACAGGTCCTGAGACCCAAGCATCACTGCAGCAACTGAGGCACCTAGTATTTACGCGGCCCATATGCTTCCACGCTGCGAACTTCTTCTACCTGGACTCAACTCTGCTACTCTCCACCGCCTCTGTTGTCGCTACGTATGCCGTCATACTCATTCAGTATCAAAGTACATGAACTGTTAATATCATGCCATGTCAGAGAAACACAAGCGTCACTAAAGAAACTACGAAACCTGGTCTCCAGGAGACCTATATGCTTCCACGGTGCGAACTTTTATCTGGAGTCGAATCTGTTACTCTCCATCGCCTCTGTTGTCGCTACATATGCCATTATACTCATTCAGTATCAGACTACATGAACTGTTCATATCATGCCATGCCAGAGAAACACAAGAGTCACTAAAAAAACTACGAAACCACCAGGTTTCGTAGTTTCTTGGAACCATATAGCATAAACCACCAGGAGACCACTCCAGGAGACCTATATGCTTCCATGGTGCGAACTTCTGACTGGACTCGACTGCTACTCTCCACCGCTTTTTCGTCGCTACATATGCCGTCATACTCATTCAGTATCAGAGTACATGAACTGTTAATATCATGCCATGTCAGAGAAACACAAGCGTCACTAAAGAAACTACGAAACCTGGTCTCCAGGAGACCTATATGCTTCCACGGTGCGAACTTTTATCTGGAGTCGAATCTGTTACTCTCCATCGCCTCTGTTGTCGCTACATATGCCATTATACTCATTCAGTATCAGACTACATGAACTGTTAATATCATGCCATGCCAGAGAAACACAAGAGTCACTAAAAAAACTACGAAACCACCAGGTTTCGTAGTTTCTTGGAACCATATAGCATAAACCACCAGGAGACCCCTCCAGGAGACCTATATGCTTCCATGGTGCGAACTTCTGACTGGACTCGACTGCTACTTTCCACCGCTTCTTTTGTCGCTACATATGCCGTCATACTCATTCAGTATCAGAGTACATGAACTGTTAATATCATGCCATGTCAGAGAAACACAAGCGTCACTAAAGAAACTACGAAACCTGGTCTCCAGGAGACCTATATGCTTCCACGGTGCGAACATTTATCTGGACTCGACGGCTGCTTTCCACCGCCTCTGTTGTCGCTACATAATTATGCCGTCATACTTATTCAGTACCAGAATACATGAACTGTTAATATCATGCCATGTCAGAGAAACACAAGCGTCACTACAGAAACTAGGTACGGAACCTGGTCTCCAGGAGACCTATTCGCTTCCACGGTGCGAACTTCTAACTGGACTCGACTTTGCTACTCTGCTCCGCTTCTGTTGTGGCTCATTCAGTACTCAGAGTACATGAACTGTTAATATCATGCCATGTCAGTGAAACACAACCGTCACTACAGCTACTAGGTACGGAAACTGGTCTCCAGGAGACCTATACGCTTCCACGGTGCGAACTTCTAACTGGTCTCGACTCTGCTACTCTCCAGCGCTTCTGTTGTAGGTACATATGTATACCATCATACTCATGCAGTACGTGAATATAATCATAAATATTACGCCATGTTCAGTCGCCATCAGATATATCGGAGCAGCCCAGGTGGTCACAAATATCTGAACAACGCCTCTATTGTCAAGGCGATAACGTGCATGCTCAGACATTTTTGCGCAACCTTGCCCGCTCCGATATATCTGATGGCGACTGTTCCATACCCTGTGAGACCCAAATATCACTGAAACAACTAAGAAAGTTGGTGCTCACGCAACAATTAATGTAGGTAGATATTTTGAATATGTTCATAAATTAGGATATTTGTGACATTTTCAAGTCAAAGGTACATCATTGTCGGTTGTTAATGGAGTAGATTTCTAATTGAGTTTTTATGACAATAACGCCTTATTAACAAGCGACAATGATGTATTTTTGACTTGAAAACACATTTATTATGTGATTATAACATGAAACACAACATCGGCATAGCTACTTGTTAAGACTTGAAAATATCAAAATCAGGATGTTTTTTTTAAATGTTAACTTCACTCGCTTGAAAGCGGTGAACTTGTACCTATTATAAATTATACAATGCCATTGATCCGAAAACAATAAAGAATATCGCCGCCGAGACCAATAAATATCACGTTCAATTTTATTCGTCAAAAAGTTCACCCCAAGTTCATTCACACCTGTCAGTTCCTGACTTATAAGATTACAAGCAATAGAACCGTCTTCACCTTGGACAAAGAATATAACAGACCTAAAGATCCAAACAAAATTCACCGAAAATATGGCATGAAAGTTTCGAAGGCTTGCCGCAAATCTCGAATATCATAATTTCGTTAACTGCGTCTCATTCGCTCAAATTTGCAAGTGCGATAGAGTCGGATATTTTGAGTTTCGCTCAAGGTATAGGCCCACCGGCTATATTAATTAAACCAAAGGGTTAAGGGGTTAGAATAGTACAACCCTCGGCAAGGCGTATCGATGCAGGTTCAAGTCCTGCTCGGGTTGATATTGGCTGGGTATTTTTTCAGTGTTTCCAAAGTTTGTATTTATTCAATAACAAACTTTTGTCTGAGTGAAATGCACCACCAAATTATGAGTTTAACGTAAGGCTTGGTCCTTTGTAACTAGCAATGTCCTTAGAACGATCGTCACTCGTCGGAAATGAAACGAAATCAAATTAAATTAAATGAAAAATGTTTATTCAGTGCAAAGAACAGCATAACCTGGATATACAAAAAATATAGCTAAAAGCGTTACCTTTGCACCTTTTACTGTGCCATTTATTGCGTGCTGATTGTGATTCTCGGTATTATATGAGCTCAATGAACAAACAATAGAACCGTCTTCGCACAATGTGGAATGATTGATGGTTCTAGAAATTTCTGCGTTCGTTCGGAAATTGAATAACTTGAAGAATATTAACGGTTTCTTCGATTGTTTTATCGCTTAGGCGGTTGTCACACTGCCGGTTTCCGCGTTAGGCGATAGTGTGATAACAGCCTTAAAACTATCCGTACCTGTAGAACTCAAATTGATATTTTACAAGCTAAATTAAATTACATAACATTTCGTAGATAGCTAAAGAAAATAACTGTACTATGTGTGTATTTATGTTATCCAAAATTTAGATAACCCAAGATTTTTTAACAAAATTACATTGAGGCTGCCACCACATTGTTGGAACTAGCTAACAATCACGTTGACGTCTGCGTGATAAATATAAAGCATAGAATTCTCATATGTACAGTCGACGTCAAAGATATGTTTACACTTTTGCACCTTATTCCTTTGCAATAGGGTGCAAAAGTGTAAACATATCTTTGACGTCGACTGTACCAATACAAACTGGCTGTTTTAGTTTAAGTGTCTAATACTAATGTCAGTTTATATAGATGTCACTCTGTAGGTATTCGATTCTTAGAGCATTTAACCAACCGGAGCGGCCATTGACAGGCGTTCCCCTCTGCAGAAAATTATTACCAGTGTTCATACTCAATGTATGGACTGACGTTTATCTGACGTAGCTATTTTGACGTTTCGCATACATTTGACGCAAAAATCGTCAGACTTTTTTTGTATAGAAAATGACAGACACGGCCGGTCCGGTTGGTTGAATAGTCTAAGATTCGATTCCATTGCTTTCAGCACGCGAGTGCATAATATATTCAGGAACTATTTAATATGATGGTTTTATTCGTACTCTCTAAACTCCAACACATACTAATCATATGGCATACATTTTTCATATGGCATAATTATGATGATATAGTTTGGTACATAACTAAAAGTGCATTAAGTGGTATAATACACTTAGAAACTGCCATTATACAGCTAAACAAACACAAGTTCTTATCGGCTGCTACCGGTTCGGCAAGTTCATCAAAACTGCATTAGTGCGGTGCAGGATATATACAGAGTGGAACAAAATGGGCCCTGGGGGGTGATTTTTGAGATTCGAGCACTCGAAAGTGACATTTAAAACTCTGAATAAAACGATGAAATTATAATTTAAAAATAAAAGCGATAGAAATTTAAAATAATGATTATTTAAACTATTAATTCCATGCGAAAAAATTGGCTACAAACTTTTGTGTGCGATTATTTTCGAGCTTGAATTTTTTGAATTCGATCGTCCGGCTGCCAAAAATTTGCCCCCTGGGGGAACTAGCTTAAGTAAAGCCAATTAGTAATGCATTTATTAAACGAATATTATTTCACATAAAAGACGTACATCGCGGTTGCGAAGTTTTTAATGTCATCTGTATATAGTACATTTCGATATTAGTGCGTTTACGCACGGGTATCGAACGACGTTTTTTAATACAGTTGCGAAAAAATTATAAAATTGACAATTATTCACTTTGAGATTACTTTAGTACATGTATCCGAACGCTCCGCGCGGTGCGGTGCGGCGCTGTGATTGGCTGTCTGTCACTGTCATTAGCTGTGATTGGCTGGAAAAGTAAAAAGCACTAGTGCGCGATATCAAACTTTCCGCACGCTAAACCACTACAAGAAAAGCACTTTTTTGAGCAACTGTATTAAAAAATACATTTTTCAACTAACTTATAACAGGTGGTTAGGGAAATACAGTAATGAAACCGACTAAATTATGTAGGCTAGTTGCAGTATGCTATCAGCCATCTTGAACATACATACATACATACAATCACGCCTATATCCCAAAAGGGGTAGGCCGAGATCACGGATTTCCACCTGCTACGATCAATGCAGCAGAACGGCTCTCCGTGAGCCACTTCTCGCCCCCGTGAAGCCATCTTGAAACGTGTTTTAAAATTAGTCGCGTAGCGGCATTGAAAGTCATGTCAAACTCGTTTTGACCACCCTACCCACTTAGCTACTACTTTTGCGGTTGACTGTACCTAGCATTTTTTTGCTTAAGTCATCTGGTAGGTATCTCTTAATTACAAATTCCTAAATTGATGTTACACACAAATATTATCTCGCTCGACATCGACAAAAGCTCTGGCTCGTGCGGTTCATCAAAACTGCATTAGTGCGAGATTAGGGATGGGATGTTCCTGAAATATTTCACGTTGAAACATTTAATTCACCACTTTTGAAAGTTACTGAATTAGTTGAATTCTTCTTATAATTTATAGAAATCGTAATTTTTAAGGGGTGTTGTCTTATATCAAATCCGGTACTTATGGTTGTGTTTTTTAAATAGTAATTGGGATTAAATACTGATTATAGATACACGTTTTTGATCTCTAAATCTACCGGAGCGTTTTCAAATTCTTGAAAAATACTAATATTAACTTTTTTTTCTAATATTTTTACCACAATTTTAATTTTGGATAGTTCTAGTGTACATAGTAGTTTCTTTTTATATATTTGTTGCATAATATTGTAATTTAAATAGTTTAATTAATTACATAGTAGCAGTTTCTCTTAATTACAAATTCCTAAACTGATGTTACACGCAAATATTATCTCGCTCGACATCGACAAAGCTCTGGCTCGTGCGGTTCATCAAAACTGCATTAGTGCGGGATTAGGGATGGAATATTCCTGAAATATTTCATGTTGAAACATTTATTAAGTATGAAATATTTTAGCTTTTGAGAATTAATTAGTTAGTAAAATCATTATTTGCATATTTTCTAAGTAAAATAATACTGTTATTGACATACTTATTATATTTAAATAAAAAATATAAGTCTTTCTCGTAGAATTGCATATCAAAATTGAAAAACTATTCTCAATTGAAATCATATCACTTTTGCCTTAATTTCTATCATCGGTAGAGCAGATTGAAGAGTTGTGGCCTGATTGAGCTTCCTGGACTAGGTCGATTATTGTAAAATTATCCCATAATATTAATTTATGAAATTTGGCAAATAAATATCTTAAAATTTCTTTATTTTCATTAAAAGTTGCCCATCACTATGCAGATCACCCGTAATTACCGTGACGAGGCGATATCGCTGTCTACTCATTACCGATACTCGTGTAACCCGTTGTTAGATTATCCGGGAAGAGAAGTGTCGTGGTTTATATGGGAGCTCATACATTCTACGACACTTCTCTTTCCGAACGGACTACTGGCGATCACATCGGAAGCGATGCGATTACCGTCGGGGTGCGAGCGGGACATCGCTATATAGCTGTCACGCTCACACACTGGAGCGGCGTGCACAAAGTAAAATAGTACTATACAGAGAGACCTCTGTGTAACGTCACGAATCATGTTGTCCCTTCTCAACGCATGACAAGTTCTCTTTCGCACTTATGAAAACGTATCGGATACGTCGTGTCAAACGCGATATTACGGCAGATTTTGACAGTTGCACCCCTCTGGTGCGGGGTTGCATTGGTTTATTACCCGTATAAAATGGGACAAAAATACCTGGGTATTTCTATATAATTATGTTTTAATCCAAATGAATGGTTCATTTGATTGAGAACAGAATGATGCGGGTTACATGGATATAAATAATTACGGATACCGGGCCGCTGAAGAAAAGCTGTGGTTCCATGATAAGCCGATTTTTTCGTGTTTATGTGCGACACGCACCAAATCACACGGCCCCTGAGCGGTGACCGGTGATCAAACCGGTGTCCGCGGGAAATGGACTTATCATACATGCACGTTTATTTTAGCGACGCGGCATCCGTAATTATTTCATAGATCCATGGTGCCAGGCGCTTTTATCAGAATTTTCCTCATTTTAATAAAATGTATGTAAGTACCTAATTAACGTATGTTTTCGAATATAATCGTCAGTAACATTTTATTTTCATTTGTTTTTTTTTGAAATAAAACAACTTTGAACGGATTATATCGCGTATACTGAATTTTAAATTACATCCCGACGTTTCGAACACTTTACAGCGTTCGTGGTCACGGGTCGACTGAGGTTTGTTTTTTTTTGTCGGTCCACGGTCATTTATGTTATGAGTTTCTGATGTCTATTTTTCGTACAAATTGCTTTAAAATGTTTATCTACACCCATACCATAAACCCTCCATGATGCGTTCAAAAACCGCACGTTATGACCACCATAAAAATAGACTGTTTTGTTAGAAGTTAGAACAAATGTCTTATCTGTAACGATGTTATTATAATATTATCAAATAATAATAAAAAATTCGATATCATTATTAAAATCCGGCCTGCTCCCCGACAGCCGGCACGCGCTCATCCAACCGCCGGATTGCACCGCCATGGCGATGGCGGCCCAACTAGCAAAATCATGGTGGAGTAAACGTTTCTGCCGCGACTTTTTGGTGTTTGTGTATTGTCGAATAAGAGTCGAATACACGTTTATACGACGGCGTTTGGGCACAATTATACTGCAATAAAGTGGAGTAGAAGTTCTATAAATGTCGCGCAATTACTAATTTCGTGTAGTAGTGGCTTTTATTGCAATATTTATTCGGCTTTTATGTCGAATTGCAGCAGCAAGAAATCCACTATGCAATTATTTGGTTCAATAGCGAAGTTTGGAGCAGCGACAGTATCAACATGCGCAAAGTTCGTACAATTTAATTGTCACAAACCATAGACCGAACTTGAAAAAAAAATATTTGGAGAGACTTTACTTACGTAAAAGTGCATTTTGATTTTGTTAAATATTAAGTATAGTGACTTGAGGTTTATCGATTGTGGCAAAATAACAGTGAATTTTACCTGCACTCTTATTTTTGTGACGAAACATATTATAGTTTATTCATAAAATTTTAATGCGCCTTCATGATATTTAGTTTTAAGTGATTTTTATTTAATTTATTTTATTATTATCTGAACAAATGGTATCAGTAAGCGACATTAAGCATCTTCGTAACACTTACGCGACCAGTATGCGATTTACAGACGCATACGAGTGCTCCGTTACTACATTATTCGACTATTGTTTCCGCCATAATGCAATCTTTAGGGTTCTTTGTAAAGAATATAAAAACCCTTGATTTCCACACAATATCAAAGAAATCCTGTGGTAATAGTTACACAGTTCCGTATGTATAATACAAGGTGTAACAAAAATGCTGGTGATCCTTTTAAGGGCATAATTGGTGTTATATTATAATTATGCAAAACTAAGAACTATGTTTTTCTCGCAAAAAAAGTTGGTTTTGTAGGAGAGTTGGCCGGCTGGGATGACGTGTCCATACAAAAAAATACACGTCGAAAAAATTTGCCTCCTACTTTTTCTTACTCGCAATAGGTACGATACCAATTATGTCCTTAAGCGGATCACCAGTATTTTTGTTACATCTTGTAGATCATGAAATATGAGGCTTAAAAATGCTATTTTTTGAGTTTTGCTTAATATTTACATCTAAATACGGTCACAGCCTTTCATTTAAAATTATGGGAACTTTATACGTATACTTGCCTTTCATTTAAGCCCAAAACGAACTCTGTAAACCTTTTAGTATTCTTGTAATCGTAAAAAATTTGCAACAAATGGTGTCTGAAATACGCGTACCGTCGCGTGCTACAAGTATGCCTACGATGCACAACTTTGCCTGGCTTAAAAACATGTTTTCTTCACCAAACACCTATTTATATCTTATTCCTGAGATGGCCGCCTTTTTCCCATCTTAGGAATAAGCCCACAGCTATTTTAGTTAAACTGTATTTTTTATGTCAAAAGTCTGAAAATTTCTTGCGTACTACGCAGCTGACACAACTTTTTTTGCATGAAAAATACATTTTTACATTCTTCTAATGGACCCTAATAACATATAAAAATGTAGCTTTAAATCGCGCTTTCCGTGATAAATCGACAATTTGACTGCTGTATGGTTATGCTTTTCTGTAGAAATTTCAAAAAAAAATTATGTACGGAACCAGTACTCGCATTGAAAGATTCTGGTTGACAAGTTTGATGCTGAAAAGATGGCAGACATGCAATGGTTATACGAGTTGTGGATCAGTAAACGTTATATTTTGGCATCTTTATAACACACGCTGTGAAATAAAAGTGCTAAACAACTACACTTACACAGCATAAACAATTATTAGTCGGATAATTATCTCCAAAGCAACACTTATATCATTATACACTCTATAGAAATCAGTATGAAATCTATTACTCGATTGTGTAGTAATCGTATTTATTTACTACATTTACATTGCTACAAGTGGAGTAGAAATTACTTTAAACTCTTTTATACAACAGTTTCCTGAATAAAAGTTGCAACTACCCATGGCAATATGACTAGTCATATAATGGCAACATTAGAAACGTATAAACGGCTGTTTGTAACATAGCTGAGGTATAATACGCTGTTACGTGATCAATGAGCTGTATAGAAGTAATATTGATGATGGCTACAAAACTGTAGTAAAACAATCGCATAACAAAGTCAAATAAACGTTTATTCCACTTACTATTTGACTGAATTGTTGTATAAGCCAAATTGTAATATAATCAGCTACTATACGACATATTATCGCCGCGACTACTGTTACATTACCTTTATCTGACTAAATAGCTCTATAACACCGAGCTTATTCGGCATTTTTGCTAGTTGGGGGTGCAATCCGTGCAATGACAGTCATTCATTCATCATTTAGAGTTTATAATATGTGTTTAGATTAAGTAGTTTATGTAACTGTACGTAATTAGGTCTTAAAACACTCGTGTGATCTTATTATGAAACTCACTTCGTTCGTTTCATAAAACCACACTCGTGTTTTAAGGACTCCTATTACGTAACAGTTACATAAACTACTAAAACAACACATAAGTTATGGACTCAGGCGTTACTTTGCGGAAGTCCATATTATCAACTACAATAATATTGCTTTGCAATTCCGCGGTATATTAACGTGCCAGTTAATTAGGGGCAACCCGTCATACTTATCTGCGTATTTGCAATGCACTAAACCATGCATTAATGTAAGCACCCTCCCACCGCAAAAATAAATACAACAAACCACCACCAACAAAACCAAAACTCGACACGTGTTTCACCTCTCTACGAGGCATCCTCAGGAGCTGCTGGAGATGTTGTCGGTCTGCTGACGACATAATATGGCACTGGTCCCACCGCGAGCTAGTAAGCTATGAGCTATCGGCTATAAACACGAACAAAAGATAAGCACTCCCGTGTAAATAAAAGAGACACGGCGATATTTATAGCTCACCGCTGGGCGAGTAACTATAAATATCGCCGTGTCTCTTTTATTTACACGGGAGTGCTTATCTTTTGTTCGTGTTTATAGCCGATAGCTCATAGCTTACTAGTTAGCGGTGGGACCAGTGCCTAAGGCCCATAAGTAGATAGTTTTCCCTCTGGGTTGGAAAGACAGATGGCAGTGATGGCACATTTGTAAAGACATTTTGGCACATTTTGCCCATGGGATTAGGTTGCCAACTGAACCCCAGACTGAATTCAGCCGCGGTAAAAGCCGGGCTTACTAGCTTACTAGCTCGCGGTGGGACCAGTGTCTATGCCGCGGAATAGCAAACCAATATTATTGTAGTTGTAAACAACACACCAATTTTTTTGGTACACAGTTTTATTCCTGACTGTACCTAGCAGACAATATTGTCATGTATATTGCGGAGGTATTCGCTGTGTGCATGATTGTGGCGCCATCTCTTGGGCAGGTGGTGAATCTCTTTTTTTCCTTTTTTATAAATAGGTTGTAGGTATTCCTTGCTTATATGAAATGTAACTGGCTGATTCACTATTTTGACAGCAGACAGGGGATTTGCAGTTTCATTTCTTGTCACATTGAGCACTGCGATCGTTCTCGTTACCCCCACCATGCACTTCGCACATAGCGAATACCAAATTTCTGAATTTGTCCGCATAGTACAGTCATTTTATTTTCACTTGTATGGGAAAAATGTCAAATTTGGAAATAATTCATAATAGCAGAAGTATTTAGTTGTATGGCTTAAAAGTCATGTTAATCATTGCGTAGACAGAAAATCCTACAAAAATTTGAACACGAAAAAATCTTCATTTAATTGATTTCAAAAAAATCGCCTAAATAAATATATAAATATTTTATTATTTCTTATGGTTCCTTAAGACAGGTTATTTATGGATGACGGAAAATCAGACAAAAAAAAGAAACGCATCATATATATTTTGATGAATATTTACTTCCCGATGGAAAGTTTGTAGGATTTTTCGTTCAGTCATCTTAGAATGACATTTTAAAATCATATAAACAAAAAAATCGCTGTTATAAATTAATGTTTGAAAAAAACGTATCTATACTGGAGTAGCAGGGCATATCCGCCAGACAAGTCCGGCGGGCAGATCTGTGCATGTATCCCTAGAGCTATTAGCGTTGCTAAAAAAAACATAATATGTAAACACTAAATCAGGTTTGTCACCACTCAATAATAAGATTATCAGCAATGACATATACTTAAATATATAGTAGACGGCCATTTTTAGCCTAAGAACTTTTTGAGGCTCCGAGTATTTAGCGCCATCTAGTTCAGAGCCACCTAAACAGAGCCAATATGTATGAGATAAAATCAGCGCCACCTAGTAACGACTAGTGTACTACTAGTAAGTTATTCGTTACTAGGTAGCGCTGATTTGCTCAGTTTAGGTGGCTCTGAACTAGATGGCGCTAAATAATCGGAGCCTCAAAAAGTTCTTAGGCTATGGCCGTCTACTATATATTTAAGTCTATGTCAATGATATCTACAATCCTAAAGCGAAAGACTTAACTTTACAACAAAAGAAAAACATCTATAATATTGAACGGCCGTACAATATCCGTCGAAAAAAAATAGGGGATATAAGGGAGGAATTACATCAATCCAATTTAAGGAACGACTCACATTACGCACATTCCAAGATCTGGAATTATTGAGCGGCGCCAGCCATGAGCGGCAGCGGGAGCGGGAGCGGACTACAGAGATGTGACTGTGTTGCAGGCACTAGTATATAATTAGCATGGGTGGGAGCCGTAAGATCTGTTACGTTACGTGATATAAAGATAAGCCCCATGGCATATGTTTATAAAAGTGATGCTGAGTTCCGAAAAATACTGAAAATAGAATTGGAGAAAACACAAAAAAGTACCACTTCCGAAGTAAAAAATGGATGGCATATACCTACGTCATTGGGTCAGTCTGACTAGTTTAAAAGTGACGAATTTGACTTGCAAATTTACGTCACTTTTGAAGTCTGCCGGGCACTTACGACTATGCAAGAACTGGCAGACTGAGATTTATATGTGGCTTAGTTTCTTGAAGTTATGTAGATAAATATAGATGCTCAAGAGAAAATCGGAAATTAAGAAACTAAAGGGCTGTACGATTGATTTTTTCATACTGGTGATCCGTTTTCGGGCATTATAAAATTGATATCGTATTGCTACTAAGAAAAAGTAAAAGAATTTTTTTTTGACGTTTTTTTTTGTTTGGGGCTCGTCCCAGGCGGCCAATTATCCATAAAAAACAATTTTTATTCGTTTTTCACAATTAGAACACGATACCAGTTACGCGTTATCCATAACCAGCTTTTTTATTACACCTCGCATCACAATTTCGCTAACCAACCTAAATCAGCTAACGCATTTTCCTTACACCAACCCCCAAACTGAAGGCCTCTCGGGATAAAAATGAAATGTTGGGCTGTAAAAAGTAAGATGTCTGCCGATTGTCCGTCGGGCATAAGCGTCCGGACCGAATTGAGGCGTTTCTTTAATTCCCTTTTATGCTGAAGTCTTCTTGATTGACACAGATACAATGGTTAAGCAGATTGGAAGGCAGATTCGAAGTTTTGAATCTCAACATTTTGCGAGTTACCATCTTATAGCATCTTCGCTAAACTATTCAATGTTATTTGAGTCATATATTTAGTAACATGAGTGGAGCGTCTACGGTTCAGTTCGAAAATATTGAACGGTCACATTTCAGCAGATTTTTGGGACATTTTGTGAGCAGGCTCAGCAAATATAAAGCATTATTTTTTATGTTTAAGTATACACAATAATAAACAACCTTTTAGCGCCTTTGGTGTAGGTGCTAAAAGATCATCGTGAGGTTGTTATAATTAACTTTCCGTACTGTTGTACGTTTTTATCGTAGCGGAAAACGCATACGAACAGTACAAACACAGATCAAGCTCAGTGGTGTCCTGGCTGTGAAAGTATTAATCAATGAAGAAATATTAAAATTTTATTTTATTTATTTTAATACAAAACGAGTAGGCGAGAGAAGGTCTACAGCTCCCAGGATCACCACTTTGTAAACCTTGTAACGTATCGTAATTTTCAATACAATATCCTGAAAAAAGTACCTTTTATTAGCAGGAGACTAATTATTTCACAGAACTCCCTAAGAAGATTAACTTAAGCATTACATAATCATACAAATAATCCACCCATCAAATCCAAAGCTACATTGTAATGAACAAAGGCGCTTATGCCACAGCCATACTAAGCACCGAGTCGGATAATTCCCCGATGTCTGCGTCTCGCAATCGTTCCACAGTGTCGCGTGTAATGGATTGTGAGAGCGCGCTAGTGCGCTACTGGGTGCAAGTTATGAGCGTTCGCGATTCGACATTTCACTAAAAAGTCAGTGACATTTATTTCTTATGGGCACAGGCATGGGTTTTTGCCCTAGCCATAACTAAGCACCGAGTCGGTTAATTCCCCGATGTCTGCGTCTCGCAATCGTTCCACAGTGTCGCGTGTAATGGATTGTGAGAGCGCGCTAGTGCGCTACTGGATGCAAGTTATGAGCGTTCGCGATTCGACATTTCACTAAAAAGTGAGTGACATTTATTTCTTATGCGGACAGGCATGGATTTTTGCCCTAGCCATAACTAAGCACCGAGTCGGTTAATTCCCCGATGTCTGCGTCTCGCAATCGTTCCACAGTGTCGCGTGTAATGGATTGTGAGAGCGCGCTAGTGCGCTACTGGATGCAAGTTATGAGCGTTCGCGATTCGACATTTCACTAAAAAGTGAGTGACATTTATTTCTTATGCGGACAGGCATGGATTTTTGCCCTAGCCATAACTAAGCACCGAGTCGGACAATTCCCCGATGTCTGCGTCTCGCAATCGTTCCACAGTGTCGCGTGTAATGGATTGTGAGAGCGCGCTAGTGCGCTACTGGGTGCAAGTTAAGAGCGTCCGCGATTTGGCATTTAACTAAGACCTCGTTCCCGCTTGTCGGATGTCGGGCCCAGATTTAAATCGGATGTTTCAGTGGCAGAACATTTTATATGAAGCTATTCCCACTTGCACGAAACAATTTTGTATGAGGTGCCGACACCCGATTAAAATCCGGGCTCGACATCCGACAAGTGGGAACGGGGCCTAAGAAGTAAATGACATTTATTTCTTATTTTGTAATAAAAAAATTCAAGGTTAATTGTGATATGTGGACAGGCATGGGTTTTTGCCACAGCCATAAGCACCGACACCGAGTCGGACAATTCCCCGATGTCTGCGTCTCGCAATCGTTCCACAGTGTCGCGTGTAATGGATTGTGAGAGCGCGCTAGTGCGCTTCTGGACACAAGTTACGAGCGTTCGCGATTTCATAAGTGCTTAATGGCAAGTTGTTGTGATTTTGCAGAAAAATGTTTCAGATACGTATGTACGTAGTCTTTCTCTCGTTTGTATTAGTTGTTGTATTTTTTTTAGTGGGAGCTCAAAAAATACCTCTTTTTACGCTTTGGGTATGGAACCCAAAAAATATTAAAAGCAAAAAAAACTCGATTTGACGGCCTTCAAAAAACAAAATAAAAATAGCGGATGCTTAATAAGTTTGTGACTCAATAATAATCCGCTTTCCGCTCCTACTAGGACCACACGTTAAGGGTGCACTACTCCTAAACGTTGCCAAGTTTTTTCAGCTCTATCTAACATAATAGAGCTCTTATCCCCACGTGTTAAAGTCCATTTTCGTGTTGACTTCCATTTTAACGTGTCCATTGTTCGAATGTTCCAGTAGGTGGCACATTTTGTTTAAACTTTAACCCGTTCGGGTTACTTGGTAACAGTTATTGACGTTTTGTGCCGTTTGGGAAGTTTTGTGAGACAGTTTTTTCCTAGGAAGTGTGTTAGACCCTTATTTTTTTTATGTTAGAGACTATTTTTTAAATAGCTGGTACGAGTAGCTTAGAGAATTTTCAACCTGGAGGTTTTGAGTTCGAACTCCGGCTCGTACCACCGAGTTTGATATTTATGTCATTTGATATTTACCAGCCGTGGGGTGCCCAGCCTTAGAATTGTCCCCCACCATATCGTCCAGTGGTTGCAGTAGGAGTCTGCTAAGGGAATCTACCGGGAGATGGGCAGCAGCATCTTCCGAAAGCCTAAACAACAATAAACAAAAAAAAACTGCGTGCGCCAACCCGCCTGCCAAGCGTGGCGCGTATGGCAAACCCCCCCTTAAGGGGAGGCCTATGTTCAGCAGTGGACGCCTTATGGCTGAGATGATGATCATGATATTTACCAGTCGCTTTTTGGGGAACGAAAATACCACGAGGAAACCTGACCTAAGCTCAATAAGGCCTATAAGTAGATAGTTTTCCCTCTGGGTTGGAAAGACAGATGGCAGTGATGGCACATTCGTAAAGACTATAGTGCCCATAGGATTAGGTTGCCAAGTGTACCCCAGACTGAATTGAACCGCGGCAAAAGCCGGGGCGAATGCCAGTACTACTGCGTACTAGCAATAATATATCGGTACTTTTTTTTATTGTTTCTGTATTTCGACGGCAAATTTGATATTTCACTTACCATTTAATAATTTAGAAATCACTTTGTTCTTTCTTTTTCCTCAAACAAATACGAGTATGAACTAAGTCATATAGAAAAAGTAATGTCGCTGTTTTTAGGGTTCCGTAGTCAACTAGGAACCCTTATTGTTTCGCTATATTCGTCCGTCCGTCCGTCCGTCCGCGGTCTAGTTCAGTGACTGAGCACTAGAAAGCTGAAATTTGGTATGAGAATGTGCTTTAATTACTTATGCCAACAAAATGATAGAATAAAAACTGGAAAAATATTTTTTATGCCACACCTGGCCATAAAGTGGCTTTTTCCGCACGCTGTGCGTACGGAAAAAGACGCTTTCTGGCCGAGTGTAGACATAAAATGATGTACACAACACGGGAGGCAATAAAGAAAGCCCTCGATCGCATATTTACGTTCCTCGCTTGCAGTTCGGGCCGCAAACTTCTGCGATCTCGGCCGTTCTTTGTTTTACCACCCTAGTTGTGTAATGTACTATTATTAGGGTACCTCCCCTACACATGAGTCGGGGGGTGAATTTTTGAAGTGAATACTTCTTCAGCCGCGTTGGGCAATTTTTGGTAGAGGGAAATCTTATGAGTTCGCGTCACCGACACCGTCACGTAAACAAAAACGCATCACAAGATGAGTTATCACTCAAAAACGCATAGTGAAAGGTCGTCAGTGAAATGACGTAAGCGCCGTTAACTATCCCTTAACAAATGACCTTTTTTAAACGGATGTATGTATAGTAACAGGCCGGCAACTACGGAACCCTTCACTGAGCATGGCCCGACATGCTCTTGGCCGGTTTTTTTGACAATAAAATAGCCATACTCGTGTTTTGTATTAACATGAGCGTTACTCAGGTCGAGGCCGTTTAGTAGGTATATTCCGAAAAGAAATTGTACTTAGAAATTAAAACGTGGCAACGGTTTACCATTGAATTGTCGACAGACATTTAATCGAATATTATTTCAAAGACTTTTCAAGTATTTTTATTTCATCGACAAGTCATTGCGTCGAGGACTCGTTACTAGGTAATTTGAACCGAGGTTTTTTAATTGGTAGTTGACTTATTACAATAAAATTCATGTCATGGCTTTTCATTTCGGGTTTTTTTAATTCATTTTTTACATGTAAAAATATTTATTCCGCATAGAATTATTTCAATTGTTAATATTTCGTTATCGAAACTAAACGCAATTACGTCAGTCGGCTCTCTCTGCACGATTACAGCTATGTGGGTAGTTTCAGATATGAAATTGTTTATCTGATCGAATGGTTGATCGTCTGAAGTGGTTTAATTACTTGTGTATATTATTGTATTGTGAAAAATGAGTGATACAGAGGAGGCAGTTGTGTGCGAAATATTTAAATAAAATAGCATTAAAGCTGTCTGTTTTCTTGGGAGTCGCAGTTCTAACCTAACCTAACCCACTTCTGGCAACAGTATGTTTTCTTGGGGGACGCAGTTCTAACCTAACCTAACCCACTTCTGGCAACAGTTCGTTTTCTTGGGGGACGCAGTTCTAACCTAACCCACTTCTGGCAACAGTTCGTTTTCTTGGGGGTCGCAGTTCTAACCTAACCTAACCCACTTCTGGCAACAGTTCGTTTTCTTGAGGGACGCAGTTCTAACCTAACCTAACCCACTTCTGGCAACAGTTCGTTTTCTTGGGGATCACAGTTCTAACCTAACCTAACCCACTTCTAGCAACAGTTCGTTTTCTTGCACGGGACGCAGGGACATATAAATTTGTATTAAAGTAATACGTAGAAGAAATGAATTGCAATGTTTTGTAGTTGTGCCAATTAAGATAATTTGAAACAAATCAGCGATTAAGTAATATTCGTTGAATAGTATTTCTACGTAGTAAGATAAATTTAAATAAATAGTAGTTGAAATAAAATAATGCCAAACAATATTACTAGTACTAAAGTTTCGATGAATCGTTGTCGATGAAAAGGTTGTCGACAAAACAAGGGTACACCCGTGGCAACATCGTAGTGTCGTCCCTTTCAAATCAATCTAAGAAAACGGGACGACGCGACGATGTTGCTATTTTTTAATTTCTACAATTTCTTGTCAAACTCGCGGAGCGTAAGCGAAGTGAGTTCTTACAAACAACTCCAGACCGAACTGTCACCTGGCTACTGGGACGTTTCGGCATTTCGATGGCCTTTTGATTTCGATAGTTTGTCCGACGATAACTTTAGTAACGTTTTTCTGATCTTTATGAAATTTATTGGGGCTGTAGCAGAGATACATAAAATTTGTAAGTTCGTATATGAGCAGGATCGATCAAGTGGTTATGGAGCTAGAAGGAGAAAAAAAATCCTCCTTAGGGTTCTGTTATATTGGTCAACTCGTTTGCAAGTAATCGCGAGTTCTCAGTTCGAGGCGGACTACTAGTCGGAACATAAACCGAGGCTGGCATGGCAAATCAAACAAAATATAGAATCTGTCCGGAAAGAGAAGTGTTGTAGAATGTATGAGCTGCCATATAAACCACGACACTTCTCTTTCCGGACACTAATGTACGACCAGTCGAACGAATAACAATTTGGTTAAGAGCGTTTTGGTCTAAAGACGCAAACACTTGAAATCTGTGTTTTTTTCAAGTTTTATGATGAATGCAAAGCACTTGGGAGCGTGAATGTTGTATAATCTGAAGAGAGAGGTTTTATGTTATTTGAATGGTTTCCTCCTGTATATCATCATAATATAGGTATCATAATTAGGAGTTGAAACTCTAGTTCCATGGAGTCCCAGCGCACACAAGTTTTTTGCAGAAATCGCGAAACGTCTGGTTGATGTAACTGATGATCGAAGAGCTGGCGGTTTCCTCGCACAGCGTATCAACATTGCGATATTTGCGATACAACGAGGACATGCCGCCAGCATCCTTGGTACAATGCCGCAAGGGCCTAGTTTAGATTTGAGCTAGTTATTAATTTAGTTTAGTATTTGTACTGTAGTGCCTCTGTATATTTAGTTATGTAAATAAATGTTAATGTGTTAAGTAAATGTTCACCATTAGATATATACAGGGATTACAGTGTTATAAATTGTGAGGATAACTAGGGATACATGAACAACCGGCGGATATGACAGATCCGTCCATGTATGGCGCTATTTAGATGTGTCTGCCGACAAATCCGTGTCCATCGCGTCATACACGGACGGATCTGTCCGCCGGGCATATCCGTCAGACAAATCCGGCGGGCACATCTGTGCATGTATCCCTAGATTACTATAAACGAGTTTGTAGGGCAACCAGGTCCCATGCGCTCGTTTTGTTTGTAGAAAGTACTTACACCAGCTGCTTAGTGCTAAGTATATGATATTATAGTTAATTAATTAAATTTAATGGAAATATACTATTATTAGAACAAACAGTAAAACTACAAACAAAATAAAAGTAACCTAAAAGTCCTAAAACTAAAAACTTACCTACAAATAAAAAATCTGACCTAAATTTAATAAAGATAAAAAAAAAAAGATAAAAGACCGGCTTGATAGAAGAAAATAAGTCAGTCACTCAGGACAAAAAACATTTAAAAAAGCTAGGACGGTTTCCAGAATTTCAACATGCTATGTAGGTACTAGACATGTAACGAATATTCGCATTCGCATTCGCGAATATTCGCATGTTTTTAGATATTCGCATTCGCATTCGCATTCGCACAATTGAATGCGAATATTTTGCGAATATTTTAGCACCTTATTTGGCGATGGATCCGCATGCGGCGCCGGTGCGCGAGCGAGATAGCGCTCTGCATGTGTATAGCGCTGTCTCGCTCGCGCACCGGCGCCGCATGCGGATCCGTCGCCAGTGTGATAATCGCCTAAGATACGCCGCCCGGTTATGAACTGCGTCAATAAAATGTTACCGAGATACAAGCAAAATGAGGTGAAATTACGAAATGTATGAAAACCCAAATATTCGCATTCGCATTCGCGAATGTTCCAAAACCGACATTCGCTACATGTCTAGTATGTACGGAGACAAAGATGGACACTCGTCGATAAAACGAATGAAACGAGTCATATTGATACAGGAATTGCATAAATCAGCTCGCCAGCTGACCGTATCGTTCAGCTTTCCCAAGATTTCCCACGGCTTTTACCATAAATCGCCCGAAAATAGTGCCATCGAGGACACGAGTTTGCTATTGTACAAGCCCGGGCGAGTTCTAGTTACGGAGTACTGTGAAATGTAGTGTAGTAAACGGCCTCCTAGCCTAGTCGGTAGTTACTCTGCTTAGCCGGAGAGCTGACTACGTCAGATATGACATAGGGTAAGGTAGAAAAACATTCATAATTCAGGCCCATGTTTCACCACGGTGACAAAT
This sequence comes from Pammene fasciana, assembly GCA_911728535.1. Lineage (NCBI taxonomy): Eukaryota > Metazoa > Arthropoda > Insecta > Lepidoptera > Tortricidae > Pammene > Pammene fasciana. The sequence continues at coordinate 15,919,686 of OU452291.1, read as the reverse complement.
GTCACAATTTCTGACATATCCAAATTACTGACGTCACAGGCGTCCACAGGCTACGGTAACCGCTTACCAGCGGGCGGGCTGCATATTTGTTTGCTACTACCATAATATTTTTAATAAAATTCAACATATTTATATTATATCGTCAATAAATAGGTACTAAGTTTGCTGAAGTGCTCACGACAATTGTCACGAAAAACCATATTACCTAGAAGAATTATAAATATTTCTCGACATAAGATTGGGCTTGTGTTGGTATTTCGTGACAATTGTCGAGTTTTTCCATACATATGTCAAAACCCCTGTTTCGAAAAGTAGTAGTTTTAGTGATAATAAGTGAAGTTTTTCTTTAAATACTACGCTGGTGGCAAACAAGCGTGCAGACCGTCAATGGTAAGCGGTTTCTGTAGCCCATGGATGCCTCTGACGTCAGTAATTAGGATATGTCAGAATTGTAACCGTGGTGAAATAGGGGCCTGATGGAGCAATTTGATAGTTCCAGGCATTATTTATTTAGCGTATGGCTACATGTCACTGGATATAGATAGGCATTTCTTTTCTGGGGTAGTAGTACTGAGAAAGCAGATGATGAAGAAAATCTAGTGAGTGCTGCGAGGTCATGTGTAGGTGTTATCGAAGGTATTTCCTACGGACGCAGTAACATTGATCCAGGCATACAAAGCATTGTCAAAAATCAAAATGTTTGTAAAGTGGCTGTCAAATAACTCTATTGAATTGTGAATTCCACCTTAATTTGCTTTAATATTCTTATCTCTATATCCGGACATCTATTTGTTTCAGATTTATAGACGTAAGTTTACTGTGGTACTTTTTGTGTAAGATTGATCCATATTTATTTATGTTAGGGGTATTATAAATATTGCGAATCTTTATCTTCTTCTCTTGTTCCCATTATTTGGGGTCGGGTCTCCTCACTGTCCTGCGCCAAGTCCTGCGGTCTTGGGTTGTCTGTTGGGGCACCTGGGCTTTCTTGAGGCCTCTCTCTACATTTGTCCACGTCCAGGAGTAATGGCGGTCGCCCTCTTCCTCTTTTCGGCTCCGGTAGATTGAGCGCTATTTGTACCATGTGATCGGTCTTCATTCCACGTGATCAGATCGGAGCTTTGATAAATATTGCGAATGAGTATCAAATTATAGGTTCTGATTCCCATGAACCTGCAAGCGATTGGACTAACGCCTGAAGGTGCATACGAAAATGTTCGACCTACATAGATGTTACATAGCAAGAGAGGACTTCCTCTGCAGCGGGCCAGCCGTTAACTGCCGAATTTCACGTACTAAATCAAAAGGTTGGAGGTTGTTTCACCGCTGACCAAATAGTATTGGGAATGAATCAGGAGATTCAAAGAATATGTCATCGGTTTGATTATAATTTGATATTAAACAGGAATGCACCAGTCTAAATTAACGTTTGTTTTTTTTTATAGCGCGAAGGTGGCAAATAAGCATATGGTCCGCCTGAATCAACAGCAACTCCCTTCGCAAAATCTCGTCCCTATTGGAAGAAAGTTCGTTTTCCTCACGATGGTTTATCTCATCAAAAGGCTAAGTAAATATCAAAAACGATAATCCGTATATAAATTCCAAAAATTTCAGTGGTACTAGCCGTGTTTTGAACCCGCTACCTTCACATTGAAAGCCGCATACAATACATACATTACATACAGCCGATTAATAACGACTAAAGAATTTTCATCAACCGACTTCAAGATTTCGAAGGAGGAGTTTCTCAATTCGTCGGGATCTTTTTTGTTCTTGGATCTTTGATTCGACCGATTCTTTGGTTAGACCGATTTGAAAACTATATTTTTTGTTTGAAAGAGTGTTGGTCCCATTGTCATCTGATGATGGGATCCTGGAGAACTCGAGGGATCTCTTCAAATATTAAAGGCACACCTATAGTAATCTATGTACTTTAACAGTAGCTTGAACATTTGATCTCAGGAAAGGTGGAGTTGGTAGCCTAAGTGAAGTCGATTCTCTTGTCTTAAGAATTATTTAAGGTCTTAATTTAAGTAATGCTAAGACTGAAGACTGAGACTGAAGCCGAATAATCATAAACTTAACCGAGAATCGTCCATATTGTGGTTGTTAAGCCAAGATAATGCAAGTTCTCACAGTAAGTTCCGAAGATTACAGAACTTCAAATTCAATTTACCCACTCCAGTACCTGCTTGGAATAAGTGGAACGAGGTAGGTTTGTGGTACACTGAATGCCTATTATTATTACATATCTAATTATTTTGTTATTTAAAAAAGTTACGCAGCATTACAGTCCGTGAGCTTTAAGAAGAACCTTCGGGAATCGGCGATAACACACGAAGGTAATATTGCTGTTCTGCTTTTTCATGCGTCAATGTTGATTGATACCCAACATCTCTTTCTAAAACCCGATGGTTCTTTTTAGAGCTCACGGACTGTACTTACATTATGGCTACCCAGGTATTAAAAAAAACATACTTACATCAAAACTTAAAAAACTAGTATTTAGGCGATGCTGCTTCTGTTTGAAATAAGGGGAGGATGATAATTTTTTACATTTTTTCTTGAACTACCTACCTCAAAACTATTTATAAAAAAAAATCACAGTAAGCAATTTGCTTTTTAACACAGTGCTGCTTATCTAAAGTCACCCCCCTATTTCCGCCTTTGGGTCGCGGACTTACATAATATGTTCCAAAATAATTTTTGCTGAATCGGTCCAGTAGCTTAGGAGAAAATTCGTTTTGTGACAGACAAACGGACAGACACACACAGTCGTACCATAAGGGTTCCTTTTTAGCATTTTGGGAAGGAAGGTAAAAATAAAGTTTATAAACTTGTGTATGGCTTCTATATACAAAAAAAATTCGAATCTTTCTTACGATTTAACCCCATTTAATTCCTCCCATTGTGCCCAAGACCTACAATCAGAACACACAAGCTGCGATTATGCGCTTTCAAGACAAAACTTGCTTTTAAATTAAATAGTACATTAGTTTGCCGTTCTCAGCCGTCTCTGACTGCAGTCGGTTTAAGCTGAGTTTCATAGTCGGAGAGCTATCCCCGGACACGCTATAGGTATAGCAGTGGCGATGGGTGAAAAATTGTTTACGCAAGCCGGAGCTTGATATGGCTGCAATTTACTTGATGAGCAGTAGAAAAACTGCTCAGGTGTCTGAAAACTAGGCAAGCCGGCGAGAATCGAGTTCTATGGACGCGCCGCCACTGCTATATAGTTTTGGGAGTAAAATAACCACGCATTGTCTCGGCTTGCGTGGAAAGAGAAGTCTCGTAGAATTCATGAGTTCCAATAGAAACCACGAGAATTCTCTTCGCACAAACTTAACGAGAAACAGGGTGATTGCTGGGTCGTGTTCCAGCAGAAATTTTTCTTTGTAACTGATCAATGTTATCGTATTTTGCTCAAAGCAAAATTAATATTTTTTAAATAAAGAACCTTACGACTTTTGACACTGTAAGGGAAGCGACAATATGTCATATTGCGTAGGGTGACCAAATCATTTGTAATAATCTATTTAATTTACCTACTTATGTTCTAAAAAAAACAGTATTACCGACCGAAATTACATTTAGGTAAACTAATGCTAAGTGATAGTTAATGTTAACTATAGTCGTTATATGCGAATTTTGTTTCCAAAATAACAGGCTATGCTATTTGTTCTAATGATAAAATGATGAGTTACGGTTCTCCATTTATGTACTTTGATATTTATTTAAACTTTACTGAAAAAAAGTACAAATGGTGGACTTAAAATGCCAAAAGGCATTTTGGCAATTTAAATTCATGTCTCCCAACTAAGAAGTTGTGCTGTCTTGCAGTGGTGACGGGTAAAAATTTTCTTACGCAAGTCGGAGCTTAATTTCCCTTAAAATTTCTTTATGAGCTGTAAGAAAACTGTTCAGGTGCCTGCAAATAAGGCAAGCCATCGGGAACTGCTGTCTTGTTACTCTCATGACCACCAGCGGTACCATACCTGTAACTTAAGGATGATATTATAAGGTTTCGCTGCTCTCAAAATCGCGTACCATTTTCCGGTCTAGCTCTTAGTTTAAAGCTACCTTGGCAGTTGCAATAACATACAATTAGACCACGTTTACAGTAGCGGAGTTCACTTGAAAGTTACAAAGGAACTTGTTCATTAATTTGATTACTGGTTTCCTCCTGCGGCTTTGTCTCCGTTAGGATTTTCCCTTTTAACCTACACGGAAAAAAAAGCTTCCGGGATATTCTCAATCTAAGACATTATTATATTATGTTGAAAATATTTCCTCGTGACAAGCATTTATTTCCTTTAACGAAAATAAATTAAAGTTTTAAATATAACGAAGCGAATATATTCTTACAGATTTTCTAGTTTTCTTTTACCTAAGATAATACTTGTTTGATTAAAGTACAATCTCTCTTATTTACTCAATATACTTTTGAAACAATACATTTTTGTATTTCTATTTTAAGAAAACGTGGTTTTATTAAGCGAAGAATCATATTTTTGGTAAAGGAAATAAATACTAGTCACGAGGAAATATTTTCAAGAAAATAATAATGTCTTGGATTGAGAATATCCCGGAAGCTTTTTTTTCCGTGTATGCGCCCCACCCAAATTTAAACACTATGCCCCCCTAAGGGCCGAAACGGGGAGTCAAAACTACCGTCCGCACTGCGGTACAGGCTTTATACAATTCAAATCTGCAGCCGCTCGCTATGCCCCACTTAGATCACTCTATGCCCCCCAAGTGGAGCGCGCCCCACTGGTTGGAACACAGTCTACGTAAAAGTCGTTAAACGTTCATCAGTAGTTTTACTTCCCAAACTATAAAATCTGGAGCGTTAACGCTTGAATACCTTACTTCTTTTAGGACTTCTACACTTTCTACAGTTATTTGCTACGTTCAGGATTGAATGTACTAACGTCCAAATCGTATAAAAAGTTTGTGTGCTCGTCAAGTCCAAGCACATGCCATCTTTAAGCTTATGTCATCGGCAATAAAGGTGGCAGTAGGATGTTAACAATTGGGCATTAGCGCTGAAACTTTTACTAGATATATATTATAATTTAGCTTCCTAATTTTTTTCTATTTATTTCGACAAAAAGACAGATACAAATGGTTAATGTTACCTATCTGCCATGAAACAATGATTTAATTTCCATTAAGGTTTGTAATAGTAGTTTATGCAACTGTTACGTAATAAGGATTGTTGTTTTAAAGCCTAATTACGTACAGTTGCAGGGGCGGGGGGGGGGGGGGATGCCCGCGGTCGGGGAGGAGGCCGTTTTTACCCACGGTCACAGATAATACACTAATGTTACAATACTTATTGCAATTGGTGGTAATTACATGCGGTTTTCGAACGCAGAATAGAGGATTTATAGTGTGGGCGTAGAAACAGTCTAAAAGGATCTCACCGTGATCATGACCGGGAAACTATTGACATTAAGACAATAACTGAACCTTAAAATGACATTTAATCAACCCAATTTGACCACAAAGGCTTAATCCGGGAAGCGCTCGAGTAACGCAGGTGCGTCGGGTATCGACATCAAACGACTGTTTCCGGACCATTAGTTGCGTGGGAGCGGGTGGTGTGCGTTTGAATCGAGAGAGTACTTGTTCAAGTGGAATGTGGTTTTGGCAAGTTGTACGAATGTTTTTAGAGGTCTTTTATTGTAAGGATTAGGTACTTCTTTTCACAGTGACTTTTTAAGATATGGTTGCCTAAGGAGCTAAATTTCGGACGCTCTACGTCGTATTTGCAAAATAAAGAGTCAGACATGCTTTAGACGAATATTGACGCCTAACCGCCGAGCCTGACCTGAATCCTGAAACCTGATTGACTTGACGAATATTGTATGGACAATATTCGTCAAGTCAATCAGGTTTTCTGTAAAGTCAGTACAGGAAATAGCGTCTGTTGAGGTAAGTTCGCTTTTTCTAAAATTACAGGAAGATTAATACGGTGAGACACAATTTCACCAAGGGTGCGATTAGGCCATCTTGGCGAAGAAAGTATATGTTAAGTATAACTGTCTACGCCTTAACATATATCATCTTCTTGTGATTATACAATATAGAAATACAGGATATTGCTTACTTTTGTTTGAAATCATCTTACTTGCAATGAAAATAATTTAAAGTGATATATCCTTTTATCATAATTTTTGAAACAAGACAAATACAAAAGGCTCTATACACAAATGTTGTAAATACAAGTACTGTTATCTAGATTAAACAATAAAATTTACCCGAGTACCTATTTTTTTATTTGAGACTCAAGTGCTGAATGAACTAACTACCTATACCGTATATAGCCTATAAAGGTGCAGCATTAAAGTTTGTTTTATATTGTCTTAACTTTATGTGGTGGATACCACAGGAAATACACAAACACAATTAACGTACAATAAATGTAAAGACCCAGAAATACTTCTGTAATGATTGTAGGCATCTCCATTTAAACATAAATGAATGAATAATGTTCAAAGAAGTAAGTACAGATTTAGTGCAGAATAGTTTTCTATCGTATTTTCTCGGGAACGTTCGTTATATCGTGCTCTCTCAATTAGCTTCAAATGGGTAGAAGCTAATTGAGAGAGCACGATAAAAACGAACGTTCCCGAGAAAATCCGATGGAAAACTGTTATTCACTATACCTGCACTAGTGTTAAGTTACTTGCTAATCCAACTATCTCTAAACTAAACGAAGCATCAAAACGATTCAACCAGCTCCAAAAATTTCAGCAAACTATCTCCGTCTCTTCCGTATACTAACTCCCAACTGAAACAGCATGATGAACCCTGTTTATTGAAGGGTAATGAAATGGTTTATGGATAGGAGTTTATATACAAAAAGTGAAACAGAGCGGTTTGCGATAAAACAACGGTACGGCAGCTGATAAATTGCCGCGGGATGATTTAGGACATGGCTGTTAGAAAATAATAGTGAGGTAAAGCCCGGCTTTCTATTCGGCCCTTGCCATGTTGCGGGATTTCAGTGGTACTAAAGTCCTTGAGCTCTAAAAAGAACTTTACTGAGGTCTGACCGAGAACACTTTTTTGTCTCGGCTGAGACCGAGACCGAAGCCGAGACTAAATGGTGGCCGAGAACGTGAATTTAGAAAATAGAAAACCAAGAACGTAAATTGCAAAAAACTTAATCATACAAAAAAAACAACTTTTATCGTGGCATCCATTTTCTGCGCGATTTGCAACAGAAAAAAAAGACTATATTGCAGAACAAAAACAGTAAGGTTTCAGCATTAGCACCTGTTAGATTGTGATGACGCTCGTCATATAATTAGCGTTACGTCCAATAACTGGCTTAGAATGTGGGTAGGTGGGACAAACTACTCCCCAAGCGACCAATCAGAACTCGTTTCATGGTCTCGGCTTCGGCCGAGAATCTCGCCCCATTTTGGCCGAGAAACGAGACCGACATCTCAGCCTCGATATTTGGCAGAGAATGCCGATGCTGGGACCGGGATCTCGGTCGGACCTTAAAAGGAACCTTCGGGTTTTAGAAAGAGACGTCGGGTATCAATCAACAGTGACACATGAAAAAGCAGATCAGCAATATTACTTTCGTGTTTCATCGCCGATTCCCGAAGGTTCTTAAACTTCACGGACTGTAATTTATTTTTCTCAAACATGCGTGGAAATGTTATCGTTACGATCGTGAAAATAGACTCGAAAGTATCACGTTTCGGGCGCCGTAGTGACACTTGCTATGAAAAGGATTTTTAACTACTTTGCAGGCCTAGGCCTGCAAAGTAGTCGGCGCCCGCCACGCGCTCGACCGCGCGGGCGGGCCGGGCGCGGCCGGTCGCTGTCGGGCGGCGCCGGCCGCGACACGGTCCCCGCATTATACTGAGAGATACGGAGTGCGATAGATTTTTAGGCTTTAAGTATTAGGTTTTAGGTCTTATTTCCACGCATTATTTTGAGAAAAGCACTATACATGCCTCGTCGTGAGAACGGATTCCCGGCCTCCTTATTTTCCCAGCCTCTGCTGTAATGTACTATTACTGGTAAGGAGTAGGTACTTTTTGACAACAGACGTAGAAAGTCATCGAATCACCATTGTCACCAATATAAATAAGAAGAAAAGATTTCGTAATTACACAGATAGAAAAAATCTCTTCAACCAAAGAAACCTATTTGAATCAAGAGATATCCAGTTTCCCATATAAGGAAAAAATAAAATTCTTTATTTTAAGATATAAAATGTTTCAAAGTTTATTACTTAACCTAATAAATTCAATACTTTATCCGAGATATAAAAATCTTCTTTTTAAAATAGCTTGATATTCTCACGAAGGGCGTTTGAATTTTGTTTTTGTATTGTATTTTTTTTAAATTGAACTTTATGTGTCTTAGTGCAATACATAAAGAACTTAAGCCAAGAAACTTTGTTTCTTGGATGAAGACTCATAGTTTAAATTGAGAATTGAATTTCTCCACGGAAACAAGAAATCGCATTAGTTCAAGAGCATGTGTTACTTGATGTAAAATTTGATATTTTCACACCAAGATCTAAAATTTCTTGGCGTATGAAATCGATTACTTGAAACAAACAATAACATTTTCTAAGGCGGTTATCACACTGGCGCGGATCCGCATGCGGCACCGGTGCGCGAGCGAGATAGCGCTCTGCATGTGTATAGCGCTATCTCGCTCGCACACCGGTGCCGCATGCGGATCCGTCGTCAGTGTGATAATCGCCTTAGTGTCTCAGTGCACTACTTAAAAAGCTAGTAGCAGAAACTGTGTTTCTCGGGACTAATCCCAAGAAAGGAAGTTTAACTAAAAGTAGATAATACAAATATAAATTATGATTATTTATATACTCACAATTTATAATCGTATTAACTAGAGCTGAGATTGCTATTGTGAATCTCAAATAAGCCCGGGTAAAGCGGCGAGGGTCATGAAGTTACGTTGAACAAACGTTCGCGTGTTCTAACCTACACGCAGAGACATCTATTGATGCGCAGGGTAACTAACGTCCAAGATTTAAATGTTTCAAAGCAAAAATTATGTGCTTCTTCTTTGGAATAGCTGTGGCTCTTGATTGTAAGTTGAAAACATCAAAGCAAAAATTAATCTCTCTTGCCTAAAAACTTAAAAATCTCAAATCTAACTTTTGGTGCTACTTCTTTGAATTAGCTTTGGCTCTTAGCTGTAGATTGAAAACATCAAACCAAGAACTAATCGATCTTACGTAAACACATAAAACTCTTAAAGGAAAATGTTGGTGCTTTTTTGCCGTAAATAATTATTATCTTAACTCAAATCATTACTATTCGCTTTAAAAATAGGTAAAGTTAAAGCTAAATAATTTTAAATCTTCTTTTAAAAATCATGATATTTTTAACTCAAGTCATGTTTATTGGTCTAAGGTATTTATTACTCTCTTTAAGAAACCGCGTGCAAGAGAGTTTTGCGTTTTGAATTAAGATATTATTTCTATCTGTGTATAAACGATTTTATTTTAAAAATAGTTATAACGGGTTACTCTCGTATTTTATGTCGATTTTGCTGGACATGTTTCGATCAATTCAATGGGCACACCGCGCGCAGGCGCACAGTAGCCGACGCGGAAGGCCGCTCGTGAAAATGCTCATCGTAAATTGATTGATTGATCGTGATTGATAATAAACATGTCGAGCAAAAATCGACAATAATTACGTGAGTAACCCGTTATAAATATTTTTAATATGTTAGAGTCTCACGAAAGTTTTATAGTTAAGATTTTATTTTACCAAAAAAATGCCGATTATTTTTCCAAAAAATGCAAGAAAAAAAAATTCTACCGAACATGCACTTCCATCTCTTTTTAACAAACTTCAAAAAATGGTGTTTCTCAATTCGACAGATTTTTTTATCATCATTATTATTTTTTTTGTATGTATGTTAAATACTCGATGTCTCCGCGAATCGTGAACCGATTTTAATTTTTTTTAATCGAACGGGTACAACCCCTAGATGGTCCCATTGTCACCAAGTCGGGGTCTGATGATGGGATCCTAGAGAAATCGAGGGAACTATTATAGGCACACCTATAGTGATTTCACTATTTTTTACTTCCTCTTGGAATAGCGGATCCTAAGTGAAGTCGGTTCTTTTTTTGTTTAAAATTATCTTGACTAAGGCCGTGCGTTTAAGGTATTATACCTCAAGTAAACAAATGCTTCTACCATTATTTGCGCAGTGTTTTCAATTACTTATGTATTGAGTGAAATATTGCTAGTGAATTGTTTTCTATTTTCGCCACAAACTGGACTCTTGACATTTTATCTAGACCAATATTTTAACGTCAATCATGTGACAAAGTTATTTTTCCGCTCGAGAAGAGTCTTTTATCGCTGCCAAATGGATAGATTTCTAAGAATTCGGATGTCGACTAGATTTTTATTATAGTGCCTCAGTAAATAAAGCGTTGGTGACCTGGCGGTAAGACCCACTTTTAATCCATAGGTCGCGGGTTCAAACCTCGACTCGTACCAATGTGTTGTTCAGAACTTATGTACGAAATATCATTTCACATTTGCCACTCGCTTTTCGGTGAAGGAAAACATAATGGAAAAACCGGACCTAATCTTAATAAGGCCTTTTTTTCCCTCTGGGTTGGAAAGTCAGATGCCGCTTTCGTAAAAACTCACTAATTCATGCGATTAAGTCGCCAAGCGGACCCCAGGCTCAATTAAGCCAAACAAAAAGTCGGGACAAACGCCAAGAGACCTTAAGTCAGATTTGCATAAGCGCTTTTGTATAAGTAATTATGATTTCTATGATTTCCGACCCTGTCACTATGTCAGACATTGTTTGTACTAACTGAAATTAAAAGCACTCAATAGTGTTTCTATAAACATTCGAGTGCTCGTCATTATCCCAGTACATGTCACCTATAAACTTAAGTCATTTGTAATAAAGGTATTCAACTATTGGGCATTAGCGGGTCGAGCACTGGGACGTTTACCTTATATAAAAAGTATTGCACAATCGTCGTAAATTAAGCTACTTAAATTAAGCTATTAAATTATTACACTGATAAATTTATAATGTAAAAATACTTTCTAACTAATCAAAGATCCCCCTCGAGCTGTACCGGGTGCAAAAGTGCCCATCACACTTGCAGCGTTTCCACATTGAATGGCGATGGACATTCTTTGCGCCAGCTAAGAAGTGTAAGAACCCGTGCGTAAATCGGACCTACTGTTACCTTAGGTACATACAGGGTGTACCAAAAATCCGTTTAAGGGCATATATTTGGTATAAGATAGTGTAGGAGAAAATTATTTTAGATGCGAAAGAAAAATGTTTGGGATACGTCGTCCCAGGCTGGCCAAACTTCCATATAAACCAAATTTATTTTTCGCGAGAATTTTTTTTTTCTGAGTTTTTATAACTTGTAGTCCGCCTCGAACTGAGAAATCGCGATTTACTTGCAAACGAGTTGACCAATATAACAAGACCCTAAGGAGGATTTTTTTTCTCCTTCTAGCTCCATAACCACTTGATCGATCCTGCTCATACGAGTATACGAACTTACAAATTTTATGTATCTCTGCTACAGCCCCAAAAAATTTCATAAAGATCAGAAAAAACGTTACTAAAGTTATCGTCGGACAAACTATTGAAATCAAAAAGCCATCCAAATGCTGAGACTTCCCAGTAGCCAGGTGACAGTTCGGTCTGGAGTTGTGTGTAAGAACTCACTTCGCTTACACTCCGCGAATTCGATTACAATACGACACCAAAAGGATCACCAGTATTTTTGTAACACTTGTATACATTGTATTGTACAAACTTTATTAATTGCTATAATACACCTTTGGCATGATGTTACAGCTGAAGGACTTTTAACTGCGCAACTTTCAAGCCAAAGTTTTGAACTGTTAAAGATTTTTGAAACTGCACGAGCTTAAAACAAAGGAAACTATACAACTTTACTTGTTAAGCTTTGTAAAGCCTTTGGTGGAAAATAGTGGCTTGATTAAAACGAATGAACTTAAAATGTAAGCATAGAGTAACTTATACAAGGTGTAACAAAAATACTGGTGATCCTTTAAATGGCATAATTGGTATCGTATTCTAATTACAAAAAAGTAAGAAAAAATATTTTCACGCGAAAAAAATTTGGTTTAGTATAGAGGGTCGGCCGGCTGGGACCACCTGTCTTATAGAAAAAAAAAATTTTCTCCTACTTTTTCTTAGTCGTAATACGATACCAATTATGCCCTTAAACGGATCACCAGTATTTTTCTTACACCCTGTATAGTCGAGCAGCACAGCCTAATAACTTTTTGAAGCTCACGTCTATCGCGCCATCTACCCGAAAGCGACCTAAAGATACCTAAAATGTAAGAGGAAATGTCACCTGCACTGTTATTCTATCTAGTAACTACTAGTGTACTACTAGTACGCTATTCGTTACTAGATGGAGTAGTAGTGCAGGTGATATTTCCTCTTACATATTCGGTATCTTTAGGTGGCTTTCGGGCAGATGACGCGATGTAAATGTATGAATGTAAAAATTTTAGCGATCCGTATTGTATGGGTGAGTTTTGTTGAAGAGTTAAAGGTACAGTTAGAATCTATTATTAATTAGTTCAAGGGTGTTTCTGCAATTACTAGCCATACTTTGTAAGGTAGGTACTGACCAAATATTGATATGTAACTGACCCCGAAATCTCCAAAAAAATGTTGGCCTCCCATAAAAAATGTTGACATCTGATCAGCTAAATGAAACAGCCAAAAATTTTTTTAATAATTTCTGAGTTGGTCCCATAGAAAAAGTTGTCCAGTATGGCCTAAAGCGGCCCACCCACTATCAGTCCGCCGGATGATATGGGCCTGTCAATTGTTCGGAACTGTACAATGTTTGTTCAAATTTAAAACAGGCCGATATCGTGCGGCGGACTGATAGTGGATGGGCCCCTTAACCATCTCGAACAATATACTTATTTGTTGAAAATGCCTTGTACCTATAACCTCATTAGGTAAATTGTGAGCGGTGCAACCCGCCTTAAGAGGATGATAAGAGCTAAATTCCCTCCCTATCGTTTTCAGCGTGAGTGAAAGAGAAACACTGCGTTACGATTAGTATGGGAGCTCATTGCAAATTTTGCAAATTGATGGATTAAAAAAAAACTATGCATTAATTGAGAAATTTAAGGCAAAGAAGTTTTTCCTTCGTTACAGACATATAAGCCAAGAAACTAAAGACGTGCAATTGTTTTAAGCTAATTTTAGATGTAACTTTGGAATTATTTTCTATCGAGCCGATTTCGTCCAATTGTGTATTGGAATTAACCAAGTTCTTTTAAATATAATGAATATTAACATATATTTTTTTTACTTTTCCAAAACAAGTAGTTATAGCTATATGACTGTTTAAGTAAAGTCAATTTGAAGGCCATCGGGTCTTCTCAGCCTCTTAAGTTAATACAAGCAAGCCTTAAGACGAGAGAGATAAATTTATCCACAGCGATAAAAGATGTAAACGCCGCTGTAATCGACAAATGTCTCGTTTACCGTCTCGCTCGTTATAGACTAAGAGCTGGCCACGTCAGATATGACTCAATAATGAGAGTAAAAAACCCAGTAGTTATACTATCCTTATTGATAGATCTGGGCATCTAGCAGCTTTTAATGGATGGCGGTCAGAGCACATGCAAAATATTTCAGGTCGAAAAAAGTAATATTTAACAAATTAGGTAAAAACTGCCAAAATTGGCTCATTTATAGAGGAAAGAGCCTACACTTTAACATTAGAACAAAAAACATTGCATATTATTGCGGAAAAAGAAACAGTATGTCACAAAATTATGAATTATACATTATATGTATGTCATTTGTCTACTTTACTTATTTTTACAAACAGAAACTTTTGTCAATTATTTATGATCTAATTATTTTTATTAATATTATTTATTTATTTATTTCATGGACGAAACCTGTGTTGTGGATTTGAATAAGTGTGATTTTTTTTGGTTTAAATAAAATGTTTTTTTTTTTTAAATTATTTATATAATTTCTTATAAAATGCAGTAAACCCATAACCCTCAAGTTTAGTACATTATAGCTGCCGGGTGTCCGGATCTAGAAATAAGCGTGTAGCAAATCAGAGTGGTTTCGTTGCTCTCATTATTGTGACATATCTGACGTGGCCAGCTCTCCGTCTACCGTCTTTCTCATTATTAATGCACGGCGCCTAACTCCCGAGTTCTTGAGTGGGAAAATTTCAAAGTTGTGTTTTAAAATTCACCCTTCAAAACATGTCGCATGCACGTAATCGGGGTTCCCTTTGGGCGAATATAGCGTTAATAAAATACAGAAGCGTTAGTTTTTTTTTTAATACCATGACGGCGGCAAACAAGCATACCGCCCGCCTGATGGTAAGCAGTTACCGTAGCATATGGACGCCTGCAACCCCAGAGGATTGAAATGCGCGTTTATACACATAAGTTTAAAACTTCAAAAAAAAACATAATCGTCCTAGCGTTTATCCCGGCTTTTGCCTCGGCTTTATTAAGCCTGGGATCCGCTTGGCAACCTAATTGGCATAGGCACTAGGTCTTACGAAAGCTTCCTTATTGGGTAAGTAAGACAGTTTTTCATAATGATTTCCTTCACCGAAATGCGACTGGTGAAGTGGTATGAACCGGGGTTTGAACCCGAGACCTCCGGATTGAAAGTCAAACGTTTAACTGGCAGGATTATACAGTGTGTAAATTTAATACGGGCGAACCTTTTAACGGTGATTTACATACTTTGGTCACACTGAACAAGTTTCACTATGGAGGTAACCCCAAAATCACAAAAAAAATTTGGCTTCCTCATACAAAATGTCGACACCCACGCGACAAAATGTATGAGTCTGGCAAAAAAAAAACCGCGATTTCGGGGTAGGCTCCATAGTAAAAGTTGTTCAGTATAACTTATACAAACTACCGTTAAAAGGTGCGCCCGTATTAAAATTACACATTGTATATTTATTTATTTATCAAAACTTTATTTAAAAAATCTAACATTTCGTATACTCGTAAATATTAATTTAGCGAGTAAAATTCCTAATATATATACAAGAAGTTTAATAATTAGTAAACATAGAATAGGTACTCAAAATACCTACTTGTCTAGACAGCTGCGTAATAAAAGTAATAATACTAATAAGCATTTTTTTCACCAAGGCCGACAATGCTCATATTGCCGTACTGTACCTAATTACGGCACAAGGTAACGTCGGCAGTAACGGGGAATGGCCTAATTTCGTTAAGAGTATTTGAGATTATCGGCCACCTGCGGTTTGTGGCCCAGAACAGATTATCTGATAGCTTCAACATATTGTAGTTTGAAATTTTGTTTTGTTACGAATTTGTTATCAATTTGATCGCGTTTTGTCATCAAAAATTACATTTAAAGATCGAGACAACCAATAGTGACGTTTTTATGTTAAAGGTACATCATTTTCGGCTTTCTAGAAGTGATAAGGCGTTAGATACTTGCATAAAAATTCATTTAGAAATAAACTTTTATTAACAACCGACAAAAATGTACCTTCGACTTGAAAACGTTACAATAATAGATACTATTAGGTGGCTTAGCACCAATGCAACAAGTCAAACGGTTTATTGACGTATCAACGATATGTGATCTTATTTACAATATCGGCCATAGAATTTGACAGCAAATTGATGTCAAGGATGACCTGAATAAGCCATCATCACTTTTGACAGTGAAATAATTTTAGCTATCAAAATAAAATCAAACCGATAACAGATTTTTATTTTTCGAATGGGCCCTCAAATAGGTATTAGGAAAACGACTTACTTAGGGAATAAGTAGGCACTTAATTTAAAACAAAATATTGTAATGGAATTTTGATCAGATTTTCTCCACGCTTCAATTTTAAAATTGGGGCGTGCAGATGAAAATGCGTGAGTTTTAGGGTTCGGGGGGCCAATTTTTGACTTTCGAGCGCCCGAATTCAAAAAGTTTAAGCTCGAAAATAATCGCACACAAAAGCTTACCGCCAGTTTTTTCGCATGAAATTAATAGTTTAAATACTTATGATTTTAAATTCCTATCGCTGTTATTTTTAAAACATAATTTCATCGTTTTATTCTGAGTTGTAAATGTCACTTTCTAGTACGCGAATCTCAAAAATCACCCCCCAGTAGCGTAATCGAGTGTAATATCAAGTTACATGAGCCATATTGAGGCCACGTCGAAGATATGAAGTTTTTTTGGTCATTGTAAATAATATACAAACTCTTATAGGATGTTTTTTTAATATAGGCCATTAGCTTTTCGTTTACTATTATTATAGAACACTTATGATTTGGATGTAATTCATATACAGCCTTGGCCAGAAGTGTTGAGCACCAATGCGATTTTCATACAAAACTGGAAAGTTTAGTCCATCGTTTCCATCTTTGTTTAAGTTATTTTGTCAATTAATTTAAACTAATAGGCATGTTTTGTTGAAGTTAGTAGTAACTGCATAGAATATTTGCAATATGTTGCACCGACTTAAATTTACATTTTTGGTACCTTCTGTTTTCATATTTTTTAAGTACCTTGAAAGTGTTATTAAGTGATGTTTTCTATATTTATAAATAAAATATAACATTTACCGTTACCGTACATTGTTAGGATAGGGAAATAATGCTTAACATCAAAATTGTAAACAAAAAACACCTATGCTCAACACTTCTGGCCAAGGCTGTATGTAAAAAATAAACTGCACTTTATTAAATAGGGTACCTACTGTTCGATGGCATGACAAAAAATGTGAATAATTAGGTACTTAGGTATAGCTAATTAAAAAAAAAAAGCTAAAAAAAGGTGGATGGATTGTGTGAGAGATGACATGAAAAGAAAGGAGGTGAGTGATGAGATGACGGGTGACAGAGATGTGTGGAAAAAAAAGACATGCTGCGCCGACCCCAAGTTGATGGGAATGATGCTGAGGTATAGCTAATGAAATTACTCAAATACAGTTAAATTTTAAATTTATTAACCAACTTCAAAAAAAGGAGGAGACTTTCAATTAGACTGAATTTTTTTAATATTTTTTTTGTATGTATGTTACTCGATATCTCCGTGAATCGTGAACCGATTTTCAATTTTTTTTAATCGAACGGGTGGATCCCTAGATGGTCCCATTGTCACCAAGTCGGGGTTTGATGATGGGATCCTGGAGAAATCGAGGGAACTATTCAACTATTATACGCACACCTATAGTGATTTCACTATTTTTTACAGCAACTCGGCCACTTCCTCTTGGAATAGCGGATCCTAAGTGAAGTCGGTCCTTTTTTGTTTAAAATTATGTTACTCACGTCACTTACATAACTGATAAATAGCCAAAGTTAAGAATTGTGATGAGAAGCATCAGGATTTAATCCGTGTTTATTTCCTTCATCAGGCTGAAACCATATTTTACTTTAGCTCCTAAGCCCAGTGAAGTTTATTAACTTTCTAAATTCAATTAATTAAAGTTTGTCTTGTTTAGTTCTTTGATCAAAATCCCTAAAACTCGCTGGTGCTATTCACTTGTAACCTTGTAATCAAAATACATTATTTGCTCCCCACCGGAGACGGGTGGGAATAGGTTTTTTCTTAGAAACCGTTCCCATTCGTGCGAGAGTTTTACCGAAGTTACCATTATGGATGAAAATTTGTAAGGCACATGCCTGCAGTCGTTGTTCCCAGAAGGTGAACTCTTTTGGACGGCACTGCCTATACTGCAAAATGTACTCATCAAGTTCTATAAAGGCTAACTTATCCATTTGAGGGAACTCTTCTCTAAATGGAAATTTGACCTTTGAGCAGTTGTGAGACAATTAGAACGGGTAGACGTAATTTTATTTAGAGTACAAAACGGTAAAGAATCAAGAGTTTTCTACCTGTAATTACGACATCTTAAAAAATTCTTACTATACCTAAAAAAAATTGTATGATCACCGAGAAGGTAAGTACGTCTACAACAATAGATGCAAGCCAATCGGTACAAAATTTGACAGGTATATGTCTACCCCAGAGCTCTACTACTTTTTTAATTTTTTTGAGATGTTGCAACTTCGTCATATTCATGTTTTTGCCTCGTGTCGTTTTAATCTCGCTTCGGTCATGGAAAGGTTGAAGCTACCACGTTCTATAGAGAGCCCATCAGCCTAGCGTCTTCGTGACAGTAATTAATGAGACTTGGACACAGTTCCTGTGAGATTGTCATTGTCTTTTGAGACTGTCATCGATCGCAACGCTAAACGATTTATTTTGTGTGATCATCCAATTATACACAATTTTAATTATTTGTCTAGTCTATATTTTTTATATGTATTTTTTCAACTTTTTTTTATTTACTTTTTTTAACTTGCAAAGTTCGTACATAAGTGGAGGCGTTCTCAAGGGACGAGGGATTATATACAGTTTGGGGTTCTTCAGAAAGGCAGGCCTAAGCTCCGTTGGTTGGACTGCGTTGAGAAAGACCTCAAACCCCTAGGAGTTAGATGTTGGAGAAAACAAGCCATGAAGCGACCAGAATGGAAAAATATGCTCGACAAGGCCAAGGCCCGACCCGGGCTGTAGAGCCTTAGGTGATGATGATGGTTCTTCAGAAAAAGCGTGTACAAGTTTTAAAGGGTCGCCAATCGGCAAAGCGCATGGAATTGCGGGCATCCAAAGGTTACAGTAACAAAAGCTACAGTAACATCTGTATACTTCTAATCTTTGTCACCAACGTGTGGTATTCAAGAAAATATGTCAATGAAAAAAGTGGCCAAGGGCAAGTGAGTTTCAATCAGTCTTAATAAACTAATACTGCTTTGGTGTCTGTATTTTATAACCTCGATTCGACGCGTATGTCTAGATGAGTTGATTTAAGTGCAGTTTTTGAAACAAAATCATTGTGAATTGGATTCAAACAACTGATTTGACTAGGGCTAGTCCATAACAACAGTGACAACGCATATTGCCATCACAAATTCGACAATACAACGGTAATGTTCATGCATTACGTCACTACATTAATGTTTAGATTCGCCGTACTCATGAATAGTGATTTGGTCGAGTTGCAGCAAGTTCTGAAGTTCCGGTACGTTCGCCGGGATCAGATCGTTCCTTAAGGCGCCAGTGATTAGTCCTCCCCATTTTAGATTCAAAATTCAAGACATTTATTCATGTTCGTGGTGTAGTAGGAGTCTGCTAAGGGAATATACCGGGAGATGGGCAGCAGCATCTTCCGAAAGCCTAAACAACAATAAACAAAAAAAAAATTATGTTACGCGTATGGCAAAGCCCCCCTTAAAGGGGAGGCCTATGTTCAGCAGTGGACGTCTTATGGCTGAGATGATGATGATGATTCATGACGTTTAACATGACATTTTACATATGGATTTCTAGACAAAGACATGCGTTTAAATGTGTTTGTGTCATCTTATTAAAGCCCGAGGTCTGCGTGGCAACCTAAAAGGTGGATGGTCTAACCCCCTTATTCATAAGCGTCTCTCAGGGCTCAATTAATTTATGATTTGTCCTTATCTAACGCTTTGTGTTTGTGTTTGATAGAAACAAACAAAACGTTTCACGTTTATGACTATTTTTACCTAGCAGCGTCTTGAAAGGCATTGTTTAAGAAATAAATAGTTTTAAGGTAAAAAAAAAGTTATTTAAATTACAAAATCTATACTCTAACTCCCAATAGGCTTGCTGGAATAAAATACATAATTGCAATTCCAAAACCAACTACAATACAACGGTATTATTCATGCAATAGGCCTACTTTTTATGCAAATGTTCATTTGTCACTACATCAATATCGACGATACTCATGAAATAGAGATTTGGTCGAGTTGCAGAAAGTTGCGTTTTGTCCTTTTGTACATATTCACAATGGCAAATTACTTGCATCATTTGATGCGAATACAGAAATTGATACGAATGTTAAAACTTAAAAATTATATTCGCATTACGCGAATGATGTTCGTGTCATCCCTAGTTGACTGAGGAGCCGAGCGTAGCGAGGCGACGAACGTTTCTGTTTTCACTGGTACGATGATTTGGCAGATTGATGTGTGTGTATTGGTTGGTTGGTTGGTTGGTTGGTTGGTCAGTGTCGGTCTAGAGGTCGCATTTTTCATCCGATTTCGATGAAACTTGGCATGTGCGTTCCTTGATTTATTGGCCAAAAATTGTCGAGCCATTTTTTTGATTGGGGGTAAATGAGGGGGAAAAGGGGGGAAGTTTGCTGTCGCCTTATTTATGTTCTCCGAAGTCTACGGTTCACAGAACCACTAGTCGTAAGTGGAATAAAATCCAATTTAGTTAGACGGGCAACGCCAAGACCTCAATAATATGGCGCACCTGCTAACGTTTGCACGAGCGGTTATAGCTAACTCCTAGCCTCGAGTTAGACGGAGTTTATCTAGTATTTAGTCACGAGCAGGCTTGAGACTATTATAACTTGACCTCCGTATTCGTAGCGTTCACGTTCACTAGTGTTCTTGATTGTGTTAGTCTAATTTTAACCAAGCGCTCGTGAATAGCAAATTCTATAGAATTATCGGGTCTCTTCGGCAAATGTCATAGTCATAGCATAGGACGCCTTTTACAACAATGACAATCTTACACAAATAAACCTAGTTCCAAGCTAAGCAAAGCTTTTACTATGGGTGCTAGGCTACGATATACCTACTTATACAAGGTGTAACAAAAATGCTGGTGATCCTTTTAAGGGCATAATTGGTATCGTGTTCTTATTGTGAAAAACTAAGAAAAAAAATTTTTCTCGCGAAAAAAATTTTTGAGTTTGTATGGAGGGTTGGCCAGCTGGGACGACTCGCCCCATACAAAAAAAATATTTTTTTCGCGTTCAAAAAATTTTTCTCCTACTTTTTCCTACTCGCAATACGATACCTATTATGCCCTTAAACGGATCACCAGTATTTTTGTTACACCCTGTATAGATAAATATATACTTATTATCATACCCCGGGGTTTTCGGTGCGGGAATGTTATACACTAGCCAAATAACAGGTAAAAACTGTAAACAAACGATACTAATTTAACATTTCTAAGCACATTTGGACCTTACTACCTACGTTTCATTCATAGTTTGGTAATTACTTTACAATAAACAAAGTTATAAATACACGAAATCATTCCTGCACCGAAAACCCCGGGGTATGCTTATTATAGATATATAGAAAACACCCATAACTCTCAGGAACAAGATTCGTAATAAACATACAAAATTAAATGCTCTTACCAGGATCCTCCTGCCTTGTAGGCAGTGTCACTACCAAGTTGGTAGACCAACTGAGCTAGCAGGCCGTTAAAATCATTGCGTCTGAAGCATTTGTATAGATATGTAATTACATCATAAATAGTAATATGAGTTATATGACATACAATACAGCACGACTATTTTTGTTACACCTTGCCAACTATAGTACATTACGTAGTACGATGAGGTCTTCTTTATTACCGCCCGTGGTGCGTACACAATTTTACGTCTTCTCCTGGGTGTGAAGTGAGATTTGCTGCTGCGCCTGTGGGCGGCAAATCTCACTTACCGCTCAGAGTGACGTAAAGTAATTAACTGTATTCTTAATAAGTTTATCTACACCCATTTCATAAACCCTCCATGATGCGTTCAAAACCCGCACGTTATAACTACCATACAAATTGATTGTTTCGTTGTCAACAAATGTCTTATCTGTAACGATGTTATTATTATCAAATAATAAGCAAAAATTCGATATCATTATGAAAATCCGGGTGCGGGCATGCGTCGCCCGACCGCCGACACAATCGAGTTGGTCATGGCGATGGCGTGCAATCCGTGCAATTGCAGTCATTCAATCATCATTTCGGGTTTATAATATGTGTGTAGATAAAGCAGTGTATGCAACTGTACGTAATTAGGCCTTAAAACACAAAACCACACTCGTGTTTTAAGGACCCCTATTACGTAACAGTTACATTAACTACTATTTAAACTCACTTATAACGTACTTAATGTTACTAACAATGTTCAACAAAGTTCGCCTAAACATTGTTCTATATAGGCTATTGCACCAGGCTGACTATCACCATAATAAAGTTCACTTTTGGCCTTAGTTCTAAAACGATAAATTTACCTGCACTAGCTTTTTGTAACTAAAACTTTGTTTTACTCCCAAGTAGTAACTTGGAAGTAAACTACGGTACCCTCAGTAGACCGGTACCGTACTTGGTACATAATTGTTAAACTTGCTAAACATAAATCTGACCCCATTAACTTCTTGCAATCAATGCAAGAGCTGGCCAAATTAATTTGGAAACAAGGGAAAATGCAATTTAACAGCACGGTATAAGGTTCTTAGTGAATTTGCAGAAATACGCTGCTGCACCTCAAGATATGTGGAGTTATGTTCTTAGTCAGGGGTGTGAAGTAGAAAGTTTATATGGGGTAATTCTTCTTAAAGATCCTTCAAACATATCACTGCTCTTGGAATCCGATTGGCACGAAGTGTGTCCTTTTTTTTGTGTCAGAGGCCAAGATCCTGTTTGGGTCAATGAGCTAGCGTAGAAAACTCTTTGACTACCAATCATTGGGCAGAAAAATGGTGCCACTGACGTCAGAGCGAGCGCTCTCGGTTGTATTTCGGACGCGATATCACGCGCTGGCGCTGAGGGCTCGACTTTCCGTGCGCGTGATTTGACGTCTTTGGTGGTAAAAGGTTTAACATAATAATGTTTTTCTTGGCCATGGCCGGTCATTTTACGTAATGTTCATCGAATGATTATATCTTATTCTATAGATATATAGGGAACATTAGAAACACAGCTTGTTTGAACATAGTTGGGGTGGGTCACAGTAAGTGCGGTCATGGACTAAAATTTTTGAGCTATTTAGGGTTCATTTTACATTGGATTGGTTTTTTTTGCTGCATTGATCGTAGCAAATGGAAATCCGTGATCTCTACCTACCCCTTTTGGGATATAGGCGTGATTGTATGTATGTAAATATACTTTATTGAATATTACAACCATTTACATAAAATAAAAACTAATATTAAACCTAAAAATAAACTAATACTAAACTAAATTAAAACCTACAAAATAAAAGTTACAAATAAAAAATGGGCTCCAAATCAGTGCCAAACGGAAGGGTGCCCAGAAGGCTAGCGGCATTGCCGCGCTGGACAGCAATGCCGATGCGTTGGACAAAGTATGCCCCAGCCTTCTGGTCACCCGTTGCGTCAATTAGGCGCAATGTATGTATGTATGTATTTTACATTGGAAATTTTCATAGAGTAAGTACTAAAGAAAAGAAAATAGGTTCAACCGAAGATTTAGTCGAAACTTTCATTTTCTATGTTTGTTGTACGACTTGTACGCGTATTTATTGTAAGTGTATTTTTCTTACGGAATTACATCAAAATAGTGGAGATAACTAAATACCAACAGTGTACATAATAATATTTAAATAATAGATATTAACGTTGTGTTCTGGCTGTTTACGATCTATGCCTTCTTTTTGTAAGGCTTTTGAAACTTTAGTTTAAACATGGAATTAGTTAGCAATAATGGATGGACGAATAAAAATGCTGTTAAATCCGGTTACATTTGAATACCAGTTAGCCTCCAACCTCATGCTATAACCGGACCACAAACTATACATTTCCCGGCGTGAATATTAAACGCGCGTCGGCCTGATTAAGCCAGGGCTTTCTCAAGCTAAATCTCTGCTGTTGATGGATAGGTCTAAGTGAATTTAAGTTAGTAGGCTCAACAACGGTTTAGTTTGTCTAAACTGAGTCTAAAATAGATCGTTGATTGTGTCACAGTCGCCATCAAATATATCAGAGCGGTAAAGTAACTCAAAAATATCTTAACAAGCACTTTATCGCTTTGAGAATAAAGGCATTGTTCAGATATTTGTGACCACCTTGGCCACTTCGATATATCTGATGGCGACTGTAGGTAGCTTTGCATGCCAACGGAAAGTTTCAGAAATGACAAAAAATTTAACACAATGTGAAAATTTCGGAAAATTCTTACTGTCCAGTATGAGAATTGAAACGATTTATTACCTAAATTTTCAGTTTTCTAATACCAGCGCTTCGCTTACATACAATAGTACATTTCGATATTAGTGCGGAAAGTATGTCATTACTTCACGAGTACCGAGATATCGGGACGAGTGAAGAATGACATTTATGCACGAGCATCGAACGACGTTTTTTAATACAGTTGCGAAAAAATTATAAAATTGTCAATTATTCACTTTGAGGTTACTTTAGTACATGTATCCGAACGCTCCGCGCGTTGCGGTGCGGCGCTGTGATTGGCTGTCTGTCACTGTCATTAGCTGTGATTGGCTGGAAAAGTAAAAAGCACTAGTGCGCGATATCAAACTTTCCGCACGCTAAACCACTACAAGAAAAGCACTTTTTTGAGCAACTGTATTAAAAATATATAAATAATTATATAGGTCAGTTCCTATAAGTATAAAAAAGTCATGGTAGCCTGGCGGTGGGATATCCAATTTTGAATTCGGAGGTATCGGGTTCAGACCCCGGCTCATACCACTGAATGTTTTAGAACTTATGTTCGAAATATCATTTTTAATTTACTAGTCGCTTTTTGGTTCAGTAAAATAAACCTAAATCCAATAAGGCCTAGTTTCCTTAATGAGTTGGAAGGTCAGATGGCAGTCATTTTCGTAAAAATTAGTGTTTACGCCAATTCATGTGATTAGATTGCCAAGTAGACCCCAGGCTCAATAAAGCCGAGGCAGGTAGCCGGGAGATGTGATATAACCGTAGCATAGGTACTAAATTTCTGTGAAGGTTGGTCTGATACGATATTTTAGGCTGGCTCTACATGATGGGCCATCATAGGGACGCAGCTATACGACGGAACGAGATTGCAATATCGTTAGCTTCCTCTAACGCATAACTGCGTCCCTATGATGGCCAATCATGTAGAGGAGCCATTACGTGGCTATCACACCTGGCGTCGCAACCGGATGAGTGAACGACATAGCGCTATATACCGCCATCTCGCTCGCATAACGCCGCCGCACGCGGAAACTGCAGCAGTATGATGGCTGCCTTAGTCTATTTTTAAGTGCGCGATCGCAACCACCTACTTCTTTGAATAGTCTCAAGATTCACGCTTCGGACAGCGACTCCCACCAGTTACCTTCAATCTCAAGCGGCATCACAATCTGCATACAGAGAGCAAACTGCTTAAAATATCTCGGCGTCACCTTGGACGAGAAACTCAATTTCAAAAATCACATCTCGTTGGCATCTGCCAGAGTTCGTAAACTCATCTACACGATGAAATTCCTGAGAAATATTGCTGACAAACAGTTAATGAAAGTGGTGTATCTGGCACTGTGTCAGCCTGTTCTTAATTATTGTATTCTTTCCTGGGGAGGTTGTTGCAAGACCACTTTAATATCACTGGAAAGAGCACAAAGAGCGGTGTTAAAGGTATCCTTGCGTAAACCGAGAAGGTTTTCTACAGAACTTCTTTTCAGAGAGACAGGTGTTCTCAGCGTTCGTAGACTTTTCTTCGCGCGGGTTGCAGTGTACATGCATAAACTGATAATTAACTCTTCGGCCTACCCAGCTATGCTGCAAAAGCGCATTTTCAGAGCAACTGTTCCTTGTGTTAATGGTAAGTTCGCTAAACGGTTTAAATCTTTCATCTTCCCATTTATCTATAACGCTATTCTTAAAAGCTGCGATCTCAAGAGCTGCCAACTCGTTAGGGCTAAAACATTAATACGCAACTTCTTGCAGCCCCTTACTTACAAGGAGTCCGAAGATTTACTGCCTTGAATGATTTTCGTAATCAACCACCATCTTGTTACATATCTATCTATAATACATAACTATCTACACTAACACTATTCACATTCTTACACACAAAAATCTAGCAGGCAAGACAACTAAATTTTTGAATTTTAAGCAACTTCTTGTGTCCTTTCGCTATATTTTTTAGTTAAGGTTACTTGAACTTAAGTTTACTTCTTATATTTAAGTTTGCATGCACTTTATACATTACATACAAAAGCCGCAATGTTTTATTTTGGAAATGTTCGTATGTTTGCGACTTCCACGAAACAGGCCAAGCCTAGTGTGGGAGTCACGGATAAACTGTCAATCTAAATAGTATTTTTGGTTAATAAATATTTTTTACTTTTTTTACTTTTTTACTTTTTTAACTTGTTTTAAGAGACCCCTACCCGTGTAAACACATGAGATGATGGCGACAGGGGGAGGCTTTAGAAACCGCTTGAATGGCGTCTGGTCTGACCTGCGACCCGCTTGCTAGCTACAATGCAGTTCATTAATATGACATCTTTGCGAAGAACCGGCTGTTCTTAGAATTCCGTACCTCAAAAAACTGAAACCTTATTAAGATTAAAGATTTTTATACTCGGCGACTGTAATACTTGAATTGAGATTGTGGTGGCGGAACTACTAGCGCATACTTTCCGATAGAGCTTTTATGGTCGCATATTGTAGCATCCATAACAATGACAGAAAGGATTTCCATACAATATTGTGACACTGTTGCCGGGCCCCGCCGCCTTAGGTACAGTACATTAATGAACCAAATCGCTTAAGTGGGAGCTATTTTATAATTATTGATAATGGTTTTTTTAACTAAGAGCATTCAACCAACCGGAGCGGCCATTGACAGGCGTACCGTACCTCTCTGCCGAAATCATATGACTTAGTGGTCATATTCATTGTATGGACTGACGTTAATCTGACGTCTTATAGAATCACTTTGCTGTCCGTCTGCCTGTCCGTCTATCTGTATATTACCATTTTTCTCAGGAACGAGCCTTTTTATGCGGTCCCTAGAACCTAAAAACATAAGCTTCTAAGTTAACTTACAAGATTTGATTACAGACAACGGAACAGGTAAAAGTTAATAAAAGCTTGTAAAATGAAGAATCCTTAACAAATCATTGTAAATTTCTCTTAGCTCCAATTTACCTTAGAGCATTTAACCAACCGGAGCAGCTGCAAAGTTGACAGGCGTTCCTCCCTGCCGAAAATATATGACCGGAGGTCATACTTATTGTATGGACTGACGTTTATCTGACATGGCTATTTTGACGTTCCCCTTCCCCGCAAAAATCGGCAGACTTTTTTTGTATAGAAAATAACAGACACTAGTCCGGTTGGTTGAATAGTCTAAGTAATTTACAGATGGAGCTAACTTTAATGGACAGAAGTTTTGATTGCCTCACGAAAAAAGAAAAAACCGGGATTTTATCTTGTGTCAAGTTGATACCTAATTCTGACGTCTTGAATACTAATTGTGGCAGAGAATAAATTATCTTTGTGGTTTGACTTTTTAGCCTGGTAAATGAATTCTCAAAAAGGGGTCTAGCTGCAAAGTCAAAAGCAGAAATG
Source organism: Pammene fasciana (assembly GCA_911728535.1). NCBI lineage: Eukaryota > Metazoa > Arthropoda > Insecta > Lepidoptera > Tortricidae > Pammene > Pammene fasciana. The sequence continues at coordinate 15,892,228 of OU452291.1, read as the reverse complement.
TTGATTTTGGAACTTTGATAAGACTAATTAGGAGATTAACATACTAAAAGTCCTCAACCCCCAGAGGTGAGCCCGAGGAGGGGGGAGGCGAAGGAGTTTTTTTGTTTTTTTGCTTACATCTTGAAAACTATGGGTCATAGACAATTTTGTAGTATTACATAATTAAAGGTAATACAATTCTCTATAACTTTTATAAATGCACTTTTTACCTAACACTATTTGATTGTCCAGATATGAACTCACAAAAACGATTTGGAAAAGTGGGGGGTATTCTCTACAATTCCTCAACGGCCTCCATAGCCCAGTTGGTAGTGACCCTGCCTACGAAGCAGGAGGTCCCGGGTTCGAATCCTGGTAAGGGCATTTATTTGTGTGCTAATCTCAAATATTTGTTCCTGAGTTATGGATGTTTTCTATGTATATAAGTATGTATTTATCTATCTAAGTATGTATATCGTCGCCTAGCACCCATAGTACAAGCTTTGCTTAGTTTGGGGTTAGGTTGATTTGTGTAAGATTGTCCCCAAATATTAATTTAAAAAAAATCCTTGTCATACTAACTGACAAAAGTTAATCTGGATAAAAAGCCACCCTAGAAATCTTACAAAGAATTTAATTATGTGTTAAATTGTCTATTTCGACTTTTCCAGCTAAAATCATTCGTTGACCACACTGTTTGTATTAAACTGGAAAATGTGTTTTAGAATATGAATATTTTAACAATAAACATTTTTCGGCTTGCTATACAATTTTAACTTTATGAATGCGAAAGTAATTGGCTCTGCCTATAAACTTTTAACGGGTGAACCAATTTAAATGAAATTTGGTTGATCTATCGAAAACCTTTTAAGTACCTACAAATTCCACGCAAACTAAGTTGCGGTATATATGTGGGATTCCTATTCTTGTTAATAATAAATATTTGTTAATAAACTTTGACGAACACTTTGGGTGTTCTCACATACATTTGCAAATGCTTCAAATTTCAATTTAATTACTGATGTAGCAAAAACTTTGCCACCGTAATTAATGATGATACCCAATTTATTCCATTCCCAATCGTATTTGAATGATATTACGATTCAAATTATTATGACGAGTGCGTAATATTGCGATGAAACTTATATTGTTATTCGATTTTAGTATTTAATAAGGAAGGTTTGGGGTTGAATTTTGGATGAACTCGTTAGTGCTTAAGGCGGTCTCATGGGTATGAAGTCGTTAAGGAACCTCTGACTGTTTTGCGGGAAAAGGAATTATTAAACTGAGACCTTGAACGTGGAATAAAACGTCAAACTCGTGATGAATTGTGAATGTGACGTTTTCAATCGGATTGGTAATGTATCGGTTTCCGGTTCCTGGCGCAAATATGGTGTTTGTTTTTCGGGAATATTTTTTTATTGACGTCTTATAAATCGATGAACACCGGTAGCATGCACGAAAAAGTGTCACGTTCCGTTCCGTTCGTCCGTAAACCGACTTTACAGGCAAACATTTTTTAAAAATATTTATAACGGGTTACTCACGTAATTTTTGTCGATTTTTGCTCGACATGTTTCGATCAATTTACAAAAAAATCAATTCAAAATCGACAAAAATTACGTGAGTAACCCGTTATAAATATTTTTAATATGTTAGAGTCTCACGAAAGTTTTATAGTCAAACATTTTTTGTTCATTTTCGTCGTTCAGTGTGTCAAACTATAATTTTGTCGGAGGGGTGCTGACCTGCAGTAAATGTTTTCGTACTTTTACTGCTAAAATAGGCTACGTCAGTCACCTGAGAGCCCACGAACGTCGCTCTCACTAGCCAGCGGAAACCAGTCGCCATGGTCGAAATCGGCTTGGACAGGATGATGTATAGCTTATTGTGCGGTGATCTAACGAACAAGTGTGCAGCTAATGAAGAATTACTCTCAAAACGCGTGTAACCACTGTTTAGGTCAGAAATCCGAGTCCCCGGCCACGGACGCCGTGTGTTGTTTGTAGTGTTATCTCGGTACAAAAAGTAAAGGCCGCTACCGAACAACATGCATTAATTTACTGAGTTCTGGCGGAAGCCCTAGAGGCAGCCATTTCTCTTAAAAAAAGAACATTCCGATCTATGAGGGGTTGCAAACAAAAACTATATCACCCGACTACGAAAGAAATATTTTTTAATGTTTTGATAATTGAGCCTGTTATCCGGGCCATAATAACGGATAGATTGATATGTTATTCATCAAAACTGGATAATGGTTTTGGCTCTACTGTGCAACATACGTAAATACAAGCATATACAAGATGTACCTAACAAAAAATTCTGGCGAAAATTAATTGGTTTTGTATGGAGGATTGGCCAGCTGTGACGATGTGCCACATACAATTTTTTTGCGTCCAAATAATTTTTCTCCTACTTTTTCTTACTCTCAATACGATACCACTTAAGTCCTTAAACGGATTACCAATATTGTTGTTACATCCTGTATATATATATACATATGCCAGACGGCATATAAGAAAGACTCGTCCTAAGCCCTCGTACATATACACATACAACCCAGCTGGCCAACTACACTGCGCTATGTGTGACCGCGTCTTCAAGACAAAGTTTGCCTTTGCAAGTCATACCCGAGTCTTCCATAATCCTGCAAGAAATAATTGACGGAGTCGCTGTCGCCGGATACGGCGTGGAGAGAATGATATACATACATAGATTGCTTAAATAATAACCTACCTTTTGGCTTCGCCGTAGTCGGCAAAAAAACATATTTGCACCTTTTGAATTGGAGTTTCTACAATCGATTTTTTCAGTAGGTAGCGGCACTGTGACGTGAGGTCTTTTTTTTATTAAATATGATTGGTGGATTATGATAGCGAAATTTCTACCTACGGTGCTGCCTAGTGTAAAAATCGACTGGAAAAACCCCCATTCAATAAACTGTTATTAAAGTTATCGTACGATAAGTTGTTATTCAAACAGCAGATAGGTCTAATTCTGTCCTTTATCAAATTCAAATCAAGCCAATGACAGATTAGATTACATTCTGCGAAAAATGCCTATTACCTATACCTTATCTTTTTATTTCTTATTAGCTAAGATAGTTATCAGTTTTAAAATTATAAGATAAATATTGTTTATGTCACGTTCGCTGACAGTTTTTTGTTTATTTATTGATTATTAATAAATGTGTTTTGACGTAACTGCGCGGGCAGATAAAGAAGTAATCACAGAAAATTCATTAAGGGGATGGAAACAGCTTTCCATCTCCATCTTTTTCAGTGCGAGTGAAAGAGAAACACTGTGTTACAATTAGTATAGAAGCTCATTGCGAATTTTGCAAAATGAAGAGAAGGATGAAAACCCATGTCAGTCGGAACCGCTACACACACAACCTAGGGAGCTTAAGAGTCGCCAGGACGCTCGCGTGAACTCGCGTTCCCATACAAACGTAGTTTAGCACTCATTTTAAAACGATATGCTTTAGAACCATGAAATTTGGCATGGACATTCTAGTAGTACAGATCTAGGTCGGACATTCGTTTTCTTTGCTAAAAATTGTAATACAAAGAAACTATAGCAAATTAAGTTTTGTATGTAAATCTGTAACTGGCCGTATTTTCTTTGTATTACAATTCTTAGCAATGAAAATGAATGTGCGAACTAGATCTGTACTACTATAATGCCCATGTCAAATTTCATGGTTCTAAAGCATGTCGTTTTAAAATGAGAGCTAAACTACGTTTGTATGGGAACGCGAGTTCACGCGAGCGTCTTAGCGACTCTTAAATACCGCGATCATCCGGTTGCCTATCGGTCACTGTAACTGCGCGCCATGATTTGACTATAATTATTATCACGTAATAGGTCAATTATCATGAATTATCATTGCGATATATTTTATCTCCTGATTAGTTGTTTGTGTTTACAAAATTTTGCGTATCATTTTCCTGTTAACACAAATGGAAAATTTGTAAATGTACATTCATCATTATTAATGAAAATAAAGCCTATAATATCTATCAATCGTGTAGTTATGCAAGATTAGATTAAAAAACTCAGATTAACACATTTGGTGCATCAGCTACGCGAGTATAATCAAGAATACATTTTACCGCCAATGTTGACGTTTGTGACGTCATTATACTACATTACACAGACGACGTTACCGTCTCTGGACAGTTTTGGGGTCCCAGTACTATACCCAACAGCATAGTAAAAGTTTGTAACGGTTGCCAGCTCTGAATTATATTTCCCGTATAAAGGGAGTGCACTATACATGACTCTACGGCATTTGATACTGCAAAACTGAACACGTGAGCTGCTTCTCGCCCCCGTGAAGAACGAGACTTGATGGGTGGCGAACCGCATCGCCGCCATGCGGATGATTATTAATTAAATGAATCACCACAGCGTTCCCACGAGTAGTAGGGATCAGAGCTCCCTATATTCCTTCTTATCCCTTAGTCGCCTCTTACGACACCCGCGGGAAGAGATGGGGTGGCACTATTCTAAAGCCGGAGCCACACAGATAATTTCACGGGGGCGAGAAGTAGCTCACGGAGAGCCGTTTTGCTATATTGATTGTAGCAAATCGAAATCCGTGATCTCTGCCTACCCCTTTTGGGAAATAGGGCAGATGCCCCGGTTGTGGCCACTGTGCCGGTTTTGGCCAGTTTCAACTTTGAATTGGGTTAACTAAGGTATAGACAACTTTATAAGTCTATGGCTTATACTAAATACAAGAGAAAATTATGGCAATACAGATGACACTGTCATCTGTCATGTGTCAGTTGTCATTCAGTTGTCAGGAGCTATGTTGTGTCAGGTTACGTGGCACATGCTATTTGTTAACGAGCCCAATAAGGTTGGAAGCTCCGTAATCTGCCATTATTTTGGAAACCCTTTTGTATTTCTATGAGCTCATTGTTTAATGTACATGTCAAAAGTGTTGTCTAAGGATATGTTAGGTTATACTTTCTTGGCGCGCCTTTCAGAAATTGAGGTATGCCTAATGGCCAAAACTGGCACCTTGATTTCGTGATTTCACCAATTGTGGCCATGTCTATGACCATAACTGGCTCACATACTAACCCAGTTTTAGCCACCTAGTATTGGTCCTAAATTTTAATATTAGGTACATATTACAATTTGCTTTTCTCCAATATTTACGCAAATGTTCGCATTACTATAGAAAAATTATTCAAGTGCGTTGGGTTAAGACCAAATGGATTATAGACGCCCTCATAGAAAATCGTTACGTCTTTTTGGCATACATAAAAGTATATTTTTAACCGACTTAAAAAAAAGGAGGTTCTCAGTTTGACCCGTATGTTTGTTTGTATGTATGTTTGTTCACGATTATCTCGCGTTTGACTGTACCGAATTTGATGCTGTTTTCAGAAAAGTATTTGTTACACTCTGGAGAGGGTTTATTATAGACAAAGGGGTCATCCATTTATTACGCAAGAAAGTTTTGACCACCTTCCTCTTGTAAGTAGAAGTAAGGCATGGTCAATCCCCTCCCCGCCTAAATTGTCTTGCGTAAGAAATGAATGGCACCCAAAAGGATATCCGTGACTTCGTCCGCGTGGATCCGTTATTAAGCGATATAGTTCAACTCGACCGATTTTTAACCGCATTAATAACTATAATTGCAAAGCAAAGTAATATTCATCTTCTTCTTCTGCTTCTTCTTCTTATCATCATCATCTTCTTATTAATCTTCTGCATACTTAGTCTTCTTCTGTATCTTTTTCATCGCAGTTTTCTGCATATTCTTTATCTTGATCTTTATCATTATCTAATTCTTTGTATTTTTCTTCTTTACCTTCATCAACATTTTCACATTTTTCACACATGCCTTACTTCTACTTACAATAGGAGGATTTTTTCTTACGTAGGGCGGAAGGGGGTCAAAAAGTGGCAAAAATTTACTTACGTAATAAATAGATGACCCCTTTGTCTATACTAAAACCTTCTCCAGAGTGTAACTAATACTTTTTTGAAAACCGCATCAAATTCGGTACAGCCAAACGCGAGATAAGCGTCAACAAATATACGGGTCAAACTGAGAATAACCTCCTTTTTTTGAAGTCAGTTAATAAAAAACACATTTGTTCCAATTAGTAAGTAAGGAAATATGTGTATTTTTATTCCATTTTGTAGAAGGTGTTGCGGTCTTTTGGATCATTGTCGGTTTACCTGTTTTTGAGTTATGTTCAAAAAACTACTTTATGCAGAACCCTCCATTATGCGTGGGCCGACACGCACGTGGCCGGTTTTTTTTGTTCAGTTGTTGTACTGAAATGTAAACTTACCGTCTAATATTAATATTTTATGATATATCATTGGAAACATTCATATTTTTAAATGTGGCCAAAACTGGCACAATAGGTGTGGCCAAAACTGGGTCAAAACTGGCCAAAAGTGGCTCCTGGGCCCCTTTCTGACATTTCATTAAATAAAAAATTAGATGCAATGACAGAATCTTAACAGCGGAGATTCATATAAATATAGTAATCAATTCTCAACGATTATGCACATAAAGAGTGTCATAATTCCTTATTGACACAAAATGACGGACATCTGAACAGTCAAAAGTCTCCTTAAAGTGGCCAAAACCGGGGCATCTGCCCTACGCGTGATTGTATGATTGTATGTAAAACTGAACAAGATTTTGTATCGACATAATATAGTTACACGATGATGTTTATTATTTTAGGTTCCAACGCTCTGATGTTTTCCGGATTCCAATAATGAGGCTCAGAGAGTTGTTGAAGGTTTAGCGTTTGGTAGATATCCAGTATTAGCCATTGAGTAACAGGAGATGACATCCCATACAATTTTTTTCAGCCATGAGTTTAAGTGATTTACTCGACTTTAAGTGATCAGCCTGACATTCTGTCTTGGACCACACACATGATGCCACGCAAGCGTCAAAAATTAAAAAATAATAATATTAAAAATAATGGCGTCGTGCGTAGTATAAAACTGCACTAATAATTCTAATAAAAGTAATAGAAGCCACGGAATTACATTCCATCGGTAAATAAGCGCAAAGTTTGATGTAACACTAAATTAAAATAATTGTTGTTCGCGGTGCGACGCCATGTTGCCAATGTTCCTCGGCGCATAGATTAATGCCGCAGAAGTAACACATATGCCTACACTTATGATGTACCTATATTATTTATTAGATTCTTATATTGCATACAAATATTAACGTGGTATACAAAAAAAAATCCAGATAGGTACATTTTAATGTTTATTTCGTAACACATATTATGATTATTGTATAACAAGGGCGATTTTGCTGAAATTTGAAGCGAGAGTTAATTACATAAAAATGGTACCTAATTTATGATTTAAATTTAAAACTTAAAAATCAAAATATCGCTCACATTATAGCTACTAAATATTTATATCATCATCATTTCAGCCGAAAGACGTCCACTGCTGGACATAGGCCTCCCCCACTGAACGCCACAATGACCGGTCCTGTGCCACCCGCATCTAGCGGACTCCAGCGACCTTCACCAGGTCATCAGTCCACCTTGTAGGGGGCCTACCAACTCTTCGCCTTCCGGTGTATGGTCGCCATTCGAGAACCTTAGTGCCCCAACGGCCATCGGTTCTCCGTGCAATATGCCCTGCCCATTGCCACTTAAGTTTAGCGATCCGACGGGCTATGTCGGTTACTTTGGTTCTTTTGGTTAATATTTATATGAATTTAAGTAAATATAAAGGGTTAAGTAATTATATTATAAGTATACTTAAATAATAATTACATTCTAAATGAAACACAGCGCTCGGTCGTGTTTTTCTAAAGTAGCACATGATATAAGATTGAAAATAAATATAACAAATAAAAAACAATCAGTTTCTCTTAAAATTATTTAATCACGTTTCATTACAAAATGTGTTTAGGCAGAATATGAATATTGTCATAATAGTGTCACGTCTGCTTCGCTAAAGCTAATCTCTGATTCAATGACAGCTGTCAACCGCCAAATGTGGCGCACAAACTTTGTTCTAGATAGCTTGTCTAGTAGAATACATACTAAGTCAATGGTATTAGCTGACGTTGGTAGACAGGATATTAGTACCTAAAAATTTTTTTCAGGTGCATTTTGTACAACAACAAAAAGTTAGGGTGTATTCTGCCTCAAATGCCGTTATATTTCAGCGATCTTTAGAAACTCAAGATACTGAAATGCTAAAAATATAATAGAGAAAAAATTAATAATGGAGGAGATATTTTTTCTAAGTCAGATATGATAACTACAATAACAACAAAAATAATAATTTATAGGTACAGATGCCAGTAAGTCGTTTCCACCAGAGATGAGCGAGGATGTGTTGTAAGTAATGTGTTTTTCAAAAACCAATAATATCATTTCATTTGTGTATAAATGAAAATGAAATGATTTATTGCCACTAAACAGAATAAATGATATATATATAAGTAAACTACACTAATTTAAATTAAGCTAAGCTATTCTACGAACTTATTTCTAATAAAAATAGTTTGTGGCAAACGGTTTTGGCGTCAGCATAATGCTAAAGGCGGCATCCCATGGGCGCCACTTCAGCGCTGTTTTTCAGCCAAAACCAGAATCCCCATCACACCTTACACTTAGTATTTACACCGCGTTTATTAAGTCTTCTTCCTTCTTCCTCCTAGCGTTTATCCCGGCTTGGGGTCCGCTTGACAACCTAATCCCATAAATTGACGTAGACACTAGTTTTTACGAAAGCGACTGCCATCTGACCTTACAACCCAGAGGGGAAACTAGGCCTTTTTGGGATTAGATCCGGTTTCCTTACGATGTTTTCCTTCACCGAAAAGCGACTGGTAAATATCAAATGATATTCCGTACATAAGTTCCGAAAAAATCAGTGGTACGAGCCCGGGTTTGAACCCGAGACCTCCGGATTGAAAGTCGGACGTCTTACCGCAAGGCTACCGTATTTTATTATATTAAGTTGTAGTTATTTTACGTTTATATGCAAAATTGTAACCTAAAAAAATTCTTGTCTATATTTTTTACATAGATTTATGGAAAAAAAAGGCTTGTTTATTTATTTACAACACTTTACGGCTGGCGTCTGCCATCACCAGTATTAATCATTCCACCTGAGCTGCCCCCGTCTGAACGCACCTACAATTTCCAATTTCATAACTAACTTAATATTCAACTTGTTAAGCTTCTTAACCTCTGTAAAGCTTGTTCCTACAGACACTTGGAGTTATAGACGGAGCATGTGACTAGCGTTATAAGAACCGACTTCACTTAGGATGCGCTTATCCAAGAAGAAATGGCCGGGTTGCTGTAAAAAAATAGTGCAACCACTATAAATAAATAAATAAATATATATTTATTTTATTTATTTATTTAAACTTTATTGCACAATACAAATATAAAGTACAAATGGCGGACTTAATGCCTAAAGGCATTCTCTACCAGTCAACCATCGGGATAAATATTATGGGACAATCTTACACAAACTAACCTAGTCCCACAGTAAGCGCAATAAGGCTTGTGTTGTGGGTACTAGGCGACGATATATATAATAGATAGATATAGATAAATACTTAAATACATAGAAAACATCCATAACTCAGGCACAAATATCCTTGATAAACATACAAATAAATGCCCTGACCAGGATTCGAACCCGGGACCTCCTGCTTCATAGGCAGGGTCACTACCGACTAGGCTAGGAGGCCGTTACCACTATATGTGTGCCTATAATAGTTGAAGAGTTCCCTCGAATTCTCCAGGATTCCGTCATTAAATCCGGACCTGGTGACAATGGGACCAACTGTGAAGTATATTCTTTCTAAAAAGGACACATTTCCAAATCGGTCCAGCCGTCTTCGAATAATCTGTGAACATACCTACATATAAAAAAAACAAGCAAAAACTAAGATCCCGACGAATTGAGAACCTCCTCATTCGAAATCTTGAAGTCAGTTGAAAACAACAGAGCTCATCAAACAGGCAAATTCTCACCGACTTGACCTGAACAGTTTTTCTATGACAGCTCACGAGTGAGAAATTGAAATTTATGGATAGGAATAGGACCGGTATTCCAAAAGGTCGATAGTTTCAATCTTGCTGTAAATTCTCCATTCAAGTATCAATTATAATTTCTGATGCTCTGTCTAGTAGTCGTGTTGGTCTGTGCTGGTTATATATGCAGTGTTGTTTTTATTGACCCGATTTTAAGTTTGCATGCTTTTGATTTATGAGCGTCTGACTTTGCAAGCTTTGGCGTGCAAATATTTTCTGTTTCGGCTTTATTTTTTTTTTATAACTTTGTATTGAATAAAATATTGTTTTATTTATTAAGTCGATTCATCACGAAAAAATATTTTAGATTTATATGGTTCTCAGCCTTTCGTAAAACTTCTGCGAAAAGTTGGTTGGCAAGTGAAATTCCGCACTTTTCGGCGAAAAGGCAGGATACCATTTAAATATATGTTGCCCCATCTCTATCCCCGCAAAAAATGGAGGAAACTTATTCCAGGATCAGCATAAATCAATCTCTGCGATTTCGGCCAGAGACAACAAGGCCGCATACAAAACAGGTACCATCCCTGCTACAACTTTGCCTACGATGCTAAACTTTGCCTGGCTTTGTCAACTTGCCACGATTTGTCAATTAAATGAAATTTTAACAAATCGTAATTCTGATAACTAATCTACTTTAATAAGTAGATCACAAGTAAGTAATAGTTAAGTAAGTTAATAGTTAAGTAATAAGTAGGCCGTAACCCTACCTCAACGATTAGCAGAATTCGGATTATGTAGGGCAATATACGCTAAAATGTTATGTATTTTTAGTACCTGGTAACCTGAGCATAACTTAGAGCATTTTGTACAGTCAGAAAAAAAGGTTGAAGTAGGTTTTCTCAAAAGTAGAGAAAACCTACTTCAACGACTAGCAAGTGGGCACGCGGCCCATTCGATAGTGCTCACCGAGAAAAGCAAAGTAAAAAGTATAGGTTTACCTACGGCGGCCTACTCTTGATACATAATTCTATAAACCACAAGTACGGCAGGTTTGTAGCATCGAATTGACGTTAAATAAAATCATTTTTAATATCTATTTGTATGAGCTTGATAACGAATTGATGTTTTTATCACAGTATACGGAAGGTGGTCTATTAGAATCATCAACTGCTATCGTTGCGCTAAACATTTTATGGTCTCATCGGAAGATCAGCGCTGACAACCGCCAGCATCATGCTGAGATGAGACCATTTCGTGGCACTTTCTCGTTATATGTCTTCTTCGCTTTTATTTCTTTTAACGGTATGTGTTTTCGAATAAACTTTTTCTATTTTATTATATTTTTTATTCTAAACATGCTTGGTACAACACTGCGTCAAATAATTATTCCTGTAATTGACATTAAAAAAATTTATTATGGAACAATCTTACACAAATCAACCTAGTCCAACAGTAAGCTCAATAAGGCTTGTGTTGTGGGTACTAGGCGACGATATATATAATAGATAAATATAGATAAATACATAGAAAACATCCATAACTCAGGAACAAATATCTATGATTAGCACACAAATAAATGCCCTGACCAGGATTCGAACCCGGGACCTCCTGCTTCATAGGCAGAGTCACTACCTACCAACGAGGCTAGGATGCCGTAACTAAAGTAACTACTCGTTTTCCTGTTTGCCCTACTTAATACAAAGTTTAATTATGCTACTACCTTAGGCTTAATGATATGCAAACATTTATCTTCCATAGTTCAAATGTAAGCAAACTGTCAGAGCGTTCCTAAGTCTATAACTCTCTTTATTTACTCCTCGTATGTTTTACTTGCAGCTCTGTGAATTTTGAAAGCTCATGGTTCAAGTTTGAAGACGATTTTCCCATCCTAACATATTATGGAACCGCGATTAGGCTGCGTTTCCACCAGAGATGAGCGAGGATAAACAAATTTAGTGATTATATTCGTTTTCAAAAACATCCTTTCTCAAAACACATCCTCGCCCGTCTCTGGTGGAAATGCAGCCTTAGAATAGATTATGCACATTGTATAGTTATAGACTAAAAACATGAAATGGGTCGTTCCACCTTTTTCGAAAAAATGCCTTCGCCTTTCTATTCCGCGATTCCGCATTAGCAACTTTTATGTCAGAAATTCGTAACACAATTGAATCAACGGTTAACAACTTGTAAAGTTTACCCAAAACAGTTATAATATTATATGTAGAAGCAGTTTTACGAAACACAATATAAATCCGTTGATATATAGTGCGCCGTGGGGTGCCCGGCCTTAGAATTGTCCCCCACCATATCGTCTCGTGGTTGCAGGGCTATGGTGGGAATATACCGGGAGATGGGCAGCAGCATCTTCCGAAAGCCTAAACAACAATAAACAAAAAAACTGCGCGCGCCAACCCGCCTGCCAAACGTGGCGCGTATGGCAAACCTCCCCTTTAATGATTGCAAGTCGCTTCCTACTGATACTTATGGAGGTCCAAAGGGGAGGCCTATGTTCAGCAGTGGACGTCTTATGGCTTAGATGATGATGATGATATAGTCGGAAAATTTTTCTTGATAGGTAAATGATATAAGTATTATCTTATCTCCAATAACATGTTTATATCGTGGGAGGTAAAATATGATTAATTTACTTTATTTTTAGTGTTTTGCACTTGAGGGTTTTAGATTGTAGCCATAAATTGATGAGTTTAATATATCTTTTATAAATAGGCACATATTGCTTTTTAACAATAAGATCGTCCATTTACTTCTAGTTCTACTAATTTTTCAGTTAATTTAACTTGTTTCATAAAAGTAACAAATTGAACTTAGACTGAATTGCGATCTAGTTCGAAATATTTCTCTTACTCTGCATATGGTACAATAAACTATTAATTATTCAAAAATATAATCAAACAGGATTATATCTCTGTATTGATAAATATACCGCAGTGATAATCATGATAACTGACCTTAATAAAACACTTATGAATAGAAGATAAACAACAGTTACAACCACCAACTGTACAAGAAAGTCGTGTAGTAAGCAAAATAAGCAACAATGTCAAAAGGAGAGGAACAAATAAAAACCATTCTTCAAGGTGTCGCTAAAAAAGAAAATTATGCACTTGGTAAAATAGATATCCAACCAATAACTTCCGGAGGAGCAAACTACACAACAGATTTATACCTAGCCACAATTTCGGAACCTCTAAAACCGGATATAAAATTTTTCGCAAAAGCGGCCAATTTATCAGAGGACACAAGACAAAAAAATAAATTTCTGGCCGGGGTTTACAAAACAGAAGCAATTTTCTACACCGAACTTGCCGTTAACTTTGAAAGACTTTACAACAAGTGTCAAGTACCAGTTAAAGACAGGTTAATTATACCTAAATATTACGGACACACTTTGGTTCCTTACGAAGAGGTTCTTGTTCTAGAGAATTTAGAAACAAGGGGGTATAATAATTATGACAGAATGAAGACTTTCAGCTGGGAATACGCAGCTACAGCCGTTACAGAGATGGCGAAATTCCATGCTCTTTCATTAGCGCTCCGCGATGAAAATCCTCACGAGTTCGAAAAAATAGGCAGCAATTTCAAATCCGACTTTAGTGACGATCAAGATATGATGGAATCATTTCTTAAAATGGCCCTCGAACATGGATGTGTAGGCTTAGATGATAATCATAAGGCACGTTTGCATAAGTATTTTGCATCACCGGAAAAGCTGGGGACGTTGGTGAAGAAAATTTTGTCTGATGAAAAATTGCTCATCCATTCAGATTTTAGACCGAGCAATCTGATGCACAGGCGTCGCGTGAGTTTTATTCTTTACTTGTTTTCGCTCTTGACTTTGTTCTAGTGAAAGTCAAGAGTTTTTGAGAGAGTGTGTCATGTTGTGGGAGGCACTTTGTTGTTTATTTTATTTTTACCTTAAAAATTAAAGGCAAGTCAACATTTCATAAAATGTGTAGATAACAGTCACGACAAAACAGCTGAAAAATTAAAGGAATGTGGATCTTGTATAAATGCTTACATTAATCATGTATAAATGCGTACTTGCGACTGCTTGCTTCCTTTTATATTACGAAATCTAACATTCTAGTTGCGCTTGCATATGGCATAAAAAAAGTCAAATACGGCTTGTCATGAACAAAAAATTTCCCTCGTCATGATTGTTCCTTAGGACCCAAGGATGGATTTGAGAAGTGGAGCCACCATTATTGATGTAAATTTTTAGGGGGGGAGGCTCTCAACTTTATCTTGATATCTACATCAGTTAAGCTACTAGGCCATTCATTTTAGGTATCATTTTGACACTGTTCCGTAGCAAAAGTATGTAAAATAAAAAATAGGTTAATTTGGTTTTTTTTTATTTAACAAGGAAAAATTTCATACATAACTAAAAAAGAACTATGAATCATGAAAAAATAAAAGATGCTTTAGAGAGCCCTATTAATCGTTCATTAAAAAATATATAATTTCAAACTTAAAGGTGATATTTACGGATGTTCTGAAAAGCTGCTGACGGTGCTAAAAATTTAAGTTGAAAAAAATGTAATGAAAATATTAATTGCGACCCCCCCCCCCCCCTAAAAATTTACATCAAAAATCTTTGTGGCTCCACTTCTCAAAACCATCCTTGGATTCTAAGGAAAATCATGACATTCATGACGAGGGAAATCTTTTGTTGACAAAAAGCCGTATTTTTATGGCTACACCAGCCACTATTCTGTATATCTAGAAGGTTTAAAATTCAAATACCCTCAATTTTAGTTTGACATGATAAAAAGTGCACTGTTGTAAATCTTACATCATAACGTTGAAACTTAGCTGTTATCAGTGCAGTAATCGCTGTTCCTTTATTTTCTCGGCAAATTATTCAAATCTACACAGATAGAAAAAATCTCTTCAACCAAAGAAACCTATTTGAATCAAGAGATCCAGTTTCCCATATAAGGAAAAAATTAAATTCTTTATTTTAAGATATAAAATGTTTCACAGTTTATTACTTAACCTAATAAATTCAATACTTTATCCGAGATATAAAAATCTTCTTTTTAAAATAGCTTAATATTCTCACGAAGGGCGTTTGAATTTTGTTTTTGTATTGTATTTTTTTTAAATTGAACTTTATGTGTCTTAGTGCAATACATAAAGAACTTAAGCCAAGAAACTTTGTTTCTTGGATGAAGACTCATAGTTTAAATTGAGAATTGAATTTCTCCACGGAAACAAGAAAACGCATTAGTTCAAGAGCATGTGTTACTTGATGTAAAATTTGATATTTTCACACCAAGATCTAAAATTTATTGGCGTATGAAATCGATTACTTGAAACAAACAATAACATTTTCTAAGGCGGTTATCACACTGGCGCGGATCCGCATGCGGCACCGGTGCGCGAGCGAGATAGCGCTCTGCATGTGTATAGCGCTATCTCGCTCGCACACCGGCGCCGCATGCGGATCCGTCGTCAGTGTGATAATCGCCTTAGTGTCTCAGTGCACTACTTAAAAAGCTAGTAGCAGAAACTGTGTTTCTCGGGACTAATCCCAAGAAAGGAAGTTTAACTAAAAGTAGATAATACAAATATAAATTATGATTATTTATATACTCACAATTTATAATCGTATTAACTGGAGCTGAGATTGCTATTGTGAATCTCAAATAAGCCCGGGTAAAGCGCCGAGGGTCATGAAGTTACGTTGAACAAACGTTCGCGTGTTCTAACCTACACGCAGAGACATCTATTGATGCGCAGGGTAACTAACGTCCAAGATTTAAATGTTTCAAAGCAAAAATTATGTGCTTCTTCTTTGGAATAGCTGTGGCTCTTGATTGTAAGTTGAAAACATCAAAGCAAAAATTAATCTCTCTTGCCTAAAAACTTAAAAATCTCAAATCTAACTTTTGGTGCTACTTCTTTGAATTAGCTTTGGCTCTTAGCTGTAGATTGAAAACATCAAACCAAGAAATAATCGATCTTACGTAAACACATAAAACTCTTAAAGGAAAATGTTGGTGCTTTTTTGCCGTAAATAATTATTATCTTAACTCAAATCATTACTATTCGCTTTAAAAATAGGTAAAGTTAAAGCTAAATAATTTTAAATCTTCTTTTAAAAATCATGATATTTTTAACTCAAGTCATGTTTATTGGTCTAAGGTATTTATTACTCTCTTTAAGAAACCGCGTGCAAGAGAGTTTTGCGTTTTGAATTAAGATATTATTTCTATCTGTGTACTGATCATCATTTATTTTGACACAACATCTTCTTCGTCTCTTCTTCTGTTTTTAATCGTTTTCAGCAGACAAAGATGAGTGTTGAGTGTGTGTGTGTTGAGTTTCGTAAAAGAGAAAAGATTCTCTTTTAAGAAACTCAACACTTCCTCGTACGTTCTTATCTATCTAGTTTCCAGATTATACTTTCCATCATTCTCCATCAAAACTTCAAGCGTTCTTAATACGTTAAGCCTTCACTATCACGATTCACCAGTCTTCTGAAGTCTGTCCTGGTTTTTTACCACGGCTCAATTCTACCATGAATCTAAGGTCCGCTCGGTAACCTAACCGTACATAACGCATTTTCCAGAACGGCAAGCTAGAGATAATCCCAGTTGACTATCAAACCGTGAGGTTCGGAAACCCAGCAGCCGACCTGATGCACTTCATCTTCGCCGGCTCTGACGAGGAGTTCCGCCGTCTCCATTACCAGCGACTCCTGGACCATTACTTCACTCAGTTGACCTTGGCGCTGCGACAGCTTAAAGTGGATGTTGAGAAGGTGTATCCGAGGGCGATGTTTGAGGACGACATGATTGAGGTAAGGGCTAGTTACGAAATAGCCAGAGCAAACAGTTTTTATTAACGCTTTTATCGTTGCTTAAGTATATTTTGTAAATTTTAGTATGTGACTTAAAGGCCCAATTCTTAGTCAACCAATACTGACATAACATTGAAACTAGAACTATACGAACTATCTTTTCTTTAACGACACTAAACTTATGATACCGCTTCTAAACAAATATGTACCAGGAAAAAAGGATATCTTCAGCTAAGAATACCAATGCGAAAATATTATTATTCTTGGAATAATTTTATATCTTTAGCAAAAGATAAATTTTACTTCAATAAAGACATTTCACTTGAATAAAGATTACTTTCTAGGCAAATTGTTTACGGTATATGTATACAAAACAATATTGTTTTGATGAAGAGGATTTGATTTCGATAGATAGTTTTTTTCCGTGTAGGTAAATTTTCAGGTATAGACAATTGAAGGGATGTTTACAAAAACAACATAATTGCTTAGAGCGGTTGACACTTTTTTAAGAACATTGTTAATCGTTTCAGGTGTCAACCAGTGTAGTCAGTTATGTTGTTTTTGTAAACATCCCTTCAATTAGAGAAGGTATTTTAGGAAAGTCGTAATTAGGACTAGATCGCAATAGGAAATTGTATCTCGAGAACATGTTTTTTGGGAAACTGGTTCGGAATATGGGAAAATATCGATATTACGGGCCGTTGCCAAGGGTGAAACAGATTTAGAAACGGGCGACTTTTCGGTGGACAATAGAAACCTACATTATAATTTAGAACTACTACTTAAAGGTAACTATACAGATTTAAAGAAGAAGATTGGCACCTTATGGTTTAACAAGAAAATTTAGCTTTAAAGTCCATTTATTTTATAAGGTTCACAGAAAAGACGCATAACCTTAACTCATACTAAAACTGTTTGACCCCCAAATGTGATGGAAAGTTTTTGTAATTTTAGGCAATAATAATTCTAATCGCATTACAAGCTAATATCCATTTTATCTATATTGGAATTTACGTAGTAATCTTATTATTTTGAACCTGATAATGATCTTACAATTATAATCAATTTACACGTGGCTAAAGCAAAGATATGAGTTCATGGTCATATTTTTAGACTATTGCTAATATAATATTGTATAATCGGTTATTATCTAAATTCGTATTTGATAATTCAAATTTGAGCTGTGAATAAGAACTGGGGGGTGATTTTTGAGATTCGAGCACTCGAAAGTGACATTTAAAACTCTGAATAAAACGATGAAATTATGTTTTAAAAATAAAAGCGATAGAAATTTAAAATAATGATTATTTAAACTATTAATTCCATGCGAAAAAATTGGCTACATACTTTTGTGTGCGATTATTTTTGAGCCTGAATTTTTTGAATTCGATCGTCCGGCTGTCAAAAATCGGCCCCCTGAACCCTTAGCGTATTCGTTTTACTAACGTAACGATTGCCGTTGCGTTAGGTCTTAATTTGTATGGGATTTTTAACACAGCACACTGAGCGGAACGTATCGAAAACTAAACCACCGAGTAGAGATACTCGTACTTCTATAGATTTAGTATAGGTACATAAGTGAAACGAATTAACTTAGGGTTCTAGCAAAAATACGTACTGAGGATGGTTTACAATGTAGCGGCCCAGGTCCTACACGGCAGATCCGACACTTTTTGTATAGAAAGCGTCACGTGATGCTCGGAGGTCACGTGATATTATGTATACAAAATTAAGTATCGGAAGTGTCGAGTAGGACCCGGGCTGCTATACAGTGAATCATCCTTTAATAACAACTTTTGTGTGATACATTTTAAAAATGTAAAAATGCATATTTTTTCGAGCAAACCATTTTACAGGAACTTTATTAAATTTCCAGGTGCGACCTCTGGGTCTGATGCTGGGGATAACCTTGGCGGGTGTGTTGACGGTAGACCCCGAAGACGCGCCCAAGCTGGAAGGAGACATGACGAGCATACAGGTCAAACCCAACCAGATGGCTATCGACCGCATCGGCGGGGTGGTGCGGGACTTCGTGAGATGGGGGGTGTTATAATTTTTAGGGTTTGTACCCAAAGGTTAAAAAAGGACCCTATTACTAAGACTCCGCTGTTCGTCTGTCTGTCTGTCCGTCTGTTACCAGGCTGTACTACTACTATTGATAATCTCATGGACCGTGAAATTTTCACAGATAATTGTTGTTGCTGTTGCTGTTATAGCAACAAATTTTAAAACCAGAATAAAATAGATATTTAAAGTGGCTTCCATACAATAGACATGTTTTTTTTGCCGTTTTTATAGATAATGGCACGGAAACCTTCGTGCGCGAGTCCGACGCGCACTTGGCTGGTTTTTTAAATAAATATACTAAAGTGAAATATAATAGAAATGGGTGCATTGTACCTACTGAGTATCATGACTTTATACGTAGGTAGACATATTTTATTGATAATGATGATGATTAATTAGGGTTGTTTATTGCAACTGGTAAATATCTATTGATTTAGTATACCTAAAATTACCGAAGTACTGTTAATTTACCGGTGTAATTTATTTAAAAAAAATTACTAGATTTCTTTAATTCTGATTTAACTACGACATATTCAAACTGTTCTAGTCGTTCCCGGGACATTATATTAACGGAACTAACGCACTCATGAATAGGCATTTGGGCAAGTTCCGACACTTGGGGCAAGTTCGGAACTGCTCAAGTTACGGTGTGTTCCACTTTGAACCTCGAGATTGCACCTTTTTTCTCGGAAGTATACTAATTTATTAAAAGTTGGCGTGAAGTTTTCTATGAGATTTTTTGTTAGGTATAATGTTTAACTAAGCGAAATCGAAATAGAGAGATTTAAAACATACGGCGTTTTCATTATTCAAAACCTACCTACCTACCTAATAATTATCTCATGTGCTCCTTAAGATCCTGGTGTGTAAGTCTGATAAAAATGTATGATGGGATCAAATTGACAGGTCTTCATATATTTTTATATTGTAACTGTTGTCATTATCTTTACGAACATTTCCACAAATAAGTGTCAGATTATATATTGGCACAATCAAACAATTCACTTGGACTAAATAAATGAGTATTGTAAATGGACCAAATGTCCACCTATTGATTTTTTTACTAATATGAGAGACTACTCTATACGTTGACGTGGGGTGCCCGGCCTTAGAATTGTCCCCCATCATATCGTCCCGTGGTTGCAGTAGGAGCCTGCTAAGGGAATATACCGGGAGATGGACAGCAGCATCTTCCGAAAGCCTAAACAACTATAAACAAAAAAAAACTGCGCGCGCCAACCCGCCTGCCAACGTGGCGCGTATGGCAAACCCCCCCTTAAAAGGGGAGGCCTATGTTCAGCAGTGGACGTGTTATAGCTGAGATGATGATGACTCTATACGTGACCATAGATGGCTCATATCTTAATCTGAGACACTCGAGTGACTCCAAAAATCCCTGCTAAAGCTTCTGTATTGTAATCATAAATCAAGTAACAGATACGAACGATAGGTGTTTTAAAGTTATAACATGACGCCATATATGTGGTAAAGACTATAATAGTCGTTTCACACCAATAGCACTGTAATTTCACAGGTAACCGGTTCCAAATACCGTAAATTACCACCGGTACCCGGAAACCGAGACAATACGATAGACTGGCGGTCTGATGCCGGAGATATATGGGAGCTCGCTGAGGCGTGGCTATTATTGGGTGGGAACCTACAGAATTTCTATGGACGGTTTATAGGATAATTGCCACTGATTCGACGGAATATATTGCACTGATTTAAAATGTAATTCACCTAATTTAAGTTGATTTTTTTTATGTAACGAAGTCGAAAAATCGCGCAAGCGGGCTATACTAAAATACAATATTTTTATGCATACGAATCGTCATAAAGAGAAATTAAATAAGAAGGCAAGTGGTTATTTTGATAAAAACGGGGCTTTATAGAATATACAGCCTTGGCCAGAAGTGTTGAGCATAGGTGTTTTTTGTTTACAATTTTGATGTTAAGCATTATTTCCCTATCCTAACAATGTACGGTAACGGTAAATGTTATATTTTATTTATAAATGTAGAAAACTTCACTTAATAACACTTTCAAGGTACTTAAAAAATATGAAAACAGAAGGTACCAAAAATGTAAATTTAAGTCGGTGCGACATATTGCAAATATTCTATGCAGTTACTACTAACTTCAACAAAACATGCCTATTAGTTTAAATTAATTGACAAAATAACTTAAACAAAGATGGAAACGATGGACTAAACTTTCCAGTTTTGTATGAAAATCGCATTGGTGCTCAACACTTCTGGCCAAGGCTGTAGTTGATTCGTAAACACACAGAAGACTAAAACAACTAATCCGACTATTAGTACTTATAGCATAATCATCATTCCTTCTAGCGTTTTTCCTGCATTTCTGCCACAGCTCACTTTTGAACCTAGAATCCACTCAATATCCCAATCCCATTAATTGGAATAGGCGATAATAAGAAAATTAAAGTTTGCTTTCCTCAAGATTATTATAGGAGTAGTTAGATTTTTATTTCATAAATTGGTAACACAATTCAACCAGCGGTTATAACACTTATGAAATTTACCTAAAACATTTATAATATTATATGAAGAAACAGTTTTACGAAACACTATAAGTATAAATTCGTTGCAATATACAGAATGTAAGAAATATCTTTTCGACTATAGGAGATGTAACAAAAACACCGGTGATCCGTTTAAGGGCATAATTGGTATCGTATTGCGAGTAAGAAAAAGTAGGAAAAAAAAATTATTATGTGAAAATGAAAAATAAAATTGATATCTTATCTCCAATAAAAATCCTTTGCAATATATAGTCGGAAAAATATTCTTGATATCATATCTTAAATGTTATTCTTATATCGTGGGAGGTAAAATATGGAAAAATACCGTATTTTTTAGTGCTTTGCATAAATTGGTGAGTTATATACAGGGCGGTCCAAAGCTTGACGTTCAAAAATTTTTTTTAGATTCTCCACATCAAGGACTATCAGAATATACCCCATGTATGTTAGCCGATTTTTTATAGTTCAGGAGCTATGATTTTTTTTTTGTCAAAAATTCTGGTATGATGCTTTTTAACTATACCAAGAGATTTCTTTTGTAACATTAAGCTTGCCTAAGGAGCAGCCGTCAGTGAAAAAATCATCATCATCATCAGCCGGAATAAGTTGCGAAATTGATAAGTAAATAAATAAAATGTATTCTAATGCTAAAATGAGATGGAATAACCTTGTTTTTTTTATTAATTTCTTTTGTAACAAGACGCCTACTTAAGAAGCAAATGCTGGTAAAAAGTTTAGATTTATTACTTTGATGAAAATCAGACCTAGATTTCGGGTTAAAAAAATACAACCGAGTTTTAAGAGCTATGTGTCTTATTCAAACTTTGCTAGAAAGTCATGTAAGTTTTTGGGGTTGAAATCAAATAAAACACAAATTAGATAAGTAAGAAATAAAATTTATTTTATAAAAGGTTTTCAAAAGTCCGGCCTCCTACATCAATGCAAAGCCTACAACGCCTGAAAAAAATATCTTTTAGCTTTCTGAAAGCTTCTCTGTTTTCTTTTATTATTCTCTCGCTTTCTTGCAGCTTTTCTCTAAGTTCCACTTCTGAGTTCGAATCTCTTGCGTATACTATTTCCTTGTAATAACCCCAAACAAAAAAGTCAATGGGATTTAAATCCGGTGAACGAGGAGGCCATTGGATTGGTCCACCGCGTCCGATCCATCTGTTGGGGTAGGTTTCATTCAGGTGTTGTCGTACCGCAATTGAATAGTGGCAAGGAGCACCATCATTTTGAAACACCATATCTCGTCGTATCTGCAAGTTGACATCTTCCAACAATCCGTTCAGCTCGGTCCGTAAGAAATTAAGGTATTCGGCTAACAATTTGCGCTAACGATAATGAGCCCTTTGTTGATAACACGTCGCCGCCGCCGGGGCCGTTTGTTTGATTGAGTTGCAGGTATGCAAATGATGTTTCGGTGGTGACAACACAACACTCAGTCTTCTTGGTTTATTCTGTGTCATTTTAAAGTTAGAATACATTTTCTTTACTTACTTATCAATTTCGCAACTTATTCCGGCTGATGATGATTATGATTTTTTTACTGACGGCTGCTCCTTAGGCAAGCTTAATGTTACAAAAGAAATCTCTTGAAGAATACGATTAGTTTTTTTTTATAAATAAAAAGCATCATACCAGAATTTTTGACAAAAAAAAATCATAGCTCCTGAACTATAAAAAATCGGCTAACATACATGGGGTATATTCTGATAGTCCTTGATGTGGAGAATCTAAAAAAAATTTTTGAACGTCAAGCTTTGGACCGCCCTGTATAAACACATCTTTTATCAGTAGGGAAGTACTTAATAATATTTTATTATATTCAAATGCAGATATTGCTTATCAACAATAAGACCATCCAATCTAGTTTTAAAAACTTTTAATTTCATTAAGCTCGTTTCATAAAAGTAACGAACTAAACTTAGACTCTACTTTAAATATTTATCTTACTCTGCATATAGTACAACTTATGGTACACTATTCATTTTTCAAAAATATTATCTAACAAGACATTGCTCAATGATATCTCTATAAACACAATTTCTAATGATATCGCAATAATGATAATTCATGATAAGTGACCTTAATAAAATACTTGTGAATAGAAGATAAACAACAGTTACAACCACCAACTGTACAAGAAAGTCGTGTAGTAAGCAAAATAAGCAACAATGTCAAAAGGAGAGGAACAAATAAAAACCATTCTTCAAGGTGTCGCTAAAAAAGAAAATTATGCACTTGGTAAAATAGATATCCAACCAATAACTTCCGGAGGAGCAAACTACACAACAGATTTATACTTGGCCACTATTTCAGAACCTCTAAAACCGGATATAAAAATTTTCGCAAAAGCGGCCAATTTATCGGAGGACACAAGACAAAAAAATGAATTTCTGGCCGGGGTTTACAAAACAGAAGCAATTTTCTACACCGAACTTGCCGCTAACTTTGAAAGACTTTACAACAAGTGTCAAGTACCAGTTGAAGACAGGTTAGTTATACCTAAATATTACGGACATTCTTTGATTCCTTACGAAGAGGTTCTTGTTCTAGAGAATTTAGAAGCAAGGGGGTATAATAATTATGACAGAATGAAGACTTTCAGCTGGGAATACGCAGCTACAGCCGTTATACAGATGGCGAAATTCCACGCACTTTCACTAGCGCTCCGCGATGAAATTCCTCACGAGTTCGAAAAAATAAGCAGCAATTTTAAATCCGACTTTACGGAGAATCATGAAAAGATGCAATTATTCCTTAAGATGGCCCTCGAACATGGGTGTGAAGGCTTAGATGATAATCATAAGGCACGTTTGCATAAGTTTTTTGCATCGCCGGAAAACCTGGGGACGGTGATAAATAAAGTTATGTCTGATGAAAAATTGCTTATCCATGGAGATTTTAGACCGAGCAATCTGATGCACAGGCGTCACGTGAGTTTTATTCTTTACTTGTTTTCGCTCGTGACTTTGTTCTAATGAAAGTAAGTATAACAGCCACGACAAAATAACTGAAAAGTTAAAGGAATGCGAATTTTCTGTAAATCCTTATATTCCATTTTAAAACACCAGCCCGCGCCTACTCGCGACTGCTAGCTGCCATTTTTATTATGAAATCTAACACTCTGTAGCAGGTTTAAAATTCAAATAACTACAATTCCAGTTTGACATGATTCACGATGACTCAAGTGCTTTGTTGTAAATCTTACATCATCATGACGTCGAAACTTAGCTTTTATCATAGCAGTAATTACTGTTCCATTATTTTCTCGTTTAATTATTAATAGCTACTCATATGTCATTGCTTATTCTGAACATTGATTTTTTATATTCTATCTCGATGATTCTGAAACAACATGTCTCTTCTTCTGTTTTTAATCGTTTTCAGCAGACATCTGTTCTCTCCTTACCAAAGTCAAAACTTCTTCGTACGTTCTATTCCCTCCAGTTTCCAGATTATACTTTCCATCATTCTCCATTAAAACTTCTAATACGTTCAAGCCTTCACTATCATGATTCACTAGCCTCCTAAAGTCTGTCCTGTCACGGCTCAATTATAACACGAATTAAAGGCCCGCTTGGCAACCTAACCGTACATAACGCATTTCCAGAACGGCAAGCTAGAGATAATCCCAGTTGACTATCAAACTGTGAGGCTCGCAAACCCTGTAGCCGACCTGTTATACTTCATCTTCGCCGGCTCTGATGAGGAGTTCCGCCGTCTCCATTACCAGCGACTCCTGGACCATTACTTCACTCAGTTGACCTTGGCGCTGCGACAGCTTAAAGTGGATGTTGAGAAGGTGTATCCGAGGGCGATTTTTGAGGACGACATGATTGAGGTAAGGGCTAATTACGAAATACTATCCAGAGCAAACTGTTATCGCTTTTATCGTTGCTTAAGTATATTTTGTACTAAATTGTAGTTTGTGACTGAAAGGCCCAATTCTTAGTTAATCAACACTGAAAGTTATAAATGTAGTAATAGACATTTTTCGTAAGGCCACTGAACATAACCCTCAAACTAGAACTACAAACTAGTTATCTTAATCGACATTAATTAGAGTAGGTATTTTGGGAAAGTCGTATTTGGGACTCTAGGAAAGTTGTATCTCGAGAACATGTTTTTTGGGAAACTGGTGGGTATATGGGAAAATTACGATATTACACACGACTAATATAAATAGTGCGTTTTAGGATTAGCGCCAAATGTGCCGGTAAGTTATTTTGTAATTTTACGCAATAATAACTAGTCGCATTATCGCTAAGCTATAATATTCATTTTATCAATGTAGGTATTTACGTAGATAGATAGATAATTAGATAAAGCATTTTTATTTGGATTAGTGCAATAACACACAATACAAAAACAGTGAAATTACAACTATAACACATCAGAGAATATATTGAATGAATAAATGGAAATAAACAACAGATGAGGTAACAAATTAGAGAGGTTGTGTGCGTTGTAGCAAAACAAAAAAAGGGTTCGCGGCTCAGCTATATGCTTCACTCTTTCGAGCAAAACACTGGTATTCTGCCGAAACCCAGGTCACGCTACTTACATATGAGAATATACTTTAAAAAGTATTCATGGGCACAGAATTATTTTTTTGTTAACGTGTAACGAATTGGTAATAAATGTACGAAGTGTGACTGTGCGTGTGCGCGTATCATAATATTAATAGTAAGAATAGTAACAAAAAATAAATATATCAACATAAAAAGTATAAAACAAAAGTGTCTAAGCCAGATTTTAGATTCTGAAATCCGCAACCAAATAACCGGTATAGGGATGTTTTTTGTTTTTCCAAAAGTATTTTTTTAAATGATATTTAAAGGATAATTTAGTTTTCAGCTGCCTTACAGGTGCAGGGATATCATTCCAGCATTTGGTTGCGAGATATCGGAAGCATCCAGTGAAAGCAGCCGTCCTGTGATGGTGCATTTCTAATAGACACCGCCGAGTGGACCTAGTGCCATACCGGTTATGAAATGTTGATGCATTTAGGTGAATTGGTGTTTAGAACGCTAAAAAAGAGACAGGCAAGATGTAGATGTCGACGTAGGTAGTCTAATATTTTCAACCTGATAACGATCATAAAATATAAACAATTTATACGGCTAAATCAAAGATATGAGTTCATAGCAGTTCATACTGTTCATAGTCTAGTCATAGTCAGTATTTTTTGGCTATTCCTAAGAATATAATATGTTATTAGCTTGATTCGTATTTGACAAATAATTAGAATTTGAGTGGTGAATATAATCTGCTAAAAAAGACTTATTAATAACAACTTTTTGTATGATACGTTTTAAAAGAATTAGTTAAATCAATTAAAAAATGCATTTTTTGAGGAAAGCAACACACATCTTAGATTTATACATTTATATTCTCACTAAACTGTTACATTTGATGGCAAGAGGCGATCAGTTTTTTTACACACTCTAACAATCTAACAATAGGTAGGTACCACTTACTTAAAACGTATATACTAACTAACTAACCATTCTCATAAATCAATACATATAAATATACAGTGTGTAAATCTAATACGGGCGAATCTCTTAACGGTGATTAGTATAGGACATAAGAAATGTAATTAGACAACTTTTACCCAAAATTGTAATTAAAATATTATCCATACAAAATAATTCGGCTCGCAATGTAATGCAAACACACTCGCGTTAAACGCTCGTTGACAGTTATTTTCAATACCATGATTACGGTATAATGCTGCTGATAAAATTTCCAAAAATTGATTATTGGGTCACAGTTAAGTGTAACTTAAAAAGAACATCTTAATTAATGATTGCATTAATGATATTATATTCCTCGTTTAATTTAACACACTGAATACCAAGATATTAAATTTCCAGATGCGACCTCTGGGTCTGTTGCTCGGCATAACCTTGGCGGGTGTATTCACGGTAGCCCCAAAAGACGCGCCCAGGCTTGATGAAGACCTGACCAGCATCAAACCCAACCAGATGGCTATCGAGCGCATCGGCGGCGTGGTGCGGGACTACGTGAGATGGGGGGTGATATAACTTTTAGGGTTTGTACCCAAAGGGTAAAAACTAAGACTCCGCTGTCCGTCCGTAAGTCCGTCTGTCCGTCTGTCACCAGGCTGTACTACTAGCCGTGATAGACGGTTGAAATTTACACAGATCATGTATTTCTGTTGCTGCAAGAAATACAACCAGAGTAAAATAAATATTTAAATGGGCTCTCATACAACAGACATGATTTTTTTGCCATTTTTATAGATAATGGTATGGAACCCTTCGCGAGCAAGTCCGACTCGCACTTGGCCGGTTTTTTAATAAATATACTAAAGTGTAATATAACAGAAATATACTAAAGTGAAATATAATAGAAATGAGTGCATTGTACTCGAGTATCATGACTTTATACGCAGACATATATTATTTATAACGATGGTGATCAACTAATGAGGCCCACCCCCTATCCGGCCTGACGATATTGGCCTGTCAGTTTTTCGGAGCTGTCAATTTTTTGTTCTAACTGACAGGCCGATATCGTCAGGCCGACTGATAGTCGGTGGGCCCCCTAAGATTGCTTTTTCCTACAATTTGACTAGTAGTGCAAACTGGTGAATATTTATTGATTTAGTATCAGTTAATTTACCGGTACAATTTTTTACTAGTTTTTTTTTAATTCTGATTTAGGTACCTACGACATATTATTTGTTCTAGTACTTCTAGTCGTTCCCGGGACATTATATTAACGGAACTAACGCACTCATGAATTGGCATTTGGGCAAGTTCCGACACTTGGGGCAAGTTCGGAACTGCTCAAGTTACGGTGTGTTCCACTCTGAACCTCGAGATTGCATCCTTTTTCTCAGAATTGTACCAATTTGCTCAAAGTTGGCGTTTGGAAGTTGTATATGAGATTTTTAGTTAGGAATAATAGTTAATTAAGCGAAATTTAAATATATATTTTTTTAAATAAGGCGTAATTTTATTTAAAAATATACCTGACAAGTCTTCCATGTGTCCCTGATGAAGTAAGTATGTTAATATGATACAAATGTATGATGGCATCAAATTGACAGGTCGTCATATATTTTTAATATTTTTATATTGTAACTGTTATCTTTACGAACATTCCTACGAATAAGTGTCAAATGAGTGTCAGATTGTGCTAATATATAATATTAAATCAATTCAATTTTTTAAAATAAATGGCATTCTGTCCACAATATTGGGACAATTTTTCCAATGTCGAAGTAGAGACGACAAGTGTACGGTTAATTTGTTAAAATTTCGCTCCAAGAGCTGGACGTTGTACGGTGAGGTTAGGCTTTTTATAAGGAGATAGCTTCTCCCTACAAAAAGCACGTGGACTAACGGATATCTAACTCAAACAGGGGTTACACTTGTTTTGAGATTAATTCTTCATTAGTTGCACACTAGTTCGTTAAATCACTGCAGAATAAGCTATATATTACACACTGAATCACGAAAATGAACAAAAAATAAGAAGTTAGGGGAAGACAGGGTGGATTCGTACACTGGGAGCCTTCGTACGGTGGTCATATCTCGGCTATCCAACACGCTGAAGCGTTCATATTTGTATGCAACACGGCTACTTACATGCATAGGCTACCTTCCAAAAGTAATGGCAGTGCGGTACAAGATTTCGCCAGAAAGAGCTGATATGTGTTTTCGCCACTCGCAAGTAATTTTGAGTTCTCCTTTGAAAGCGTTTGTTTCCAAAAAGTCTGGATGGACTTATAAAAAATGCTTTAGTATTGTTTGGAAATATATGCTAAATTTTGTTATTTAAACAATACTTTTGGGATTATGTTAACGATATTTTTTTTATTTTGATTTTTTTCTGGTCCGTTGGATTGGGGTACCTTCATACACTAAAAATGTATGTAATTTCATACTGTACGAATGCACCCCATGTAAGTTAAAATCAAGAATAACATAATTGCAAAAACAGGTCAGTAAGATATGTTTAAAAAGTGATTGAAACTGGCGAAATAGCTGGTAAAATCATGAATCCCGGGGAGAAACGAAATGTGTACGGAGCTACCCCGCGTGGTGGGGTGCATTCGTACAGTTCCCATTTTTTGGAAAAATCGTTATAGCTTGGCCAAGTTGCTTTATATCAAGCCAGAAATGCGCTTTTATTATAGGCAGATAAATGGACAATAACATAGCATTCGTTTCATTGTAAAATATCTGTTACATTTTGGTTTACAAGGCTCCGAAAAAAAAGTGTACGAAGCCTCCCCATCTTCCCCTAATCACAAAACTAAACCACCTTGCTCGACAAGATGGCCGCAAGTCCCTAATATTAAATCATATATTAGCACAATCAAACCATTCACTTGGACTAAAATGAGTAAATGGACCAAAAATCCACCTATTGTTTTTTTTTAAATAATATGAGCTAGGCTACTCTATACGTATACGTGACTACTAACATGGCTCATATCTTAATCTGAGACGCTCAAGTGACTCCAGAAATCCCTTTTTGAGTTTCTGTATTGTAGTCACAAATCAAGTATCAGATACCTACCACCCAAATATAGGTATACCTAACCAGTTGCAGTATTCTGTGAATTGAAGACTTCGCGAGCATAGTGAAAACTGAATAGATGTATGGCCATATTGGCCATGCCACGACAAAATAATGTGAATTACGATTTTAAAAACCTCAAATATCTCAGTCAACTGACAATGGTATCAAGCGCCATAGATCATCAAGATTTAATTGTATTATTTAATCTGTAATATGTAAGATTTAATCGTAGTTTTAGTGTCCGCGAGGCAACCGGGTGGCTCGCGGTATTTAAGCTCTCTATTGTGGAACCACCCTGTGCAAACCGAACTGACCCACGTTGGTCTTGGTTTTTCATCACACAGTGGCAAAACGCTACAATATTACCGATGTGCACTCAAGAGGTCGCAAGAGGAGTAAAATTTAATTTAGAAGTGCAACGGTGAGGTTCCACAATTATACACCTCAGTACTGTAAGGTACACAGAGGCGTAAGTATATTACCAAACCATTTTCAATTTGGAATCTAGTGCTCGACAATACAGTAGATAATTGATCGGGTTTACTAAGTGCTTTAACGGCTTTTTGCAGGGATACCTGCACAAGTTTTGAAGGATTATAGTTAACTCGGATGCCGAGGTCGTTGCGACTAGTTCTTATTGCTTTCTAATTAAATTTAGAATCTGCTGTAACTAGTTAAGTCAACTGTAAATATTTTCTTTTAGTTGAGTACCTAATCTAGACCGGCCTCGGGCCAGCGTAGGGAGTATATATAGCCTAGTTCCTCTCATGTAAGAGAGAAGACCTACCACAGGGCAGACACGTCATTCTAAGTACAAAACTCGTTAGTGCGCCTTTGTGTGCACGGCAGATCTATACACGCTTCAATGTGTGCGTGCGTCTTAGGGCGCTGTTTCCGCCGCTGTAGTAAATGACGTTTGACAACACACCGCCATTTTGCTTTTTATCAATGCGCTGGCGGTGCCAACCTGACGGATTAGCCTACTAGTTTCCTACCAATCTCCGCCGCGAGGTGAGGTAACTCCGATCGGGGCGGGACGTAGAGTGGCCGTTCTGTATGAAATACTATTATTTACTCTATGCCTGTATTAGTGAGACGTATGTAAGTACCTATATAGGCTATCAGATTTTTCACATTATATTTTACTATGTCATTTAAAAGCATTTTGCAACTAAATCACATGCATTCAAAATTCTAAATACAGAACCAAATTCCCCAACGAATAATTCGATTATCATACAAATGATTAAGCACATAATTAGCAACGTGTTTAACCACACACTGCCTCGAAAACCTAAAACATGAATTGCACAGACTACATCAATTAATAGACGGAGCATATTCATCATCATCGTCATCATCATCACCATCATCATCCTCCTTAGAGTTTTTCCCGGATTTCTGCCGCAGCTCACTTTTGAACCTGTAGTCCACTCGATATCCCAATCCCATTAATTGGCATAGTCATTAGTTTAGGAAAATTATTAGAGATGCCCCGAATATCCGGTTACTATCCGGTATCCGGCCTATCCGGCCCTTATTTTAGTATCCGGCCGGATACCGGATATCTTCGTACTATCCGGCCGGATGCCGGATGTAGTCAGAGTCACTACAAACTTCTTTTTTTACACAAAAATACGCGAGCGCGTGTGTACTTTTGAAATAAGTTACTCCATACTAACATAATAAAACTCGTTTTGTTGCCTAGAACTAGAAATGTGTCCGCGCGAACGTTCACTACACTACAAAACATGTCCAAACTTGCTAGACGCGCCAGGTGCGAAACTCAAATTGTAGGTATAGTACCGCCGGACGAATATTCGGCGGCCGGATACCGAATATTCGGCGGAGGGTCAGGCCGAATATCCGGTATCCGGTATCCGGCCAAACCACTATCCGTTGCATCTCTAAAAATTATAGTTTGCTTTCCTTAAGATATTTTCTTCTACTGATACCTGAAACATCGTGAGGAAACCGTATCTAATCTAATTAAGGTTTAGTAAATGACACAACTCTGCCTCTGACCTTGAGCTATTTGTAAAACCTTCTAACGTCTGTATAGTCTGTGATGAATGGACCACTCCCGGCTAATGAAATAGGTAACAAGCGCTTACGTGGAATGATTGGATTCATTGGCCAATTTTCACGCTCTCTCTTACGCTGGGTGCACACTAGGAAAAAGCATATGTATTGTTGTTTTTTACAGGGAGTGTAGGGGTTAAAGGATTATCGCAAATCGCAACCGTATGCGGCGACGGTGTGCAAGCGTGACAGCGCTATGGTACGCACGCAGAGCGCTATATCGCTCGCGCACCGGCGCCACATGCGGAAACTGCAGCAGTGTGAAAGACGCCTTAAGACTCATTACTGATTATACCAGATGTGTGTAGGGTTAGAACCGGTGGTAACAACCCGGTGGTAAGAAACTTCTTTTTTCTCTCTGACGTTCGTAAGTGCATTGTAATGTGCCTAAATTGAAGAATAAATATCTTTTATCTTTTTTACTGGTGGTGACGTCTGTTTACTAGTCTGTATAGGTGCGAAACTTGCTTCTAGTGCAGCTTTTGCTAATGACACCGGAGCTTCTAAAGTCCCCATCCCTTATTTGAGGGGGCACAACAGAAAAAGCTTCGCTTTTAAAGCGTGTCTAACCTATCCATCATCTCAGCTATAAGACGTCCACTGCTGAATATAGGCCTCCCCTTTAAAGGGGGGGGGGGGGGGGTTTGGCGGGTTGGCGCGCGCAGATTTTTGTTTATTGTTTGTAGGCTTTCGGAAGATGCTGCTGCCCATCTCCCGGTATACTGCAACCACGGGACGCTATGGTGGGGGACAATTCTAAGGCCGGGCACCCCACGACAAACCTATCCAGTATCGTTAATATTATTGCCAACCATTTCATATACTTATATCTAATAGTCAAAATTTACAAACTTTATCCTAACCTAGCCTTACAGTCATTAAATTTTCTTATCGAATTGGAGTGTCGCAATTACTTCGTTTGAAAGAACGAAAGGAGTGGCTATAATTGCTGCAACTGCAAAATAACCTTTTACGCTTCTATTTGTACCCATTATTTTTAACGAAACGGAACTTGGATCTTGTGCACTAAAGAAATCGACAGTTTTATTAATGTACCAGGAAACTACGTGGAAATTATCCACCTAGCGTTTCTAGTATTTTTTACCACTCTCCAATGGCGGGCAGAGCACGGGATAGCTCGAATAGCATCCTGAGCACATTAGCTAACCGTTTAGATTGTCCACTAGGTAAGGCCTTGGGTTTTCTGACCACCCGTCGCCGGCGGCCGGCGACCGACGCCATACAAACCACCGATCGAATCCGATGTTTTGTATGGCGTCGGTCGCCGGCCGCCGGCGACGGGTGGTCAGAAAACCCAAGGCCTAAGCTTCTTAATTGTCAGCCTACATGTAAGGACTCCCGCTGACCTGCTCCCAGGGTATGAATAGTAGAATTTGTTATTTGTATTTTATTTTAATATTTATATTATGTGACTTAATTCAATTCAATTTAATATGATTCAATTGAATGAATTACTGTATATTATATTAGTCTTGACATTTAGGTACTATTATTAATTTTATGGTTAATTTTAATTATTAATTATTTCTACTCGGAAAAAAATTTCTAATCTCAGACATATCGTCATCGAAGATAAATCCTCTTCGTCAAAACAATATTGTTTTGTATATAACGAAAACGATTTGCCTAGAAAGTGATCTTTATTCAAGTAAATCTCTTTATTGAAGTAAAATATATCTTGGGCTAAAGATATAAAATTATTACAAGAAAACGTTCACTTTTTTTTAAATGTTTAAACAATAATATTTTCGCATTGGTATTCTTCGATGAAGATATCCTTTTTTCTGTGTAGCACCCAATTCCAGTCTCTGTTTGATATATTTTTGATTGATTTAATGTAGGTATATTTGTGCTATTATTTAAGTTTTCTATGGGCCTTGCATGTATGTTGCCTGAAATAAAGATATTTCATTTCAATTCAATAGAGCCTGAGGCCCGCTTGGTAACTTAGTCCCAACAGCTTATGCACTAGCGTTTACGTTAGCAACCTGCCTATCTAGCCTTCCAATCATGAAACTAGGCCGTGTTGGGTTTAGGTCCATTTTCCACACGATGCTTCGCTTCACCGAAAAGCGACTTAAATATCAAATCATATTTCGTACGTCAATTCCAAGAAATTTAGTGGTAAATAGATTCGAATATCGGGATTGAAAATCAGACGTCTAACAGCTCGGTTATCAAATTTCCTACAGGTCCCTAGCCTACATTAACCTGTTGGCTCACCCTGTATATAATATGGTTACGGCGGTCTATGACCTTTAAGACTATGTTCTTAATATCCCACACACGTGAAAACTAACACTGTATGGAAGGCAATCGGTAAGAATTTTGATAAATTTAGAAAACTTTTAATTTTTTTTCTTAAGAATAAAACATGTAAACACCTCAACCACGTAGCTATTTCTGCTACCGACTTTACCTACTTCCGCTTTTAGTTTTACCTGCACGATATGAATATTTACATTACCCATGGGAATAGTTTTCGGGTTTAAAAAATACGAGGGCCCATACTCGTAAATTCTGAGCACAGGCTCCAATCCATTTAGTTTTTTAACCGACTTCAAAAAAGGAGGAGGTTCTCAATTCGACTGAATTTTTTTTATTTTTTTGTATACTGTATGTTACTCGATATCTCCGTGAATCGTGAACCGATTTTCAATTTTTTTTTAAATCGAACGGGTATCCCCTAGATGGTCCCGTTGGCACCAAGTCGGTGTCTGATGACGGAATCCTGGAGAAATCGAGGGAACTCTTAAACTATTATAGGCACACCTATAGTGATTTCACTATTATTTACAGCAACTCGGCCACTTCCTCTTGGAATAGCGGATCCTAAGTGAAGTCGGTTCTTTTTTGTTTAAAATTATTTACATTCGCGTACAGACACGTATGAAAATATGGATACATTTAATGTGACAAAAATATGTCGCCATGACTCTATTACCAAGGCGTAAAGTCTAGCATACATGTTTTTGTCACATTAAATGTCTCCATATTTAAAGAGGTGACCACACAATGTTCGTCGATTTAGTAGTTTCTACGGCTTACTGCGTAGCAGGTAAGGTTTTCTTAGTGCTCGCTAAATCCCAATAGTTGACACCTTGCTGACGTTATTGCGAATGATTTTAGTTTAAAGATGACATGTAGAGGGACGGTGACGAACAATCGGAAGTTAACCATAGATGCAGTAAACAGTTTCACTACCTCCGTAGCCAAGTCGGTCGTGGCCCTGTTTACGAAGGTTCTAGATTTAAATTCCGGAAAGGGCTTTTAAGTGTGTTTATTATTTAAATACTTATACTTTCCTGACGTATAATCACGCTCCATGATTGTTGAGCCATTTAGGGTTCTAGCTAAATTGGACCTTCCATAGCGCAAGTATTGTACAACCAATTTAGCTAGAACCCTAAATGGCTCAACAATCACGGAGCGTGACCCTACTTTTCGTCCGTAACACCCCATGTCTTCTTCTTAGTCGTATGCACTTGTCAGAGTAGTGGTCAATGCGGTCGTTGTACGGTATTTTTTTATAGTTTTCCGCCATACTTCTTTACCTAGTGCATTTCGCACGCACAGATTTAAGAGTCGCCAGGACGCTCGCGTGAACTCGCGTCCCCATACAGACGTAGTTCAGCTCTCATTTTAAAACGACATGCTTTAGAACCATGAAATTTGGCATGGGCATTCTAGCAGTACAGATCTATGTCGGTAATTCATTTTCGTTGCTAAAAATTGTAACACAAAGAAAACATAGCAAAAATAAGTTTTGTATGTAAATCTGTATCTGGCTGTATTTTCTTTGTATTACAATTTTTAGCAACGAAAACGAATTACCGACATAGATCTGTACTACTAGAATGCCTATGCCAAAGTTCGTGGTTCTAAAGCATGTCAGTTTAAAATGAGAGCAAAACTACGTTTGTATGGGAACGCGGGCGTCCTGGCGACTCTTAAGCGTGCTCCGGTGAGAGCCTTCACTTGATCAGTCCAGCGTATTGAGGGGCGTCATCTGGGTCTTGTACCATCCACTCTACCCTGAACAACAAGTCTCTCCATGGCGTCGTCTTCCTTGCGCGTCACGTGGCCGAAGTAACTAAGAATGCGAGAGTGCACGATTGCTGAAAGCCTTTGATAACCTTGAGCTCTTAGTGTATAGATATATTAGTGCAGCGCTGAGTCCACGATATCCGCAGCATTCCCCAGCACCACATTTCCAAAGCATCAATGAATTTTGAAAATATAACGATCTGGCTACTATATTCACCCATTTACATATAACGCTGTTTGCAAAACCCTTGACCTAAAAACATGCACCTCGCTAAAAGTCAAATCAAAATTAAAAAAATGGTTTTCTACTCTATCATACAATGACACAGAAGAGATAATACATACTTACACTTGGTCTGTGGTCAGCTAAGCTACTCACACTCATTCACGACTCACAGGTACATACCCCTACTCACATACACACTTACATACCCACACACAACTTACACACACACACACACTTAGGTTAATCTTAGTTAATTAATTTTCATGTTTTTCTACTAATCAAATTTCATGTTTTATAACTACAAAACATGGTGCTTTCCAAGATACAGGCTTCAGCCTAGTTTGGAATGCACCAGACAACCTGGTAATCTGTTAAACTTTGTTTGATTAATAAATATTACTTTACTTTACTTACTTTACTTTACTTTCTCTTACTGTCCACTACCTTAAAGTAACGCTGGGAAAACGAGAGATCTTACGAGCCCCATCTACCTATCTATTTACCATGTACCTATCTAAGACTTTGATGTGAGTCGCAGGCAACAGCCAGTGTATAATAAACAGTGAGTTTCGTAGAATCAGGCCAACGTCCATTGCAAGCCTCCATTAATCCTATGCAGAGTATAATGCGTTTTATCGTACAGGGCGATATTCCCAAAGGATAGACAGATCAGACCAATATACACTCATATATTTGTAATTTGTAATAGTCATGAAGTCAAATTCCGTAAATTAGATTGCTCGTGGCTCTGGCTTTAGGAAATATTCAAATTTAAAGTCAAATTGTTTTATTTTATGTAACTTTGACACAAGTTATTTAAAAACAGGATTAGGAACTTTGTTTTTTTTTATTTGATACTTTTTTATTTAACTTGAAACAGGGTAATTCATGAAGAGTTCTAGGTAGCATTTTATGGAACAGACTGATTAATTTTACATTTATTACGATTTGGGTACATAACATTAGTAAGAAATAATAAAATGATTAATGATTATTCGAGTAATAATTTTGGTCAACCAGACTATAGTATGAGCGACGCTAACTGGTGCGGACGCTTGCGGCCGATTTCTTCTTGATTCGTATCAAATATATCAGAGCGGCCAAGGTACTCAAAATATCTGAACATGCACTTTATCGCCATGACAATAGAGGCGTTGTTCAGATATTTGTGTCCACCTTAGCCGCTACGATATATCTGACGGTGACTATAACCGTAACGGGGCCCACCGACTATGAGTCCGCCTGACAATATCGGTTAGAACAAAAATGTGACAGCTCCGAACAACTGACAGGCCAATATCGTCAGCCCGACTGATAGTGGGAGGGCCCCAAAAAAGTGGGTCGCTCCGTGAAACTTCGCCAGCTAGCGGAGGCCCTGAATGGTTTCACTGGTTAAAGTGGGTAAGGCATTGGGAATTACATTCAAGAGAACCGGCGCCCTTCCGACTGTGCTCTAGATTCCATTTAGCCGTGGCCTACGGATTGGTCGCAATTTATGTAATAGGTACAACATGACATAGTTATACAGCCATTGGTCAAGTAAAAAGAAGAAAAAAACAATATGGTCTCGTGATTAGAAAATTATAAACAATATTTATAAAGGGTAAACGGGGTAATTATTGTTCATGGTTAGAAGATGTTCATCGCAAATTTTTCGAAAAATTTCGAATGAAACTTGACCAAATATTACGTGAGTGACTCACTATAAATTAAAATGGTCTGACTTTGTCGATATGGGGTTTTCGATCACATCTGAAAATATGGATAGTTTAGTTTAGTTTAGTTATTCTTTATTGCACAATACAAAAAGGTACAAATGGCGGACTTAATGCCATAAGGCATTCTCTACCAGTCAACCATAGTCAACGGATAGGTAATATTTAATGAGACAAAAATGGTAGACGGCCAAGTACCAACTTGTTACCAAGTAATAACCGTGGTAATAACCGTGGTAATAACCGTCTAGTCGTAGCTGCATATTTTTGTCACGTGAAATGTATCCATATTTACAAACTTGACTGTACTGTGACTGTTCTCAAAACTACACAAAATACGCTATGTATTAGTGAAAGAATGTTTCCTTGTACACCGACAAAGTGGACCTTTTCACTAAACACAAGACCCCTTATTTAGAAGTAAAACTCAAAAAATTATGTACCCCCCAAAACTAAAAATATTCATCGTGGGCCACTCTATCTATGGTCAAAAATTCACAAGTTTAACTCGATGCGCACAATTTTTTTGGCTTTTTTACTGTTTGTTAATGAACGTACTAAAATAAATAAACAAACATAGTACCGTCAAATCTGGCAACTTTGCCACTTTACACAGGTGTTGAAAAGTCATAGTACATTTTTAACCAGAATTCATATGAAACCATTGAAGTATGAATGACGCAACACATAGTATATTTATCAACGAATGCATAAATAAGATGGTTTTTAAATTAAATGACGGATAACAAGGGTGCACGCCTAAAAAAGAAACTGGCAAAAACACCTATACCATGTGGCAACTTTGCCAACTGTATTTTTACATTCTAAATAAATTTATTTGTATTTACAATATTAGTAAAGAATATTCAGTAGTTAGGATACAATAGTTTTGGAATTTGCACACAATAAACCACAGCAAAAGTGGCAAAGTTGATCACCCATTCAAGAAAATTTCATAGAAAGTCAGTGAATGTGGTCAGGGTTGACACAAATGAAATAAGATTATTTATTTAAGTACTTATTTATTTATTTACATAGGAGTAATCAGGTTATATAAGTACTCTTGAAAAACATAAAAAACACTTTGATAAAAATATTATCAAAAAAGAAACATTGAAAACTCTTTAAGAGGCCTATCAAAGGTCCACTCGTAATAATAGAGTAATGTAATTTGTCTCCCGCTCCACGTTTGATGAAAAGTATAAAAAGGACCTATCTTATCAAAAATTTAATTTTAATTTTTTGCTTGTGAACAACCCTAGGCCTTTACAAAACATGGCAAAGTTAGGGAACGTACCCAAACTACGTGACCAGCTTAGGGGCGAGGGGGGTCGTCAAAATACTACTCTAGGTCACAGGGTAGAGGGGGGGAGTTTTAGGTTCTGTCACGTAGTCGATAATTGAAAAAAATGGGTCACGTAGTTTGGGTACGTTCCCTTACCGGACCACGCCAGCTCATATGGGGATATGAGCTGGCGTGGTCCGGTAACTTTGCCAACAAAATTATGAGACTCAATTCAAACACTACGGCATCTACAAGGTAATCAATCCATTCCTTACCATTCAAATAACATAATATCTAAAATTTACGTACCTGGATTCAATGTTTACACTCTAAACTTTTTAAAGTTCTTGAGCACTAACTTTCATGATTATGTGAGTGACGAATTTGGAACTGAAATGGTAAGAAAATGGCTGCCGTGGTGTTGCCTCATTCGTAATAATTTTGCCAATTGATAACCATTTTTTCTCCTAAAAGTAGGCACAACACTAAAAAATATACGTAGTCGGTGGTATGAAAGGATTACCTTATGCACTCTGCTGGTGGCAAAATTAGTAACCCTTGGCAAAGTTGCCAGATTTGACGGTACACTAGTAGCTACTATGTGGAGTAGCAGTGCAGGTGACAATTCCTCTTACATTTTGCGTATCTTTAGGGGGCTTTCACGCAGATGGCGCGATTGACTTGAGCTTCAAATAATTCTTAGGCTATGCTGCTATAGGTATATAAGTTACTCTATGGTATCGTCTAAGTACTTGATTCTTGCAGTTACACGCTTTACACTCTTCTTTTCATTGCTTTTATCAGATTTGTCATAGTGAAAACTACAAATGCAAATAAATATTCGCCACTTGTGTATTCATAGGGAATTTAAAACAAGTGGAATAAAATGGCAGGCCGGGAAACCGCACGTTTGTGCCCCACATAACACTAAAGAGAGGCATAACAATAAAGGACAAAACGGATATAGCTGGCACATAGTAGCTAGAAGAAGAATGTTTACTTTAAGTTTAATAGGATAGCAACATCTATATTCCATCTCTATCTTTTTTAACGCGAGTGAAAGAGAAACACTGCGTTACGATTAGTATGGGAGCTCATTGCAAAAAGACGAATATAAAAATCTACGCATTAATTGAGAAAGATAAGACAATGAAGTTTTTAGTATTAAATGGTGAAATTTTGTCCTGATTTACAAACGTATAAGTCAAGAAACTAAAGACATACAACTGTTTAAAGTTAATTTTAAGATGTAACTTAGGAATAGGGAGACATCATCATCGTCATTACTCGTTCCCTCAGAACTGAGGATCGTGCCATCATGTCCTACTATTGAAGACCAGGTTCCTTCATATGATTCTACCACTCTCTAAGCGCATGGCTAACAATCATACATGAAACTACACACGTTACGTAAGACATATTAAGTCAATAAAATATAACGATTTCACTCGCGTATATTTGGGAATTATAAGATAAAAGTGTACCATTAACTTTTTTTGAAAAGCTAATAAATTTTGGGCTATTTCTACTAAAAATCACGAGGACTATGGATTGAAATATGTAATAAAAAAGTGTCACAAATTTTTCGTCACTTTTTTGACACATTTTCCCATACATTGTGTATGGACCATCACAAAACGAATAATTTTTGTATGGGAAATTGGCAATTTTTTTGTTTGTTTTTGCCAGGTTCCATATTTCAATTTAAGTACACGAAACTGTTTTAATTTTATATTCAAGAATAATTATTGAAGTGGTCTATCTGTAGCAATTTGCTCTATTTTCGTTTGAAACGACTTCTATTCCATTAAAACATCTGTATGGAATTCAAAGAGATTAATAGATTGGAGATATTTATCGTTTGGATTTATCTTATCGCTGTGCGAGTACAGTCAGCAGCAGAATTACCTACGCAAGGTGTTCCCAATAATATCTGAACAATGCCTCGTTGTGAAGGCAATAATAGTGTTCAAGTATTTTTGAGTACCTACCTTAGCTGTTTTGATATATTTGATGGCAACTGTACATTTAGATTAAAATAGATAATATAGGCAGGTGGTAGTGTTGTTGTCCCTATTGCACCATTGTGAAAAAAATGTGAATCGACTCGACTCGATAAATGCTTAATTGACTAAGGAGCCGAGCGTAGCGAGGCGACGAACGTCTCCGTTTTCACTGGTACGACGATTTGGCAGATTGATGTGTGTGTATTGGTTGGTTGGTTGGTCAGTGTCGGTTTAGAGGTCGCATTTTTTATCCGTTTTCGATGAAACTTGACATGTACGTTTCTTGATTTATTTGCCAAAAATTATCGAGCCATTTTTTTGATTGGGGGGAAAATGAGGGGGAAAAGGGGGGAAGTTTGCTGTCGCGTTATTTATGTTCTCCGAACTCTACGGTTCACAGAACCACTAGTTGTAGAAGACATAAAAAATAATAGTACCTAACATAATATTTCGAGGGGTGGGCTTGACAGCCTATTCCTTGATTTGCCCAAACTAAAACGTAGACGCTTCGGTTACTCAGACAGTTACAATATTTTAATTAAAATCGTGAAGATGCCATTGGGCCGTATTCTAACTTTAAAACACGCACAGACACGATCCAAC
This sequence comes from Pammene fasciana, assembly GCA_911728535.1. Classification (NCBI taxonomy): domain Eukaryota; kingdom Metazoa; phylum Arthropoda; class Insecta; order Lepidoptera; family Tortricidae; genus Pammene; species Pammene fasciana. The sequence continues at coordinate 15,850,227 of OU452291.1, read as the reverse complement.
TTCAATGCAAATCCAATGCAATAACAACACAATACAGCTTACGACTACACGTCTGAATCAAAAATGACGGAATTTACTTGAAAATTACTGCGTTGCAACTACAATACTACTTCAATATTGGTTAATTATTGGTTGAGTGTTGGAGTTTTGTTTAAGACAGATTGTGTTTTTAATGTATTGTTTATACAGTTTAAAATTAGAACATGGCACATTGGTTTATTATGTATTCTACTAGATGTGACATCTAGAACAAATTTTGTCCGCCATGTTTGGCGGTTGACACCTATGATATGACTGAATCAAAGAGTAGTTGTAGTGATTTTCACTACAACATTTGCGACAAAAAAATCTTAGGCATGTCATCTCCTGTTACTCAATGGAAGATACACTTCTAATTCTTAATTCTTGATTTCCGTTGTAATTTTCCCTTCACACACAGAACCCTTGTAACACGAAAACAATACATATTTATTCAGTTAATTGACACGCCAGTGCATGAATATGGAGTTTTTGTGTGCACAGTCGGGTATTCGACGACCGAACAGTTACAGCCGGCAAACTTCTCGAACAATTATGAGCAATTGACATCCCTTTCTTGCACGTAGGAGTTAGACACGCAAACTTTCCCCCACCACCTCGCCTCAATGTTGAAGAACTTTGCCGGCACCTAATACATAATAATGTAGTACATTACTGCCTAGGAGGTGAAGTAGCATATGATAATTGCTGACTGAGTAACTCGAAACGGATGGCTTTAGGAAACCGTTTAATTAATATGAAGCTAGTAATGGCCCTTCTCCCCGAGTCAAATATGAAAAAAGTGCAATTTAAAATAATTATAAAAGTAAATTAAATGACATACCTACATAACTATGTAGTAGGTAGGTACTAAAACACTAAAACAATTTCCATAGCTTGGTTGTTAGTGACATGAAAATAATAGCTGGAGGTCTTGGGTTCCCGACGTGCGAAGCAGTCAGATTTGGATTTTATTTTTATTTTTCATTTTAATTACACAATAGGCAGGTACATGTCTGTCTCTCAAGCTGTTTTGATATGCCTTCTTGTAGAACTACGCATTATTGTATATAGTATCTTTAATGTATTTACGTCACTCTGGGCGGTAAGTGAGATATTACGCCCACGGGCGTAGCGGCAAATCTCACTTCACACCCAGGAGAAGACGTAAAATTGTGTACGCACCACGGGCGGTAATAAAGAAGGCCTCAGATCGCTTGTCTATGGCCCTTACCTTCGGTTCGGGCCACAAATATCCGCGATCTGAGCCGTTCTTTATTTTACCGCCCTAGGTGCGTAATGTACTATTGTAGTACTGTTTTGAAAAAATAAGTCCCGCCGAGTTTCTTGCCGGTAATAAGTAATACTTCTCGGGTCAGAGGTGTAGGGTTAGAACCGGTGGTAGTTTCTTTTCTCTCTGACGTTCATAAGTGCATTGTAATGTGCCTAAATTGAAGAATAAATATCTTTTATCTTTATCTTTTTTATCCCGGTTAGCGCATATTCATCCCTAATATTTTGTTCCTGATTCGTGGAACAGCTTTTTTAATGTTTCTACTCGTTTCTCCAAGCAAAAGAAAATTGACATATTGTAACTAGACATATGGTGTTTTACCTACACGCCATTTATTTCCCACGTCCTGCGTTCTTATATATTGATAGTTGCGTTTAACACAAAATACAGAATTTGACTTATTGTAACCGTCCGGTTGGTATTCCCACCATTGTTTCCCACGTACTGTTACACCCACAATTAATTGGAAAATGCGAGAACAAATCACTTTCTTTACAGTTGTCTTTACAGTTAGCATCGCTTTTTCATGTGTTCTCTTAACTTACACCAAAATCTGACAGATTGTAACCATCCGGTCGGTGTTCACCCGCCCATGTTTCCCACGTACTGTGTTACCGGCAATGAATTGGAAAATGCAATCAATTTCGCACGCGTGTTAATATTCCGGCTGAGGTTTTAGGCGCTGGGTCGTGAAATGACTAGATTTTTGCTCAATTTTGCTGACAGACTTTTAATTTAAATGGCTGTTCGTTGTTAATATGTTTTCTGGTGAATTTTAGTTTCAGTAAAGCGGAGGGTTGAAGCTGGAAATACCACAGATAATATATAAGTACTGTTTAACTGAGGCGAAAGGAGTTATGGCATTTGAAGGATTGGCCTAATCTAAATTCAAGGTTCATCAACTTAAGTAGGTCTTAATGTGCTTAATTTTGGACGATGTCATTGCCAAATGCATATCGTTGATAATGGACATCGTTGGGGATGGGGAGACACTGCGGTGGCGGATCTGCTGCAGCTTCGCGTCAACAACTGGCAAGAAGTTGCGCAGGATCAGGATAGGTGGCGTGCTCTCGTTTCGGAGGTCAAGATTCTCTTTGGATCGCTGAGCCAAAGATAGTTAGTTCATTGCCAAATGGAAATTTTTGTTTTTTTTTGACTATGTAAGTAAGAATCGGAAAATATTTTATATTTTTATGACAGTATAATTATGTCTTTTGCTTAAAACGTTGTAGTAATACAAGGAGTCAGTCTTTTCAGATCTACATATGTGACATTATTTTGATAAAGGTACCATTTAGCAGGCGGCACTTACGTTTTATTGTTCAAATACAATTTTAAATCTGTACAAGTATTACGCCGGCCGCCGTCGCGCCAACTGGTACCTTTACTAATTAATGATCTCATTATTTACGTTCGAGATTTAAATTATTTTTGTTTGTTAACGCTCCTGTGTTTAGTTTCAATAACACTACACTATGTAACGAGTTAATATTAGCACAATGTTCCAAATTACTTGGGTGAATATATTATAAAAGTTTAGTATAGGTACCGGAGTGTTACAAATCCGTGTCAACAACATGTTATATTAACGACCAATTAAGCGGCTGAATTAACTAATTTCAATTAATCGGTAACGATGCATCTATGCTGGTGCACTCCACTTGACACCCGAAATACTGGGCCAAGTGTCAATGGTGTGTCCATAATGCGTATTAAAACGCCTACAGTGTATGGAAATGATGAGGTTACTTATTACTCATATTTTTCTTTAGAAAGATTAGTACATTTTAAGTTTTTATAAGCTTTTATTTAGTTTCATCTGTCCCATTGTCTGTAATCAAACGTTGCAAGTTGCACGTTAAATTGGACCCACTTCACGGTTTTCGATTTAGCTGAAAATTAGCATGCATGTGTAAATCGGATGAAAATGCAATATTATTATGAAATTGAGCTGATCTGATGATGGAGCTATAAGGTGTCTATAGGATCTTCTCAACTTCACAACAGTATCCTGTGTTTGGGATCATTGCATTCGTCTTGATGATGACGAGTGTAGACTGTACAAAGAAAATTACAGTTGGCAATAAGGCGATTATCACACTAACGCGGCTTCCGCGCGCAGTTGCGGTGTGCGGGCGAGACAGCGTTATGCATGTCTATAGCGCTGTCACGCTTGCGCACCGCCGCCGCGCGCGGAAACCGCGTCAGGGTGATAATCGCCTAGAGACTTGTATCAGAAACACATTTTTGAAAACATCTTATTTTATATTTGGTGGATATAACGGTGTCTACAACATAAAATACGTTATTTTTTTAAAACTACTGATGCGTTTGCTTTTGAAACAATCAAATAATAATCCTTCAATAATAAACATGTCGATCGGAAAAATAAGCGTCAAGTGGAACACACTCCCATTAATTAATTCCGCCGCCATACACGGCTCTCCAAATAATTGCGACCGGATAACTGTCTCATTAGAGCATTGCTCGACTACTCGACTGTGGCAGGAGAGGTTATGTTCGAGAGGTGAGGGAGGAATAATTGTAGGTAGGAAAAACAATTGGAAACCTTTAAATAAACTAAGATTTTATTTACAGTGGAAGTCAATAAGTTTTATTTATGCTCCCCGTTTCTGTGTAATAGGATGCAAAAGTGCATACTTACAATATCTTTGATATTTACTGGACCACTTCCACTTTCTCATCGCCGAAAAAAGTAGCATTTATTTATTTATTTAAACTTTATTGCACAGTAAAAAATAAGTACAAATGGCGGACTTAATGCCTCAAGGCATTCTCTACCAGTCAACCATACGGCCAAACAGAAATTCGCTAAAGTGGGTGCAGTGAGGGAAAACTTGCTGATTTATCCTAGCAATTATGTTGGCCGGACTAAAGAAACTGACACAATTGACTCAAAATATTGCATGACTCTATAACCATGCTATTATGTTACATGCGAATTTTAAAATATAAAAAAAAATAACATAGGATACCTATTAGAGCAGGCTCCAATGAGATGTTCGTTTGCAAAAATAGCGGACCGCGTAATGTTTTGTGATTCGTCTATCTGATACCCTAGACGTTATAAAAAGCCATGTTGCCGCGCGCGCTCATGGTCCTTTGTCATTCAGTCCACCCCCGGCCCTTTACCGTTGCTCTAGACTCGCCGCGCGCGCTTGTGACGTTGCGAGCTCGTCGATAGGGTAGAGAGAGCTTTGAAGACGAAGCAGTATACATTGGGCTGCTTTTATAATACTACCCACAGTACTATATGGGGCGATCTGTGGTCGAGTCTGGTGGCACAGTACCCATGTTAAAGAATACCAAAGAGACCTAATGAAGGTAAGTACACTGGCATACCTGATAGATGATAACGGGGGCAATGAGAACGACCCCGACACATGCAATGGAGGTAATGCTGGGCATGAAATCACTTCATATTGAGGTGGAGTGGAGGAGAGCCACGGATCATTGGTACAGAATAAAAGCAAAGAATGGAGAGGGAACTGCCAGGATAAAAGACATGCACTCATACAAAGAGACGCGCTGTCAAGAATGGAAATGATACCTTCTTTCCCACAGTCTAGAAAGTGCGATTTCAGCATGATGCCTACTACTCGTATCTTTTCTGGTTCCCTGACTGACTAGCCCCCACTCTCAGCCTACCCAGTTGACACGATCGTTTCCCTGCCAGCAGTTTTACAACTCGTGCCCCTCCGAATAGCTGTAAATTTCCTTCGTAAACTTTTTACAGCCCTCCCAGCTAGATTTTTCTCTCAGTTTTGTGTAGTTACTTATTCCTAATTTCTCTACATATATGCATCCCAGCTTTGAGTCGTCCTTCCTCAACGCTACCCTCATTGCTCTCCGCGTTCTCTTCTTCAATTTTTGTACCATGTCAGTCAGGCACGTATACAGAGGGGGGGGCAACAGGGGTATCCCCCCTCCCCCCGACACGGAAGTTTTGCATGCTACGGGGGCCATAGTATAGGTGCGGCCCACAAGATTTTTTGTAAAGATTTTTTTTTCGTAATATTCATAATATTTCATCAAAATAAAAGTTATCTGTTGGTGTAATGGCTTGTATTTTATTTATGACACATATAGGCACCCATAAGGAAAGGAATGCTAATGAAATTCCATAATTAAAACCAAAAATCTTTGTAATTTACTTATAAAATTTGTGAGGGCAGGGAGGGGAGAGGGGACCACAAAACTGGTTGGCAACATCTGTTAATAAGATGTCTGGGATCCATACAATATATATCAGAAGTCAGAATGAGGTCCGCAATTTTTGCAAACGGGACGCCACTGAGAGTCCGGTCTATATATATTTTTTATCTTGCTACTATTTAGCCATTTGTCACCTAATAGGCGATTATCACACTGGCGATGGATCCGCATGCGGCGCCAGTGCGCGAGCGAGATAGCGCTATACACATGCAGAGCGCTATCTCGCTCGCGCACCGGCGCCGCATGCGGATCCATCGCCAGTGTGATAATCGCCATACTGTTAAGAATAGGGTTCTAGATTTTATATAAAAAACAAACACTCTAGCTATAACATATGAATGTTTGCTGCATACAAGTATATCCATTCTTCATAACAACTTTTATCAAAGTTGGCATCTTTTCCCGCAAGTTCACAAAAAACATTTGTTTTGCCTATCCAAACAAAAGCAATAATATTCAAACAACCCCTATAAAACCTCCCTTCACCCAATCAAAAGACAAAAAGCTATAAATACTTAATCGAAACTTTCACTAGTGTCTTCCAAACAATAAAAGTGGCGATTGCATAAGCGCGATGACAATATTCGGCCAGCAATAGCCTTTGCGGGCCGTTACGGCCGAGAAATGGTCCATTGTCGGCCGTAACGCAGGCCGTAACAGACGCGGCTATCAACGCAACATGACACCGACTATGTAGCTAATAAAACGTATGTGTATCGCCGTGACATACGGACAGGTTTTTAATAAACTTTTTTTTTTTTTTTTCTTCTTATGGACTTTAGACGGTATTGCCTGTAGCCAATGTCAAGTATAAAAGGGCGGGAAATAAGAGCTTGTAAGGTTCAATCTTTAGGTGCAATGCATGGTACAATGTCTTCAATCGATAAGTATTTTGTTTAATCAAATAAGTTATAGGCAACGTTGTTCGGTAGAAGTGGCATAAGCCTTGTTAGTTGCTATTTGTAGAGTGATAGCTCCCTACAAAAGGCACGAGGAGGCTACAGGTTGTTCTGAACCAATCAATGGTTACACGCCTTTTAAGACTAATTCTTCATTATCCGCACACTTGTTCGTTAGATCACCGCACAATAAGCTATCTATATTACACACTGAACCACGAAAATGAACAAAAGATAAATAATTAATCCCAACGAGCTGCGACCATGATGAGCTCAACCCATAGACTGTTTAATAAACTTGTGATTAGTTTCATGATAAATTTCCAGCACGTATCGTATGACACATCTTTAACTGGACGGACCTGCACTTTGCCTCGGACAAAGCCAAAGATCAGCAGCATTCTCAGTGCTTTAAGTGGAGATCTACGCTCTCCGAAACATTTCGCGCGTGACAGCTAAAAAAATAATAAAATAATCATGACCTTAATATCAGTACGTATTTACTGCTTGCGTAAAATATTAGTGCGTATGGAATACTGTGGGATTGATGGAAACGATTGTTTTTTTTTCTGTTGGAGCCAGGGAACGAAAATGGCTGTGAGAAATACCATCATCATCATCATCATCTCAGCCATAAGACGTCCACTGCTGAACATAGGCCTCCCCTTTGGACCTCAATAAGTATCGGTCGGAAGCGACTTGCATCCAGCGTCTTCCGGCGACCTTTATAAGGTCGTCTGTCCATCTTGTGAATGGACGTCCTACGCTGCGCTTGCTAGTCCGTGGTCTCCACTCGAGCACTTTTCGACCCCATCGGCCATCTGCTCTGCGTGCAATGTGGCCTGCCCATTGCCACCAACTATTCAATGGGAAATACCAACTATTCAATTATACGGGAGAGATACACACTATACACAGTCATGTACTATAGTGCTCCACCACCCAGCTAGGTGGGTGAGTACTAGACACTTGACACTAAAATGTTCAAACTTGGTGTACGTACAATGGTACCTGCCTATAGACCCTACTGCTATTCCCAAGTAATCCTCGGCATGGCACCGAGAGTAATACAGTTACGTTAAACAAACGATAGCGCGATGTAATCTACACGCAGAGACATCTATCGGTGCGTAGCGTAACTAATATCGGTAGCCCAGTGGTGACTACCTCGCGTTGCATTGCGCGTTGGTGACGTGACTTTCACATTGGTGCGGTTTCCGCATGTGGCGCCGGTGCGCGATCGAGATAGCGTTCTGTATGTGTATAGCGCTGTCACGCTTGCATAATGCAAAAATCGCCTTACATTTTGTTGTGGGCATCCCAGCCATGTGTCTCGGTAAGCCGAAGGCGTTACGGCGCACTTTTACGATCGTGTGATATGAAGACGAACTCATAATCACGTCGCTGCTAACAGCAATCATCGGAAGGGTGATTGCAAACTTAGCCTTATAGATGTCAGTCACTTTTATGTTAGTTTTGACCATGAAATTCATTTTGATAAACCATATTAGGTGTGCTACTTCAGAACGAATAGCATGGTTGCCATGTTATCGCCTATCATGCGTTGCTTTCGCACTTACATACTTGTAAGAACGTGACCACTATGGTGACAGACAATAAAAACATCTCCATATTAGGCTAGGAGTTACACCAGTTGTCTCGATCTGGCGCAGTCTCCCACCAGTTGAGGCCCTACTTTGCCTGCAAATAACCTTCCTAAGCCACGCCGCAGCATTCACGGAGAAAAAAATATTTTACAATATTACCAGATTGTATAGTAGTTATGATTCTGGTGTAGGAAAAAAGATTTCAGCTATGGTTAACAGATTCTTGTTTTAAAACAACAAGTCGTATTTTTGACGATACTAGAATATTCTAGTTATAATATTCTTGTACACGAAAACTCTGATATCGTTGTGGTAACCTTCTAATAGTTACAGAGTAAAATAAGCATTTTGCTTACAACACTTTTCAAGAATTGCGATGTTTACAATATTTATTGTTTCTGTTCACAATCATCTAGTATTCACACAAAATAATAAAATTGTCTTTACAATATCTTTATGTAAGGTCCATCTTATGTGATTTATTTATAGGTACTAGACTTTCTCGTACCTTTAAGCGGATTTTTAATACCCATTACTTACTCGAAATTTCTTGATTACTAGGAATATTTTTACTCATAACTAGATACGTTTTTTGTTGTGTAACATACTTGTTTTCATGATAAAAATACAGAACAATAAAAACCAACCAGCAACAATAAAAAATGTTGGCATTACAATATTATTGCACACTAAACAATGCGTTATTTACGTGTAACGAAAAACTAATTTAATACCTTTACATTAGTGTCAACAGATGGCGCTAGGGCGCTGGGCCATACAGTGTTACGGGTTTTAGAGTGCTTATATTGTACATTTTTATTAAATACTGTAAAATTCAATGCTAAGATAGGTTCTACGCAAAAATGTAATTTATTAATGCATTTAACATTCATTTCTAGCTTATTTATTTCACGTCATACTTGATTGACAAACAATGCGCTTTCGAAGTTTTTAACGTCATTTGTATATATAGAAGTTCCAACTGATTCATGTAAGGTAAGAACTATATAATGTTTCTCTCACTAGGGTTGTAGATTTCGAACAGGACCTCATGTGAATAGAGGGAAGGATGTGAGAATGTGATGATGATGATGATGATGACACTTAAATAAAATTGGAGAGAGGGCCCGCTCGGACAAGCAGCGACGCTTGCAACCCGTGCTCGGTTTCGGTGTATTTCTCACTTTTATTAAATACAAAAATAAAACCCGATAACTCTACAATATTTATTGTAAACAGAACAAAACAGAACAGAACAAAAGCAATTGCTCCCACCAACTGCAACTGAAGCACCAACTGCAGCTTGCAACTGAAGAACGAATCAAATAATTTTTAGTAAATATATTGATTTGTTAATTTTAAATAGTACACTACTATATAAATTATAAACTTATAGGTATAGCCCCAGACTTGGGCACTGGAGGCCTAGGTCTGTGTATCACTTTTTCCTGTGTATATGACATCTACATAAGTTTAAAACCCCACCTTAGTACCGCGATTCTCACCATTCCCACTACATGGCCGAGCTAACGGATAAACAATTGAATCGAATCTCGGGTCTTCCACACTTTCGGCTGGAAAGTGAGGGGTGCTGTGTCAGAGCTGGGCTCTCTTCAGCGGTCTTCTGTTCGGCTTTGTGGAGAACCGGACTCCTTAAAAGGTATTCTTCTTTTAGGGCATTCTATTGCAATGCATAACGGCTGGCATCGAGCCGGGTTTGTTTCGAGTTTTCCTTCTCTGTTGCCGTCTCTTCCGTTGTTCGGCAGGAGGACCACTGGCAGGCGAGACAGCTAGGGCACTAAGGTGTTGTTCGTGCCCTTCCTCCCTCGTGTCCTTCCTCCCAACAATTGAATATTATTTCCAAAGGCTATATCGGTTCGCATGTGCTCGGCAGTATATTTTATTCAATATTCATTTTCAAATGCCCTAGGTAATTTATGCCAGCAATTCTAACAGCTCTGCCAGAAACAGGTTATATTATAAACTAAAAATACAAAAGTTTGTTTAGGAATATCCTAGCGAAGCGGGAATACCGCCGCAGGCATTTTTGGCTAGCCTATTAGCATTTGTATTATTGTATTTACTAGTACATACTTAAGAAATGTCTATTCAAAACTGTAAAAATACCAACGTGTATAAATATATTTATCCGCTACCTACCTTAAGTTTATGTGGAAGAGATTGCTTCTTTGCGTTTCAAAAGTTTTCAGTAGTTAATATTTGTATGTGTAGTTCTCTTTAATTGGTGTGTGCAAAATCTAAAAAATATCGTAACACGCATTTAATTGCCTTGACAATAGACTATAGAGGTGTTGTTCCGATATTGGTGACCACCTTGACCGCTCATGCATTTATATCTGATGGCGACTGTACTCAGCTCAAGGAAACAACTAATAACTTTAGCTTTTAAAAGCTATCTTAAGGTGGAAAAGCTCTAAGTGAGTTGTTTCCGGCCTTGCGCTTGGTCTGACCTCACTGTGCCTCACCTCACCCCCAGCAGAGAGAAATGATGCCGTTTATCAAAGATCATGTTTACCTCACACTTGTATGTATAAGTATATTTATATTAAGGTACTAGCTGTGCCCGCGGCTTCGCCCGCGTGTGTTTAGGTGTTTTGGTATTTTCATTGACTATTTCCAGATTAATACTCTAAAACTAATAATAAATATTTAGTACAATTTTGTTACTAATTATTTATTTATCGCATGGCTACATCTCACTGGATATTGATAGGTATTTCTACTCTCGGATAGTAGTAGTAGAAAAGCAGACGATGAACAAAATCCGGTGAGTGCTGCGAGGTCCAGATGGGACAGTGCAGCTGCCAACTTTGTTACTCTTTTAGCACCGCCCAGGGATCACGTGTCGGTGTAGGGTTGTATAAAGTAATTCCTATGGAAGCTGAGTAACATTGACTAATCATGTATGGGAGTGTATGAGAAGGCCAAATGCCAAGCACCGCATTATAGTGTCCATGCACGGAACGTCGTAGCGGGAATATTTTCAGCATCAGCATGACAGGGCCGGGTATAAACTTAACGGTCAAATGTATGAGAAGACCAAAGGCCGAATAGTTACCACGTAGAGCTCAGGCTCGAAACGTCGCAGCGAGAATTTCTTCAGCAGCAGAATGACAGAGCCGGGTATAAACTCAATGGTCAAGTGCCTTCGCGAACGCGAGGGCCGAAGACCCGAGGGTGAGCGGTAATGTATTGGAAGGATATGCCAAGTACCGCATAGTGCCCAGGCACGGAACGTCACAGCGAGAATTGCTTCAGCAGTAGCATGAAAGGACCCGGACAATACTCAACGGTCATGTGTCCTCGCGAATCCGAGGGCCTAAGTGCCGAGGAAGCGGCAATGTATGAGAAGGCTAAAGGCCGAATACTACATAGAGCTCATAGAGCTGCATAGTAACTCAGGCCCAGGCCCGGAACTTCGCAGCGAGAATTTCTTCAGCAGCAGAATAACAGGGCCTGGGATAAACTCAATGGTCAAGTTCCTTCGCGAACGCGAGGGCCGAAGGCCCGAGGGTGAACGGTAATGTATGGGAAGGCCAAATGCCAAGTACCACAAAATGCCCAGGCACGGAACTTCGCAGCGAGAATTTCTTCAGCAGTAGCGTGAAAGGGACCGGACAATACTCAACGGTCAAGTGTCTTCGCGAATCTAAGGGCCTAAGGCTCGAGGAAGCGGCAATGTATGAGATGGCCAAAGGCTGAATACACCATAGAGCTCAGGCCCAGAACGTCGCAGCCAGAACTTCTTCAGAAGCAGAATAACAGGGCCGCCGGGTATAAACATCGCGAACCCGAGGGTCAGCGGCATTGTATGGGAAGGGCAAATGCCAAGTATAGCAGAGCGCCTAGGCACAGAATGTCGCAGCAAGAATTGCTTCAGCAGCAGCCTGAAAGAGATTGGATAAAACTCAATGGTCAAGTGTCTTAGCAAACCCGAGGGCCGAAGGCCCGAGGATGAATGTCAATGTATGCGAAAGCCTACATAGGGCCCATGCCCGGAACATTGCAGAGATAATTTCTTCAGCAGCAGCATGTTAGGGCCGGGTACTCAATAGTCAATTGTCTTAGCGAACCCGAGGGAAAAAGGCCCAAGGGAGCGGCAATATACCACATAGAGCCCAGGCCCGGAACGTCACAGCGAGAATTTCATCATCAGCAGAATAACAGGGCCGGGTATAAACTCAATGGTCAAGTGTCTTGGCAGTTAATGTAATCTATGGGAAGACCAAATACCAAGTACCGTATAGGGCCTGGTCCATACGGTACTTGGCATTGCCTGGGCCCGGAACGTCGCAGCAAGAACTGGTTCAGCAGCAGCATGAAAGGGAGCGGACAAAACTTAGTTCTTAAATGCCAAGTACCGCATAGGGCTCAAGCACGGAACATCATAGCGAGAATTGCTTCAGCAGCATGGACGGGAACGGACAAAACTCAACGGTCAAGAATGAAGAATAAATTGTTTATTTTATGTTGACACACTACAATTATAAGTTATAACCTTATATAGATGTCATATATAAAGGAAAAAGTGGCCTAAGCCTCCGCTGCCCAGGGCTGGGAATGAACCAGATAGATAATTTAATTTATATAATAAAATATCCCATAAATTTAAGGTACGGTAGGATGATGCGCAGTGTTCCGGACCGTCTGCGACACGACACATCCGACACTTCACTACAGTACAGGTCCTAGGATCACGTAACGCTTTTCTATACAAAATGAAGTCGCGGAATTGTCGGAGACGGTCCGGAACACCCTGCATCATCCTTTAGTCGATGACAATTATATTTTCGGTTACTTTCAACTTTCACAACGAAAGTGACTCGTTCGGATAGAGAAGTGTCGTAGAATGTATGAGCTTCCATATAAATCACGACACTTCTCTTTCCAAACAGACTTGCATGAATTGGAAAAAAATGTTTTTAAATAAGCGGGATTAAAACTACCCTATATGTTACCGTGGGGTATAAACTTTTAAAATACAAAATTTCATGAAATTCTGTCCAGTAGTTTTTGCGTACATCGCGAACAAACTCACAGACAGACAGACAAGAATTCCAAAAATCACCAAAATATATTCAGTCAACGTTTCTAAGACGCCCCCAATTACATTTTCTCAAATATCTTCAATGTACATTTTTTTTCTCCTTACGCGTTTATTATATGTACTAGATGAAAACCCGGCTCGGGTAAAATAAATGTTATGTATGTAAAAAAATAAATAATGAAAATATTATATGTAAAAACAACCTGGTTTCCTGCAATCCAGGATTCCTAGGATTTCTAAAGTCCCGTAAGCCTGTACTTCTAAGTCCACACCCGGGACCCTAAAATCCCGATTGTTTCAATTCCCGGAATCCCTGGTTTATAATATCTTAAAATCCCGGCCTCGCGCAGTTCCGAAATTACGAAAAAATTAACATTAGTAAAACTAAACTTATGCGAATTAGATCATATAATTCTAATACCATGCCAATTACAGTAATATATCGAAATCAAAATGTAGATGAAGTAACCAGTATAAAGTTTCTAGGATTCACTTTAGATGAACATCTGCACTGGAAAGATCACATCGAGCAAATTTGTAACCGGCTAAATAGATTTGTGTTTGCTCTCCGTAGGCTAAGAAATACTGTTTCTGAGGAAGCTGCTCTGACAGCTTATCATGGATACGTGTCCTCTGTTCTCCACTACGGCCTAATACTGTGGGGTAATTCTGTCGATGTAGAGAGAGCTTTCATAGTTCAAAAAAAATGTGTTCGGGCTGTCTGTGGGGCTTGGCCCGATGCTCATTGTGTCCCTCTTTTTAAACGACTGCACATTCTCCCTCTACCTTGTTTATATATAAGAGACATATGTATCTTAGTTAATAACAACCGACATTTATTTAAAACACGTGGTGAAGTAATGAACAGGGTCACTCGACAAAAAATTATGAATTTATTGTACAAACCACGTGCTTACAAAATGATTTATGACAAAAACGTATTTAACATGTGTATAGTCATATATAATGGATTACCTAATGACATAAAATCACTTGAAGGAAATAGTTTTAAGAAAAAATTGACTAGCTGGCTTCTGGATGAATGTTTCTACAGTGTAAAAAATTATTTGGTTTATGTTCAAAATTATAATCTTAATCATTGACATATTTAATATTAATATTATTTAGGTTAGTCCTGACATAGTTATGTAAATATGATGTTTTTTTTTATTTAATCTGTATACTTATACATTGCCTGTTTGAAAATATTTGCACGCTTGCATGCAGGCCGAATGCACTGAACTGTATTTTAATTATAAGAACTGTATATTAACTGTGTTCCATGCAAATAAATTCTTTGAATCTTTGAATCTTTGAATCTTTGACGATGTTTTAAAAACAACCTGGTTTCTCGCAATCCAGGATTCCTAGGATTTCTTAAGTCCCGTAAGCCTGTACTTCTAAGTCCACACCCGGGACCCTAAAATCCCGATTGTTTCAATTCCCGGAATCCCTGGTTTATAATATCTTAAAATCCCGGTCTCGCGCAGTTCCGAAATTACGATGTTTTTAAGTTGCGGAATCCTGGACCGCTGGGACCACTCCAGCAAGCCGCATTTTCAGAATCCCGGCCTCCTAAAGTTCCAGAATTCCGCATGCCCTTATGTCCGGGTTCGGGTGCACACGCACAGCAATCCAAAATCACGGTTTCACTATTTCCATAATTCGGGGTTTAGTGATTCCCAGATTTATAAAATCCTGGAATCCTGGGACAGGAACTCTAAAATTTCTGAGAGACACAATTTCGGAATCTAGGCTATTAAAAATCTCGGAATCCTGCATCCCTAAAGTTCCAGATTCCTAAAACCCTAAAATTCCGGCGTCCGGCATTATACGGCCTTATATCCCGGCTTTATAATGTCACGGACCCCATCCAGATTTTTTTGGAATTCAGAATTCCTTATGTCTCAAAATCTCGGAATCCCTTATACCGGGACTCCCAGTACCCTAAAATCCCGGTTTCCCACATTCCCGAAATCGGGTCCATATTGGCTCACATAAAATTACTTAGCATAATTTTTTCAGTAATACCGTTTTGTGATCAGAATTATCATTCGTCATAAAAAAAATTGGCATAATTTTAATGGTTATAATATTTTTTCATATAACGTCAGTGTTAATAATTGTTTGCTGTCCGAATTTTTTGAGACATAATATAATTTCCTACGTTTTTTGTTGATAGTAGTCATTTCTGTGACAGGGTCGACGAAGCCCCCGCTTCGCGGGGGCTTCTATTCTGGGTAGTTATGCCCTTCGGGCAGGATGACACACTAACCTAACCTAACCTAACCGAAATTGTGTTGTGTTGTGATCGCAAGATACCTAACACTCCTCCTCGCTTCGCTCGTCGTCGTACCTAACGGTGACTCTGGAAAGTAATATTAGTATAATAGATATTTATATTGATTTACATTATAAACTTAAATAATTCGGAGTAACGATAGTTATGAACAAAAAATACTTATAAGAAATGATAATTATGATTAAAAAAAATATGAACAACAATTTCGGACTTCCAATAATCGAAGTAACAAATAAATTATTTGAAATTTGAAATTTGAAATTTGAAGTACAAATTTTAAGTGATCTTTGGCGCACCCCCCGAAATCCCGTATTTTAAGTCTCCTAATCAAGGATATCAAAACTCCGGACTCCCTTGACTTTTAAATCCCATCGGCCCGCATTTCTTGAATCCCGGCTTTCTAACGACTCGTAACACTGGCTTTTTAATCTCGGAAATCAAATATCTTGGTTTCCCGCATGGGTTTCTAGAACTCCGAATGCCGAAATCCTAAAACCCCAGAAAGTCGCACTCCTGGTATATCGGGAATTCGGCTTTTTCATTCAGGAAACCCACCCGTTGCCTAAAGTCCCGGAGTCCCAGGATCCTTATATCTCGGTTTCTCGCATTCTCGGAATCCCTGGTTATTCGGCTTCGTGCAGTTCAAAAAATTTTAAGTTCCAGTATCCCGGTATTCTTAAGTTACGGACTTCCAGGACCCTAAAATTCGGTTGTCCCGCATTTCAAGACCCCAGCTGTCTAAAATCCCGGAAGCCCGTTGAAGCATTTCCGGAATCCTGGATTTTTAAAGTCCCGAATATCCCGGGATCCTGAAATCCCGGCTTTGAAAGTCCCGGGATTCCGTCCGTCCTACCTCGCTCGGGTAATACCTCTATATACTTTCGAAAAAACGGGGCCCTCCTTTTAGGTATTAGGTGGCATGTAATAAAAAAGATAAAAGATATTTATTATTAACCAACTTCAAAAAAGGAGGAGGTTCTCAATTAGACTGTTTTTTTATCATTATTATGTTCTTTATTTATTTTTGGTCTTAGTGATAGGTTTTTTACAATATTTTTATAAAAGTAAAATACAAAAATACATCAAAAACACAAAAAAACAATAAAAACATTATAAAAAACCTATCCTAGAGGGTATATCCCTTAGACGGTCCCATTGTCACCAAGTCGGGGTCTGATGATGGGATCTTGGAGAAATCGAGGGAACTCTTCAACTATTATTGGCACGCCTATAGTGATTTCACTATTTTTTACAGCAACTCTGCCACTTCCTTTTGGAATAGGGGATCCTAAGTGAAGTCGGTTCTTTTTTGTTTAAAATTATTCAATTTAGGCACATTACAATGCACTTATGAACGACAGAGACAAAAAGAAACTACTAATAAAAACTAAGTGCAAGCTGTGAATGCGATGTTTACCCTATAGCCAGCTATTAAATTTTCATTTTGCATAAGTCAAGAGACAGGCGCGGGCTGAAAAACAGCACTGTGTAGCCGACCAAGCTCGGAGCAAATGCTGAGCTCCGAGCCTATTGTCGCGAATTTAGTTCTTAAGTTGATTGTTTGTTGTGTTTTTTTTCCTTTCCCTTCTTGAGTATTGTTTTTCTGTTTACTTCTAGTGTATATTACCACTCTTTTTTTTGTGTCTATTTTTGTGCAACAAATAATGCATTTTTAATTTAATTTTTTACCAGTTGAGTGATCCAATAATTAACTCCGGCTCAATGTACTTGAAGTTAATTACAGCAGACAGAGACAGTAGCCATTAAATTTATTCACTTTGAAGTGAAGGAGGTTGTTGTGATTAAAAACCACAAAAACAGGACACTGCACACGCTGCTTTCAACCTGGATCAGACATCAGTGAAAACCGCACGCATCAACTTTACATACATATCCGCACACTGTGTCATTAGAATAACTGCGCCATCCAATTGCACACACTATTTACTATACTTATGACAGCATTTGGTCATACAATTCATGTTTATAAGCATATTTGTGAATACCTAGGATAAAAAATGAGCACCCCTAATTTTGACTACAGCCTATTTCATTAAACTATGATTAATTTGTATTCATTTTAGAAATAATTTTCTACATGCCTCATGACAACGTGATATCCTTTAGAACATTAATGTATTCATGGTTATTTACTCAAAGATATAACCAAATGTGCAATTTTTTACGCAAAGATTGACTTTACGTTTTAGTTAATTCAATATAACACATAATTTTGTCATACTTACAGTCATTTTAATAAAAGATTAGCCTTTTCATTTGTAAACAAACTTTTGTTGCGCTCGGCGCTACAATATCCGGCCTGAACATATTAGAAAATGCATCAGTTTCTACACTACACTCATAGAACCAACGCTGATAATTATCTACAATAGTATTCGAGACATATTTAGGTAAAATACTTAGGTAAATAAACATAACCCGCGGGTCATTTCATTATTTTCATTGCATATGAGTATGACGTTTGGATTCACATGACAATGAAAGCGGTATTACACATTGCAACCTGCAGGGCCCAATCTATCAGGTTGGAAGGTGTAATTGAAGGTAGGGCCCGTAGGGAGCTGAAGGAGGAGAGGAAGAGGCAGGGTACACAACAGATTGGGCCCTGCAGGTTGCAATGTGTAATACCGCTTTGACAAAACATGTAGGTAGTGTTCGAATACTTGCAAACATCTTTACATTTTCCTTTAATAGTGCTAATAGACTTACTGTAAAATAATATTTTGTAAATCAGCTGTGTATTATTACATTTATTCTCAACATTTATTTACTTTTTACCTCCTTTTGTTTGACCACAATCTTTGGTCCGACGTGCATTGCGTGTGCGCCGAATGCAAACATTGTTCACAATTTCCGAACGCACCCGTCACTGACAACCAACAGAAATGGCCGGCGTTATGTAGTGAAATTAACACTTTTGAACGTAAAATACGCGACAATCCGAATTTTGCCGATATAAGTGTCCAATTCAAAAACTCTTTATTCTTTACGCTCTTTCGTTTGAGCATAGTCTCGTTCTACTTTTGCGTACCCCCCCCTCGGGATTATTAATATAGATAGATTAGGTTAGTATTGATACAAAATGAATTACCAAAAAGGACAAGAATAATTATAGTATTTTAACCTCCTGTTCTTTGGTTACATATTATGTCTAAGGCGAATAACTAGAAAGTATAATATTTTATTATAAAAGTAAAACGTCTTATAAGATTTATAAGCAACCCTGGTTGGTTCAATCCCAGCCCTGGGCACAGGTCTTGATCACTTTTTATTTCATATACTTACTTAAGAGTCGCCAGGACGCTCGCGTGAACTCGCGTTCCCATACAAACGTAGTTTGGCTCTCATTTTAAAACGATATGCTTTAGAACCATGAAATTTGGCATGGGAATTCTAGTAGATCTAGGTCGGACATTCGTTTTCTTTGCTAAAAATTGTAATACAAAGAAAACCTAGATCTGTACTACTAGAATGCCCATGCCAAATTTCATGGTTCTAAAGCGTGTCGTTTTAAAATGAGAGCTAAACTACGTTTGTATGGGAACGCGAGTTCACGCGAGCGTCCTGGCGACTTTTAACACTTTTTTTGTATATAAATCAATGGCACATATAAAACAAACATTTATCCAGTTTTGAACTTCGATTTCATCCCTACTCACCCCATTTTACGGTAACTACTTAAGACATGAGAAGTTACACGACAGATCAGATGAACAAGTCTTCAATCAAACCGGACATTAACTAGGTTCTCGACATGACCGAACATGGCCTGCTATTTGTACCTACTTATTAGTTAATTATCAAGTTAGCTTGTTCACATGCAATAATTGTAGCTATCAAGTTAGAGAGAGAAGAGAGTCACTAAACCAACATGATTGTCGAGGCAGGTTTGCTGAGCGTTTAATGGCGATATTGCTGTTTACACTAATAGACCGAGAGCTAGGCCTGAAAAACGACAAGTTTGGCTCCTACAAAATTATTATATTATCCTTAGTTCGGACGTCTGACAGCTGTTCATTGGCGGAGTTTAAAGTAGCAAGTTAGAATCTTTACATAAAATAAATTTAACAACACTGTAGCCTTAGATTCGGACGTTTGGCAGCTGTTCATTGGCGGAGGTAGGAGAACCAAGTCAGAATCTTTACATAAAATCATTTTAAAAACACTGTAGCCTAGATAATGGTGCCACTAAGACAATTCGGTTTCGACACCATGGTGAAAATACGAGATAAACTTACCTACGTAAAACACACAAAGAAAGACGGTTAAAATCATAAGTAATCATAACTGTTTTGAAAAAATAAGTCCCGCCGAGTTTCTTGCCGGTAATAAGTAATACTTCTCGGGTCAGAGGTGTAGGGTTAGAACCGGTAGTAGTTTCTTTTTCTCTCTGACGTTCATAAGTGCATTGTAATGTGCCTAAATTGAAGAATAAATATCTTTTATCTTTTATCTTTTTTATCTTTTATCTTTTAACCGAGTCTCTATAGCCGTCATCACAATGAATCCTCTTTTCTAAAGTATCGGCAATTTGCATGTAACACCTCTGGAGTTCCAGGCTTTCGTAGGTTACGGTAGCTTCTTACCATCAACAGCATTAAACAACATACTACTTTGCTGTATTGTACACTGGACTCCGCTGATGACTGCTATATGCCCGGATCTAGTAATAACAATTGTATAGCAAACTATATAACTAGATAGGTTTTAGGGTTGTGGTTCTAGAAAAGGTACACAATTTTGTGAGGCTAGCTCTTAGTGAATAGCGACAAGCACTAATGACGCCCGGGGTTGACATAATGTCAACATGCTGCTTAGATCTAAGACTGAATACATGTAATAGAGATCTGGGAGTACATAGGTAAATTAGATTCACATGACAAAATAACAGACAAGCAACAAAGTCTATATTATGCAATGGATGTACAGTCGACGTCAATGACGTCAGATATGTTTATACTTCTGCACCTTATTAAAAAGGAGTAACTTAAGGTGCAAAAGTGTAAATATACCTTTGACGTCGACTTAACCTATTTAGTATTACATCCTATTAATAAGCTAGGCCGGCGGGGTATAGGTACATAACTATTTACCCATGAGATGGTATGATCATTTGATTTATTAGTAAAATATCACCGATCAAATAATAATAGATACAAAATCAAATGGCCCCACAATAGTACCTCTAGAACGTGATATCACGTCTAAAATATAACAGGTTTGCCTTGCGCGCTCGCGCGCGCTGGCGCCTGAGGGCACGATTTTCCCGTCCAATGCTTGGTGGTTAATATAAAAACTAGGGACTAATTCTTAAAATTAGGTTGGGAAGTGGACCCCGAGAAGGAGAGATGGCAATATATACTAGTCCCTGTCCCTGCGCAAATTCTTCGGCTTATGTTTCCGAGTGGAACATTATTGAGTGTCATTATGAATAATGGTGGTGGTGGTCATGAGCGATGCAAGATGGCCGACGTCAACATGGCGGCTAATATGTTGCGGCGCTGAGCTATTGCTCAACTGTCAAACACCACAACTGGGAACAGAAAGTGCACTAGAACTAAGTTAAATAAGGGGAGAACCTTTCGAGTCGTAGGTTAGTTTGGACATTTTGTCAATAGTCTTTCGAACCGACTTCAAGATTTCGAAGGAGTTTCTCCGATTGTTCACCGATTATTCGAAGACGGCTGGACTTTTTGTTTGAAACAGTATACATCACAGTTGGTCCCATATTGTCACCGGATCTGATGATGGGATCCTGGGGAAATCGAGGGTACTCTTAAACTACCTATTGTAAGGACACCTATAGTGATTTCAGTATTTTTTAGAGCATCTCGGGCATTTCCACTTGAAAAAACGGATCCTATGTGAAGTCGGTTCTTCTTTTGTTTAAAATTATTGTTTGTAATATTGGGTGTAATATTGATAGCTTTTTTGTGTGATGATCTATTACCAAGTGTGCAGACACTGAAGAATTAGTCTCAAAACGCGTGTAACCACTTTTGAGTTAGACGGACGGTTGTCCTGGCACGGCCGCCACGTGTTGTTTGTAAGGAATAGCTATCACTTTACAAATAGCAAGAAGCAAGACCTCTACCAAACAACGGTCTATATTTTATTTAAATAATAAATGTGTGCTAACGTCTTTATTGACAAAATTCCCATTGCATTGACAAAGGGAGAAAGCCATTTTATTAAATAAATAAAAAAGTCAAATCATAAATCATTCATCATTCATTTGATATCGTCAGAACAATATATTTTTGGCTTCTCTAATAGTGATAGGTGTCACTTTCCCCAAAACCTTACCAGCCTTGTATAGCGTAATCATATTGCTGGATTTTGCATTCCTCTGTTGCAGTTGATCCCATAAAGTTATTTGATTTTTATCAAAATTTGACACCTCAAAAACTCCACTAAACATTCGTATTCCTCTATCTCATAGCGAAAAAGCCTTTACCTGATATAAAAATGTTTGTTACACTCGCTATCAATAAATAAGCTGTGAAATGTACCAGTTGGTCCAATATATCTTAATCTTCAAGCTGCATTATATTGTTTAGAGTTAGGTATCAACTGCCGAGTTGGTCATGGTCCAAAATGTGAAAGCCAGTGTGATGGAATCCTGGAGGACGAACTATCTTTAAGACCATTATTTGAGCCGGGGCCGTATTATATTCTAACTTTAAAACACGTTTAGAAACGATGCAACTAGAATACAACTCCAATGCAACAAGGTAATACAGCTAGAGCCTAATATAAACGTCAGTATCAGAAATATCAGTATTTGCTTGAAAATTATTCCAATGCAACTCCAATACACCTTCAATATTGGTTGATTATTTGTGTGTTGGAGTTATGTTTGATATAGATATGCCCGCTGGACAGATCCCTTCGTGTATACATAAATTTGAATAAACCAACATTTAATACCAACCCTAAGGTTGTCTGGAAGAGATCGCTTATTAGCGATAAGACCGTCTCTTGTTTGCCTTTTTTTGTTCATTGTATTTTTTCTACTGTGCTTTAATTTGTGAGGTGTACAATAAAGCATTTATTCATTCATTTAATTTATTACATAAAACAGTTATTTAATTTAATAAAATAGCGCATCTAAACTAAAAAGAAACACGAAAAACTTAATCATGGAAAAGTTAAAATGCAACACGGGTCGCGAAACTTTGCGAACTAGAAAATACTGACGACCCCTCAGCGTAAACACTCTGTATGTTTTAATTCAAAAGTTTAAAAGAACTTGTAGTTATTGTGACTTTGTAAACATACTTTAGAGGAGAATGTTTTAAAGTATTTTAACCTTTGCTTCTTGGACGATTCTTTATATAAGTCAAGCGGTATCCCACTTTAAAAAAGCAAATGCATTTTTAAATAACTATGTCTAAAGTTAGCTACTTATAGTTAGATTAATCTTTTTATAGACAGTTAAAAAATGTTTCTTTTATACTGAAAAAATGAACCAGCTACGAATAATATAGTTTACGTCACTCTGGGCGGTAAGTGAGATATTACGCCCACGGGCGGAGCGGCAAATCTCACTTCACACCCAGGAGAAGACGTAAAATTGTGTACGCACCACGGGCGGTAATAAAGAAGGGCTCAGATCGCTTGTCTATGGCCCTCACCTTCGGTTCGGGCCACAAATATCCGCGATCTGAGCCGTTCTTTATTTTACCGCCCTAGGTGCGTAATGTACTATTATGCCACACCTGGCCATAAAGTGGCTTTTTCCGCACGCTGCGCGTACGGAAAAAAAACGCTTTCTGGCCAAGTGTAGACATAAAACGATGTACACAACACGGGAGGCAATAAAGAAAGCCCTCGATCGCATATTTACATCCCTCGCTTGCAGCTCGGGCCGCAAACTTCTGCGATCTCGGCCTTTCTTTGTTTTACCACCCTAGTTGTGTAATGTACTATTTTGCTATTTACAACCGAGTGACTCGCTTGACTCGCTTCGCATGGAGCCTGCAAAGTTCGTTGCTAAAATCAAAGAAGTCAACTTACCAAACGTAGGTATGTATGTAAAACTATACCATTAAATTTGTTAAAAAAAAAGGGAATCAGGTAAGGGTTATATTTACAAGGACACTTATTTGGATTCAAATGAGTGCTTCGTTAAAATAACCAAGAACGTTAAGCAATAATTGCTTGTTTGTCATTAACAAATTAAGTTTTGTGTTTCAAATATATCTTGGTTGTATGCAACTAAAAATATCTTAACCGAGCCAAATTGGTACTTTGCTTTTTCGTGTACCTTTCAAAAACGCAAAAGAACGCTTGATGTAATTACCGAATTGTTATTTGTAACTCGTACTGTCTTGCTATGTATAGTCGAGTCGCATCGCAATTATGTCGAGTCTCGTACAGTCACCTGCAATAGTATTTTCCTACACGAAGGCCTCAAAAATATGTGACACGCTCTCATTTGTAGGGCCATAAGAGCGTGTCACATATTCGCGGCCTTCGTGTAGGAAGGTACTATTGCTGGTGACTGACTGTACACTAAAGGCCATTGCACACCGAAGAACGGGGCGGTAGCGGCGCGGCGGCGGAGCGAGCGCTCTCGGTGTGCATTGACCTTAATGATTTTCCGCCCTTGCATCAACTACAATTAAAGTAAGCTAATTTTTCCGTACACACAGTGTATAACTAAATGAATAAGTTCCTTTCAAAATACACGATGTTTACTGAGATTCTAATTATGTCTCTATATTTAGTCTGTATCTACGACCGAATAAGATATAGACGGCGAGCTCAGTACAAATATGACTCCCAAAAACGCTTCTAATAGTTCCCCTGGCAGTTATCCTTCACCTTCTTCCCAGTCATTGAATGTGACACAATACGCAATTTCCCGATATTAAAGAAAATGCAATTAGTCAAATAAAGTCTCATGTGCGGTTAAACTAAAATAAACTACTTGCTGTCAAAGCCTGTATGCCCCTGCCATAATGCACACCCATAATAATGTGGCGTCATATTCAGAACTTATACGATTTCTATACTTTTATCATTGAGTGGTATGTATTCGTTACGTTAATTAAGTGAATTAGTTATGTTCGTGTTCAAGCTCAGAGTAATATTAATAATCCCTAAAAGCACTCGCCCTCGTTATATGTAAGTTTGATAACATGCCAACCCGCCGAAGGTAGGTACTCGTAATTGAGAACATGCGTAAAAAATATTTAATTGAATTTGTTTAGTAAACACGTTCAATAATATCAAAGTCATATTAAAAAGTTAAATTCTGTAATCATTTTCTAACATTTTTGTAAAGATATTGTAGTTTCAAAACGTATAATTTGAGCCATTTTTCGTATGGGACCTTTTGAAGCGCGGGTAGACGCCTGATCAATTTTAATTTAGATTTTTCTAGGCTACAGATACCTACCTAGTAGGTTCATCGAACCAGCGGGAGCGTAAGCGAAGCGAGTTCTTACAAACAACTTCTGCCTACTGCGACGCGTGACGTCTCGGCATTTCAATGGCTTTTTGATTTTGAGAGTTTGTTCGACGATAACTTTAGTAACGATTTTCTGATATTTACGAGATTTGTTGGGGTTATAGCGTAGATATCTAAAATTTGAGAGTTCGTATATGAGCAGGATCGATCAAGGGGTTATGAAGCTAGAAAGCGCGAAAAAATCATCATATAGGTCCGTTATACTAGTCAACTCGTTTGCAAATAAATTGCGAGTGAGTTCTAAGTTCGAGGCGGACTACTAGTTTAATCATTCAAACTTAAAATGAAACTTAAATAGTCGACTCCATTGCTCTCTCCGCTCAATAATGCCACCACCTGTCCGTACGATATGGTTACATACATCGTAAACTGCGAGCGAAATCCATTGAAATGACGTATGACAACAAGTAACAACCCTAGTATTTCATTGAATTTTGCTCGCACTTTGCGATGTATGATGATAACCACGTAGCAGTAGAGATTTAGTTCAGAAATCAGTCTGGATCAAATACATCCAATTAGACCGAGTCATTAAAAGTTTCGATACTATCGTGCGAGCTAAGCTAACGATACTAAAGTTGGTTTTTCCCCTGACAAATTATGTCGATGGATTTAAATCTCAAAGATTTTATAGATTTTGAATTTTGTGTACTAGATGACAGAGTTGATAATCAACTGGTAGGTTTATACTATGTGGGGATGTGAGTGGTGGATTCTGTGTGATAGTGGATAGGGTTGAAATTGGAATAGAAATATGTGTTATATCGACAGCTAACGTGCATAGAAGCACAGTTAAGCCGATTCCATACAGTTGTGAGGTTAGTTTTACTTCAAGAGACGTAGGTGACAATTACGAATAGACATGTTTTAATACTTTTTTTTTGTCTCAAAGCACAATATCCCGTTATTAAGGCCTGTACCGAAAAGTCTTTTTACACAAGTTATAGCTGTTTTGGTAGGTATTTCTAGTTTATTTATTTCATGTTTTAATACATCATAAAGTGTACACTTAAGACCTTATTAACGACATTTTTCAATTATTTTTATTTTGTTATCTAAGCAAGAGCAAAATTTTCACTTAAAATCCCAAGTTGAAGTTTGCGAGCCTATTTTAGATACATTTGCATGTCTTGCCAATGTTTTTATTATTTCACTGGTCATGTGAGCCATAAATTTAAAAATGTGAATAAATTCAGCTGTTGATGATGCTAAATATAAAGCATTTTGTGAAAGTTTAACAAAATTATAAGAGTTTGAATATTTTTCAATCATACGATCTCGTTTTGTATGAAAACAGAAGCCTATTTATCACTATTTGTATGTAATATGAAAATAATTATCTGTCACCAATTTTAGGTCTTAGCAATGACTTGGTCCTCTTGTTTTGACTAATTTTCATGCAAACATAAAACACCAGCCGCAAATCGACTGCGAGTTGCGCTAAAAATATTTTCTTCCTTTTTGCGTTAGGGTTGGTATGTGTGATATGTACGTATAAAAATTGATTATTTTGATATTAATCATTAGGCCAGGGTTGCAAAAGTAACATAGTTAAAGATTAAATCATTTGGTAGTTTATAAAGTTCTTTACCTTAATGTGTTCTTGTAAAAAAACTTTTCGATACGGGCCTTATAAAGAAGTTGTGATTGATCAGAATTACAGATCGATAAAATAAATTTGATACGTCAAATCTTATTCAACTAAAATAAACGTCTAGCTGTCATTGCCTCGTCTCCGATGGCAAATGCACACTCACTATAATGTACGGTTAATTTTCAGAGCTTACGATTTCTATACTTTTCTCGTTCACTAGTTCTAGACCAGTCGGTCTATCATTCACTCTAACTAAAACCCGCGCAGTATAACTCGCTTGCACTTCACACACTCACTGTAATATAGGGTTAATTTTTAGAGCTAATACGATTTCTATACTTTTCTCGTTCACTAATTATAAACCAGTCGTTATATCATTCACTTCTCTGAAACCCGCTGAGTATTAACTTGCTTGCACTTGCACTTATTAACGATTGCAATACCACCACTGTATGGAAGTTACAGTCCTTGAGCTTTAAGAAGAACCTTCGGGAATCGGCGATGACACACGAAGGTGATATTACTGTTCTGCTTTTTCATGTGTCACTGTTGATTAATACCCGACGTCTCTTTCTAAAACCCGAAGGTTCTTTTTGGAGCTCACGGACTGTATGGAATGTTCAGAATGTTTTTCGTTCGTTTTTCTCATATGAGATTTTAAAGGCATTATTTTTCATAATAAATGTAGTGGGCGATCGTATCGTAAATTCGATATGTACTTTACCAGATTTATATTTTATGATTTTAAACTCGCAATGTAATAGTTGTGCCAGTTTGACTGTTGAGAATATACTTAGGGTAGAGTTGGGGAAAGATGGTTTACTTAACGTTTGATGAGAGAGTGAGATGAACCTGGGGGCCAATTTTTGACTTTCGAGTGCCCGAATTCAAAAAGTTTAAGCTCGAAAATAATCGCACACAAAAGCTTACCGCCAATTTTTTCGTGAAATTAATAGTTTAAATACTCATGATTTTAAATTCCTATCGCTGTTATTTTTAAAACATAAGATCATCGTTTAATTCTGAGTTGTAAATGTTACTTTCGAGTACTCGAATCTCAAAAATCACCCCCCTGTGTGAAATTTATAATCGTTCACTAAGGTATATAATGCGTTATTTACCTCTAATTAAATTAATTTGGTTTTTTTTTTACCTACTGGGGCCGTATTCTAATTTTAAAACACATTTAGAAACAATCCAACTTCAATAAAACTCCAATGCATTAACATCACAATGCAGCGAGCACCTAAACGCCTGGATCAGAAATCTGATATTTCCTTAAAAAATATTTAGATGCAACTCCAACACAACTTAATTATTGGTTGATTATTTTTTGTGAGTTGGAGTTATGTTTCATATAGATTGTGCTTTTAATGTATAATTTAAGTAGGTTTTTTAAAATTAGATTATCGCACCTGTACCATTCTTTTCCTGGTACATTAAATACGCAATTAACTAATGCCTAAACATCTAAATTCGCTTGAATATCATTCCGATGCAACTCCAATACAACTCCAATACAACTCCAGTATCTAGAATAAACTTTTATTCATAATAAGATTATTAATACGTAAATTAAACTTAGATATAAAACAATACTAAATTTAAATACCTATGTAAAATAAACTACCTACTCAAAAAGCCCCCCTCAAGCTGTACCGGGCGCAAAGATGCCCATCACACTGGCGGCGTTGGTTGATTGGTTGATTATTTGTTGTTTGTTGGAGATATACTGTGTTTTTAATCTTTTTTTTACGTATTTTAAAATTCGAAGACAGCTCTAGGTATCCAGCAAAACTGGTGTTATTCAGTTGCAGCGTTGTAGCCTGGCGGGAAATATTCCGGCGGTGCAGCCATGCATGCTTTACCGGCTTTTATCTTGATGAGGAGACTCAAAAGGAAACCTGTTTACAGGGTTATAATGTACGTATTTTCATTAAAATACCGTGTATTATAAGTAACGAAAATTTCTAAACGATATTGAAATTTTAAAATGTTATGTGAATAGTATACCTTAGCAAAAAAAGAACGTTAAACAGAATGTTGAAAATTTATGTTAAAAAAAAAATTTAAACAAAAAAAGAACCGACTTCACTTAGGATCCGCTATTCCAAGAGGAAGTGGCCGAGTTGCTGTAAAAAATAGTGAAATCACTATAGGTGTGCCTATAATAGTTGAAGAGTTCCCTCGATTTCTCCAGGATCCCATCATCAGATCCCGACTTGGTGAAAATGGGACCATCTAGGGGTTATACCTGTTCGATTAAAAAAAAAATTTTGAAAATCGGTTCACGATTCACGGAGATATGGAGTAACATACATACAAAAAAAAACATAATAATGATAAAAAAAAATTCAGTCGAATTGAGAACCTCCTCCTTTTTTGAAGTCGGTTAATTACAAGACGGGTTAAAATGACCCTGACGAGCTCTTGTCTCAATAGGAAAGGATAGGTAGGTAAATAGATGATTTTCAAGACCCATCCTGGTATAGCAGCTTCGGCTGCTGATTTTTTATGTATGGATTCTTCAACTTATCCCATTTTCACTGTTTTAAACCCCAAAAGCTGAGTTTTTTTTAACTCCCTTTTTTAAGTGAAATAGGTAGGTACTACCTCTACTATTAATTGTCACTCCAATATAAATAGCAGCTTCGCTGCTCTGCAGGGTGAGGAACAGCACCAACAGCATCCTAGCCATGTTTGCGGGCAGGTTCGATGGGGCCTATTTGAACCACTGTAGTGGGCTTCATTTGACTGTTTTGAATAGATATTAATAATGAATAGACATATAATAATAAGTATACTAGAACCCTGAAACAATGACAACATGTGGAACACCAATATATTCGGGTGTAAACTCAATTGCGGGTCACGAACGTACAACACGTTGCACGTTGACAGCTAGTGCATAGGCGACACACGTATATAGTAGGATGATAACGAGAAGTCGGACAAAAGCGGCATCTACGAACGCACGCCCACCATCCTCGCCCGCCTCGTCAGTCTCCTCGCCATCGTCGTCGGGCGATGAGTTCGCCACTGCGCCCGACACCAGCGAGTCGAGCGACGAGTGCGGGCCGCCGCCGCCGCCGCCACGACCACCTGCGCGACGAGGGCGGCCACCGCTGCCGGCACGCTTGGGGCTTGCGGGACATCCTGTCCCGCCCAGGGCCCCCGCTGCCGGTGGTATAGTGCGTCGCATGAGATGGACTCCAGCAATGAATGAGAACGTCATGCGCGCCTACTATGGGGCTACAGAGGGGGGAACTAATCTGTCCGCGTATCGTGACCGGATACTTCCTCTGTTTCAGGCCCTTGAACCAACCATTGACACGACTGCGCAGCGATTATCGGATCAGGTGCGCGCCATTCAACGGCTAAAGCGGTTGGATGACGCGACACTTGATCGGCTTCGCCTGGAGGCTCTCTCTGCTCGCGCGGACTCCACCTCGGTGCGGGATCCGCCCGCCACGTCGCCGGATCCGATGCCCGTACCCGACCTGGCATCGGGGGCGCCGCGGATTGATCCCAGTGCCGATGAGGAGTATATCGCGAGTCAGAGTATGAGTAGTACAGCCAATGAGCAACTGAGGAGGACTTTGGAAGAGGCAATTACGCAGTATCGCTCCACAAATATCCCTAGGCCACGATTACCACGCTTGCCTATGAATAGACGCAATCTAGCGTTAATGGGAGCCCTAAATGATTTGCTAGATCCGATCCTGCGGACTAGTAAAGACTTAGATGATACGCACTCGATCATGTACTGCGGAGCCATCGCGGCGTGCCGTGTTGCACGAGTCAAGTTTCCGGACGCTGAACGTGCACCTAGGACCGCCGGGGGTGTCCCCGTATGGCAGGTGCGGATCGAGCGTCGTATCAACTCATTTAGGACTCTCATTGCAAAGCTGATCTGCTTCAGGGGGGGCAACAACCGCCCCCGAGTAATGCGCTTTGTGCACCAGGCGTTCGCGGGGACGGGTATCGAGCCCCGCGACTACATGGCCAACGTCACAGAGCGCATCGACTTTCTGAAGCAGAAAGTTTATGCATGGGCAAGCCGTATTCGCCGCTACAGAGAACGTGTGGACCGATTCAGGCAGAATCGTCTTTTTCAAAGTGACCAAAGGAAGGTATACCGAAGGTGGGATGAAGCCGACCCCCGTGTGTCCGACGCGCGACTGCCGGATGCTACTGCCATGACTGATTTCTGGCGTAGCATCTGGTCGGCGCCTGTTGAACACACGGAGGGCGAGTGGATGAGCGTTGTCGAACGTGAGTGCGAGTCCATCGAACCTATGGGGGCTATTACCATCAGCCCCGATGACGTAAGTTGTGCAATCCGTACGGCTCAGAACTGGAAAAGTCCTGGCCCGGATGGATTGCACAACTTCTGGCTAAAATGGTTTCGATGCTCGCACTCGCGGCTGGCAACGCAATTCCAACAAGCTCTTGAACTTGGCTCCCTCCCGCCTTCCCTAACAACTGGTGTAACCTTCCTGCTCTACAAGTCCGGTAGTACCACGGAAGCGAAGAACTACAGACCCATCACGTGCTTGCCTACACTCTACAAGCTCCTTACATCCATTTTGAGAGCAAAAATAAACGCGCACATAGTTGCAAACAACATTTTGGCCTCTTCTCAAAATGGATGTAGGGTTGGGTCCCGTGGTACTAAAGAGCTCCTCCTCATAGACATGACCATTTGCCAACGAGTCCGGCGGAACAGGGGGGCCCTCTCGGCCGCTTGGATTGACTATAAGAAGGCCTATGATTCGGTGCCTCATTCATGGCTGGAAAGGATCTTAGAGCTGTATAAAGTTGATGCAGCTTTAAGATCCTTCCTTGGCGCATGTATGAGGCAGTGGACCACAGTCCTTCGTCAACCAGGAGGCGGGGATGACCCCCCTGACCCGCATGACTTTATAAGGATCGAGCGAGGAATATTTCAGGGCGACAGTCTGAGTCCCCTGTGGTTCTGCCTAGCTCTAAATCCGCTCAGCACCCTGCTGAAGGATTCGGGGCTAGGTTGCCGGCTTCGGAGAGAGGGTGAAGTCATATCTCACCTTCTGTACATGGACGATCTCAAATTATTTGCACCAAATAACCGGGACCTGATGGAGCTACTGAAAACCACTGAAGTCTTCAGTAGTTCTATCAAGATGGAGTTTGGTGTTGATAAATGTGCGGTTATGCATGTACAGCGGGGGAAAGTAGTAAATTCAACAAATTTACAGCTTTCTGAGACAATGACGTTCAGATCTATCTCTGAATCAGAAACCTACAAATACCTTGGTATGTCACAGTCGTTGGGTATTGAGGATGCGGGTATTAAACAGGCATTGAAGGAGCGCTTCTTTGGTCGGCTGACAAAAGTACTCAATAGTCTTTTGTCAGGTGGCAACAAGGTGCGCGCCTTCAACGCCTGGGTAATGCCCCTACTCACATACTCCTTTGGCATACTAAGGTGGACACAGACCGAGCTGGATGCCCTGGATCGGAGGGTCCGTCTATTGCTCACCACACACCGTATGCTTCACCCACGCTCGTCCGTTATGAGATTGTACATCCCACGGAAGTGTGGAGGTCGCGGCTTTTTAAACGCCAAAAATCTCCACAACCGTGAGGTGTACAATCTCAGGAATTATTTCCTTAACAACGAGTGTGGGATGCATCGTGATGTGGTGGCAGTAGATAAGAGCCTCACGCCGCTCTCCTTGGCGAACGAGAACTGGCGCAAACCTGTGGTGCTAAGCACCGAGGATCGCAAGGCGGTATGGAAGAGCAAGGAGCTACACGGGCGGTTCTACGGGGCCCTCACGGGACCCGACGTAGACCTGCTCGCGTCGGTGAACTGGTTACGATTCGGGGACCTCTTCGGAGAAACCGAAGGTTTTGCCTGTGCAATTGCGGACGAAGTTATCATGACGAATAACTACCGGAGATATATCCTGAAGGACGGTACGGTCGACATTTGTCGGGCATGCCGCCGTCCCGGAGAGTCACTCAGGCATATCATCTCCGGTTGTTCTCATCTTGCTAACGGCGAGTACTTGCACAGACATAACCTCGTAGCCAGGATCATACACCAGCAGCTTGCTCTCCTATACGGTCTTGTGGACCACGAAGTGCCGTACTACAAGTACACACCTGCGCCAGTTCTCGAAAATGGTCGTGCCACGCTCTATTGGGATCGATCTATTATCACGGACAGGACTATTGTAGCCAATAAGCCTGATATAGTGATAATAGACCGATCGCAACGCCGGGCCATGCTCGTCGACATCACCGTTCCATGTGACGTTAACCTCGTGAAGGCTGAGAAGGACAAATCCAGCAAGTACCTAGACTTGGCTCACGAGGTAACCGCCATGTGGGAGGTTGATTCGGCGATCATTGTGCCGATAGTTGTTTCTGCGAACGGTCTCATAGCGAAGAGTCTCGACCAACATCTTGAGAGGCTTTCGCTACGAGGTTGTGGTTGGATCAAGGGTCAGATACAGAAGGCGGTAATCCTGGACACGGCGCGTATAGTCCGAAGGTTCCTCTCTCTGCGGCCCTGACCACCGGCAGCCTGGGCCTTGCTCCGTTGCCGGCGGCACCCTAGGTTAGGTTTTTTATAATGTTTTTATTGTTTTTGTATGTTTTTGATGTATTTTTGTATTTTACTTTTGTAAAAATATTATAAAACCTAACCTAAGACGAAAAATAAATAAAGAGAAGTATACTAACACCTAGGATTAATAGTCAATTACTAACCATGATATGTGTAAATGTTAACGTAAAATTTTATTTTAATGTATTTTTATTTTACTTATGTCAATTGTATTGTATTGTTCTATGAAGCCTTAGTGTTTTGAAATAAATGTATTTTGATTTGATTTTGATTTGAAATATATTTGAATCCGTTATTTATAAATCTGATATTGAATGTAGGTCCATAGATAACTGTTATTTATGCCACAAAAACGACTGTCTGCTCCATAGCCACAATACATGTTAAATTCACGTGGTTTTGTTTAAGTTCTTTGCAAATGCATAGACTAGCAAGTTTGTCAAAAACCTAGAAAACAAACCGTCCAAATCTGTTACTAGCGAGTTTAAAAGTGGGTTAGCGCCCTCGCCCTCCGCTCTCTCGACACGTGACAGCTTTTAGTCCCTTTCAACTCGAGGGCCGGCTGTATTCTAGATTTGAGGGAATGAGTCGAGCGAACATGCAACACCAGTGTAACTGGTTTCATGATGCATCGAACTATTTCAGCTATTTGATCAGCAGACATTACATAGCCTAGCGCGAACCTCGAAAATGAAAATTTCGCTAAGTTATATCTCTGTCTATCACGCTTGCTGATTCGAGCGAAAGACACGGAGATAACAAAATTTTGAGTTTCGAGTTTGGCGGTAGAACCTCAGTTTCGGCAAAAATTGGAGAATAAATAATACTGCTGAACTGCTGAATCTGATGCAAAGTCAACGCGAACGCGAAGTGCCGCGAAAGAAACAAACAGTCGGCAGCGATTGAAGTGTCCTACGTGACCAGACAACACGCGAACCTGGCGCGGCGCGAAGTGATGAGAAAGCGATCAGTGAGTTTGATATTTTTGCGCGAGTTCGACGCGGCGGCGGTTATCCTTCTTAAGTGCAAGGCCTGTCCTGAGTGGACGCTCGAAGCGGAGCGTTCCGCGGGGCGTACAGTGTGGCTGGCGAGCATAGCGTCGACTCAGGCCACCAGTATGAGTTTCATTTGTTTAACGTGCACGCCGCACGCCCCGCCCTGCTGCACGCCCAACTCGAGCGTCCACTCAGGCCACATACGTTTTGTAAGTGTCCGAGTCGCGCGCAGGTGGTTGGAATACAAACATGCTGGAGCGGGAGCTAAGTCCGCCTTTGTTTGCTGGTTAGTTTATGCTAAGCGTGCGTGCATAATGATCGCATTATGCAGTTGTTTGTTGGTTTTGAGGCTGTTGTAAAGTTCATGCATGGTTAGAGTTTAGTTACTTAATGGTTTATTAAAAGTTTGAAGCAATAGTTCGCCATATGTGTCTAAATCAATCATAACTGTTTTTAATTTAAGTTGACAATTTATATGCATAACTCCTTCAGTAATGATGTTTGTTTTTCATGTGGTATGCAGATTATGGAAGGGGTTAAATAATTTCATAAAATGGTTTTGCAGGGGGTCGGTAACTGGCGACCCGCGAGAAGAAGTCCTTTCCTGTTAGAAGTCGTCGTTATTGACAAGGTTGTGGACTCCTGGTTTAACATATCGCTGTTTCGTATAATGTAATCAAACATGATAATATTGAAGTACCTAATCAGAATAATCATAATTTTATAAATTATATTCATATCTGTAATTGTATCAATAATACAAAAAGTGACATAATTCCTTACAGGAAATTTTCGTCGAAAAACCCAATTTTAATTAATCCCGTCAGTACAAACATGATCTTATTTCCCCTCAAATTAAATCACGTATAAAACTTAATGTTTTAAGCAATAATCCATGTGCTCTGGATTTTAAACACAAGATCAAAGTGTTCTTTGAAGAACTAATTAAAGCGTATACGCCGCCGCATCGTTGGATGCCAGGCTTTACAGAGGTTTTACACGGGATTATCAAGAAAAACATGTGGAAGAAATTACAAAAAAAGGCGGCTGTTAACATTGATTTATTATGTAAATAGAACCTACTGGATGTGACATGTAAAACACATTTTGTGCGCCATGTGAACCTTAGAGCTTTAAACCAAGCGGAGTGACCAGAAAATTTATGACCAGTGGTCATACTCATTGTATGGACTGACGTTTATTTGACGTGGCTATTTTGACATTCATACATTTGACGTTCCCCTCCCCCGCAAAAAACGGCAGACTTTTTCCGATAGCAATGAGAGCGCGTGTCGCATCCGGTTGGTTTAATAATCAGAGAGGTGAACAATAGTACATTGTGCAACATGGGGGGTAAGAGGTATATTACTAACGAGAGTCTAGTTAAATCGCGACGGCTTGCCGGAGCGATTTAAAGACTCGAGTTTGTAATATTCTTACGCCCCGAGTTACACACAATGTTTTTCATCACACTTGCGAGGAAAAAACTAAAATTTAAGCGAAATAATTCTTAAATACGCGGTGACGTTTCATATAGGTATTCGATCGCCATTTTGCTTGCGCCGTTGCTTAGCAACGCGGTACAAACATTCCGTGCCTTTTTTATTACGACATAGTTTTCGAACTAGATTTTGCAAAATTATTATAACAATATTTACCAAAATTAATGATAAATACTTTTAAATATTAAAAATAATGAAGAAATATACCGTATTAGTTTTATATACTTTAAAATTTGCTTGTAGTCAAGTTTGGGTGACATAACAAAAAACCCTGGCTGAATATAAATGTCCTGAGTCTGAAGTAATGTACGAGTGGGTCAACATTTTAAAAACTAAACCTATAACTCCACACTGTGGAGTTATAAGAATTCCTAACTCCCGCGGGATCAAAGTAGGCCTTTGTCCATCAGTACACCCGCATGAAATAACACCATTTACGAGCAGGTGTGATGAAAAGAGTATAGTTGAATTATCGAGAGCGTGGAATTGCATATGTAGTGGTTGTACCGTGTTGTGCCTCGTTGTGTGCTGATTCAAATATAGAATGCCTGTAAACAAACAATACTACTACATATGCAATTCCACGCTCTCGATAATTCAACTATACTTTTAGTCTGGGTGATCTGCGCTGGGGCACAGAGTTAACTACATGGTTGACAGCTATAACTGAATCAAAGAGTAGTATAGACTTGTAGGGATCTTGACTACAACTTTTGTACTTTGTACTGCATTGCGTGTTTGATTTAAGCACTTTTAAAATGGTTCATCTCTAATGATTAATGAACTAGAAGTCAATTTGAAAGTGGCAACCAGATCTGAGACAGCAATTACTTGTACGGGAGATTACTGTGGTTCTTTCTACCTTGTTAAATATTAGCGCTTGTCAACGATCATGCAACATTACACAGTTTGTCCGTGACAGTACCGATGTTTTATACTGTTGTAACTGTTAAAAATACTGGTGACTTCTTGTCCAAATGCACGCCGTTTCACGTCCGTCTGTGTCTGCCGTCCATCATAAATTGTTTGAGCCAGGAATGTAACAGATGTGGTTTTATCAGAAATCGGAACCGATAGCGGAATCGGAACCGAAAACAGAAGCGGAACCAGAATCGGAGCCCGAGTGATAGCAGGTAGCAAGCGGGGACATGAGCAAATCACTACATAGTATAAAACAAAGTCGCTTCCAGCTGTCTGTCCCTATGTATGCTTAGGTCTTTAAATTACGCAACGGATTTTGATGCGGTTTTTTTAGTAGATAGAGCGATCCAAGAGGAAGGTTTATATGTACTCGTATAATTGCACCCGTGCGAAGCCGGGCGGGTCGCTAGTAACAGGTTTTAGGGTAAACTAGGGCGTCGGTAATAAGAACACAGACATGGTATGGTTGACTATGATATAGATATATTGTCACTTCACAGAATATATGATAACAAACAGTAGTTTACCGATTGAGGGTTTTGGCGGGACTGGTTTCAGTGGGGCTCGGATCGTCCCCGCGGGCTTTGCCGAGTCAGCTCATATCGCAGTACACGCGCACTGGAATATGAGCTGACTTAGCTAACGTGTCCCTATACAGTGTGTTTCTGTACTAGGAGCAATAAATTAAAACATAGATTCTACTCCTCAAACTACAAAACTTTTGTTCAACAACTTTAAAAAAATATGTATTTTGTAGATTGTCTCTTTTTCATACAAACTAAATAGTATTTTCAATGAACGTTAAAATTCGTCTAATTGACATTGCTTGTCACCCTACAGACATAGTCAATTTCGGAATACATTGCGTGTTCGAAAAAACTTTAAAGTGTCCTAAAAATCAAACCATACGTTATTTATAAAAGTCGCTGAACAAACGTTTCCTGGTTTGAGGAGTAGAATCTACGTTTTAATTTATTGCTCCTATTACAGAAACACACTGTATTGTGTAACTCGAGCGTCAAGCGGCAACGCACGTGCGTTTTATGAAGGCGTTACTGTTTGACTGATTCCCCTATGTTTACTGTGGTGCGGTTCATTAAGTAAAACAGGAAGAACGGAATACGATACCTTTCGTTTGATGTCCGACTCTCGTTTCAAGATGCTTAACTTGGGCCATGAAATCGGAGAAACAAACTTTAGCGGCGTATTTCTTCAAAGTGGCATCTTGTAATACACTACCTAAAACTCTTGTTTTGCGGATACCAAGGATATATACGAAAGTGATAGTAAATAGTATTTTGTGCAACAGTTACATAATAAGGGTTCTTAAGATTCGAGGGTCGAAGTTACAAAATGAGGCGAAGCCGAATTTTGTAAAAACAGACCCGAGAATTTTAAGAACCCTTATTATGTACCGTTGCACACAATAGTTTTTCTACGAGTGCTTAAGCAAGCCAGTAAGAATTGAGTTCGACGAAAGCCGTGCACAACCTACTGCTTCTATGTAATTGAGTAACTTCGATCTCCCGGTGGATTGTGCCGGCGGCGCCCGCCCGACACGCTGTGCGGGGCCCGACAACAGTTTCACAATATTGTATGGAAATCCTTTCTGTCATTGTTATGGATGCTACAATATGCGACCATAGAAGCTGTATCAAAAAGTATGCGCTAGTAGTTCCGCCACCACAATCTCAATTCGAGTATTACAGTCGCCGAGTATAAAAATAGATTATTGTAACCAATACTACGTAAGGAAAACTACACTATATTTATGTTTACTATATCTTGAATTCAATAAAACTAATCAAACATTAATATGCATATTGGTTTAGTTATTTAAACTATGTAAACAATTGTCCCAGAATTTGCAAGTATTTCTCGTACAGATTACAGTAGGTATTTTGGTATCATGGACGAGTATCGATTGTGATAAAAATTTTACAACTGTCATTATTTGCCCGATGCAGTACAACTAGATTTTGCAGTCATAATTGTCTTCAATGACACTCAGAATAATATTGTTCATGTATTTGACACTGTCAAAATAATCTACAATTCTGGTTAATAGATGGTGCTGGAGCACTAAAATTCACTTTACGAAAAACAGGTTTACCAGAATATAAAAAAAATGTGGACCAGTTTAAGGCAAGGGGCCACTTTGTCGATTTACAAGGACATTGTTTTTCTTTCTTTTAGAAAGTAGGTACCTACTAATAATAACTCCATATCGACAAAGTGGTCTCTTTGTCCGTATAGTGTCACAAATTGACTATCCCTGTCCATTTAAAGAAGTATTTTCATGAAGTTTAAGCACTTGAATTTGTTAAAAATCACCTTCAAGTAATTTAAACTGTATATAAGTAAGTACTTGCAAGACTACA
This sequence comes from Pammene fasciana, assembly GCA_911728535.1. Lineage (NCBI taxonomy): Eukaryota > Metazoa > Arthropoda > Insecta > Lepidoptera > Tortricidae > Pammene > Pammene fasciana. The sequence continues at coordinate 15,811,295 of OU452291.1, read as the reverse complement.
GCACATAACCTCTCCTACCGCGGTCGAGTAACCGAGCGATGCTCTAATGAGACAGTTATTCCAACGCAATTATTTTGAGAGCCGAGTATGGCGGCCGTATTAATTAATAGAAGCAGATACTATAGAGATATAGACGACCACAGCCTAAGAACTTTTTGAAGCTCATGTCGATTGCGCCATCTATGTCAAAGCCCCCTAAAGATACCAAATATGTAAGAGAAATGTCACCTGCCCAGCTACTCCACCTAGTAACAAATAGCGTACTAGTAGTACACTAAGTAGCTACTAGGTGGAGTAGCAGTGCAGGTGACATTTTGAAGCTCATGTCGATTGCGCCATCTATGTCAAAGCCCCCTAAAGATACCAAATATGTAAGAGAAATGTCACCTGCCCAGCTACTCCACCTAGTAACAAATAGCGTAGTAGTAGTACACTAAGTAGCTACTAGGTGGAGTAGCAGTGCAGGTGACATTTTCAAGCTCATGTCGATTGCGCCATCTATGTCAAAGCCCCCTAAAGATACCAAATATGTAAGAGAAATGTCACCTGCCCAGCTACGACACCTAGTAACAAATAGCGTACTAGTAGTACACTAGTAGCTACTAGGTGGAGTAGCAGTGCAGGTGACATTTCTCTTACATATTTGGTATCTTTAGGTGGCTTTGACATAGATGGCGCAATCGACATGAGCTTCAAAAAGTTCTTAGGCTGTGGTCGTCTACATCTCTAAAGTCTCTGATAGAAGTGTCGTTCACTTGGCTTCAAGCTGGGTTCCAATCGATATGGTTATTACTGAAGGATTATCGTTGGTAGTTTAGCGGTAAAGATCGTTTAAGGTCAATAAAATAACTATGGATAGTATAAGGAGGATGTCCTATAGGAGAACGGTCTAAAAAGTGTCCAGCTGTAAACAGAAAATAGTTCCAAATCTCTCCAAATGGCGGTAGTATAACTAGTATTGCTATAGCACCTTAGCAGTTATTGACGGAGTGAAGTGCGCTGCATGTGCGCTACCATATATTCTACTTATAGCTATTGTGGCGCCACCAATTCAACGCCTTTTGACGGAAAATTTGGTAACAGAGATTGTTATCTTTACCTTCTACCATAAAAAGAACGATGGCCACACAACCTTTAAATGATGCTGAAAGTTATGCGTTTCTAGATATCCACATCTGACTAACACGTGGGCCTTAGTGCGTATTAAGTACTAGCTTTTGCCATAGACTTAAATATATAGTAGACGCTCATAGTCTAAGAACGAATAACGTACTAGTAGTACACTAGTCGTTACTAGGTGGCGCTGATTTTATCTCATACATATTGGCTCTGTTTAGGTGGCTCTGAACTAGATGGCGCTAAATATTTAGAGCCTCAAAAAGTTCTTAGACTATGGGCGTCTACTATATATTTTTTCTACTCCTGCATTCTAATTTGCCAATAAAATGACTGACATGTATATTCAAAGCATATACTTTATGAACGTTGTCATAAAATGACTCAAAACTCGATTCTTAGGGATATAATGGGTCTGTTGCCGGGGCGGGTTCCGCACCGCCTCCACCCGCCGCTGTAGACAAGGGGGGCGCCGGCACCATCCGCCGGGAGATTGCAGACAATTGTATAGAGGCAGCAGGTCATTCGTCGAACTCAATGCTTACCGGCTTGCCTAGCACTTGTAGAAAAACTATTGTGTGCAACGGTACATAATTAGGTCTTAAAATTCTCGGGTCTGTTTACTTCGACCCTCGAATTTTAAGAACCCTTATTATGTAACTGTTGCACAAAATATTATAAGTCTATGCTTTTGCCTACGATTTCCTTTGTTTGCAATTAGTAGTGCTTCGTCCTGTTCAATCCCTCAAAGGATTTTCTCTGGGATAAAACTGTCCGTCTCTCCTCGCCAATCAAAGTATCTCCATGCCTTTGATCTAAATCGGTTCAGCGATTATTGATACCCCATAAACACTTCCAACGCCCTTTTCACTTACTTAAGGGTTGATCACACAATGACACATAAACAGCAATGAAAAAAATTATCTAAGTTAGTACTGCTTTTACTAGACTACGGCAGAGCCTAGGGGGAGCATATTTGTATCTTTAGACTCTCCTCAAAGTTCGTAGTATTATAACAGAGACTATAGAGATATAGACCACCACAGCAAGAACTTTTTGAAGCTCCTGTCAATTGCTCCATCCACAGCGTCATCTATGTCAAAGCCACCTAGTGCAAATAGCGTACTAGTAGTACACTAGTAGCTACTAGGTGGAGTAGCAGTGCAGGTGACATTTCTCTTACATTTTCGGCATCACTAGGTGGCTTTGACATAGACGGCGCAATTGACTTGAGCTTCAAAAAATTCTTAGGCTGTGGTCGTCTATATCTCTATAGTCTCTGATTATAACTACTCTCCCGATTTTAAGAGTCCGGTAAACTTTTTTTTCGATTTCGCTCAAATTTTTGATGCTATTTTGCGGTAACTAACATAACTTCTATAAATTTGTATACAAATTATGAAAGATTGTTGCCTTTTAAATGGAATAAATACAACGATTTTTTAATTTTATGTTTCATTTATAAATAATTCACCCTAATCTAACACCTGTTTCACGATTTTTGCTTGGAGATGTGAAAAGAGTAAGAATGTTATTGCTTAAAATTAAAAGTTATACGAGTACGTAAAATATATAAATACATTGTAAAATAAGTCGTCTAAGGAATGAGTGTAACAGTTCTTTTCATTTTCATATTAATTTTTTAAAGGAGAGTATGTTTTGATAGAGCACTTTTGCCAAAAATTGCCGAATTTTAGGTGATATTTTTGGGAAGATATTAAATTATTTTACAAATATAAAAATAAAAATAAAACTGCACATCATGTTTTATTCAGATATTACAAGACATATTAGAATCCATAACAAATAATAATTAAAAATCATATGACAAAATTGCATGAATCAACGTCCTCACTAACCAAGCTCTGTAAGAATTGAGTTTTAAGGTATTAAAAATGATAATTCTTTTTTAAGTGACGTTAATTCATTCGTGTTTATATTTTAGGTAAAACATAGCATTTTTACCAGTCCAAAAACGCAGTTATTTTCGATAAAATATTTTGTCAAGTTATAAAAGGAAAATAATATATACCTCTATATATTTTAATAAGTTATACTTATAACAATGTACGAGTAGGTACCGTACATTTCTTCGATAAGACAAAGAGTAACCAATCCCAAATCGTTTAATAAAGCCTTCAGCTTCATAAGAAGGGGAATATATTCAGTTTTATCGCTGTAACAAATGGCCGGATTAGTCTTTGATTTACCGCCTATTGCCATTGGTCGAATACCGATGCGGATAAAGGATTTTTTAGGATGAATGGAGTGCATTTTGAACATACGTTGGTACTCTGATGACCGGTTAAGAAGTGCAAGACTTCTTCGGTAGATGTCGCTAGGCGTCACTCTAACACGCATATACAGTGTGTTTCTGTAATAGGAGCAATAAATTAAAACGTAGATTCTACTCCTCAAACCAGGAAACGTTTGTTCAGCGACTTTTAAAAATAACGTATGGTTTGATTTTTAGGACACTTTAAAGTTTTTTCGAACACGCAATGTATTCCGAAATTGACTATGTCTGTAGGGTGACAAGCAATATCAATTAGACGGATTTTAACGTTAATTGAAAATACTATTTAGTTTGTATGAAAAAGAGACAATCTACAAAATACATCTTTTTTTAAAGTTGTTGAACCAAAGTTTTGTAGTTTGAGGAGTAGAATCTATGTTTTAATTTATTGCTCCTATTACAGAAACACACTGTATAAATAAAGGATATGGTCGAGAAATTCGCAGCCATCAGGTAAGTCTCAGTAGCTCAGTTGGTCAGAGCGATGGGCATGTTTCCCAGAGTCGCGAGATCGAGTCTCGCCTGAGGCAGTGGATATGTATATTATAACTATACTAATGCATATAAATACGAATATATACAATTTTTACGTAGAAAATGGCATGCATTTGATTGAATAACCTTTTCACATTGAATTATACGACACAAAGGCAGGTAGGAAAATTCTGAAAATTCAGTTAAAATCCAGCGTCACTGTGAAAAGCTGTTCTATTTTTATTAATTGGAATATTTCCACTTTTTTAGTGCAATCAATGACAATTGCTCAAAACTACACTCGAGAGCAAAAGTTTCGGGTCACTAGCATTTTCTTGAATATCTCAAAAGATATTATTTTTAAAGATATTCAAGTTTATGTTACTGACCCAAAATTTTTGCTCTCGAGACAACTTGCTCGAATATATATTATTTTTGCGTGACTTTTATTATAATGACTCAGTTTTTTAGGTGAAATTATTGAATGAAAAAATGCAGATAAAATCAAAAACAAGATATTGATATATGTATGGACCTTTTTCCGGTTCCGTAGCCAAATGGCAAAAAACGGAACCCTTATAGATTCGTCATGTCTGTCTGTCTGTCCGTCCGTATGGTGTATTGTGTGTGCTGCTACTTAGTTATGTAGTGAAAATTCTAAAAAAAAAACACATTTTTTTACCAAATATCAACATGATGCACATGAATCGATAGGTTTTTGAAAATAACATTGAGGTGTCTTTAAACTCTTTTTGATTAAGTGGATATATTCAGAAATAATGACTCCTTAAGTCTTAAAAATTGTGCCCCCCCCCCCCCCGTAACTTTTGAACCGTAAGTCCAAAAATTCTGGAAAAATTCAAGAAGATACACCTTTGAATATTCTTTCAACGAAAGTTATTTTAAACATTATCGGTTTAGGCGTTTTTGAGTTATCGCCAAAAAACTACGTACTTAGGCAGATACGACCTTGCGATATTAATTTATTCGATAGTAGCTAGTTTTTTATATACAATGGTACGGAACCCTTCATGCGCGAGTTCGACTCGCACTTGGCCGGTTTTTCATTTACAAGATCATTATAATGCTAAATTGACCTAAAAATATTTTTTATTATTTCTATTTTTTTAAATAAATATTTCCCGTTAAAATTAATCCGTCTGAATTGCTTTTCAAATTAATATTAAACTCAATGAAAAGATTGAATTAAGATTCAGTTTTAATAGTTTTAATTTATAAGTACTTAGTTATGTTTCTATATCTTATCTTTGTGAATACATATTATATAAAGAACTAGTTCATAAACTCTTTCAACAAACAAACTCAAAATGTAGTATGTTTGGAATTAAAATAAATGTTCTTTCCTTCTACCATATACAGGGTGGCTCATTCAAATCGTTCAGTATGGGAATGTCTGAAACGATAAGACATACGAAGATTTGTTCTTAGGAACCATGTCACCGATTTTGATAAAAAGAAAAACTGCATTCATACATTTGAAAAAAAAAACTGTACCCAGCTCGGGAATCGAACCCGGTTGTTTTGAAAAAATAAACTTACACTTTTTCTATTTAAATATCGATTGTGTAGGTATTAAGCTGTAATTGTCTCTAAGAAACATGATGTCTAAAATGAATAAAATGCCTTGTTTTGACATACTTTAATTTATCATAGTAGGTGTAGGTTTTTCTTTTTATCAAAATCTGTGACATGGTTCCTAAGAACAAATCTTCGTATGTCTTATAGTTTCAGACATTCCCGTACTGACCGATTTGAATGAGCCACCCTGTATAAATTGTAAAATAAAATCGAGTCGTGGTTGTGTTGCGAGCTGTTCCTTATAGCTGTTTTCATAAAGAAAAATGCCCCGGGCACTATAAAAAGACGTGTTTTATTTTTATTAGAGTTAGCCAACAAGGTGTGAACACGCAATGGCGTGGGGCGCTCTCATTATGAAGAATATTAATTTTATTTACTTAAATCCAGGCCTGTGTTCTCACACGGTTATAGTCCATGTAAAATTGAATTGTTTTTTTTTTATTAATCTTAGTGACGCTTCTTCCTATTTTTTTAACCGACTTCAAAAAAGGAGGAGGTTCTCAATTCGACTGAATTTTTTTTATCATTTTTTTTTGTATGTATGTTACTCCATATCTCAGTGAATCGTGAACCGATTTTCAATTTTTTTTTAATCGAACAGGTATAACCTCTAGATGGTCCCATTGTCACCAAGTCGGGATCTGATGATGGGATCCTGGAGAAATCGAGGGAACTCTTCAACTATTATAGGCACACCTATAGTGATTTCACTATTTTTTACAGCAACTCGGCCACTTCCTCTTGGAATAGCGGATCCTAAGTGAAGTCGGTTCTTTTTTTTTTGTTTAAAATTATTACATTGTAAACATATAAAAGATTGGATACAGATGTCCATAAAAATGTAAAAATTAACTGTGAGCAACTTTGGCAAGACTTATACCTACAAAATCTGGATTGTCGATGCCGGTCTAAGGCTGACTCAACATGATGGGCCATCATAGGGACCCAGCTATACGACGGAACGAGACGGCAATCTCGTTAGCTGTCTCTAACGCATAGCTGCGTCCCTATGATGGCCCATCAAGTAGAGGCGCCATAAATGATGATTATCACACTGGCGCTGCAAACGCATGCGTGATACTGATAGGTCTTCTTAACACACATATATATCTGATCTCGGAAAAAAACTAAGAAAAGTACGTACTTATTACTATAAAATATATACTCGTACCTAGAAAAATGTTGTGAGATTGATACATGCATTTTGGAAGCTAAACACTTTTTAGGGTTCCGTAGCCAAAATGGCAAAAACGGAACCCTTATAGTTTCGCCATGTCCGTCCGTCCGTCCGTCCGTCCGTCCGTCCGTCCGCCCGCGGTCTAGCTCAGTGACCGTTAGCACTAGAAAGCTGAAATTCGCTTTGAATATGTGCATTAACCAAGTCGACAAAACGGTAGAATAAAAACGCGAAAAATATTTTTTGTTAGGGTACCTCCCGTACACGTGAAGTGGGGGGTGAAATTTTTTTTCGTTCCAACCTAGTTGTGTGGGGTATTGTTGGATAGGTCTTGTAAAAAGAATTAGGGTCTTCTAAAACAGTTTTTGGATAAAACTAATACCCTCGGAAATAATAGCTCCGAAAGTTTAAAACAGGGGGTCCCCCCCATCTAACTTTTGAATCGTGGGTCCTAAAATTTGGAAAAAAATCATGAAACTGAGGCCTAATGAGTACCTTCAATGAAAACTATATTGAAATAAATCGGTTGAGCCGTTTTTGAGTAATCATTCAATTGAATTAATGGTCTCAGTTTACGGAACCCTACACTGAGCATGGCCCGACATGCTCTTGGCCGGTTTTTTTCATTACCGCCAAGAAAAAAATAATTGGACAAGTTTAACATTGTATCTTGCGAATAGAGGCCTCGATACGTTTCCACTTTTACCAGAAAAATATCTTATCACGGATGTGAAACTTTCTGGGAACCACTGCCCAGTAGCTTTGTGGGAAACCTGGATACAATAACATTTATAAGAATCGGACGCTTTGTAATTTTTCAAATGTCCACTGAGATTTCCTCCATTTCGTTTCTAGCGGCAAAACAGATTCTTATTAGTTGTTCGTAGAAAAGTCTATTTGAAGCAGGGATCGTTACCGGTATTAATATAAGTCTAAATGGCGCCCGACATTTGCAATGTTTACATGATATTATGAAAAGTACTTTAGCTAAACATAATATATTATCAGATTATCCCAATATTATTATTTTTATCTACACCCAGTATCATAAACCCTCCATGATGCGTTCAAAAACCGCACGTTATAACCACCATAAAAATAGATTGTTTCGTTAGTAGTTAGAAGAAATGTCTTATCTGTAACGATGTGATTATTATCAAATAATAAGCAAAAATTCGATATCATTATGAAAATCCGGGTGGGCCCCGCCCGCCGGCATGCGCCGCCCGACCGCCGACACAATCGAGTTGGTCATGGCGGTGGCGTGCAATCCGTGCAATTGCAGTCATTCAATCATCATTTCGGGTTTATAATATGTGTGTAGATAAAGCAGTGTAATGTATGCAACTGTACGTAATGTGGCCTTAAGACACTCGTGTGATCTTATTATGAAACTCACTTCGTTCGTTTCATAAAACCACACTTGTGTTTTAAGGACCCCCTATTACGTAACAGTTACATAATAGTAGTTTATGTAACTGTTACGTAATAGGGGTCCTTAAAACACGAGTGTGGTTTTAGGCCTAATTACGTACAGTTGCATACACTGCTTTATCTACATACATATTATAAACCCGAAATGATGATTGAATGACTGCAATTGCACGGATTGCACGCCGTCGCCATGGCAACTCGATTGTGTCGGTGGTCGGGCGGCGCATGCCCGCACCCGGATTTTCATAATGATATCGAATTTTTGCTTATTATTTGATAATAATAACATCGTTACAGATAACATATTTGTTCTAACTACTAAGAAGACGTTCGAAATTTGAATGTAATTAAGGTATCGGTTACCGATACTAAAATGTAAACATTTAGATGCAGCCACAGATACTCATATCTAAATATAGGGCGTTTGCTCATAGAACTTGACCATAAAATAGACATATTAGGGTATGGATGTAGATAAACTACTATAATACATTCATTCACAACCGAGATACTTAATTGAATACCAGTTAATTCGTATTTAAATAATACTGGTATCACAGGTATGAGACATCATAAATCAGGTATGATTTGAAGCAATTTTAATATTTAATGTTTAGTGATCATCGCATTGAACGGTTCAAATATTTTTAGGGTTCCGTAGTCAACTAGGAACCCTTATAGTTTCGCCATGTCCATCCGTCCGCCCGTCCGCGGTCTAGCTCAGTGACTGTTAGCACTAGAAATCTGAAATTAGGTAGGAGTAAACGAAGTGATAGAATAAAAACAGAAAAACTTATTTTTATTAGGGTACCTCCTCTACACATGAGTTGGAGGGTGAATTTTTTTTCGCTCCAACCCTGTCGCAACCCTGTTGGATAGGTCTTTTATAGTACATTACGTACCTAGGGCGGTAAAATAAAGAACGGCTCAGATTGCGGGCATTTGTGGCCCGAACCGAAGGTAAGGGCCATAAACAAGCGATCTGAGGCCTTCTTTATTACCGCCCGTGGTGCGTACACAATTTTACGTCTTCTCCTGGGTGTGAAGTGAGATTTGCGGCTACGCCCGTGGGCGGCAAATCTCACTTACCGCCCAGAGTGACGTAAAAAATAGTAGAGGACAGGTGTTGTAAAACACTTTTTGGATAAAACGAATAGTTTCTTAAATAATAGTAAATATTAGGCATTGGTGATTAACGAAAGTAATAATAAGCATTCCCCGAGGCATTATGGAGCCGCTGACACATGCTCAACACTATTGCTTATTGCTATGGGACTTGATCGTGAAATCCCGGCGGAGAGCGTTGGCTTTCATTCCGATTGTGTTTGGACTTAGGAGTCGAACTATAAAGCGGTCCAGACACTATCAGTAATAATGTCATTATTTCTGTACCCATCCTTCTCTTCTTCATATAATAGAAAAGGACGGGTACAGAAATAATGACATTATTACTGACTGTGTCTGGACCGCTTAACGTGTTCCAGGATTTTAATATGACTTAATATTGATCCTTGTAGCTTAGTTAGTTAAGTTCATAATTAAATCCTCTGGTATTCTTCTACTCCTAATATTGGCTAATTTTCTCTATACAGGGTGAAATTTAAGTCGTGAATCGAAAGTGTTTTTCTAACTCTATAAAAAACGAACAATGTAACGCCCCGACTCTCACCAAAATCACACTAGATTTTTTATTTCTATAAATAATTGTTTTTTTTATTTATTTTTCTTTGAAAGGGTATATTGTAACATTAAAACGGCTGTTTCACATTTTTTTTATGTAAAATTAAGTAAATCTATTTATTCGCTACATTAAGTGTATGATATGTTCTACTTGACTAGTTAGGATGTTAGTCTAATTATCAGTAGAATTAAGTGGTGACTGCGTTCATAACGCTATCTCCTTCTCTCTTGCCGTGACGGTGCAAGTGTGAAAGAGAAGTTTTATGACCTCAGTCGCCACTTAATTCTGCGGATACTATAGTTTTCCCGAAAGTTCGAATCGGCTGTGTACGGCAAGCATTAGCAATACACAGCAGGATTGGCACATTTAATAGGATTAAGATAGTTATCTGATTTATCTTGGGTTCCAAATTAAATGCCGGGATATCAAAATAATATTACTGTGACTTAAGTTTCACAGCTAACGGTAATAATTTTCCCATGTCTTTCCACTAAAAAACGATTAACCATTGTCGTAAAATGGGGTGAGTAGGGTTCGCGGGGAGAGTTGGGTTATGAATGATGAGAAGGGATGAAAGGGGGGGGGGGGGAGGGCTTTTAAGGCTACTGCTACAAAAATAATGTATTTCAATTTAAAATGGAGCTAGAGTATCTAATACTCATAATTAAAAAAATCGGTCCAACAATCTTCCAAAATCACCTTTGTATGAAATCCCATCTCACCCCAATTACGGGGTGTGGTGGGATTCCCTGTTTATCGTCAAAGTTATGAAATGGTATGGAAAAACTATCAAAAAAAACAAAAAAAAGTCCCGGACACCTATTACATATTACTCCAGTAAAGATACGTTTTTCTCAAACATTAATTTATAATAGCGATTTTTTTGTTTATATAGTTTTAAAATGTCATTCTAAGATGACTGAACGAAAAATCCTACAAACTTTCCATCGGGAAGTAAATATTCATCAAAATATATATGAAGGTTTTCTTTTTTCTGTCTGATTTTCCGTCATACATAAATAACGTGTCTTAAGGAACCATAATAAATAATAAAATATTGATATATTTATTTAGGCGATTTTTTAGAAATTAATTAAATGAGGATTTTTTAAATTTTTTGTAGGATTTTCTGTCTACGCAATGATTAACATGACTTTTAAGCCATACAACTAAATACTTCTGCTATTATGAATTATTACCAAATTTGTCATTTTTCCCATACTAGTGAAAATAAAATGACTGTACTATACTTATACATTAGTATATAGTCTGTGCATATACCATTCAGTTTGCATATGTAAAAATAATATGTTATCGAGGTTTGAATGTCAGTTTTGACCCTACTCACCCCATTTTACGGTATTTCTTTAATCATTTGTTATATATTTTTGTTACCAAATGAATGATTCCTAAACGTAAATAGTACTATACCTAGGTTAAGGTTAGGCCATGGTCGTTCCGTTCTAATTTTGTATCACGTTAAATGTTGCACCGCAGCACCAGCACCGCAGCACCGCTGCTCCTCCTGACTCACGTTTCACTTGTGACAGATGTGGCAAGAGATGTCGTGCTGCCATAGGACTATTAAGCCACAGAAGACGATGTACCGGCACCACCAACTGATAAAATCCACACACTGCAACAATCATCTGTCAAGATGTTGTGGCCAATGATATATTATTTAATATCGGTATAAGGTAAATGTACGCTTCAGCGAACGTGCCGTATCGCCGAATATCCCCTATTTTGAGCTATAACTCGATTACTGTAGAGCAGATATATTACGTTGAGATTTTTTTTCTGTGAGCTACATACCTACCCCTACTAATACAAGTCAAAGGTGGCCATTTTGGTACGCAGTTGCGAGACGACAACTGATCTAGTCGGTCGAGTGCCACTTTGTATGGGCGCCCTTAGCAAAATCGTTTAGAAATTGCGTATAGTTCTTAAGGTCATATAATCGCTTAAAACTATATGTGGGTTCAAAACGGTGGATTTCAAGTGTTGTTATTTAATAAGTTTACATATTTTAGTATTTTAAGTGAATTTGGTGCAGTGATATTCTCAGAATTTAAGTAAAATGTGAATCCGGTAATGTGTGACCCAACAATTCGAGTGGAAGGTTTAACCGAACAGCGTACGGAATCAGGGAAAACGTACGTTCTTGATATAATTTTTTTATTGGCTGATTATAAACTATTAATAAAAACTACTTGCCTTTTCAAATAATGAAAAGTACTTGTAATTTTATGAGCATTTGCCGAACATCTGTAGACGGCAAAGACTATGGTAAATACGAGATTGAAATGTTGATGTTGTACGACTTTTTGACATCAAAATAAGACTTTTGGTAGAGCTATTTAAAAAAAATGTTTGTAATTATTTTAAGCCAATATTAGTAAAAACCATATACATGAACAGATTTGTAATCCTGCTAATGATTAGGTTCAATGTTAGATTTGTGGTTATGACCAAACTGTTGCAATACAGGTACTATTTTCAAAAGTGGTTCGCGTATTAGGTTCCACATATTTTGCATGGTTTATTTACCGAACGCGCGTTCGGTAAATCATGCCCATAGTCTCTGTTATCGAATTAGTATCTGCCTCAGCCTCGTTTCTATTCGATTGTCAGTAAAATATCATCTTTATTACCCTAACAGCTAGGTCGACTTAAAACTGTAATATTTTTTCTGCCATTTTATATAGGCCAGCGCTTCTAAACCGTTACTGCTGATGATGGGTCGGAATGTAAAGAGAGATATTGTATAATAATAAAATAAATATAAAATGGTGTTTTGTGTATTTTAGAAAAAAATCAACTTGTAAATTTGTATTATTAAAAGTGATGTAAATTCATATTGAAAAACAAAATCTTTTTTCTGTAATATCAGTAATATGATATTAAACTATCTTTTTGTATCCTTTGAAATTGATCGGAATAAAAAAGTTTTTTTTACATAATATTTTTTTTGGAAAACACGTACATCAGTTTTTACATTATGCCAGTAATGGTTAGAGATAAAAATGCGCAGTTAAATATGTACCTAGTTATATTCAACACTGAGTCACTAAAGTTTGAGAATCACTCCACACCATATTTCCATACATTTTCGTTCTAGTTCGCTAATGCGGTCGCCCGATTCGGTATTGTGTACAAATCATGTTTCTTAGTTCGCTTAATGGTACAAATCAAGATAAAAGGTATGAGTAACTTTAAAAATATTTTTTTAATATCTCCAACCGTACAAATAATTTTTCGGTACATTTAAATAGTTACAAATTTATCTAAGATTCCATTACAATATTGATAATGATCGTATGGAAATGCCAGATCTTAATAAAAAATTCATTGTACATCCAGGTCTTAAGCGTTCGTGGAAACGTACATTTACCTTATACTTCGTATCAATTGAGTTACTAGCGTGGTCAAACTGTCATTAAATATTGGCTCATCGCGGAAATCTGCCACATTCTCAAAATACAATTTCCGACACATTATTCACTATTCAGTCTGTTTTACGCTGCTATCATTAATTTTAGGAACACGTGAGTATGGAGATTAATACCGAGTGAAATAAATAATAGCCACCATTTCATATTGAACGAGGTGATTTGGTAGGCCATACTGAACAACTTTTACTGTGGGACCAACTTCGAATTCCCGAAATTTTTTTTGGCTTACCCATACACTACAACATCTAAGAGTCGCCAGGACGCTCGCGTTCCCATACAAACGTAGTTTTGCTTTCATTTTAAAACGACATGCTTTAGAACCACGAACTTTGGCATAGGCATTCTAGTAGTACAGATCTATGTCGGTAATTCGTTTTCGTTGCTAAAAATTGTAATACAAAGAAAATACAGCCAGATACAGATTTACATACAAAACTTATTTTTGCTATGTTTTCTGAACTACGTTTGTATGGGGACGCGAGTTAACGCGAGCGTCCTGGCGACTCTTAACTTAATGTATGAAACAGCCAAAAAATTTTTCGCGATTTCGGAGTTGGTCCCATAGTAAAAGTTGTTCAGGATGGCCTAACTAATCACTTCGGTCAATTTAAACGGTGCACGGTGGTTATTATTCCACCCTGTATTATCAACGATTTTGTTCTGTTTATAACCTAGAAATGTAAAATGAAAAACCTCCACAGCTGGAAAAAGTATTCTATGTATGACATAGGAGGAAATAGTACATTTCGATATTAGTGCGGAAAGTATGTCATTACTTCACGAGTACCGAGATATCTTGCCACGAGCCGTAGGCGAGTGGCAAGACTCGGGACGAGTGAAGAATGACATTTACGCATTTATTTATCGAACGACGTTTTTTAATACAGTTGCGAAAAAATTATAAAATTGTCAATTATTCACTTTGAGGTTACTTTAGTACATGTATCCGAACGCTCCGCGCGGTGCGGTGCGGCGCTGTGATTGGCTGCCTGTCACTGTCATTAGCTGTGATTGGCTGAAAAAGCACTAGTGCGCGATATCAAACTTTCCGCACGCTAAACCACTACAAGAAAAGCACTTTTTTGAGCAACTGTATTAAAAATGAGTTTTTAAAGCGGGTAGTTTTCGTAATTTTGTTAAATTCGCTCGACATGTTCCAATTTTGCATTGATTTGGACCCGCGTAAATCAAACTATGTCCAAAGGAGAGGTATCGTTATGGGCACTGCGATTGTCATCTCGCTATGTGTGGTAGGGTATAGCTCAGCGAATGTGATCTCGCTCAAATCTGGAGTAGAGCCCGACTGAGGAAGTAAAACTTTACAGAAATCTAAAGCCAAATAGCACTAGACCCAACACATAGTGTTGTGTTCCTGCCAGTAAAGGGGCCCACCCACTATCAGTCCGCCGGACGATATCGGCCTGTCAATTGTTCGGAATTATCAAATTTTTGTTCTAGTAAAATTTATATGAAAATATAAGATTTACGGTGAGAATTCCAAATTTTGTCATCGCAAAAGTCGACGCGCAAGAATTTGACAGCGTAGCTTTCATCCCATATTTATATGGGCACGCTAAGTCAAACTTTTCACACAAGAAATGTTTAACGAATTCGTTGATGTTAACAGACGGTTTGGTGCAACCGGCCCTTAACCTGGTTAAAATGTCTGTGCTTAAAATTCACCGCACCTAAAATAATGTAATAGGGTTGTCAGTATTAAGACGCCTTTACACCTGATCGTCGGTAACCCGGGGGGCGCGTTATCGGAATCTGCATAATCTGCCGCCGTGAGGATTGAGCGGTTCGAGTTTCACTATACCGGCTGCTGTCTTCGACTTCAAATTATTATATTTTTGTATGAAATATTTTTTTTTCCAAATGGGGATCAATGTTGAGTATTGCGTCCGTAGGAAACAACCCTTCGACAACCCTACACGTGATCTGGGTGTTGCTATAAGAGTAACAAACTTGACAGCTGCACTGTTCCATCTGGACCGCGCAGCACTAACTGGATTTTCTTCATCATTTGCTTTCTCAGTACTCCACCACCCCAGAGAAGAAATCCCTATATCCAGTGACATGTAGCCATACGATAAAAAAAAACATTGTTGTTCGTTGTATTTATGGTATTTCTTCAGATAGGTAACTCAGAAATCGTGTTGTGGCAAAAATTAATAAGTCATATTCAGACAGATACCTAAGGCCACTTAGCGAAACGGACAGAAGTTTAAAAAAGAACAACTTACTACTTAAATTGATGCTTAAAAATTTCAGGTAATGTGTCAATTAGCTTTTTCTCTCTGCAATTAATGATTTCATTATAGCAAAGAGAATTAATACCTAGAGTGTTCTCTCCATACATGGCTAAATGCGTATATATAATACATTTTAAGCGAGCTTTGCTAAAAGTTATTATTCAAAAGCTTACAGCTTTAATACGTATTACGATTTAAGTGTGCTTAAAACTTAGTAAAAATTAGTTTAACCATACCTCCCATATGACTTATTATTTAATAAGTAGTTTTGCTATGTATGGAGTTAGCAATCTATCTACTCATTTATCAATGATTATAGGTTGAATTTGATATCTATTAAAGTATATTAACCTTTTGGACGCCAACGACTCACATATCAGCACCGCAGCAGGTTCAACGCCATCGACTTACATAATAGGTCACAAGATACCATACGTTTTACTCTAAACTCATAGCTTGACATATGAATGAGTACATTGACATTTGTCATGGCGTCGAAAAGGTTAAAAGGTAATCATCTTTTGTATCTTAACGTTTGTTTCGTCGAAGACGGCGCTCTATGTAAGTGGAGCCTGAACTAATCTCTGGCTATCGTACAGAGCCGCGCATGACACGCTCCTAGCGGGAGGGATTTGCTCTCCGTACCATCTACACTATTTATTTAAGAAAACAAATGAAAACAGAACTGGGATTCATCGACTCAAATATAATATAGATTTAAAGGAAAAATTAATCACACATAATTACAAAATTTGATTATTTTTTTCTTATATTGGTTGCATTGCTTGAATGAATGAATGCTTTATGGTTGCAGCTAAAAAAATATAAAACAGTAGAAAATACATGATGAACATAAAAAATACTAACACCAGGCGGTTTCATCGCTAATAAAAGGTAATAAAAAAAAATTTGAATCAAAAAAAAATTCTGATAATTTTATGAACAAAAAAGAACCGACCTCACTTAGCCTCCCCCTTTCCAAAACCAAATGCCCAAGCTACTGTAAAAATACTGAAATCACTATAGGTGTGCTTATAATTTTTGAAGTGTTCCCTTGATTTCTCTAAGATCCCTTCATCATATCCTGACCAGGTGACAGTGGAACCATCTGTGAAGTTTTCCAACAAAAAAGAAAGTTCCAAATCGGTCCAGGGGGGTGATTTTTGAGATTCTCTGAATAAAACGATGAAAATTATGTTTTAAAAATAAAAGCGATAGAAATTTAAAATAATGATTATTTATACTATTAATTCCATGCGAAAAAATAGCGACAAACTTTTGTGTGCGATTATTTTCGAGCTTGAATTTTTTGAATTCGAGCGTCCGGCTGTCAAAAATCGGCCCCCAGCTGTCTTTGAATAATTGATGAGCACACATAAAAAATAGCAAAAACAAAGATCCCGATGAAGTCAGACCCTTTTCCTTCGAAATCTTGAAGAAGGATGAAAATAATAATTGAAGACGTAGGTATATACGAGTAAGACGCGTCCGAGGGCGTGCGATGCGTTTCAAATAATTATCCTTGAGTCCTAAACTCAAGTGATTTCAGCTCTTTTAACCAACATGGCTGAAAATAACGCGTTAAACAAACAAACAAACAATAATTTATTTGCAGAAAAAGGGTAGATTACAGTGGCATTGTAAGAATATTTGTATCACCTTTTCCAACTGTTTTTAACAGTATGCAAATACATATAAGTTATACTTACACTACTTTTTTACATAAATTGATAAGGCTATACTCATTTACTCATGCAACTATTCATAGCTAACATAAATAACAAATTGTTAGAGTTACCTAACTCTGATACAGTTAATATTTAGGTTTTAGTAAATACAATGGCACGGTAGCAACAAAAAATAGGTAGAGACACTTTGAGCAACAATTTATAAAACTTAGAATAAAATTTGAACGTAAAAATAGAAATACACAGCATAGTTATATTGTTAATAAGGTATAATTCTCATTTCATTTCAATGACGCGACGCCTTCGTGCTCAGATTACCGTCAAATTGAAATCTGCAGCACGACGCGTGTTTAGCGGGGGAATTAATAAAACCTTATTTTGTGGGAGAATAAAGGCTTACTAAACTAGCTAGCGTAACTGACAGCAAAAATTGTTTTACGAAAATTAATGTTAACATACATACATACAATCACGCCTATATCCCAAATGGGGTTGGCAGAGATCACGGATTTCTATTTGCTACGATCAATGCAGCAAAACGGCTCTCCGTAAGCCACTTCTCGCCGCCATGAGGAACGAGACGTGATGGGTGGCGAACGGCATCGCCGCCATGCGGATGACTAAATATTTATTAATTAAATAAATCACCACAGCGTTCTCACGAGCAGTAGGGATCAGAGGTTCCCTTATCCCTTAGTCGCCTCTTACAACACCCGCGGGAAGAGACGGGGTGGCACTATTCTGAAGCCGGGGCCACGCAGCATTAATGTTAAGAAGAATCAAATTATATACTGAAACCCCAAACACAGCCGAATACAGTTTTGTTCCTTTCGGGGTCGAGACCTTGGGTCCGTGGGGCCCTTTAAGTCTTTTCGGAGACCTAGCGAAGAGACTCAGAGACACAACGGGGGACCGTAGAGCTGGCAGTTACCTTGCTCAGCGTATTAGTCTCGCGTTACTACGGGGTAAGGCGGCCAGCATCTGTGGTACCATGCCACGAGGGCCTTTTTTAGATATACAGCCTTGGCCAGAAGTGTTGAGCACCATTGCGATTTTCATACAAAACTGGAAAGTTTAGTCCATCGTTTCCATCTTTGTTTAAGTTATTTTGTCAATTAATTTAAACTAATAGGCATGTTTTGTTGAAGTTAGTAGTAACTGCATAGAATATTTGCAATATGTCGCACCGACTTAAATTTACATTTTTGGCACCTTCTGTTTTCATATTTTTTAAGTACCTTGAAAGTGTTATTAAGTGAAGTTTTCTATATTTATAAATAAAATATAACATTTACCGTTACCGTACATTGTTAGGATAGGGAAATAATGCTTAACATCAAAATTGTAAACAAAAAACACCTATGCTCAATACTTCTGGCCAAGGCTGTAGTTTAGTTTAGGTAGTGTTATGGTATGTTAATAAAGGTTTTATGTATTTAGGTTAATATTAGTTTTAAGCTGATTTTATGTAATGTTTTTTGTGGTTTACAAAAAATGAGTTATATATTGAAAAAGATGTCATATACTTCAGAAAAACTGCATTTTGGGGCCCACCCACTATCAGTCGGCCTGACGATATCGGTCAGTTGTTTGGAGCTGTCAAATTTTTGTTCTGACAGGCCTATATCGTCAGGAGGACTGATAGTCGGTGGGCCCGCTTATAAGGCGAAAAAAATCTTAACATAACATAACATAAATATTCTTTATTGCACACCTCAAATTAAAGAAACAGAGTACACACAAGTTACAAACAGAAAAGTAGAGATAAAACAATTAAAAAAAAATCTAAAAAAAAAAAATTAATCTTCATATGGGTTTTGTTATATTGGTCAACTTCGAGCCGAACTACTAATTTTAACATGTTATTAGCTATACACTATGCTGTATGAGACCACGGACTAGCAAGCGCAGCGTAGGACGTCCACTCGCAAGATGGACGGACGACCTTATAAAGGTCGCCGGAAGACGCTGGATGCAAGTCGCTTCCGACCTATACTTATGGAGGTCCAAAGGGGAGGCCTATGTTCAGCAGTGGACGTCTTATGGCTGAGATGATGATGATGATGATGATAATGCTGTAAAAGGTACATTATTGTCGGTCGCCAATAAGGCGTTCCTGCCAGAAAAAATACAGTGTGTTTCTGTAATAGGAGCAATAAATTAAAACATAGATTCTACTCCTCTCGTAGCCTTGCGGTAAGACGTCCGACTTTCAATCCGGAGGTCTCGGGTTCAAACCCCGGCTCGTACCACTGAGTTTTTCGGAACTTATGTACGGAATATCATTTGATATTTACCAGTCGCTTGTCGGTGAAGGAAAACATCGTAAGGAAACCGGATCTAATCCCAAAAAGGCCTAGTTTCCCCTCTGGGTTGGAAGGTCAGATGGCAGTCGCTTTCGTAAAAACTAGTGTCTACGCCAATTCATGGGGTTAGGTTGTCAAGCGGACCCCAAACCGGGATTAACGCTAGGATGATGATGATGATGATGATAGATTCTACTCCTCAAACTACAAAACTTTTGTTCGACAACTTTAAAAAAATACGTATTTTGTAGATTGTCTCTTTTTCATACAAACTAAATAGTATTTTCAATGAACGTTAAAATCCGTCTAATTGACATTGCTTGTCATCCTACAGATATAGTCAATTTCGGAATACATTGCGTGTTCGAAAAAACTTTAAAGTGTCCTAAAAATCAAACCACGCGTTATTTTTAAAAGTCGCTGAACAAACGTTTCCTGGTTTGAGGACTAGAATCTACGTTTTAATTTATTGCTCCTATTACAGAAACACACTGTATAAACTCTATTAACAACCGACAATGTGCCTTTTCATGGAAAACACCACATATATAAAGCTAATTACACAACATAATTACAATTAATTAAAGTAATTAAAGTGACGGAAGCATACTCAAAACCTTTCGTTAATATAATATAATATTATATACGCAAGGTGTTACCTACTCGAGCACTCAGGAAATTACGAATTACTAATTAATACAGCCTTGGCCAGAAGTGTTGAGCACCAATGCGATTTTCATACAAAACTGGAAAGTTTAGTCCATCGTTTCCATCTTTGTTTAAGTTATTTTGTCAATTAATTTAAACTAATAGGCACGTTTTGTTGAAGTTAGTAGTAACTGCATATAATATTTGCAATATGTCGCACCGACTTAAATTAACATTTTTGGTACCTTCTGTTTTCATATTTTTTAAGTACCTTGAAAGTGTTATTAAGTGAAGTTTTCTATATTTATAAATAAAATATAACATTTACCGTTACCGTACATTGTTAGGATAGGGAAATAATGCTTAACATCAAAATTGTAAACAAAAAACACCTATGCTCAACACTTCTGGCCAAGGCTGTATGTGTGTTTGTAGTATCTTTTGATCTTCCTAATATAAAGTGGAGGTATATATTTTAATGTGATCTAGAAAAATATTGATAAATAGTAGATTGTATTACAAGGGAGCAAAATGAAGTATTTCGGTCGAGGGTAGCGTGTTGAATCCCGAACGAAGCGAAGGATTCAAGTAACGTGGAATCCTGAGCGTAGTCAGGGATTCAAGTGACCCGAGATCGACATAATTTTGCTTCCGCGTAGTACACTCTACTTTTCACTCCTTCTATGAGAAAAACGAAAACAAAGGTACTAAACTAGCTATCTGCTAGAAAGAGAAGTTATATAATGTAGTCTCATTTTAATCGGTTCCAAGACTCAAGGAAAATTTAAAAAAAAAACGCAGAGGGATCAAAAGTCACTTTTGCTCCCTGTAAATGGGCAACATATTACCCTTTTTCGAATAGTAGGGGTGAAAATAATTTTATTATAAGAGTAAGGTTGCCAAAGGGCTCAAAAAGGACCCAGTGTGTTGACGACAAGGGATCTCTTGTTCCTTTAGTCGTCAACACAGTGAATTCTACTGTTTTTAAAGGGTCGGCAACGCGCATGTGGCACCTCTGGAGTTGCAAGCGTCCATAGGCTACGGTAGCTTACCATCAGGTGGGCCGTATGCTTGTTTGCCACCGTCGTTGTATAAAAAAAGGTATCTTCTCATTTTTACGTTTACCAATTTGTGACATTCCACGAGAAAAGGTACCTCATGGCGGTTGAGACTTACGCTATTTCTAACGATGCTGCAATAGTAATGCGATGCTTTGCAACGTAAGCGCCATCCGCCATAAGGTACTTTCACCCGTGGGACGTCACATTTATTTATCACTGTTAGTCCGCCTTAAACTGAGAACTCTCGATTTACTTGCAAACAAGATGACCAATATAACAAGACCCATGTAATGATTTTGGATTGGATGGTAATTGAATGTGGTGGTGACCTGTGAATCACAAAATAAATAACTGTATTTTTCTGTAATTCTGTAAATATATTTGACTTTGAATAAAACAACTGATTTACATTATTTAGTCTTGAGAGAGTTTTAAGTCTAGACGTTTTTCCATGTCTTTGGGTTCAGTGTCAAAGTTGAAATGCTTTTCACTAAACAAATGATCTTAGATGAATCCGATAAAATGATCAGTCTCCCTGATTGACTCCTAACATTGGCTGAAGTTTTTGCTTGCTTAGGTTGTTTTAGGGTGTACAGAATAAAAAATAAGTAAAAAAAGGAGAAAAAATCGGTCAGTAGTTAATAATAGTAGTTTATGTAACTGTTACGTAATAGGGGTCCTTAAAACACGAGTGTGGTTTTATGAAACGAACGAAGTGAGTTTCATAATAAGATCACACGAGTGTTTTAAGGCCTAATTACGTACAGTTGCATACACTGCTTTATCTACACACATATTATAAACCCGAAATGATGATTGAATGACTGCAATTGCACGGATTGCATCGCCGTCGCCATGACCAACTCGATTGTGTCGGCGGTCGGGCGGCGCATGCCCGCACCCGGATTTTCATAATGATATCGAATTTTTGCTTATAATTTTATAATAATAACATCGTTACAGATAACACATTTGTTCTAACTACTAATTTTTACTTTAAGAAGACGTTCGAAATTTGAACGTAATTAAGGTATCGGTTACCGATACTAAAATATAAACATTAAGATGCAGCCACAGATACTCATATCTAAATATAGGGCGTTTGCTCATCGATCCTGACCATAAAATAGACATATTGGGGTACGGATGTAGATAAAGTTTATTTGCTTATAACTCAAAGTTTACATACAAATAACCAAATATTTTGGTGAGTAATAAGGCTTAGTTTAGGTAACAATTTTTTTTTTCAGTAGTAATATGGTCATAATTCTAATTTTAAAACACGTTTAAACATGATTCAGCTTATGGTCTAAGAGCTGGCCACGTCAGATGTGACAAAATAATGTGAGTTTTGTAACCAGTCCATTTAGATTGCATAACCATCCCTTTTACTAGATCCGGGCATCTGGCAGCTTTTAATGGGTGGAGATCAGAGTGAATAACCAACAAAGTTTTTAAGTTGGAAAAAAGTAATACCGAAATAGGTAAAACTGCTGAAGTTGTGTCATTTATAGATAACAGGGCGTATATTTTAACATTAGAACAAAAAACATTGTGTATTATAGCGGAAACAAAAACAGTAGGCGAGTAACCAAAAATTACATTATACATCATTTGGCACTACTTCCCCCAACCGAACCTCTTGGATATTATACACTATGTATCTGAACGAAAAGCCAATACTCAAACCCGTTATGGTATAGGACATGCTGAGCAACTTTTACTATGGGACCAACCCGACCAACCCCGAAATCGCGAAAAAAAATTTGACTCTCCCATAGGAAATTTCAACATTAGACCAGTAAAATGTATGAAACTGCCAATTTTTTTTTCACGATTTCTGGGTTGGTCTCATAGTAAAAGTTGCTCAGTATGTCCTATACTATAACGGGTTTGAGTATTGGCTTTTCGTTCAGATACATAGTGTATAATCTAATTAATGACATAATTTTTCATAATATTGGATCAAATCCAGAACTCAAGAATTTTTTTTCTTCAAGTTAATTGTATTCTTTGACCTCCACCACTTTACAGCCAGATGTCCGGATCTAGAAATAAGCATAGTTTAGCAAACTAACTAGAGGGGTTTCGTTGCTCTCATTAAAAAAAAAAGATAAAAAGATAAAAGATAAAAGATATTTATTCTTCAATTTAGGCACATTACAATGCACTTATGAACGTCAGAGAGAAAAGAAACTACCACCGGTTCTAACCCTACACCTCTGACCCGAGAAGTATTACTTATTACCGGCAAGAAACTCGGCGGGACTTATTTTTTCAAAACAGTACTACAAGTACATTAAAGATACTATATACAATAATGCGTAGTTCTTCAAGAAGGCATATCAAAATAGCTTGAGAGACAGACATGTACCTGCCTATTGCGTAATTAAAATGAAAAATAAAAATAAAATACAAATCTGACTGCTTCGCATTATTGTGTCATATCTGACGTGGCCAGCTCTCCGTCTATTAAATACTATTTACAATGCATTAAATACGCAACACAGCTAACGTCTGATTCAGTACGTAATATCAAAATTTGCTTGAAAATTATTCCTATCCAATACAACTTAAATATTGGTTCATAATTTGTTGTGTGTTGGAGTTATATGTATTTGAGACATATTGTGTTTTGACCATGTGTACAGTCGCCACCAAATATATGAGCAGCCAAGGTACAGTCACGAGCTTTAATTTGTGACCCATTTCCGTTAAATGTTGTTAGAACAATCATAATGCAATAAGGTCGAAACTTTAGTGCAATAATGTTGAATGTCAAGTTAAGACATAAAATGTCTTATCTAATCGACCTATGAAATGATAACCTCTTTGCAAAAAGCTATCATTACGATTTTCTAATTACGACTTTTTTATTTGTTTGTTTTTTTCTTATGGGACCACAGGACCAAAAAGTTATTAACCAAGTTATTGACGAACCCCTAGAAACGTAAAGTTGTCGATGGTAAACATTATCGTCACGAATCATGCTGTCCCTTCTTCACGCATGACAAGTTCTCTTTCGCACTTATGCAAACGTATCGGATATGTTGTGTCAAACTCAAATTTTATGACAGATTTACACTGAGTTGCACCCCCCTGACATTACGACGTTTATTGTTTATTTCAGTGACAGCGTTAACATAATAGCTCTAAATGGCGAAAGTTTGCTACACGATATTCAACCTTAGGTGGGTCCCAAATTAAAGCTCGTGACTGTACTTACTCGGATAATCGTTTGAGGTCAAGATGGCGGCGACGTATTTTTAGAGTAGTTCTTTGTTTTTTGCTCATTTACGTAGTTCAGTGTGTATTATTGATAGCTTATTGTGCGGTGATCTAACGAACAAGTGGCAGCTAATGAAGAATTAGTCTCAAAACGCGCGTAACCACTCTTTAGTCGAACGAACGGTTATCCGGGGTCTCGGCCGCCCACGTGGTTGTAGGGAGGCTATCACCTTACAATCAGCAAGGCCTTTACCGAACAACGTTGCCTATATTTTATTATACCTAAAAAAGTGTGAAACGTCGTCATTGGCAGAATTCCCATTGCTATGACAAAGGGAGAAAGCCATTAAATATATATAAAAAAAAGGTACTTACTCAAAAATATCTGGACATGCACTTTATCGCCTTGGTAATAGAGCCGTTGTTCAGATATTTGTGACCACCTTGGCCGCTCCGATATATCTGATGGCGACTGTACAGTGTTGTGTTCCTGTCTGTGAGTGAGGTCTCCAGAGAGCTCAAAGAGGACTTAGCGTGTTAATGACGCGAGACCCTCTTTTCCCTTTAGCCATCAACACAGTGAATCCTTCTTTATATTAAAGGGTTGGCAACGCGCATGTGACATCTCTGGAGTTGCAGGTGTCCATAAGCTTCGGTAGCTGCTTAGCAGCAGGCGAGCCGTATGCTTGTTTAATAATTTACCTCCATACATACCTACAGAAAAAAATATACAAGGTGTAACAAAAATGCTGGTGATCCTTTTAAGGGCATAATTGGTATCAATATCATAGGGTTGGACAGCTGGGACGACTCACCCCATACAAAAAATTTTTTTTTCGCGTCCAAAAATTTTTTCTCCTACTTTTTCCTACTCGCAATACGATACCTATTATGCCCTTAAACTGATCACCAGTATTTTTGTTACACCCTGTATAAGGTCTATTTATACTTCCAATAATCATACGTCGTTATCGCGGGTGCAAAAACAAATGTGTTGAAGAATGTGTATAACAGAGTGTCCGTTTGATATAAACAGAGTATTTCTACCTACGCGTCTTAGCCTCTAAGAAGTTCTTCATATCTAGCACAATGTTTTTGCTGGAAATGATCAATCAATCTCTTTTCAATCTTGCGCCTTTTCTACGTTCCTTAAAGTGCGCCTTTTTGAGTTGAAATTTCGTTTCACATTTTTTTTATGAAAATAACGAGTAACCGTGACTTTAGGGGGAACCAGTTGTTCCTAAGTTTAAAATAATCTTTTATCTACAAGTCTACATAAATCGATCAAGAATGAAAATTGTTTCGAATAACAGGTGACAGAAGAGGTTGCCGTTAGGACTGCGTGGCTAATCTTTTTAACCGACTTCAAAAAAGGAGGAGGTTTTCAATTGGACATAATTTTTTTGTATATATGTTACTCGATATCTCTGTGAATCGTGAACCGATTTTCAAAATTTATTTTTAATTGAAGGGATTTATTAAAGATCTGGGGCAGCGGTTGAGGGACCGGGGTTGTGGTCCCCGGTCCGGCTCATACCTGGTACAGCAAATATCGCTGGCAGTGCAGCGCGGTAATGCAGCCAGCATTTTTGGAACGTTTGCCTCGGGTACGTGTCGTCTCGGGGATTAACGGCATAAGAACTGTCTTATTTATTTATGTGTAAAATGTTTGTAAATAAATTTATATTATTTCCATTGAATGGGTATATCCCCTAGATGGTCTCGTTGGCACCAAGTCGGGGTCTGATAATGGCATCCTGAAGAAATCGAGGGAACTCTTCAACTATAGTGGTTTCACTATTTTTTACAGCAACTCGGCCACTTCCCCTTGGAATAGCGGATCCTAAGCGAAGTCGGTTATTTTTTGTTTAAAATTATTAATATGTACTAATTATCATGTCAAGTACGATATTATTAGAAAAAAAAATTGAATAATTTTGATCTCGTAGGTACAATCGTATTTGATACTACTGACCCTTCTGTTATTTCTTGTTTATCATAATCTTTGAGTTCTGTCAAATCGTAGTTGCACCCGCGATAACGACGTATGCCAATAATACAAAATTACAGAGAAAAATACTTACGTTCTATGGCTTCGAACTATAACAATTCTGCACTTAACTTTGTTTATATAAGACCCTAATTACCAAGACCCTCTTATCTAAGTCAGTTTCATGCCACAAGGGTTCTAATAAAACTGGTCATTTATATGTGGCGTGCATGTGGGCGTTTTCACAAATTGTTGTAAGTTCAAATGTTACCAGAATTCCGAGAAATTTTGATTATATTCACGGCCGTACTAAATCGCAACAAAAAATATTCCAGTTTTTTCAAATCCACTAATCCCTATTTGTAATTTTTATAATGGAAAGTCAGGAATAGTAGGAATATGTTTTTATGCTAGTACCTAGGTAGAATCATTTGTAGTCATTTGGGGACATGTTAATTAGGGATGTCACGAATATTCGCATTCGCATTCGTATAATGCGAATATTCGCATCATTTTTGACATTCGTATCAACATTCGCATTCGCATCAAATGATGCGAATATGTTTCGAATGCGAATGTTGGTAGAACACATCCTGTTTTGACCGCACTGACCCGGCCCATGGTCATATTCTTGCTCATACACAGGAAGTGAAAACGATGGTATCACTTGACTCCTTTTGATCATTAATATAGGACTCCATCACATGTCATGTTCTGTATTTTTGAACTATGGAAGCATAAAAATGTTAAGCAAGATTAAGTTTTTTGAATCTACTCCGTAACATTCGTATTCGCATTCGCATTCGGACATTCGCATCCTGAATATTCGCATTCGCATTCGCATTCGCGAATGTGAGAAAAACGACATTCGTGACATCCCTGTTGTTAATGACAAATAATGTCCTCTCGTTCCTTTAACCGTCTGTCCCCATGTCCCTTTAGCATGTATCACTTCTGGAGTTGCAGACGTCCAAGGGCTGCTTACTGCCAGGCTGGCGGTATGCTTGTTTGCCACCTTCATGTTATAACAAAAAACTCTCCCTGGCAACACAGCGCATCTCTCCTCAACTACCAACTATTACTGAAAACGCCCCGGTATTGAACAGCTCCCTTTAAGCTTATCGGTCGTTTGTACTGGTTCGTGACATGAATCGGCTTTATATTACACGTTAAACTGAACTTTATCTGCATGGAGTAAGGCTTGATGTTACTTGGAAGCCGGTCAATGAACTGATAGCTAGGCAGGATAAAAAGTAGGGAAAATGCTCATTGTAGGATAGGGGGCGTTTGGGCTATGTTTGGACGGAGATTGCTAGTGAATTAGTTGGGGAGTGAGATTGCGTCTGATTGACGGATACCAAATGTAGCGGAGCAGATTGGACTGGAATGAAAAGTCTTTCATTTGGGTATAGAATAGTTAGTAGGGTACATACCATAGTTATACAGCCTTGGCCAGAAGTGTTGAGCATAGGTGTTTTTTGTTTACAATTTTGATGTTAAGCATTATTTCCCTTTCCTAACAATGTACGGTGACGGTAAATGTTATATTTTATTTATACATATAGAAAACTTCACTTAATAACACTTTCAAGGTACTTAAAAAATATGAAAACAGAAGGTACCAAAAATGTAAATTTAAGTCGGTGCGACATATTGCAAATATTCTATGCAGTTACTACTAACTTCAACAAA
This sequence comes from Pammene fasciana, assembly GCA_911728535.1. NCBI lineage: Eukaryota > Metazoa > Arthropoda > Insecta > Lepidoptera > Tortricidae > Pammene > Pammene fasciana. The sequence goes on along the minus strand of OU452291.1, from coordinate 15,783,195 downwards.
ACATGCCTATTAGTTTAAATTTATTGACAAAATAACTTAAACAAAGATGGAAACGATGGACTAAACTTTCCAGTTTTGTATGAAAATCGCATTGGTGCTCAATACTTCTGGCCAAGGCTGTACATTATACTGTAGTTTATTGTACCGGAATTCCAGTATTAGCTATAAAAACACTGGTATTGCTTGCCCTAGTCAGCATCAGGAAATGATCGGTGAGCTCAAAATGAGCTAGACACGACTTTTTTCTTAAGAGAACAAGAGATTATTAAATTATTTTTGTATTAAGAAGTAACATTTGCTAACAATACCGACCTACTTTTAAATAAAAACAATACTACTTCGGATGAGACTCAAACTCGCGACTTCGGGATACGGGCTACGAGTCGAAAGGAGCAGCGGGCTGGTATACCGAAGTCGCGAGTTCGAGTCTTGCTCGGTTGTAGTTATCATATTATAAACGACGGAAATGGCAGCTTGTCATTTTATACAAGACTAGCTTTTGCCCGTGACTTCATCTGCGTGGAATTAACATTCGCCATATGGAATTAATAAAACACCTTAGTAAAATCTAAGACAATTATCTTGGATAAAAAGTCTCTCCCTCCTACCCAGGGACTTAATATCTTCATGCCATATTCCATCTAAATCAGTTCAGAGGTTTAAGCGTGCAGAGGTAACAGACAGACACAGAAGGACAGAAAGACAGACAGACAGACAAACAGATTGACATACTTTCTAATTTATAATATTTGTAGTCTGCCTCGAACTGAGAACTCGCTATTGACTTGCAAACGAATTGACCAATATAACAAGACCCTTATGAAAAAAATATTTTGCCTTCTAGCTCCATAACCACTTGATCGATCCTGCTCGTAGGTATACGAACTCTCAAATTATATGTATCTCAGCTACAACCCAAAAAAAAACATAAAATCAGAAACACGTTACTAAAGTTATCGCGGAACAAACTGTCAAAATCAAAAAACCATCGAAATGCCGAGACGTCCCAGTAGCCTGAAGTTCGCTTCGCTTACGCTCCGCTCGTTCGATTAGTATGGATTATATCACGCTTTCCTACCACACTGCTGCCATGATTAGTGATCATTATTTCCCGTTGACATTATGGCTATCTATCACGTTTTTTTTTTTTTTTTTTTTTTATACTACGACGGCAGCAAACAAGCATATGGCCCGCCTGATGGTAAGCAGTTACCGTAGCCTATAGACGCCTGCAACTCCAGAGGATTCACATGCGCGTTGCCTACCCTTTAAGAACCTATACACTCCTTTTTTGAAGAACCTCATACTATTCGGACTAATCCATCTATCGATTTCAATATAGAGTTCGCGGCCGTAAATTTGGAGCGGTGCATAACTTACACCAAATCCGGTTATCCGGTCAATAACCGGTTTTTATTGCCAACGAGAATTACCGAACTTGGCTTGGCACTCTGCCGTGCCTAAATTATATAACTTAGTTATATAATACTTAGTTATTAATAACTTTGGTACATAAAAAACTCAATAACATTAAATTATATAAAAGTTGATCGTTATTTTAATATTTTCATAAAAATTCGTAAATATCACGCAATCTGCCATTAAAAATAAATAAAATCCAGCAACAAATGTGCAGATTGTAAATGGTTCATACTGTTTATTTATTTGATCAAAGCGCCATCTATACGTTGCTTTGCGTGTAAATTCTTATTGTATAGAACTTTTTTTTTCTAAATCAGCCCATACCATTAAAAAAAAACATTTATTTCTGAAAAATTATAAGATTACAGTTTTTACTGACCTCCAGACTAGGCAATGCCTGTCCCGTGGAGGAGAAAATTTTTAAGAAACATAGAATTTGTCTTATTAGTATTAGTACTACATATATTTAGAGCAAAAACAAAATACTGACAATAAAAAAAGCAATGAGCAATAAAAAAAGACTTATTCGAATTAATTGAAGTCAAACAGGTCACAGACAAAAAGTAGCACAATATTATAACACCTCTATGTTTCATCAAAAAAATTGCTTTTATATAGATTTCTATCTTAATTCCGTGTCATTGCTTACTGCCTCACCACGCATAAGAACAGTAAAATTGGAACACAGGTTTGAATTTGGAATTTACATTATTATTTTTACGTGTTTTTAAAGTGGTGCATTCCACTCAAACAATGGTTTGTACTAAATCAAATACAAACTTTGAAAACATTGAAAAATTAATCAACCCACTCGGTTGAGTCTCGAACCCTACATCAATACGCCTTGCCGGGGCTCGATCGCTTTACCAATTAAGCTATGGGTTCAGTTACTAAGTTGACGAAATTTTCAGTGCCTTCAAACATCTTTTTGTATTTATTTACTTTCGGCTTTACAGCAGCCAGCAGCAGCAGGAATTTGGAATTTATTGGCCAAAATTGTATGAGTTTTCCAATGTACGGTTCTTATGCATGGTGATGCTGACTTACGTTTGTTAGTGTCAAACATGAAACGACCAAATATATCTCGTTATCTCTTAACCAATTTTTCAAAAAACCCTGTTTATTATACAGACCCGTGCATAAAATTGTCGACAAAATAATGCAGCTCGTTATAATATAAATCAAGTCATTCCTACTGTTTACCTAACTGAGTCGAACGGGCGAATTCAATTGAAACATTATTTTATCTACACCCATATCATAAATCCTATATTCTGCGTTCGAAAACAGCATGTTATAACCACCATTATTGCAAGTATTGCAACCAGTATTGTAAATAACGTATACGTATGAAAATTCATTACCTACGGTAACTTCCCGACCGCGGGCATGCGCCCCCCCGACCTCCCGCATAATCCAGTTTGCCGTGGCGTTGCAATGGCGGTCATTCTAATGGTTTCCGAACGCGTATTTCGGATTTATAACATGTGTAGATAAATAGTCTAGTCAAACTAGATCAAATTTCACTAAAGTCAGGAACTAATTCTAAAGACTAATAAAATCACTTCGGATTGTTTTGTATGGGCTAAAAATCGAACTTTATACAACCCCTACTAAATTCACCCCCCCGGAAAGGGGTGAAATCGGATGAAAACAATGTAATGGTTATAACTACGAAGAGAAAAGTGGTGTACTCGGCGTAATTTGGCGTACGTTTTAAAACACGTATATCTAAATTTGCACGTGTTACTTATATTAATTTAAGCTACGGAACAGGTAAAAAAAAACAACATAACAAAAAATATTATTTTGGCCATTGCGGGTCTGGAGAAAGTATTGTACTCGGTGCAAATTGAGTAAATAATTAGAAAAAAATACTAAATCCAATATCAAATTCGCACCAGGGTGCGACACCCGGAAAGTAGTTTTTCATGTTTTTACTGTCGTTGTGCTAAAAGGGAAAATTTAATACTTTTGGAATTTGACGCAATCATATTCATTTGATTTCGTTTACATTCGCACGCAATAAAAAATTGACATTTTTAAACGGAACATGCAGTTCTGTAATCAAGTACCAAAAACGTAGAGCAATAACAATAAATACACAGAAGCGACAACGGCGTGATTAATGGCAAGAGAAGGAAAGCGCGTAGACGTACTGACGAAGCACGGCTCTTGAGGCAAGAGTAGTGACATGTACTGCAAAAATAGTAGGGTTTCTGAGTATGCAGAAAGACATTCAACAAATTAAATACAGGTACGCCCAAAGTTTGTTAAATTCGTAAAAACGTTTTTCACCAGACTTACGAAGGAGTTCAATGAGGTGTGTGAAGTCCTAATCTGCACGCTCTATCATTCTGAGAGAAGGCCTCTGACTAGCAGTGGGGCGTATATATGCTGCTGATGTTGATGAGGTTTTTATTATGAAAGACTTTAAATATTAAAACGACACCTATTTTTTATCAATAAGTTTTATAAATGAAAAAAAAAACAATAATTTATCTTAATATTAAAACAACACCTATTTTTAACCGACTTCAAATAAGGAGGAGGTTCTCAATTGGACTGAATTTTTTTTATATTTTTTTGGATGTATGTTACTCGATATCTCCGTGAATCGTGAACCGATTTTCAAAATCATTTTTTTAATCGAACGGGTATAACCCCTAGATGGTCCCATTGTCACCAAGTCGGGATCTTATGATGGGATCCTGGAGAAATCGAGGGAACTCTTCAACTATTATAGGCACGCCTGTAGTGATTTCACTATTTTTTACAGCAACTCGGCCACTTCCTCTTGAAATAGCGGATCCTAAGTGAAGTCGGTTCTTTTTTTGTTTAAAATTATATTTTTTCTCAATAAGAATTATAATTGAAACAAAACAATAATATCTCTCCAGTATTTCAAATAGGTATTTAGCAAAATTTGACGTAATTTTAAATTTTAAAATAAATAATTATTAAACCAACTTAAGCGCTAAACCTTAACCCACATATTCATAAACTTACTTCAAACCTCATTTAACTAAATCATCTTTTGACCTTATCTGTCAATTTGACAGTAAAAGATAAAAGATATTTATTCTTCAATTTAGGCACATTACAATGCACTTATGAACGTCAGACAGAAAAAGAAACTACCACCGGTTCTAACTCTACACCTCTGACCCGAGAAGTATTACTTATTACCGGCAAGAAACTCGGCGTGACTTATTTTTTCAAAACAGTAATACAAATACATTAAAGATACTATATACAATAATGCGTAGTTCTTCAAAAAGGCATATCAAAACAGCTTGAAAGACAGACATGTGCCTGCCTATTGTGTAATTAAAATGAAAAATAAAAATAAAATCCAAATCTGACTGCTTCGCAAAACGTTTGATATGCCTTCTTACCTGAACTGTGTCCTCTAAATGCTAGATGATTTTATAGTTTCTGGTTTGGCCTATGCATATATGTCTGTCATATAGTCCTCGACCCTGTAATAACCTTTTGACATTAAAGTTTTTTTTGAAGTATTTCTTAAGAGCGGGAAATGATAGATTCAAAACATCGACGGGTAACTTGTTATAAATATGAATACCCTGACCAAAAAATGACTTATATGCTTTGCGGATACGACATCTTCTGACAGCAAGCTTAATTGTTTTTATTTATAGTGTTATAGCTGTGTTTGTGTTTGTTAGAAACTAACAAAACATAATTTAACTAAATAAGGATTGGAACACGTTTATGAATAAGCGGGTAAGTAGACAGGGCACAAAATTTCAAAATCGCTCTCCTTTTCGATGCGACAGGCAAACGATATTACTTTTGGGCAACCGGGCTTTTTACCTGGTTTAGACTTAGCTATATCCGAATTGCCGGTTGCCTTCAAAGAAAATTTGACCGGAAGTGAGATATTCAAGATGGCGGCCAAAAAAAATACCCATTTTTTACTGTTTCTTAAATAAATCGTAAACCGTGACGCCTACCAAAAAATGTTCTTCTACTTAAGTAATCCACATAAAATTTTCTATTAAAAAGGTTCTATACAGTTTTTTGCTGGGATCAAAGTTTAATGAGATATCGAGGGTATAAGACAGCCATTAAACATATAGACTAATTAGCTTTTTCCCGCGACTTTGTCTGCGTGGGATTAACATTCGCCATAATAAATTTATGAAACACCTTAGTGAAATCTTATAGCAAATATAAATTTAACGTATATACTTTTTTACGTCTACAGTGAGCAACAATTGCATACAAAGTTTCACCCCCCTTTTCACCCCTTAAAAAGATGATTTCAGGGATAAAAACTATTTTATGTCCTTTTCCATAACTCAAACTATCATCATACCAAATTTCATCTAAATCGGTTCAGCGGTTTAAGCGTGAAGAGGTAACAGACACACTTTCGCATTTATAATATTAGTATGAAAAAATTGTGCGCATTGAGAAAAAGTTTTAAATTTTTGACCATGGATAGAGTGCCCCACGATGAATATTTTTTACTGTTGGAGGTCCGTAAAATTTTTGGACGTTCACGTCAAAATCCCCTCTGATGTGATTTGAGAGTTTTCCCTCTTCGCAGAACTTTTTTTAAATATAGATTTATATTTTTTTTCTATCAAAAATGAATTGTGCATGTCTGTTTTATACGGAAATGATACCACACAACCCCTAGCAGCCTCAACCAGAGTATTTAAAATATAATTTATCTTTAAACAGTTAGTGTGTCTGTTACCTCTTCACGCTTAAACCGCTGAACCAATTTAGATTAAAATTGGCATGATGATAGTTTGAGTTATGGAAAAGGACATGAAATAGTTTTTATCTCAGAAATCATCTTTTAAAAGGGTGAAAAGGGGGGTGAAACTTTGTATGGAATTGTTGCTCACTGTAGACGTAAAAAAGTATGTACGTTAAATTTATATTTGCTATAAGATTTCACTAAGGTGTTTCATAAATGTATTATAGCGAATGTTAATCCCACGCAGACGAAGTCGCGGGAAAAGGGTAATTAGTCTATATTTTTAAGGTCTATCTTATACCCTCGATATCTCATTAAACTTTGATCCCAGCAAAAAACTGTATAAAACCTTTTTTATAGAGAATTTTATGTGAATTATTTAAGTAACAGAACATTTTTTGGTAGGGGTCACGGTTTACGAGTTATTTAAGAAAAAGTAAAAAATGGGTAATTTTTTTGGCCGCCATCTTGAATATCTCACTTCCGGACAAATTTTCTTTGAAGGCAACCGGCGATTCGGATACAGCAGGGTCTAAATCAGGTAAAAAGCCCGGTTGCCCAAAAGTAATATCGTTTGCTTCTCGACATGGATTTTTTGAAAAATGGAACTAGACTAAAGAGTCCGGTAACGATTTGAAATCAAAAATTGCTAATAATGACAATGCACATGGATCGCATTTGGTAAGATAGTTTGAAGTCTTGTTATTGCAATAAAAGTACTTTAGGTCTATATACATTTATTAATATTTCATAAACGAAAACTCTATTCTTACAGAGCTTATTTAGTGAGGACGTTAATTCGTGCAATTTTCGAGAACATCGAGATAATATATTAAAGAGGCCTAGACTCGAACAAGATTTTCCTAAAAGTAAAACATTGTGACCGGCCAGTGCGAATTATTTAACATCGTTAAGGTTGTATTACAGATTAAAAGAAAGATATGATAAAATTTTACCTTATGTTCAACTGACATTACAAAATCACATGGCAAATAAGAGCAATGGAGTCGCTCTTGGATCAATTACTTTATTATTTGTTATTTTTTGATTGATTTTGTAATAAATATTGATAACTTCATAATTATATCTATTTCGTTTATTAGTTGGTTTTAATCGATTTTTATAGTGTGTATTTTATTAAATTGCCTTCATATGGTAGGTAGTTAAAAAATATTATGAAATTATTAACTATACAGGATGGATTTTCTTTTTGGGTCAGTGAGGGCAGCTACCAGATCCCGTGCTGCTACGCGAAAATGGTCTTTAAAGACCTTCCCTCGATTTCAAATTGACGAAGATTCGCGTTTACAGATTTTAGAAAAAACATACGGGGTGCGAGAAAAAGGTAATTTTTGACACACTCTTTTTTTGATGCCATTTGATCCCATTCCTATCCAGGATCAAAAGCTTGTATAAGACCAAAAATAAATTCCAGCTAGAAAAGTCACAAATCGAGAAAAGCTTTCCCCATACATTTTGCATGAAAAAGAAAACTTTTTATTTTTCACATGCTATTTTTTTATGCCAATCGATCCCATTCCTGTTCAGTATTAATAGTTTCTATGGGGCCAACTTACTACTTAAGCCACAAATTGAAGAACAATTTTACATATATTTACTGCTTTGAAACCCTATTTTTTGATATTTTGAATGCTTTTACTGTAATGGCTGATTGGCGTGATAGAAAAATGAAAATAAATTCTCCATAGTAAATGTATGAAAAAAAAAACATCTTCAATTTGTGGCTTTTTAGTACATTACCGCTAGTTGGCCCCTACGAAACTATTAATACTGGATAGGAATGAAATCGATTGGCATAAAAAAACAGCACGTTAAACATAAAAGTTTTCATTTTCATACAAAGCTGGTTAAGCCCCCTAGCCGCGAGTACGAGTGGTGACTACCCATTGAGGCATTGGCAGTCGGGTAATTTGCAGAAAAAATGTACCTTTACTTTTTATTTTATTTCATATATATTTTGAGTCTGTCGCATGCAGAATCATGAGCTCTATCGAGTCTGGTAGAATAAAAAAAATGGCCCAACTGTCCCAAAATTAACATCCAAAAAATTCGTTACGTTCATAAAAAATAATATGTAACGAAACTGATAAATAGTCAGTTTCGTTACACTTTTTTTATGAACGTAACGAATTATTTTGTATGTAAATTTTGGGACAGTTGGGACTAAGTAAAGGTACATTTTTTCTGCAAATTACCCAGTCAGCCTTGATATAGCTAAGGCTTTAGATCGGGTCTGGCATCAGGGTCTTCTGTCGAAGTTCCCAGCTTACGGACTGCTTGAGAGATTGTGCAGATGGGTTGCCAGCTTTTTGTCCGGCAGAAGCATACGAGCCGTACTAGCTAAAATCTAATAATAAAATTATCATGAATAAGAAAGTGGTGGACCCTTGGAGGGGTTATGTAAATTTGATTTTGAAACGAAGAATACAGTTATCTTTCTCTTTAATTTTATTACCATATTTTTTAGTAATTTGTGTATATTTTTTAGTAAGTTTTAATTATTTTCTGACTTTCGTAATTAAATAAAACAACAATTACTCCACTAGGCTTATGCCTCAATGCTGTCAGTTCGGTTTATATTTATGAAACTTTTACTTCCTAACGCCAATTGTGCCCTAGTCTCACTTACACTGTTAATATTTTAACGAAACGTTTGTTAGTCCTGTGTGAATAGCGTCCCTGGAACGATCGGGCTTTGCTCGGCTCTCTTCGGCTCGGCTCGTTTTACTGTGCCACATTTAGCGTGCTGATTGGGTATCTCTAACTTATATGATCTATGCTGGTTGCCCGTTAAAAGTGTCGAACGAACGGTCTCAACGTACGGCGGGAGTAAAACAATTGCTGCGCGCTGCGCTATCTCCCCGCCCCGCGCGCCCCGCGCCGCGTGCTACCACCCACCGTTGCTTGCAGTTCGTTGCAATAAATTATATTTACTTTTTGACAAACTTCCGGTAAAAAAATCCTATTTTTTATTTAGTGCAAATGTAGTGTCTTTAGATAAGTACTGTTCTTAAAATTTTCACGTGTCTCTTAATTTCCCTTTCCAATTTAAAATAACAAAATAATCAAAAATACATGTTCCATAATTTGCCCAGGCGTGCAAATTTAACTGAATGTTTATAATGCTTTAAAAAGCTTAACTTGAAGTCGCACCAACCGACTGACTTATCCTCGAGCCGCAATCGAAAAAAAAATTTTTTAAAGGGTGTCATACATCGCACATCTTTTTAATTAAGATACACTATGCACCAAGCTGTTCTCTATACACTACTAAGCTTGAACCCAATAGCTTTTAAACTACTCCAAAATTACAGCACTTTATAGTTTACACCTAAAATTTAACAGTCTTCCGTATATAACAGAAACGGTGCAACTCGGGGGAAACAATCTAGTTGCGCCCTCTAACGAATCCAAAAAGAACCACGACTACACGACTTACTTCCATACTTTTTTTTAATTAGACCATACTAAAAGTAGTGTATGCAACTGTACGTAATTAGGTCTTAAAACACTCGTGTTGTCTTATAATGGAACTCGCCTGCGGCTTCATAAAACCACACTCTAAACATAAACTACTATTGTCAAAGGTACCATTTGGTGGCCGCAGGCGCGGTCGCAGACGAAAATCTTGGGGGGGGGGACACTACTGTAGTTTTTTTTTTTCAAATTTTTGAGGGGGTCTGTAAAAATTTTTTTCTATTAGAAATGTAGGATTTTGGGGGGGGGGGGTCATGTCATGTCCCATGTGACCCCCCCCCTGGGACCGCGCCTGGGTGGCCGGCGCTTTATGATTTTGTTTCTAACCCAGTGCTCGACTCACTCGTGGTTTCCACGGATCCAAATCGTGAATACAACAAAGCCCAAAGCAAAGTTATGGGCGCAGGACACGCCATTTGGCTTATTTTAGAATACACACGGCACAATGGTGACAGTGTTTGTTAACTTTCAACCGTAATTTATCGTAGGGTGGGGAAAATTTGACTTTGATTTAATGACATCGGTGTGGCCATTCTTGTGGAGGTACTTAATTAATATTTTTTTTGGCAAATTTTCTCACTAGTGGTTTCGAAAATGTTAAATTATTTATTTTATTTATTGATTTAATCTTTATTGCACAAAAATACAACTGTACAAACGGCGGACTTAATGCTATAGAGCATTCTCTACCAGTCAACCTTCGGGCAAAGCAGATAAGTTGTGGGCGGTGCAACAACATGCAGATATGATAAAGAGAAGAGAAAAGAGAAAAAAAAAACGAAAACATAGGACTTAAGATAATAAATTAGATACATAAGTTTCGAAAAAAACTCAATTATAACGAGCTGAGATTCAAGCCTGAGTCAATATTGAAAGTCGTACGTATTACTGGTAGGCAAGGATCATCATCATCATCATCTCAGCCAGAAGACGTGCTGCTGAACATAGGCCTCCCCTTTGGACATCCATAAGTATCGGTCGGAACGGGAGCGACTTGCATCCAGCGTCTACCGGCGACCTTTATAAGGTCGTCTTTCCATCTTGTGAGTGGGCGTCCTAGTAGTAGGCAAGGATACTTAGTTTTAACCAAAGGTTATACAGGTCAAAATTATAAGAAAATCTTCTTTTAAAATTATACATATAATCAGCTATTTAAATAGTTAAAATGTTTCTTAAATGCTACCAAGCCCCCATGAATTCTTCGGTAGTGTTTCTGCACCAGGCTCGCACGCGGCCTTGCATGTGGACGTGTGGCTTGGCGCGCACCAACACCAAGAAGTAGCGGTAGCCTACTCCGCCGCGGAGCAGCGTTGGGATGCACCCGACTGTGTCTATAAAACTCGCTTTCCCAGCTAATCCCAAATATCCCAATAGTAGATATACGCATTAGTTTCTACAAAAGCAACTCCTCTTCATCCAAAATTTACTGGTAATTGATATTTGATACATAAGTTTCGAAAAAAAAACTCAATTATAACGAACTGAGATTCAAGCCTCAGTCAATATTGAAAGTCGTACATATTACTGGTAGGCAAGATACTTAGTTTTAACCAAAAGTTATACGGGTAAAAATTATAAGAAAATCTTCTATTAAAATTATGTATGTAATCATCTATTTAAACAGGTAAATTGCTTCTTAAATGCTACCAAGCGCCCATGAATTCTTCGGTAGTGTTCCTGCACCAGGCTCGCACGCGGCCTTGCATGTGGACGTGTGGCTTGGCGCGCACCAACACCAAGAAGTAGCGGTAGCCGACTCCACCGCGGAGTAGTGTTGCCATGCACCCGACTGTGTCTACTGCTAGTCGACTCAGCTGGAACAGAAAGGGTTATCAGTATACTAAGAACAGACCAACGACGAACAATGAATTGATGAATGCTCATTCTTCTTTCATCTTGTGAAAACCATAGCCAAATAGCACTAGACCCTTTTCATAGTGGTGTGTTCCAGACAGTGAATAAAGTCATCATCATCATCATCATCATCTCAGCTATAAGAATATCTGCTAACGATACTACAATAATAAAAATAGCGATGGGCATGTTTCTCAGAGTAGCTAGTTCAAGTCTCGCCTGAGGAAGTAGATTTTTCTACTTTTCCTTTACTTCTAAACATTCTGGTAGGTATTTGACAAAACCGATCTTAGATATAGGGTGTTTTTTCAATAACTAGCCATATTGTCCGAGGTGGTTTGGTAGGCCATACTGAACAACCTTTTCTATGGGACCAACTTTTTTTTTTGGCTGTTTCATACATAATTTTTTTGGCTGTTTCATACATATCGGCCGATCACACGTCGACGTTTTGTATGGGGACGCCAAATTCTTTTTAGAGTTTTCGGGGTTGGTCCAATAGAAAAAGTTGTTCAGTATGAGCTACCTAATCACGTTGCACAATATGGCTAGGTGTTGAAAAAATACCCTTTAAAAAGTTCTGCGCATTTGATGCATTCCCTTGACTTGCGCAAATGCAAATTATGTACGGAAGTTGAGAGAGAACGTGTTTCATATTACAAATGAGTGTGGTCGGGCTCAGGAAGCTCTAATTAACGCCAAGTTCTAAGACTGAATTTTGAAGTCTGGCATCTGCAACAGCGCTACTATTTTACTTTGAAAATTTAAATAATTTATTAAAGGGACTAGTCGTTGTATACAGCACCACTTTTTTAAATTTGAAAATTTTTACGTGATGTCTGCGCAAAATCGTTCAAGATTTCATCCAGTTGAAGAGTTTCTCCAGGATCCCATCATCAGACCCCGACTTAGTGACAATGGGACCATCTAGAGGTTATACCCGTTCGATGAAAAAAATATATTTGAAAATCGGTTCACGATTCACGGAGATATCGAGTAACATACATACAAAAAAAAAATCAGTCGAATTGAGAACCTCCTCCTTTTTTGAAGTCGGTTAAAAAAAACTTTGCAGACTTTTTTTAACAAGATTGAAATTGCTTGCGACCCTGAGTCAAAATCCTAAAAATTATGAAATCAAAAGGAAAGTGGTGTGTAACAAAAATAGTATACTTGCTATACAGTACACTTGCTTTGCTGTTATCAAAAATATAATTATAACTACGATTTATAAACGCAAAAAACGAAACACGAGGTGTTTTTGAAAAAAAAAACAATGTCAATCCTAATGACCGTAATATTTCCTTCTTAAGAACAACACGACAATATTCCAAACTTACAGTACAATAATAATCTCCTCTAAAAAACAACTGCTGTCCTTCATTCCTGGGCGGATAGTCAAACTTCTTCAAATACACTCGTTTGTTTCCTTTTTGACGGATCCCTTGCGTTAGGTTGTGGTAGTTGGTTCCACCAAAAAGATTCCTCTTAGGAGGCGGGAGAGGTGTTGGGTGATCAGCAGTGTCGAAAACTGGGAGAAACTTGAAGTTGGAGGGGTTTATTCGAGGGCTGGAATGTAAAATATAACATCATCATCATCTCAGTCATAAGACGCCCACTGCTGAACATAGGCCTCCCCTTTAAGGGGGGGTTTGCCATACGCGCCACGCTTGGCAGGCGGGTTGGCGCGCGCAGTTTTTTTGTTTATTGTTTGTAGGCTTTCGGAAGATGTTGCTGCCCATCTCCCGGTATATTCCCTTAGCAGACACCTACTGCAAGCACGGGACGATATGGTGGGGGACAATTAAGGCCGGGCACCCCACGGCATACAAACTATAACATAAGTCAACTCAAAATGTGAGAGTAACTACACTGAAGAAAAGGACAAGCGAACTACTTCGGGTTTTTCATTAATGACCAAAATTCGGTAAAGAGTTAATAAAGTTTATTTGCTTATTCGCTGTGTGCGTGACTGTGGCGCCATCTCTTGAGCAGGGGGTTAAATGGCTTTTTTCTTTTTTATAAATGGCATATTTATACTTCTTGCTTATATGAAATGTATCTGGCTGATTCACTATTTTGATAGTTCACCGTATAGGTGATGTCAAATATTTTGAAATGTTATATTGACAAGAGCCCAATTTCTTGCTACATTGGGCACTGCGATCGTTCACGTTACCCCCACCATGCATTTCGCACATAGCGAATAACTCAAAGTTTGCTTATAAAGAACAAAACAATTTGGTAAGTAATAAGTCTTAGTTTTGAAGACCCAAAACTCAAGTTACTAGTAGACGAAGTTTGGTTACTGCTAACAAAAAAAAAAACAGTTTACTAAGTAGTGGTAGTAGGTACTCTTAATAACTTTATTTAAAAAAAATATGAGGAATTACCATCTGGGTATCTATATCATATAGTCAGAAGCGGAATCTAAGCGGATACAGTGTTCAAATTAAAAAAAAGCTGTTTAAATGGTCCCAAGATACCAGGGGAAAAAGTACAAAATGTTACGATTTTTAAAGTACGAGATAAAAAAAAAAACCGGCCAAGTGCGAGTCGGACTCGCGCACCGAGGGTTCCGTACAAACCTATAACAATTGCTATTGCTTATGATTGCGTGGAAAGTTTCGTTTTGTTACTGCAGAAAGGTATTATAGACCTGAGTATTTGATATGAATTTCAATTTAATACCTCTACGCGTTTACGAGGAAACGGGTAGTAAGTTTAAAATTGAAAAAAATATATTTTATGTATGATTTTACTAAAAGTGTCTACTTTTCGTAATTATTCCTTTGTCTGTGCTATATGAAGTTTCTTCGTGCCAAGTTTCGAGTTTCTGAGTTTACGGGAAGTGCCCTTTAGGTTTTGAGTTTCTTGCGGGTACTCAGCTCCAAAATATGCAACTTAAATTGCTATTTGTTTTGATTGCGTTGACATAAAAGTTTGGTTTTACTACAGCTGAAAGGTATTATAGACTTGAGTATTTAACATTACACTATGAAATAATCGCACTTGTTTCTATACAATAGCCAAATTCGCTCCGAGCCCTCTTACAAGTAACACACGTGCAAGTCGCCGGTAGCCAAATCTAGTGGTTGTCAAACTTTGGTTAAATAAGTCTAATAATTCTCGATATTCTCCTTTTCACAAAATGTATTGTAGTCGTTGTGAAGCTGAGGTAAATGACTGTGCCCAATGTTCCCTGTGTAAAAAACTGTTTGGGTTTTGTTGTGCCGGGGTGACCGAACAGGGCTACCGTAAATTAGGTACAGAGCGTAGGTCCCTGTGGAAATGTACGTCCTGCAGAGCATTGGAGCCATCGTCACCACGTACAAGCAGTGAGGTGATCTCGCTCGAGACTATAATGCAGGAGTTGAAGTCTATGCAGTGTCACCTTGCAAGTATGCCGGGGCTGGTGCAGGATGTCAAGGCTATAAAAAATGAAATTGACGAGCTTAAAAAAACCTCAGACTTTAACAGTTCGCTGCTGGATGATCATAAAAAACGTCTAGATGGAGCTGAAGCCAAGCTATCAGAATTGAAGACCCTAAAAGACAATATGCTGTCTCTAAATAAGGATTTCGATAATCTCAAAAGCGACAACATCAGTAAGGACCAGTGGCACCGTTTGAACAACGTGGAGATAAAAGGTGTGCCGTTGAAGCAGAATGAAGATTTATTCCAGATCCTGAACCAGATATCACTAGCGGTTGGCTACCCACTCCAGAAAGCTAGCATCAACTATATTTCTCGCGTGCCTACGTTCAATAACAAAGACAAGCTGATCATCGTGGGTTTTATAAATCGTTACATAAAAGAAGAATTCATTGCGTCTGCCCGTTTGAAAAAGAAAATAGTTGCGCATGAGATTGGCTTCACTGGAAATGGACAGAATATCTTTTTAAACGATCACCTAACTCCGGACTACAAGAAATTGCTTACATCGGTGAAGATGTCACTGAAACCTAAGGGTTGCCAGTTTATTTGGGTAAAATTTGGAAAAATTCACGTGCGGAAAGATGACTCTTCTAAAATCGTAGTGATAAATAACCAAGCCGATTTAAACAAACTTCTATAGTGTGCGTTCATTTTATTTTCGTGTTGGTAATTTTCTTCGTGTTTGATTTATCGGAAATTGAAAATCTTAAATTATCATACTGGTTGTTACTAACTAAGTACATATGTAACAAGCTAATACCGCGATACATTATAAAAAAATCGTATGCTATACATTTCTTCACTAACGAACATAAAAGTTTGAGCATCTTGTCACCCTTGGAATGCTATTGTTTGTTATCGCTGCTTAGAGCTCGACCTGCTACCGGTGTTTATTGCCCAAACGCACTTAAAGATTATCTTATGCAAAGTATATTTGTCTCTTTTTTGCTTGCCCTTAATTATTGCATTTTAGCGCCTTATTGCTGTTATTGCTTGCCTTGTCTCACCCGTATGACGAGTTGGATTATGAATATAAATGTAATTATTTCATTTCGTTTCTTTTTAAGATTCTCGTTGCTAAGTGCCTTTTATGTACACGTCAATAATAATAAAACCAATACTATTGAGGTAAATATTAATTCAGAGTGTAATCTCGTATGCTATCGCTATTGTGTTTTTCTAAATGTTTTTAATGGAGAGTAATCATATCAGAGCACTTTCTGTATATTATCAAAATGTTAGGGGACTCCGATCTAAAACAATTGACTTTTATCGTAATATATTATTAGCGTCCTATGACATAATATTTCTAACGGAAACATGGCTTGTTGACGGTATTGCGGATTCGGAGTTATTTGACAATAGGTATGTTGTTTGGCGGCGTGACCGTGACCTGTTGCTAACTGGCCAAAGTCGAGGAGGCGGCGTCATTATTGCTGTGCGGAGGGAGTTGACTGTTATACCTCAACCAGCCTATCATTCTTCGGCGGAGGACTTATGGCTCACTTTGTTACCTAAACCCAACGCAACGGTAAAATTACATTTGTGTGTCTTATATTTGTGTAAACAGGGGCAAGGGAACTCATTTTCAGATCAACTCTCTAACTTTTTGGGTAGACTGGGGGAGGTAATAAATGGTAATCCTGACGATAAATTCCTTATTATAGGTGATTTTAATCTTAGTAACATTATATGGACGCCAAGTAATCAGTTCTTGTTGCCTTCTAATTACTCCTCTACGGATGAGTGTAACCTCATCGATGAGCTAAATTATCTTGATTTACGTCAATATAACGGAGTGTTAAATAAGTATGGTAAACTCTTGGATTTGGTACTCAGTAATGACTCAGTTGCCGTCTGTAATTGTCAAAACCCACTTGTACCTATTGATCCGCATCATGAGGCTTTGAGTATATCAGTTACATTAGCGGAATGTATTTCTCTTAAATCAGCGCCTACAATGAAATATTTCTATAATAAAGCTAATTATGAGTTATTAAATTTAGATCTTTTAGACATAAATTGGGACCTAGAATTCTCAGGTCGCACACTTGATCAGTGTGTTGACTTACTTAGTACGTCCCGCATAGGCTTATAACTGTGAGCTCATACCCAGTATGGTACTCGTCGTCACTTAAAAAAGCCATCAAAGAAAAACATAAATATCATCGCAAATTCAAGCTTTATGGTAATAAATGTGATCTGCTTGCATTCGAGTTCCTAAGGGCTAGAGTTAAACGTATGGAAAAGCGGTGTTTTTCGGATTATACTGAATTGGTTGAAAATAATATTGGTAAAAATCCGAAACAATTCTGGTCGTTTATAAAGTCCCGCTCAAAATCTTTTGGGATACCTAGCAGTGTGAGTTATAGTGGTGTCACAATGAGTTCTGGAACTGAAATTTGTAATGCGTTCTCTGATTACTTTAAAAGGAATTTCCTAGACCCTGGGCCTTCGACCTCTAGTAATTCAGGCCAAAGTGACGACTTCCAGGAGAGTACCATTTCAGCTAGTGATGTAGCAAGTATTTATGTGGATAGTGATACGATTACTAAACTACTTCTTGGCCTGGATCCTAGTAAATCCGCTGGTCCTGACCAGGTGCCTGCTTTGTTTTATATAAATTGTGCCAAAGCCTTGTGTAAACCCGTAACGCTACTCTTCCGTCGATCTTTTTCGGAATGTACTGTTCCTTCGATTTGGAAATCTGCTTTTATTACTCCGGTTTTAAAGAAAGGCCCTAAAACGGATGTGACGAACTATAGGCCAATTTC
Source organism: Pammene fasciana (assembly GCA_911728535.1). Taxonomy (NCBI): domain Eukaryota; kingdom Metazoa; phylum Arthropoda; class Insecta; order Lepidoptera; family Tortricidae; genus Pammene; species Pammene fasciana. Next base: position 15,765,474 of record OU452291.1, on the reverse strand, counting down.
CAAATTGTGCATTCTAGCTAAAATATTAGAAAAAATAGTCCAAATGCAGGTGTCGTCGGCTTTAAAATGTAGTATTGACAGCACCCAACATGGTTTTATCCAACGTAGGTCTACAGTGTCCAATCTTGTTTTACTTAATGACTTTATATCTGAGTCAATGGATGATGGCCATCAGGTAGATGTCATCTATACGGACTATAGTAAAGCTTTTGATCGAATTGACCATAACATCTTATTACACAAGCTATATTTGATAGGTATTAGAGGCGATCTGTTGAGGTGGTTTAAGTCATACATAGATAATCGGTGTCAGGCGGTAGTGGTCAATAACTACATTTCTAGCTGGGTATCTATACCAAGTGGAGTGCCCCAAGGCTCTTTATTGGGTCCACTCCTCTTTAACATATTTGTCAATGACATAAGCACATGTTTTCGGTTTTCTAAGTTGCTTAGCTTCGCAGATGACATGAAGATCTTTGCTAAAATTACTTCACTTGATGATGCCGTTGCGTTGCAATCTGATCTTGGTCGGCTGGATAGTTATTGTATTGCAAATAAATTAGATCTAAATCCCTCTAAATGTTTCTCAGTAACATTTTCTCGTAAACTAATTAATGTTCCAACCTCATATACATTGAAAGGAAATATTCTTCAGAAGGTAGTAAGCATGAGAGATTTAGGTGTTATTCATGATTATAAACTTATTTTCGGTGACCACATTGATAGTATGGTGGGTGGGGCGGCCAAGTCACTTGGCTTTATAATGCGTAGTTCAGCTTGTTTTACACGTCTAAAGACTATTAAAATTTTGTATTGTTCTTATGTGAGAAGCAAGTTAGAATACGCATCTCAAATTTGGAATCCTCAATATCAAATTTATGTTGATAGGATTGAGCGATTACAAATGAAATTTGTCAAATTTCTTTGCTATAAAATTCGTGTAAACTATAATTCTGCAAATTATTTAAATTTGTGTAAAAAACAACATCTATTACCGCTTGATAAGCGTCGTTTAATTGCTGACATAGTCTACCTATTAAGCATTATTCAAGGCAAAGTTGATTGTCCTAATCTACTTCATAAAATACCTTTTAATATTCCTAATAGGAGATTTCGTCATTTTCGTCCCATTGGCACGTACCAAGCTTCTGCGAAATATAGAAAAAACAGTTTCCTGTGCAGGGCAAGCACGAGTTTGAACAAAGTTTTATTGAAAATTGATTTTGATATATTTAATGACAGCATACCAGCGATAAGGGCTAAATTGATTAAGGTATTGATGGGCAGCACTCCCGGTGTAGGTGCGGGTGCAGTTTATTAGAATTCGAGAAAGTTGAACTAGTAAATTGCATGGTTATTTTTAGAGTAGTATCTTCCATTATTTTGTGTTATCGGTACAAGCATGTGTTTCAAGTTGGGCTGTAATTTCTTTTTGTAAGTAATCTAGATCTATAAGTGAGAACCTGTAATTGGCTTTCTAGTTTTATTGTATTTCTATAAATATTTTATGCTGTTGGTTTTCCATACAATAAATAATAATAATAATAATATAATATTGACGAATAACTACCGGAGATATATCCTGAAGGACGGTACGGTCGACATTTGTCGGGCATGCCGCCGTCCCGGAGAGTCACTCAGGCATATCATCTCCGGTTGTTCTCATCTTGCTAACGGCGAGTACTTGCACAGACATAACCTCGTAGCCAGGATCATACACCAGCAGCTTGCTCTCCTATACGGTCTTGTGGACCACGAAGTGCCGTACTACAAGTACACACCTGCGCCAGTTCTCGAAAATGGTCGTGCCACGCTCTATTGGGATCGATCTATTATCACGGACAGGACTATTGTAGCCAATAAGCCTGATATAGTGATAATAGACCGATCGCAACGCCGGGCCATGCTCGTCGACATCACCGTTCCATGTGACGTTAACCTCGTGAAGGCTGAGAAGGACAAATCCAGCAAGTACCTAGACTTAGCTCACGAGGTAACCGCCATGTGGGAGGTTGATTCGGCGATCATTGTGCCGATAGTTGTTTCTGCGAACGGTCTCATAGCGAAGAGTCTCGACCAACATCTTGAGAGGCTTTCGCTACGAGGTTGTGGTTGGATCAAGGGTCAGATACAGAAGGCGGTAATCCTGGACACGGCGCGTATAGTCCGAAGGTTCCTCTCTCTGCGGCCCTGACCACCGGCAGCCTGGGCCTTGCTCCGTTGCCGGCGGCACCCTAGGTTAGGTTTTTTATAATGTTTTTATTGTTTTTGTATGTTTTTGATGTATTTTTATATTTTACTTTTGTAAAAATATTATAAATTAACCTAACCTAAGACGAAAAATAAATAAAGAGAATAATAATAATAATTACTTACAAAATGCGTCTCCCAAGTCCAAAACTGTTTTTCTCATAATTGAAGCTGCTTAACACCAATGCTACTTTTATTATACAAAAGAACAGAATAATTTTCATTTCCAAATTAAATATTAAAATAATAAGTTTCAACTGATACAGTCCATTCTTTTCAGCATGCGCTTGCGCAAGCACTTTCTGGAGTTTTATTATATTTTATGCTCTTTATCGCTTCCATAAAATGTTGGATAACATTGAAATATTTCAATCTTACTAAAAATTTAATACGATAGTTTTTATACAATCATACATACATACAATCACGCCTAATCCCAAAAGGGGTAGGCAGAGATCACGGCTTTCCATTTGCTACGGTCAATGCAGCAAAACGGCTCTCCGTGAGCCACTTCTCGCCCCCGTGAAGAACGAGACGTGATGGGTGGCGAACCGCATCGCCGCCATGCGGATGACTATTAATTAAATAAATCACCACAGCGTTCTCATGAGCAGTAGGGATCAGAGGTTAGTTTCTTTATTAGTTTTTATGTTTATATTTACATAATAAATGAATATAAACAAAATTATAAATATAAGTATAATCTTACACAAATCGACCTAGTTCCAGAGTAAGCTCAACAAGGCGGTACTATGTAGACGACGATGTACTATATAATAGATATAGATAAATATTTAAATATGTCAAGCGGACCCCAAGCCGGGATAAACGCTAGGAGGAAGAAGATTTAAACATGAAGAAAACATCCATAACTCAGGAACAAATATCCGTGATAAACACACAAATACTTACCCTTACCAGGATACAAACCTGGGACCGACTTCTTTGTAGGCCCGGTCACGACCGATTAGGCTGGAATCCGTTATATATGACCTTTATAAGTCAAAGGCACATCATTGTCGGTTGTTAATAGAGTTTATTTCTAAATGTTTTTTTAAGACAGTAACGCCTTATTGACAACCGACAGTGATGTACCTTTGATTTAAAAATGTCACATGATATGTTTTTTTGTTGCTTGATCCTCCTTCACGCATAAGCGGCTCAATGAATTAGGATTTTCTCAGAAAGAATATTTAACTATAAGTTTCACTTGTTATTTGTATTTTCTATTCTTGGTGAACAATAAATAATATCATATTGTATTGTATAACTTACAAAGGGATATCGGATGTGTTTTTTTTCAAAATTCATTCTTTGAGGAGGGCTCTAAGTATGGGAAATCTAAGAAAAGAGAGAAAGATAACACATTTATTTTAACGCCAAAATAATAAATATTGTTTATTTATCGTATGGCTACACGTCACTGGATATAGAATAGGAATAGGAATTTCTTCTCTCAGGTGGTAATAGTAGTGGTAAAGCAGATGATGAAGAAAATCCAGTGAGTGCTGCGAGGTCCAGATGGGACAGTGCAGCTGCCAAGTTTGTTACTCTTTTAGCACCACCCAGGGATCACGTGTAGGGTTGTCTAAGGTTTCCTACGGACGCAGAGTAACATTTATAGAGATAGAAACAAAAACATACAGATACCATCGGTTTCAGAATTAGATTATCAACATATTAATGAATTCGTTGATAAATTGGCTATGCAATTTTGAATCCGATAGTATAATGAGGTATTAAAATAGGATACCCTACTCAACGTAATATCGCGGCAAACCGTGACGCTGGTTTTAAGTGGAGACCAAGAGTTTAACCCTTAGACCGCCAAAGACGACTAATCACGTCGAGGGAAAGTCGTGCCCTCAGCGCCGGCACGTGATATCACGTCCAAAATATAACCGGTTTGCCTTGCGCGCTCGCGCGCTGGCGCTGAGTGTAATGTAAAAGATTTTGGAAATTTCTTCTACACGAACGAAGCCGCGGTCGGAAGTTAATATAATAAATAATATGTAATAAAAACTTATTTTAATGCAGCTCACGTTGTAAACTTACGTAATTCTTAAAATAAATAACTATATCGTCGCCCCCATGGAAAAGTCACCTATCTGCAAAAAACACATTTTTGAGGGGAGGGATTTTAAGCTGTAAATTTTTTTGTAACTTTTTTTTACTAGCCAATGTTGCGTTTGAACTGGTATTTTAAATGCATAAGGGTTCCAAAATGTATGCATTATATGATCCATGTGTGAGATATACATTACGTTATTTTAATCAGAAGTAAATGCACTTTCGCAACTTTGTGACTCCATAGACAGTAAAAAAAGGTCAATTTATACACCGTGGTAAACTGACGAAAATGCCACTTTCGTAAGTAAAGAATACATTCCAAACATTTTGAACCAATGTAAAGTTGCGGAAGTGTCACTTTCGTAAGTTTCCTATGGTGCATGTGAAGTTGTGAATACGTTTTTATTCCTCTATATTTAGTTGTAAAGTTGCGAATGAGTAGGTATTTACTTTTGATCCCGGTAATATCTTAAAATATATTATATTCAATGTGTCAGAAAATACAATACAGACATGGCTGAAGTTTTATTAACAGTGTCGTGAAATGCTGCTGTTGTGTTTCATCTGAACTTGAATTTATTTAATTTTTTTCTTGCAAATTAATTAAAGATTCCATTGTCGCTATCTGATTATTTGATTCATTAGTCTCTTTTGTTGTTGCTGAAAAAAGAAATCGAGGTTAAAATATTCAAGAAATTTTAGTCAATAAATTTGTATTACTATGTCAATAAATTCATGTCATATACTCAGGGCTATAGTACCTTTCAGATGTAGCAAAACCAAACTTTTATGTCTACGCAATCAAAAAATATAGTAATTTAAGTTGCATATTTTGAAACTGAGTTCTCGCAAGAAACTCAAAACCTAAACGGTACTTCCCGTAAACTTAGAAACTTGAAACTTGGCACAAAGAAACCTCATGTAGCATAGACAAAGGAAAAATTACGAAAAGTAGACATTTTTAGTAAAATTTTGCAAAAATATATATTTTAAATTGTAACCTTACTACATTTTTCTTCAGAAACGCATTAAGTTATTAAATTGAAATTCATGTCAAATACTCAGGGCTATAGGGGTACCTTTCAGATGTAGCAAAATCAAATCTTTATGTCAACGCAATCAAAAGAGATAGCAATTTATGTTGCATATTTTGAAACTGAGTACTCGCAAGAAACTCAAAACCTAAAAGGTACTTCCCGTAAACTCAGAAACTTGAAACTTGGTACGAAGAAACTTCATATACCTACATAGCTCGGACAAGTCATCGCAAAAACGTCGCAAACCGAATGTAACACCGAAATAAATCAAGATAATTTTATATTTGTATTATGTACAGAATTTTAATAATATATTTCGATATTACATTCACAACCACAACCCAAAAAGTGTCAAAAGTGTGCATCTTGTTCCATACAAAATTAATTTTTGCAATGACTTGTCCGAGCTATGTTTATATATCTGTGACAAAGGAATAATTACGCAAAGTAGACATTTTTAGTACCTAGAGTCATACAATTTTTTTTTTAACTTTTAAACTTACTACCTTTTTCCTCGTAAACGCGTAGAGGTATTAAATTGAAATTCATATCAAATACTCAGGGCTATAATGCCTTTCAGCTGTAGCAAAACAAAACTTTTATGTTACGGATTTCATTTTCATTTAGTAATAAACATACTAATGTTCCATTCACCAACTCCATTTTATTTATTACTACTAAATATCCAACTGTTGCTAGTTATAGGTTTGTACCTAGAGAAGCCTCGGTGCGCGAGTCCGACGCGCACTTGGCCGGTTTTTTTACCTTAACTAAAATGCGATTTAGGTATATTCGCAAATACGTGAAATGTGATTTCATTACTAAATTATAATTTACTACCATAAACTTGTTAAAATGACTGATTCGCGTATTTACTTTGGATAACATTACGAACACAAACACACTTGCCACCATAATAAATTAATGAATTAGCCTGATTCGCAAAATTGCTGTAAGCTATACATGTTCTTGGGTAATAATCTCCACCAGAACAAAGTGATGAATATACCACATTCGCAAATATACTGTAGGCTAGTCATGTTGCTGGGTAATAATCACCACCATAGCAAAGTAACGAAATAACTAGATTCGTTTATTTGCTATAGGCTACTTTCTTCACATTTGTATAATATTTGACAAAGTGAATATGCGAATCTGCCCGATTAGTAAGTTTACTATGGGACAAAATGTTTCATGATCCATATAATAGTCCACGGAAAAATACCTTAACTACAAGTTGTAAGTTTACCATGGGTGCAAACATATAAACATTCAGATTTGTACAAATGTAACTCTGGAACTATTAATGTTAGATCTATGAAAATTTGTGAGAAGGTGTATTCTCCTATTTGGTGGAGATTTATATCAAAAAGTCAATTTTGTAAAAAATGCAGATACGTGAGTTTTCCATGGGGGCGACGATATGTTGCCTACACGCAACATATAGTTAGAGTTCATTTGGATCAAGTTTACCTAGGTCCGTTACTTGCCTTGATAAATATGAAAAAGAAAATGTTTTTTGTTTCATTGTGTCTTTAATATTTGTAATTTAATTTAGATTACCCAAAAACAGGTTTGTGAACTAATTATAACATTACTCTGTTGTAGTTCATGAGATAGGAAATATAAAAATAACAGACACAAAACTAAAAATTAGTAAAACATATTATGTCTCGTGTTTTGGATTTTAATTGCCATAACGAGTGATCTTTTCCCATTAGCCTTGGTTGAAATTAGTTTGAGAAACATGGAGTTATCATATTCATTATTAAGAGCCGCCAGGACGCTCGCGTTCCCATACAAACGTAGTTCAGCTCTCATTTTATAACGGCATGCTTTAGAACCACGAAATTTGGCATGGGCATTCTAGTAGTACAGATCTATGTCGGTAATTCATTTTCGTTGCTAAAAATTGTAATACAAAGAAAATGCAGCCAGATACAGATTTACATACAAAACTTATTTTTGCTATATTTTCTTTATATTACAATTTTTTGCAGCGAAAACGAATTACCGACATAGATCTGTACTACTAGAATGTCCATGCGAAATTTCGTGGTTCTAAAGCATGCCGTTTTAAAATGAGAGCTGAACTACGTTTGTATGGGGACGCGAGTTCGCGTGAGCGTCCTGGCGACTCTTAATATCTTATTATACCAAAAACTCGATAAAACAATAAAACACGGAGAGTAAATTTTAGTAGAAACAAGTAAAAAATAGTAATTCCCAGGACAAGTAAATTATACTAACGGTTATAAACCAATTTTACTAAAAGTATTTACTAACACCAAAAAAATGTTCTCTTTGGAAAAACAATACTGTTTACTAAAAATAAGTAAACGTTTACTAAAACCAAGGAAACGTTTACTAAAAACAAGTAAACGTTTATAATAAACAAGTAAACGTTACTAAAAACAAGTAAACGTTTACTAAAAACAAGTAAACGTTTACTAAAAACAGGTAAACGTTTATTAAAAACAAGTAAACGTTTACTAAAAACAAGTAAACGTTTACTAAAAAAACGTTTTGAGTTTTGAGTTTACTTGTATTGTTTTTCCAAAGAGAATTTTTTTTGGTGTTTGTAAAGAATATTAGTCAAATTGGTTTATACCCGTTGATATGATTGACTTGTCCTGGGAATCACTATTTTTTACTTGTTTCTTTATTTATTAAAATTTTCTCTCCTTGCACATAGTATTTATGGGTATCCTGCCTTTTCGCCGAAAATTGTATTGCCAACTTTCACTTGCCAACCAACTTTTCGCAGATGTTTCATTTGGCCGAATAACTTTTACCAAATAATTAATACGCAACCATTTCATTTCCCAACCCTATAGTTGGGAAATGAAAATTACCTACTAGGTTGGGTTGGGTTAGGTTGGATTACGTAAAATTGGGAAATAAAATTTGGCCAAATGAAACTTCTGCGAAAAGTTGGTTGGCAAGTGAAATTCGGCAATACAATTTTCGGCGAAAAAGCAGACAATCAGTATTTATATACCCTTTTCCGTAGTAGTTATAAATAAAACTAAGACAGTCGATAACTAGAGCAAATTACACCACAGAGTATCAACATAGACTTTCTCCTGCACGTACCAAATAAACACTTCCGGTGGACAAGATGGCGGCATTTCCGGCGCCCACACGCCAGGAACATCCTTCGTAAACAATTTAGCTTTCCCACATGAGATGTTACTACTTACTATCTTTTATTTAGTTCCATTAGTATCGTAGCAAAGATAATTGACTATCGACTACACGACTACAGTCCGTACTTAAAAGAACCTTCGGGTTTTAGATAGAGACGTCGGGTATCAATCAACAGTGATACATGAAAAAGCAGAACAGCAATATTACCTTCGTGTGTCATCGGACTGTACTAAGAACGTTAAGACTAGAGATGGGCCGACTAGTCGGGAAAGCCGACTATTCGGCATCATTTGTAGTCGGCGATTAGCCGGCGACTAGTCGGCAAAAAATGCCGAATATTCGGCACTTTAGTACCTATAGGAAAATAAGATCTTGGCAGAAGTTTAACCCTTTTTTAGTTATGAAATTTAATATTTCTAAGTTTTAAATGTCTTATTACTATTAGTAGTAATAGTTAGTGTTTGTTTTCTTTTTGCCATCAAACACGTCTGCGCCAGTTCGTAAACAAAACTGGTTGAAAAATTACCGCGTGATAGACAATGGCATGGCTGGCGGACGAAGCGAAACGAGCGTTTCCAATTGCACCCAAACTTAGCCAAAACCTACGATCGGCATTGCCGACTAGTCGGCCGATTAATCGGCAATTTGAAAACCGATTAGTCGGCCGATTGTGTAGTCGCCAAAAACCCTAGTCGGCCCATCTCTAGTTAAGACCATTCAAGTCAAGGTTTAACCCAACGTTTCAGCGATACCCGATAAGGCCCTCATCTTGTATTCCAAGCCAACCTGGATTTTAACTAGACTCTTATCTAAGCCAGGATAACTTGAGCCGTGAAACATATACATCGTTAATCATGTGGATTCTGCACTGACACTGGTAAATCGACGTTGAGTTTTCGTGTAGCGTTGAGTCGGTGACCTTAAAGATGTACATTCATGGACTTTAATTTGTTGAGCCATTTAGTTCGTGCTGTTTTCTTTTGTTTACTTTACTCCATGAAAAAACAAGGTGGACTGATGACCTGGTGAAGGTCGCTGGAGTCCGCTGGATGCGGGTGGCACAGGACCGGTCATTGTGGCGTTCAGTGGGGGAGGCCTATGTCCAGCAGTGGACGTCTTTCGGCTGAAATGATGATGATGATGACTCCATGAAATGGCCAGTGTAAAGTGAACCTTACCGGCCATACAACTAAGGCGGTATTTTTACTTACACATCTTAATAAAGTATAACTAGCTGACCCGGCAAATTTCGTACTGCGAATAATGTTTTTATTTCTCCTATATTTTATTAGTTACTCTGATATTCGGGGCAGAGATAAATCCAAATCATACGAACATTTAAAAGGTCGTTAGGCATTGTTATGCCCACCTATTACCGTCATACTTTGATGTATGTGTCGGCGGCCGATCTTAAATCAGGCAGATCGTAATGTTCCTGTGTAATGTTTTAACGATTGTCACATTAAACCAATGTATAGGTAAATAGGTTAGGTTCGTTAGGTTGCTTCAGATGCCTGAAGGGCAAGCTGCCCAGAAATAGGAGCCCCGCGTAACGGGACTCCATAACGAGTCAAAGATTTTCACGTTTCACGATATGCTTAGGAATTTCACGATATGCCTGATTTTACGATCGGCCGCCGACATATGGATCGTAGAAGGATTACAATCTCTATGTTACAAATGTGTCCGCCAAAAATCGTAATATTGGTTGCGCCACAATAGCTATAGAATATATGTTAGCGCACATGCGGCGCACTTAGTGAAGTGCACGGAGCCGTCAATAAATGCGAAGTTATTATAGCTAAATATACTAGCGCAACTCAGTGTGATTTGGAACTATTATTTACTGTTTACAGCTGGACACTTTTTCGACCGTTCTCCTATATGAGATAATTATCCTCCTCATACCATCCATACTTTAAAGTTTACATTGGCTCGCTTGCGTCTTTGATTTTGGCTTAAGTGACCTTATTCTGTCAACCTCACGCCGTCATGTCGCTATTATAAGTGTCCTATCCAGTCATTGTGCGCTTACAAACCTTCACTTTTCCCAAATCGTCAGGAAAATGAGGCGCTCAAGCTGAATTGTCTGCCTTGACGTACACGCCCTGCGTTCTGATTGAGTGCGTGCGGGCGAGTCGAGTTCTTGAACTAACCAGCGTAACTAGAGCCTGGCTATTCTAATTGTCATGTTCTACGGCAAGCAAGTATTATGCCATCTTACATTGTCTTTGCAAAGTAGGTACAAAATTGGCCTCGTAGTTGTAGACCTCGCATGTCTAAAATATAAAAAATCCATTTTGCTCTTCATGTTTTTTTTTTTAATGTTTATATTCAGAAGTTAGGATATAAGGCTGATTGGAACTTTGTTCCTCCTTTACAACAAAGCAGCTAAATGGATGAAGGTAAAATTCGATACACAGATAGATTAAAGTTTGAAAGAGATTTAGGTTACTTCACATCCTGAAATTCCTTCCATAAAGAGATAAAATGAAAATTTCAAGTGCGAAAGTGTTAAGCGAGAGAGGCACACCATGTGAAGGGTACACGAAAAGAACATGTCGGTCACACTTTTTTGGAAAATGAGATATAAAAATAAAGAGCTCACAATGAACTATTACTTACAACTTCTGTTACAGCTGCATGTATCGTAAATCCAGTTTTTAACTCCTAACTCACTCTAGTTACGAACTAGTATGGTTAATTGAATCGTTCCAACTTTAAAAGCGCTATAAAATGTTGTCAAAGTGACTACAGTATCCGCAGAATCAAGTGGCGACTGAGTCCATAATGGTGTCTCCTTCTCTCTTGCCGTGGTGAAGTTTTATGAACTCAGTCGCCACTTAATTCTGCGGATGATACTATAGAAATATTTTTTCGTGTGAACAGCTAAGCTAAGTTTCGACTCGCTCGAGTGGAATAGCATCAGGAGCACAAAAGAGTATGGGTATCTGATACGCACACTGACGACAAAGGGAGCAATTTTGAACAAATTACGGACACAATAGGTTGGAAGTGTTCATGTAAGGATTTGGTTTTTAGGTCATTCAGTTGACGAATGGCGAGAGGTTAATGGTTGGGGAGAATATGAGGCTTTTGATGATATACTGGTTGGAAAAATAACCCCTGTAGAACTACCTTAAATCTTAAAAATAACTTATTTTATATTAAGAATTTTTTTAAAGGGACATAACGTTACACTAATAAATAAATAAAATGTTTAAAAAGACAATTAAATATTTTGGCATTTTTATCAAAAATATTAATTAATAGCAATTGATGCCAATTGATTGGAAATGTCCAACAAGGATAAAAACTTCCCAATTTCAATCAAGTTTCGGGTACAAGAGAAACCATAAATCCAAACAAAATATTCTCTATTAGCAGGTACGAAAAAGATGAATTTTAAAAATAAATCTGTGATAGCAGTTTTGTTTTCTTTTAGTAAATTGAGCTATCTCCACGATTTAAGGAGTTTCTCTCTAGGACCCATTTTTTCCACCCCGTAGACTGATCTGCTGTAGGTGTAGGTACAGTCGGCTAAAAATGTGGTCTACCACCCTACGGTTCAGGTTCGTTTGAACGTCATGAGACAACAAGGTCGTGCAGGTTTTAAACTCCGCTAGAGAAGTCAACCTTAGCGATCGTCAGATCTCGCAGAAACTTTTGTCAAAACTGATAGACCACTTTCTTGGCACACTGTACTCTATTTATCAAAAAGCAGATTTGCAGGTGTTTTTGGTATAATAATAATTATAATAGACCTTATTTCTTGCTCGAAAGCCAATCCTTATTTATCTATGACAGATCTTTAGGAACGTATCAGATAACCCTCTTAAATTTTTTCGCGGATGTATTCAGATTTCTTCTCGACGTTTTCAAAAAAGTATCTGGTAAACATTATAAGAATTACTTTGTTCATAAAATCCGATAAACTCATTGGTACACACGTACATTTAGATCCTAGACGTCGTGATTGAAAGTTAAATATAAACTGTTAAATATAAAATGATATTTCCTTTCGATCCAAGAAACTCATAGGCACAGTCATCCAAATATATCGGAGCGGTCAAGGTACTCAAAAATATCTGAGCATGCACTTTATAGCATTGGCAATAGAGATGTCATCGAAATGACAATAAAGGTGTTGCTCAGATATTTGTGACCACCTTGGACGCTCCGATATATCTGATAGCGACTGTACGAGTTGTGCTACTTGTGCTTGAAGCCAAGACTTCCAGTTAAAAAACCGCTTACTTTGAAAAAGAAGAGATCGTCCAAATTATGCCGTAGGGAATGATATCCAGGCTCCGAAAGGAACCTAATGATGAAAAAAGATCATTATGCCCCAAGTGTGTTTTCTAAGGTAATAAGAGTTGGGTGATTAAGCGTGTAATTTACCGGTTTTGCCGACCTTGGATATATTTAGTTTTTGAAGGTGAGTCCTGCAAAGACGACAGAGAGACAAGATAAATATATTTCGAGAGTGAAGAAAACTGCGCAGTAAGCGAGAATTGAAATTAAAAAAATAGTACATTACACAACTAGGGTGGTAAAACAAAGAAAGGCCGAGATCGCAGAAGTTTGCGGCCCGAGCTGCAAGCGAGGGAAGTAAATATGCGATCGAGGGCTTTCTTTATTACCTCCCGTGTTGTGTACATCATTTTATGTCTACACTTGGCCAGAAAGCGTCTTTATGCGCGCTTTATGTCTATACGCGCAGCGTGCGGAAAAAGCCACTTTATGGCTAGGTGTGGCATAAATCCCTTTTTGATTTGATGTTGACCAAAGCACTGCATATCGTAAAATTTTAGCAGCCTAGTGGTAGAATGTTGCAGATTTGAACTACATTTTGCTGATCCCTATAAAATCGCCTGGAAAGTGGATCTAATCGTACTAACACCTAGTTTTCAACCTAGGTTGGAAAGTCAGATAGCGAGCGCTTGAGGGGATGCTTGGAATTAGATTCGGATTGCATATCGGACCCAATGCTTGTTTAGCATTCCGTGGTAAAACATCAAGAGAGACCCTAAAAATGTTGTGTATCTTGGTGGTTGATAAATATTATTATACGAGTACCATTAGACTTCTCAGAATTATTTCAACGTACATTCTGAGGTGATCAACTTTAAACAATCAAGTTCTTATCTTGGCACTGATTTGGAGCCCATTTTTTATTTGTAACTTTTATTTTGTAGGTTTTAGTTTAGTTTAGTATTAGTTTATTTTTAAGATTTGTTAGTTGTAATTTATTTTTAGGTTTAATATTAGTTTTTATTTTATGTAAATTAAATACAAGTTCTTATTAATTACACCGTATCCAAGCAAAATCTCCAAGTTTTACTCCATAAGTTTCCATACTTGTTGCTTTGATGGAGTTTTCGTAAATTATGAGACGTCTTTGAGCCCGGCTGTCTAAAGTTTCAAGCGGTGAAGTTATATCGCTTTAAACTGCTTAGGCTTGGTTATTGGAGATTAAAAAGTTTCCTAATGCAGGTTTGGCTGTCTGTGTATCACCCGTGTCCTGTTTGTCAAAGAAAGTAAACGGGTAGTGAGATGAAGAATTTTTTGACGTGACAACGGCCGTTCTACGACTGCTTCGCTTGCCGTCAGCGAGGGCATTTATTCTCATACCATGAAACTTGAATGGTGACATTGTGCGATTTCGGAGGAATTTACTCCTGAACGCGGTTGTTGAATGCCTTCACTTCATTGCTTAAGTTTTCGAAAGGTGTTGGGTTCGCACACGCCAAAAAAAGGTGTTTTTGTGCGTGCTTTGTAATGGAATCAAAGTACTTGGAAGAGTGGATGCGGCATGAATGATTGAACATATGATCAGGTGAAAAGTGGTAGTTACCGGGGTAAATAACAAGACGAAAGTCTGTTGATTACTGAACGTTTATTGTTGGTAATACAGGGTTTTTATACTAGATAAATGACGTAGATTAACCTTTATAATGCATCTGACATTTAGAGAAAAGAATAGAATAATTATTATATTTTCTATTTAGGAAATGCCACATGACGTTGCAGAGTACACGTCGCATTTATTTCCTTGATGGAAAATAAGAGCCTTTTAATAGATAGTACGTGCGTGACATTTGGCTGACATTTAATATAAAACTAATGTTGTTATGATTACCTTATTCGGATCTTATCCGATATTCCATATTAAATTATCTTAATGTTATTTTCCTTTACATACGTCAATTGTCTACGTCATGCCCACACTACACAGGTTTAAGGTCAGCTCTTCAGTCCCCTGTATATCATAATTAGGTATATGCAGGGGTACTAAGTGACAGGATATTTTTTACCAGTTTATAGAGCAGCTCGAGCCCGTGCCGCTATGCGAAAATGGTCTTAGAAAGTTTTATTACTTTTATTTAAGTACTTAAAAAGCATAAATTACAGTATAAATTACAATTCAAAATAAAACCTAAGACAAACACAACTTTATAACAAAAAATGGGTTCCTAACTTTTTAATTTATTATAATAGCAATTTTTTTCGATGATTGTATGTAAGTTTTAGAAAAACACCTTACGGTACGGTACGGTTCACTATTGTGTCGTTATCATTAATCCGCTTTTTATAAGGCACAGGGGCGAAATCTCAACTGGGATGAAATTTGAACTATGAAGTCGCAATATCTCACGTGTTTTACATATTTAACTATTGAAATAGCCCCCCGGTCGAAATTGACCCC
Source organism: Pammene fasciana (assembly GCA_911728535.1). Lineage (NCBI taxonomy): Eukaryota > Metazoa > Arthropoda > Insecta > Lepidoptera > Tortricidae > Pammene > Pammene fasciana. Next base: position 15,750,258 of record OU452291.1, on the reverse strand, counting down.
CTGTACCGTATTTGGTGTATATTATTATGTACCTATTAATTTTTGCAAAAATATGTGTATTTCCCTGTCGTCAATAAAATCTTAAATAAAATTATCTTTAGAAATCTTTACTGTAGATGTACTAGTAATATTTCCGACCTAGATTCTAGCCTCAGCTCGAGATGAAGTATTCTCACCTAGCTGCCCACAATACCGCTGTTATATATCAATTCTGCGTCGCTTAGCTTCCTACATTGTGTTTGCTGACAGTTCCGTTCCTTTTATATTCATTCCTGATTTTTATAAATAATAGGTATAATCAGCGTCTTCTGCATTCGCGGCAGACGCGTTAATGCTAAGGCATGCGCCTTAGCATTTACAAAGATTGCATATACACGGGAAAATTCGACCGGTGCTTTCGTGGCCAGGTGGCGAAGTTAGTAGGTATAATATTAATAGGAGATGCTTAAGAAAAGGAAAACAATATACATTTTGTATCAAATTCAGTGCGTCGTTACAGAATAAGTAATAAGGTGCGTTGGGATAAGACACAAAGGTGTTTTTATGAGGGGAAAGACAAACAAATACTACAAGTAGGTACCTACTGAATTTGACATTTAGCTACAGAGATGAAAACGTTAGATATCATGCGCTGTTAAACAATTAAAAAATTGTTTTAAACGTGCTTAATATATCCTCCTGACACCTGGCGTCCTTTACAAAGTGCTAAATAAACTGTACTCTAAAGGCCGACCATTTTTGAACTTCTTATATAAACAATGGACGACCGACCTGCAGGTAGCCTCAATTCCCGAGTTTTTGCCCTTTCGCCGAAAATTGTATTGCCGAATTTCACTTGCCAACCAACTTTTCAAGAAAAAAGTTCAATTTGGCTGATTTTCATTTCCCAACTTTACATAATACAACCTAACCCAACCTTGTATGCAGGTAATTTTAATTTCCCAACTATGGGGTTGGGAAATGAAATGGTTGCGAAAGAATTATTTGGTAATAGTTATTCGGCCAAATGAAACATCTGCGAAAAGTTGGTTGGCAAGTGAAATTCGGCAATACAATTTTCGGCGAAAAGGCAGGATTCTCAACTGATGTCCCAACCGTAGTTTATTCGACAATAATTTTAGTAACGTTTTTCTGATCTTTATGAAAGTTGGGGTTGTACCAGAAATACATAAAGAGAGTTCGTTTATGAGTAGGATCAATGAAGTGGTTGTGGACTTAAAAGGCGAAAAAAAATCTTCAAATTCAATATGCATTCAAAAACTATTTAAAACGGGATATTTAACATGTGAGTTTTATTGTGAGCTTCCGATATTTCGGTTCCGATAAAACTCACATTGTAAATATCCCGTTTTAAATAGTTTTTGTAATGTTAATGAACATGTTAGCTTAAAATCATATAATATGCATTCATCATTCATCGGCAGAATAATGATATTTATTGAAGTAAAATAACAGTAAATTCAATTAAAACATTATCAACAATCTAAACTAATATCGGCAGAATAAGGTTGGTAATTTTAGTTAGGACAGAGGATCTATAAAATATTTAGTTTTCTGGTTTAAGACATTTATTTCTCATAACGAATTCACAAAATTCACTTAAATGAGATACCTACATTAATATAAGTATTATGTATACTTTTAAAGCTAGCGTGCAGTTAACAATTTTATTTTTATAATAAAAAAAATATACTTATAAATACTTTAATATTATTTGTTATACATCATAATTATAATAAAGTAGGTAGAAATCGTTTGTAGCATTTTCTTTACAATGTGATGTGTGTGTGAGTTTAGGTACATTGTGATCTGGTGTAAAAGACCCTAATTGTAATGTGTTCTTTACGTGGCAATAAATGATTTACTTACTTACTTACTTACTTACTTACAATATCCCAAGTATTTTAAATCTAGCTTGTAGTCTCACGGCCGAAGTATTCCCACCTAACCAACAATGGCACTAAGTTGTATATCAATTCCGCGTCGCTTGGCTTCCTACATTGTGTGCTGACAGGAGATTCCGCTGCTTTTACCCATTCATAGGTTAGGTACTAAATCTTATGTGCGGTCTACGGTATAGATATTTTAAACATTTTGCCTATAAGGCTAGAGTATTTAGAGGCACAACAAAAAAAAATGGTTGTCTGTAAAGGCGGTTTACGGACTATAATTTTGCGTGATAACGTAATAAGAAAACATTGATGTTTTCACTTTGTTAGATATGTATACCTACATATATTAGTGTGAGGACGCACCGCTGTATGTAAACCTGTTTTAGATGCAACGAATAAATCAGTGTTAAACTAGCTCGCTTGTTTAATGGTCGTGCACCCTCCCGTAGCACCCCCGTACGCATATGTAACACGTGGCGACGTTCGGACTCGCGTTTAAAAAATAGTTATGGCCACGGGAGCAACGTTTGGAATTCTTTCGACCTTCGATCATATTTCACAAGACTGGACCAGCTACAAATCACGGTTAAGTCAATGGTTTATTGCCAACGACATCAATGAAGACACCGACAAGTCAGCAGTCAAACGGAGGGCGATTTTGTTAAGTGCATTGAGTGAATCGTCATTCAAGTTAGCTAGTGACCTGGCATTGCCCAGTAAGGTGGAAGCACTGGAGTATGCGAAAATAATTAAACTCCTCGACGATCATTTAGCGCCAAAGCGTTTCGGGTTCGCGGAGAAATCTACCTTCTATTCGGCAACACAACGGCCAGGTGAAAGTCACACTCAGTGGGCAGCGAGGATCAGAGGATTGGCGGCACATTGTGGGTTTAAGAATTTGGAAGAAGCCTTGCTGGATCGTTTTATCATGGGCATGGCGGCAGGACACGAGAAGGATAAGCTGTTCGCACAAAACCAACAGGAGCTGACCCTGGCCAAGGCCATCGACTTGGCAGAGAGCGTACGGTGCGCGCGCCGCGCATCCACCGCGCAGGCTCCGGGGGCGAACGCTGTGGGCGCCGGCGCAGCGGCGGCGGGCCCGGACTCCGTGTTCAACATCTCCAAAAAGGAAAAATGCAGTGTTTGCGGTTTTACCAATCACAAATCTGATCAATGCGGCTATAAAAACTATAAATGCAAGAAGTGCAATAGAAAAGGACACTTACGTAAGATGTGTACGTTCAAGGACAAGGTGAAATACGTGGAAGAAGGTATTGAGGACGAAGGAGACGACGATAAGCAATTTTATAATATTCGGTGCGAGAATGGCAAACCTATGACGGAGCGGGTCCAATGTGGTAATCTGTTTTTTGAGTTCGAAATAGACACCGGGGCGGCAGTAAGCGTTATGTCTAAAAAAACTTATAATTCCCATTTTAAAGAGATACCATTGTCGAACACAAACAAAAAGTTATATAATTATGACGGAGACGAAATTTTAACGGAAGGTATTATTAAAATACCTATCTCGTACATTGGTGAAACACATTTGATATCCGTGTATGTGGTTAGGAATGGGGGGCCGCCAATACTTGGCAGGAATTTCATCCACTCGTTTAACCTGGAGCTAGTGCCGGCGGAGCGCGGCCGCGGCGCGCGCGCCGTGCACGCCGTACACGCCGTACGCGCCGTGCGCGCCTCGAGCGCCGTAGCCGCGCCGCCCGCGCAGGCCGATGGTCATTGCGACCAGGACATTGTGGAAGAATTGTCTTTAAAATTTCCTCAGGTATTTTCTGGAAAGTTAGGAAAATTTAATAAATATACCGTCGAGTTACACCTTAAACCGGATGCTAAACCGGTCTTTTTTAAAGCTAGACAGGTGCCTTATGCATTAAGGGACAAGATAGATAAAGAGTTAGATAGGTTAATTGGGTTAGGTATTTTAGAACCCGTTCAACACTCGGACTATGCTTCACCGATCGTACCAGCCTTAAAGAAAGACGGTAGCATACGGTTATGTGCCGACTACTCCGTCACGATTAATAAACAATTATTAATAGATCAATATCCATTGCCTTCTGTTAACGATTTGTTATCTAAACTGCACGGTGGCGTTCAATTTAGCAAGATAGACTTATCTATGGCGTACAACCAGTTCGTCCTTGGAGAAAAATCACAGGGCCTCACTTGTATAAATACACACCGGGGGTTATTTAAATATACCAGGCTAGTTTTTGGGTTAGCCTGTGCACCGGCGATATTCCAGCGCGCCATGGAGTGCGTGCTTGCGGGAATAGACGGAATCATTTTTTTATTAGACGATATTCTAATTACGGGCACAAACAAAAGCCAACATAAAGAAAGGTTAACCGCGGTGTTGCAGCGTTTGGAAGACGCACAGTTAACTGTTCAAATGGCCAGATGCGAATTTTTCAAGGACGAAGTGTCTTATCTTGGACACGTCATAGATAAAAACGGGGTTAGAAAGTCACCGGATAAGGTCACAGCTATTTTAGAGGCACCTAAACCTTTAAACGTATCGCAACTACAATCATTTTTGGGTCTAGCTAATTATTACCGCAATTTCGTACCGTCCGCATCTTCAATTTTAAGCCCATTGTACAATTTATTAAAAAAAAAATGCAAAGTGGGAATGGACTTCTGTTCATAATGATGCGTTTCGGAAAGTAAAGGATATTTTGGCCTCTGATAGTACATTAGTCCATTTCGACCCAAACGCTACTATAATTTTGACTGTAGATGCATCACCTGTCGGGTTGGGGGCTATTCTTTCACAAATGGGTCCCGACGGGGTCGAAAGGCCAATATCGTATGCTTCCCGAACGCTTACGTCCGCAGAAAAAAAGTACGCGCAAATACAGAAGGAATCGACTGCCATAATTTTCGGAATTAGGCGGTTCCACCAGTACTTGTACGGACGGTCGATTCCGTTTGTTTTGCGAACGGACCATAAGCCACTTCTTTCAATATTCGGTCCACATAAAGGCATTCCCGAAATATCCGCTAACAGACTGCAACGTTACGCGATATTTTTATCAGCCTATAATTACACCATTGAATACATAAGTAGTAAACAAAATAGTGCTGATTATTTATCACGAGCGTGCCTTCCTGCGCGGACGGCGGCAGGGGCGGACAAGGCAGCGGAGGCGGGGGAAGCCGAGGCTGCGGAATGTGAGGTAAGGGCCGCTTACGTAAATTTCGTGGTGGAGGGTACTTTGCCTGTGACACTGGCTGACCTGCGGCGCGAAACTGAGCGCGATAAGGTACTTAGCACGGTCAAGCACTACGTCATGAATGGGTGGCCAAGGAAAATTAATGACGAAAATATAAAACCGTATTATTTTTGTCGATCACAGCTTTCGTACGAAAATGGATGTTTAATGCGAGGGCATAAAGTCGTCATTCCATCGTCAATAAGGCATACCATATGTGATGAGCTACACAGTTCACACTTTGGCGTAGTGAAGATGAAGGCTGAGGCGCGTAAGCGACTCTGGTTCCCCGGCGTGGACGCCGCGCTGGAGCGGCTGGCGGGCTCGTGCACCGTGTGCGCCGCGCTGCGCAGCGCGCCGCCGCACGCGCCGCTAGCCAGCTGGCCGGTGCCCCCGCACCCGTTTCATCGACTTCATGTAGATTTTTTGGGGCCGTTCAATAATCACGTATACCTAATTATTGTTGACGCGTATAGCAAATGGGTTGAATGTTACAATATGTCTTCGTCGTATGGGTCAAAAGCGGTTATTGATCGGTTATGTGATTTTATGTCACGGTTTGGTATACCTTATACTTTAGTGAGCGACAATGGCACCTCTTTTACTTCGCAAGACTTCAACTCGTTTTGCGCCGTTAACGGTATTAAACATGTGTTATCTCCTGTTTACCATCCATCGAGTAACGGGCAAGCAGAATCTTTTGTCAAAATAATAAAAAAGGGGCTTAAGGGAATAATTTTAAGTAATCCTAATAGTAAGCTCTTGCAAAACAAAATATGGAAATTTTTGTTTGACTACAGGAACTCGAAAAACAGTACCACGGGCAAATCACCCGCGGAGTTAGTATACGGCCGCGAACTACGATCGAGGCTAGATTTAATTAATCCGTTCGCACCGTCTCCTTCGTCCACAGCCCTCATTGATACCGTGGAACAACGTCAGTCCTTACAGGCTAAATATTACAAAGGAGTTCAGAGACCCAATTTCCAAATCAATGATAACGTGTGGCTAACTAAATACACAAATAGTAATAAAAAATTTACTTGGATTGAGGGCATCATAAAAAAACAGATTGGGAAAGTTATGTACGAAATTTATATACCACAGCTTGACTGCGAGGTCACAAGACATATTGATCAATTAAGGGCCCATCCATTTCCCATTCAAAGCGACAACGCGCAGTGGGATCCCGACGTCGTGCCAGACTTAGCTCCGTCGTCGTCGGAGGCCTTCACGACGACCGCTGCTGCGACGCCCTTGTTAACGAGGGCACCTGCTGCAACACCTAGTGATCGCGGGCACCCGCCGTCACCACCAGAAGAGGGAGAGAGACTGGATGAGACTGCCAGATTAGAGGACCCAGATTCGGCCCAGGTTGAGGGACCGACAACACCGCCTATAAACTACGCCGCTAAGCGACGGCTAGCGATCAGCCCCCAGTTCTCTACCCCCCCGCAGATACAGGACAATGATCCTGATGTCGAGTGACATAGTGTTTAGATTAAGGTCAATTATTATATTATAGTTAAGCACCTACCTAGGTATAGTTCTAACTATATGGTGGAGGGATGTTAGATATGTATACCTACATATATTAGTGTGAGGACGCACCGCTGTATGTAAACCTGTTTTAGATGCAACGAATAAATCAGTGTTAAACTAGCTCGCTTGTTTAATGGTCGTGCACCCTCCCGTAGCACCCCCGTACGCATATGTAACACACTTCCATCGGCAGTCCCTATAACAGCCAATTTTTCCTAACCTATTCTGGTAGCAGTTTTTTGTGTAGAGGTTCGCAGCTCTAACCTAACCTAACCTACTCTGGTTGCAGTTTGTTTAATGTAGGGGTCGCAGCTCTAACCTAACCTAACCTATTGTGTTAGCAGTTTTTTGTGTAGACGACTGTAAATAGCTACCCCCCAACGTATAACCTCCTCCTTTTTTGTAATCGATTGAAAATAATTAGTAGAGTCTGTCCGGAAAGAGAAGTGTCGTAGAATGTATGAGCTCCCATATAAACCACAACACTCCTCTTTCCGAACAAACTCTAGGTGACGGCTTGCTAACGGCCCTTTGATTATTGAACCAACCGGATGCGACACGCGCTCTCATTTCTATCGGAAAAAGTCTGCCGTTTTTTGCGGGGGAGGGGAACGTCAAATGTATGCGAAACGTCAAAATAGCCACGTCAAATAAACGTCAGTCCATACAATGAGTATGACCACTGGTCATACATTTTCGGCAGAGGGGAACGTCTGTCAATGGCCACTCTTCTTGGTTTAAAACTCTAAGTAACGGCCTATTCCGAAATTCCAGTTTCGAACTTCGGTGTCTTCTCTTTCGTTAAAATAGCATGTATTCTGACAGGAGAGTGAGAGATCGACTTAAAATTTCAAAGTTCGGAGTAACCCGCCATCATGTGAAATATGGCCACATATAATACGCGAGAAAGAGTTTGTATATCAACTTTGTTAAAGTAAAAAAGTAAATTGAAAGTTGACACGTCAATCAATAGTCAATCAGTTGGCAGTTCTTTATTTATTGTCAAATGATTGTAAACAAACCGTAAAACTATTGTATGTATTATTTTAATTATCTTTAGTGTATATTCATTTGTGTCCGACTCAAAATTAACATTTTCTCAAGCTGAACAACAAACTAAAGGTTAAAATTGAATTCACGGTAAATGTATATGATCGTCTTGTCAAACGGGCATATAACCGCGAACCACATCGATCGTCAAATCGTTTATTTGCGTCACTCTCTTTCGAATATGCAAGAGCGATAGAAACGGAGATATCGAAATGTCGAATTTCGAACTTCTCGGTAGGGCCCCAGGATACCAACCCACCTCTTATACGACCATGGCACCCTAGTACTTACCCCGATAAAATTAACAGTCTGTTTCTGGTAATCTATCAACAAAATTAATTTTCGTCTATTGCTAGTGAATTTCTGAGTCCCTGGTAGGCTTTATACACAAAATCAAATCAAATACTTAAAATCGTCAGGTGACAAGCAAAACTCACTAATTACAAAAAAAATAAACAAAGATCAACCTTGTTAAGTTGTAAGTATGGTTCATTATGGCTATGAACTTGTGGTAGTACTTAGTGAGTTTTGCTTGTCACCTGACGAAATGAAATAGAGTAAAATGGGCTTTTTCACAAAAAGTTGTTAATTTTCATATTTTTGAAATTTTAAGAATTTTTTGCATATTCCTACGCAGAATCGTGAGTACTATCAACTCCACTATGAAATTAAAAGTGTCCTGTTCCTCTTACGCTACTTTTCTATGGGCACTTATATGAAAGTAGCGTAATGGAAAATAAAAATTGTATGAAAATTTTGGGACACTTTTCATTTCCTAGCAGAATGAATAGTACTCTCGATTCTAAGGAGGAATATCCAAAAAAATCTTAAAATTTCAAAAACACGAAAATCAACAACGTTTTGTGAAAACGCCCAAATACGAACCAACCTCTCATACACCATGGTACCCTAGTCCAACGATAAAATGTTTAGTAATGTTTCTGGTCAAGTTTGTCAAAGTTCATCACCTCTATTACTACTAATGATTTCTGAGCCCCTGGTCCCCTTCATACACAAAAATATTTATCACGTGACCCCAACGGAACGCTACATTTCTTCGTGCATGCCATCGGTTGTTCATCGATTTATAAGACGTTATCACGTCAAAAATTGTAACCTCACGATTAGTAACTTGCACAGCATAAAAACTCAAATTCACAACTGAACATTGATTTGATGTGCATTTAGATTTTTTGCTCGCTGTGCAAGTCAGTATGTTTTGATATACTTATTGAATATTATTTTTCAATATGTGACGTTTTGAAGCAAAAGGTATATCATTGTCAGTTGTTAATAAAGTTTGTTTCTAAATGAATTATAATGGCAGTAATGCCTTATTGACAACCGACAATGATGTACCTTTTACTTGAAAATGGCACATACATTCGCTATGTGCGAAGTTCATGGTGGGGGTAACGTGTACGATGTGATAATAAATGAAACTGCAACGGACATATATCACCTATGTCACCTCAACTCAGACACCTATCAAAATAATGATTCAGCCAGAGAAATTTCATATAAGCAAGGAGTTCAAATCATTCTCTAAAGAAAGATGGAGCCCTGGCCCAAAAGATGGCGCCACAATCACACAGCAAATAAGCATATGAAGCATATTAAAGGTAAATACAGAATATGGACTAGCACATTGTTTTTTTTTTAAATCGTAATCATAAATAAGCGTATAAAGAGGCTTTTAAACCAGTTGAGAAATAGGCTGACTTATAAAACAGCTAGCACTTGTCTATTAAAAAAAACATAATTATGTATCAATATAAATTACTAACAAAATAAGCATCCATTTCGTTTAACATTAGAAGTTTCTGCTGAAAACGAATAAGATAAAGACCTCCCATTGAAACAAAACTTGAATTTCTTGAAATCATCGCTCGAAAAACTATCTTCAACTTTCAAGACGAAACCATAGATAAATATTCTAGGTAGATCACTAAAATGCACTTAACGATAACAACTCAATTAGGAGCACGTTAATACTGTAAAATCATAAGCTGCTAAGCTGATTAATTATCTTTGCTGTAACGTAGATTATGATTTAGATCTGGGATTTGGCCCAGACGAGCTTTTAGACTATAGTTAACTGGTTACAATACGTCATCAAGCTAAGATGACAGATGATCCCATCAGAGATGTAACAAACCAAGATAATCATTCCAATTACGCTCGAGAGCAAAAATTTCGGGACATAAACTTTAATATCTTTAAAATGAATATCTTTAAAATTAATAATATCTTTTGAGATATTCAAGAAAATGCTAGTGACCCGAAACTTTTGCTCTCGAGTGTATTTATCCTCGACAGCGCAGCTCTAGGATTCATTCTTAGGCCCTGGGTTTTCTGACCACCCGACGCCGGCGGCCGGCGACCGACGCCATACAAACATCCGATCGAATCCGATGTTTTGTATGGCGTCGGTCGCCGGCCGCCGGCGACGGGTGGTCAGAAAACCCAAGGCCTCAACGATCACATTCCTCGCGACGCTTGCTGATATCTGGTGAAAACGCAGTTAGGACGTCTATTCAAGTGACATGTCTGTACAAAACTGAAACTCGAGAAAGTATTAATATTCGCGATAAACTGAGCGCGAGGCTGAAAGTGCAGAGTGGATATTAAATTTAAAATTGCAGCCCCGACTAGGAATTAAATTTAACGGCATGCAGCGCTGTTTACCGTCTCGCAGCTGACCTTTCTTAAAATATTTAATAGGAAATTCTAAAGCTATTAAATTTTATAAGTATGAGAATCTAGTTTTCAATGTTGCTTTAAATATTAGTTTGTAGGTATATAAACTGAATTGTAACAATAATGTTCGAGTTTAAAAGCTGTAACAAAAATACTGGTTAATTATCGTATTTTTATTATGAAAAACTAAGAAAAAAAAATCTCGCCAAAAAAAATGTATGGAGATTTGGCCGGCTGGGACGCGACGTGTTCAAAATTATTAAACACGTATGCGACGCCTCTAGAGTTGCAAACGTCCATAGGCTACGGTAGCTGCTTACCACGCGGGTCGTGTGCTTATTCGCTATCGTCATGGTATGTTAAAAGTAAACTGCCCATAAACACATATTTTTATATCCTTACAAAACCATCATTTGTTAAAAATATACTCAAACGTTTAATCCAAACGCTTCCTTGACAATCTCCATGCAAAACCGAAAAGTGAAAATAACAATATATTACAAACAGAAAACCATCCCTTGATGAATCAATTCCACATCAAAGCGTAATTTTAAACAAGCCGGGCAGTTGAAAAGTAATTTAAAAGATAGCGAAAAACGAAAAGCATTCAGTCTGGAAAGTTATTCCGATCGCGCACACGAGTCGGCCACTCAGGAAAATCATCTTTAAAGCGTTTCTCAACCTACCAACGGAGCGGCAGCTGACCTTCAATCTCTACTTTATCCGCCGAACGATACTTTGAATACAAAATGTGAGATGTTACATTTTTTATACCACGAAAGTGGCAAACAAGCACACGGCTCGCTTGATAGTAAGCAGCTACTGATGCCTATGGACGCCTGCAAATCCAGAGGGGTTACACATGCGCGTTGCCGACCCTTTACAAAAAGGAGGATTCACTGTGTTGACGGCTAAAGGAACAAGAGGGCCCCTCGTCGTCAACACACTGGGTCCTCTTTGAGCTATTTGGCAATCTTACTCACCAGCAGGACCACAACACGATGAGTCGGGTCTAGTGCTATTTGGCTTTGGTTTTCTGTAAGGTGGATGTACTTCCCCAATGGGTCTCTGCTCCAGCGAGTTGACATTTGCTGTGCTGTGCCCTACCACACATAGCGAGATGAGATGACATTCGCTACTGCGACCACTAGACCCAAACTAGAGGCAAAAAGAGAGGTATGGGTACTCCCATACCTCTCTTTTGGCCTTTAGTTCAAGGCCATACCCGGATCCATTCAAGAGCAATGAGCAGAGAGTAACATAAAAAATCCGTCCCCGCAAGGGGAACGCACAGGTAGATTTCGCATCTTGTCCTTGTGGATGAATTGGATAAGGGCGCTGCATGGCACCGCATGGGATACCAGTTCGAAGTTTTTTTTTTACAATATTTTTTTAGTACGACCTATGTGATATTTAACATGAATTTAACAGTAAAAGTCGGGTACAAGAATTTTGACCTGCTAAACAAGGCCAAAATCCGTACTTTCAGATTTTTTTTTTCATTTATTGTTTTTTTCGAAAACTATGCATTTTTCCGACAGACATAGTTTTTGAATATTTTAGAGAAAAAAATGAACTTTCGATAAAAAATATTGCTGACATAAAATTATTCACCGTTTAGGAGTTATGAATTTTCTCCAGAAAATTTCCGAAAAACTGATTTCATAAAAAGTGAGGCCCTAGCCGTCCCTTTGGCCCTATTCCGCCCGTTCACGAACTTGTCCTAGGTATCAACTAAGGCGATTTTTGTACCAAGTTTGAAATTAATCGGAGCAAAAATGCGACCGCTATCGTGATGACAAAATCGGGCTGCGGATATATAAACTTTTGAACCAGTGGTCATTTTGGAATCTGGGGGTCATAACTAGACCTTCTGTAAAGATTTTTTTTCAAAATTCGATTGTGTCGAAGAAATGAATAGGTAGACTCGATTTTCGAAATCTACCTAAAAATACTTAAAAAATCATTGCCAAAAAGTATTTATAAGTCTTACGGTCATACTGGTACTTAAATACGAATCCTCTTACTCGATTCTTGGGAATAACTGCCCTCAAAGATTGACATCCCGAGATTGTTCAATATGCTTTGGAACCCTATTGATGGAGAAAATGTTTACAATATTCAGGTACAGATAGAGGTGCCCCGAATTTCTATCTTTGAGTCTATTTAAATGATAAGAGGGGTATATTCTGACTTTAAAACACGTTTAGACACGATCCAACTTCAATATAACTCCGATGCACAATACTTACTACTTACTACCGTTACTACTGTTACTACATTTTACATGTACGACACTTTTCCTATATCTCATAGAGAAAAGGCAAGCTAAGTTAATTCCGGAAAAAAATATTTCATTTGGCGCAAATGTTAATTACTTATACGAGTATACAAATGGAAAACGATAAGGGCGTTATCTATGTAGATATATTCATTGTATTAAAGAAAGGAAATAACTATAATTTTAAACAACAAAAAAACCGACTTCACTTAGGATCCGCTATTCCAAGAGGAAGTGGCCGAGTTGCTGTAAAAAATAGTGAAATCACTATAGGTGTGCCTATAATAATTGAAGAGTTCCCTCGATTTCTCCAGGATCCCATTATCAGACCCCGACTTGGTGACAATGGGACCATCTAGGATATACCCGTACGATTAAAAAATAAATTTTGAAAATCAGTTTACGATTCACGGAGATATCGAGTAACAAACATAAAAAAAAAATTATGATAAAAAAAAATTCAGCCGAATTACGAACTTCCTCCTTTTATGAAGTCGGTTAAAATACTAGCAAGGCTTTGTTTCTCCTCTAGACATAAAGTTTAGAATGGCAGTCTCTTTCGTCAAACTAGTGCCTATGCTAAATCTTGTGATTATTTTGTCAAACGGACTTGAAATTCCATTAAGAAGTAGCAAAAAAAGGTTCGAAAAATTCCGGGAAGATGAAGAAAATCATAGAATTTTAACTAGAAGCCGTCATTAACGAGTATCTCTGATGTTTGAATCTAAAAAAAACACTATCACGAGTACCTAGAAAGACAGGTTTTAACTTCAAATTCTTTGGATTTTTTCAAGTCTTTGGAGTATGCTTGAAAGGGACTCGACTTCATCATTAATTTGTAATTCATCCTATCTGAATAAAAGTAATCAACACTATTTTAATAATTTCTTATCAAACTCGAATTTTAAGTTGGCTCTCGCAATAGATCTTTCAGCCGTTGGTCGTATTATTTAGATCTTTATGCTTTATAATTACACCCTAGTATAGCGGCAAACCCAGTGCCTTTGGCTACAGTCATGTACAGTCGCTATCAGATATATCGTAGCGGCCGAGGTGTTCACAAATATATGAACAACGTCACTATTGTCAAGGCGATAAAGTACGTGTTCAGATATTTTTGAGTACCCTGGCCGCTTCGATATATTTGATGGCTATAAGCAAGATCTAAACACATAGTGCTCGGCCGAGTTAACAAAATAAATTAAACTTTACACCGAGTCCGTTTTGTCACACTCGCGCCACTCTCAAAAAGGCGCCATTGACAGGCATTCCCCTCTGCCGAAATATACGACCAATGGTTATTACTCATTGAATCACTGACGTTTATCTGACGTGGCTATTTTGACGTTTCGCATACATTTGACGTTTCCGTCCTCCGCAAAAATCAGCAGACTTTTTTGTATAGAAAATGACAGACATGACCAGTCCAGTTGGTTGAATAGTCTGAGCAAAAAGGCGTTTTTAAAGACGTTATTTACAGATACTCGCCTCAAGTAGAAGGTTAAACACACGTTTTTCAAACAGAAACCTCCGTCCAGCGTCGCAAAAACGTAATTAATTTATTTGTTATCTTGTAGGCGAGACAAATAGAAGCGTCATTAGGGCAATGTAAACATTTTAAAAACCTGTTATCCGGCGGGGAAAAATCTGGTTTAGGTGCCTTATTTTAACGACGTTACCTTTTTCATTTGCATAAGTGGATGGGCCCTTATTTGGTCTAATTTGGGAAAGCAAAAAATGTGTTTTAAGTAGCTTATTCTGCCTAATAGTTATTTGGGTAGTTTGATGCAAATCAGATCGCAAGACGAAACGAATCAAGTTTTTTTTTTTTCAAATTAAGTGCGTGTTCTAATGAAACTTGTGTTCCCTATTGGATATCATAAATTGGATCATTAAAAAAATATTTTTTATAAAAAAAACTTAAGTATTGTTGGTTATTTGTACAGGAATAGTACCAACTTTAAATCGTGCCCAATAAAAAAAGCTTATTTACTTATAAATATAAAATTAAATGTATATACGCTACAAAACTGACCTGAAAATATTATTTTTTAAATATAACAGATATAAACATAGATTCTTAATTTGTTAGTCCAGGCATTTTATTTTATCTTGTATGGGAGAAATGACAAATTTGGAAATAATTCATAACAGCAGAAGTATTTAGTTGTATGGCTTAAAAGTCATGTTAATCATTGCCTAGACAGAAAATCCTACAAAAATTTGAACATGAAAAAATCATCATTTAATTAATTTCTAAATAATCGCCTAAATAAATAAATAAATATTTTATTATTTATTATGGTTCCTTAAGACAGGTTATTTATGGATGACGGAAAAAAAGAAACGCTTCGTATATATTTTGATGAATATTTACTTCCCGATATGGAAAGTTTGTAGGATTTTTCGTTCAGTCATCTTAGAATGACATTTTAAAACTATATAAAGAAAAAAATCGCTGTTATAAATTAATGTTATAAAAAAACGTATCTTTACCAGAGCATGTGGCAAACATGGCCTTGTATGTATGAAACCCATTTTATTTCAAAAACTCCTACAAATATTTAATAACTAACTTCAAGCACTTCTCAAACTCCCATTAAACTCCCAAAATTTAAATTAATCCAAACGTATCAATTATGAGAACAATAGCAACCCCTTGCCCACAACATTACAAGCAAAAGGTCGTAATTACCTGTAATATCCTACCAAAATAAGACCTTTTGTCTGACGGGAACACATCTCAATTACATCGCTAAGTGGTTCGACAATCAATAAGCGATTACGATATAACGCCAGAGAGCGTATTCAGAAACTTCGAATAGTACCAATGGGAAAGGTCGATGAAATTTTTTTGTAGGGGGCGCTGTTCCAGATTCCATACAATAAGAGAAAGAGACATACATACAATAATTTTAAACAAAAAAGAACCGACTTCACTTAGGATCCGCTATTCCAAGAGGAAGTGGCCGAGTTGCTGTAAAAAATAGTGAAATCACTATAGGTGTGCCTATAATAGTTGGAGAGTTCCCTCGATTTCTCCAGGAACCCATCATCAGACCCCAACTTGGTGCCAACGGGACCATTTAGGGGTTATACCCGTTCAAATTTGAAAATCGGTTCACGATTCACGAAGATATTGAGTAACATACAAACAAACAAAAATGATTTAAAAAAATCTGTCGAATTGAGAACCTCCTCCTATTTTGAAGTCGGTTAATGAGAAAAGATACATAAGATGAACATGATTGTTAACTAGTATGAAGCTTTTAAAACATTCCTATGGAGAGCATTTTAATTTTAGTGTATTTAAGAAACGGTGCATGGATTTCAATAACGGAGCAATTGGAGACAAAACACTGAGTCAATTTCGCGGAAATAAATAAAAGCTACTTCACGCCATACTTTAGCTTTTCTAATAGACGGAGAGCTAGCCACGTCAGTTATGACACAATAATGAGAGCAACGAAACCCCTCTAGTTAGTTTGCTATACTATGCTTATTTCTAGATCCGGGCATCCGGTAGCTGTAAAGTGGTGGAGGTCAAAGAATACAAATAACTCGAAGAAAACAAATCCTAGAGATCTGGGTTTGATCCAGTATTATGAAGAACTATGTAATTACTTATATTATACTAGTTGTTCTGTGAACCGTAGACTTCGGAGCGTTTCCCCCCTTTCCCCCTCCCTCGAAACTTTTTTTTACAACAACCTCTAAAGAAGTGTGGGCTTGACCTTATACCCGAAAATAATTGAAATCCGTCCATAAATAACGCGACAGGAAACTTCCTCATTTTCCCCCCAATCAAAAAAATGGCTCGAAATTTTTTGGCAAATAAATCAAGGAACGTACATGCCAAGTTTCATCGGAATCGGATGAAAAATGCGACCTCTAGACCGACACTGACCAACCAACCAACCAATACACACACATCAATCTGCCAAATCGTCGTACCAGTGAAAACGTAGCGTAGTGAGCGTAGGCTCGGCTCCTCAGTCAATAATATCCAAAAGTTTCGGTGTTCACGCTCCCTGCCCGCTCCCCCGTCATCGTCAGTCCCCTTAGTTGTTTTGCCTCCATTATATAAAACTTTCGGACTAATGACCAGTTGTATGAAGTAAGCAGGTTTTTGTTAACCGATGTCTTCGCCGGATTCTCGGTATTTACTGGCCCGAGACTACCTCGAATAGAAACCTCCTAATACGATGTCGCGGAACCCCGATCGACCAACAGATCAAGCGTCGCAAGTGGAACTGGATTGGCCACACGCTCCGGAGGGGTTCCGACCACATACCCAAACAGGCATTGGACTGGAATCCTCAAGGAAAGCGAAAACGAGGTCGTCCCAAACAATCCTGGCGGCGCACAGTTGTTGACGAAGCGAGGAGCATCGGAAAGACTTGGAGCGAAGTCAAGCGAGAAGCGCAAGACCGTTCGGCTTGGAAAGTTACTGTGGACGCCCTCTGCCCCATGTAGGGGACATAGGATCTTAAGTCAAGTAAGTCATGAAGTAAGCACTCTATGCTTACTGATTTATCTATGGATACAAAACAAGGTTTTAATTGGCCCTGTGAATGCTTTAGTTTCGGCTGGTAACAGCACATAGAATAGGTATTTACTAGTTCTACGGAGTTAGTTACCAGAGAGTGGGTAGAAGGTGCCCGGCTTTAGAATTGTCCCCCACCATATCGTCCCGTGGTTGCAGTAGGAGTCTGCTAAGGGAATATACCGGGAGATGGGCAGCAGCATCTTCCGAAAGCCTAAACAACAATAAACAAAAAAAACTACGCGCGCCAACCCGCCTGCCAAGCGTGGCGCGTATGGCAAATCCCCCCCTTAAAGGGGAGGCCTATGTTCAGCAGTGGACGTCTTATGGCTGAGATGATGGGTAGAAGGTAGTAGGTTGCCAGAGGGTAATTAATGTAATTTGATTGGGATATAATTAGTATGGCTCTTGTTAGTTGACCTTTAAATGGCAAACTATTATACCAAAAGTTAGTCGCAAACCGTAGAGACTTATACAAGTGGAAGTACATACAGGGTGTAACAAAAATACTGATGATCTTTTTAAAGGCATAATTGGTATCGTATTATAATCATAAAAAAAGTAAGAAAAAACTTTCTTCCACCGAAAAAATGTTTTTAGTACAGCCATTTTATTTTCACTTGTACGGGAAAAATATCAAATTTGGAAATAATTCATAATAGCAGCAGAAGTATTTAGTTGTATGGCTTAAAAGTCATGTTAGTCATTGCGTAGACAGAAAATCCTACAAAAAATTGACCTTGAAAAAATCCTCATTTAATTAATTTCTAAAAAATCACCTAAATAAATATATCAATATTTTATTATTTATTATTGTTCCTTAAGACACGTTATTTATGGATGACGGAAAACCAGACAAAAAAAGAAACCCTTCATATATATTTTGATTAATATTTACTTCCCGATGGAAAGTTTGTAGAATTTTTCGTTCAGTCATCTTAGAATGACATTTTAAAACTATATAAACAAAAAAATCGCTATTATAAATTAATGTTTGAAAAAAACGTATCTTTACTGGAGTATTTGTATGGAGGGTTGGCCGGCTGGGACAACTTGGCCCAAACAAAAAAAAATCGCGGTGAAAAAAAATTTCTCCTGCTTTTTTTACTCGCAGTAGGTACGATACCAAAATATGCCTTTAAACGGATCACCAGTATTTTTGTTACAACCTGTAAATAGTAAGCTCAACTCGGCGAAGATCGGATAGCAAGCAATTACTTACAGAAAATTCTGCATAGTTTTCTAGAACTGTTCTAGAATTTACTTTACTTAAAGAAATGGTTTGCTAAAAAACAGAACTTTAAGTCAATATAGTCCTGTACAAATAGGTTTAAATAGACGTAAATCTCACCTGATCTAACCGACAAGGAAGTTTTATCTTCTCGATATATAGTATCGAATGTTTCTTCAGCCAAATCAACCTTAATACTGTTACATAAAGTTTATATTCCAACAACGTGGACGGGAGTAATGATGTTAGAACATGAGTTGAAGAGATCAGCTCCCATAGATTCCGCATATTTAAAGCATGCATAACTATGAAGGCGAAATTAGTTGTTACTTTGATATAAAATAAAAATAAAATAAGCCTTTATTGTTATTATACAGTAAAACGCATGTTTATACTATTTTTTTCTTCCAATTAGAATAGAATAGAAATAAAATAGATTACAATAGAAATAGTTTATTTGTAAATACATACACATAAAAAATAAAAGGAAAGAAAACAGACAACGAGAAAGATTGTTGGGTCTTGTAACAACAACTTGTCTGCCTCCTGTTAAGATTTCCATTTCCCTCGGTATCTCGCTAGTCTGAGCCATCCAGTACCGGCAACTATACTGGGGTCTTCCATTGGCCACCTTGATTTTTTTCAAAACCTGTAGGGTACCACTCTCTTATTTTCCTTGTCCACTTGTTTTTTTACTTTAATCTTCCGGATTAGTACAATAACATCTCTGTAAATTGAGATTATGATGAGATCCAGTGTAAAAATTGTGTTTTTTTTTTGTAATAAATAGGCTATTTTTTATTACATTTATTTATTTTTTTTATTTTATTGTAAAAATCATTTACACAGCATACATATACAAACACTTGTTTTTATGACATTAGGTGTTTATCCTAAAATGGAACAGTTGCTAATGCCAGCGGATTAGCCTGGTAAATGAATGCTCAAAAACGGGTCTAGCTGGAAAAGTCGAAAGCAGAAATTTTGACTTTGGAACTTTGTTAAGACTAGTTAGGAGACTAACATACTAAAAGTCCCCAGCCCCCGGAGGTGAGCCCGAGGAGGGGGGAGGTAAAGAAGGTCCCGTTTTTTGGTTTTTTGCTTACATCTTTAAAACCATGGACAATTTTGTTGTAGTACATAATTAAAGCTGATAAAATTCTCTACAACTATTATGAATTCACTTTTAACCTAACACTAATGGTTGTCGAGATATGAGCTCCGAAAAACGGACGATTTTCTAAAGTGGGAGGTATTCTCCACAATTCTTGTCATACTAACTGGCAAAAGTTAATAATTTAAGTTAAAACCTTGCTTCACCTAGTGGATGAAGTGATCTCCGCTTGAATAGTATTTTGCAATGCAACCGGCAACTTTGACATGGTAAACGATGCTTTGTTTTGCCTCCCGGTGAAAAGTGGGATTTAAAACCGATGTTTCTTTGAACAGGTGTAAAACATTCTAGATCCACGATGTACTCGACTCGATTTTTAGGTTATAATTTTGACTGATTCAGCAGCGAATATTTTCCAAATTTCCGATAAAATTATCTACAATACCTACATCAAATGCAAACTCTATTTCCTAACCTTCTTGGAATCGATGAAAATAAACCCGGGTAAGTTTTAATGAACCGGTAACTATACGAGCCGGTTATATCCGGTTTTCGGTGAGCTCGTTTGGAAACTTATATTTATTACATATTAATGCGAATTAGTTGTTAATTCAAATATCACGTTAACATATTGATTTGAAATAGGTAACTTTATGCTACAAAAACGATTTTATCTATTTCCTTTTAAACCGACTTCAAGATTTCGAAGGAGGTTCTCAATTCGTCGGGATCTTCGTTTTTGTAATTTTTTTTGTATGTTCACCGATTATTCGAAGACGGGTGGACTGAAATGGAAAATTGTTTTTTTTGTTTGAAAGAGTACCGACTATACCGCGTGTATATTTGATATTACCACAAAAGGAAACCAGAAGCAGGATTTGATGTTTTAAATCGACATTGCAATAAATATTTAGTTAATTGTTAAATAACACCGAGTAATTAATTTTTTAATTTATTTCACTCATCAATGTACTGCGTATACAGTACAATGTGACATATATCAATTGTGACGTTTTAAAGGCAAAGTAATCAGGTAGGAGCAATACATTGCGTGCTGAAATATTTTATATGGAAAAATAAAAGTCGTAAAATTTTAATAAAACATATGGAAGTATGTTTATTAGGGTCTATACTAACTACCCATAGCTTATGTGGTAATATCAAAAATACACGCTGTATACTTCAAAGTTGGTCCCATTGTCACCAGGTCCGGATCTGATAATGGGGCCCTAGAGAAATTGAGGGAACTCTTCAACTATTATAGGCACACCTCTTGTGATTTTAATATTTTTTACAGCAACTCGGGCATTTCTTTTTGGAAAAGCGGAAACTAAGTGAAGTCGGTTCTTTTTTGTTTAAAATTAATTAAAATAAAATTATTAACTCGTCACCTAGTGATTGCGCACTTTTTTCACTGTCTTCGATAATAGCTATAAAAAAGTAAATTAACTTAAAACTTATTTAAATACCAACAGTCAGCAGCAGAAGTAGCTAAGCTGGTAGGGTGTCCAAAATGACCTAAACACGCTCTTATTCTCTTAACAATGAAGTCGTGTCAAACTCATTTTGAACACCCTACCCGCTTAGCTACTTTTGCTGCTGACTGTACAGTCGCCATCAGATATATCGGAGCGGCCAAGGTGGTCACAAATATCTGAACAACGCCTCTATTGTTAAGGCGATAAAGTGCATGCTCAGATATTTTTGAGTACCCTAGCCGCTCCGATATATTTGATGGCGACTGTACATATAGCTATCCGCTCGATAACATCTACAAATCAACATGCTTCATTTATTCCAGAGTAATAGTTTTTCAACGGGGTAATTGAGCCGAGCGTTACCCGCAAGTTTTAATGAGCCGGTAACTGCGCGGGTACCCGGGTATCCGGTTATCCGGTCAAACCCTAACGGAAGCGATGCGGGTATCTCTAATGTAGTGGTGAAACTAATGACGATGTAGGTATTCCTGATTTTAATGGACGCTCTGGGGGACGTCTACTTAAGTAAGGTCTTCAAATAGGGTCCAGACACAAACGACCTTAATTATTAGTCAAAAAAAATAGGGTCCAGACTATAATCTCACCAGATCTCACCTGTGATATTAGAAAATATGACGCATTTATTTGCACAACACTGTAACTTTTTTACTAAATTAAATGTGTAGTAGGGGTTACTCGCCGCGGATGAAAACAACGTTGTTAACTCAACAGGTATAATTTAAAGAAATAACGATGCACAGAACTAACTTTAACTAACGAAACTGCTCCGGCGTCGGCAGGCGTTTCGAAAGAGACACCGCACCGCTACCACAGTAGATTTCGCAAGATTAGTGTTGGAAGGTGTTCAATTCTTGAATGCAGCCGACCAAGCACTTATCTGCCACTAGCATTTGACAACAAACGGTAATTTGCATCTCAGTAGTCATGATTCTACGTCGATACATCGTTGGCGTGTTCTATCTCGGAGGTGGCGCCATCTCTTGACAAATTCATGTACTACACTCCCCCCCATTTGTTTCCGAGATGTCCCAGCGAGGTTAAAGTTTCTTCGGTCTTCCGCGACCCCGGGTAGGCCGGTCCTGCTGGGTGGCCTTGCGCGGTCGGCCTCGTTTCCTCAACGGTTGGGCAGGAGTAGGTAACTCGTCTGTTGTGCCAGTATACGGTGTCAACGCCGAAGCGTGGTAGATTCCGAGGCACACGCTGGGGTTTGCAGGGTCTACAACTGCATATGAAGATGGTCCGTGCTGCTTGGTGATTAGGTATGGGCCGTCTCTCTTCGGGGCAAACTTGGCACTGATGCCTTTGTTAGCGGAACTCAGTGGGTGCAGTGATACCATCACCATATTACCTTCAGCGTAATTTGGCCTATTCTGGCGGTGTTGATCAACCAGCTCTTTCCTCTTTTCTTCTTCTATTTCTTGCACTTCTTTGGTTTTCTCTATTGTATCTGCTAGCTGTAACAACTTGGGTGTTATCTCTGGTATAAAGTTTTCCGAAAGTACAATTTGCCGGAAGTCGTTATAGTTGTCGTCAATGGTTCTCAGTTCTCGCCCAAAAGTTAGGTAAGCTGGAGTATAAGACGTCGATTTGCAGACTGCCGTGTTCATAGCGAACCTGATACTTGGGAGGTGTTCTGGCCATGCCCTGTGATTCTGTCCAATAATCATTGCCAGCTGCGTCTTTAAATCCCGATTCTTTCTTTCAACGGGGTTTGCCTCGGGGTGATATACCGGTGTATAGCCATGCTTGATTTTTAAACAGAAGGAGACTTGCTGCATAATGGCACTGACGAACTGTGGCCCGTTATCGCTGATCATCCTTCTGGGGAACCCGTAACGAAGGAAGATTTCGTTTATTAAGATCATGGCACATCTTTCTGCTGTGGCATCTTCCAAGGCGAAAAGTTCTACCCAGCGCGAGTTGATATCTTCGATGATAAAGATCCAGGTTTTATTTTCAGACGAAGGGGGTAGTGGCCCGAAAAGGTCAAACGATATAACTTCGAATCGCTGACTTAAAGCATGGGTCTGTAAGAGTCCAGCCGGTTTATGGTTAGATGGCTTGTAACGTTGGCACTTGATGCAAAGTTTCACATAGCTCTCTATGTACTTTCGCATGCCAATCCAACAGTATCTACGCGATATGGCCTGATACGTCTTATCCGCACCATAGTGTCCCGCCTTAGGGTCATCATGATAGATAGCCAATACGTTGGCCCATTCGTGTTCCGGTACGACTAATTGAGCTTCGTCTGAATTTGTTTCTGTTTTGTGACGATACAAAAGACCGTCATTCATTAGGTATCCCTTGCTACTCCAGTACGGAGCATTCTCGTTGCTGTGGGGGTCCTCTAATGCATGTATTATCTTTGCCAATCTCTCATCTTTAAATTGTTCAGCTCTTATTTCAGCCGGACTGCGGGGTCGCAAGTCTACCGTGACCATACAAACGCCGCATTCAGTTTGGGTATCTTCCGTGCATGGTGGCCTTGACAGGGTGTCTGCTACTACATTGATTCGTCCAGGTACGTATTTGACGTGGATATCATGAGCCTGCAGCTGTAGAGCCCATCTGGCGAGTCTACCTGTTGGTGATTTCAAGTTCATCAGCCACTGCAAGGCTTGATGGTCAGTGACGATTGTAACCGGCACTCCTTCAATATACCCCGCGAACTTCTTAATGGCCCACACGACAGCGAGCGCTTCTCTCTCAGTTGTCGAGTAGTTACGTTCCGCCGATGTCAGAAGCCTGCTCGCGTATTCAATTGGATGTTCCTCGTCCTTTTCACCTTGCACCAGAGCTGCACCCAGTGCATAATTACTCGCATCTGTCTTGATCGTATATCCTTTGGTGCAGTCTGCTTGGCCAAGTATTGGGGTTGAAGTGAGATGGGTTTTCAATGCTTTGTACGCCTTCTTTTGTTCGGGTCCCCAAGTCCATGGGGCGTTCTTTTTGGTCAACTTCGTGAGTGGCTCAGCAATGTCGGAGAAGTTTTTTATGAACCGCCGGTACCAAGAACAGGTCTGTAGAAATGACATCAGGTGTTTCACGTTAGTTGGGGAAGGACGATTCAAAATAGCCGAAACTTTCTCAGGATCAACTTGTAGGCCTTCTGGGGTTATCAGGTGACCCAAATATTTTACGCTGGTACAAACAAAGCGACACTTGTCTTTGTTGACAACGAAGTTGTACTCCCTCATCTTGGTAAAAATATCTCTCAGGTCTGACAGGTGATGTTCAAACGTCGTCGAGAAGATGATCAAGTCATCTAAGTAAGCCAGAAGCTTGATATGACATAAACTAACACGGAATCTGTCTATTAGTCTTTGAAACGTAGACGGAGCGTTGCGGAGCCCGAACGGCATACGTAGGAACATATAAATCCCGAAGGGCATTATAAAAGCTGTCTTCGCTTGGTCGCATTCTCGTACGCGAATCTGCCAATACCCCGCCTTCAAATCTAGAGCGGACATGTATGCCGTGGACTTAGCTTCATGTAGCAGGTCGTCGATGCGAGGGATTGGGTATGTGTCAGGCACTGTGATGGAATTTAATCTTCGGTAATCTATGCAGACTCTTACTTTCCCATCTGGCTTCGGGACCATCACAACTGGCGCGGCCCATGGAGATGTGCAGGGTACGATAATTTTATCCGCTAGCATCTTCTCGATTTCAACTTTTAGGATTTGTTTCCTTTGTTCAGGCATCCTATAGGGAGGGACAGATATGGGTAGATGATCCTGAGTATCGATCACATGTTCCACATCTTTCACTGGGTTGCCATTCGATTCGAATATGTCCTTGAACTCTTGCAGCAATCCGTCGAGCTGTGCTGATTGTACGTCGTCCATGGTTACCGACACGTCTAAAGTGCATAGGCCAACGTCATCAAAGAGAGTGGCCGCGTGTGGTGATAAGCTGTACTCAGCTTCCTCTATGTTCTGGATGGCATCTCGCATCATGTACTCCATTCGTGGTGAGTATCCGTCGAAAAGGAGTTTGTCTTGAGAACATTTAATTTTCGGTGGCATTGCAGCTCCTTCAGCTTTCGGACCAGCTTCGTCAGCAGTCATTTTTTGCTGTGGCGGTCGTTTCCCTCTTTCCATATCCATCGGAGCAAATGCAATTTTTGGAGCAGTCACCTCCGGTTGCGTAAACATGACGAACTTCTCCTGATATAGCTCAAACTGCTGTTGCGGTTGATCTATGTAGCTCCACGTGAACTGAGCGATATTCAAAATGATGCCAGCCTTTTGCATAAGGTCAATTCCCAACAACGTTCGGTTGTCGTGGGATTGTATGAGGACGATGAAAGGAGCGTGTAAACGTCGGCCGCCCAGGTCAACTTCAGCTTCGAAAACCAGTACTCGTTGCAGTTTTGGGTTTCCATCCGCTAAGGTTACTGTAGCCATCTGCTCATAGAAAATCTGTCCGCGCGCCTTCAGCAACCCATAGAGTTCGAATGATGCAACGCTTATTTTAGCGCCAGTGTCTACGTAGGCTTTACCTTTCACGCCATTGACCTCAAGAAACACCATAGGACGAGACCGCATCTCTAACTCTATGTTTATAGTACAAAATCCCAATGTGTTTTTCTTCTCAAGCGAATCCGTGGGCTTGTTGGAGCATACTTTGCAGTTACTGCGATAAACCCCCGGTGCACCACAGCCATAACAAGATACCTTCACATCGCTTGATGATGGTAGGACCGTATCCGTTGATTCTTTGCCACCTTCCATTATTCTTTTACGTTTCCTACATTCTTCCAGAACGTGACCCAGCTTTTTACAGAAATTGCACCGAGGTGCCTTCTTGGGGCGCGTCGAGCCTGCGGTGTCGGGTTTAGAAGACTCTGCAATTTTATCATTGCCTTCTTTCTTCCCTTCTCCCAGTGCTTTCTCCTTCAGTAATGCTTCGACGCTGCGTGCCTGCTTAAGTAGGTCATCAAAATCCTTAACTTTCTCTATAGGAACTTTCTCCCTGATTTTCAGGTTTAGCAGCCCATAAGTTATGTGAAGCTGCTGCTTCTGATTAAGAAGTTCATCGGTGGGAAGTTCGGAGAAAAGTATTCTCTTCCTTGTTACGAAATCGTCGGTAGAAACGTCTGGCCCTTGCTTGGTTCCACAAGCTTCTAAATAAATTTCATATACAGGTTTCTTCGGGGCGAACGTGTTTCTTAATCCCTCCTCGAATTTAGCCCATGTAGTGATAATACTCTTACTGCCTTGCCACCAGACCGCGGCCTCATCTCGCAGAATTAAAGGTAGTCCAGCTAGTGCATCGTTGTCATTGATATTTTCAAGCTTCTTGAACACCTGCACCGCCGTAAGAAAAGCTTCCACTGTCTCCCTATCCTTTCGACCGTTGTAAGTAGCCTTGCATGACGTCATACTGCCCTTTCGATTACTTCCTATGCTGGCCAATAATTGCTGGAACTGCTCTTGAGATAGATTGACGGACATCTTGTTTTCAGTTTTTCCCCGGAGAGCTTTAACTGGATATGTTGTCTTCCTTCCGTGTCTTGTAACCACGTATCTGGGTTCGTTCGAGCCCGAGTTGGACGCCACTGTAGTAGGGGTTACTCGCCGCGGATGAAAACAACGTTGTTAACTCAACAGGTATAATTTAAAGAAATAACGATGTACAGAACTAACGAAACTGCTCCGGCGTCGGCAGGCGTTTCGAAAGAGACACCGCACCGCTACCACAGTAGATTTCGCAAGATTAGTGTTGGAAGGTGTTCAATTCTTGAATGCAGCCGACCAAGCACTTATCTGCCCCTAGCATTTGACAACAAACGGTAATTTGCATCTCAGTAGTCATGATTCTACGTCGACACATCGTTGGCGTGTTCTATCTCGGAGGTGGCGCCATCTCTTGACAAATTCATGTACTACAAATGGATAAATTCTAATGTTATTTTTTCATATTTAAGGCTTCCACTGATTCAAATAAATGTGTACCTAATTATCGTATTTTGTTTAAAACAATTATTTAGAAAAACCTCACTTGAAAATTAAAGATGGGAGAAAAGCGGCCATCTCAGAAATAATAAGATATAAATAAGCTGTTTGGTAACGAAAACCATGTATTGAATTTAAACTTTCGTGAGACATATTAAAACACTATTATCACTGCATGCGGCTGTATTCACTTGTCACTACGCGCGACATGTTTCGTAGAGTTTAGGTCTCCATCCTCAAGCACTAAGAGTGCTAGGTGAACCGATTCACGACCCTTCGTTACGCACATAGTCATAACATGTCTCGCGTAGTGACTAAACACAAGTGAGTACAGCCGCATGCAGTGATAATATAGTGAAAACCATGTATTTCAAGCCAGGCAATGTTGAGTATCGTTGGCAAAGTTGTAGCAGTTGACGGTACTAAACATTGCCGTGTCAACATCGTTATAAAAAACTGATTTATAATACCGTGTTCACAGGAACTTAACTGTATCGCTTAGTGAACGAGCAATTTCCTTCAAAGTGGCAATTTAGTTAAAAATACTTTTAAAATGATTTATACGCCATTGATATTTATTATAAAAATGGCCTTTTAACTAGGCACGGCAGGGAAGCGACTATTATTATGTTTATGTTCTGGCAGAGACTATAGAGATATAGACCGCCACAGCCTAAGAACTTTTTGAAGCTCAAGTCAATTGCGCCATCTATATCAAAGCCCCTAAATGCCGAAAATGTAAGAGGAAATGTCACCTGCACTGCTACTCCAGCTAGTAGCTACTAGTGTACTACTAGTACGCTATTTGTTACTAGGTGGAGTAGCAGTGCAGGTGACATTTCCTCTTACATTTTCGGTATCTAGGTGGCTTTGATATAGATGGTGGAAGGGCAGGACATACCTCGTGCTCTCGGCGACCGCCTCTCCAGTTTTGAGTTCTTATGTCGGTACAAACACGACACTTCTTATTTTCACAACATTTAGGGATGATTTGGGTATCACTGAAGTCCTAGGAGTACTCCTTTTAATTGTGTTTAATTTATTTTAGCGTAATAAAGAAAGTTTGCAGCGCGCGCGGTCGGATATTTCGTTCGAACTGACACTTGAGGTGAGGAGTATGGGGGGGAGTAGGAAAGAGAGTTGCCAGGTATGATATATATATAAACTAGCGACCCGCCCCGGCTTTGCACGGGTGCAATTATACATATAAACCTGCCTCTTGAATCACTCTATCTATTAAAAAACGCATCCAAATCCGTTGCGTAGTTTTAAAGATCTAAGCATACATAAGGACAGACAGCAGGAAGCGACTTTGTTTTATACTATGTAGTGATGAAGGGTGCGTTTAAGATAGGTGGTATTTTAGTATATAAAAAAATAAGTGAATATTATTTAAGTACATAAGTTATAGCTATGATAAGATCAGCGCAGCCAGATGGCGCAATTGAGCTTCAAAAAGTTCGTAGGCTGTTGCGGTCTATATCTCAATAGTCTCTGGTTCTGGGCATAAAAACGGTTCGATAATTAGGTTTTGTATGTACAGTCCCAGACTTTAATGATTGACTTATTTACGGTACAAGCATTTTTTTTTCATAGTTGTTTGTTACATTTGTGATCTGAACTAAGTTTTAGTCTTATTGACGTCACTGACGGTTTTTTTTATTATTTTATAGGTACCTACAAACTCTTAATATTCTACTCGCGAGTATTAATATTTTAACGGCCTCCTAGCCTAGTTGGTAGTGATTTGCCTATGAAGCAGTAGGTCCCGGGTTTGTATCCTGGTCAGGGCATTTATTTGTGTGTTTATCACAGATATTTGTTCCTGAGTTATGGATGTTTTCTATGTATTTAAGTATTTATCTATATCTATCTATTATACATATACCGGGTGTTTCCTGTAATAGGAGCAATAAATTAAAACGTAGATTCTACTCCTCAAACCAGACAACGTTTGTTCAGGGACAAATAAAAATAACTTATGGTTTGATTTTTAGGACACTTTAAAGTTTTTCCGAACACGCGATGTATTCCGACATTGATTATGTCTGTAGGGTGACAAGCAATGTCAAATAGACGGATTTTAACGTACATTGAAAATACTATTTAGTTTGTATGAAAAAGAGGCAATCTACAAAATACATATTTTTTAAAAGTTGTTGAACAAAAGTGTTGTTGTTTGAGGAGTAGAATCTACGTTTTAATTTATTGCTCCTATTACAGGAAACACTCTGTATATTGTCGCCTAGTACCCACAACACAAGCTTTATTCAGTTTACTGTGGGACTAGTTTGATTGTCCTAATATTTATTTATTTATTCTCACAAAGGAAACCTTACTTTTGAAATACTGTCATGTAATAAAAAAGTCGTTATATCGCTCAGCAGAAATACTCGAACATTATTAAACGCGCACTATTCCTAAGACAAATTACCTTCAATTTATGAAGACATTATCTTCTATGCCTACATCGCAAAATTCCAACTGTCTAGAACGAGATGAAGCGAACGGAATTATATTGTTATCGACCTTTGTCGGATAAAGAGGTAAGATTATTACAAGCAGTCTTACCTCTTAGCTTACATTGACGGTTTGGAAGCGAACTTCGACGTCGTTTTTGTAGGATCAATTTGATTATTAATTATTCACTTAATTTTAATTATTGTAACTACTCGTAAACTTATGGAAAGGGCGGAACACAAGCGAAGCGAGTTCTTACAAACAACTCGCTATTGGGACGTCTCGGCATTTCGATGGCTTTTTGATTTTGAGAGTTTGTTCGACGAGTTTTTCTGATCTTTATGTTTGTTGGGATTGTAGCAGAGATACACATCATTTGAGAATTCGTATATGAGGAAGATCTATCAAGGGATTGTGGAGTTGAAGGAATCTTGTTTCGATGTCACGATCCTCACTGAACACTGAGAGAACGTCTGGTGAAACTCATTTTAACACTTTCCGTACCGCGTAGCGCGTAGCCAGGTATTCCTCGTATGTAGCGCGTAGTAGCTACGAACAGAAAACCCGCCTAGCGGGTTCCTGGTCGTGAAAGTGTTAACAGATAGTTATTGTTACCAATGTTAGGGTTATTTTTTGCAAACATGTCCTTATTCCTTAGCAACATTTATGTTTTTTAAAGGAAATAAACAGATACTACGAAAGATATGTCGACTGAGATGAAACCCTGAATATAAATGGTAAAATTGTTGAAAGAGTCACCAAATATAAGTATCTAGGATACTGGCTCAATGAAAAATGGGACCCTGAGATGGAAATCCGCATAAGAATAGAAATGGCCCGGAATGCCTTTGTAAAGAAGAAAAAATTGTACACAAATAAAGATATAAAATTAAAGCTCCGATGGAGATTAGTTCAATGCTTTGTATTGCCAATTCTGATGTATGGAGTAGAAGCATGGACCCTAAACAAATTATTAATCAATAAATTACATGCATTTGAAATGTGGATATACAGGAGAATGTTAAGAATATCTTGGGTGGATAGAATATCAAACGAAACAGTATTAACTAGAATGCAAAAGACCAAAGAAGTAGTATTAACAATTAAAAGAAGGAAAGCGGCATATTTTGGACATATCTATAGGAACGAAAAATACGCTATCATAAAAAACATAATAGAAGGAAAAGTAGAAGGGAAAAGAGGTAGAGGAAGACCCAGAACATCATGGTGTGATAATATAAGGGTTTGGACCGGTATTGCTGACGCCGCTACTCTGGGTAGAGTAGCAAAACACAGAGAGGACTTTCGCATGGTGATCGCCGACATCCGTTAGGATATGGCACGAGAAAGAAGAAGACACCCATATCATAAACCCTCCATGATGCGTTCAAAAACCGCACGTTATAACTACCATAAAAATAGATTGTTTCGTTAGTGGTTAGAACAAATGTCTTATCTGTAACGATGTTATTATTATCAAATAATAAGCAAAAATTTGATATCATTATGAAAATCCGGGTGGGCCCCGCCCGCCGGCACGCGCCTCTCGACCACCGGCACAATCGAGTTGGCCATGGCGATGGCAATGCAATCCGTGCAATGGCAGTCATTCAATCATTATTTCGGGTTTATAATATGTGTGTAGATAAAGCAGTGTATGTAACTGTAATTAAGCCTTAAAACACTCGTGTGATCTTATTATGAAACTCACTTCGTTCGTTTCATAAAACCACACTCGTGTTTTTAAGACCCCTATTACGTAACAGTTATATAGGCAAATATTTCATTTATAAAATTTATTGTGATTATTAATAGTAGTGTAAGGTGCGTTGGGATAAGATAGAAAGGTTTTTTTTGGGGTAAAACAAAAATTCGTCCATATTCCGGAGCATTACAGATTACTTTTTATCTTACCCCTAAAAAAATACCTTTCTATCTTAGCCCAACGCACCTTACCTACAAATTTTTGCATAGTCCGATCACTTAGATCTTAAAAGTATATTTTAACACAAAATTTATACACCTAACACTACGTCCCATACTTCATCTGTACCGCGCCCTCAGTCAAACTGTCTCCGTTGTCAGAATTCGTACATTCCCAGATTTAATACACGCCTTATATCTCGCCGACTAGACATTACACTTTAACAGCGCGATATGTTACTGCTATTTGTATATAGAGCCGCACTACGTACCAGAAGTGTGATATTTTGATGGGAAATACGGTATAATTTTAGTTATTAAATTACATGCATTTAAAACAAGCTTGTATTTTGTGTATAGAGCCGCCCCGTTTAGTAAAACATTACGGTACAAATACAAATTCTAGTTCCATGTTTGCATGTAATGAACTAAATTAATTTATAATTCTGTAAAATCGTGTGAGTTCAAATCCTACTAATTTAAACTGTACAGTCGCCATCACATAATTATATCGGAGCGCCCTAGGTGGTAACCAGGTGCGGTCGCAGACAAAAATTTTGGGGGGGGGGGGGGCACTAATGTAGCAAAAAAACAGTTTTTTGAGGGGGTCAGTAAAAAAATTTTCAATTAGAAATGTAGGATTTTGGGGGGTGTCATATCTCATGTGTGACAATGATGTCAATTTGACTTGAAAAGATCACATAATCCTTCAC
Organism: Pammene fasciana; assembly: GCA_911728535.1. NCBI lineage: Eukaryota > Metazoa > Arthropoda > Insecta > Lepidoptera > Tortricidae > Pammene > Pammene fasciana. Next base: position 15,718,108 of record OU452291.1, on the reverse strand, counting down.
ATTTTCCTTGTAACATATTAAATTTTGTACGCGATAGGCCTACCATTCCTACCAAACTCCTCAGTGCCCGCGGGTTGGTAGTCTGGGTCTCGCAGACACGTTTGATTAACCCTTTACCTACGGGCAATTAAATCACTCCGGCACCGCTCAATACGGGCATGTTTTGGTGAGAGACACCGGTCAGGCATAACTCCACTTACTTGTAACTTTTGAAGTATTACAGCTACACACTTCAAACTTCACACACACACTAATTATAAACTGTTTTTTTGATAAAAAAATATTTGAAGCCATAATATTCACTAAATTGTCTGATTTCAAGCTATTTAGTAGACACTAAGAAATTAAAGCTATTGGAGTTACTATTCACTGATTTCACAAGCTTATGTTTAAAAACATTAGTTTATAGTATGATGAACACAAACAAACACTAAAATGACGATAATTATTACAATAATGCATAAATATCAATCATTTAAAACTTCATGTAAAATCAATTTACCACTCACGAAAAATAGTGATGTGCATCTATCGACACTATTGTCGATATATCGATCACCAAGTGTCTATGGCCTACGCCATCGATTATGGGCATAAAGATCGAACAATCTTTTACTATTGTACTTATATTGTACTTACATTATAAAAAATGTTGTCTGTCTGTAAAGGCGGCTTACGGACGGTAATTTGACGTAACAACATTCAGATATCAACACTCAAAACACTCACACGCCACACTACCACAACAAAGTCGATGAAATTTAGAACAACATCACTATGGACCGCCATATTGAATTCAATTATTTGCACCTCTGCAGTACGGGTGTCAACACGTTTTGACAGCAAAAAAGCGGTAATTTTTAAAATTAATTTATATCAGAGCCATCTGTCGGAACATAATGGGATTTTTTCCTGTGCTTCCAAACTTATCTTGTTGCATAATGTGACTCTTATTACCAAGACACAAGGTCTCGTTTTGTCGAAAAAAAATATTGAACACGACCAGTGCTCCGATCGTCTATAGATGACACCCGTATTGCAGAGGTGCTGCCTTGCTGGCAATACGTGTTGACACCCGTAGGTAAAGGGTTAAAAAAGTTTTTTTTTCAGTGGTTACGTTGGTGTCATTAAAAAACTAATGTTTATTTGTATTTGCATATTTGTTGCAATTTTATGTGTAAATATTCTTGTTAGCTGTGTGTTGTATACATGTGTGTGTATATAAACTGTGCATACAAGTTTACGTTTTTTATTCACCGCCGGCGGCCCATCGCGTATACAATATTTATAAGCTTTGTGGACATAACTGCTCACTCCTGTTGTACCGCTTTATTGTCAACCGGTACGTTTCTCAGCTCTATCCGTGGACGTGTCTCACACGTCCCGTTTACATTTATTGCACTAATAATCTGAACGTGACGAACACTGAGCGGTGCCACGTTTTGGTGGCAACGAGTTTTAGTGCTTGACAAATTTTCACATTTTATCTCATGCATTACGTGTGGGTATTTGAATGTGCCTTATTAAGGGCCGGTTGCACCAAACTGTCTGTTAATGTTAACGTAAACGTAAAAAAAATCTTGTATGAAAAATGTTGGCAGTACGCTTACCATGAGTTATGACATTGACGTTTTCGGGAACGCGTATCGAGTGTTCTATCTGTGCATCTTGCTTGTAACATATTAGTGTAAACGAGATGCACTGATAGAAAATTCGTTACTCGTTAACGAAAAATGTCGATGTCAAACTCATGGTAGACGTACAGTTTTCTATGAGATGACAGCTCCGTCGCCATATTTAACGTTGATGAGTGTGTTAATTGTGCGTGGTGCAACCCACCCTAAGTCACTGATATTGCACCATTTGAAGTATGTTATAGTAGCAATCTCACGATGTTTTCATTTAGTATTATATAATTTATGTATAATTTTAAACAAAAAAGAACGGACTTCGCTAGGCTCTGCTTTTCCAAGAAAAAATACTGCTGCTTGCATATTGAAATAACTACCTATAGGTGTGCCTATAATAGTTGAAGAGTTCCCTCGATTACTCCAGGATCCCATCAAAAGATCCGGACCTGGCGACAAGTCTTTCAAACAAAAAAATAATTTTCCAAATCGGTTCAGCCATCTTCGAATAACCGATGAACATACATAAAAATTTTTAAAAAAAAACAAAGATCCCGACGAATTGAGAACCTTCAAAATCTTGAAGTCGGTTGAAAATATCAAATGATGTTTGGTAAGTACATATTATAAGTTCTGAAAAACTCGGAGTTTGAGGCCGAAACTTCCGAACTGAAAGTCGAACGGCCTCCCACCAGACTACCAGAGTCCTACTAGAGTACCTATTCCACTAGACTACCAGAGCTTATTCTGCAAAATTTCATGATTATAGAAAAAGACACTTCAGATTTTGTCTAACAAATATGGCAAGGAATTAATAACACGAAAACTCTCACTTCATGCGGTCAAAAGAGATAGTATACAAATTGAAACACAAACGTATCCGTTCATGCAAACTAGAAATATTTACTCATCTCCATTCAAGTGTTTTCTTTCAAAGCCCCCGATAGTCAGACTTTTAAAAATGGAAATAAATCCGCTCTGTTTCTATACGACCGAGATTTCACAATAAATAAGACCGCAGACAAAGAGATACTGAAAAAATAGAAAACTTTCAATTCTCCAGCGCTTGAATCGGCGATGTATTGTCCTCATGCGTTACTACGGATATCTTGTCCATTAAACAATGTTTATCTTCACCCATATCATAAACCCTCCATGATGCGTTCAAAAACCGCACGTTATGACCACCATAAAAATAAACTGTTTTGTTAGAAGTTGGAACAAATGTCTTATCTGTAACGATGTTATTATTATCAAATAATAAGCAAAAATTCGATTCGATCCTCCGACCGCCGGCACGCGCCCCGCCGACACAATCGAGTTGGCCACGGCGTGCAATCTGTGAAATGGCAGCCATTTTAACAGTTTTTGAACGCGTCATTTAGGTTTTATAATATGTATGTAGATAAAGCAGTGTATGCAACTGTACGTAATTAGGCCTTAAACACTCGTGTGATCTTATTATGAAACTCACTTCGTTCGTTTCATAAAACCACACTCGTGTTTTAAGGACCCCTATTACGTTACAGTTACATAAACTACTATTATCTGGTGAACCGTCTGGTCTGCTAGCCTAGTATGGTCGGATTTTTATCACCCGTCACTATAGCTGTCACGTTCTAACAAGTATGTAAGTACGAAAGTGACGCATGTCACGATAGGCGATAAAATGACAACCATGGATAGCCTTCTGGTTCGTGGAGTCTGTCACTGTCGTGTGATTGTTCGTCGTCGACTCACTGTTTGTCCCGTCTATTGTTTTGTTGTCTAATTTTGAATTTAAAAGTCCGTCGTTTCAGAAGAGTACGTCGGTTGGCCAGTCGGTCAGTTTATGTCTCGTCGGCAAGGAGGTCGGATGCCCCGATGCATCTGGGTTGCAGAAGAGATGTCTACGCAAAATCGCGTCCTAGCAAAATTTTGAATATACTTCCACAGAGTGTAACATAAATACTGGTGATCCGTTTAAGGGCATAATTGGTATCGTATTACCAGTAAGAAAAAAAAGAAGAATATTTTTCTGTACGCGAATATTTTTTTTTTGTATGGAACACATCGTCTTAGCCGACCAACCCTCTATACATTTTTTTACTCTTTTATAATACGTTACCAATTATTCCCTTTAAAGCACCAGCATTTCTGTTCATCAATCATCATCATCATCATCAACGGCCTTTGAGTCTGTTGCAGACTATTTAAGCAGTGTCAGGAAGGGTGACAACGTTTTCCATTATTGTACAAGCCAACGAGGGAGCGGCAAACACGACCGCAATGATGGCAGGTATGATTTCCCGACGGCAAACTGGTGCAGCGCTGGTGTCGCTTCGCTCGTTTCTCAGCGAGTGTCCTGAACCAGGCTTGGTCATGTGTTTTGCGCCCATCAAGCACCAGTTTGCGCCATTTGTCTCTGTCCTCGGCAAGCTCTTCCCACTTGTGAACCGGGATGTTAAACGCGTGCATATCTCGCTTAGCGCAGTCCATGTGACGTAGCATCGGCCGACCGATGCTCCTTTTGGCATCAGCTACGACGCCAAGCAAAACACACCGCGGCAAACGTGAAGGTTGCATTCGATGCACAAGCATTTCTGTTACACCTTGTATTTTCAACATCATGATGCGTAGCGTAGCCAACAAGCCAATCGTTAACGCTCCGTAGCGAACGAAACGCAACTTTACTGTCACTGTCGCACTAATGGCAGTCGCGGATTGACCTAATCACTACCCCAGACTCGTAACTGGCCCTAAAGGTGGCCAAACAAGTATTTCATGATTGAAAAAAAAAACTGTCGAACTAATATGAAAGAGTGATAGGGTGAGATGAGCATTTTTGAAATATTTTCATTGCGTATTTATATAACAATATAACCTAGTAATATACGCAATGAATATATATTAAATATTAAAAATAAATAGTCAACGTTATATTATGCTCTTCTTCTGAAAATGCGTGTTTCTACCCTATAATTAAATTTGCTCAATCTCCTATTGTGTATGGGTAGCGACATCCAATTAGAGAGTTTGCAAGTATTTCTGTCACTTCTATTTGAAACTTTGTAACCACTGTGTTAAATCAGATTGTCGCTTGTTATATACGTGTTTATATATGTACAGATATGGAACTTATTCTTCCAGCATACATTGAAAATTGATATAATTCGGTTATTATATATATACACACACACGAAGTTAGCGTAGGGCAACTCCAATAACATTAGTAGGCAACATGTTTTTGGTTGACTAGTAATCTGCCTCGAACTGAGAACTCGCGATGTATACCTACTTGTTAACGAGTTGCCCAATATAAAAAGTCTCTACCTATTTTTTTTCGCCTTTTAGCTCCACAACCCCTTGATCGATTCTGCTCATATACGAACTCTAAAATTACATGTATCTCAGCTACAACAGATTTTTTTCACTAAAGTTATCACGGAACAAACCCTCAAAATTAAAAAGCCATCGAAATGCCAAGACGTCCCAGTAGCCCGGTGACAGTTATATCCGAAGTTGTTTGTAAGAACTTCACTTCGCTTACGTTTCGCTCGTTAAGTTATATTTTTAATACAAATTACCTCTTTTCAAAGATAATTTAGGATCAATACCAAAACTCATTCAATTTCTACTCAATCCAAAATTCAACATAACAATACAGCTGCAGCAGAACGCCCCTAGAAAGGTAAAATTTAACAGTTTATCAATTCAACGGAGATTTGTGGAGTCGGAAGGTTGACATGCGTGGACGCATGCGTGCCTTTAGAGTTGGCTGAAGGCACACCTTCGTAATATCAGGTACAGATTTCGCTAGTGACTCGTTCATCATTACATTTCTAAATTCGCTGTGATGGATAGAGGAACGTCTGGTGTACACGCAGCACAGATGTGTCCGCCAGATTTCTCCGACGGATATGCCCGGCGAACAAATCCGTGCCTGTATGGCGTGAATTGGACAGGGAGTTATCTGCGGACACATCTGAATAGCACCATACACGAACGGATATGTCCGCCGGGCACATCCGTCGGACAAATCCGGCGGGCACATCTGTCCGTGTATCCATAGCTATTGGAAGCACATTAAAACGGCAATCGAAAGGACACAGGTTCTAATCCCGTGAGGTTTAAGACTTCTTCACAGTTGATTCAATGGACATCTTTTACCAAATCGTGGTTCACCGATTCGTCTAAATCTTCGTTACAAATATACTCACTCAATTCTCACTCAACCTAACTTAGTTGTGCAATGGTAGCACCGCGCCCCTCAGGGAGCTAAACCAACAGTCAAGCGATTCGTCTTCATTTGTCGCTAGCGCAGCTCTTGTAATTGACTCGGCTCGCGATTCTTTAGACGTTTATTACCTCATTTAATTGCAGTAGTTTTAAAAATAGACTTCCGTAATTTATACGAAAATAGGGATTGTACACCTTTTGGAAAGATCCTGAAATAAACGTATATAGATGTCATATACAAAGGTGAAGTAACCTAGGCCCCCGGCGCCCAGTCAGGTGCGGCAGACGCCCTTACCCAGGATCACAGCGATACGGTGATTTGTTCTTCAGTTGAATCCCGAAATAGCTCAATATTTTCTCGTTATTCCATATCGGTTACAAACAAGCATACATCCTGCCTGAAGCTAAGCATTTCAGCTAGACAGACGTCTGCCATTCCGGGGTGTAACATGCGCGGTGTCAATCTATTACGTAATCCGTATTACACTCCTTTTTTAAGAAAACTAATCTGTAGTTGCTCGTGAAAACCTGCAATATCTAGAAATTATAATATTCTCAAAAAAATCTGATGTCTGCTTCTAACGAATATTGAGATAGGGTTTTGTGACAGACAGACGGATATCGTAAGCTTAATAATAGTGTTCCGATCACTCTTACGAAACTCTAAAACAACCGTTTAAAAGACGACAATGTTTTAAAACAAACAAAATTGACGACCTTTAAATAATTATGATTAAACTTCATAGCTAATTAAAATTAACATTAAATGCAAAACTAAAAACTTAGTTTATACAGGTACGGTCGACGTCAAAAATAAGTTCACACTTTTGCACCTTACTCCTTTGCAATAAGGTCCAAAAGTACACATATTTTTGACGTCGACTGTACGAAATCATATTCAAAAGACAGCCAAACTCATCAACAAAATGTGACGAAGTATCCTCTGCTATTCTAAAATGACATATTTGTACACATTTGTGTCAAAACTTAGGCCCTTTCAGTGCTAAAATATTCACGCAAGTCAGAGATAGGTATAAAATAAGGACTTTCAAAATCTATGCGAGTTGCGATTGCATTATACAGAGTTTCTACTCCTCAAACAACAACACTTTCATTCAGCAACTTATTAAAAAAATGTTTTTTGTAGATTGCCTCTTTTTCATACAAACTAAATAGTATTTTCAATGTACGTTAAAATCCGTCTATTTGACATTGCTTGTCTCCCTACATACATAATCAATTTCGGAATACATTGCGTGTTCGGAAAAACTTTAAAGTGTCCTATAAATCAAACCATAAGTTATTTTTAGAAGTCGCTGAACAAGCGTTATTTGGTTTGAGGACTAGAATCTACGTTTTAATTTATTGCTCCTATTACAGGAAACACCCGGTATGAGCTGAGTTGACTCAGTCATATAGTTTTCGGGTTAAATTAAGTTAAACTAATTCGTTGAGCCAGATATTTACTATTATTTTATTTTTACTTTTATATGGTTTTAGTATCAGCAAAATAAAATCTCATCGAACGAGTGAAGTGTAAGCGAAGCGAGAGGGACCTGGCTACTGGGACGTCTCGGCATTTCGATAGCTTTTTGATTTTGAGAGTTTGTTCGACGATAACTGTAGTAACGCTTTTCTGATCTTTATTAAATTTGTTGGGGTTGTAGCAGAGATACATACAATTTGAGAGTTCGTTTATGAGCTGGATCGATCAAGGGGTTGTGGACTTAGAAGGCGAAAAAAAATCTTCATATGTGTCTTGTTATATTGGTCAACTGGTTTGTAGTAGTAAATTCTCAGTTCAAGGCGGCCTACTAGTATAAATAAATGAGTTGACAGGAGGAGGCAATGTTTCCATAAAAATTATAATTGGTAGTTCTTATTTTCCCTCGTCTATGCCCACACTAAATTTCTCGAAAACTTCAAACCAACTTAAAGTCTTAAGGAATGCGGAGTTTTGCACGGGTTTTTAATAGGATTGCGGTAATTATTCAAACTGAGTTCAGTTTTGGTAGTTCTTTGTTTAAGCTACTTAGCAACCGACGCTACTTACTATTATCTATTCTTCGTATGAACAGTCGCTATTAGATATATCGGAGCGGCCAATGTGGTCACAAATATCTGAACTACTCCTCTTTTGTCAAGGCGATAAAGTCTATAATGAGATGTTTTTGAGTACCTTAGCCGCTCCGATATACAGGGTGTCCCAGAAATCGACGACAAGCCGTGAATGGATGATAGACCAAGTTATAACAGTTATCAGAAAAATACAAAAAAAAATCTATCACATGTTCTTCAAAAATTATGGTCACTTTAAAAATTTACTAGAAATTAAGAGACCAGGGCGTGAATATTCTAGTAAATTTTTAAAGTGTCCATAATTTTTGAAGAACATGTGATAGATTTTTTTTTTGTATTTTTCTGATAACTGTTATAACTTTTGGTCTAAGTATCATCCATTCACGGCTTGACGTCGATTTCTGGGACACCCTGTATTTGATGGCGACCGTAAAAAGTGTAACAAAAATACTGGTGATATTTTTAAGGGCATAAATGGTATCATATTCTTATTATGAAAAATTTTGAAATAAAAAAAATCTTATAAAATAACACGGTTACACTCACGGTACTTTAGTCACGTCTTGTAATACGCTGCAAAACACGTTAGCAGCGCCGGCGCAAGATCATCCTCAACAAGTTGTGTCAGAGCCCGCGCTGCGCGCCGCGCGCCGTGCCGGACGCAGCTCGGCAGTCGGCGACGCGAGGCGCAGCAGTGCGCCACGGGCCGGTTCAAGTAGCACTCCTAGTGCTTGAAGATGGAGACCTAGGCTCTCCGAAACATGTCGCAAGACGTGACTAAAGTGCCGTGAGTGTAACCGTGTTATTTTATAATGTTAATATGTCTCACGAAAGTTTAAATTTAATAAAAAAAATCTCGCAAAAAAAATGATTTTTATGGAAGTTTGGCCATAGTATAGCGGATATAAGGTTTGGGGTAAAACAAATTTCCAAAATGACGAGCTGTGACGACGTGTACAAAAAAAAAATTTCGCGTCCAAAAAAGATGCCGAATGAAAAATGTCGAGACAAATGCTAGAAGAATAATCATAAGGCTTATTTCGGGAATAAATTCACAGAAGAGCATTTATATTTAGCGCCGAAAACCCGACTGTCGAGTTCTCTGTTCGTAAGTACTACGCGCTACATAGGTACGACAAATACCTGGCTCCGGTTTACGAGCGTAGCACGTAGCACTAGGCGGCACTGAATGTGTTAACAATACAATCTTTCTCTATTAATGAGTGAAAATCGTGTGAGTTTATGTAAATAAGAACATTTGTCTTCCGTCAGGCTCAGCTGTATTTCATTCGTTTAATATAGTTTTTAGTAAAGACATGTACATGTGAAGAACGAGTCAACTATTTGAGTCAAAATACTGCGTATTTAAGGATTTATTTGGCCAGAGTTTGTTCATTATACGCTTTATGACAGATTGGCCTCCAGTGACCACCGACGCCAGACTAATTGCCTTTGTCTAGCTGAGCGTATTTGCTAAGGCCTAAAGGCTTTCTTCATTTGAAATTAGGATAGCAGCTACATATTCTAATTTCAAATGAATTAAATCAGGCCTTAGCTATAGCTGTGCGTACAGTTTTTTTTTTTTTTTTGTTATTTAGGATCACCAACAGATAATACATCATGCTTAGATTAATTCATAGCTTAAGCAGATTAATTCATAAGCTAAACCTTTGATGTAAGGTCAACTCGGCGAAAACCGTTAGTGGGCGAATATCGGATAGCAAGCAATTTTAGCAAATTCTGCATAGCTTTTTTTACGAAATGGTAAAACTGAAATGTTCTAGAACCGTTCTACAAGAATTTGAACAGTTCTACCGACTTAGCTGTAGGTAATTGCTTGCTATCCGATCTTACAAGTTATCTGAAGATAACAACGGTGACAAAAAAGCATACAGACCATAAAAAGACACACAGACATATAATGGTGAGCAGTCACCGTAGTCTATAGACGTATGCAGCTCCAGAGGCATTACATTCTCGTTGCAGTTCTTAATTTTGACGTTTAATATCAATCTTCAAAAGCTAAAGGCCATTAAGTAGGCAAAGAAAGCAGTAGACTGAGAGCTGGTCCTAGGAGATATGATATCATAATGAGAGCTACGAAACCCCTCTAGTTAGTTTGCTATACTATCCTTATTACTAGAACCGATCACCTGGCAGCTATTCATTGGTGGAGGTCAGAGTGATGGGCTGGAAAAAAAATTTGTTGAAAAATACGGAGTACCAAGGTACGTGAAAACTGCTTAAGTGATTCTTATTTCTAGTGGAACTATATTAGAAAAAAGTTACTTGTTATTGCGGAAACATAAAAAGTTGGCGATAAACAGTGAACGACTATATAAGTAATTTGGCACTACTTTTTCCCGACAGAAAAGCATGGAAATGATAATTCATTATATTCTAATGAATTACGTAACGGCCCAGAATATTACATCAAACCAATTTAAAGACATGTACTTATTTTCAAACACAATCTTGTATTGTATATGAATAAATACTATGACTATGACTATGACTAACCCAGTACTCTAGACTAAATAATGTTTACTTCAAGTAATTTGCATTCTTTGACTTCCACCGACGAACAGCTGCCAGATTCCTGGATCTAGAAATAAGGTTAGTATATCAAACTAAATGAGTTTCGTTTCTCTCATTATATTGTCATAATTTACGAGGCTAACTCTCTGTCTATAAAGATATCATGTATATCAAAGAAACAGGAATGTTTTAATAAGAAGAAAGATCAAACGTCCTCATCCTACGAGCGCTGGTAGCCTTGCGGTAAAGACGTCCGACTTTCAATCCGGAGGTCTCGGATTCAAATCCCGGCTCGTACCACTGAGTTTTTCGGAACTTATGTACGGAATATCATTTGATATTTACCAGTCGCTTTTCGGTGAAGGAAAACATCGTAAGGAAACCGGACCTAATCTCAAAAAGGCCTAGTTTCCCCTCTGGGTTGGAAGATCAGTGGCAGTCGCTTTCGTAAAAACTAGTGTCTACGCCAATTTATGGGATTAGGTTGTCAAGCGGACCCCAAGCCGGGATAAACGCTAGGAGGAAGAAAGATCAAACGCTTAACTTTTCTACCTTGAAGAAACTCTTACATAAATTACATTACGTCGCCATGAATATGCGAGATCTTAAAATAACAAGCGGACTCTACATCAAGCTTCAAGACCGAGTGAGGAATGTCGAGATCCGGCATCGCACTCAGGTGCAAGACGTGGGATACGTCATTACCAAACTTAAATGGAGTTGGGCAGGACACGTTGCCATGCAGAGTGACGGCAGGTGGACTAAAATGTTGACGGAGTGGTGGCCACTCTAAAGGCTTGTTTACACTTTGCGAAGTAGCAAGTGCAGGTGATAAGTGCAGGTGTCAAGTGATTAGTAAAACTTACGTGTAAACGGTCACACTGTTAAGTGACAAGTGCGAGTGCGAAGTAAAGTGATTAGATGCTCCGTCTATTTTTGCCTGTTAAGTAGTTCCCCCACACACCCGCGCACCGCCATTCGCCATCCATTTTTTTGCCCACTCTGCACTTCTCTTATACCACGACTTGTTTACCTGTTTACCAAGCCTGCCTGATGGTAAGCAGCTACCGCAGCCTATGGACGCTTGCAACTCCAGAGGTGCCACATGGGCGTTGCCGACCCTTTTTAATAAGGAGGATTCACTATGTCGGCAGCTAAAGATACAAGGGGGTCCTTCGTCGTCAACACACTGGGTCCTCTTTGAGCTCTTTAGCAATCTTACTCACCAGCAGGAACACAACACCATGAGTAGAGTCTAGTGGTAGTGGTACCTGCAAAAAGCCCAACTAAACAATGTGTAAACGATTGCTTAACACTTGACACTTATCATCGTAAAAATATGTCAACTAATCACTTCTCACTTGCACTTGCTACTTCGCAAAGTGTAAACAAGCCTTTAGATGAAGTCCGTTAGCTCGCTCGGTAGACGACATTCGGAAGGTAGTGGGTCACTTTTGAATGAAATTGGCACAGGACCGGGACAAATGGCGTAGTAGTGACGAAGAGAGTGGGCGATAACGGGCTGATGAAGGACTCCACAGTTTGTAGAATATTAGTGTAAGGCCTGAGTGTACGCTCGAGTTGGGCGTCCAGCGGGGCTTGCGGCGTGCATGTTAAACAAATGAAACTCATACTGGTGTCCTGAGTCAACGCTGCACGAAGTGTATGGACGCTCGCCCGCAACGCTACGCGCCCAGCCGAACGCTCCGCTCCAAGCGTCCATTCAGGCCTTGCACTAAGGCCTGAGTGGACGCTCGAGTGAGGCATCCAGCGGGGCTTGCGGCGTGCATGTTAAACAAATGAAACTCATACTGGTGTCCCGAGTCAACGCTGCACAAAGTGTATGGACGCTCGCCCGCCACGCTGCACGTCCCGCCGAACGCTCCGCTCCGAGCGTCTATTCAGGCCTTGCACTAAGGCTTGAGTGGACGCTCGAGTGAGGCATCCAGCGGGGCTTGCGGCGTGCATGTTAAACAAATGAAACTCATGCTGGTGTCACGAGTCAACGTTGCACAAAGTGTATGGACGCTCGCCCGCCACGCTGCACGCCCCACCGAACGCTCCGCTCCGAGCGTCCATTCAGGCCTTGCACTAAGGCCTGAGTGGACGCTCGAGTGAGGCATCCAACGGGGCTTGCGGCGTGCATGTTAAACAAATGAAACTCATACTGGTGTCCTAAGTCGACGCTGCACAAAGTGTGTGGACGCTCGCCCGCCACGCTGCACGCCCCGCCGAACGCTCCGCTCCGAGCGTTCATTCAGGCCTTGCACTTACTTACAGATGTCATTCAAGGTTGACAGATGAGTTTTTTTTAATTAGCACCTACCCGCAACTTCGGTTGCGTAGAAATACGTTAACTTTCCAACCTCCTCGCCATTTATAGGGTAACCGGAGGCGAATCGGATGGCAGGATGAAACGGGTAAAGAAGCATTGTCGTCAAAGTCAATCAGCGTCTCGCGTTGGGTTTGACGCTCCATCTTGTCGAACAAGGTGGTTTGGTTTCGGGAAAAACTTCTTATTTTATGTTCATTTTCGTGATTCAATGTGTAATATATAGCTTATTCTGCAGTGATTTAACGAACTAGTGAGCAACTAATGAAGAATTAGTCTCGAAACATGTGCAACCCCTGTTTGAGTTAGATATCCGTTAGTCCACGTGCTTTTTGTAGGGATTAGCTATCTCCTTATAAAAAGCCTAACCTCATCGTACAACGTCCAGCTCTTGGAGCGAAATTTTAATTAATGAACCGTACACTTGTCGTATCTACTTCGATATTGGCAAAATTGTCCCAATATTGTGGACAGAATGCCATATTTTAAAAATTGAATTGAATTGAATTGACGCTCCTGCACTTTTCTGACTTTCACAAAAATGCTTAAACTTGATCGGTTTCGCCGTGCGATCCGATTCTTTATCTTTTGGAGGAGAGATTTGAGATAAAAGTGGATCCCAGAAAATACGTTAACCTAGAAAATACAATTGTTCCTTTTCTGATAGTACTAACAGGTAACTGGGCGTTTTCACAAAACGTTGTTGATTTTCGTGTTTTTGAAATTTTAAGAATTTTTTGGATATTCCTCCTTAGAATCGAGAGTACTATTCATTCTGCTAGGAAATGAAAAGTGTCCCAAAATTTTCATACAATTTTTATTTTCCATTACGCTACTTTCATATAAGTGCCCATAGAAAAGTAGCGTCAGAGGAACAGGACACTTTTAATTTCATAGTGGAGTTGATAGTACTCACGATTCTGAGTAGGAATATGCAAAAAATTCTTAAAATTTCAAAAATATGAAAATTAACAACTTTTTGTGAAAAAGCCCAACTATAAAACTCGTTTTTAATTTTAGTAAAATTAAAAAAAACAAGTTAAAATAAAGTTCCATGGCCGGCCAAGCCGTGTGTACATTTTATAACAACGTTTAGTCTTAAAAGCTCGCTCGTAAACCGTCTACGAGCACGTATTGCGGCCCGAGTGAGTGATTTAAAGCGATATATTTACGTTGATTCGGTTTCCATTTATTTTTTATCAGCCTCAGGCTGCTTAAAAGTCGTTAAACTGACCCTTTTCACGAACCAACTGTACTGTTGACTTACTAACTTTTGTACACTTTTTCATCGGTTTTTTCACTTTTTTTATATCATTGCCAACAAGAATACGGCTGCCTGATGGCATGTACTGTGTATTCCGACCAAAAAGTGTAGAAATTAAAAAGTGCCAACATCGTAGTGTCGTCCCCTTTTCTTAGATTGATTTGAAAGGGACGACACTAAGATGTTGCCACTGCACTTTTTAATTTCTACACTATTTGGTCGGAATATACTCGTCGACTATAATGCTTGAATTGAGACTTTGTAGACGGAACAACTAGCGCATACTTTTCGATGGAGTTTTCATGGTCGCATTAGCATCGTCGCGGATGCTGAAATGGATTTTCATACAATATTATACAATGGTCGGGAGGAGGAACGGCCCCCTGACCGCCGGTACGATCCAGAGGGAGATAGAAAATACTAAAGTGTATAGAGGGAACAAGTTGAATAGAACTTATTTTTTACCGGCTTGCCTGTTTTGAGCACTCGTAGAAAAAGTATTGTATAAAACAGTGACATAATTAAGATTTTCAATCTCGAACCTTACTTAGCAGGATAATCGACTCGAATAGCTCTTTAATATGACTGCCACGATCGTATAAAATAGGTACTAAAAAAGTCGTTTTGTTTGGTTCAGGTTTATTGGTTAGCGACTTTAAGGGACTGAAGATAGTTTTAGTTATACTTAGAAATGAAAGTTAATCAAACACTGTAACTAAAACTCAAACGTAAGCCATTCTTAAACTAAATAAAATTACCAGGTGTAAAATACAATCTCTCTTTACTCTCCATAAATAAACAAAGAAACCGCACAAGGAGGTTCCCAGCACAGGTGCGGCAGTAAGAAGATCACGGCTCTATTGACCGTTCGGATTTAGAGCGCGCTACTACGGGTTTTAGATTCATAGAACATTCTTCAGTGAAGTGACTGTCATGCGACCCTTTGTGTGTGTGAGTGCGTGTGTGTAAGCTTCGTTTGCGTTGGCAACTACATAAGCTATAAACAAAGAAACCACACAAGGAGGTTCCCAGCACAGGTGCGGCAGTAAGAAGATTACGGCTCTATTGACCGTTCGGATTTAGAGCACGCTACTACGGGCTTTACATTCATAGACCATTCTTCAGTGAAATGACTGTCATGCACCCAATCTGCTTTGTGTGTGCGTGTGTGTAAGTTTCGTTTGCGTTGGCAACTACATAAGCTATAAACAAAGAAACCGCACACGGAGGTTCCCAGCACAGGTGCGGCAGTAAGAAGATCACGGCTCTATTGACCGTTCGGATTTAGAGCGTGCTACTACGGGCTTTACATTCATAGACCATTCTTCAGTGAAATGACTGTCATGCACCCAATCTGCTTTGTGTGTGCGTGTGTGTAAGTTTCGTTTGCGTTGGCAACTACATAAGCTATAAACAAAGAAACCGCACAAGGAGTTTCCCAGCACAGGTGCGGCAGTAAGAAGATCACGGCTCTATTGACCGTTCGGATTTAGAGCGCGCTACTACGGGTTTTAGATTCATAGAACATTCTTCAGTGAAGTGACTGTCATGCACCCAATCTGCTTTGTGTGTGCGTGTGTGTAAGTTTCGTTTGCGTTGGCAACTACATAAGCTATAAACAAAGAAACCGCACAAGGAGGTTCCCAGCACAGGTGCGGCAGTAAGAAGATCACGGCTCTATTGACCGTTCGGATTTAGAGCGCGCTACTACGGGTTTTAGATTCATAGAACATTCTTCAGTGAAGTGACTGTCATGCGACCCTTTGTGTGTGTGAGTGCGTGTGTGTAAGCTTCGTTTGCGTTGGCAACTACATAAGCTATAAACAAAGAAACCACACAAGGAGGTTCCCAGCACAGGTGCGGCAGTAAGAAGATTACGGCTCTATTGACCGTTCGGATTTAGAGCACGCTACTACGGGCTTTACATTCATAGACCATTCTTCAGTGAAATGACTGTCATGCACCCAATCTGCTTTGTGTGTGCGTGTGTGTAAGTTTCGTTTGCGTTGGCTACTACATAACCTATAAACAAAGAAACCGCACACGGAGGTTCCCAGCACAGGTGCGGCAGTAAGAAGATCACGGCTCTATTGACCGTTCGGATTTAGAGCGTGCTACTACGGGCTTTACATTCATAGACCATTCTTCAGTGAAATGACTGTCATGCACCCAATCTGCTTTGTGTGTGCGTGTGTGTAAGTTTCGTTTGCGTTGGCAACTACATAAGCTATAAACAAAGAAACCGCACAAGGAGTTTCCCAGCACAGGTGCGGCAGTAAGAAGATCACGGCTCTATTGACCGTTCGGATTTAGAGCGCGCTACTACGGGTTTTAGATTCATAGAACATTCTTCAGTGAAGTGACTGTCATGCACCCAATCTGCTTTGTGTGTGCGTGTGTGTAAGTTTCGTTTGCGTTGGCAACTACATAAGCTATAAACAAAGAAACCGCACAAGGAGGTTCCCAGCACAGGTGCGGCAGTAAGAAGATCACGGCTCTATTGACCGTTCGGATTTAGAGCGCGCTACTACGGGTTTTAGATTCATAGAACATTCTTCAGTGAAGTGACTGTCATGCGACCAATCATCTTTGTGTGTACGTGTATGTAAGCTTCATTTGCGTTGGCAACTACATAAGCTATAAACAAAGAAACCGCACAAGGAGGTTCCCCAGAACAGGTGCGGCAGTAAGAAGATCACAGCTCTATTGACCGTTCGGATTTAGAGCGCGCTACTACGGGTTTTTAGATTCAAAGACCATTCTTCAGTGAAGTGACTGTTATGCGACCAACCATCTTTGTGTGTGTGTAAGCTTCGTTTGCGTTGGCAACTACATAAGCTATAAACAAAAAAAACGCACAAGGAGGTTCCAAGCACAGGTGTGGCAGTAAGAAGATCACGGCTCTATTGACCGTTCGGATTTAGAGCGCGCTACTACGGGCTTTACATTCATAGACCATTCTTCAGTGAAATGACTGTCATGCACCCAATCTGCTTTGTGTGTGCGTGTGTGTAAGTTTCGTTTGCGTTGGCAACTACATAAGCTATAAACAAAGAAACCGCACAAGGAGTTTCCCAGCACAGGTGCGGCAGTAAGAAGATCACGGCTCTATTGACCGTTCGGATTTAGAGCGCGCTACTACGGGTTTTAGATTCATAGAACATTCTTCAGTGAAGTGACTGTCATGCACCCAATCTGCTTTGTGTGTGCGTGTGTGTAAGTTTCGTTTGCGTTGGCAACTACATAAGCTATAAACATAGAAACCGCACAAGGAGGTTCCCAGCACAGGTGCGGCAGTAAGAAGATCACGGCTCTATTGACCGTTCGGATTTAGAGCGCGCTACTACGGGTTTTAGATTCATAGAACATTCTTCAGTGAAGTGACTGTCATGCACCCAATCTGCTTTGTGTGTGCGTGTGTGTAAGTTTCGTTTGCGTTGGCAACTACATAAGCTATAAACAAAGAAACCGCACAAGGAGTTTCCCAGCACAGGTGCGGCAGTAAGAAGATCACGGCTCTATTGACCGTTCGGATTTAGAGCGCGCTACTACGGGTTTTAGATTCATAGAACATTCTTCAGTGAAGTGACTGTCATGCACCCAATCTGCTTTGTGTGTGCGTGTGTGTAAGTTTCGTTTGCGTTGGCAACTACATAAGCTATAAACAAAGAAACCGCACAAGGAGGTTCCCAGCACAGATGCGGCAGTAAGAAGATCACGGCTCTATTGACCGTTCGGATTTAGAGCGCGCTACTACGGGTTTTAGATTCATAGAACATTCTTCAGTGAAGTGACTGTCATGCGACCAATCATCTTTGTGTGTACGTGTATGTAAGCTTCATTTGCGTTGGCAACTACATAAGCTATAAACAAAGAAACCGCACAAGGAGGTTCCCCAGAACAGGTGCGGCAGTAAGAAGATCACAGCTCTATTGACCGTTCGGATTTAGAGCGCGCTAATACGGGTTTTTAGATTCAAAGACCATTCTTCAGTGAAGTGACTGTTATGCGACCAACCATCTTTGTGTGTGTGTAAGCTTCGTTTGCGTTGGCAACTACATAAGCTATAAACAAAAAAAACGCACAAGGAGGTTCCAAGCACAGGTGTGGCAGTAAGAAGATCACGGCTCTATTGACCGTTCGGATTTAGAGCGCGCTACTACGGGCTTTACATTCATAGACCATTCTTCAGTGAAATGACTGTCATGCACCCAATCTGCTTTGTGTGTGCGTGTGTGTAAGTTTCGTTTGCGTTGGCAACTACATAAGCTATAAACAAAGAAACCGCACAAGGAGTTTCCCAGCACAGGTGCGGCAGTAAGAAGATCACGGCTCTATTGACCGTTCGGATTTAGAGCGCGCTACTACGGGTTTTAGATTCATAGAACATTCTTCAGTGAAGTGACTGTCATGCACCCAATCTGCTTTGTGTGTGCGTGTGTGTAAGTTTCGTTTGCGTTGGCAACTACATAAGCTATAAACAAAGAAACCGCACAAGGAGGTTCCCAGCACAGGTGCGGCAGTAAGAAGATCACGGCTCTATTGACCGTTCGGATTTAGAGCGCGCTACTACGGGTTTTAGATTCATAGAACATTCTTCAGTGAAGTGACTGTCATGCGACCAATCATCTTTGTGTGTACGTGTATGTAAGCTTCATTTGCGTTGGCAACTACATAAGCTATAAACAAAGAAACCGCACAAGGAGGTTCCCCAGAACAGGTGCGGCAGTAAGAAGATCACAGCTCTATTGACTGTTCGGATTTAGAGCGCGCTACTACGGGTTGTAGATTCATAGATTAATAAAACCCAGATCTCTTTACTGGAAACAATAAAAAAAGCGCAAGGCTCTAGTTGCGTTCAAATATTCCAAAATACTTTTATTATTTATAGTAACTCAATTTTATGTGGGTTCATACAATGTAAATATTAAAATGGTACATATTAGCGAAAATATAACATACATTTATAAAAAAATATACGGCATTAATTTGTATTAATCATTTAAAATAATACATACTTTTCTTTTTCAGTTCTCACTCAACTTACACACTCATGGTAGCTCCGCGCGATTATCTCAGACACTGATAATGAAAAAATCTCTTGAAGAGTCAATCAGAAAAGACGTAATTTTCTCACTCAGTTCTCACTCATCTGACACACCCAGGTAGCCCATCCCAACGTGCTTATCTCAAACACAGTAAATTTCTCGAAGAGTCAGTCAAAAAAGTCACAAAATACTCACAATTTTCTCGCTCAGTTCTCACTCAACTTACACACTCATGGTAGCCAACCCTCACGCGCTTAGCTCAAACACTAACAGGACCAGATGTGGCGCCTCCAGCAACTTAACTGGCGTTTATTTTGGCATATTAGCGTTTTTGGCGACATTTGGCGTGTTTACGGTAAAGATAAAATATGAGTTCGTACTTTAAAAGCTTTTTTACCATGACAGTGGCTAGGGTCTGTGTGATACTATCCAAATAGAACCTTTATACTCATAACTTAGGGTGGGTTGCACCACGCACAATTAACAGACTCATCAACGTTAAATATGGCGACGGAGCTGTCATCCCATAGAAAACTGTCAAACTTTTCATACGAGATTTTTTTTACGATTAGGTACGATTACAAATATACTACTGAACCAATTTTATTTCTAGGCCACTATAGAACCTTGGGCCGTATTCTAACTTTAAAACACGTTTAGAAACGATCCAACTTCAATACAACTCCAATGTATTAACGACACAATACAGCTAGCGCCTTAACGTCTGAATCAGAAATATCAGAATTTCCTTAAAAAATATTCCAATGAAACTGCATCAAATACAATATTGGTTCATTATTATAGTTAGGGAGGCGAATAGGGGAATTTTCGGCAATACTCGAGCGTGGCAGTTTAAGATATGAGAGATACCTTAGACCTAATAGAACAACCTTGTAAAGTATTTAGCTCTATATGTAGTGACGCGCGCCTAGGATAGACGATCAGATTAGTAAAAAAAAATGGATAGTCTGAAATACTCCAGCGCGTCAGTTTAAGATATTGGGGGTTGATTTTAGTGTTTAAAGACTAAATTTAACTAATCTGACGATAAGTCCTTGACGCCGCCGAGTTATAGGGTCGCGAACTTGTAAAAAAAAAACGTTAATCCAGCATTCTCGAGCGCGATTTTTTTTATTTTGTTTTGAAGAATATAATCTAAAACTTACTAAAAATACAAAATCTGCCGGTTTCCGCATGACCGGAAGTGTGGAGGAGCCATTTCGTCTTCCTAAGAACGCGTTACGGCATATAAGTCGCGAACGATACATTTTACAAAAAAAAGTTTAAATAAACAAAAAAGGTAATTTTATTTTACACAAAAAAGGTGTCTTTACATTTTTGTCCAAAGTTAAAACTTTTTGACTTGAAAGTTAAACCTTTTTCGGTCAGATTAAGAGAACCCACCAACATTTTTATCAGATTAAAAAAATATGCTTTCAGGATACCGAGATAAACCTTCCCTATGAAAATCTGACGCGCTCGAGTATTTCAAAAAAACTTTTTTTTTTTGCATTTTCAAAAATTCATCGTAACTTATCGTCACGCCGAAATCGTCAGTTTTTTTAAAGGGAGCTTCCTTGGGGCCTACTTAACACCCCTTCCGAAAATCTGACGCGCTCGAGTAAATTTTTTTTTTTTTTGCATTTTTGACTACTTTATATGCCTACCCCCACCACGCAAACCGGCAGATTAGTATACCGTTGTTATCAGAGGCACTCGGGGCATACGTAGTATGAATATCTGACGCGCTCGAGAATGCCCAAGTAACTGTTTTTTTTTAACATTTTTGAAAAACCGTACACGCCAAACCCACCGCTAAAATGGTTTTTGCCATACGAGCTTTTCTTTTCGAAATTATTTTATCTTTCGATTTTGATAGGTCTCGACGGCGCCGTTGAATTACGCCATTTAGCTACCTCGCCTCCCTAACTATTAGTTGTGTGTTGGAGTTGTGTTCGAGGTATACTAGTATTGTGTTTAATGTATTGTTTAAGTATTTTAAAATTAGAATACGGCACCTTGTCATAATGATAGTTGCCCATGGATACGTCTAAACACAACTATGCACTACCATAGAGAAATAATAAGCCTTATAGCTAGAGTGCTCACTCCATACAACTGGTTATTAGCCCGTAAGCTTGGCATTTTGAAGGCTAGACGACTAAGGGGTTGAGGGAGGAGCGGGCAGGAGGTGTGATTAGGGCACCCGTTGTAAAACCTTGGTATTCACCCCCCCTGTACGCTCCTCCCTCAACCCCTTTGTCGTCTAGCCTTCAAAATGTCAAGCATGCGGGCTAATAATTTAATAACCAGTTTTATGGAGTGAGCGCCCACGCACTACTAGAAGCTAGGCATTATGACAAGGTTATCTAGTGGCTTAGAATTCAAAATGGTTGAGTGTATACGCAGATGTCGTCTAAAAGGTGACGCCAATACATTTGGTTAACTAGATTAACTAGTAGTCCGCCCCGAACTGAGAACTCGCGATTTGCTTGCAAACGAGTTGACCAATAAAACCAGACCCTTCGGAGGTTTTTTTTCTCCTTCTAGCTCCATGACCACTTGATCGATCCTGCTCATATACGAACTTACAAATTGTATGTATCTCTGCTACAGCCCCAAGAAATTTCATAAACATCAGAAAAACGTTACTAAAGTTATCGTCAGACAAACTATCGAAATCAAAAAGCCATCCAAACGCCGAGACGTCACAGTAGCCAGGTGACAGTTCGGTCTGGAGTTGTTTGTAAGTACTCACTTCGCTTACGCTCCGCGAGTTCGATTAGGAAATTGTGTCAGCCTACGCAAAAGGTCTCATTTTGTCGACATTATTATTGTTATTTAGTTATATTAGTATTTCCTGAAACTACACAAAAAAGAGCCAATTTAGCGTTGTAAGGATGTATGGTTTCATTCTGTGGTAAGGTAATTTTCTTAATTATAGTAGATCTTATTTATATTTGGTAGCATTTCTTTGAACAATCAATCTGAATATCAACCCGAAATATTTATTTGTATTTATTGTATTTTTCTGAACGGAGGCCGCAAAAATATCTGACATAATGTTATTTGTAGGGCCATAAGCAAAGGGCGGACAATGGATGCAATATGGTGACGAAAGCATAAGGTGGATAAGACTTTTATAAAATTTCGAGTAATATTTATGTATATAAAAATATTTGCAATTGGGACTTTATGTGCATTTCCTTCAATATTTACATT
Source organism: Pammene fasciana (assembly GCA_911728535.1). Taxonomy (NCBI): domain Eukaryota; kingdom Metazoa; phylum Arthropoda; class Insecta; order Lepidoptera; family Tortricidae; genus Pammene; species Pammene fasciana. Next base: position 15,695,779 of record OU452291.1, on the reverse strand, counting down.
TAAAATAATTATGTCAAATGAAACCACAATTCGTAAATGGATATTTGATAAACCGGATCTAATTTAAGATACTTCTAAAGGCTCAATATTTTGTACAACATTTCAAGTAAATTTATTTGCGAAACGAAAAAGCGTTATTCATAAATTTCATAATTAATAATGGTGAAGTATCACTTTACGAATACACACCTAGTAAACCATCAAATTAAAATTAAAGGACTGATATTCTATATGTAATATAGAAAAAATATATGATTATTTACTTCAAAAATAAAAAATTATATTATGTAACTATTTGGCAATTATGTTCTCTTTTTTAAACCAATTGTAGTCATATCCACATTATGTATACCGTTTGACGTTATTTTGACGTAAATTGCATCCGTCGTCCGCCCTTTGGCCATAAGAGCGTGTCACATATTGTTGCGGTGTTTGTTGAGAACGATAATATTGCAGGTAACTGTAGGTACAGTCGCCATTAAATGTATCGGAGAGGCCTAGGTACTCAAAAATATCTGAACATGCACTTCATCGCCTTGACAATAGAGGCGTTGTTTAGATATTTGTGACCACCTTGGCCGCTCCGATATATTTGATGGCGACTGTACACGGAAAAAAAAGTATCTACATCGAAGAAAAATCCTCTTCTTAAAACAATATTGTTTTGTATATAACGAAAACAATATTCCTATTCGCTATGTGCGAAGTGCATGGTGGGGGCAACGAGAACGATCGCAGTGCTCAATGTGACAAGAAATGAAATTGCAAAACCCCATCTGCTGTCAAAATAGTGAATCAGCCAGTTGCATTTCATATAAGCAAGGAATACAACCTATTTATAAAAAAGGAAAAAAAGAGATTGACCACCTGCCCAAGAGATGGCGCCACAATCATGCACACAACACAGCGAATAAAGCGACCTTTACTCAAGTAAAATGTCGTAAAATATACATTCGGCTAAAGATGTAAAATTAGTCCAAGAAAATATTTACTTATGTTTAAACAATAATATTTTCTCATTTGTATTCTTGGCAGAAGATATCCTTTTTTTCCGTGTACATACGAAAAAAAATTCACGGCATAAAGTCTTCTTTCCAAAGTGAACCGAATGTCTAAAAGTCTACACACACGCCTGTCAAATACAAAAGTAATTTAGCAGAACTTCTTCAGTTTTAGTTAAACGTGGTACCAGTGAACCATACATCAAAAGACGGGCCGGGACGTTGTTTTGACAGGCTCATTAGGGAGAGTGCGACTGACAAATTACTTGACATTATAATGAAATTATTTAGTTCGTTCGTCGGAGTAAGAGACAAATTTAAAGCTGATTTTGAGGATGCTAAGTTCTATTTTTCAATGCGTTTTTGTGGCCATGGGATGGCTACGGTAAGTTTGTGTAACGGCCTTCTAGCCTAGTAAGTAGTGACCCTGCCTCCAAAGCAGGAAGTTCCAGGTTCGAATCCTGGTAAGGATATTTATTTGTTTGTTATCACGGATATTTATTATTGAATTATGGTTGATTTGTCTTTATTTATCTATGAGAGTGTCCCGAATAAAACCAAAATCAAGACTTGATAGAACAGCATAATGTTGGCCTGCGAGCACGAGCGTTACGACACGCTTGAAACGTCAGGAAAATTACAAAAATAAGTGTACGCGATTAAGTCCCGTGTTTTGTCAAAATAATGCAGCATAAACTGACTGTAATAAAAATGATATAGTAGCACTTTTTGTAATAGAGCTTTAAGTAAGTAAGTAGTCTAATCTATAAATGAATCATTTTGCCCATATCTCGAAAAAAAGGGCCCGGGGCTCTCAGGTATAAAACTTCTCAGCTTAACGTCTAACAGCGGCACCATCGAACCTCCTACCGTTTGTTTCGAATTTTGCCATGGCTCAATTGAGCCTGGGGTCCACTTAGGAACATAATCCCTTGAACGGACGTAGGCACTAGTGTTTACGAAAGCGACTGTCATCTGTCTTTCCAACTAATGATGGAAACCAGTCTTATTGAGATTAGATCTTGTTAAATGAAATAAATAAATAAATATTAAGACAATCATACACAAATCAACCTAGTCCCACAGTAAGCTCAATAAGGCTTGTGTTGTAGGTACTACGCGACGGTATATATATAATAGATAGATATAAATAAATACTTAAATACATAGAAAACATCCATAACTCAGGAACAAATATCCGTGATAAACACACAAATAAATGCCCTGACCAGGATTCGAACCCTCCTCCTGCTTCATAGGCAGAGGGTCACTACCAACTAGGCTAGGAGGCCGTTGATGCTGAAGTGATATTTTCTTTCACCGCAACCAGTGTCACGTTCTACAGAAATGCTAAAAAGCTGTTCTGACATGTACAATGTATCTCTGCAATTAGAAATCCAATCATTAATGAGACAATTACAGTTCTGGATTAGGCACGTATTTATCCTCCAATTAGTGAGCTCTGCTCAACGCATACTCGATCCCATGTGACCTGACCGGTTGCTAAACTATGACCTACAGCCTTGGCCAGAAGTGTTGAGCACTAATGCGATTTTCATACAAAACTGGAAAGTTTAGTCCATCGTTTCCATCTTTGTTTAAGTTATTTTGTCAATTAATTTAAACTAATAGGCATGTTTTGTTGAAGTTAGTAGTAACTGCATAGAATATTTGCAATATGTCGCACCGACTTAAATTTACATTTTTGGTACCTTCTGTTTTCATATTTTTTTAGTACCTTGAAAGTGTTATTAAGTGAAGTTTTCTATATTTATAAATAAAATATAACATTTACCGTTAACGTACATTGTTAGGATAGGGAAATAATGCTTAACATCAAAATTGTAAACAAAAAACACCTATGCTCAACACTTCTGGCCAAGGCTGTATTTTCATGGCTAGATTTTGTTGATGTACAGTCGACGTCAAATATGTGTTTACACTTTTGCGCCTTATTACCAGGGACCGGAAAACCCCTCTTTAGGCTTAACCCTATCATTTCGGTAACCCAATCAATTTGGTAACCTCATGATACGGTTACCGTATCATGAGGTTACCGAATCATAGTGGTAACAGGTATTGAAGCGGTAACCGTAACCTCTAACACGGTTAACCTCAAAACCCCATCGCGATAGGGTTTTTGTTAAGGGTTTTCATTGGGTTATTCTAACCTGGGTTGTTTTTTCTTTCCTACATTTGAATACTATTGAAAGCTAATGTCGAGATTTAACATTTAATGAAACTAGCTAACTACCCGTATAGAGCTATTATCGTAGTAGTCGCGTTGCTCAAGCATGAAAAAAAAAGTAAAGTAAAAATAAAATAAAATAAAAATAAATGAAAATATCATAAGAATGAAAAAAAAAGGAAATTTTAAAGTAAAATAAAAATATTTTTTTTTAATTTACTTTACTCTAAATTAATTTTTTTATTTATTTTTTATTTTTTTTATTTTTTTTTTATTTTATTTATTTATTTTTTTTTTTTAATTTTTTTTTAATTTTATTTTTATTTTTTTTTTATTTTATTTTTATTTTATTTTTATTTTATTTTTATTTTATTTTTATTTTATTTTTATTTTATTTTTATTTTATTTTTATTTTATTTATATTTTTATTTTATTTTTATTTTATTTTTATTTTATTTTTATTTTATTTTTATTTTATTTTTATTTTATTTTTATTTTTTTTTTATTTTTTTTTATTCTATTTTTATTCTTTTTTTATTTTATTTTTATTTTATTTTTATTATATTTTTATTTTCGAACGAGCGGAGCGTAAGCGAAGATCGTTCTTACAAACAACAACTGTCACCTGGCTACTGGGACGTCTCGGCATTTGGATGGCTTTTTGATTTAGATAGTTTGTCCGACGATAACTTTAGTAACGATTTTCCGATCTTTATGAAATTTGTTGGGGTTGTAGCAGAGACCAACAAAATTTGCGAGTTCGTATATGAGCTGGATTGAGACGGGGGTTCTGAAATTAGAAGGCCTAAAAAGGTTTTGTAAAGGGGTCCTGTTACATTGGTCATCTTATTTGCTACTTTTACGAGCAAGTATGGTTGAGCTTGGTATAAAACGAAACGTATTGATTAACACTCTCGTCAAATCCTTATTAACTGCTTACTGTTTCTTAACAATTAGCAACATAAAATTGATTTCAAAAATATTTTCAATTATATTTTGATTTTGGTGTAAATATTTTGACAACTGACTTTTTTTTTAAATTTATTAGAGCTTTGGCTGCTAGGGCCATCAGCATACTGACTATGGTATTATTATTCTACCATCCATAATACTGACATTAACACATTAGTTAGAGTATAGTTAGAGAGAGAGAGAGCTTAGTTACCATAGACGCATAATGATGGTGACCGAAACCTATATAGGTGGTCCACAGATGAGAACGACATGTCAAAGCAACAGAGTGAGAGGCATGTGAGAGGTGGATTTAAATTTAGATGAGACAAAAACTGTCAAATCTGAAGCGATTTCGTCGCGGTAAAATTTTGTGCATCAATTAACCGCACAATTTAATATGGACGTTTAGTTTCACCGTGATGGTTAGTTGAGAAAAAATACCCGATACCTATTTTTGGTATTTGTAGTAATTCTACTATTGCACATTTATGGCGAAACACAAGATTCGCGAGTTCACAGTTCGGGGCGAACTACTAGTTATTTTATTTTAATAAAAAAATAGTACATTATTGCAGAGGACAGGAATAGGAAATTCGTGGATGAGCGATTTTTCGGACGAAGCGCAGCTGAGTCCGAAAAAATAAGACGAGTCCACGAATTTCTATTCCCGCCGAGGCATATATAGTGCTTTTCTCTAAATGTGCGAGGAAATAAAGTAAAGTAAATGAAATAAATTACAGATTTTGGTTACGTTATTAGCGTGCAATGTCATGAATTAGCTTCCCTCTATAATTTTTTTTAAAGTATTAAGAACTATGTATACTGCCAATTTTCATTCAAATAATATTTAAAAAGAAATTTTCGTCAAAAGCTATTTCAGACAGTATTAAATATGCTCCTTTTATGCAACAGATACAAGATTAAACCTTAAAAATAGTTGTTTTGTCTGTGATTGTATTAAGCCTCATTCGCACGATCAGACGCGGTGTTATTGCTATGATAAAGAACGAGACAACCAAGGTTTTTGATCTAACTATCTCGCTCTATCCTACAGTTTGAAGGGATTGCCGTTCAGACGGTGTATAGACGTCGCTTAAGTATTGACTGTTTGAAATGATATTTCTTAGTCGGATGAAAAGTTTAAAAGGTAAAAAACAATACAGTAATGGATTTTACTAGTTAACGCCTAAAATATGTATACACTTTGAACCTTATTACAATGGAGTAAGGTGCAAAAGTGTATACATATTTATGGCGTTGACAAATTACTTCACGGCCGCTAAAACAGGTAAATAATGTTTTTTTTTTATTCGTTTTGGTAAAAAATGAAGAACTTCACGTACTCATTTTGATACAGTAAGCTGAAAATTTCCGAGCACATTGGAGAAAATATATATATATTCATATTTTTAACCGACTTCAAAAAAGGAGGAGGTTCTCAATTCGACTGAATTTTTTTTTTTTTTATCATAATTTTTTTTTGTATGTATGTTACTCCATATCTCCGTGAATCGTGAACCGATTTTCAAAATTTTTTTTTTGAATCGAACAGGTATAACCCCTAGATGGTCCCATTGTCACCAAGTCGGGATCTGATGATGGGATCCTGGAGAAATCGAGGGAACTCTTCAACTATTATAGGCACACCTATAGTGATTTCACTATTTTTTACAGCAACTCGGCCACTTCCTCTTGGAATAGCGGATCCTAAGTGAAGTCGGTTCTTTTTTTGTGTTGGAAATATTATGTCTATGATAATTTGTCTATGCCATACATTGTTCATAGTCTGTATTGATACTTAATCTGTGGACCCTCTGTCACCTTCTTCTTGGTATGGCGCTCAGCTTGCTAGCAGTGAGAATTGTATTGTGTTGTCCCATTTATATTATTTTACTGTTTTTACCACTTTTACAAACTTATATTTTAATCCGATTATATATTATTGAATGTGAGTATTCAATATATGTATGAATCACCTGTTGTTGCATTTTCCTTTATGATCTCTGGTAACGCACGCCGCCGCTTCCCAGCGTAGTTTTCCTGCCTGCTATTTTAACAGGTTAAGGGCCTAGTTAATCTAAATATAAGCGAAGATAAGCACTTCTATTTTAAAGGCGTGTAGATACATTCCCAGATTACCCGAGTCATGGCGCAACAAGGTGAAGGGACGACACATGTCAGCATAACCTCAAATTCTGGTATTGAAAAATTAAAAGGATTGGACAACTACATAAATTGGAAATTTGCCATTAAGATGGTGCTCACACTGGATGGTTTGTGGGGCTGCGTGCTTGGAACCGACACGGATGCCACGCGGGATGCTCGAGCGTTGGCAAAAATATGTCTGTCATGTGAACCTAACCTCTACCAAATAGTTCGTGATGCTGCGACCGCTAAGGCTGCCTGGAAATCATTATCGGATACTTTTGAAGACAAAGGGCTATACAGACGTGTACTTCTGTTGCGACAACTGCACAGAATCGAATATAGCCACTTCTCAAACATGTCCGATTACATAGAAGGTGTCCTTAAGCTCGTCACACAGCTATCCGATATTGGAAAAGTAATTGCCGACGAAGAGACAGCAGAAATTCTCCTGTCGGGGTTACCTGAGGAGTTCAACGTGCTAGTGTCCAGCCTTGAGACAGCGAGTTTAACACAAACATTATCAAGTGAAGTAGTCCGTTCAAGGCTTTTACAAGAAGATCACCGGCGCAATCATTCAAATCAAAATAGAGACAACTTAGCCTTCGTGGCAAATCAGAAGAAAAAGGGAAATACCTGCACGTACTGTCGGAGGTATGGACATGCTGCAAGCCGCTGCTTTAAAAGGAAGAGAGACGAGGCAAAGAAAAATGGATCACAAGATAAGGAACACACCATGTTCGCCTCGGCCTTCTTGGCTGCACATGCCAAGGAGTATGTTCTCGACTCCGGGGCTTCGACGCATATGTCCGGCGACCTCTCCTTGCTTCACGATGTTAAGTCTAAGAAGTGTGTGATTACAATTGCAAATGGACAAGAACTTAACAGTGAACTTATCGGTAAGACAGTTATTTCTCCTGATGTTTCTCTAGACAATGTTCTCTATGTGCCTGGTTTATCTAAAAATTTGTTGTCTGTTAGTGAAATTACCAATAGAGGCTATGTTGTGGTTTTCTCAAGTAATAATTGTAATATTTATAGTAATGGATGTAAAATCACAGGCAATCAGGTTTTAACTATGAACAAACAAGATGGTCTATATAAGTTAAAAGTAGATGTGCAAAGTCGACCCGACCCCCGAGTAGGTGACTCTATGTCCCTGCATAGGCAGGGAGCCATGAGTGCCAATGCTGCTGCTGCTGTGCCTTATTCTATTATGCACAAGCGCTTAGGTCATTTGAATCGTCAAGGTATGTCTTTACTAGGTGGAGGGAATCAGTGTGGTGTCGTTTTTCAGGCTGAAGACGGCGTGCCCGCTAGGTGCATTGCTTGCCTTACTGGGAAGATGTGTGAAACATCGTTTCCGCAGTCAAGTGCAACGCGTGCTGCCAACCTTCTGGACCTGGTGCACAGTGACGTTGCCGGACCGGTTCACGTACCCAGCTGGGGCGGAGCTCGTTATTTGCTGACGTTTACCGACGACAAATCAAGACGCACCTTCGGCTACCTTCTCAAGAACAAGTCTGAGGTGAGTTCACGTTTTGTTCAATTTAAAACATTAGTTGAAAAACAAACTGGATTGCATATAAAGGTTTTACGTACAGACCAAGGTACTGAATATTGCAACAAGGCAGTAAAATTAGCCAAAAACCGGACTGCATGGAGGGCGATTGCATATGGTCACGATCCTCAGGCATGAGGGAACGACTAAGAAGAAGAAGACTGAATATTGCAATAAAAATTTGTCTGATTACCTTAAAAAGGAAGGGATAGTTCACCAAACTACTTGTGCTTATAGCCCCTCTCAAAATGGTACGAGTGAGAGGTGTAATCGTTCGATTTTTGAGAAAGCTCGAGCCATTTTACAGGAATCTCAGTTACCCGATCGCTACTGGGGCGAGGCTGTAATGACGGCCATTTATTTAAAAAATAGGTCGCCTACCAGTGCATTATCAGGCCGAGTTCCTGAGTGTGAATGGACCGGATCTAATATAGATCTTAGTCATCTGCGCGTTTTTGGCTGTGTAGCATATGCTCATGTCAATCAGAAGAGACGTAAGCTTGATGCTAAAGCAAAGCAGTTTATATTTGTAGGTTATGGTGAAACAATCAAGGGATATCGCTTAATAGATCCAGTTAATCCTAAAAGGGTTATTTATTCTAGAAGCGTTGTTTTTCTCGAGGACAAATTTATAGTAAATACTTTACATGCAAGCGCTGGCGCCAAAAGACAAAATTTTATTATTTTTGATAATTTTATTAATGATTTTAATGTTAATGATCATTTTAAAAATAATAACAATGTTTCTAGCTGTAATAATACTAATAATAGTTCAAATACAAGCTGTGATATTAGTAATGGTAGTAATATTAACTGTGATAACAGCCCTAATAGTCCTAAAAGTGACAGTGTAAATAATGAAATGTCTAATCGGAACTCTTCTATGGTTTCAAAGGAGGAGGCGAGCTCACCATTGCAGTCACCTCTGTCTGACCTATATCGCACAACTGAAGATGCCATCGAGGACGGCGGCGAGGATGTGGTGCTGTCTAGCCCTTCTACCTCTCCACCTCAGCCTACTGCATCTCCAGATTACGAGCCGATGTTAGTGGAAGCACCTGCTGTTCCAGCTAACTCTCGCCCTGTGCGGAGTACCCGAGGTATTTTTCCCGAAAGGTTTAATGATTTTCACATATCGTCACTGATGGCTGCGGCTAGTTTATCACATGAGCCACTTACTTTCCGTGAGGCCATGAATTCACCTGAAAAGGATGATTGGTGTGGTGCCATGGAAGGTGAGTTAAACTCAATGATTAAAAATAATGTGTGGGAGTTAGTAGATCGTCCACAGAATGTTAATGTTGTTAAAAATAAATGGGTTTTTAAGAAAAAATATGATGCTACAGGTAACTTTACCAGGTATAAAGCGAGACTAGTTGCTTGCGGCTATAGTCAAAAAGAAGGGATCGATTATGCAGATACCTATTCGCCTGTGGTTAGACATTCAACATTAAGAATTTTGTTTGCTATTGCAAATCAGTTGGATCTGTGTATGGATCATATTGACGTCACCACCGCATTTTTAAATAACGAATTAGACGAACAGATCTATATGGAGCAGCCAACCGGTTTTCAATCCAATAATAATAAAGTCTGTTTACTTAAAAAATGTATTTATGGCTTAAAACAAGCTAGCCGTATGTGGAATATTAGGATTCACACATTGCTCTGTGAAAATGGATTTATACAAAGTAAATGCGAGCCATGTGTCTATGTTAGTAAAAATGAAACCACATACATAATTATAGCATTATTTGTAGACGATTTTTATGTGTTTCACAATAATTGTATTGAAACAGTTACATCGTTGCTAAAACAGCACTTTGAAATCCGTCATCTTGGCACTTTAAAAAATTGCTTAGGGATGAATGTTACCAAATACAACAATGTAACTGTTTTGGATCAGCATGATTATATTAAGAGGCTGCTTGAGCGTTATAATATGTCTGATTGTAAACCAGTTTCAACTCCACTACCTGTAAATTGTAAATTAGAGAAGTCTAATACGCCTCTAGATGACAATACCTATCAATATAGGCAACTACTGGGCTCACTAATGTTTTTGTCTGTTTGTACGCGCCCAGACATTTCATTCGCGTGTAGCCAATTAAGTCAGTACAATACGTGTTTCGATGAAAGCCATTGGCGGACTGCAAAGCGAGTATTGAGGTACTTAGCCGGTACTATCAATTATGGTCTTTATTTTGAAAAGGATAAAAACTTTGAAATTAACGCTTTTTCGGACGCCGACTGGGCTCAAGATATAACGGACCGCAAGTCCTACACTGGCTTTGTAGTTAAACTAGGTAATAATGTCATCAATTGGGAAGCAAGAAAACAACGGTGTGTTGCACTTTCCAGTACTGAGAGTGAATTTCTTTGTATATCTGATGTTTGCAAAGACATATGTTTTATCAGGAATTTCTTGTCAGAAATAATTGATAAACAATTTTATGTTAATGTTTACAACGACAATCAAAGTGCTCAAAAACTGTTGTTAGCTAAAGAATATTCTCATAGAAAAACTAAACACATAGACTTGCGGTATCATTTTGTAAAGGACCTTATACACGAGGGTAAAATAAGTGTTAAGTATTTGTGTACTGAGGAAATGATTGCTGATGTTCTCACGAAACCATTATGTGTACAAAAGCATCTTAAGTTTGTTAAAGCTCTGAAACTGAAAGGTTTAGAGGGATAATTGTTATGTATAGATTCATTCCTATAGCTTTAACTAATGTTTCATTTTTGTTTTGTTCAGTATCTACTTATGTACTATGTACTCGTATTGATAAATCGTAGTACCTAGTATCTCAGTATAACTTTTGTAACTTTATCCAATGTACAGCATAAGGAGGCGTGTTGGAAATATTATGTCTATGATAATTTGTCTATGCCATACATTGTTCATAGTCTGTATTGATACTTAATCTGTGGACCCTCTGTCACCTTCTTCTTGGTATGGCGCTCAGCTTGCTAGCAGTGAGAATTGTATTGTGTTGTCCCATTTATATTATTTTACTGTTTTTACCACTTTTACAAACTTATATTTTAATCCGATTATATATTATTGAATGTGAGTATTCAATATATGTATGAATCACCTGTTGTTGCATTTTCCTTTATGATCTCTGGTAACGCACGCCGCCGCTTCCCAGCGTAGTTTTCCTGCCTGCTATTTTAACATTTTGTTTAAAATTATATTGTACACATACATGTACATACTTGATAATTACAACAATACATTTTAATTGATATGCACATTATGCACGAATCCGTATCCGTAATTTCTCCAAAGTTAGTATAGTAATAATGTAAAAACAAAATAACCAAACGAAATGCAGCCGCGCTCCAATTTCAATTCAACCTAAAAGTACAAATATTGTTAAAGATGAACACAATAAACGACGCGCGACGTTTCCGGCAAAACCTGTTTGTTTGTACTGGGAGCTTAGTTGACCAGCCCCGTGCTCAAAGCCACTACAGCAATTTAATAATGAGCCTAATCTGAGTGTTCGTAAAGATCACATTCGTTTGAGCTGCCTCAATACCCTATGATTCGGTAACCGAATTGATTGGGTTTTTAATGCGGTTAGTGTTACCTTAGGTTAACCTGATCGATACGGTAACCGTATCAATACGGTTACCTCATCATAAGGTTACCGTTATATCAGGGTTTTTAAAACAACCTCAAAAATAACCTTATGAAATACCCAGGTTATGGTAACCGGTTCCGGTCCCTGCTTATTACAAAGGAGTAAGGTGCAAAAGTGTAAACATATCTTTGACGTCGACTGTACCTTTGAATGATTACAGTAGCTCGTGAAAATCAACCAAAATTTGTTCTTTTTACTTTTTGTTCGATTTATTGAAGACGTTTAAGGCGCCACCGACTGTTAAACCGCTTGCAGTCCACCAGCGATCTCGGCCTGTCATGCAGTTAGAACAAAAATTTGCCGGCTCCGAACAACTGAAAGGCCGATATCGTCAGGCGGACTGCAGGCGGACTGATAGTCGGTGGCCGGCTATATACTCGTAGGTACACGAAAAAAAAACTTCCGGGATATTCTCAATCTAAGACATTATTATATTATGTTGAAAATATTTCCTCGTGACAAGTATTTATTTCCTTTACAAAAAATAAACTATAGTTTTAAATATAATGAAGCGAATGATATTATTACAGATTTTTTTAGTTTTCTTTTACCTAAGATAATACTTGTTTGATTAAAGTACAATTTCTCTTATTTACTCAATATACTCTTGAAACAATACATTTTTGTATTTCTATTTTAAGAAAACGTAGTTTTATTAAGCGAAGAATCACACTTTTGGTAAAGGAAATAAATACTTGTCACGAGGAAATATTTTCAAGATAGGTAATATAAATGTCTTGGATTGAGAATATCCTGGAAGCTTTTTTTTCGTGTAAGCATCTAAACGTCTTCTTAATCAAACAATAATAATATTGTTTTCTTAATCAAACAGCTATTTATATCTTATCCCTGAGATGGGAGAAAGGCAGCCATCTCAGGAATAAGATATAAATAGCTCTTTGGTGAAGAAAAACATATTTTTCAAGCCAGGTAAAGTTATGTATTGAAGGCTAAGTTGTAGCACGTGACGGTACATATATATCACTCATTGGTAACTCAGGATCAATTATTACAGTATTTGTACTGTTTTCCTGCACTAAACCTTTGAAATTATATTTCATAGGTAGCTGTGCGATCTATAAAACCATAAATAATACTCTCAAAACCATACAAAATAGCGGTTGACGCAACCCAAGCAAGCGTTACCTTATTGCTATGTAAATCTATGAAGATGCTTTACAAAATTCTGTTGCAAAATTAAATTTGGCGGGTCGCGGACGTGAACCCGGGCCTATTCACAAGGGGTTTGTATACGATGCACAACTTTGCCTGGCTTGAAAACATAGTTTTCTTTACCAAACACTGTTTGGCTTAACACGGTTACACTCACTTTAGTCACGTCTCGCGACATGTTTCAGAGAGCCTAGGTCTCCATCTTCAAGCACTAGGAGTGCTACTTGAACGGGCCCGTCGCGCACTCTCTGGCTTGTTTGGCAAACAGCTGAAGGGTACACGGAAAGAACATGTCTAGTCCCTTTTTTCGTAAAATGAGATTTTTGTATCAAAATGTAGAACTTGCAATGAACTATTAACAACAACTTCTGTAACAGCTGGAATTTTTAGAAGAAGTTGCGAAAATAGTATAGTTAATTGAATCGTTCCAAACTTTAAAACCGCTATAACTCAAAATATTGTCAAAGTGACTAGACATGTTCTTTCCGTGTACCCTTCAGCTATATTCGTTTGTATCTTATTCTTGAGGTGGCCGCCTCGGCCATCTCAGAAATAAGATATAAGCTGAAAGAACAAATCAAATTATTCTAATGAATAATATTCATTAAAACAATTTGATTTGTTCTTTCAGTTCTATTGACTGGCAGCGCCATCTCTCTCGCATTCTATGAACTCCTAAGAGCTCAAGAATGGAGGTTATGACTCATAATGTTGTACCTTAGATGATTGGCCAAATGCGCCTTAGCATTTACAAAGATTGCATATACACGGGAAAATTCGACCGGTGCTTTCGTGGCCAGGTGGCGAAGTTGGTTAACGCGTCTGCCGCGAATGCAGAAGACGCTGGTTCGAATCCAGCCTTGGGCACTGGAGGCGTTGGTCACTTTTTCCTTTGTATATGACATCTATACAAGTTTATAAGATATAAGCTGTTTGGTGAAGCAAACCATAATTAATTTTGTATCAAGCAGAACGTCTGCTAACGATACCACAGTGTTTAGAAATAATAATAATAAAGTAAAACTAGGATACTTAAGCTAACTCCACACTTGCATCTTTCGAGCGTCGACTTCGCCCGAGCGCCTACTCAACGTCGACGCGGCGTAGACACGACGTCAACCCCCCAGCCCCCCCGCGCCCCCCTCACCCCTTCTCAGTGAGGGGCATGAGGTGTGAGACTACATCTTCCAAGAGTGGGTTTCCTTTCTTTATGAGCTTTTTTGACAGTCTGAGTCACTAGAACCTAGTACAAGACGGTCTCTAAGTATTTCGTCCCTATTTAGAAAATCACAATCATTGCATAATTGTACGGCCTCCATAGCCCAGTTGGTAGTGACCCTGCCTACGAAGCTGGAGGTCCCGGGTTCGAATCCTGGTAAGGGCATTTCTTCGTGTGCTAATCTCAAATATTTGTTCCTGAGTTATGGATGTTATCTATGTATATAAGTATTTATTTATATGTATATCTAAGTATGTATATCGCCGCCTAGCACCTATAGTACAAGCTTTGCTTAGTTTGGGGTTAGGTGTAAGATTGTCCCCAAATATATTTTTTTTAATTTATTTTGTTTTACGTCCGTCAAGAAATTTCCTCTACAAAAATTGTCCCCTACTTTCTGATTTTTATTGTAAAATAGGTACCTATCTAGAATGGAGTATGTTTTTCTTAGGGTTGTAGTCGCGCTGACGTCGCGTCGCCGCCGCGTCGACGCTGGTGAGACACCGACGTCGACGCTGCGCTGGCGCTCGGGCGACGTCGACGATCGAAAGACGCTAGTGGGGTTAGCCTTAACTTCCGTTCAACAGTTGGCGCTGTGATATCCTTATGCTGAAATCAGAACGCCTGAATTTTCGAAGATGTGTTCTTGGGCCGTCGTGATAGTAGCAGATTAACTTTGTGAATAACTTCGCTGCCGTCCAATGCCAGCCATGTCCGCTAGCGCAGTAAGTCTTGTTATGAAGCTAGCGACAGCTTACTAAAACAGTAAGTTTACTTTGTAGAAGCTTTTTCCGAGAAAAAATACTAATGTTTAGTAAAGTCTCTTTGGAACTTTTAGAAGTTATATATATTAGGCCACACACTATATAATCTAGTTATATAGTGTGTGGCCTAATACACGAGCAAAAATTAAAACGTAGATTCTGCTCCTCAAACTAAACGAAAAATCTTACGGCGTGATTTTTAGTAGGTACATTTTAAAGTTTACCTGAACTTGCATTGTATTGCGAAATCAATTATTTCTGTAGGGTGGCAAGACTGACAAGCAATGTAAATTAGACGGATTTTAACGTACCTACATTGAAAATATTTAGTTAGTATGAAAATCAGACAATCTTAAGACTACATATTTTTATATAATACTTTGTACAGTTTTATAATTTTACCAGCTTTTGCCAGCGACATCGTCTGCGTAGAATCAATATTTGCCATAAGAAATTAATGATACGCCTAAGGAAATCAGAGATTAAAACTATCCTTTGTCCTTCTCTGGGAATTAAGCTATTTTCATACCAAATTCCATCTAAATCAGTTCAGCGGTTTAAGCGTAAAGAAATAAAAAAAGACATACACACAGACACACTTTCGCATTTACAATATAGTAAACATAAATATTAAGTATAGGTATAAGTACTTGGTTATTAACATAAAATTAAATAAATTTTACTTGAAACGTAAAGCACTTCTTCATCACTTATTAGTGGCGCAATAACAGTCATATAAAACTAAAATAAACGCACAATCTGTTCTAATCTGCACCACTTCACTGTGTTTTGTTTTCATAACCCGGAAATTACCTAAAATTACGGCCAGTTTAGAGGCATTCCGTGTAGTCATACGCTTCATATAAATCACGTCAACTTTGCTTAGTTAGTGCTGGTAGCAAAGATAGACGGAGAGCTAGCCACGTTGGATATGACACAATAATGGGAGCAACTAAACCCCCATAGTCAGTTTGCTATACTATGCTTATTTATAGATCTGGACATCTGGCAGCTGTAAAGTGGTGGACGTCAATGAATGCAAACCACTTCAAGGAAACAAATCTTACAGTTCTGGTTTTGATGCATTATTATAAGGAATTATATAAATAATTAGATTATATCATTGCTAAAAGTTTCTTTTGGGTGAAAGTAGTGCAATTACGTTTAATGTAAGTCATAGTTTGTCGCCTACTGTTTCTGTTTCCGTAATAATATGCAAGGTTTTTTACCTATTTTGGTGGTACGATTTTCCAATTTAAAATTTTACTAGTCTGTAACTTTAACCCCCACCACATTAAAAGCTGCCAGATTCCCGGATCTAGCGATAGGGATAGTACAACAATTTAACCAGACGGGTTTTGTTGATCTCATTATCGTGTCATATCTGACGTGGCCAGCTCTTAGTCCAAGACTGCATATTACACCTAACCTAGATGATTCTCTAGCTCAAGGGTTTCCAACCTTTTACCCTACATGCCTCGCCCAACGTGTTGCTAAAATACTACGCCCCCTTAATAGGAACTGCAATGAGGCACATAATAAATAATAGTATTTCATACAGAATGGCCACCCTACGCCCCGCCCCGATCGGAATTACCTCACCCCGCGGCGGCCGATTGGTAGGGAACTAGTAGGCTAATCTGTCAGGTTGGCAGAGCATCGATAAAAAGCAAAATGGTGGTGAATTGTCAAACATCTTTTATTACGACAGCGGAAACAGCGCACTAAGACGCACGCACACATTGAATTGTGTACAGATGTTCCGTGCACTCAAAGGCGCTCAAACGAGTTTTGTAGTGTGACGTGTCCGCTCTATGATGAGTAGTCAACACTGGACACCATCCGGGCTGCGCTACAGGCCTTATACAGTTTAAATCTGGAGGTGCTCAGCTGCGCCCCCCTTGGATCACTCTATGCCCCCCTCCCAAAAAGAGCAAGCCCCGCTGATTGGAAAACTCAGGCTTGGCTAGGGTTAATTAAAGAAACAGTATATATAAGTTACAAACAGAAAAGTAGAGGTATTTAATACAAAATATATTATACTTCAGAAAAAGTGTCCGAGTCCGGATTCAGTCCGGTGTCGGACACCGGAGGATTTGGTAAATTTCCTAAAGTACCTACATCACAGGCGCGCTCGGAACTTCTGTAGACTCAGGCCTATAACCGCGAACCAATTCGTTCATCGAATCGTCTATTTGCATCACTCTCTTTCGAATACGCAAGAGCGATAGAGACGGGGCCAACGAATTGTCGATTTTCGAACTTCAAGGTAGGCCCCCAGACCATGAACGCAATATAACATGTTAAGTGTACAGTAAAGTCCTGATTTAATTTAACTAATGAGTGAAAATCATGCCAGTTTACATCAGTATAATCCCGATTAGTTACATTAGGTACTATTTTGGCTTGTTCGCGTTTAATTTAGATGCAAATCACACACTATGGCTAAACAAGCCTCATTACAAATTGACCGGCGGAACACAATTGGTTATGTGCGTGATTATTTTCCCGCTGACGCGATTGTCCATGGGAATATTTCCCTAACAGCGGAACATTGCGAGTTGGTTATACATGTTAATTAAAAAAACAAAGACAAAATAAAACTCCCTATTTGAGATACTAAACTGTGGCACACGTAAATATCTGGTGCCCTATTCTGATTTTAAAATAGATAAACAAAACGTACTGTTTTGAAAATACAATCTATCTCAAACAACTCTATACCTACAACAAATAAGTACTCAACAACTGTAGCTTCAGACGCCCTCGGTTTTGGCAAACAATTTCACACAAATACGAAATTCGTCTTAGACTAATTCGATGTTAGATGAAATCGAATATGGACACAATAAATAAATTCCTATTCTACTTTTCCAATAATATCTACTTTGATTATGACTTATGTAAACTGCTACAAAAATTATAAACTTGTATAGATGTCATATACAAAGAAAAAAAGTGACCAACGCCTCCGGTGCCCAAGGCTGGATTCGAACCAGCGTCTTCTGCATTCGCGGCAGACGCATTAACCAACTTCGCCACCTGGCCACGAAAGCACCGGTCGAATTTTCCCGTGTATATGCAATCTTTGTAAATGCTATTTGAGGGAATTTTGTGTATGATGAAATATTTGCCAGCACGAGCACGACACATCCCTCATTGTATTTGTCAAAAAAATCCCGGCACAAACGGCGCTAAGCGTATGTGTTTGTCAAACAAATCCGACACAAACGACACTAAGCGTATGTGATTGTCAAACAAATCCGACACAAACGACACTAAGCGTATGTGATTGTCAAACAAATCCGACACAAACGACACTAAGCGTATGTGTTTGTCAAACAAATCCGACACAAATGACACTAAGCGTATGTGTTTGTCAAACAAATTCGACACAAACGGCACTAAGCGTATGTGGTTGTCAAACAAATCCGGCACAAACGACACTAATCGTATGTGTTTGTCAAACAAATCCGGCACAAACGACACTAAGCGTATACAGAGTGTAACAAAAATACTGGTGATCCGTTTAAGGGCTTATCGTATTGCCAGTAAGAAAGAGTAGGTGAAGAATTTTTTTTTGTATGAGGGCACGTCGTCTTAGCTGGCCATACTTAGCGTTTATGTTTTTCAAACAAACCCGGCACAAACGACACTGAGCGTATGTGTTTGCTCTGGACATTGCATCCGGTAATACGTGATTACGTCTTGTACTAATCTGATGTTAGACAAGTTAGATGAAATCGAGTGAGGACGGGACACAATGTATACGTATGCAGTAGCGAAATTAAGCAAACCAAATCCCTGTTATTTTACTGCAATAATATAATTTTAAATAAAAAAAGAACCGACTTCACTTAGGATCCGCTATTCCAAGAGGAAGTGGCCGAGTTGCTGTAAAAAATAGTGAAATCACTATAGGTGTGCCTATAATAGTTGAAGAGTTCCCTCGATTTCTCCAGGATCCCATCATCGGATCCCGACTTGGTGACAATGGGACCATCTAAGGGTTATACCTGTTCGATTAAAAAAAAATTTTTGAAAATCGGTTCACGATTCACGGAGATATGGAGTAACATACATACAAAAAAAAAAAAAAAATCAGTCGAATTGAGAACCTCCTCCTTTTTTGAAGTCGGTTAAAAAAATACGCATCTTACATATTTTTTATAATTACATCTATACATATTCTGAATCAATAAAAAAACGATTCCGAATATGTATAAAACTCAGTCAAGAAAAAAACTGTAGATGCGTCTTTTTGGCATATCTGCCAACAACTATTATGTTAAAACCAATCTAATGCAGTCGGTGCTCTATGGTGCAAGGCCTGAGTGGCCGCTCGAAGCGGAGCGTTCGGCGGGGCGTGCAACGTGGCGGGGAGCGTGCATTCGCTTTGTGCAGCGGCGATTCGGGACACCAGTATGAGTTTCATTTGTTTAATGCTGGCACCACACTTCGGGGTATTCGGCCGAATATTCGTGTTATATCTCTCTCTATACGATAAAAATAGAAAGAGACGCAACACGAATATTTGGCCGAATACCCGAAGTGTGGTTACAGCATAACATGCGAGCCGCACGCCCCGCCCCGCTGCACGCTCAACTCGAGCGTCAACTCAGGCCTATGACGTTGAGCGGCGGCGGGTATCGGCGACTCACATCGCAAACAAATGAAAATCTATAAGAGTGGCCTCAATGAGTGCTGTTCAAACTACGACTCGAGGCGTAGTAGCAATGAGACCATATACATGCAATACATCGTAACATGGCCGAGGGCTTTTGGAAGTGAAAACTTCTTTAGCCGCGTTGGGCAATTTTTGGTAGGGGAAAATCGGGTTCTCGTCACCGACACCGTCACGAAAACAAAAACGCATCAGAAGCCAAACAAGTAAAATGAATATTATTGTTGTTGACATAAGGAGCAATTTACTAGGGGCGCATAGGTTGCCTTATCTTATGCTCTATGATATGATAATGATAATGATAATGTCCAAATGTTTTAGTGTCCGGAGATCATTTATTTCCTAAAATAAAAACTTCTAAGTTTTCACTTCTATCGGCAGTCCCTATAACTGCCAATTTTTTTTCATTTTAGTTAAGTGTTGGGCCCTCACATTTAATCATGACATGCCCCCTTACTGTGTGAGCGTTCCATTTTCCCAAGTATACATGTTTCTGCTCTCTAATTTATCCATAGTTTAGTGCAAGCACTTATGTATGGAGAGCGTGTCGAGACGAGACATTTGCTTGTTCAGTCAATTTGTCTCGCTGAAGGGTATTAAGATTTGCTCTTAGCTCGTGACATATTGTTGTTTACTCGGCTTGTGTAATGTTATTATTCATTTATTGAACGCTTTAAAGGGGGTTTTAAATTAACCGGTTTTTACGATTGTATCCAACGACATCCCAAATCCTACATATATGATGATAAGTGAAATAGCTTTTAACTTTGATACGTAGGTGCAGGAAGTTCAAAAAAGTATTTTTACTTGATTTAATTATACTACATTTTTAAAAGTCATAGAAAATTACCTGCGGAAAGCACATTAATAAAAACAATACAAAATAAGATTATTTAAAGGTAATATGTGAGCAGATAAAATACCTTTAAAAATACAACTACATAATCTTACTTAATCATTTTCATAATAAATTCACCAAACACACACAAACATACGCATAAATAAAAACTCAAACTGAATATTTCACCTACGTGACGTTATTTTCTGCGTCTTAATTTAAAACGTAAACAACTATATCAATATACGCAACATACATTGATGCGATGATATCCCACTGCTTCAAAACAAGTGCTTGTTGGCGAGTAATGTAAACGTCTAAGGTAAGATTATTGAGGAAAATAAGGGGAAAAGAAAACAGAAAATAGTGTACTTATTGCTCCCACAAGCCAAAAGTGTCGACTGTAACAGACCGTGGATTGAATGCTAAAGAGTTCTGTCTGAATGGAGACAACCTAATGATATAGACTATCAATCCACGTCGACAACTATGTTGATTGTGAGTAGTGGGAGTGACGGCATATAGTACGGGCGGAGACCGTAAGATCTGCTACGTTACGTAATACAAAGATAAGCCCCATGGCACATGGATGCTGAGTTCCGAAAAAATTGTAAAAATAAATTAGAATTGGCCGAAAGCACAAATAAAGAACCGCTTCCGGTTTTAAAAAATGGATGGTATTTACCAATGGCATTTGATATCACGATATTTGTGGCAACAACTAGTAATTTGTATTTAGGTACAGAAAAACCCAGTATGCCGGTCGAAAGTGACCGGCAGACTGGTTTAAACGTGATATAAATTTGGAGTCAAATTAGTTACATTTAAACTATAATAGACTGACTGTGTGTAATAGGCTGACTAGTAGACAATGCCTTATGGCATTAAGTCCGCCTTTTGTACGATAAGTTTTCTTTTTGTGCAATAAAGATTAAATAAATAAATAAATAAATAGTCTGTCGGGCACTTCCGGCCATGCATGCCAAAACTGCACTGGCTGATTCACTATTTTGACAGCGGACAGGGGCTCTTGCAGTTGCATTTCTTGTCACATTGTGCACTGCGATCGTTCTCGTTACCCCCACCATGCACTTTGCACATAGCGAATAGCGAACAGCGGTGCAGAAAGTGTTAAATGTCGCGCTAGCGGCTAGACTCTAGTTAGCTAGAGGTACAATTATTTTTCAATCTCAATCATTCACTGGTCTCTGACCTGGGCAATTTTATCTATTGCCAACTCTCCAAACAGAAAAGTTGTATCACACGATCACGTACGAAGACATAGAATCTTTTCAAGCTGCGTCGCGAGATACTGATACGGGTTTTTATTTGCAAATAGGCCAACGGGGAAGCAGAAAAATGTAAAAGGTTACTGTGTAATGAAAAGCGATCCGCTCGAATGAAAAAGGCAAAATAATAGTGAAGTTCTTTGCTTTTTTTAAAGCAGGTTCGAATGGAATTGGCCTGGGTTCGAATCGATGTTCAAACGATGAACCTTTGAGAATTGTTCGGGACTCAGGTAGGCAAAGGGCATGTGCGTCCATGGGCTACAGTAGCTGCTTACCATCAGGCGGGCCGTAAGATTGTTTGTGACCGTTGTATTGCACTGCGTTTAAGAATGTGTTGCGACAAATACCTATAATGACAACATAGTATTTTTTTTCTACTTAAAAAATTGGTATCTATGATCCATTTAGAAATATTGTTTTAATTATCACTTTAACTAAATTTTGCATCCATTTAACTAAATTTTATTAAGAAATTCAGCATGCTCACCATCCCTATTATTAACACCCTTAAAGGTGTAGACATTTTTAGGGTTCCGTAGCCAAATGGCAAAACACGGAACGGAACCCATATAGATTCGTCATGTCCTTATAGATTACGATTACGATTGCACTATTTTTACCTGGGGTTTCCCCTTTCTCCCTGCGCCCTTAGGCCACCTCACCCCTTGTCAGTTTGTTGACAGTAATTTGACAGGTGCATTCACCTTCTTTAATTTGGAGGTACGTGTGTGGAATAAATATTTGTAATATTTAACGAAATTTCTTTGAAAGTTTAATAATTATCAAATTAGTATAAGAGCCCATGGCAATAAATTGTAAATAAATACAATTATAAAATAAAAATAATTAATAAAAAAGAGCGCATGACACGGAACCCAGTTCGATAAGTCTCCTAGATGATATATATACCTACATATAATTATTACTCACGTATTTAATTGAGAAAATACAACATGCCGGTACTGCAATGCAAAAAAAAAATTTTAGTTATCAATATTATTTTTTTGTATGTATGCTACTCGATATCTCCGTGACTCGTGAACCGATTTTCAAAATTTTTTTTAATCGAACAGGTATAACTCCTAGATGGTCCCATTGTCACCAACTCGGGGTCTGATGATGGGATCCTGAAATCGAGGGAACTCTTCAACCATTATAGGCACACCTATAGTGATTTCACTATTTTTTACAGCAACTCGGCCACTTCCTCTTGGAATAGCGGATCCTAAGTGAAGTCGGTTCTTTTTTGTTTAAAATTATTATAATAGCAATGTGACGAAGCGCGCGAGTGATATGGCTTTTGTTGTTGTTGTTATACCAAAAGTAGGTGCCAGGTTTTGATGCTGCTGTCACTGATAAAGCCAAGCACTTGGGCTTGCAGCACTACATTATAGTATGGCCCTACCCCTCCCCTGCTTCGAGGAACAAAGGAAACCTAAGAGCCTTCTTATTGACCGAGGAGCCGAGCGTAGCGAGGCGACGAACGTCTCCGTTTTCACTGGTACGACGATTTGGCAGATTGATGTGTGTGTATTGGTTGGTTGGTTGGTTGGTCAGTGTCGGTCTAGAGGTCGCATTTTTCATCCGATTTCGATGAAACTTGGCATGAACGTTCCTTGATTTATTTGCCAAAAATTGTCGAGCCATTTTTTTGATTGGGGGAAAATGAGGGGGAAAAGAGGGGAAGTTTGCTGTCGCGTTATTTATGGACGGATTTCAATCATTTTCGGGTAAAAGGTGAAGCCCACACTTCCTTAGAGGTTGTTGTGAAAAAAATTTTCGAGGGAGGGTGAAAGGGGGGAAAAGGGGGGGAATGCTCCGAAGTCTACGGTTCACAGAACTACTAGTCGTACTAGGAACTTGTTTTTTTTTTAAAATACGCCTCACCATGTTTTACATTGCAGCACCAGCATTTCGTGTTCCACCATTCAAGACGTGACTATTTATATGTACATCATCTAGGAGACTTATCGAACTAGGTTCAGTGTCATTGGCTCTTCTACTAGATGTTTGAAAATTGCTTTGTTGACATTCAATATAAATCCATTACTTTTGACGTACTTGGCCGTATTATAACTTTAAAACACGTTTTAGAAACGATCCAACTTCAATACAACTAGCTAGCGCCTAAACGCCTGAATGAGAAATATCAATATTTGCTTGAAAATTATTCCAATGCAACTCCAATTACAACTTCAATATTGGTTGATTTATTGTGTGTTGGAGTTATGTTTGAGATCGACTGTGTTCTTAATGTATTGTTTAAGTATTTTAAAATTAGAATACGGCACCAGTAAAGTGATAAAACGGAGCTTATAATGGCTCCTCTACATGATGGGCCATCATAGAGACGCAGCTATGCGTTAGAGGGAGCTAACGATATTGCGGTCTCGTTCCGTCGTATAGCTGCGTCCCTATGATGGCCCATCATGTAGAGGAGCCATACAGCGTAAAGATGTTTAAAGACGCCATGCATACACAACGATGTGAGCTTCGTGTATAGCTACCAGTTTATTCATAGAGGGCGCGAGGGTAGACTGGGGTCAAATGGACCTTGGTTCGGCTGTCCATAATTCAATGGTATTTGCAGCTTCTATCCATTTAGTCACTATCTATTAGTCACTTGTATAAATCATCTATTCCTTAATAATGGATGCTTTATTTGTTTGTGACTAATAAATAGTGACTAGAAGGATAGGGCCTGCAAACGACGTACTGCATGTACAGGTCTATTCACGAGAGTTGGCGCAAGATTTGACAGAATTTCTATGAAAATGGCTGTCACTCAGTAGAAATCTCGCGCCAACTTTCGTGAATATACCTGTACTTGGAGTATGGTCAACGGCACCTAGCCATTTCAAATTCAGAAATTGCATATGTACTTGAGAAATTTCGAGATGTTTTGCCGTAACCGGGCGGTCTAGTGGTCAGGGAGGACAGGGACTCAGTCGCGATAACTGAAGACGCTCGGACACCGGAGCATTTGGTCACTTTTTAGTTTGAAAAAGTTTTATTTCAGTTTGATGTGCTAAACTCGAAACTGGAATTCAAGGCCAAAAAATCTACGACAGATACGTCAGTGTCATAACCATCATTGTCGCTTATGTCACTGTCAAGTAAACTTTTCAGGTTTCGCCAACCTTTTTATAATATGCTGCTTTATATTGGCCAACATTATCATATTATTTATTCTGTGACATTATCTAAAGAGTGGAGCGTAAGCGAAGTGAAGTACTTACAGACGTACGGATACAACGGAATTGTCAGCTGGCTACCTAGACGTCTCTGCATTTCGATAGATTTTTGATTTTAAATAATTGTTCCACGATAACTTTATAAAATTTCTTGGGGATGCAGCATAGATAAATAATATAATTTGAGTGTTCAAATATGACCAGATTGATCAAGGCGTTATGGAACTTAGAAGGCGCGAAAAAATCATCATAAAGTGTCTTGTTATATTGGTCCACTCGTTTGCATGTAAATCACGAGTTCTCGGTTCGAAGCGGGCTACTAGTTAAAATAAGGTTTTTGTAAAAAAAAGGTAGGTATGAACTTTTGTCGCCGACTGTACTCTACTTTCAACAGTAAACTAACACGGAGACAATTCTAACGAACATATTAAACACGATAAGGTTTCGTTTTTGACTTTTTAGTCGTAAATTATTGTACCAAATGTTATGAATACCCGAAGTAATACAAGTGCAATACCAGCTTTGCAACCAAAAATCACGGATGTTTAACTTTTTATAAGGGCGTCTTTTATTTATGTAAAATAAGTAAATACAATTACTTCTTTAAATTATAGGATTGAAATTACCAACAAATAAATTATCTTAGCGTGTTTTTAATAAAAAAGGGAATATACCATTGTACAAACATTTTACTGCAGTGGCAACATTGTAGTAACTTTTTTGGCCTCGAATTACAGTTTCGAGTATAGTATAGTTATATTTGTTGCGAATTTGGAAACGTACCGTTTCAATTATTTAAATGTTTATTTCAAAGTTGGTTCAATAATCCCTAGTCTACCCTAGTCGCACCATATTGGACGCATTCAGCCTCTCAGTTCAGGCTGAATAGACCCTGCATTCTAAGAATGGGCCATACAACCAGCGTAAAGTACTTACATATCTTCTGCTTATCTCATGAGTAGCGTACGGACAGGTGGTGGCATTATTAAGTATAGAGAGTAACTGGAGTCGCCTAGGTTTCATTTTGTGATTAAATGACTAATGATTAAATTATATTTTTTGTTTAAATGACACATTTCTTATTCAAGTAGTGCCAATATTTTTGGGTCGAATTATTGAATCCCCCCTTTGTTTTCTCCGCTAGACCTTTGGCTGACGTTTCCATTTATTTTTTGGTCTGGCTCATTAAATTGAGTAATCATCATCATCATCAAAATGAATTAAATTGAGTAATGATATGAAAAAAATAATTCAACAATAAATTCGAAATGTATGCTATAGATAAAAAAATCAATCATTAGTCATTCAATCATAAAATGTAACCTTGGTGACTCTATTGCCTTCTAGATTCTGCTCGATAAAGCCGCCACCTGTCCTTATTTAAGGTTTCCTTATGCGGTGACGGTTTGATAACCGTCTCAAAAATGTAGTCACAAACGTTGCAAACATTATGTCAATCCGCTGACTTAGTGGCCCACAATGTAATACCCAGTTCACACCGTTGGCTCCCTTTATAGTACTACTTTGGATATCTATAGTCGAAATATTCGGGGTGCCATCGTCACAACATTGGAAGTTCTTCACATTCTTACTTTGTGAAGGTTTATTTTCAACCGACAGATTTCGAAGGAGGGTCTCAATTCGTCGGGATCTTTGTTTTTTTTTGCTATATTTTTATATCCTCCTCCTTGATTCGTGTTCCTCAGTACTGAGGGTCGTGATCTCCCTTCTGCATCACTCTCTCGTGCGATCTTTCTCCATCTGTTCCTGTCTCTGGCGGTGTGGAGGGCGTTGTGAAAAGTAGAGTCAAGGACGGTACGGATCTGGTCAGACCAACGTATAGGGCTGCGTCCACGAGGTCTTTTCCCATCTACATTGCCGGTCACGATGAGTCTATTTTTTTATATATGTTCACCGATTATTCGAAGACGGCTGGACCGACTTAAAAATTATTTTTTGTTTTTATTTTTTTATTTTATTAAAGTTCAAAATATTCAAATTAACGCAGAGTTTCATGAGTACTTAACTGCTAAAGCCATTTATGGCTTGTTTACAGTAAGGGTTCGAACTGACTTATCTAATTAATGTATAACTATGTTTGAAAGAGACTTCACAGTTGGTCCCATTGTCACCAGGTCCGGATCTGATGAGGGGATCCTGGATAAATTAAGGGAATTCTTCAACTATTATAGGCACACCTATAGTGATTTCAGTATTTTTACAGCAACTCAGGCATTTCCACTTGGAAAAGCAGAGCCTAAGTGAAGTCGGTTCTTTTGTTCAAAATTATTATACATGTAGAGTAGATGTAACCTACTTTTATACTCTCAGTCCTGCATTTTTACAAGAAATATACAAGATCTTGTTAAATTTTAAATATTTACATGTTATAACGTAATACTTATTAATCACATTGCTGAGGTTTTTTCGAAGGACCACCACAGTATGGATGACTAGAATTCCCACTAAACTCTTGACCAGAAGGCCATCCATGGTTGCCATTTTATCGCCTATCGCGTCATGCGTCACTTTCGCACTTACATACTTGTTAGAACGTGACAGCTATGGTGACAGGCGATAAAAACCCGACCATACTAGCAGGTTTTTTAAAGGGTCGGTAACGCGATTGGCTGCGTCCACAGGCTACGGTGATTGCCCGATCACTTTCCACCAGACATGTTGTATTCTTATTTGTCACCAAGTTTATATATTTAAGTTAAACCAGAGACTATAGAGATATAGACGACCACAGCCTAAGAACTTTTTAAAACTCATGTCGATTTAGATGGCGCAATCGACATGAGTTTTAAAAAGTTCTTAGGCTGTGGTCGTCTATTATCTCTATAGTCTCTCTCTCAAAGCCCCCTAAAGATACCGAATATGTAAGAGAAATGTCACCTGCACAACTACTCCACCTAGTAACAAATAGCGTACTAGTAGTACACCAGTAGCTACTAGGTGGAATAGCAGTGCAGCTGACATTTCTCTTACATATCGGTATCTTTAGGGGGCTTAGACATAGATGGCGCAATCGACATGAGTTTCAAAAAGTTCTTAGGCTGTGGTCGTTTATATCTCTATAGTCTCTGGTTAAACTAAAGTCGTTACGTGTTCAACAACTAAAACTTCAACTGCGAAACATTTCCCAGTCACAAAACCAACCAGTTTAAAAATAAACAGTGAAGTTACGATCCACTTACCGTCATCGTTAATCAACTCCTTTAAAAAAAAAGAGGGCACTTTATCTACAGATTACTGTCCGTTAGATCTCGTTGCTCTTAGATTGGATCCGGTAGAGCAATGTACAAGTTGCAGGACATTCTCAATAAATTAGTAACATTCTCGGAAATTTCCGGAAACTTGCACGAGAATTTAAATTTAAATTCCAATGAGATCATTCCTTATGGGAATTATCAAAAACTGTAGTACTAATATTTTAAAAAACTCGTAAATGAGACAGTCAGTTACAAAAATTGATACCGGCGGTGTCCAGTGACTTCCTGAATAATTTTTATTACTCGTAAAATGTTAGTTCCGAGAACATTCGTAACTTTGGAAACTTCGCCTTGGTGCATAGTTAATCCGGTGTGGTTTTAGAAGTCGCTTCCCTTTCTCTCATTCTGAGTATAAGTGGATGGTAAGAGTCCCACATACCCCCCTCCCCCCTTTTATGGGTAAAAGGGACATGAGGTGGGCCTCATGCTCTCATAAGGGAAACGATGCATAGGTGCATTTCCACACCATTGAAAAAAGTGCTTGGATTGGGTGGAACAATAACGACTTAGAATGTTCGGGACTCTCAAATGTTGGCAACGCATAAGCAGGTCCTAAAGGTCCTTTGATGTATCGTATACCATTTTTGGAGCTCTCCTAACTTCTACCACACCACTCGCCGTCGTAAGGCGTTCAACCTCACACCTGGGAACCTAAATGGTTTCCACCCGTGAACACTTGGGGGATCTGCCTTTTCGCCGAAAATCATATTGCCAAATTTCACTTGCCAACCAACTTTTCGCAGAAGTTTCATTTGGTCGAATTTCATTTCCCAACTTTACATAATCCAACCTAACCTAACCCAACCTAGTAGGCAATTTTCATTTCCCAACTATGGGGTTGGGAAATGAAATGGTTGCGAAATAATTATTTGGTAAAAGTTATTCGGCCAAATGAAACTTCTGCGAAAAGTTGGTTGGCAAATGAAATTCGGCAATACAATTTTCGGCGAAAAGGCAGGATACCACACTGGGGTTGTGGAATAGGTCTACCTGCTAAAGTTTTAGAGTAAGCATTATACCTCTGTGAGTAGTAACCTCTTTCTAAGAAGTTACAATTAAATTTTCAATGTCCTTGTTTCAAAATCCGGTAAGGGCAACCTGCAAAGTTACGTAACTCAGGAAAGTTACGATTGATTTTTATGTATTTAAGTATTTATCACAATGATAGTTTTATTAAACATATCGTCGTTTAGTTACCCATAACGGCAACAGCACACACTTATTTAAAGTAAATGTGAGGCTAGGTTGATTTATATAAAAAAATGTTCCATGATTATTTAAAAAAATAAACAAATCACGACTGCTGCATCTAGTAGTACTCAATGACCTCTGACCTTACTTTATTCCCTACTATCCAACTCCACAAGTACATACAACTTTTATCTCCTTCCAACGTCATGGAAGCGTGCATGTAAGAGCGAGACAGTTTTCTTAAGAAATAGATAGAATAGCGTGGAAGGCAGCAAAAAGTGCATTTGAGCTTAACAAGATGGCCGACGCCGACGCTTGGGCTCTTACTTGGGAATAATGGTGCTGACAGGTCAAAAGATGGAGTCGGACGGCTGAGTTTATTTAAGAAAAAAGTGTTATTATGAAATGCGAGATTTAAACGTCCGAAAAGTAACATACAATACTTATTGTAAACCATTGGTATCCGTGGAAAGGCGGGCGACTTTGGCAGGTTCATACTACGGGTACCATTGAGTTTTTCGGATTTTATGTACCACATATCATTTAATATTTACCTCTTGTTTTATATAAAGAAAAATATCGTGAGGAAACCGGGCCTAATCCCAACGAGGGCTAGGTATTCCCCTCTCCCAGGTAGCATTTATACGTCATTATGACGTCCGTTTACGGTACTGCTCGACGTAAGAGACGTCATTTCTTGACGTCGGGGGGTCCCAGCAGATGACGTCAATTTGTCACAGCCTCAAGACGTCAGTTTACAGACGTTAGAGAGACGTCATACTGGGCCGTACATATTAGGGCAGCCACTGACGTCGGAGTGACGTCATATACTGAATTCATAGGGACGTTACTGGACCGTACATATTAGGGCAGCCACTGACGTCGGAGTGACGTCATATACTGAATTCATAGGGACGTTACTGGGCCGTACATATTAGGGCAGCCACTGACGTCGGAGTGACGTCATATACTGAATTCATAGGGACGTTACTGGACCGTACATATTAGGGCAGCCACTGACGTCGGAGTGACGTCATATACTGAATTCATAGGGACGTTACTGGGCCGTACATATTAGGGCAGCCACTGACGTCGGAGTGACGTCATATACTGAATTCATAGGGACGTTACTGGGCCGTACATATTAAAGCAGCCACTGACGTCGGAGTGACGTCATATACTGAATTCATAGGGACGTTACTGGGCCGTACATATTAGAGCAGCCACTGACGTCGGAGTGACGTCATATACTGAATTCAAAGGGACGTTACTGGGACGTACATTATTAAGGCTTCGATAGCTAAAATATGGGGTTCGATTTAACGGAGAAAAGATAAACCAGCAGTTGTCAGTGAGTAAAAGTAATGTACTAAAAACAAACAATGTATTGTCGTCATACATGCCTTCAAATACAAAAATAAAACATTATAAAAAACATAAGACAATAAAACATATAAAAACCATATAAAAACTATATACAACCTCAACATACATATTAAGGCAGACACTGACTTGTAACATCACACACAGGATTCATTGTGACCTACTAAAACGTACACGTTAAGACCTACAGGGGCTGCATTATGCTGCCGTGTTCACGTCACGATATCAGCCGTAGAAGTTGGCGAATTTCACTTTTATTAAGGCGGGTATTATATACATTTTAATAACAACGCCCAGAACACACGCGGCTGATACGTAAGCACGGCATCATGCTCACGTAGCTTGGACGGGTGAGTAGTCTGTTCAAAAATAGAACCATCCTGGCTATTGAGTGAACTAACAACGTGCTAGATTTAAGTTCAGTCAGTAGCAAAAGCCCGAATTCGTCTTCTAGCGCCTTCATCACTTCTTCTGGATCGGGCCGTTCTTAACAAATCTCGTACAGCGGCCTTTGCCTCGCCGACGAGCGCCACTCGGAGGCGCGCCATATTTTCGAATGGCTTAAAGGCGTGTATTTCGCTCGTACTGCGATAGGCCTTTTCAAAACTGAGCCAATCCGATGCGTTACCGTCGTACGTAGGTATTTCATGGACTTGCCGCGGCACGTGTCTTTTTTGTCCCAGCTTGCTGATGGCCTCCGCTAGCCGATCAATATCCGATAGAGTCTGGCTCTTCGGTAGTGGTGGCAGCGGCTGGGGTGACAACGTGCGCGGCCGCGATGGTGCGGGTTCTCGGGAGTGTAGCAACAGGGCGGCGGGTTCATGCTGCGGCGATGGTGCACGTGGAACGGCATAGGACGGCGTGAAGTTGGCGGGCGTGTCGTCGAGCCAGCGCTTCACGCGCGCTGATACCTCTCCGCTCGCGACACTGGGCGCTGGCACTGGCACCTCTCCTCTCCTGACACTGGGCACCGCCTCCTCCTTCTCCTCTTCCTCTTGTACTTGAAGGTTGGGCATATCCAGGGCTAGCTTCTTTTTAATTAGCTTCTCATGTATCTTGACCACCTCAAGATCCGCTTCATATTCAGCGCGTAAGCGCCGTGCTTTGAGGGAGGCCTGGCTAACTTTTGAATCTTTCGACGTGTAGCTGGCCACGCTGGCCTGGCTCTTCGGCCGAACCGAAACCTCTGTTTCCGGCGTCATCAGCCCCGACGGTGGTACTTCATCTCCGTGGCCCTTCTGACCACCCACCGAGGGGACGCACTCTGACTTCAAAGATGATGCCTCGTGCTGTGGTACGTCGGCACCCGACGGAGTCCCCAGTCCTGAATCTGGAGGTTTCTCTAGCATCGCTTTAGTTTTGCTGCGTGTTGTCCGTTTTATACTGTGATCACTCATAGCTATTTCACTTATCCGAATTCGTAAGGACCAATTTTGTAAGTGAAAGGGCCGGGTTGTTGAGAAGAAAAAGCTAATGTCCTACTTTATATTGGTCATAGAAAAATGGAGCAAAAAACACATATACACACAATAGAAGAATAAAACAAGTTAAAAAGTCTAGAACTGGTCGCGGACACGGGATAGGTACGATTTTTGGCGCGCAAATTACGTAACGATCCTTCTAGTTGCCATGCGCCGCGCTGACTGGTTTGTACTGGCCGGCCGGCGCGGGCGAGCCCCGCTAGAGGCGCCCCCTCGCGTCTCCGTTCCCCTCGCTCGCCATGTCGCACCAAGGTTAGCGCCGTGGAATGGAGTGAATTGAACATTATTATTATTTTCTTAAAATATTACTCGGACACTCGTGCTACCTAACAGCAGCCCTATGTAAGAACGACTCGCACAGCAGTTTCTCTGATAGTTTTATTTATTACGGTATAAGACGGGCCGGTTACAAGTTTTGACCAGCCATATTTTCGGAAAATCATTTTTGAGAACACACAACACGCAACGGAACACGGTACGTTCAGATGCTGACCTTAAATTGACGTTATTAAGACGTCCATTTCGCGGTGAATGTTGCACGTCCAGAAACTGACCTTCAATTGACGTTATTAAGACGTCCATTTTGCGGTGAATGTGGCACTTCCAGAAGCTGACCCTCAATTGACGTTATTAAGACGTCCACTTTGCGACGAATACGGTACGTCCTGGTGCTGACCTTAAATGGACGTTATTAAGACGTCCATTTTGCGGTGAATGTGGCACGTCCAGAAGCTGACCCTCAATTGACGTTATTAAGACGTCCACTTTGCGGTAAACACGGTACGTCCAGAAGCTGACCTTAAATTGACGTTAATACGACGTCCGCTTTGCGGCAAACACGGTACGTCCAGATGCTGACCTTAAATTGACGTAAATAAGACGGCCACTTTGAGGCAAACACGGTACGTCCAGATGATGACCTTAAATTGACGTTATTAAGACGTCCACTTTGCGACGAATACGGTACGTCCAGATGCTGACCTTAAATGGACGTTATTAAGACGTCCACTTTGCGACGAATACGGTACGTCCAGATGCTGACCTTAAATTGACGTTATTAAGACGTATACTTTGCGACGAATACGGTACGTCCAGATGCTGATCTTCAATTGACGTTATTAAGATGTCCACTTTGCGACGTACATGGTACGTCCAGATTCTGACCTTAAATTGACGTTATTAAGACGTCCACGTTGCGACCAACATGGTACGTCCAGATTTTGACCTTAAATTGACGTTATTAAGACGTCCACGTTGCGACCAACATGGTACGTCCAGATTTTGACCTTAAATTGACGTCATTAAGACGTCCACTTTGCAGTGAATATGGTACGTCAAGATGCTGACTCTCAATTGACGTCAGTACGACGTCCACTTTTTAACCTGACCTTAAATTGACGTCACTATAACGTACGTTTTCAGCGAATAAATGACCGACCTTAATATGACCTATAACTGACGTCGCTTATGCGTCGCTGACGTCAGTTTGCTACCTGGGCTGGCTTGGAAGAGCTAATTTTGCAAAAACAAACAACACAAAACAAATAAATTAATACTTCACATTGTAATTAATACATCTTTTCTTCTTAAGTACAATTAATAAATACTTAACAAAGCTTATGACTGCTCATAGCTACAAAGAAATTATTAAAACAATACCTAAATCTCATTACATCTCACAAGAGCCAGAAATTGGTTTAAACTTTCTTAATATTAAAAATGTGATATCATTTCTTAAGCAGGAAATTTTCTAGAATGCTAAAATCTACCGTCGCTTTAAGAAAAGCGACGTGTCCAAGGAAAAATCTAGCTGCTAACATTTAAAATTCACTTGTCGCTGAATTTTTGTAACATTTTATTCAAAATGGTTAAACTTGATAAGCTTGAATATTAAATTTTTGTGAAGGATTCTTGTCGTTGTAAAATAAAATGCATTTTTAAAACAAACAAGTATTTTGAAAAGGCGATTGATTACAAATATCGAAATAAATCTATTTAAAAAAAATTGGCAAAAAATGGAATGGAAAGCGAGGTCACTATTTTATAACATGCGATTTCATATATTTTGACAGATTTGACTGAAGATCATGACTGTGTTTTTAAATTAGACCTATAATACCGAACCACTTCGTTCATTCGATGGTCTGTTTTCATCACTATTTTTCGAATAATATGCAAAAGCGATAGAGATGGAGATTATTCGAAAGATTTTCGAAAATCGCCGTAGGCCCGCTGTACAGTCGCCATCAGATACATCGGAGCGGTCAAGGTGGTCACAAATATCTAAACAATGCCTCTATTGTCAAGCCATAAAGTGCATGTTTAGATATTTTTCAGTACCCTGGCTTCTCCGACATATTTGATGGCGATTGTACACCATTATCTATTATCTAAAAGCCCTCGCTATTAGAGCAAAATCCATGACAGGCATTCTAACAGGCGCTTGTTTAAGTGAAAATTAATATTTGTAGCAAATTGAGCCCAACCCAGCAGACAGACGTAAGGACGGTTTAATTAAAACGGGTGCTGTTATGAAGATTTTAATTGGGAATTTTGCAACGTGGCTTCGAATGTGTGGATCGTAAGTCGAAAGAAACAATACTGAGGGAAATTAATAGTAGATTGTATTACAAGGGAGCAAAATGACTTATTTCGGTCGAGGGTAGCGTGTTGATTCCAGAATATAATCCTGAGCGTAGTGAGGGATTCGATTGACCCGAGGTCGAAATAATTTTGCTACCGCTTCACTCTACTTTTCACTCCTTCTATGAGAAAAACGAAAACAAAGGTACTAAACTAGCTATCTGCTAGAAAGAGAAGTTATATAATGTTGTCTCATTTTAATCGGTTACAAAGACAAGGAAAATTAAAAAAAAAACAAAGAGGGATCAAAAGTCAATTTTGCTCCCTGTAAATGGGCAACAAATTACCCTTTTTCGAATAGTAGGGGTGAAAAAATATAAGAACGTGACGATCAAGGGCTATTGCAATTGCAATGGGTATTTAACAAGACATATTTTCAATTTTATTATGAAAACGATGCTCGCCTCAAAATATCAAAATAACATAACGTTACAAAAACTAAGCACTTAACTAAATTATAATGAAAATGTTGTTACTTTACAATGAATAAACATTTCTAGAAAGTTGACTGGTAGAAAATATTGTATAATATATAGTACGATAAGATTTTCTTCAGTACAACAAATATTTTGGTGCAAGCTCTTCAAATAAGTAAATACGTTATATTGTATATACTATCTTTAAGATTTCAAATATTACTGTTTTGAACAAATAAATCCCACCGAGTTTCTTGCCTTGTACAGTCGCCATCAGATATATCGGAGCGGCCAAGGTGGTCACAAATATCTGAACAACGCCTCTATTGTTAAGGCGATAAGGTGCTTGTTCAGATATTTTTGAGTACCCTGGCTGCTCCGATATATCTGATGGCGACTGTAATAAGTAATACTTCTCGGGTCAGAGGTATAGGGTTAGAACTGGTGGTAGTTTCTTTTTTCTCTCTGACATTCATAAGTCCATTGTAATGTAAATTGAATAATCTTTTATGGAGGAATATTTGATTTAAATCCAAATTATTGGCTGTAATTTTATCAAAATATCTTCCACCCTTTCGAAACCAACCCCCGGGTTTATTCAATTACAAGCGCTTATGGAGTAAAAGGCGAAAGTAACCAGATAAAAGTTCCAAACGAATCGCTTAAAATGGCGCCATAAAAAAAGCGATTTGGTAAATAACGCCTTATGAGGTTTTTTAGTGAGGGGCGATAAATATAGCCCGCGGCTACACACTCCGTAATAGTACACAGATTGTACCTAAATGTAGTGGGGTGCCCGGCCTTAGAATTGTCCCCCACCATATCGTCCCGTGGTTGCAGTAGGAGTCTGCTAAGGGAATATACCGGGAGATGGGCAGCAGCATCTTCCGAAAGCCTAAAAAACAATAAACAAAAAAAACTGCACGCGCCAACCCGCCTGCCAAGCGTGGCGCGTATGGCAAACCCCCCCTTTAATCAAAGGGGAGGCCTGTGTTCAGCAGTGGACGTCTTATGGCTGAGATGATGATGATGATGATGGCATGTAGTAATGGAATATATGTGGAAAAAAGTGGGCGGAGTGGAAAAGCCAAGCAAGTCCAAAGATTTTTACTAATAGAAAAAAAAGTTACGTTCACCCAGAAACATTAGATGGCATAATATCGTTTGGTGTAACTATTCTTCGCATATTTTTATTTGGCATACTAACCTAACCTAACCTATGCGAAATTGCTAAATGAAAATTCGACTTAATAAAACTATGCGAACCTTAGAGCTTTAAACCAAGCGGAGTGGCCATTGACAGGCGTTCCCCTCTGCCAAAAATGTATGACCAGTGGTCATACTCATTGTATGGACTGACGTTTATTTGACGTGGCTGTTTTGACGTTTCCCATACATTTGACGTTCCCCTCCCCCGCAAAAAACGGCAGACTTTTTCCGATAGAAATGAGAGCATGTGTCGCATCCGGTTGGTTTAATAATCAAAGATGCGAACCATTAATTTGGTAAACGTTTTAAACGTTGGTATGCTAAATAAACGTTATGCGATAAGTTGTCTGGAAAATGAAACTAGGCGAAAAGATTTCCGGCGAAATGGCAGTCATCGTAAGGGTTTAAAAAACTGACGATTGCGCTCCTATCCCGTGCTAAGCCTATTGGTGAGCGACAACTTTTAAGACTGCACCCTTATATCCGGTGACGCCCTCATTTGTTAATAAACTAATCCATTTCTTGCCACCATCAATGTGCCTGCTCTTCTTGAGCCGACTGGCATTATCAGGGATGACGGCAAGAGGCCTGATGGGGTGTCTTTGGTTCCTTGGAGCCTGGGACGGGTGTTAGTGTGGGATGCTACCTGCGTAGACACTGGCACCGTCCCACCTCCAACGGACTAACGTAAAAGCGGGCGCAGCGGCTGAAAGCGCCGAAATTTCAAAACGTAACAAATATAAAAGTCTCGGTAGAGAGTACCATTTTGTACCCTTTGGAGTTGAAACTCTAGGTCCATGGGGTCCCAGCGCACACAAGTTTTTTGCAGAAATCGCAAAGCTGCTGGTTGATGTAACTGGTGACCGAAGAGCTGGCGGTTTCCTCGCACAGCGTATCAGCATTGCAATACAACGAGGAAATGCCGCCAGCATCCTTGGTACAATGCCGCAAGGGCCTAGTTTAGATTTGAGCTAGTTATTAATTTAGTTTAGTATTTGTACTGTAGTACCTCTGTATATTTAGTTATGTAAATAAATGTTTTTCCTATCCATTTCTGTATAATCCATCATGTTAAGTTGTAGTCCTACTAATTCCGCAATTTATGATCTATGTGAATTATGTGATACAGTTTTATATTAGCCATACAATCGGCTTCATCACCTAAACGGCAAAAGTGCCCACCATTTTCAGTTTAGTTAATGAAGCGAAAAAAAACGCTTAATGAAACTATGTGACAAGGGGGGGTTCTCTGCCTTTTCGCCG
Organism: Pammene fasciana; assembly: GCA_911728535.1. Taxonomy (NCBI): domain Eukaryota; kingdom Metazoa; phylum Arthropoda; class Insecta; order Lepidoptera; family Tortricidae; genus Pammene; species Pammene fasciana. The sequence goes on along the minus strand of OU452291.1, from coordinate 15,658,252 downwards.
AAAATCATATTGCCAAATTTCACTTGCCAACCAACTTTTCGCAGAAGTTTCATATGGCCGAGTTTCATTTCCCAACTTCACATAATCCAACCTAACCTAACCCAACCTAGTAGGCAATTTTCATTTCCCAACTATGGGGTTGGGAAATGAAATGGTTGCGAAATAATTATTTGGTAAAAGTTATTCGGCCAAATGAGACTTCTGCGAAAAGTTGGTTGGCAAATGAAATTCGGCAATACAATTTTCGGCGAAAAGGCAGGATACCGACAAGGGGCTGTGCATAAATTACGTCATCGATTTTTGACAATTTTTGACCCCCCCCCAAAAATCATCCAAAGATTATGCTTCGAATGGCCCTTTTACCTCCTACGTTATGCTACCATCATCCGATGTCCAGACCCCCCCCCCCTATTTTGAAATGACGTAATTTATGAATAGCCCCCAACAAAAGTTGCGGAATTAGTAGGACTACAACTTGACATGAGGGTTTTTATAGAAATTGATTCGTTTATCAGGATATCCAATACGCCCAATGAGGGCGTCAATCTTAAGGACAATGGCCGTACTGAACTTTAAAAGTGTACTGTTTTACCATTGAAAAGGAGAAAGTTCAAGGTTGTCCCTCCTAATGTGGCATACAAGCTAAGTGTCTCTATACACGTTCGGCTAACCCGTTTAAAGCTGAATTATATTCGGGCATGTTATTCAATCTGTGCGTACGGTTAGAAAGATATTTACGGAATGAAGTTTTCAGACGGGTTTTGAAGGGTTTATAATCAAATTATGTCATTTTTGGGCTATTATACAGATTGCCTGAGTCTAAACTTCGTCAAACCATGCTTAGTGTAAGAATAGTTTGATGGAGTTGAGTCTAGCAATGCACCAAGGAGAAGTTTCCAAAGTCACCTGCTCTGCTACTACATCTAGTAACGAGCCCTAAAAAGTTCTACGGCTATGGCCGTTTATTATATCTGTAAATGAAGCCTTGTTAACTTCATTCATCTTTCCTCAGTTTGGACTGATTGGTGGCAGTCAATGACAGATTGACAGTTGACAGCTCAAACGTCAGAATGTCACGGGATTCATAAAAAGTGCATTGTAATGATCACATATAAAACTAAGAACTAAATAGAGAATAAGAAATAAATACTTGGTGGAATAATAGCTTTAATGTTGTTTCTCTTTTCAGGTGAGTACGATATTTAGTTAATTAAACTGTAGTTTGTAATATGCTAAGCTAAGAATAAGGAATTGTTAATAAAAATCTATACTCTTTTCAGAACAACGCAATCTTGTTTTTATTTCGCCGCCACATAGACAACACTGTGTGTAACGCACATTATATATCTTTAAGTATATAAGAATAATAAACAAAACAGAATTAACTAGCCGGAACAGTTGATATTCAAATAAGCTTAGCGTGGATTTTAATAAAACGAGATTTGGTGGGATTAGAGTAAGCTGTGGCGGAAAAACCGCGGACTAAGCAGGCCTACTAGCGCATAATGAAACGCAATAGGCCTGTTAAAACTCGTCCGGAGTGCTGCAGATCACAACGTGGTATAAGATATTTGTTAATGGGGGTTTTCAGTTGTTTTTTAATGTTAATTAATAATTTAATGTTTGGCATTAAGTCCGTAAAGTAAGTTTTGATAAATAAATGTTACCTTCGTACCACCGTACAGAATGTATACGTAAAAACACGTCACAAAACTGACAAAAATTTGAGATACTTTTTTAAATATTTTAATCGATTCAAAAAATTTGCTAGGTTTAAAAAAACGCGAAATATCACTCTTTTAGAAAGTCTACTAATGTATAAAAAAAAACAAATGAAAGAAAACAGTTGTCCGAAAAATGAAAAAAAAAAACAAAAACAAAAAGTTCAGTAACTCTGTTCAAAAAAGTATGGAATCCCAAACGAGCATCGGTTTTATTTATTTATTATTAATTATTTTAAACTTTATTGCACATTAAATATACTAACGGCGGACTTAATGACTTAAGACATTATCTACCAGAATCACACACAAGAAGAACACATAAAAGTAATTCGCAATAATAGTATATAACGTAACAAAGATATAAATTAGGAATTATGGTTCTAGTAAATTATAACATGTAAAAATTGTATTATTAATTTTAGAAAATATAGCCATTTATTAATATTCCCAATGTGGATTTTAATAAAATGTGATCTGATGGGATTAAAGTAAGCCATGGAGCCAAAACCATAGACAAAACAGGCCAACTATTAGATATTAAAGCGCAATAGTCCTGTCCAAACAGCTTGAGGGTGCTATGGATAAAAACCTAGTACAGGTAATTTTTAAAGTTGAACCTTAACGCAAACGGTGAATAGTCATCTGAAGTTGGTATCATAAATTAGATATTAAGTATGCTTAGAAGAGTTTGAATATTATTTAGACGTAGCTAATTTTTAATTTTAGTAAAATTTATCACTTAGTTAAAGGTACTAAGAAAAAGCAGGAGAATAACATTTTGGATGCGATTTTTTTTGTATGGGACACGTGATCCTAGCCGGCCAATCCTCCATACTCGTTCAAAGCCAATTTTTAAGTCAGCAGCTATTCAAAATGCTACGCGTATAGTCATTAATATATTCATGCTACGCCCTGCGCTCTACGACGTCACTGAATTTGGTTTGTAGTAATATATATTATTGGCAACACCAAGTCCTGTGCACGTTAAGAAAAGTCTGATTCATTCCTTAGTTAATGATAAATCTATAAGAACATTTCATTAAATAATTGTGATTTGTGAATTAGATTTTTTTTGTAAGAAAATCCACCCTGATCCTTTATAATAATATACTGCAAATTTTACAACTACATTCGGTATTTCGTAAGTTATTATGTAAGTAGTCGTTTTGTTTACAGGGGGATTCTCAAATGCCTTCCTAGGCTTTGGCCTAGAAAAAACGTAATTAATTTCCTAATTCGACACAAAAAAGGTACTATGATGTATCTATTCAAAATATCATTATAACTACTGCTATGTTCCAGTGACTTGATCATGTATAATGGGAAAATAGTAGATTGTATTACAAGGGAGCAAACCGACTCATTTCGGTCGATAAGCGAAGGACTCCAGAATAGAATCCCGAGCGTAGCGAGGGATTCTAACGTGGAATCCTGAGCGTAGTGAGGGATTCAAGTGACCCGAGATCGAAATAATTTTGCTACCGCGTACACTCTACTTTTCATTTCTTCTATGAGAAAAACGAAAACAAAGGTACAAAACTAACTATAGAGAGAGAAGTTATATAATGATGTCTCATCAGAGGGATCAAAAGTCACTTTTGCTCCCTGTAAACGGGCAACAAATCTCAGAGGGATCAAAAGTCACTTTTGCTCCATGTAAATGGGCAACACATTACCCTTTTTCGAATAGTAGGGGTGCAAATGTCATTTACTAACTCCTGAACTAGGACAGTGAAAGTGGACGCGTTCATGCTAGGCACGCCGTGTGACGTGACGGGAAATACCGCCAGCTATAAATTTAGCCTGCTGCGGTCACATACATACATACATACATATATACAGGGTGAACTATCCAAATGGGTCAGTGTGGCTAAAATTAGAGACAGGGTAATGCGGTTTTAGGGGATGGCTTTTATTGCGAAATGGGAAAAGTGTTTGGATTTTAGTAGGTGTGATAGGCAGATGCGCATATCTACACGTAGTCGACGTAAGGCGCGTAAACCACGTAGTACAGATAAAGCACCTCTCCATACGAGAAGGGACTTCCTCTCATGAGCACGTAGAATAAGTATATATAATGTTAGAAGTTTAGTCATGGGAGATTAGAGATAGTAGAGCCCACATACACCTCTGAAGCAGAATAACTGTGTTTCCATCACAACCCTCCACCCCGGCGCTCTGCCTATTTCATAGGCCATATAGATTTTCTTGCTGGCTTGTTTATTTTTCTTTTGTAAATTACTGTTTGATAAATAAATAAAAGAAAAAAATAGGTTTGTTCAGTTTTCTTAAAAAAAATTGAAATTTATGTAGAAAATATTTGGTGTAGGTATACCAGTCACTTTTCGTTGAAGTAAAAGACCGTGAGTAAACCGGACCTAATCTCAAAAAGGTCTATTTTCCCCTTTGGGTTGGAAGGTCAGATTGCAGTCGTTTTCGTAAAAACCAGTGCCTACGCCAATTTATAGGATTAGGTTACCAAGCGGACCCGCCTGGTCCAAGCGCAATTGGACCGTGTCAACAGCCGATATAAACTCCAGATCCAGATGGTTGAAAACTGACTGAATTTCAAACATAATACTAATGCGATGACGTCGATGGCGAAATGTTCAAAATGCCGGTATATTGTGGTATGTACAGTCGCCATCAAATAAAACGAAGCGGCCAGGGTACTCAAAAATATCTGAACATGCACTGTATCGCCATGACAATAGAGGCGTTGTTCAGATGTTTGTGACTACCTCGGCCGCTCCGATATATCCGATGGGCGACTGTACCTATGTTGCTGCTACGTTATTGATTGTACGATTTTACACCTTATTTTATCAGATAAAAGTATAAAACTGAATGATTGACCGCAACTCTGAACGATTACCATGGTTGCCATTTTATCACCTATCGTGTCATGCATTCCTTTCGCACTTACATACTTGTTAGAACGTGACAGCTATGGTGACAGGCAGTAAAAACCCGACCATTTAGACTAGCTGATTAGCATTGATTGAGTCCACCACTCAACGAGTTCGAATTCGCTTTGTGACTCGTCTGATAACTGTTACGTTGAAAATTTAACTCTAAGTTGTTAACACAAGGTTGATTTGATAAATTCATGATTTGTGTTAAAGGTGAGAATATTAATGACAGGAACTAGTGCATGGAGGTTCTGGATTTAGATAAAATACGAGTTACTATTTTGGGTGTTGTCAGATTATTTTCAATTGAGCTATTTAACTCCTCTGGCTTTTAAGCGTCGAGGGCGCAATGCCTACCTACACGGAAAAAAAGCTTCCGGGATATTCTCAATCCAAGACATTATTATTATTCTGGAAATATTTCCTCGTGACAAGTATTTATTTCCTTTACCAAAAATATGATTCTTCGCTTAATAAAACCACGTTTTCTTAAAATAGAAATACAAAAATGTATTGTTTCAAGAGTATATTGAGTAAATAAGAGAGATTGTACTTTAATCAAACTAGTATTATCATAGGTAAAAGAAAACTAGAAAATCTATAAGAATATATTCGTTTCGTAATATTTGAAAACTTTATTTTATTTCCGTTAAAGGAAATAAATAATTGTCAAGAGGAAATATTTTCAACATAATAAAATAATGTCTTAGATTGAGAATATCCCGGAAGCTTTTTTTCCGTGTATGTACCTATGTTCTTGTCTGTTTTGTTAGGTTAGCTAACCTGCGAGTAACCTAACAAAACAGACAAGAAGAAGTTTTCACTTCAATAATGTGGAGCATAATCCTCCACAGAGCTACAAACTAAGAAAAGCTTGTGCTATGGAAGGCGATGATATAACTACATGTCTACTTAGATAGATAAATACACACTTTACGTCTATTATCTCAGGTACAATTATTAGTGATAAACGCCCAAACAAATGCCCTTACCTGAAGGCCATCCATGGTTCTCATTTTAACGCCTATCACGTCATGCGTCACTTTCGCACTTACATACTTGTTAGAACGTGACAGCTATTGTGACAGGCGATAAAAACCCGACCATATTAGACTAGCCGGATTCGAACCCAAGACTTATAGCTTCTTAGGCAGACTCGCTACTGACGAGGATGGAGGTGAACTCATAAAAAAAGCTGCCGTAATAGAATTGGTACGGTTTTCTGACAACTCATATAATATAAGACCCAATTTAATGCAAAACTTTTTGATTACCCCATATCCGAGATAAATGCTTTCTTTACGATCCCAAAATTAACTTCACGTATAAAAGAGGAAATTAAAGAGGAGTAAATGTCGCAGGGAAAGTCAAATTTCGTGCAAATACCTTCTTCGTAATAACATTTTATTTATATGACAGCCATCAATGTCAGTTGTGGAATTATAAAGAAATCAATGTAATAAATTATCATCATCATCATCATCTCAGCCATAAGACGTCCACCGCTGAACTTAGGCCTCCCCTTTGGACATCCATAAGTATCGGTCAGAAGCGACTTGTATCCAGCGTCCTCCGGCGACCTTTATAAGGTCGTCTGTCCATCTTGTGAGTGGACGTCCTACGCTGCGCTTGCTAGTCCGTGGTCTCCACTCGAGCACATTTCGACCCCATCGGCCATCTGCTCTGCGTGCAATGTGGCCTGCCCATTGCCACTTCAGCTTGCTAATCCTGTGGGCTATGTCGGTAACTTTAGTTCGTTTACGGATCTCCTCGTTTCTGATTCGACATTAGACAAAATCTGAACACTAACACACAAAAATATTATCTACCAATGGAGTTGTATTGGAGTTGAATCGCAATAATTTTCAAGCAAATTCGGATTCAGACGTTAACTGTATTGCGTAGTTGCGAAAAGTGCCTTCGTACAGTCGACATCAAATATATCGGAGCGGCCAAGGTGGTGACAAATATCTGAACAACGCCTCTATCGTCAAGGTGATAAAGTGCTTGTTCAGATATTTTTGAGTACCCTGGCCGCTCCGATATATTTGATGGCGACTGTACCTTAAAAGAAAAAAAGCATTTTTGTAAATAAGTATTATTTATTTATCCTGACCGCGTCTCTCGAAACACCGGTTTGGAAGCCACTCGTCAATCTCGTCATACCGCACGGCAACTGCCATTCTTTTATGATCCCTCGTTTTACCACCCATTTCTAGGCAAATGTTTTCTCTTGTTCCCGCAACTCGTCACTGGGAATAGGAATAGAAATCGTTTGTTTTTCCTTGTACTTGGTATTGGTTCCTTGTTATCAAACGCAGACCACGGGACTACGTAGGAAATAGATGCCTCGACCTCTTTCTCCAAGGCCCTAGATCCCGCGGCAGGCCTAAGATGCGCTGGCTGGACGTTGTGAAAGCGAACATGGCAGAAAACAAACTCACACCTAAGGATGTCGAAGACCGGGCAAAGTGGAGAAGGTTAAGCAGGAAAGCAGACCCTGGCACTAGGCCGGGAAAACGCTAAGCCGAAGAAGAAGATTGGTAACAAAATGTCCCTGCTCCCGTTCGAGTATCAGGGCTGTATCTAAATAATGTTAGTGTGTGTGTGGTGTATTTAAATAATGTTAGTTACTTTATATAAAGACAACTTTTAATGTTCTTTGTTGTGTTCTTATTACTTAACTTAAAAAAAAACTAACTTATGTGATAGATCTACACTTAAAGCTGTAGAATTTGTCGTTAAACAGCAATATCAACACTTAGAGCTGAATAATTTGGGGCCCTTTTAGAGGATATAACTCATATAACGTTCTCCAAGCCCGTCAATAAAGCATTTATACAGCAGAAATATACAGCTATTATACAGCTCCCAATGTTACTTGGGATCTTACTATCTAACTAATAAGTAATAGTACATACCTACATATATTATATTCGAATTCTATCTCCTAAATGGACTAAGAGCTAGCCACAGTTGCCTCGTCAGATATGGCACAATAATGAGAGCAACAAAACCCATCTGGTTAGATTGCTGTTCATCCTTATTGCTAGATCCAGGCATCTGGCAGCTGGGTGGAGGTCAGAGTGACAGACTAGCAAAATTTTTGAATTGGATAATTGTCTCAGTTATAGAGGACAGGGCTTATATTTTCACATTAGAACAAAAAACATTGAATAAGGCGCTATACGTGTCGCGCCTGCATTTTTCCGCCACGGCAGCAGATGTGGTGGATTACGTTTTGAAGAAAACTGGCTACGAGTTGAGGGTGTTCCAGCTGCGATCGCGCCACTACGTGCACTTCAGCTCGTTTGTGGTGCGCCTGCCGCGGCCGCTCCTGGAGACCATAGAGAGCGCAGGCTTCTGGCCGAAGGGTGTAGTGTTTCGGCGGTTCCGGGGAACGCTGCCAAATATTACACCAGAGAAGGTGGCACAACAGAAAACCGTCGTGTCACCAAAATAATAGTTTTAATTTATAATGTATATGTATGCTAGTCTATAAGGTATTTATCTATGGGCCACTAGTTGCCTGAAAATAAACGTTTTTCATTTCATTTCATTGCATATTATCAAGAAAAGAGAAACAGTAGGCGACAAACTATGAATTACATTATACGACGTTTGGCACTACTTTCCCCAACAGAAACTTTAGGAACGATTTAATATAATTATTTATATAATTTCTCATAATTTTGCATCAAAACCAGAACTCTAGGATTTGTTTTCTTGAAGTCGTTCTTTGACTTCTACCACTTTACAGCCTGCCAGATGCCCAGATCTATAAATAAGCATAGTATATCAAAATAAATAAATATCATGAGACAAATCAACCTAGTCCCACGGTAAGCTCAATAAGGCTTGTGTTGTGCTGGGTACCAAAGACTAAAGAAAATATCTAAAAGGGTTTTGTTGCTCATTATTGTGTCATATCTGACGGTCTCGCTCTCCGTCTATAATAGTTCGACTACCGATCAAACAGCTCACACAGCCCCGTGAAACTCATTAATTTGAATTTCTGAGTTGAATGGCGTTCCTGCCGACAATGCACCGGCCATTCCTAACCGCCAGTTGAAGGGTTAAGGCTTTTAGTTAACACTGGTAATTTCCGAAATAGGTAGGTATGGTAGGTATTTGTGTCAACTACCATATAAGTGCTTTGGTTTGTTCTGTTAAACTTATATGAGAGATTAAATAAATTGAAAAAAAAGCCACTATTAATAGGCTGATACGGTCAGCGGCAGAAATACCTAAGCGGGTGAGGTATTCAAAATGATCTTGGCATCACATTTTGTTAAGAGCAAAACTTTTGTAGTTTTTAAAACCTGATTTTTAATACCACGACGGTGGTAATGGCAAAGTGGTATACTGAAGTATAACATAAAAATTTATAGACATTTTGCTTGAATAAAGATCACTTTCTAGGCAAATCGTTTTCGTTATAATTTGTATATTATACAAAACAATATTGTTTTGACGAAAAGGATTTGTCTTCAATGAAGATACTTTTTTCCGTGTACGAGCAAAGTAGCCCCGAAATTTCCTAAAGTCACCCCGTTTTACGGTACCGATCAAACAGCTCACTACGTGAAACTCATTGATTTGAATTTCTGAGCACAGTGGCATTCCTGCTGACAATACAGCACCAGCCAGTCCCCGCACAAGTAAAAGGATTATGGTATTCGATAGTCCATTTCGAACAAGGTGTTTCTATGGATAGTTGGATTATAGTAGGTTTTGCAGCGCAGTAAGCGCATTATAGAGGCCACGCGCGTTGAAAAGTCTGCACCTTGTGAACTTACTTTTTTATACATGATACGCAGGCGTTTGACCACGATCTCACCTGGTGGTAAGTGATGATGCGGTCTACGGTAGAGCACGCTTACCTATGAGATACCTATTTACTCTCGCTTTGAAGAGACCCAAATCGTACTCATGTGGAAAAACAGACTCGGGCAGGCCGTTCCACTCCTTGGCAGTTCGCATAAGGGATGTTGAAGCGAAACGCTTCGTGAGTATATGTGGAGTACCTAACCATGATGCGATGTCTTTAGATACTTTACGCCAATACAACGGATTTTTACTTTCGTCTGTGTATAATTCGCACCTAAAACGATTTATGCTCAATCTCATTCTAATCCCGGTTAAAACTCTTGTATAAAATCACTAAAACGACCATAACCGTGAAGCTGGCTAAGTCGATGTCAAAAGTATGTTGACACTTTTGGACCTTATTACAAAGGAGTAAGGTACAAAAGTGTAAACATATTTTTGACGTCGACCGTATCTACAACATGACCGGTGCATTGATGGGAACGCGGCTTTCTGCTCAAATATTAATGAGTTTCCCGTCCCACTCCCGCTCAATTTAGTTAGGTATGTTTGCTTAGGTATATTTTGAGTCTGAAGAAACAAAACATAAATAGAGTGATAATTTCTATCAAATACTAAGTAGGTAAATGTTCTTTATATGTAAATTATTATCAAATTAGGAGGAAACCCCAATTGCCGCCGCCGTCCCATTGCGAGTCGTTTTGCTGCATTGATCGTACACGGAAAAAAAAGCTTCCGGGATATTCTCAATCTAAGACATTATTATATTATGTTGAAAATATTTCCTCGTGACAAGCATTTATTTCCTTTAATGAAAATAAATTAAAGTTTTAAATATAACGAAACGAATATATTCTTACAGATTTTCTAGTTTTCTTTTACCTAAGATACTAGTAATACTTGTTTGATTAAAGTACAATCTCTCTTATTTACTCAATATACTCTTGAATCAATACATTTTTATATTTCTATTTTAAGAAAACGTGGTTTTGTTAAGCGGAGAATCATATTTTTGGTAAAGGAAATAAATACTTGTCACGGGGAAATATTTTCAAGAAAATAATAATATCTTGGATTGAGAATATCCCGGAAGCTTTTTTCCGTGTAGCAAATGGAAATCCGTCATCTCTGCCTACCCCTTTTGGGATATAGGCGTGATTGTATGTATGTGTGTATGTAGGAAGAAATCGTGGGCGAAGGCTCTTGGAACAAGGGAACACAACAATAAAATCTTATCCCATTGAATAACAGGAGATGACATCCCTAAAGGCTCCTCTACATGATGGGCCACCATAGGGACGCAGCTATGCGTTAGAAAGAGCTAACGATATTGCGATCTCGTTCTGTCGTATAGCTGCCTCCCTATGATGGCCCATCATGTAGAGCCAGCCTACGAATTTTTTCACTGAAAAAAAAGTCTCGTACTGGTAACCAGAATCCGGTTATCTCTACAGTGTTGTCTTGCTGTATATGTGACGACTAAACACTTTGTAAACATAACAAGACTTTTTTGGTTATATCAAAATCGTTAGTACTGCAATATGAATTGTACTGAGAACAATAAAATATTGTACTGATAACTATAAAATATTGTAATTGACATGTATCCACTAGACAAAAGTTATGTGTGTATACATAGCTCTGCAACCGAAATCCAGGTATTTCCGTAGCCTTAAAGCTCAGTGGTACCCCAGCCGGGATTTGAACCCGAGACCTCCCGATTGAAAGTCTAACGTTCTACCCGCTAGGCCACGAGCGCCTTAGCGGTGTTCCGTGAAAATATTAATCAGTATTAATATTTTCACGGTGTTCCGTGAAAATATAATCAAATTTTAATACAATGCGTCATTGTTCAGATTACGATATACATTGTAAATATCACAAATATTTTGTATTTATTACGCTTGCGTTTAACTAGATTCGTCCAGTAACGTTTACAAACAAAATTTTACAAAATACAATATTTTTTGTTACCTCCGCCAGATTCTAGTAAAAATAGCTATATTTTTCACAACAACACATTCTTGTAGTATTGTAGAAAAATATTTTTTTCGGTGTTGTCCCAAAAGTTGTACTACTTTCTGATTCAATCGTACAGCTGTCAATCGCCAAACATATGGCGCACAAAAATTTGTTCTACATGTCACATCTAGTACAAAACATAATAAACCAATGGTTACCCGGGTTTTTTCATACTATCCAGGTTGTGTTCCCTAATTTTAACCATACATTTCCTCAAAGACACCCTTCTTCGGTAGTCAGGTAAATGTAGTTTACTCAATAAATAAGGGCGACAACGAGTTAAAATACTAATAAACCCGTCGTTGGCTTATCTTGTTTCATACTTATTTGTATTCTCTCGCCGTGGGGACATTAACTCTGGGATACTGAGTAAGCGGTCTGATAAGATGTGTATATGTGGTATATAGCCAAGGATATGTGGGAACAGAGAATTTTGCTGTGTTATTTTGAAATTAAATCATGGTACAAATAACATAGGAGTAATGAACAAATATTTTGAAATATATTGTGATACATGGGCTTATTTTATTTTCCGATGATTGCAACAGACACAGTATGACGCTAATAAAGGCATAATTATGACTAAGTGTAAGTATGTGAATAATTATATACCATAAAAAACAAAACAATATAGAAAAACAAAATTAAGAATTACTGAATTGCGATGAGAATGGGATTGAGTTAGCTGTCAACCCATACAAATTTTGACGTAAGCATATGGAAAATCTGTCAACTCTAATCCCATTCTAATCGTGGTCCAGTAATACTATTGCTCGCGAAAATTGAAAGAAAAGTCTTACTTATAGGGAACGTGGTAGGTATACCAGTAGAAAGCCTTTTTAAGGCATTCGGGAATACAACTTCGAATCATCGAAATAGCTTAATTAGCTGCAAGCAGTACTTATATTTTCGTTTACATATAAAAAAGTACAGCTAACGTTTTTTTAAATTGCTCCTTTTTAGTTCCATAGGGAGTAATCAATCTTTAACCCGATATTAATAAAACTACCCAAATCCTGTAAATCAAACAATAACCCAATCTTAATTGTCATTTCTTATATTTTCCAGCAAAAGAAAGGCTTTTATCGTCTTCCACCGCGAAACTCGGATAATCGTTGATTTACGGCTACAGGCGCCACGTGATTTCACCGACGCCATTTTTGTTTTGCACACGACGCGAACCCTTAGTGTTATCGTTTCACTAACGTAACGTAACGATTGCGTTTGCGTTAAGTTCTAATTTTTATAGGATTTTTAACAAAGCACACCAAGGGAAACGTATCGAAAACTAATCCACCGAGTATCTATTACGTATCTCTACTCGGTGATTTTGTATTCGATAGGTTCCGCTTGGTGAGCTGTGTTAAAAATCCCATACAAATTAAGACGTTTCGTTAGGGAAACGATTACATCTATTCCGCGATATATTAACGTGCTAGGTTAATTAGTGGCAACCTAATACTTGTTTGCGTATTTTTGCATGCATTAATGTTCCCACCCTCCCGCCACAAAAATTAATGCGCAAACAAATACAACAAACCACCATTAATAATACCAAAACTCGACACGTGTTTTATGTTGGAATTATTTTCCTAAAGAAGATGAAATTAGGTTTCAAAACTTTCAACGTATATACGACAGTACAAAGCGAGTTTGTTGAATTCACGACTTTTCAATTCCATAATAAGGGAACGCGGGCAAATGGCGGGCTAGATACAAATATGGACACAGAATGTTGTAATTATGCTCTCTACTTACATACATATTTAATCATCATCATCCTGTCCAGGCCGATTTCGACCATGGCGACTGGTTTCCGCTGGCTAGTGAGAGCGACGTTCGTGGGCTCTCAGGTGACTGACGTAGCCTATTTTAGCAGTAAAAGTACGAAAACATTTACTGCAGGTCAGCACCCCTCCGACAAAATTATAGTTTATGGCCGCAGGTGGTCGGGCCTTCAACTCGTCGCGCTTCGCGTCGAGTTCTACTCGTCTCTGCTCTTCGAAGGCTTGCACTTGTGTCCTCACTGTATGCCTCCACTTTGGCCGGTCTTGCGCCAAAGTCTCCCAGAGCGATGGCTCAATGTCGCATCTCCGCATGTGGCGCTTCAGCACATCTTTGTAGCGCAAAAGCTGGCCGCCTTGTTTCCGCATACCACTTTGCAGCTCAGAGTAGAAGATGCGCTTAGCTACTCTGCCATTAGACATACGGGAGACATGACCACACCATCGCAGCTGTCGCCGCATTAGATAGGCTTCAATGCCGCTGAGATTAGCACGGCGTAGAACTTCTGTGTTTCTTACACGATCCGACCAAGATATGTTCATAATGTCACGCAGGCATTTCAAGTGAAACCTATCCAACAGGCGAAAGTGCTTTCGGTAGAGGCACCATGTTTCAGAGGCATACAGGAGATTGGGCAGGACGATTGCCATATACACAGAGACCTTGGTCTGGAGCTTAATGTCATGTGAACGGAACACCTTGACACGAAGCTTGCCGAAGGCAGCGGCAGCCGCTCCGACTCTGCTATTAATTTCGTCGTCAAGGTGGCACTTGGACGTTATTGTGCTACCCAAATACCTGAACCTGTCTACTTGCTTACATATTTAATAATCACAACTTGACTCTATTACCAGTTCCCCATAATCTTAACCCGAAATTCAATCAATCCAAGTTTGCCGTTGGCAAATTCATCTCCCCCTTATTTGCCGTCAAGTTATCCGTAAGAAAATTCCAATCTCTATCAATTAGGGGGGCATTAGGCTGCGATAAATACAATTTGTCAAAGGAGTGTTGGCGGTAACTAACGATGACGGCGGCTGGACTGAAGGTCATTGGGAAGGTGAAGATTATTTATAAACATCCCGAATTATGAACATGTTTTTTCTTTCAAATATATGACACAAATATATTATATTCAGTTTTTATTAGCAATTTATCATTTTGTTCTTGGTTACATGTGCTCAGATAATAATTTGACGAATCCAGGATTTGGCGAATCAAGGATTTGGCTAACCTCTAACTTGACGAATCTCCAATTTGGCGAATCAAGGATTTGACAAATCTCCAATTTGGCGAATCAAGGATTTGACGAATCTCCAACTTGACGAATCAAGGATTTTACGAGTGTCTGCGAAATCGTATACAAATAGCAAGATGTTAATTGTAAAATATGAAATTTATATTATATTTTGCAATTTATTTAATAATTTTGGCTGTGATTGCAACGATAATTAATATACAGTGTGGACAAAATCTGTGTGTCTTGGAGGAGAACTACTTTAAATCCTTGGAACAGCTTATTTTACACGCATAGAAAAACATTCTTTTATTTTTATGATGAATTCACAAATTTCTCGAAAGCTTACCCGAAACGGAAATCGAAGCAACCAAAAAAATAAATCAGGAATAATACATTAATTGCTTTATTCTACTAATTGGTACAAGCAATATCAAAGATAAAATTTCAAAGAAAAAATTAGGTCTTACACTCGTATGTCATTCATGAGACTTATCCATACTTTTAATATTTATTTTAACGACTTTCAAGTAAAACAAGTAAATTGAAAATGCTGACAATGCAGTGATGATCCCTTTTAAAAATTTAATCACATTTCCTTTGTAACGTAAGCTGTATTGAATATTTAAGGCCCCTCCAGGGCTCATAGATGATTTCACCCAGTATACAGGGTGTAAAAAAAATACTGGTGATCCTTTTAAGGGCATAATTAATGTCAATTAAGCTGAGTGGAAACCAATACCTACGTTTTCAGGACCACGACGCTGGTCTTCCGTGAAAACCTTTTCGATAGAGCACAACTACATGGATGTTCATTAGATGTCGTAAAAATCCTTAAATTCGGTCGTTGTTTAAAATCATCATCTCAGCCATAAGGCGTCCACTGCTGAACATAGGCCTCCCCTTTTAAAGGGGGGGTTTGCCATACGCGCCACGCTTGGCAGGCGGGTTGGCGCGCGCAGTTTTTTTTTGTTTATTGTTGTTTAGGCTTTCGGAAGATGCTGCTGCCCATCTCCCGGTATATTCCCTTAGCAGACTCCTACTGCAACCACGGGACGATATGGTGGGGGACAATTCTAAGGCCGGGCACCCCACGGCACCGTTGTTCAAGCACGGCACCCCACGGAACGGCACGGTTGTTTAAAATACATAGGTATTTTGCCGATTCCATGTCAAAAGTACGGTGTCACCCTCTTTCATAGACAGAAATTTCATAGAATTTCGTTTCCCAGAAATTATTTCATAGATTATTTGGTTCATGTACTTTCTGTTCCAATATTATTGTTTCATAGACTATTCAATTGGTTAAAAAATAGTTCACAGACATTCATTTCCATGTATTTTGCTATCAAACTTTTTTAATTTACAAAGTTATCAAACTCTTGAATCATATTTCATGTATTTTTGTTTCGTAGACACAGATTTCATAGATTGTTGTTCCATAGTTACAGTTTTATATAATATTTAGTTCTACTATTTTCTTTTCCAATACTATTATTTTAGTATTTATGCATCGTTGGTTGGGTTAGAACTGCGAACCCCCAGTAATAAATTGTTGCCAGAAAAGTTGGTTAGGTTAGGTTAGAACTGCGACCCCCACAGAAACAAACTGTTGCCGAAAATTTGGTTAGGTTAGGTTAGAACTGCGACCCCTATAGAAACAAACGGTTCCCAGAAAAGTTGGTTAGGTTAGGTTAGAACTGCGACCCCCACAGAAACAAACGGTTGCCAGAAAAGTTGGTTAGGTTAGGGTAGAACTATAACTCTCTATAAAATGCAACGGCTGCCAGAAAGTAGGTTAGGTTAGGTTAGAACTATGACCCTCTACAAAATAAAACGGCTGCCAGAAAGTAGGTAAGGTTAGGTTAGAACTATGAACCTCAACTGAAACAAACTGTTAAGCGAAAATATTAAGTTTTATAAAATGAGAAACAACATTATATGAATATGCAGACATTGAAACAAGTGTTATACATACGGATTAATAATATTTGATTTAAAACGTTACGAACTGAAATTCTAAGAACTACTTATCTGAACAATAAAAGATATACAAAACCAGATTCTATAATTTAAGAGCTCAGAAAAATGATCATTCTATGAAATGAAAATATGGGAAACATTTTCTATGAACCAATATTCTGCGAAAATGTAGTCTATAAAACAACGTACAACCCAAAAGTACACTAACGTACCCAAAGTTCATTAAATCAGCTTAACAACTTGGGATACACGTCAACATTTCACTTCAAATCATTCCAATCTGAACTCTACGGCACTAAGTCAAAGTTCAAATTAGAGCCGCGTGTGTACAGTCAGCGCCAAAAATATATTTTCACATTTGCGCCCTATTCCATTGTAATAAGGTTCGAAAATGTGTACATAGTTTTGGCGTTGACTGCACAAAGCGGCTCATGTCAAATGTGATTTTCTCCAAGAAGATCTCGGAAGTGAAATTGTTTTAATTTCCTCCCTTGGAGATTCACGCGGAGATGTAAGGTATAAGGGATAAATCTTTCTGGTGTAGCAATTTGAAACACGTCGTGATTTTAAGACTGTCTGGACCGTCCAGGGGGATGATTTTTGAGATTCCAGCATTAGAAAGTGACATTTAAAACTGTGAAAACACGATGAAATTATGTTTTAAAAATAACACCGATGGAAGTTAAATCATGATTATTTAAACTATTAATTCCATGTAAACAGAGATGGCGGAACGATTTGGATGCTTTCCTCAGCACCTGGCCGGAAAAAGCGGGGGACCGAGAGTTATGGCAAACAGCGGGAGAGGCCTTTGCCCAGCAGTGGGACACTACTTTAGGCTAATTAAAAAAAAAATTAAAAAATTCCATGCAAAAAAAATGGCGAACAAACTTTTGTGTGCGATTATTTTCGAGCTTGATTTTTTTGAATTCGAATACCAAAAATCGCCCCCCAGTTACGCCTCATTGGGCGGATTGTATTTCCTAATAAAAGAATCAATTTCTGTATAATCCGTCATGCCCGTTGGCGGCCTATTTGAAGGCAATTACGCTTATTTTTAACCGACTTCAAAAAAGGAGGAGGTTCTCAATTCGACTGATTTTTTTTTTTTTTTATCATATTTTTTTTTTTTGTATGTATGTTACTCCATATCTCCGTGAATCGTGAACCGATTTTCAAAATTTTTTTTGAATCGAACAGGTATAATCCCTAGATGGTCCCATTGTCACCAAGTCGGGATCTGATGATGGGATCCTGGAGAAATCGAGGGAACTCTTCAACTATTATAGGCACACCTATAGTGATTTCACTATTTTTTACAGCAACTCGGCCACTTCCTCTTGGAATAGCGGATCCTAAGTGAAGTCGGTTCTTTTTTTGTTTAAAATTATTTATTTTATTTTTGTTTTGTCTATGAACATACTGTTGGTGTACTTAAATTGTAATCGTTTTTACACAGTTTTATTTAGCTTGAACCCGTATATTTATTTGTTTATTTATTTACATGCATCAAATCTTGTAAGTTAAATTTCAAGCACTTCGCGGTGTCTGATTGAGCTGAAATTTGGTATAATTCCGTAGTTAACATGACAATGCTACTAGGTATAGTCAACAATAAAACTGTGCACCAAAATTTTTTTTGGGATTTACTTGTTATAATTAAGTGTGACATGTTTTATTAATAAAAATTGTAATTCAACATATCCCTACTAATTCCGCAACTTTTGGTATTTGTCATATAGCTTCATTTTGCGTATTTTTTGCTTCTTTACCTAAACGGCAAATGGCTTTTTTCCGTTTAGGTGATGAAGCCAAAAGTTAGTAATATAAAACTGTATCACATAGATCATTAGTTGCGGAATTAGTAGGACTTAAATATTTAACATTAGGTATTGATTATACAAAAATTGATTCGTTGGTTAGAAAACACAATCTCCCTAATGAAGGCACCACTGGACGGTCGGCAGTCTTCAGCGTTACGTCTGTAAAAAATTTAAAACAAAAGGTATCTCTTGTCTTAAATGGGTTTAGAGTATGCTATTTCTTCGGACTTATTTCTCGTGTATTCTGTCTGAAGTATGTACTCTCTAAACGTCTTAACTCCTGCTAGTATTACTAGTATGCCTATCCGTGAAATATGACCGCTAACATAGTATATAAACGTTTTTCATTTCATTTCATTTTATTTCATAGTATAGAATTCGGGTTGAACAAGGAACCGCCTATACACGTAGGGAGCTTAAATACCGCGAGTCATCAGTTGCCTCTCGGTCACTGTAACTACGCGCCATTGCTTTAACTATAATCTAATAACTGGAATTAACATTTACTCTGGCTGTATATCTAATGCAGGGTCTAGAAAGCTTAGAGCATTGTATTTATTGTTTTTTTTTTATATAGCCTATGTTGTGTCCCGCTGCTGGGCAAAGGCCTCCCCTCTCTTCCGCCACTCGTCACGGCCTGGTGCATGTTCCCGCCAGTCGCTACAAAAGGCATCCAGGTCGTCCTGCCATCTCTTTTTCGGTCTGCCTCTCTGCTCCGGCCATCCTGCGGGGCCCATTAAGATTTAAACATGGAAATGTATTTCCAATTTGGAATATTTAGGGCGAGATTTTATGTTAATTGTACTGAAAATCGGGAGCAGAATTTTATTGATTCCAGTAAATAAGAAATAGTGAGCAAACCTAACCTAAGCTCTTATTAATCAAATAAAACTTTACACAGACATATCCGTAAAATACAGCTAGTTCACTCCACAAAATATCTCTCTGTGTAAAGAATTTCACATGACACCCCTCAAATTAATGTCGATGTCAAAGGTGCGCGATAAATTTCCTACCATAAATAACGGCACATTGTGATTGGATACAGAGGCGACCTTGGGCATGTTGTCTTAGGTGCTTGTAATGTGCACAGAATATAAAAAAACAGATAGGTCTATTTTGACCGTAACATATTTTTAAAATTATAAAAGTTTTTAACAGGGCTTGTAACCGGTTAATGCAAAAAACCCCGAAATGATCCAATATATTTAATTATTTTATGGTTATTATGTAAAACCCGATGTTTTATTATAGTTTTCACTTCAAATTATAGGATTTTTTGATTGAGTATAAAACAGTAACGAAAAGAACGAAAAAACAAACCGGTTTTTACTATGGATTTCGGTTACGGTTACAAGCCCTGGTTTTTAAGGCTCGACTAGACGGTCGCCGACAACGCTGCCGACGGTCTAAGGTCACCCTGACCTTGGTTGGTGCTTCATACGATTTTGCTGGAAACAACTGTCTACACGGTCTGTTCAGGGGGCAATTTTAGAGATTCGAGTGCCTGAGTTCGAGAAAATTAAACTCCAAAATAATCGCACACAAAAGTTTGTCGCTATTGTTTCCGCCGGGCCCTGGTCAGCGTGGGTGTGCCCGCCGTTTTAGAGCCACCTGGTCTTTTGCGCGATGATGGAAAGAGGCCTGACGGTATGACCCTTATCCTCTGGCGAATGGGGCGGCCGCTCATCTGGGATGCCACTTGTGTGGATACTCTGATTCCGTCCCATTTAGCCTCTACTTCGCTGAGGGCTGGCGGAGCGGCAGCAGCGGCTGAAGCCCTGAAGCGTCGCAAATATGCTGGTCTGTCGAGCAACTATATGTTTGCGGCGTTCGCGGTTGAGACCCTGGGACCGTGGTGTGAGGATGCCCATGGTTTATTTAAAGAATTGAGTAGGAAGCACCTCGATTCCACTAGGGACCCTAGAGCTGGCTCATTTCTTGGTCAAAGGATCGGCATCGCCATTCAGCGAGGGAATGTGGCCAGCATTATGGGCACCCTTCCGCAGGGGGAAGTTCTGGGTGACCTTTTTTGTTAGTTGTAAGTTAGTTTTTAATTTAGTTTTAATATAATGTTAAGGATTTTCTATGTAATTCATTATTGGGAAATAAACTATTTGTAAGTATTGAAGTTTAATAATGACGATTTTAAATTCCCATCGCTGTTATTTTTAAAACCCCATTTCATCGTTTTACACGGAGTTTTAAATGTCATATTCGAGCGCTCGAATCTCAAAAATCACCCCCCAGATCAATGTCGCACCCAGGGCTTGTAACCGGTTAATGCAAAAAACCCCGAAATGATCCAATATATTTAATTATTTTATGGTTATTATGTAAAACCCGATGTTTTATTATAGTTTTCACTTCAAATTATAGGATTTTTTGATTGAGTATAAAACAGTAACGAAAAGAACGAAAAAACAAACCGGTTTTTTACTATGGATTTCGGTTACGGTTACAAGCCCTGGTCGCACCGTCTGAGGGACTTGTCAGTGACCGCCGTCTGGCCGAGCTTTTAGTACAATGAGTGACATGTTTCAGAGAACTTAGACCTCCATCGTCAAGCAGTAAGACTATTGAGAGAGTTCTGGGAGTTAAACTGACCTCTTTTTATCTTAAAATTGGTTAACTTAATTGTTTGCCTTTTCTTTCTGAAGTCGTACAGTTATAACATGTCGTTTACTATAGGGCAAAATGTACGATGTCGGCACATTTTAAGTTTTTAGTTAGATAGAGAGATAAAATTAGCTAATCACAGTAAAAAAAAATTACATGCCTTAAAGATAGATGTTATTCTAATACTCAGACTTCTTAAATATTACTGACTAAAATTAAATTTAAACTTTCGTGAGATATACTAATACTGAAGCGCTGGTAGCCTTGCGGTAAGACGTCCGACTTTCAATCCGGAGGTCTCGGGTTCAAACCCCGGCTCGTACCACTGAGTTTTTCGGAACTTATGTACGGAATATCATTTGATATTTACCAGTCGCTTTTCGGTGAAGGAAAACATCGTAAGGAAACCGGACCTAATCCCAAAAAGGCCTAGTTTCCCCTCTGGGTTGGAAGGTCTGATGGCAGTCGCTTTCGTAAAAACTAGTGTCTATGCCAATTCACGGGATAAGGTTGTCAAGCGGACCCCAAGCCGGGATAAACGCTAGGAAGAAGAAGAAGAGACATACTAATACTAGTCGGCGACGCGAGGCGCAGCAGTGCGCCACGGGCCGGTCCAAGTAGCACTTCTAGTGCTTGAAGATGGAGACCTAGGCTCTCCGAAACATGTCGCGCCTAGTGACTAAAGTGACGTGAGTGTAACCGTGTTATTTTATAGTATTACTGACTATACTACCGATGTATTGTTTCTTCAAATCAATCTATCAAAATTGAAATGTGCTTTCTATGTTATTATTACTCTGCGATCCTGAAACCAACCTTTTACATAAAATCAATAATGTAGTAGGTAAAGATCGAGTTTGAATTAAATATGTATATAGATAGATTTTTTTCTGACACCTACGTTTTAGGGTTTGTGATACAAATATAATAATATAAATAATTAGGTAGCATGTTTTCCTTACCATAGTAGTTAGTATATTGTTAATTATTGTTTAATTTTTTTTTCCTGTACTGGTTTTATTTTTGAGGTGTTCAATAAAGAGTACTTATTTGTATTGTATTATTAAATTTAAACTTTCGTGAGACATATTAACATTATAAAATAACACGGTTACACTCACGGCACTTTAGTCACGTCTTGCGACATGTTTCGGAGAGCCTAGGTCTCCATCTTCAAGCACTAGGAGTGCTACTTGAAGACTAGATGGAGACCTAGGCTCTCCGAAACATGTCGCAAGACGTGACTAAAGTGCCGTGAGTGTAACCGTGTTATTTTATATTGTATTGTATTGTTGTTAGATTAATGAAAAAGCAAGGTTAGTCACAATCAGCACTATAACTAGCTTGTATTTATATTTTTATAGTCAAACCCAGGGTTGTCTTAAACCTCAATAAGCCCATGTAAACCGCTTTTCCTGTATAAGATAATAAAGTTGACATCAGTCGGCTTCCCCATAAAGTTTTTATGGTATCGGATTTATATTCAGGATACAATGTTGTGACGCGTTGTTTTAGTTTTTCTTGTTAAACTACAGCGTGGTTTTTATAGGCATTTTTTGGTTTGAGTTCAGTGTCCGACGAGCTTAGAAATAAATACTTTAGATATCAAGCAGTTTCAAGAAGCAAAAATAAGCTCCAAGAGGCTTACTTAATAGTGGGATATTTCACAAATACTACGCAGACGAAGTTGCAATAGAAAACTAGTTCAAAATATTGGTAAAATTATCTTTCCAAACTAGCGAATGAAGAAACTTTCTAGCCTCAGATTTTAATAAATGCTTGTTCAAGCTAGTGAAGTGGAACCAAATTCGCACCCATCTCACTCAATACAGGCTCCAGCAATCTTTAAAATACTTAGGCAACAAATCTTACTTTGTTACGTACTTAGTGCCCGATTCCATGTTTTCAATATCAACATGACTTGTTATGTAATATGTGTGTGCAGATGAGAAGCCTTTATTGAATTGCACTTAGGTTTTGGTCTCCTATTTTACGCATAGGTGACGTCTGACGTCAGCGTCAACGTAACAACAAAAAAATCGCCAACGTGCAACGTCGACGTCTGAAACAGACCACATCAGTACATCTCTATAGTAAGCATCGTGACGCAGACGCTGTAAGCGGTCGATGGCGTTTATAGGAGACCATAGCCTTAACGAGAACCGGTCGGCGTAGCGAACAAACAGTTTGAAAATGCGGTGTATGATCTTAGTGGCGAGCGTCCAGCATGCGCAGCGTTGAGTTGAGCTTGCAATGTATTTGGACATCGTTTACAACTCGAAAAAGTATGAATATAGAGCTGCTGCTAGACGCTAAGCGTTTTAATTGGCACTCTTAGGCCTTAGTAGTAAAAGCGTCTAACCTAATGGAAAAAGTGAGGCGTCAAGAGTCAAAGGGAAGCGTCTACTGAGACTCACTGCCATACCACTCACTCACTCCCATGCCACGAATACAGTGCCGAACGCACTGTTGGGCGCTGCCACTCAAACGTCAACTCAGTTTGAACCTAAGGATTCAGTGGTAAACGCCTAGCATCATATTCAACAGGGCAAACCGTACGGCGTCAAGCGCCAAAGGGAGCGTCAAAGCGCAAACCACTATCGTCGAATCGTCTTCATCACTCTCTTTTGAATATGCAAGAGCGATAGAGATGGAGAAAATTAACTTTCGTTTTTAGAAGTTCGCGGTAGGCCCGCAGAGCTGCGTGCGCTAAAGTCACAACTGTTTGCATTTGCCACTGATCAAGCGTCAAATTAGTTTGAAATTCGTTCAACATGATACCGCGCAGCATGCTCCGCTGTACGCTCGTGCGTCAAAGGTACATTAAGTGTAAGGCCTGAGTGGACGCTCGAGCAGGGCGTGCAACGGGCGGGGCGTGCGGCGTACATATCAAACAAATGAAACTCATACTTGTGTCCTGAGTCGACGCTGCACAAAGGGTATGGAGGACGCTCGCCCGCCACGCTGCACGACCCGCCGAACGCTCCGCTCCGAGCGTCCACTCAGGCCTTAATCTAACAAATCAACCTAAGATTTTAAAACCAGAACACCGTTATCCTCAAACTTCTCGCCCTTATCAGGGGGTAAGTGAATTAACGCCGTTAACGTCTTCATTCAAATAACTTGAAAGCCCTGAAACGTGGCGACGATAAATATAAATTTAACATCGAAATTGGCTTTTTGGAATCCACGTCTTTGATTTGTTTTAGGAATAATAATGTTTAGATTTTGGTTTCGTTTTATGAGATATTTGGCTTAGAAATTTGGTTAGTGAATCAATTAAATTTCAGTTTTCTATTAAGGACGGACGATTAAACTTGTAAACTAATCCATTTCGATGATGGAATCAAACGTGGTAAGGCATATTTTTACCATTAAGCCACCAAATATACTGTTAAAATAAACTCTATTTTTTATATCGATCTCTATAAATGTTCATAATTATTCATATTGCCTAAAAAAACAAAGTTAAGAAATGGATTATTTCGTCCTCTGCCTGTTGTAAGTGATAGGTATGCAAAATTATGTTTGAAAGCGTATTATGCGCGATTACCCAGCTAGACCTCAAGAACTGGTATAAAATGGCGTATTATGTGAGGAATTGTATTATACGTGATCGTATGAAGCGGGTTGTACTGTAATTGTGTCCCCTTCAACAAATATGTGTTTGCATTTCATTCCTAAAAGGTCAGCAACGCGCCTGGTACCTACACGAGTACACTAATGTAGCGGCTTACCATCAGGCGAGCCCCAATGTCGTAAAAACAATTGAAAGTAGTAGTACGTCTGCACCTACTCGTATATTGCAGTGCAGTGAAGAAGCCGGAAAAGTGCGATTTTCCTTAAATGCACTTAAAATATTGAAACGACATATAAACCCGTCCCACCTGGCCGCGCAGCTGCGCCTTATCCCGCCACTTTAATGGCCCTCCTAATAGCCGCTATTATAACTTTATCTTACATTAATTACTCTTTCGACTCGGTGACGATTGTTTTATGGTTTGGGGTATTTTGTAGCGGAGTTTGAAAGGATCATTGTTTGTAATAAAGGGAAGTGTGAAGTGAAATAGAGATTGATGTGTGTGTATTGGTTGGTTGGTCCGTCTAGAGGTCGCATTTTTCATCCGATTTCGATGAAACTTGGCATGTACGTTCCTTGTTTTATTTGCCAAAAATTGTCGAGCCGTTTTTTTGATTGGGGGGAAAATGAGGGGGAAAAGGGAAGTTTGCTGTCGCGTTCTTTATGGACGGATTTCAATCATTTTCGGATAAAAGGTCAAGCCCACGCTTCCTTAGAGGTTGTTCTGAAAAAAAGTTTCGAGGGAGGGGGGAAGAAGGAGGGATATGCTCCGAAGTTTACGGTTCACAGAACTATTAGTTTTAGTTTACACTTACAAAACCTTTAAGTTCACTATTTATTCCAAAAAGTAATCCCAATCGCACCCATGGCATGCAAGCCTGTCTCACAAATCTTGGGTGGAAAAGCCTCAGACCTTAATTTACACCAGGTCATAGCTGTGACGCCTGTGACGCGGTATTTTTGGAGTCTCGACCCTCAACCCTTAACTTACTTAACTAAAGTGCATTGCTGATGTAGGCCTGACAGCACCACTGGCATCACATGTGCTGACAAATGATGATCGTGTACTTGATAAATGCTTTTTAGGTTCACATTCTGAATAAGTAAGTTCAAGAACAAATTATTTTAATGGGCCATTTTATTAAAAATTGTATATTCCACTTTTTTTTACATTTTAAAAGATTTTGGTGATTTCGACTCAGAATCACGAGCTCTTTCGATCTGAGTGGGACACAAAATGTGTCCCAAAATTTTCATACATTTTTTGTTACTTCCATTCCGTTACCGCCACAAGAAGTCTATGGAAATATGGTAACGGAGTGGGAAAAAAATTTTGGGACACATTTTTTGTTCTAATAAACACGAAAGAGCTCGTGATTCCGACTCGAAATCACAGAAAATTTTCGGAATTAAAAAAAAAGTACAATATACCACTTTTAATAGAAAGGCCCTAACAAATATTTGATTGTAGACGAAGTAAGCTGTAAGGCTCCATTAAAATAACTACATAAAAAACAGGAATATTTAATGTTTAGAAATAAGGGAAAACTAGAAAAATCCACTGCCTCAGGCGAGACTCGAACTCGTGACTCTGGGAAACATGCCCATCGCTCTGACCACTGAGTTACTGAGACTTACCTGAATGTTGTGAATTTCTCCACCATATCCTTTATTGTATTGTCTTAAGGTGATGCCTAAACTAAACATTGTGGTCGTAAGCAGACGTTCTGCTTAATACAAAATTAATTGTAGGAATATTCGAACTCGCGGAGCGTAAGCGAAGTGAGTTCTTACAAACAACTCCAGACCAAACTGTCACCTGGCTACTGGGACGTCTCGGCATTTGAGTGGCTTTTTGATTTCGATAGTTTGTCTGACGATAACTTGAGTTACGTTTTTCTAATCTTTATACAATTTCTTGGGGCTGTAGCAGAGATACATAAAATTTGTAAGTTCGTATATGAGCAGGATCGATCAAGTGGCTATGGAGCTAGAAGGAAAAAAAATATCCTCCTTGGGGTCTTGTTATATTGGTCAACTCGTTAGCAAGTATATCGCGAGTTTTCAGTTCGAGGCAGACTACTAGTTAAGCTAAATTTTTAATATCATCTGCCTATGCTGGGAAATTATGAATTATGATATATCTTCGTATTACCTTTCAAAACCTAAGAGCAGTACTGAAAAACTGACCGAATCTAATTTTTCAGTTAACTGTACACTAAACTATACACAAAAAATGTTAAAAACGTCTGAGAACTAACTCGATAATATTATAATAAAATAAGTAATACAAAAGAGTAATAAAAGGATTATAATAAAGGATTGTTATTAGAATATCTTTAGGTAATCACCTGATTTGTTTTTCAACGGATTTTCTTGAGAAAATTAAGCTTATTAAGAGCTGTTGAAAAACATGTTTTCAGAAACAAACCTTCATTTGTACTGATTTAAAATTACATGGTATTCATCAATTATTTAAATAACCCTTTCATCATTTTTTATTCAATCAGTCGTTGTACGCTCACGCGTCAGGGGAAATAATGAAAGTTTGTATACGTTCGAACAGTATTTCTTATATACAAAATATTCCATATCGAGTATTCGCTATTTATTTATTGTATAGCTACACATGTAGCCAGTGACATCACTGGATATACTATACATACTCGTAGTTAGGGTATCCTGCTTTTTCGCCGAAAATTGTATTGCCGAATTTCATTTGCCAACCAACTTTCCGCAGAAGTTTCATTTGGCCGAATAACTTTTACCAAATAATTATTTCGCAACCATTTCATTTCCCAACCCCATAGTTGGGAAATGAAATTCGGCCAAATGAAACTTCTGCGAAAAGTTGGTTGGCAAGTGAAATTTGGCAATATGATTTTCAGCGAAAAGGCAGAGAACCCGTAGTTAGGCATTTCTTCTCTGGGGTAGCAGATGATCACGAAAATCGCTATGTGCGATTGTGCGACGTGCATGGTGCGGGTAACGTAAACGATCGCAGTGCAGAATGTGACAAGAAATTACGTTATACTAGTACTAGTACGTAAAGCGTATAAATACGTTGGAAAATGAGTCGTCTGAGGAACAAATTGAACAGTTTTTTTTTTCATTTTCGTATATATTTATCAGGGGGAGTATGTCTAGAGCAATATGATGAAAAATTGCCAAACTGCTAATATTTTTGGAAAGGTATTCAATTATTTCACAAAAAAATACATATATATTTCTCACTATACTTGATTCAGATAATATTAAATGTATGAGGGGCTATAAAAAATAATAGCTAAAAATCAAGCGACAAGATTGCACGAATCAACATCCCTACTAAAAAAGCTGTGTAAGAATTGAGTTTTCGGATATTTAATATATAAGGACCAAAAGTATGTTTTTGCTATATCAAGACTTCAAACTATCTTATCGAATATGATTCATATACGTAATTGCATTATTCGCTTATAATGAAATTACACATATATTTTCGTTATATTTTCGTTTCCAAATCGTTACCAAATAATTTGCGCAAATTAATCTTGACACTAATGAAATGTTGATATAATAAATATATAAATTGAATAATAATCCCACAGAACAGAAAATAATCCTGTTGAAAACAAAAAGTTTTACTGATTCAGTAATTTTGGGTCACGCACTTTTTACCATAATTAATTATGCAAAGCAGGAAAAAACTTTTTATGCATTGAAATATAACGGACAAAGACGAGATCAGAATACTTACAAAAAAAATTGTCGTGATCAAGCAGGACAGAATTTTCTTTTAGTGCATATTATGTAAGACTTACTTACTACAAAAAAAAGAACTGACTTCACCTATGATCCGCTATTCCAAGAGGAAGTGGCCGAGTTGCTGTAAAAAATAGTGAAATCACTATAGGTGTGTCTATAATAGTTGAAAGGTTCCCTCGATTTCTCCAGGTTCACGGGATCAGGAGGGGTTACACCCGTTCGATAAAAAAAAAATTGCGGAGATATTGAATAACATACATACAAAAAAAAAACAGTAGAATTGAGAACCTCCTCCTTTTTTGAAGTCGGTTAAAAATAAAGCTGTTTAACTCAGGCTCTAAGATGTTACTAATACAAGTGCACCTTGTGCTAGTATAGTGTTTTAGTTTAAAGTCATAACTTACACCCGTGTTTTATGATATTTAATAAGATTTATTGTTTTCTATTCAAAGATTTTTAGCATCTTAATCTACATTCACGTTATCCACCGCTTTGTTTTGACTATTCATCATAATCAAAGTAGTTTAAAAGACGTAAAAGGGTAATTATACGCTTCCAGATTACTGAAAAGATACCGGCTGGCGTCTACGGCCCGGGCGATGCCAGCGCCACCCTCCGCGCTCCGCAGTTCTGAGTACTCGCGCGGCAGAACGCACGTCTCCGCGGCCGAAAAAAAAAACATCGATTACTGAACGGTGCTGTGTATGTGTGTGTGTGCTAGTGTGAGTGCATTTTCAAATTTGGAATAGCCGCTGAGTAAAGTAAGTTTTTTTTTTAATTTAGTGCTAATTAGTAAAAGTTCGTATGTGGAATATTGCAAGGTGTATTAGTTTTGTGATAGGGTTGCCCCTTGGGATAAACTGCTGATTTAAGGGTTAGTGTTTATGAATGTGACGTAAGCGCTTCTGGAAAAGGTTAAGTGTGATGACCCTGAAAATGAGAATTAAGTGTATCTTATTTGTCTAATTAGCATTAGTTAAGTTTGGTTTAAAAAGTTATTATTCAAAAACAGATATATATAAAACTTTTAATAAAAATGTCTTTATTTTCAAAAGGTTATAAGAAACTAACTCTATCGACTTGGAATGAACCTATTACTTAACTTTAATTTATTTTGTTTATTATAGTTACTTAAATAATTATACAATACTTATATGCATAATTATTTAAGTAACTACAATACTTATATGTATAATTATTTAAGTAACTGCGTTGTAATTATTATAGAATTATAGATATTAATATGTTGTGTTTCCAAGTGTCCGTGATACCCTTTTTATCGTGTTTTGTGTGTGAAAATAAATAAAATAAATAGTAAATATACATGACAAAATATTTAATAACATATTCAGTTTTTTCCTTGTATATTTTATGTGAAATCTAAAAGATCTCAATTTTAGTTGCGATGCTTTCTTCTCTTCGCAAAATATGCCAGTTGGTCCCAAAACGGAAGCTTTTATATCATTATAATTATACAATTATTTACTATATATAGTAAAAACATGATTTACGAAATTACGTAAAATAAATGTCAGCCCTACAATTAAAAAAAATACGCAGCTTCATAACAGTTAAGGAAAATAAAAAATCCATTATTTATAAATGATCAGGATTTGATCGTCTTGTGTTTCGTTTGATCCATCGGCCCTCTACGTTTTTCCTCCTCTTGTATGTACAGTCAGCAGTAAAGTAGCTAAGCGGGTGAGGTGTTCAAAATGAGCTTAACACGACTTTATTGTTAAGAGAATAAGAGCGTGTGAAGGTCATTTCGAATACCTTATCCGCTTAGCTACTTTCGCTGACTGTATTACCAATTTCGAAGTTATTAGACAATTCTGTTTTTCTCGAAGTTTCGCGTATAACGGTGTCAGTGATCATCATCCTCCTAGCGTTTCTCTCGGCTTATTTGAACCTGGGGTCAGCTTGGAAACCTAATCCCACGAATTGGCGTAGATACTTGTAAAGAAAATCGCTACACTCGTATTTCGTATAACGAGTGTTGTCGCCTTTCTTAATGTTAACTTTTTACTGGCCACGTTAGCCATAGAGGTTACTGTGTAAAAGAATAGGAGTTGTGATATTGACGTTGTCAAGTGTCACATAGAAAAACACTAAGCTTGGTGAGATTTGTTAAAGATTAATTTATTTAAAAGAAATAACTAAACCCTGAAATAGAGGCTTTAAATGTTGTTTCTTTTGTCTTTACAGGTGAGTGAATACTTTGTATAAAGACTGTAAACAGAATAGTATAGTTTAAGTTCGTAATTTCAATAAAACTTTTGTCTTTACAGAGAAACGCAATTTTGTCTTTATTTCATCAAATATAGTATGATACTATTATAAAACAACATTTTTTGCAAATATTTCAACAAATATGGATAAGTTGAGGTTTGATTTTGCTGTAAAACCCACGGCAGATGGAAAATCAAATATTATATGCATTACGTCTATAGCTACACTTGGTGGACAGATTTATGCAATTCCACCTGAATACCAACCTGCGCATATACATACAGTAATTACAAATACTTCCTATTACGCAAAGGTGAGGAAATCTTTGACTAAAAGACACCAAACAAGAAAAATATGGATAACTTTAACGGATGAGATATCAAAAGTTTACTTGGACGAAGAGCAAAACTTGCAGTTTAATGATTTTTATCTGGAAGAGATTTTGGAAAGTACAAATGGAGCTGATTCTACACCTAGTGGTTCTAATCAAACATTGGAAAAACTACTAGAAAAACTACTTGATGAAAAAGAGAAGAAATCTGAAACGCAAAACTTGGGGAAAATCGCGAAAGATTTTATGATTGACAAATTTACAGGCAGAAACACAAATGCTTACCAGTGGATCAAGGATTTTAACAAAGAATGTGAGCGCTTTCATATTAATGAAGACAGAAAGAAAATAGAAATTTTAAAAAACTTCTTGGAATTTTCGAGTGCAGACTGGTACAGCTGCATGCTTATGAAATTCACAGTAGAGTCCGAGTGGAATAAGTGGGAAAAAAATTTTTGTGAGACATTTGCGAACAAAGGATGGTCACCCATTAGATATGCTTTCGCCTTTAAGTACCAGACGGGTTCTTTACTCGAATATGCTTTGAAGAAAGAAAAAATACTATTGGGAGTGAGAAAATCAATTGACATAGGAACACTTATAGACCTCATAGTATTTGGTTTGCCAAATTATGTCGCTGATAAAATAGACCGAGAAACTTTGAAACAGACGGAAGACCTGTACAACGAGTTAGGAAGATTAGAGCATCTTGTCGGAAAAAACAAATATGATAAAAAAAGTCCTGCAACTTCTGCAAGCTCTGACTTAAAACCCAAGAAAATGGAAGAAAAAAAACCATGCCCAATTTGCATCAACGAGAAAAAAGGAAAACGTTTCCATCCTGAAGAGAACTGCTGGTTTAAAGAAAAAAATCATAAAGCAGTTGTCAAAAGCGTGAATAATTCAGAATTGGAAGTTGAACTAAATGAACACAATCCAAAAAACTAGATGTACCACCATTAATAAAAGTAAATTTGCTATTAAATGACACTTTAAATGTTTCTGGAATTTATGACCCTGGATCGAACGTGTCATTAATAAATTCTAAATTATTAAAGATAAAAGAAACGGAGAGTACAAACGACATTCAAACGGCAAACTTAAATACTATTAATGGTGCGAAGAAAACAAAAGGATGGATAACATTAAAAATAAGGATATACAAAATTGAAAAGAATATGGATATTTTTGTAATAGAAAATCTTCCATATGACTTTCTAATAGGTCTGGATTGTATCAAAAATTTTAAATTAATGCAAGATGAAGAATTGAACATTTTGCAATGTAACAACCCAGAAGATAAAAAAAAGTTTCTAAAAGAAGAGAATATAGAAAGTGAAGTCTCAAAAATAAATTCTTCAAACATATCTTATGTCAACATTCCTGATGTACTAGGTGGCAAAGATGAAGGTGCTTCTTACTCTAAAATAATGTTAAATGAAGAGACGGAAACCAATAACAAATATAAAGTCAACTTTAACGAACACATAGATGCAGGAAAATTTGAAATGTCGGTAAGCCATTTAGATTTACATCAACAAATGGAGATTGACAAGTTAATCGAAAAGCATAAATCAGTCTTTGCTAAAGATAAATACGACATTGGCACTGTACGAGATTATGAAGCTCAAATAGACTTGATGGTAGATAAATACTGCTACAAGCGTCCATACAGATGTACGACAGAGGATAGAAAAGAAATAGAGAACCAGATTGCGAAATTATTGGAAAAGAATTTGATAGAGGAATCTTACAGCCCCTTCGCTGCCCCTGTGACTTTGGCGTATAAAAAAGAAGAAGGAAGGAAAACGAGATTATGCATCGATTTTAGAGATCTAAACAAAATCGTTGTACCTCAATCGCAACCATTCCCGTTAATTGAGGATTTAATGGTTAAAACTGTAAACTGTGAATATTTTTCTACCTTTGACATAAATTCGGCATTTTGGTCAATACCAGTAAAAATTCAAGACAGACACAAGGTAGCTTTTGTCACACAAGAGGGTCATTTCCAATGGACGTGTCTCCCATTTGGTTTAAAGACAGCACCGGCTATTTTCCAAAGAATATTAAGTAACGTCATAAGAAAATATAACCTCTCTGATTTTGCAGTAAATTTTATAGACGACATCTTAATTTTTTCAAAAACTTTCAAAGAACACATAGAACATATATCTAGACTTCTTGGAGCAATACAAACAGAAGGCTTTAGGCTTAAATTTTCAAAATGTTCTTTTGCAAAAAAACACGCTAAATACCTGGGTCATATAATAGAAAATAATTCTGTCAGACCTCTAAAAGATTACTTAACAGCTGTTAAAGATTTTCCAATCCCAAACACAAAGAAAAATATACGCCAATTCTTAGGGAAAGTAAACTTTCACCATAAATTTATAGCACACAGTGCAATTATCCTGGACCCGTTACATAACTTATTACGAAAAGATGTGAAATTCGTATGGTCGCCAGAATGCCAAAAATCATTTGATAAAATAAAAAAGTTACTATGTACAAAACCTATTCTGAAAATTTTTGATCCTCAATTGGGGATTAACATTTACACAGATGCTAGTATTGAAGGCGTGGGCGCCGTGTTAAAACAAATAGATAAAAACGGAGACAGTAAGCCAGTTGCATATTTTTCAAAGAAGTTGACTGAACCACAAAAAAAAGAAAAAGGCCATATATTTAGAATGTCTTGCAATAAAAGAAGCGGTGAAGTATTGGCAACATTGGCTTATGGGAAAAGAATTTATAGTATACTCAGATCATAAACCATTGGAAAATTTAAACATCAAAGCAAGAACTGATGAGGAGCTAGGTGATTTAACATATTATTTGTCACAATACAATTTTAAAGTAAAATATAACCCAGGACATTCTAATCAAGAGGCAGATTGCTTAAGTAGAAATCCAGTCCTAGAGTCATATGAGAATAATGATGACTTTTTAAAAGTAGTAAATCTAATAAATTTAGAAGACATAAAAAATGACCAAGAGCAGAATCTAGACTTACAAAATGCAAAGACGAACCTTATATTGGAAAACAAAATTTACTACCAAAAACATAAAAACCGAA
The DNA here is from genome assembly GCA_911728535.1 of Pammene fasciana. Lineage (NCBI taxonomy): Eukaryota > Metazoa > Arthropoda > Insecta > Lepidoptera > Tortricidae > Pammene > Pammene fasciana. The sequence continues at coordinate 15,624,348 of OU452291.1, read as the reverse complement.
AAAAAATCATTCTATCGGAAGCGCTCAGCAAATCCCTGATTAAAGATGTTCATGATACATATTGCCACATTGGCAGAACCCAAATGATCAATAAAATAGCATCATTTTACACTGGAAAAAATATGATCAAAAACATAAAAAAATACTGTGACGAATGTGAAATATGTATAAAAAACAAATCGAGGAGGAAGACAAAATATGGCTTAATGTCTCATTTAGGTCCAGCAACTCGCCCATTTGAAATTGTATCAATTGATACTATTGGAGGGTTTGGAGGATCACGGTCAACAAAAAAATACTTACATCTTTTGGTGGATCATTTCACAAGGTATGCATATATATTGGCATCAAAAAATCAAAACTCAGGTGATTTCATTAAACTGATAAAAAATGTGTCACAAAGCTACAATATTGATATGGTTTTAACGGACCAATACCCTGGTATTAACTCTAAAGAATTTAAAGATTTTCTAAAAAACGAGAACATTCAAATGATTTTTACAGCAGTGGATACACCTTTTTCTAATGGGCTCAATGAAAGATTAAACCAAACTTTAGTCAATAGAATAAGGTGTAAAATAAACGAGAATGATAAAAAAATTGCATGGACAACTATTGCACAAAAATGTGTGGAAAAATATAATGAGACAGAGCACACTGTCACAAAGTTTACACCAAAATACCTTCTTGAAGGCGAAAACGTGAATATTTTACCAAAGGAATTAAAATCGTCATATTCAGACGAAGACCTGAAAAGAGATAGAATCTTAGCTTTAAGAAATACAATCAAATCACACAATTATAATAAAAAAATATTCGACCGGAAAAGGGAAGAATATAAATTTGAAGAAGGAGACAAAGTTTACGTAGAAAATGGAAATCGACTAAATAGAAAGAAAATGGATGAGCTGAGAATTGGACCATTTAAAATTGTAAAGAAGGTTTCAAATTCAATCTACGAAGTTGATACCGGACATAAGAAGGCAGAATCGAACCTGTACCACATCACAAAGTTGTCTCCTGTGTTACTTATATAAATGAACAATTGCGTAAATTCTTTCTTACAATTGTTCTTTCCTGGTGGGGAGATGTAAAGAAAATCGCTACACTCGTATTTCGTATAACGAGTGTTGTCGCCTTTCTTAATGTTAACTTTTTACTGGCCACGTTAGCCATAGAGGTTACTGTGTAAAAGAATAGGAGTTGTGATATTGACGTTGTCAAGTGTCACATAGAAAAACACTAAGCTTGGTGAGATTTGTTAAAGATTAATTTATTTAAAAGAAATAACTAAACCCTGAAATAGAGGCTTTAAATGTTGTTTCTTTTGTCTTTACAGGTGAGTGAATACTTTGTATAAAGACTGTAAACAGAATAGTATAGTTTAAGTTCGTAATTTCAATAAAACTTTTGTCTTTACAGAGAAACGCAATTTTGTCTTTATTTCATCAAATATAGTATGATACTATTATATACTTTTAATTACGAAAGCGACTACCAATCTTCCAACCCAAGGGGGAAACTAGGCCTAATTGGGATTAGGTCTAGTTTTTTCACAATGATTTCCTTCACCGAAAAACGACTGGTATATCAAATGATATTTCGTATGTTCCGAAAAATTCGGTACGAGCCGGGGTTCGAACCCCAGACTCCCGGATTGAAAGTCAGACGACTAACAAACAGGCTACCAACGCTTCTATTTTTCCTCCTTTTCATCAATAATACCACTTAGGAGTTACCGGGAAATGCTATTTTCCTGGAAGTTTCGGATGTTTCGGCGCCCGTGATTTCAAAGAGACTTGGGAAGTACAGCAATATACAGCGTGTATTTTTGATATTACTACATAAGCTATGGGTAGTTAGTATAGACCCTAATAAACATACTTCCATATGATTTATTCAAATTTTACGACTTTTATTTTTCCATATAAAATATTTCAGCACGCAATGTATTGCTCCTACCTGATTACTTTGCCTTTAAAACGTCACAATTGATATGTGTCACATTGTACTGTATACGCAGTACATCGCTGAGTGAAATAAATTAAAAAATGAATTACTCGGTGTTAATTAACAATTAACTAAATCTTTATTGCAATGTCGATTTAAAACATCAAAACCTGCTTCTGGTTTCCTTTTGTGGTAATATCAAATATACACGCGGTATAGCAAATATTTTGTAATCAGAGTAGGTATCAGAGGCGGTGGGTCAAAATTTTTCTTAGACAAGCCGGTGCTGAATTTGGCTTAAAATTTCTTCATGAACTGTAGGAAAACTATTCAGGCACCTGAAACTTAGGTAAGCCGACGGAAATCATGTTCTATGGACGCGCCGCCTTGTAGGTATGTTCGTTTTCGTCCGCTTAGAGATTTTACCAGCTTTTGTGATGTAAAAATAGTGTCTTAAAGTACCAGTAGCCTTACTTAATAGGGTGGATCGCTGAAGTATGGAAAAAAAACCCGAATTTCAAAATGGCGGTATTTGGAAATGATTGTTGGACATAATAGCATGTTATATTCCAAATATAATAATAATAGAAAGAGTGCAAGTACTGCCGCAATCAATAATAAAAAATAGTATTTGTTCTAAAATTACAGTTATGAAAAATATCACCACATAGTTTTGGCGGGTTTATTTTAAACTTTTATCACGTAGTCAAAATATACAATTATGTATATAATATAAAAAAATACATATAGTAAGGTATATAATTAAATTTTATTTTTAGAAATTGTTCGCCACGTAAACCCTGTTATTTGAAGGTTTTTTTGTCATTTTTGTTTTATTTCGTTTTTTAACCAAATTATAACATCGGTACGACTTTACTTATACAGTAAATTGTAAGTACTTTTATTTGACGAACAATGAAGCCCACTCTTATCATTTTTTTCAAAATATATGAATTTTGACTGTGGTTGCGGCACTTGCGGCAGTACTTCCACTCAAAATTTTACAAAGTCTCCGTATAAAGTTTTGATTGTAAAGACTGTGCACGTTGAAATCCGGCCGCGCATGGTGTGATACATCTTTTTATTGAATGTGCATATTCAACCAACACTTCTAATTAATAATTTGGGGTTATCAAGCTACATAATAAAGTTTAAAACATAATATAAACGTTACGTTGTCTATGAGTTTGATCACTATATATTCCACAGTGCCTATATTTTTTTGTCCACAGTGTTCTGACAGTGTTTACCAAATTTTCCTGTTAAAAATAGTTTTTTATTATAAATAAAATGAATCAAATGATACCTTATTAAATTCTCTTTTCACCATAGCTAACATTTTTCTAAGTGTATTTAGATTGAAATAGTTCGGAGGTGTTCTAACTTTGGTGAGTTTGACTTTTTGACAAAAAAATGGCTGCCATATAAAAATTACTTTCAGTGCTTGGAGTAGAAAGTTTTCCTGACTACCTCAAGTAGAATAGAGTTTCAAAACATTTTTTTTTTGTAAGATGACATTCTATTGACCATAAAACCGGTTGTGAAAATATAAATACAATTGTGGTATTGTAGCAGGAAGCGAGTGAAGATTATCAAAAAACGCTGGACAAAACATTAAAGATATGATGAAATACCTTCAGTAAAAACTGAGACAAGCCCATACAATTTTAATATGATTCTATTTTTATTATATACTACTATGATTAGAGATTATTTATAAAAAAGAACTGCTTGAAAATGTGTATCCGAAAGGGAGATGTACCATGCCATGCGTGGCCGGATTTCAACGTGCACAGTCTTTATAACTCTATAGAGTTACTAGAGAATATTTCTGAAATACCGCCGATTCAAATATCCAAAAAAAAAGCTATATTTCATTCTACCACTGATTAAAAATCAAATCAAATCAAAATATGTTTATTTCAGATATCCATCGGGCATCTGAACCTACCTAACGAACCTAACCTACCTATCTACGCTTTTTCCCCAAAGTGTAATGTTTTCACGGATATCAAACTAAATCAATAGGTAGGTATAGTAGGTTAGGTTCGTTAGGTAGCTTCAGATGCCCGAAGGGCAAAACGCCCGGAAATAGGAGCCCCGCGAAGCGGGGCTCCGTCTACTTAAGTTGAGGATTCAACATTTTGAGAATTTTAGAATAGCTAATTAGATGAGCTGCTACTTAAAAAATCGTGTTAGATGTATTGACTATTATACATTATAAATTTAAGGTATTATGAACGTTATACATTATGACCGTTATATTTAATGATATTATACTTAAACAACGTTTTATACTTATAACAAAAATAGATATTTTGATGTTATATCAAACGTTCATTATAGAACTTGAACGGTATACAAAACAAGCTTATACAATGTGAGCGTATATAATACGAATATTATACAATAAGTTCTTATGGCTTATATTACTTACCCGAAAAAAAGATGCATGGACGAAATCAACCGTTAATTTTCCAATCACAAAAAACTTGGTATACACTGAAATGGAATTCTTCGCGTTCCATGTATTTTTTTTTATTTGATACGAGGAAAAAGCAAAAAATTAAGCGGTATTTTGTATTAAATTTATAGCGTTGTAACTATAAGCCTCTAAATTATTTGTGACTATGCCTTTCTTCTTTAACTGCCACCATTATTTAACGTCAAACGATTCGTTAAAAGCCTTTATCACTTAAAATCGATTACGAAAGTTAAGATCAATATCGAATCCCCAAATTGCAAAGTACACTTTGTTAAAACTGTAGGCTTGTTCTCGCCTTAACTTGCCGTAAGGGACTCCACCCTAATAAAACTTCAAAGTAACTTTGCTATTTTGTGCTATTTTTGCGACACCCGCTCCAACGAAGTTTAGCAAGGACGACATCGCTTTTAACACGATTTTAATTGAGGACATTTTAATTTGAGTTGATATTCTTCAGGCAAGCGTTGTTTAAAACAGTCATTAGCTTTATTTCACAATACGAGATTGAACAGACTTCATGCCTTAAGGCATTCTCTACCAGTCTACTAATGGGCTAAAGAGAAAGATTTAGTAGATCATATTAAAGATGACAGTTGAAGAACTAGTTTTTTTTTACCACGACGATAGTATACGGCTTGATTATAAGCGGCTGGACGCCTGCCTGCAACCCTGTAAGGTGCGTTGGGGTAAGATAGAAAGGTATTTTTTTAGGGGTAAGATAAAAAGTAGTCTGTACGATTTTTTGTCTTACCCCTAAAAAAATACCTTTCTATGTTACCCCAACGCACCTTAATATAAAAAAGGATTCACTGTATTTATTTGTATAATTGCAAATTGTATTAGTAATTTACATACAATCATCTACATTTTAGATCGCCATGTTACTGTTACATAATTATATTACTTATGTGGTAATGGTACAAGCTACAGCGCTCGATACCCGTTTTAATTTTTTTCTACTTTAGGTATATAGGAATTGGGTCATAATTATCATAAATATGTATCTAGTAAAAATAGAAAGAAAACGAATTATAATTGAACTATTTGTTTTTATTTTTTTTGGAAAAATAATTCTATAAAGATACTGGAACATTTCAAACCCAAGATTTCAAATTGGAGATAATCAAATTTATTATACTTTATTGTTTATTTTTTATGGTTATACCATTATAATTGGTGGCTTTGGAAATTGATTAGTTCCATTAATATTAGGAGCACCAAATATTACTTTCCAATGAATAAATAATATAAGTTTTTGATTATTATTACATATCTCTATCACTCAACATATTAAAAAAAATTAAATGCCGAGTAAATGGGGCCTGAATTAACTAGTAGTCCGCCTCGAACTGAGAACTCGCTCGCGATTTCCTTGCAAACGAGTTGTCCAATATAACAAGACCCCAAGGAGGATTTTTTTTCTCCTTCTGACTCCATAACCACTTGATCGATCCTGCTCATATACGAACTTACAAATTTTATGTATCTCTGCTACAGCCCCAAGAAATTTCATAAAGATCAGAAAAACGTTACTAAAGTTATCGTCGGACAAACTATTTAAATCATAAAGCCATCCAAATGCCGAGACGCCCCAGTAGCCAGGTGACAGTTGTTGTTTGTAAGAACGATCTTCGCTTACGCTCCGCTCGTTCGATAATTACCTAAAGCTTAAGGAATACATAATCATAAAAATATATACAAAGCTTGTAATATTCATAAATATTAGGGTACGTAAACCCAGGTCAGGTTCCTTTTATGTCTCAATCCCAATATAGCTTCCGAAGCCGAGCGGGTTTGAGTTTCAATATTGAATAGAAATGGCAAAGTCTGGGCGGAGTAGCTTCTAAGCCTGTGACGTCACTTAACCCTTTCCGTGCCTAACAAGTCGTAGATATACGTGTATCGACGAGAATTATTAAGTGAAAGCTTTGCTTTTCAACTGAGGCGAAGATGAGGAAGGACAGTCACCATCAGATATAGTAGAGCAGCCAAGGTGGTCACAATACTGAAAAAACTCGGCAGCCTCGCGGCCCTTCAGGATTTTCAATTTTTTTTTTATCGAACGGGTATAACCCCTAGATGGTCCCATTGTCACCAAGTCGGGGTCTGATGATGGGATCCTGGAGAAATCGAGGGAAGTCTTCAACTATTATAGGCACACCTATAGTGATTTCACTATTTTTTACAGCAACTCGGCCACTTCGTCTTGGAATAGCGGATCCTAAAGCTGGAAACAAATTATGGGACGCGGCAGACGGACGCGGCTCACAGCCGCGACTGATAAGTGTGCACAGTCAAAAACATCCAGCGCGCCAGATTTCTTGCATGCATTGTATGCACATTTCAGTGTATATTCATTATCTAGATACCTATAAGTTGCGGCTGTGAGCCGCGTCCGTTGAGCCGCCTCCCATAATTTGTTTCCAGCTTAAGTGAAGTCGGTTCTTTTTTGTTTAAAATTATTAGTGGTCATTTTAGCTGTCTCTTTTGACCTCAATTTGCCCCAAGGATATTGATTATTTCAGACATTTATAACCTTTTATAATAAACGCACCTTTTGAAGGTCAGACCTACCAGAAATTTTCGAGAGAAATCTTGACATAAACCTAGAACATTCGTGTTGCTCACCCACAATATCCCGCGTTATTGCCGCCATGTCACTTGTTCCTTCAATAAAATATGTACTTTTCCCGGAATTGTATGACAAGGGTTTGATAACCTCAGAATATTCGAGAAAGAATAGGTACAGTGCAATATTATCTCAAACAATGAAGCGCAATATCATCCGCCATCAGCGGCTTAGGCGTAAGTATTGAAACTCAGTGCGTAATAACTTTAGTACTCAACTTAACTAAGCTCTAGTTACTAAAAAAATGAATTTTGAAAGTCAAAAAGTACTTGAACTCAAAACACATGGAGCTTCCGTGGGCCTTCTGCTATTAATTTCATATCAATACAATGAAATCATATCCACAAAATTGTAAGACGGTATAATTATTAAATAAGGTGCTAATAATTAAATTAGTACAAAAGATTTTACAGCTGATAGTACTCGGCTCCTGGAGTATATTTAGGTATGAAACATTATAAGATTAATGATGTTTTCTGGACAAAATAGAAAAACAAATTTGGTACGTAAAACGCCCTGTTCATGAGACAAACAATCAGTAATAAAACCTCACTGAATATTTCTTAACTCTATCACTTGACTGGCAACTTGCCTAAATATTTTTTTACGTTATGCTATTTAATATTATCTCAGACGATATGTTTATAATTACTATAATAAAAAAGTTGACATAACTGATTTATTGATATCATTATTTTAATAACTCAATAATGAATTACATAGAAAATTCTTAACATTACAGTTACCAAGTATATTAAAACTAAATTAAAAACTAACTTATAACTAACAAAAAAGGTCACCCAGATCTGCCCCTACGGAAGGGTGCCCATAATGCTGGCAACATTCCCTCGCTGAATGGCGATGCCGATCCTTTGACCAAGAAATGAGCCAGCTCTAGGGTCCAAACTAAATGTCTCAGACTAAATATGGAGCAGACAGACATGCCGTAAGCATGAATTTATATAAAGTGGATCTAATTCTTACACTTTTTCCCTATCCACAGTTGAACCTTATTACTGAGCACAACAGTTCATTACAGGAGACTAATAAAAAGTACCTAGTAAAAACATTCCCATAGAGAGCTTAAAGTAGGGCGCGGTGTCCCACTCGCACTTGTTACAAAATTGGCAGATTTGATGGACATTTGACACATATTGACATGATTGTCTGATGACGTCATTACCTTTTTAGTCAAAACGAGACACAATCCCCTAGATACGTCAATCACGCACTGTCAAATTGTCAATTCTTGTTCTTCGCTCTCTCACTGTGACAACCATATTTTGACAGGACGTCTAGTCTAAATGAGAAGTCTAAGAAGAAATCTTTATGAAATGTATGACAAACACAAAAAGTGTCAAAAACACCTTGTCAGTAAATTGCACACGATGATTATGTTTGGACAGAATTTAAATTTATTTATTTTGTTCGGTAAAATAAAATAAAAATATCATATAAAAAGTTTCCTTAATTTTTATTTAAACTTAATTGTTTCTATGTAAGTTAATTACCCTTTAAATATTTGTACTTAATTTGTTAGCGCCTTATTAAGACTAAAACCTTAACAATTTAATCTTGAAATGACGAAGACATACCGGCTCGTAAATTTTAATCGCGCTGTTAATAACGGAATGCCTTTCAATTTCTGAAATAACGGCGATAATAGTGGTTTTCAATTTGACGACTATTATTATTTATTATGTTATTCTTACTCTTTTAGAAAAATCGAGTCTTCTGTTTACTAAACTGTTTATAATAAATAATTTGTGAATTTTAACAAACTTAAGTGCAAAAAAATGGATTGCTTCCAATCCATGGTAACTCGCGTTCGTTATTTTTCAGTGTATTTGATGCAATCTAGTTACTCGTCTATAAATAATAATTTAACGATTTAGTAATTTTTGCATTTGATATACTTAACTACATGGAATGAATATGCAGATGTTTCAATTGTTTTTAATTCAATGCAAAAATTGTAATAGATCAGAAGTAGGCCGTGGCAACACTACCGCATCGAGCAGCAGAATTCGGCTTATACAGTGTGTTTCTGTAATAGGAGCCATAAATTAAAACATAGAGTCTACTCCTCAAACCAGGAAACGTTTGTTCGGCGACTTTTAAAAATAACGTATGGTTTGATTTTTAGGACACTTTAAAGTTTTTTCGAACACGCAATGTATTCCGAAATTGACTATGTCTGTAGGGTGACAAGCAATTAGACGGATTTTAACGTTCATTGAAAATACTATTTAGTTTGTATGAAAAAGAGGCAATCTACAAAATACATATATTTTTAAAGTTGTTGAACAAAAGTTTTGTAGTTTGAGGAGTAGAATCTATGTTTTAATTTATTGCTCCTATTACAGAAACACACTGTATAGGGCGATGCATGAAAAATATTATGTACAATGTGTAAATTTAATACGGGCGAACCATTTAACGGTAGTTTATATACAGCCTTGGCCAGAAGTGTTGAGCACCAATGCGATTTTCATACAAAACTGGAAAGTTTAGTCCATCGTTTCCATCTTTGCTTAAGTTGTTTTGTCAATTAATTTAAACTAATAGGCATGTTTTGTTGAAGTGAGTAGTAACTGCATAGAATATTTGCAATATGTCGCACCGACTTAAATTTACATTTTTGGTACCTTCTGTTTTCATATTTTTTAAGTAGGGGAAGACAGGGTAGATTCGTACACTGGGAGCCTTCGTACAGTGGTCATATCTCGGCTATCCATCACGCTGAAGCGTTCATATTTGTATGCAACACGGCTACTTACATGCATAGGCTACCTTCCAAAAGTAATGGCAGTGCGGTACAAGATTTCGCCAGAAAGAGCTGATATATGTTTTCGCCACTCGCAAGTAATTTTGAGTTCTCCTTTGAATGCGTTTGTTTCCAAAAAGTTTGGATGGACTTAGAAATAATGCTTTAGTATTGTTTGTAAATATATGCTAAATATTGTTATTTAAACCCCTACCTTGAAAGTGTTATTACCTAAGTGAAGTTTTCTATATTTATAAATAAAATATAACATTTACCGTTACCGTACATTGTTAGGATAGGGAAATAATGCTTAACATCAAAATTGTAAACAAAAAACACCTATGCTCAACACTTCTGGCCAAGGCTGTAGGTCATACTGAACAACTTTCACTATGGAGCCTACCCCGAAATCACGGTTTTTTTTTGCCAGACTCATACATTTCGTAATGGGAAGCCAGATTATTTTTGAGATTTTGGGGTTACCTTCAAAGTGAAACTTGTTCAGTGTGACCTATGTAAACCACCGTTAAAAGGTTCGCCCGTATTAACTTTACACACTGTTGTATTGTTGTGTAAATGTGTACCTAGTAGCATGATCCAAAGTTGAAGCATTTTGTACAGTCCCCGGTTGTATTATATTTTTCCGTACCTATTTATTTTTATTAAATTTCTCACAGCCATGTTGAAAAACTTTGATACAAGTCTTGATATGCGCCCGTGACTTGTGAATTAATTTCAAACTTTCCACCCTTGCGTGAAAATGTACCTAACCTTCTTCATACCAAAATAAAACGCTGCTCATTTTTTACCAAAAATACTAACACCAACTCTTATAAGTTATTGAATAGCCGTAGCCGATATAATTCTTTTTATGAAAATTTCTAAAATATAAGTACACTTTTTAAATGGCGGTATTAAACTGTACAAATAAACTAAAATCCGATAAGAATCAAGTATTTCGAACTAAATAGTCAAAAAGCATCACGCATTATGCACAAAAAGCCAATATACAACCGCGAATCTCAAAATTGAATTCAATAAAACCGGTAAAATTGAGTTTAGTTCGTACCTTTGAAAATATTTCATCGCCACAAGCGGTTTTACCAGCACCAGTAATAACTTGCACAATCAAAAACAAATCATCACAAATGACACTACAATCACGATTCATCGCGACGAACAATGGTAAATTAGACAAATGAAAACATTTCATTTCTTAGATAACTGAAATGAAATTCGTCCGGTCGGGGAATTGTAATAAACTTTTGATTAATGGTGCCTCAGACAGTCGTATTTCCTTCTTATTACGTATTCGGGGCCTTTTTATTAAATTGCAATGCCTTTTCCTATTTGGCAAAGGTTATTTTTATACCAGACTTATTGAAAAAGGCACGTCCACGAATCCTTTGTAAGACAATTGAAATAGGAATACATCGCTGTTGAAACATGTACGTTAAATTTTAGTGCTTTTATCAAAGGCCTTCTCAATTATTTCCAATGTTTCTGTCATTTCGCTAGGTTTCATCGCACGTTTCTGTTGAAATTCCTTGTAGAGAGCAGTAACTTTCATTTGAAAAACATTGAATTGTTTATCATATTGTCGTGCAATAAGATCTAAATTCGAGTGGTTTATAAATTTACTTACACCTTTTATGGATGGGAGGGTGGTTAATGCAGAGTTGGCGTGCCAGAGTTGTCGTCAAGATACGGAATATAATATTTAGACGTATAGTGACAGGATACTTAGGGCTGATTGACTGCCCTTTACGTGTAACGTAGACTTCATTTCTTACTTAATTTAATGGAATGACATGGGCTGTATTAATAATGTAGAAACTAGAGATTGACTGCGTCAAAACAAACTGAGCTGTAGTTAGATTTTTTTAACATGCCCGAATGGTAGAAAGTAATATTTAATAACGTCTTATGTTAATCTTCTTCATCGGATAATTTTTTTTGGAACGCCATTAGTTTGAAGTCCCCTAAAGTAGACTTTTAGTTATTTAACTTGCGGGTAGTTTGATTTCGATCACTAGGAATTCACATTTTTGTAATTGTAGATGTAGTGTAACAAACATTTATTCTGTTATAGTACCTAATTTAAAAAAAAAGACGGGTTCAATTTTTCGTTCAAATTATACAAGTACTATGAATTGGAATGTATGCACCCGACTTCATCTTCACTGTGAAAATCTACATCCAAAATACCTACTGTCGCCGCCTTTTTTCTTTCTATTTTGGTTTCAATCCTTCAATCGCACTTAGTCTTTCAATATAGATCCTGTCATAAGTCCCACCGCTCCAAAGCTTATTTAGGTATTTATTCGATACCCTAGCGTGGCGTTAAGTATAAGCGGGATTAAGTAAATAAAATAATAGATAAAAACATTTTTTAAGGACAACCCTACCCACATCGATCTAGGTTTCAATTAGACAAAGTTTTAATTGACTCTATTAAAGGATGAGTTACTTTTTTTTTCGTTAGCCGATTTAGTGTCCCACTGCTGGGCAAAGGCCTCCCCTTTTTTTCCCCATTCGACCCTGTTGGTTGACATTTTCGACCACTCTTTACAGTACGCGTCCAAGTCATCTCGCCATCTCTTTTTTGGTTTGCCTCTGCCCCGGTAGCCGTCCTGTGGGAGCCACTCGGTAGCAATTGGTCCATCTTTCCGGATGCATACGGCAAACGTGTTCTGCCCAGTCCCACTTTTTATTATATTTATATTAAGTAAATTAAAATTTCCGTGAATACATAAGAAACAGCTTTACTATTTACAATACTGATAAACAATTAAAGAATAAATGTTCTTACCGACATTCAAACCCAAGGTACCTCCAACTTCATGTAACTAAGTGTAACAAATAATTCTAGACTTGAACTTGAAACCATTGCATTGAGAGTAATAATCATCTCAGTATCAAATCAATTACATATTTTATGTATCAGAATACCACTTCTGCTCTCTGCCTGAAATTGAATTTTCACCCCGATATTGTCAAAGAGATAAGTCAAATAATATTATTAATCAAATTCAACGCGATTAGCCTAAAATACAGCAGACTGAGGATGACATTAAAATTACCCTTTGTTGATTTTTTGAGGTTAAGTATTAGTTACAGTAAGGTTCTGTGCCTATTCGCAAAAGTTTCATTTCATTTGGCCGAATTTCATTTCCCAACTTTTAATCCAACCTAACCTAATTCAACCTAGTAGGTATTTTTCATTTCCCAACTACGGGGTAAAAGTGATTCGGCCAAATGAAACTTATGCGAACAGTTGTTGGCAAGTGAAATTTGGCAATACAATTTTCGGCGAAACGGCAGGATACCTACAGTAAGCTTGATCAATATTGCTGGTTGAGTCGTTGTACCGCACTAAAACATATGATTATGACTTTTAAATTTGTCTTTAATTCTTTTGTAATGAAAGCTAGTTCATATTTATACTAGGCAAAGTAGTAACTAAATGCAAATTAACGGTACGTTAGGTAGCATTATGTACCTATAAAGAAGATTAAGCGCAAGGATCCTAATCTGACTGCGTAATGGTTGAAAATGATGAAGTGACACATTTTGAGGTCAGCAACGCGCATGGGACGCCTTTGGAATTGCAGGCGTCCATAGGTTACGGTAGCTGAATACCACCCGGCGGGCCGTATGCTTGTTTGCTACCACCATGAAAATGGAAATTGCACCTGTGTTTCATTCTATTTTTATTTTTATTTTATTTTATTAGAATAATCAACAGGTGAACGGACATCCGTTTTAAAATAACAAAATTGGCGGGCGACTCAACTTTTTAATGTTGTTTACTGTTGTCCGAGGCACATTCTTAAATTGTGTCGTAGAAACCTTGGTTGTCCAAGGGACGTAACCATGACAAAGAGGGGCAATAAAAAGTTGATCTACTCTGTAGCTGCTAAATTGCATGGATACCTCATAAATGAACTCCAATCATAACTTTTTGCTTTTTCTTAGTATGAGACTACTTAAAATTAATATTGTATTGTTTAATGTTTATGCGTTTTAGTTTTAAGTTTTGACATGTGTTATTTAAAATTATTTGTTAATGTATAGTAATTTGTTTTTTTTTGCGAATAAATGATTAAATTTGTATCGCCAAAAAAAATACTGAAAACATATGTACTTTAGAATTCGTATCATTTTTATTAACGTTTCATTGAATTACAATTTATGAACAGTCCCTTTCAATTAAGATAATTTATTTAAACACAATTTTCACTTGAGCGTTAACAATTTCCCAATCAGTAGGTATTTTCTGCTAATAGGTTCGTGTATTAAATACTTATCTTTTACATTGTTCAAAAACCGCAACCAGAGACAAATAAATTACTTGACTGGCAATAAACATCCAAAAATATTTTGACACAAATCTTATAGAATATACCACAAATTGGAAACAGACATCCATTACACATTAAAAAATACCCTAAATATAGCATATAATTTTAATGTATTATAATATAATTTTAGTATTAGTAGACTCCTTAACTCAAAAATCTTTTGTTATTAAGATTAGCAGTTAAGAAAATGTATTATCTATTTGATTGATTTATGAAATAAATAGATTAAATTTTTTTTTTTTTTTTTTAATAACTATGAAAGACTCTGTAAAATCAGGAGGACGTACGAACACGAATTTTCTGAAAATTTGGTAAGTTTTGAAGATCCTTTTTCTCCCACCAGAGTCAAATCATTGTCAGAATTATCTCTGTTATTAGAGTTAACTTTGCAAAGTTAAAATTGCAAAGTTAACTCTAATAACAGAGATAGACATGCGTTTGTATGGGACAGTGGAATGCCCCATAATGTGAAAACCGTCAGTCTTTTCAATAACCCGTCTCTGTCATATTGAAATTAAATTATACAGAGGGATTAATGAGTAAATTGCTGGTTTTTGTGTTAAGTGTTCATTAGTTCGTGTTAATTTTTAAATGAAATATCGAGCACTAACGATTAAAATGTATGGCACTTGATTGAGGTGTTTAATTTATGCTTAATCTCCATTATTGGCTAGTGACAGCTTTTTTTTTATTTTAACTATGGGGGAGGCCTATGTTCAGCAGTGGACGTCATGGCTGAGATGATGATGATGATGATAGGTAGGTAATTATTTCAACTAGCACAATAAAAAGGTAATAATGCGGGACTTAATGACTTGGGGCATTCTCTACTAGCCGACTATTAGTCGATTGTGTTAAGTATATTAGCTACAGATTTTTCAACATTTAAGTAATTATCAGTAAAACGAAACAAACATGCAATGAAATATAACTCGAGGGGACTGTAATGGGATTTCATACAACTTTTCAGGTCTAGGCCTTCAAAGTAACCTTAGTATTAAAGATGGCGGTAAGTTTTACGAACAGCTGATTTTATTTGATTTTTCTCGTATCAGAAAGGTTATCGCATCTAAAGTGAGAATAATAATATAAGTTTAGTAGACTAATGCCGTAGATCTAAACTTTTTTTATAAGTTTCTTTATTTCATTGCATGTTCGAGAAAAATGTACATATCTCGGCGTGAAAACGGATTCTCGGCCTCTGATGTAAATATATACTACAGTAGAACACGCTGTAATAGCTGCGGGTGTGCTATTATGGTAATCTAAATTATTAAAAAAATTGGGGAATTAAGTTCCCGTAAACCTCCAAGGTGAGTTACAACTCCCAATTTGTACCTACTGCAGAAAAATAATTCAACACAAAATATGCAAAATGCTCACGGCTAACTAAGGGTCTAAGTAGGGTCGCGGTTCAGGCCACTATGGAGCGAGAGTACTGACCAAAATTTAAATTAGGACGCCATGACCAGAATCTCGACAAACGTATGACGTTTCCAAATAAAAGACAATATATTTACAAATTCACACCTTTAATTTATTCTTTAAGTAATTGCCCTTAACACTCTATAGTAATCGCTACTATGGATCTACCCAGTGATGCATCACGGTGATTACATATGTCTTGGGAACGCTAAAGTACCACAGTATATTATATTATAATAGTTTACAATCTAAATGCAGCTCCAACTTATGCCGCCTTACAACATCACTATATCAAATCTCAACGTTGATTGCCTTTTGGTTTTATACCACGTTTAAATATAACCTATAATTGAGATTACAAGATACGCTAAGTTTTTAAATGTTCAATTACTCTTTTATCACTCACCACTGATTACTAAATTAAAGTAAAAGTTTAACTCACAGTCTTTTGGTTAGAAATTACCCCGAGTTAGGGTTTTACCGAGCAACGGGTTCACCAGATGAGTAGGACTTCACAGGAAAGGTGCGTCACCGACCCCGGAGAGTAGCCTGTCCCGCTGACATCACACAGTATCCGAGGCTTAGAGATGTCTGCCCGAAACAGGACTCTTCACCCGTAATAAGGACCCTTCGCCCGAAATGAGGAATCTTCGCCCGAAATGAGGAATCTTCGCCCGAAATGAGGACCCTAAGAACAAAATAATGTTCTAGGTTATAGGTTACTAATATTTCAAAAATGGCCTAAATTGTATTTTTAACATGGGCCAAGTGGTGAGAATTACAAATCTCAACTTACTTACCGGGTTTTAAACCGGGTCCTTTTCAGCTTGTAACATTTATGGCGACATACGGCCACGTGCCTCGACACAGCAGAGTTTGCTTGATGCAAGGAAACAGCTAAAAAAACCACATACAAAACAGCATTAGCTAAATGAAAACAATACTAAATACTTTGTTTTACCCTTCGTACAATATTACCGTGTGAAACTTACCAAATTATTTAATCAAGAAAGGAAAAATCGAACGCCATTCCGGCGATCCGTGCGACACGAATCACCCCGACATTATTAGGATTACGCTGTAACAAATAAAATACTGATCACAACGTTGTACGTTAGGATAATATAGGAATTACCAATCCTCAGTTAAACTACATACCGGAGCACAATTATATGTCGACGCACGCAAGATTCGTGCCAGTCGATGAAATGAGTAGCCGAAAAATGAACCACAGACAAAGAAAGTCTGGACCTTCGTTTTTCTGACAGCGAGTGACCGAGTCAAATTCTCTGAACATTGTTAATCATAGAAAATAAAAAGAATAGTTTATTTCGACACCTAAAAATATGCCTATTATTTATAACTAGGAATTATAAAAACACAGAAAAACTTCCATGAAAAATCCAAGAATACAAAACACGTTCGATCACGCTGGTGCATAGACAACAAACCAATTGACACTGACAGATGTCTTTATACCAAGTTCTCGTCGTCAACAAATCGTTCGGCTTCGCTTATTTATCTAGGAATCCATGTTATTTTAGCCTCGTAGACCAAAGTTATAACTATATTTCAATTGTGAATATGTGTATGATGAGACAAACAAAGCTTCCACGCCATAATTCAACGCTTCAACGAGAAATGTGCGCATACGATGCGATTGTTGGAATGCTTAGGATGACCTTTACTTTCGGTGAGTATTATCCTTTAAATACAGCCACAACTGTAACGGTGAGGTTTCACAACAATACCACAGGTTTATATCTCGAATTACTTACCATTACCACTACGCTAAACGACTAATTACCTATGATATACGTACTAAACAAAACTCTCGACATCTATCCTACCAAATACTATATTACGGCTTCCAGCTCTGGGTTTAACACTCTAAAGTGTTACAACGCTTATTAGGCAGGGATACACGCACAGATGTGCCCGCCAGATTTGTGCGGCGGATATGCCCGGCGGATAGTTCTGTCCGTGTATGGCGCTATTCAGATGTGTCTGCAGACAAATCCAATTCGCGCCATACACGGACGGATCTATCCGCCGGACGAATCCGGCGGGCACATCTGTGCGCGTATCCCTAGCTATTTACGACTATGTTTAATACGATTTCTCACATAATGCACCATTTTATAACAATCCCTACAACTAACGATCCCGCAGGGCTGTCCCGTGTCTTTTTTTCCCGCTTACGTATTTTTATCTCTTCCAAATCATCTTGCGAGTTTTCGTTTCTACAAACTCTTGTAACGAGAGCGCCTACAAATTTTCTATCCGAGTGCAAACTTACAAACTCTAAACTTGCAAGTAGAGTTACGAATCTGGGCGCCCCTTAAGATGCTGCCAAGTTTAATCAGTGTAGTTGGGAGTTGCGTTACGTATAAATATAAGTTGCGCGAGTTTAAACTTTGAAGTTTGAACACGTGTTTTTGGAGAGGTACAAGTAATGTAGTTATAGAAAATTGGTGAAGTTTGTAGCTAAGCTGTGCAGGGTTTTAAAATATTCTTTCTCAAATTGCATTATTGCTATAAGACCAAGTATACATATTATAAAAGTATCATATATTATACTTAATATACAAGGTGTAACAAAAATACTGGTGATCCGTTTAAGGGCATAATTGGTATCGTATTGCGAGTAAGAAAAAGTAGAAGAAAAAATTTTGGACGTGAAAAAAATATTTTTTTTTGTATAGGACACGTCGTCCAAGCCGGCCAACCCTCCATACAAAACTAAAAAAAATTTCGCGTAAAAAAATATTTTGTTTAGTTCTTCATAATAAGAATACGATACCAATTATGCCCTTAGAAGGATCACCAGTATTTTTGGTACACCTTATATAAAAGGTGTTAATAATTTGTGCCGCCTTATACAGTGTGCTTCTGTAATACCAGCAATAAATTAAAACATAGATTCTACTCCTCAAACTACAAAACTTTTGTTCAACAACTTCAAAAAAATATGTATTTTGTGGATTGTCTCTTTTTCTTACAAACTAAATAGTATTTTCAATAAACGTTAAAATCCGTCTAATTGACATTGCTTGTCTCCCTACAGACATAGTCAATTTCGGAATACATTGCGTGTTCGAAAAAACTTTAAAGTGTCCTAAAAATCAAACCATACGTTATTTTTAAAAGTCGCTGAACAAACGTTTCCTGGTTTGAGCAGTAGAATCTACGTTTTAATTTATTGCTCCTATTACAGAAACACACTGTATACAAGGAAGACTTTTTAATAATTAATAATAATAAATCATATGGATTAAGGAACTTATTAATATAAATATTATTTATTAATATATTTTTAATAAATTTTTAACATAAGTTTTATGTTTCAACAAAACATAAGTACTTAATACAAGTAAATATTAACAGCCATTTAATAGTATTCGGCTTCGCCTCATTTTGTAACTTCGACCCTCGAATCTTAAGAACCCTTATTATGTAACCGTTGCACACAATAGTTTTTCTACGAATGCTAGGCAAGCCGGTAAGCATTGAGATCGAGGAATGACCTGCTGCCTCTATACAATTGTCTTCAATCTCCCGGCGGGTTGTACCGGCGCCCCCCTTGTCTACAGCGGCGGGTGGCGGCGGCGCGGGGCCCGCCCCGGCAACAGACCCATTATATCCCTAAGAATCGACTTTTGAGTCATCTTATGACAACGTTCATAAAGTATATGCTTTGAATATACATGTCAGTCATTTTATTGGCAAATTAGAATGCAGGAGTGGAAAAAAATTATAAATGTGTTATTTTATAATATTAATATGTCTCACGAAAGTTTAAATGTAATACATTTAAAAATTCTTTTAATTCTTAACTTTATTCTTACTCCAAATTTCAAATGAGAAATGGTGTTCTAATTTTATTTTAACGTAAAAATGTTTTAGTTTTATGTTGCTAAAAATTATAATCATCATATGAAAATTAATAACACTAAAATCGTGACAGTGCTGACACTACAACTTAACTAAAAAAACTTGCTAAAATCTCTTTTCAGCAAGAAAACAAATTGAATCAGTTAACGCTTGAACCGAATTATCTAAATAAACGTGAACCTGCAAATATTTGGAGACCTGCCCAATGACGGTACGTGAGAAGCAAGCGAAAGATTTCTTAGTCGCTATCTAAATATACGTTTTGCTGCAGATGCAGTAGAAAATTGTAGAAATTACTGCGTCGTAGACTGAGAATCATTCAAATTAAAATGACATTTATTTTTAATTACATAGAAGCAAAGTGAAAAGTATTTTTAATCAGCTATTTTTTTTATGGGTCCATAGTAAACATGTTTTTCACCTCACTCGCTCGGAAAACCTCAGTTTATAGCGCGAAATGTGCGTGCAAAACTCTATTTTTTCCGCTAGCGTGCAAAAGTCATTTAAATTTCCAAGACGATGATTTGAATGTGCTATGTCCTAAATATGATATGTTAAATAGAGGGCAAAATTAAATATGATCAATTTTATTATATTTTTATTGTTTTTCTTCTAATTCGCATTTTCCTCGCTGTAGTGAGGTGAAAAGTTGTGTGTTTCGCACGGCTGCAAAATTATTTCGCTTTGCTCGTGGTTCAATCTTTGATTCCTTCGCTCGCTCAACTTTCAATTTCAACACTCGCCAAATAACCACATGCAGCCTTGCATAACAACTAACTATTTCTGCATATGCGCGAAATAGCGTTTCAGTTTTCCAAATATCGAGTCAACCCCATGGGCAGTAAAGTTAAAATATCCCATAAATAAGATACCACTATTAGAAGAGAAATATCTTTCGGGGATATTTCCTCTACATCTATATTATTATGTGGCACGTTATGAGAATTCCTCATCAACTTGGCAGCTGTTAGCTGCAACATCTTGCAACGAACTACGTCTCGGCTAATAAGTGTTACCGGAATGTTCCATAATACGGTACAGCTGCCAGATGGGAAATTACAACATCTCATTTAATGAGTAATTATTTACTATAAAAAATACAGAATGTATTTAGCAGACATGATGTAATTAGGGCCCGATGAACTGTGAACCGTAGACTTCGGAGCATTTCCCCCCTTTCCCCCTCCCTCGAAACTTTTTTTTACAACAACCTCTAAGGAAGTATGCGCTTGACCTTTTACCCGAAAATGATTGAAATCCGTCCATAAATAACGCGAAAGTAAACTTCCCCCTTTTCCCCATCATTTTCCCCCCAATCGAAAAAATGGCTCGAAAATTTTTAAGTTTCATCGAAATCGGATGAAAAATGCGACTTCTAGACCGACACTGACGAACCAACCAATAGACACACATCAATCTGCCAAATCCTACCAGTGAGAGACCCCAGACCCAACACGCACCCGCGCGCCCGCCGCCTCTCCTTGTGAGTTAAAACGGAGACGTTCGTCGCCTCGCTACGCTCGGCTCCTCAGTCAAAGATGATTAATTACTAACGAGTTGAGATATTCTAAGATAAGATATTGACGTTATGGACTAGTGTAAGAATATTGTAATAATACGCTAGAAGGCGAAAACAAATCTTAATAAGGGTCTTGTTATATTAGTCAACTCGTTTGCAAGTAAATCGTGAGTTCTCAGTTCGAGGTGGACTACCAGTAATGCTCAATTTCTGAATTTAAAGTGATGTGTCTGGTATAGCATGTAATCTGCTCCTCAATAAGCGTGTAGCCAGCGATAAGCGTCATGCCTTTTTGAGTTCCAATAGCATAGCCCCTAAGCCCTATTCACATGCTTGCAATAAGCCAACATCATGTTTACGTATGTTAGTCTACGGTATACGGGACGATGTGTATATAACTTGAGGTGACAGATACCAGGTGTCTAGGGTTTGCAATCCGGATCCGAAATGTATAAAATTATCCGAACCTGGATCCGGATCCACGGATCTTCCCATACATTACAGATCCGTCGTGCAAACCATACAGGTGTCCCTAAAAATTAACTTCAAAACTTAATGGCCCGAGTACAGCAGAGCCGATGGGCTGTCAGATTAAGCAAAGGACCCAATACCTAAAGTATGGAAAATGTGGTTTCAGTTAAATATTCTGAGATTTTGATATAATATAGATTTTAACGTCCTGAACAAAAGTCTCTATGGGGGCTACCACTGTTGCCGAGTCCCTTTCAGAGTTACGACTGATTTTGTACCCTCACAGAAATCGACTCTAGTCTCTAGTACCAATTCGCACCTTGTCACAGTGACAGTAATATCAGAGATATGATGCCTCTAGCGTCTTTTTCAAGTGCAAAATAAATCGTTTCATATTTCTTATTACAACGACATACAGATCATTGGAACATAATTTTACAGTAGACTGTAGGTACCGTCAAGTCTGGCAACTTTGCCACTTTTCACAGGTGTTGAAAAGTCATAGTACATTTTTAACCAGAATTCATATGAAACCACTGAAGTATGAATGACGCGACACATAATATATTTATTAACGAGTGCATAAATAATATGGTTTATAAATTAAATGACGGATAATAAGCTTTTACGAGTAAAAAAAAAACTGGCAGAGTTACCTATACCATGTGGCAACTTTGCCAACTGCATTTTTACGTTGTATAGTAATTTAGTTGTATTTACAATATTAGTAAAGAATATTCAGTATTTAGGATACAATAGTTTCGGAATTTGATCCTTAATGATATATTATTACAAAAAAAGATACAGCAAAAGTGGCAAAGTTGATCACCCATTTAAGAAAATTTCATAGAAAGTCAGTGAATGTGGTCAGGGTTGACACAAATGAAAAAATATTCATTATTTAAGTACTTATTTATTTTGATACATACGAGAATCAGGTTACATAAGTACTCAGGAAAAACATAAAAGACACCTTAATTAAAATATTATCAAAAACGAAACATAGAAAACTCTTTAAGAGGCCTATCACAGGTCCAGTCGTAAATAATTGTGATTACCTAGGTACCTATTTAAACTTGACGATAGATATTTAAAAAAGGGCTTCGTCACAAACTGCCTCGTCGCCTCTTAACAAAAGTATTATCGAAACAAAACACTTATATGTAGTAATTATTACCAATAAAATAAGTATGTCACAGTTAACTTTGTGTTTTTTTTACTTAAACAAAACATAGGTACACTCTGTATACAATTGTTAACAACAAAACCAATCACAAATATTGTGATTCTAATGTTAAAATATAGGCCCTGTTCTCTATAAATGATACAACTTCAGCAGTTTTCACCTGTTTCGGTGTAACTTTTTTCCAACTTAAAAACTTTGTTGGTCTGTCACTCTGTGCTCCACCCATTAAAAGCTGCCAGATGCCCGGATCTAGCAATAGGGATTGTTATGCAATCTGATTGGACTGGTTACAAAACTCTCATTATTGTGTCACATCTGACGTGGCCAGCTCTTAGACCATATCGAATAAATTATTATCGCAAGGTCGTATCTGCCTAAGTTTGTAGTTTTTTGGAGATAACTCAAAAACGCCTATACCGATAATGCTCAAAATAATTTTGGTTGAAAGAATATTAAAAGGTGTATCTTCTTGATTTTTTTCATAATTTTTGGACTTACGGTTCAAAAGTTACAGGGGGAGGGGACACATTTTTTATGACTTTTGGAGCGATTATTTCTGAAAATATCCACTTAATCAAAAAATGTTCAAAGAAACCTCAGTTATTTGAACATTGTTATTTTTAGAGACCTATCGATTGATGTGCATCATGTTGATATTTGTCAAAAAAATTTTTTTTTATAATTACTTACACATATGGAGTGCCCCCCTAAAAATATTTTTTTAGCAATTTCTCTACAAAACTAAGTAGCTGCACACGCAATACACTTTATGTAAAAATTTGATAATGATACGTCTCATAGTTTCCGAGTAAAATGGCTGTGACATACGGACGGACAGACAGACATGACGAATCTATAAGGGTTCCGTTTTTTGCCATTTGGCTACGGAACCCTAAAAAGTATCTATCTTATGAAAAATGTAATTTAAATTTTATGCTTGTGTACCAACCCTAGGCCGCTACAAAACATGGCAAAGATGCCCTCCCATATTAGTCGGCGTGGTCTGGTAACTTTGCCAAAACAATTATGGGACTCAATTCAAACACTACGGCATTTATAAGGTAATCAATTCATTCCTTACCATTTAAATAACATAATATCTAAAATTTACGTACCTGGATGCGATGTTTATACTCTAAACTTTTTAAAGTTCTTGAGCACTAACTTTTATGATTATGTGAGTGACGAATTTGGAACTGAAATGGTAAGAAAATGGTTGCCGTGGTGTTGTCTCATTCATAATAATTTTGCCAATTGATAACCATATTTTCTACTAAAAGTAGGCACAACACTAAAAAATATACGTTGTCGGTGGTATGAAAGGATTACCTTATGCACTCTGCTGGTGGCAAAGTCGCCAGACTTGACGGTACCAGACAAAACAATCTATTAATAACCTTAGACTATTTAACCAACCGGACCGGCCATATCTGTCATTTTCTATACAATAAAGTCTGCCGATTTTTGCGGGGGAGGGGAACGTCACTTGTATGCGTAACGTCAAAATAGCCACGTCAGATAAACGTCAGTCCATACAATGAGTACTCAAAGCAAGCATTAACTAGAGCCCGCACACGTGTACCCCCGTAAGGGATAATCATAATCATAATCATATTTATTGGTAATATTCAATTACATGTCAGACTTATTTCTATAACATAATTATGGCATATACCTAGGTACATGAATATATTTCTATATAAGCCTGTATATTTGAGAAAATCTCTGCAAGGTCGAAGAACGCCTGCTCGAGAAGCCATTTTTTTAGCTTTGCCTTAAAAATCGGGGCACTAGGTGCTGAGGTTATATCAGCCGGAAGATGATTGTATATCTTGCGTCCGAGGATGTGCGTAAGTTTTTTTGTTTTTGTGAGTCTACGATACTCAAGCGTCAACTTACCAGCATAGGCACTTCGGGTCGGGTACCTGCGAGGTACCGTTTCCGTGGTCCTGGGCGTTGCGTCTAGCTCCTCTCGCGTCGTCACCGCCAGTTGTAGAATGAAAAGTGACGGTAACGTTAAAATCCTCAGGGATTTGAAATGGGGTTTCGGGTCGGCTGATTGGGGCACGCGCGCTATAGCTCTTACTGCGCTCCTTTGCAACCGGAACACCCTTTCTCGACCCGCAGCAGTCGCCCATAGCTCGACGCCATATTGTAGGTGCGCATGCACGAACGCAAAGTAGCAGGAACGAACGACTTCCGTTGGGAGGACTCGCGCCAACCGCTTCAATGCGTAGCATGCCGTTGATAGTTTTTGGCATATATTATCAATTTGGTAACTCCAAGTTAGGCTTCTGTCGAGCTCAAACCCCAGAAACGCTGCATTTGCGACTCAGTCAATAGGGTCACCGCTGATAAAAACCGACAAGTTCCTGGTCTGCCGTCCGGAAAGATCAAATTGTATGTAGTGCGTTTTATTTATGTTTAGGACAAGCCCATTATCATTGAACCATTTTGTTACGGCTGCAGCGGTTTGATTTAGTTTGCTTTCGAGTTCTTCATGAGTCGTGGCGCTCACAACGACAGCCACATCGTCTGCGTACATGAAGGTTTCACCGGTCTTAATGGCGTCTGGAAGGTCGTTTAGCAGAAGGGAGAAGAGAATGTTGGAGACCGAGGACCCTTGAACTACGCCCATGTTAGTTGTCACGGCGTCAGATCGTATTTGACCATTGCCCGCGACAACAACCTGCGTTCTGTTCTGAAGCAGGTCCGCCATCAGTGATAATGCAGGCCCTTCGACTCCATAGTGTTTCAGTTTGTTGATCAGTACTTGGTGATCAGCTACGTCAAACGCTTTTGACAGGTCGCAGCACAAGACCGCTACTGGGTGCTCGCACTCGCGAGATTCCAGTATTTGTCTAATGACTCTTCGTGTTAGTGACGTAGTTGACCGACCCTTTCTATATGCGTATTGTCTATCGGATAGTGCGTTTGTAGACTTTAAGAATTCTGTCAGCCTAGTGCTTAGTCCGTACTCGAATATCTTTGCTATCACCGGTATGATTGAGACAGGTCTATATTCATTCATGTCGTCTCTCCTTCCTTTGCCCTTGAATACCGGCGAGATGCGGCTTTCCTTTAATGGATCAGGAAAAGAGATCATCAGATAGACATATAGATGCCCATAATCACTTCTACAGCACAAAACAGAACAATTTACCATTGTTTTCCTTAGCACAACTTTCTAGGAAAAATAACAGCTTTTATCGTAGCAATCACAGAAATTCGTGAAGAAATCGCGAATTATATCTGTTTGTGACCCTCCACTGCTAGAAGTAACGCGTGGAGGGTAATTAGGAACTATGACAAGGACCAACGATAATAGCACCTCTCTGCCGTACCTATTGAAAGTGTAATAAGGCCATTCCGTTCTATCGTGGTATTACTATTACCATGCCCCGTCTATACCTTTTATCCTATGTCTATGAATGAGTATGACGACTGGTCATATTTTTTCGGCAGAGGGGAACGCCTGTCAATGGCCGCTCCGGTTAGTTAAATGCTCTAAGTTAATAACGGATAAAATGAAAGAAGTGCACATGACGCACGTTTGAAGTTGACATTGCAGTCATTTTATCTTTTGTGAAATGGCCAGCTTATCGCAAATATCGCAATATAGGTTCAATCTAATGTCAATTGTTTAAATAAATAGTTGGTAATTGCACTACTTAATGATTTTTTATCTGATACAAAATCAGTCGTAGCTCTGAAAGGGACTCGGCAACAGTGGTGGCCCCCATAGAGACTTTTGTTCAAGACGTTAAAATCTATATTATATCAAAATCTCAGAATATTTAACTGAAACCACATTTTCCAAACTTTAGGTACGGGGACCTTTGATTCTAGTAAAAAACGTATAGTTTTCAAGATATTAGCACTTTTACACCTTTGTAGTATAGCCTAAAGACTGTGTCGACCGTTCAGTGGCGCCCTTATTGGGGGGATTCTAGGTATATACAGGTTTCCCAGAAATCGACGTCAAGCCGTGAATGGATGATAGACCAAGTTATAGCAGTTATCAGAAAAATACAAAAAAAAATCTATCACATGTTCTTCAAAAATTATGGTCACTTTAAAAATTTACTAGAAGTTAAGAGACTAGGGCGTGAATATTCTAGTAAATTTTTAAAGTGACCATAATTTTTGAAGAACATTTGATAGATTTTTTTTGTATTTTTCTGATAACTGTTATAACTTGGTCTATCATCCGTTCACGGCTTGACGTCGATTTCTGGGACACCCTGTATATTTCTAATAAACTAATAAATTTCTTCGTAATCCCTCAGTGTTGTAGCCCTGCTGATTACGCTACTTTTCGTTTTTGTAACATAGTTTCATTTTGCGTATATTTTGCTTCTTACCTAAATGGCAAATCGAGGTCACTTTTTCCTTTTAGGTTATGGTGCCAAAAGTAAGTAAATATCACTTTTGACAGGCTCTTTTTACAATCTCAGAGGTTATCTAAATGGCACTGTACTCAACTCGCAAGCGCTTGCACAAGCAATGCTGACAGGCAGGCACAGTCAGCAGCAAAAGTAGAATAGAATAGAATAGAATAGAATAGAATAGAAATAGTTTATTCGTAAACACATACACATAACAGAAATAAAAGGAAAGAAGACATATAACGAGAAAGTGCCACGAAATGGTCTCATCTCAGCATGATGCTGGCGGTTGTCAGCGCTGATCTTCCGAAGAGACCATCAGGTGAAAACAATTCACGAAAGGTAACACAAAAAAAGAAAAAAGATATATATAAAACTAAAATCAAACAAAGAGTATTAGAAGGAACACAAATATTATAGATCTACATGTAGGTATACACAACGCCTTACTAGGTATACACTTTTGAACGTTATTACAGCGGAATAAGGTTCAAAAGTGTATACCTAGTGAGGCGTTGTGTGTACATGATCTACATGAATGAATATATCCAAAAAAGTATAAGATTTTTAAAACAGAACATAAACAAAGATATCTCTGTCCGGCCGAACATGTCTTGGCCGTGCATTGGGCTAAGAACGCACTAATAGGCTAGATGAATGTTTTTCATGCGTGGTATCATTCGATTCGTTTTGTTGTGAGGATCAAATGTCTATATGGGGCCAATTGCCTTAAATCAACATAAAAGACAGAAAAGAGATTTAAAGTCTGTCATTTGCTTTTGTTTCTCAAAACGCTCCTAACAAAATGATATAAAACCGTGACGTCATGGCTTCATAGTTGCCCTGTTTAAAGTATGGAAAAATTATGAAATTGCTATTTTTACAGTTAAATATTGCGTTTATGTATATGGTTGCCATACAATTTATTTTAACGTAAAATGTTAGAAATCGAATGGTATCAATGGTTTTTTAAAATGTTGTACTTTCAAAATTCGAAAAAAATTGAAATTTTGAAGCCTGATATCTTTGCACCATTTCAATAGATTTTTTAAATGTTTACTTTATTTGTATATTTTGATCATTTTGCATCATATCAACTAAATTTCATTGCCTAATTAAACATGTGTCATCATCCCTATTATGACAGGCATGACATTGAAGTAGCTAAGCGGGTAGGGTATTCAAAATGACTTACACACGCTCTTATTCTCTTAACAATAAAGTCGTGTCCAGCTCATTTTGAACACCCTAGCCGCTTAGCTACTTTTGCTACTGACTGTGCAATGCTGACATAGGCAGGTACCAGGCCTGCATTGAAATCGTTTGAACTTAACCGAAGCATGAACGCGGGTATTAAATGCCCGCCTAACGTCGTGGAAGGATTTAATTTGACAAAAGCAAAGGGTAAAAAAGTTGAACCGAGAATATTCTCGACAGAAAATGTCTGGAAATCGTTTTACCTGTCTGCGCGGGATATTCGAATATTTTTGATATCTGTCTACGTGATATCCGAGCCATTTAGAATTGTTGGTAGATTTTAATGTCTGGAATTGGATGTATTCCATCTTAAAAAAAAGAGTACCTAGACAAAAAACTACCAACCTTTAATAATTGAGTGAACGTGCCTTGTGGCATGTTTTTTTTAATGTTTGATTTTAATAGCAAACAATACCCAAGAATTGTGTATGTATAAGAGAGATTTCAGTATAAGTTTTTTGTAACTTTTCCCACATTTCCTGCTCAAGTGTTTCGCGAGAAATTGCACACAAATTCAATACAAACCAGCCAATGGTCCCGTATCGGTCATTTATTTCTATTCCCTAATAAAATCGTGCCACTGATCTGAAAGCGAAAAATAAAAGAATATCCGGAAAAAATATGCGCAGCGGGTATAGTGATGCGGTTACGAGAAATATTTTCTTACTGGGAATATTTCGAAAACATGCAAGATTGTTTTTTTTTATAAGTAGTCGGTGGTTAATGACAAGGTTAAGTCCTTGGCGTCCGTTGGCTCGTTGGGAAGACGAAATTCTGGATAATATTAGCTCAGGACTGAAAAACAGCAGTGGGCAACTAATGGCTAAAATGTTGACGATAATTTAGTTTACCTAATAGTAACAGTACATAATAAGTATATATCAGCTAGGACTTGGTTTAATGAGAATAGGTAAGGGGATCTATGGTGTATGGAAAATTCATAAATAATACATTAAAAACAAAAACTGTCTTAAACATAACTCCAACACACGACAAATAATTAACCAATATAGAATTGGAATGTACCTAATCGGAATTATGTTTAAGCAAATTCACATATTTTTGATTCAGACGTCAAGGCGCTAGCTGTATTGTAGCACTGTGTGTAGCAGTTAATGCATTGGAGTTTTATTAAGTTGGATGTGTTGAAACGTGTTTTAAAGTAATAATAATTATGACCCAAAGTTCGAACAGACCAAAATGGGAAATTTCTTCGAAACTGTTAATTTTCATTGGAAATGAATAATGGGTCCAATCAGTAAATCTTGAGGTCCTCTATTATTGGTTTTCGTTTCATCTATACTGAACCCAACTCCACGTGTGTATAAGTATAGGTAGGTACATTTATATCGTCGTCTGCCACACGGAAAAAAGTATCTTCTTCGAAAAGAAATCCTGTTCGCCAAACAATATTGTTTTGTATATAACGAAAACAATTCGCCTAGAAAGTGATCTTTATTCAAGTAATCTTTATTGAAGAAAAATATATCTTGGACTAAATATATAAAATTAGTCCAAGAAAATATTTACTTATGTTTAAACAATAATATTTTCGCATTCGTATTCTTGGCTGAAGATATATTATCCTTATCCGGAAAACCGTTTACCCATAGTTTGGGGCGAGAACGAAATGCAAGTTTGTGTCCGAAAATATTAACTAATGTTTATAGTTACTTATATGATACAGGAATTTCCTGGGAACGCAAATATACCCACAACACTACGCGCGGCCGGCGTGAATTTGCACGAAATGTCCTAAGGATTTCTGCGCAAGGCCACAGTAATATCTTTTTTCGTCAAATAAAAAGTGTCACCTCCCTTTGTTGGTTGGATTTTCCGTTCATTTTCGTATTTTTCGTCGGAATCGGTTTTTGTCGTGATAAATTGGAATTTAAGGATTAAGTTCTCGTGAGGCGGAGTTTTTACGCTGATTTTTTAATGGCGGATAATTCGGTTTGAGTCTAGCGTAAAATCGTCTTTCATGAATGACTTCAAAGGAAGAAGTTAGGTACATATTTTGATCTGTGGTCTGAGGCCACATTTGAAATACAAAAACTTAACTTGAAACTGACTATATCATCTACAGTGTTTCTAGTACGAACGAGAAGCCCAGCCATTCAATATCAATTCTAATTGAGGTTTTCTAATGTTCATGTAGGGCCGTATTCTGACTTTAAAATACATTTGGACACGATCTAACTTCGATACAACTCCAATGCATTAACTAGGTATGCAATACAGCTAGCGTCTAAACGTTTCAATCAGAAATATCAGAATTTGCTTGAAAACTATTTCGATGCAACTCCAATACAACTTCAATGTTGGTTGATTGTTGGTTCTATGTTGGAGTTATGTTTGAGATAAGTTGTGTAGTCCTACTAATTCCGCAACTTATGATCTATGCGATAAAGTTTTATATACTTATATTTATTTTTAAATGGAAAAAAGTGGCCACCATTTGCCGTTTAAGTAATGAAGCAAAATATATGCAAAATTAAACTATGTGACAAATACCAAAAGTAGCGTAATCAGTAGGGCTACAACTTAACACTGAGGGATTATACAGATATTCGTTTATTAGGAAATACATTCCCCCCAATGAGGGCGCCACTGAACGGTCGACACAGTCTTAAACTATACTATAAAGGTGTAAAAGTTCCAATATCTCGAAAACTATACAATTTTTACTAGAATCAAAGCTTAATCTGACAGCCCATCAGCTCTGCTGTTCTCAGTCCATTAAGTTTGAAAGTTAATTTTTAGGGACACCTGGTATGCCTGGTATCTGCCACCTCAAGTTATATACACATCGTCCCGTATACCGTATACTAACATACATAAACATGATGTTAGCTTATCGCAAGCATGTGAATAGGGCTTCGGGGCTATTGGAACTCAATAAGGCATGACGCTTATCGCTGGCTACACGCTTATTGAGGAGCAGATTATATGCTACTAACAGACACACCAGTTTAAATTCAGAAACTGAGCATTACTGGTAGTCTGCCTCGAACTAAAAACACGCGATTTACTTGCAAACGTGTTGACTAATATAACAAGAGGCTTATTAAGTTTTGTTTTCGCCTTTTAGCTTCATAACCCCTTGATAGATCCTGCTCATATACCTACAAACGCTCAAATTATAAGTATCTCTGCAAATTAAGTCGCTTAATTTCAAACTCGGATAAATCCATCTGTCAGATTATGCGACCGGCTGGGACGATGTGTCCCATACAAAAAATATCATCAAAACCTTTTTTTTTTAGTCGCAACGCGATACCATTTATGCCCTTAAAAGGATCACCAGTATGTTTGTTACACCCTGTATAAACAAAAAATTGTGTCGTATAAAATTTAAATATGACTCAAGAAACTTTCGGAATATAGAAAACTAAATCTTGAAAATGTCCAACTGATAACATTTTCAATTCTAGCTCCGCTATAAACTAGCTGCGTATTCTGATTGCCAGCGCAAGCAAGTCAGGGCGCCGTATTATAATTGTAAAAAACATAAACAATTCATTAAAAACACAATCCATATCAAACATAACTGCAGCACACAAGAAATAATCAACCAATATGAACTTGTATTTGAGTTGCATTGGATTAATTTTCAAGCAAATAACCTACTGATAACGTTGTATTGCGTTGTTAATGCATTGGATTTCTTTTGAAGTTGGATCGTTTCTAAATGTGTTTTAAAGTCCCAGAAACCCTAGAGAATTTGTGTGACCTCTAGACCCTTGTAATACGTCGTATTTGCTCAAATATTTGTCGTGAATGGAAAAGGGATACCAAAGTCAAGAACAGTCAAAAAATCAAATACAACAGTGAATTTTAGTAATTCTTGGTAATTTATAACAAGATATTTTTAAGTCACGCTACAAATCACGACTCGACTTAGCAGTAAAATTATGAATTATTTTCTTTAAAACCATGTTTGTAGTTTGATTCTCAAGCTTAATTTTTTTTAAAATTAAATATAAAGATCTATCATTTAGGTTGCCAAATAACCGCTCGAAGACTAAACTTGTTAAGACTGCTAACAATTTTTTATTTGCGATGCAATATATTTTTTTACGCAAACTCATAATTATTGTAATCTAAGATTCCTAGCTTAATTAATTTACTCTATTTGATTTTATTAAAGTTATAAGTATGTAATATTTACGCTTTTTTACCTAATAACACTACATGGACATATCTGAATTAAATAAATTGAATTGAGTTGAAAAAAATTCCTCCAGTTGACGACCCTTACCAAATTTTTATTTATAATGCTTACATTTTTTTATTTTACATTTTGACTAAATATCTTAATGTGAAATTATTATCATGAATGTTGACATTTCATATATTAATACTTTTATTAAATTATAATTACATCAATAATTTGCTTTAAATAAACTTATTAGCTGAATTTGATATTTGTAACTGATGTTTTTAAGTGCTTTTTGCTATACTTGGATAAATGAAATTATAAATTTAATATACGTTCATAAGTGCATTGTAATGTGCCTAAACTGAAGAATAAATATCTTTTATCTTTTTTATCTTTTATCTTTTTATGAGTATGAGCTTAGGTTCAATGAACCTTATTTAATGGCATAAGGGTTACGAGTCTAGCGTAAAATCGTCTTTCATGAATGACTTCAAAGGAAGAAGTTAGGTACATATTTTGATCTGTGGTCTGAGGCCACATTTGAAATACAAAAACTTAACTTGAAACTGACTATATCATCTACAGTGTTTCTAGTACGAACGAGAAGCCCAGCCATTCAATATCAATTCTAATTGAGGTTTTCTAATGTTCATGTAGGGCCGTATTCTGACTTTAAAATACATTTGGACACGATCTAACTTCGATACAACTCCAATGCATTAACTAGGTATGCAATACAGCTAGCGTCTAAACGTTTCAATCAGAAATATCAGAATTTGCTTGAAAACTATTTCGATGCAACTCCAATACAACTTCAATGTTGGTTGATTGTTGGTTCTATGTTGGAGTTATGTTTGAGATAAGTTGTGTAGTCCTACTAATTCCGCAACTTATGATCTATGCGATAAAGTTTTATATACTTATATTTATTTTTAAATGGAAAAAAGTGGCCACCATTTGCCGTTTAAGTAATGAAGCAAAATATATGCAAAATTAAACTATGTGACAAATACCAAAAGTAGCGTAATCAGTAGGGCTACAACTTAACACTGAGGGATTATACAGATATTCGTTTATTAGGAAATACATTCCCCCCAATGAGGGCGCCACTGAACGGTCGACACAGTCTTAAACTATACTATAAAGGTGTAAAAGTTCCAATATCTCGAAAACTATACAATTTTTACTAGAATCAAAGCTTAATCTGACAGCCCATCAGCTCTGCTGTTCTCAGTCCATTAAGTTTGAAAGTTAATTTTTAGGGACACCTGGTATGCCTGGTATCTGCCACCTCAAGTTATATACACATCGTCCCGTATACCGTATACTAACATACATAAACATGATGTTAGCTTATCGCAAGCATGTGAATAGGGCTTCGGGGCTATTGGAACTCAATAAGGCATGACGCTTATCGCTGGCTACACGCTTATTGAGGAGCAGATTATATTCTACTAACAGACACACCAGTTTAAATTCAGAAACTGAGCATTACTGGTAGTCTGCCTCGAACTAAAAACTCGCGATTTACTTGCAAACGTGTTGACTAATATAACAAGTCAGAGGATTATTAAGTTTTGTTTTCGCCTTTTAGCTTCATAACCCCTTGATAGATCCTGCTCATATACCTACAAACGCTCAAATTATAAGTATCTCTGCAAATTAAGTCGCTTAATTCCAAACTCGGATAAATCCATCTGTCAGATTATGCGACCGGCTGGGACGATGTGTCCCATACAAAAAATATCATCAAAACCTTTTTTTTTTTAGTCGCAACGCGATACCATTTATGCCCTTAAAAGGATCACCAGTATGTTTGTTACACCCTGTATAAACAAAAAATTGTGTCGTATAAAATTTAAATATGACTCAAGAAACTTTCGGAATATAGAAAACTAAATCTTGAAAATGTCCAACTGATAACATTTTCAATTCTAGCTCCGCTATAAACTAGCTGCGTATTCTGATTGCCAGCGCGAGCAAGTCAGGGCGCCGTATTATAATTGTAAAAAACGTAAACAATTCATTATAATTTTTAAGAAAAAAAAACCGACTTCAATTGGGGAAGGCCGGCGAAAGAGAGGAGTGGATTATTGTAGATGGTGCACTATAAATTCCATACAATTGAAGGTAATTCCACGAGACTCTAATGTCAGTTACCAATTCTTTCGTGTGTTCTTTGATTAAGTAAGCAAAGTTAAGTATCAATATATCTACCTGTAGGCATAGGGAAGATATTACATGAACACTTATATTTGCTGAATTATTTAATCACAGAACATACGAAAGAATTGGTAACTGACGGTACAGTCTCGTGGAAATCGTGGAATTACCCTGAAATGAAAAAAATTGTCTTGCAAATCGAACTTGCTTAACAAACACCAGCGCATAGGACAAATCGCCAAACGTGAACTATGCGTCGTTGAAGAGTTCCGTTCTGGTCATCATCAGCAGTTCCACCTTATCGATTATCACATTTTTGGTTGAAAATGCTGGATTTGTTGATAAAAACACAAAAAGAACTATATGTATGCCTTTAAGATTTGAGGAGTTCCCTCGATTCCTCATGGATCCCATCATCAGAACTGCGTTTTGATAAAAACGGGACCATTCTGTATATATATACTTACAATCAAAAAAAAAAATTTCAAAATCGGTTCAGATTCAGACATGACGGAGTTATGGAGTAACAAACATAAAAAAAAACATACAACCGAATTGATAACCTCCTCTCTTTTGAGATATTGAAGTCGGTTAAAAAACACAATCAATATCAAACATAACTCCAGCACACAAGAAATATGTAATCAACCAATATTGAACTTGTATTTGAGTTGCATTGGATTAATTTTCAAGCAAATAAGTACCTACTGATAACGTTGTATTGCGTTGTTAATGCATTGGATTTCTTTTGAAGTTGGATCGTTTCTAAATGTGTTTTAAAGTCCCAGAAACCCTAGAGAATTTGTGTGACCTCTAGACCCATATTGGTGCCTTGTAATACGTCGTATTTGCTCAAATATTTGTCGTGAATGGAAAAGGGATACCAAAGTCAAGAACAGTCAAAAAATCAAATACAACAGTGAATTTTAGTAATTCTTGGTAATTTATAACAAGATATTTTTAAGTCACGCTACAAATCACGACTCAACTAAGCAGTAAAATTATGAATTATTTTCTTGAAAACCATATTTTTAGTTTGATTCTCAAGCTCAATTTTTTTTTTAATTAAATATAAAGTTCTATCATTTCGGTTGCGAAATAACCGCTCGAAGACTAAACTTGTTAAGACTGCTAACAATTTTTTATTTGCGATGCAATATATTTTTTTACGCAAACTCATAATTATTGTAATCTAAGATTCCTAGCTTAATTAATTTACTGTATTTGATTTTATTAAAGTTATAAGTATTAACCTAGGATGTAATATTTACGCTTTTTTACCTACTAACACTATATGGGCATGTCTGAATTAAATAAATTGAATTGAGTTGAAAAAAATTCCTCCAGTTGACGACCCTTACCAAATTTTTATTTATAATGCTTACATTTTTTTATTTTACATTTTGACTAAATATCTTAATGTGAAATTATTATCATGAATGTTGACATTTCATATATTAATACTTTTATTAAATTATAATTACATCAATAATTTGCTTTAAATAAACTTATAAGCTGAATTTGATATTTGTAACTGATGTTTTTAAGTGCTTTTTGCTATACTTGGATAAATGAAATTATAAATTTAATATACGTTCATAAGTGCATTGTAATGTGCCTAAATTGAAGAATAAATATCTTTTATCTTTTATCTTTTATCTTTTTATAAGTATGAGCTTAGGTTCAATGAACCTTATTTAATGGCATAAGGGTTACTAGTTGTGTTACAATATGTATTGCTCTTGGTAATTCTACTTCGCCTGCGTCTTCTCGGCAAGCGTCTGAATAGTCTACCTCGTACCCATATGTCGGCAATCGTGTCGGCGCTCGGTCAAATTTATATGTCGTGGCAAAAATCCAATGTAATGTTGAAGTCGAGGAAAAATTCCAACACGCTAGAATTCTTGAAATTTTGTACGTATTTGTTCAGTATATCGTTCGGAAGCGGTATTCGAAGTTTACAATATTAATTTGTTTTTGATCTTATCTGTTAAACAAATTGTGATTGATGTCATCCAAAGTTAGAGGTATCGTATTATTATTTAAGTTTCTTAAATGTAAAGTCGGATAAATCCATTCAAAGTTTTTTTTATGATATGAGCATGAAATGAAAAAAATAATAAGAGTTTACCGAGTTTGAAGTTAAACGATTCATTTCATGATAAGCAATCCAAAAGCTATCCTATATGCTCACCCGCTCCACCGGTGACCGTAGGGCTGGCTCGTTCCTCGCTCAGCGTATTGGAATCGCCATTCAGCGAGGTAACGCAGCCAGCCTTATGGGCACCCTACCAGGTGGCAGCGGGATTGGGGATATTTGCAATTTTGCTTTAGGGCCTTTAGTTTAAGTTAGATGTAGATTTATTTAATTAATAGTGTAGTATTGTATAAGAAATATTTTATCAAATAAATTACCCTGACGCAATAATAAAAAAAAAGTCTAAATTTGATTATTTTTAATATAAATTGTATTGTTAATGTGGTTCGTATAAATTGTAAATTGTGTCATTTTTATCAAAATAAATAAATTATTTTTTGATTAAATTCAGATTTTCAATTTATTAAGAAAATTACAATCTGTATTGAATTATATACTAAAATATTCACTATCCAAATTAAATGAATAAGAATTATACTATTCAAATAGGCATCCGGCTTTCGAAGTGTCAAAAGCATTGCTGTATTTTGTATTCGACTCTCGATCTCGGGTACGGAGTTCAGTTGGCATAAATAAGTCGATTTGGGATTCTCCGTGTGTGATTCCGTAATAAAGTTAGTTGTTTGTCTGTCAATTTCTTTGACACATCCCAAAGCCTAAACAATTTACGGCAGATCACGTTTGAGGTATGGTTAGTTTTGTTTTTTTCACTGATGTAAATGTTTTATTTACAGTAAGGTGTTCTTACTTAAAGATAACTTTGGGTGAGGAAATAACGCAAATCTTTGAAAAGGAATGTAATATTTCCTAGCCAGTTCCACCGCAGTTACATAATTTGAATAACTTTTCCAATATTCCGGTTTGGTAACCAATTCTTTTTCCCTCAACTTAGAGAAGAAAAATGTTGCTAAGTTAAAATTATTGTGTATATCTACGGCCAGGGTGACAGTATCCAAGTTATTAAGTTGAAATAATGTATTCCATCAATATTAATTGTGGTTTCAGTAATGAAAGACTTGATTACTGTTAAAAACATCGAGAACTAGGTAGGTGTATCGTCTGAAAGTAATTTTTTGTAAGCCTGTCTATGAAATAGGGTTTTTCCATGAATATAAAACGCTTAAGGGGATCCCATGCCCCAATGACCTTCGATCCGAATCCCTTAGTTTTCTAATGTTTTTTGAAGCTTATCATATTAACAGCGACGGCTTTAAGCAATATATTTATAGTATCCCATATTTACTTCAAAGTTCACTGTCTTCGAGATATTAGGGATCTTCTCTTCTTCTCTTCTTCCTAGCGTTTATCCCGGCTTGGGGTCCGCTTGACAACCTAATCCCATGAATTGGCATAGACACTAGTTTTTACGAAAGCGACTGCCATCAGACCTTCCAACCCAGAGGGGAAACTAGGCCTTTTTGGGATTAGGTCCGGTTTCCTTACGATGTTTTCCTTCACCGAAAAGCGACTGGTAAATATCAAATGATATTCCGTACATAAGTTCCGAAAAACTCAGTGGTACGAGCCGGGGTTTGAACCCGAGACCTCCGGATTGGAAGTCGGACGTCTTACCGCAAGGCTACCAGCGCTTTTTGATATTAGGGATAATAGTTGAAAAATTTTAGGCCCAAAAACAGGTTTTATGGCCATAACTTTTGTGTTAATTAGTTTAAAATTATAAACGTAGACAAATTTTTAGATATGTCAAAGACGAGCCCAAATATGTAGATTTTGTGTATGTATGATCTTTCACAACAAAGAAGATACAAAAATAGAGTTTTTTTTAGACAATGTTTAAAAAAATTATAGAAAAATAAGTATACATTTCATTCAAAATCCGGTAAACAAAATGGAGATAAAAGATAAAAGAACCAATAGCCGCTTGTCTTGTAATTCTATCTGTAATGGAAAAGTAAGAGATACAATTCAAAACTTGTCAAAAATCGATGAAAATCTCAGGTAGCCCCTTAAATGTTGTGTTATCATTTTGTTTCTCGGAATAATTCTGTTATGTAAGTACACAAACATTTTTGCAACAAGAGAAAACTAAAACAACGAAATAATGTTATATAAGTCGCTTTTTGTTTTTGCTAAGGCTATGGCGCTGGTTCGATGTATATTTGGCTCAGAGCATTTAACCAACCGGAGCGGCCATTGACAGGCGTTCCCCTCTGCCAAAAATATATGACCAGTGGTCATACTCATTGTATGACGTTTATCTGACGTGTCTATTTTGACCATCCCCCGCAAAAGCTGGCAGACTCTTTTTGTATATTATAATTAGAAAATGATAGACATGGCCGTTCCGGTTATATTTGGTCTCGTTTACGTTTTTTATTCACTGCATCACTTATGTGATTGAATTTAAATCTCTGTTCACAAAATATTGAACTGTGATTTTATTACTTTTCCGTTATTTTGTGGAAAAACATTTATTTACATAACTAAATATACAGAGGTACTACAGTACAAATACTAAACTAAATTAATAACTAGCTCAAATCTAAACTAGGCCCTTGCGGCATTGCACCAAGGATGCTGGCGGCGTTTCCTCGTTGTATCGCAATGCTGATACGTTGTGCGAGGAAACCGCCAGCTCTTCGGTCACCAGTTACATCAACCAGACGCTTTGCGATATCTGCAAAAAACTTGTGTGCGCTGGGACCGTTATTTGTTTCATTACTTTATTTTATTTATTTTTAGTTTTGTCGCACTCCGGACCTTCATTCAATCACTCATGGTTATTGTATTGACTCTTAGCAGAAACGAGTCAGCGCATAACCAGGCGGCTATTTTGTGATCAGAACCGCTTCAGGAATTGAGGCGAGGCGAAAGGCGGCAAGGTTTAGTGGGCGTTTGGCTGAAACCTAAATATACATTTTTTTACCCTTCGGGAGAAAAATGGTTCTATTTAGGTTTTCGAGCCTTCAGGGTTGACCCACGGAAGACCAGCGTTAGCCCAACTAGGCTAGCATCATGCTGGAGTCGTGACAATTTCGTGGCTTGTAATGTGTTATTTCATGTTAGATAAGTATTTATAGTTAGTTTACTTTTTCTTTTTTTGTTATTAATACCCCTATGTAACAGTTATTCGTCACTAATAAATGATTCCTTTTTCTAATCAAATTATTTGCTTGTTACAGGTTCCTCGATTAAGTTTGACATGAAAAATTAAGGTAAGTCATCATACCTACGACTGTACTTTTCATGTTTTTTTTTTATTTTTTTTTATTTATACCGCGATGGTGGCAAATAGGACATCTGCAACCCCATAGGTGCATGCGCGTTTCCGACACTTAATAAAAATTGTCACTGAAATTCTAAGCAGTGCCTATTTCGAACGTGTTAAAAAGCTTCATCAAACGTTTCGTACCATGATTTTTTAAACATTTACAGTATGGGTTTCAAAAAGGCTTGTAAGAGACACATCTAAGAAAATTGCATGGATTGTATTAGAGACCAAAAAAACAAAGGAATTGAATGCTGAGATGACGGGAGACAGAGATGTGAGTAAGAAAAAAACTTGCTACGCGGCCCCAACTAAATCGGACAAGGGCAAGCGAATGATGATGATGGGATTCAAAAAGGGAGTTTTACAGGATTTTAAAAGACCGGACAACGCACATGTAAGAACCGGCTTCTGTGACCGCTTACCACCAGACAGAGGTGTATGCTTTGGGCGGCTTTCACAATGCTGCGGTTTCCGCATGCAGTGCCAGTGAGCGAGCGAGATAGCGCTCTGCGTGTGTACAGCGCTGTCACGCTTGCACACCGTCACCGCATGCGGTTGCGACGCCAGTGTGATAATCGCCTTATTGCCATACTTTTGATATCAATAATTTAAATAATGCCATTCCAAGTTTTACGATATCAGATAGCATATATTTAGATATGTAGGCATAATGAAATAAAACTAATAACTAGGTATCACATAAGGTCAGGAAAACAGTAGACAGTTTCTATTAGCCAGCGAAGCGTAATAAAAAGCTATGTTTTATTAAATTCCCGATAGAGGAAAATACCCTACACTCTCCATTTCTTCTTGTAATAGTCACGTTTTAAGTTGAAAGAGCAAGCGATAATGTATGTGGAAGTGGAATAAAATATATACCTGTAACATTATAATATAAGGGCTTCATATTTAAGTCGTTTTATCTACACTCATATCATAAACCCTCCATGATGCGTTCAAGAACCGCACGTTATGACCACCATAAAAATAGACTGTTTTGTTAGAAGTTAGAACAAATAGTTGTTCAAAATAGTTCTGGCAAGACTTTATTGTTAAGAGAATAAGAACGTGTGAAGGTCATTTTGAACACGTCACCCGCTTAGCTACTTCTGCTGCTGACTGTATTCGTTCACACGCTTCTTTCTTTTACCTTGTTCTTAACGTAAAGGTCAGAGGTCCCGAAGCAAATGGACCTTCAAATAGCACCGGACTTAGGAGCCCGATGATATGGCTCGTCCAATAATGAAGCGTCCTTTCGAACTGCGCTAATCATAGGGGATGTGCGAGAAAGCTGTACAGGAGGTAAAGTCAGAATATAAAAAAAATGGTTTATAAGACGAACATAATGAAAGTAATGAAGTATATTATTTTAATACCCACCACCTTTTAATAAAGATCAACTATTATTTTATTATAATAGTAGTAAACTGACTATCCGTGACTTAATGAACCAAGTTCAAAAAACTACCTGAATGCTTCATATTTCAAGAAATAATGTGTATGCAAGTAATATACAAATTCTTATGATAAATGTACGTAGAAATGAGCTTCGTGGCAAGTCGTTATTCGAAATAAATGCCTCGAAAATGTGATATAATTTTACGATTATATTCTTTTGTTTGTTTTATGGTTTCAACAACACGCATTACTTATTAAAGACAAAGATATTCTGCGGTACGTGCTAGTCAATTAGTAGTACCCATCCGAACAGTATAATTAGTACTTTGTATATAGTAGTATTAGTAGTAAAAGCACCGAGTCTTGGATATTACATTTAATTATAAGTTTAATACACGACAATGCTCAGATCAACGCTAAAGATGGCGCGGGAATCTCTCTTGACGGTTCGGTCTGATGACAGGTGAGCTGTCATCTCGGCGATGTTCCAAAACATGGCTAAAGCCCGCTCTACACTCGCGCCGCGAACGCCCGCGAAAGCCGCGAAACGCGAGTGTAGATGGTGTTCACGCCTAAGAATCGCATTGTTCGCGGCATTTCACGTGAATTCACGGAGCGACTTCGCGCGCGAGTGTAGAGCGGGCTTAACAGTAGGTAGGTACTTGCGTATTCCTTGCAGGCTAATGATTCCAGAGTGGTTCCTACCCTCCCACCGCAAAAAAAAACAATTAGCACGAAACTACCATACCCATCCATAATCCTATAATTAGACACGTGTTGTGCTCAAAGTAACGCCTAGTTAATTAAATTAAAACATCACATATTAAATAATATATACATTTAATATCACTAAAGTAGAAAACCATCGTTTCACGCATTTTATTCTACAATTTTTTGCCGTTAAAGAACTAAACATCCGACAGATGTCGCTAGCCATCGTAAATCGCCAGAGTTTTGGAGAAACTGCAACTTTGTTTAGATAAATATGTCATTATTTCAGTAATGGTAACATTTAGCGGCCAGCACTTACGCCTTTTTGCTGAAATACAATATTGAATCTGTACAATGTACAAGGTAAGCGCCGGGACGTACGCCAATAACCAAAATAATGAGACAATAGGTTCGTGTTATGAGGGCAATAACCTTGGTCGGTGATATGAGATGAAAAGCCTTTGCGTGAGCAGTAAAATATGATTGAAAAAGTAATGCAATTATTTTATTGTTTTAGAAAGACTAATCTCACAAGTTTTTTTTACATTGTATTCTGATAGGTATTTAATTTTGAAAAGTTATTTCTATTAAGGTGGTACATTAAAATTTAATAACATGCTAGGAAATTGACCCCAATCCGTTATTCTTCCTTGCGTGTTTGTTGCATGAAATTAATGCCTCCCGCAAAAATTACGCAAATCGATATAACAAAGCATCACACGATACGTGCTTTGCCTCTACGACAAAATCTCAGAGCCCTTAGTATAATCGTTTTACTAAATTAACGTAATGATTGCGTTTGCGTTAGGTCTTAACTAACCTAACCTAGATAGATGTAGTGTAGGGACGCCCGGCCGGAATCAGGCGGGCTGTCGATCGCTGTTCGCGTTCATTCAGCCCAGTTCCCTGGAGTTGGAGCTGCAGGTTACTGTCCCGGCTGCATTCCCTCACTATTCTCCTCGAATCTTCCTGTCTTCTTGCAGAACAGAAGGACATCCTTGAGATTGATACCCTTTAGTTCACACTCTTCTAACTGGTCTTTCCCGAATACATTATGTCGCGCTGCCGTGTACATAATACATTCTGCTAGTAAATGTTTGCTGGTTTCCTCCTGGCCACAGTGTGGGCAGGAAGGATCCCTTTCTATACCTATTACCTTTAGATATCTGTTGAGGGTGTTGTGCCCGGTAATGATGCCGGTTAGCACTCTCAGACAGTTCTTACCTAGTCCTAGAAGGTACCTGGCTCTCCTGTGGTCTATACCTTCCATCATCATTTTTGACTGCCTGCAGCCAGCTTCTTCCTTCCACCTTCTATTCGCTTCTATTTCTTTTAGCCTATTTATGACTCCTTTTGTCACTTCTGCTGATATTGGTAGTGCCGGTTCCGGACCTGTGTATTCCTTAAAAACTAACCTAACCTAACGCAAATGCAATCATTACGTTACGTTAGTGAAACGATTATACTATACTAAGGGTTCTGGTGATGGTAGTGAGGTTGACGTTCTTCTGACTAAGAAAAAAACGCAAGTAAGTATAACGGGAGAGTAAATCCATATTATATTATATATATTATGTCATATAT
Source organism: Pammene fasciana (assembly GCA_911728535.1). Lineage (NCBI taxonomy): Eukaryota > Metazoa > Arthropoda > Insecta > Lepidoptera > Tortricidae > Pammene > Pammene fasciana. The sequence goes on along the minus strand of OU452291.1, from coordinate 15,580,605 downwards.
CCTCCATAGGTACTCCTGATCTTTTATAGCGCGTCCTACACACTCGTGTATCATGCCCCGGCTGCTCCGCATGGCTTCAAATAAACTGCCTAATATTTTATGTAAGTAAATACGTTCTCTTGAAACTCACTTTTCATATAATAAATTCATGGCGCTTTGTACATTTGAAACGTATCTTTTGTTCCGCGTAGATAATGTTATTGTCGTAATGTGCATCTAAAATCCGGTCAATTAGGTGGGATGGTATCATAAAATATTCAATATAGATTATGCCTAAATATGTATTGTATACATTGATAATTCGGGAGAACACAATCGCAAAAATTAAGCTACCTATTTAAGACTTGTTTTTTTCCATTTAACTTATACAATAAAAACACAATCTATCTCAAACATACCTTCTATTTGGAGTCGTACAGTATCAAAACGTGTTTTAATAGTATTTTGTGCAACAGTTACATAATAAGGGTTCTCAAGATTCGAGGGTCGAAGTTACAAAATGAGGCGAAGCCGAATTTTGTATAAACAGACCCGAGAATTTTAAGACCTAATTATGTACCGTTGCACACAACAGTTTTTCTACGTGCTAGGCAAGCCGGTAAGCATTGAGTTCGACGAATGACCTGCTGCTTCTATACTCTTTTCAATCTCCCGGCGGATTGCGTCGGCGCCCGCCTCGTCTACAGCGGCGGGCGGCGCCGGTGCGGGGCCCGCCTCGGTAACAGACCCATTATATCCCTAAGAGTCGACTTTTGAGTCATATTATGACAACGTTCATAAAGTATATGCTTTGAATTTACATGTCAGTCATTTTATTGGCAAATTAGAATGCAGGAGTAGAAAAAGTTATTTAGAATACAGCTAGGATCATAGTTATGTAACTGTTACGTAATAGGGGTCCTTAAAACACGAGTCTGGTTTTATGAAACGAACGAAGTTAGTTTCATAATAAGATCACACGAGTGTTTTAAGGCCTAATTACGTACAGTTGCATACACTGCTTTATCTACACACATAATACATACCCGAAATGATGATTGAATGACTGCCATTGCACGGATTTTACCGCCATCGCCATGGCCAACTCGATTGTGCCGGCGGTCGGAGGGGCGCGTGCCGGCGGGCGGGGCCCACCCGGATTTTCATAATGAAATCGAATTTTTGATTCTTATTTGATAATAATAACAACGTTACAGATAAGACATTTGTTCTAACTACTAACGAAACTATCTATTTTTATGGTGGTTATAACGTGCGGTTTTTGAGCGCACCATGGAGGGTTTATGATATGGGTGTAGATAAAGGTAATTTACAATCTTAGCCTAGCGTTAGTGAGTTTTATTCCAAAATAACACCTGGCATCCCTATTTTATTACAAACCCAGTCACGTTATTTCAAATAAAGTTGTCTTTCCAAAAAAAGCAAAAAATGAAGGCAATTCATTCAAGCAGGAAGGAAAGTGTACCCTTACGTAGTCAAGATTGCTATCATTGTTTATATCCTTTCAGAGACTGATGAATGAAGTGGTAACAATTATAGCAATTAGTATGAGTGGAGAAGTGAATTAATCAACTGTTAACCTACATACAAAACAGTAGAGGCAAGGTAAATGTTGCCGTATATTAAATAAAGATGGCGCTGAATCGTGAAGATGTTTAAACAAAAATTCTAAATTATTTATAAGTCGATAACAAGCAGCTAATATATAACCTAGCTAGTAATGAGAATTTGCGAGTGTTAAATACTTAAGTGACAGTCGCATTAATAATAAATTACAAAGTTAGGAAAGGTCTTCTAAGACCATTTTCGCGTAGCGGCACAGAATCTAGTAGCTGCCCTACAAATTGCTTAAAAATATCCCTTCATTTTATTTTATACCCCTGTATATACCTAATTATGATATACAAAACAATTATCTTCACATCAAACCTGACTATATATCCCTTTAGATGATGCTAATTCCACGTTCCTAAGTGCTTCGATTTCATCACAAAACTTGCACAAAAACACTTCAATTTTACGAATTTGCGGGATCCGTTACTTAAGTAATAAATTTAGTAAGACTGCTTTTTATAAATTGCTGTTAATTACAAAAAAAATAGTGGTAAGTGCCTGCGTCATTGGATTGTTAGGTCTAGAAAATAGATAGAGTTAATACTGATTTTTATTGAACCCGTAAATATTTAAGTCTTTTTGTCCTAGTATACAGTGTGTGGCCCAAAACACGAGCGAAAAATTCAAACGTAGATTGTACTCCTCAAACAATAAAACTATTGTCCAACAACTTTAAAAAAAAATGTAGTTTTTAGATTGTATCTTTTTCATACTAACTAAATATTATTTTCAATGTACGTTAAAATCCGTCTAATTGACATTGCTTGTCAGTCTTGTCACCCTACAGACATAATCAATTTCGCAATACATTGCGTGTTCAGGTAAACTTTAAAATGTACTAAAAATCAAACCGTAAGTTATTTTTAAAAGTCGCTGAACAAACGTTGTTCAGTTTGAGGAGTAGAATCTACGTTTCAATCCTTCGCCCGTGTTATGGGCCACACACTGTAGATAAGCCAGTGTAACCTTTAGCTAAGTACAAAAGCCAGGTCCTAAGGGATCATAAATGTTTTGGAGAAAAATACATTACCTAAAAAGCTTCATTATTACGAAAACAAAGGGTCAATTTACTGAAGAGCCCTCTAAAGTAGCGTTGCCTATGAAAATTGAATTATCTACCTTTAACTGGATAGATAATTTCGTTATCACGTTTAGGGACGAGTCTAATACATGAGACATGAGACATGTGAATTTAATTGATTAGGTTTATTATGACAGAAAGGTAGAATTATCTGAATAACAAATGTTTTCTAAGAGAATTAATAACAATAAAGAAAAAAAGAATATAAAAGTACATAATATAAAAACTTTACAAAAACAACGGGATATTTACTATGTGAGTTTGTTATTGTGAGCTTCTGATATTTCGCACAGTTGCATGCGCCATTATCACGGAGTAACTGAAGTTGCTGCGAGTGTCAGTTGTGGTCTACCCACACACCATAGCGATCTACCCTCTTTCGAGTTCACTTTTTTCGTCCGTTGTCACTGCTACTATTACCGTCCGAATTCGCACTTGGAACTCGATCACGGTTACGACACACTACACTTACGGTATCAACTCGCGCAGTTTTTACCGAAATATAAAAAAAAAAAACTTATTAATCATTTCTAGTTTTGAGTCTTATGTCGATGTTAATGAGAGTTTCACTAGATGGCAGCACCATGGCGAGAGGTCTAGCTGTCATAATGCTCCAATCATGTTAAAAAATCTTTTTTATGTAGATTTTGACAGCTGCTGTCAAAAAAACTTCTCGTCACAGTGCCGCCACCTAATTCAGGAAACCCTCATTATAAACACTGTCTACTAATAATAAAGTTATTTTAGCTTTAAATTCTCAATCTAAAATAAATAGAAAAGTGGCCGTATTACCAAAAACAAAGCAAGACACATAAATACGTATCAATCATACTTCTTTGTTAAACAAGTAACTCCCAATTTTTTTTATACACAGTTTTATTGCTGACTGTACCTGGCATAGTCATGTAAACTACGGAATTATAACAAATTTCACCTCAATCAGACACCGGCAAGTGGTTGAAATTTAACTTACAAGATTTGATGCATATAATGATATAAACAAACAAATATACGGGGTCAAGCTAAATAAAACTGTGTAAAACCAAACACGCAACATCAAAATGTATGGAGGGAGTAAGGTAGGTCCTAAAACTACGTTCAATTACGACTGAGCACTACAAAATGGCAGCTCGCTCAAAACTGGAGCAGACGAACTGAAGAACTACCTTGGAGGTACCGAACTTGGAGGTACTGATAACCTTACCACAGATACACATCCATAAAAAAACAAACACGCAACATCAAAATGTATGGAGGGAGTAAGGTAGGTCCTAAAACTACGTTCAATACGACTGAGCAGTACAAAATGGCAGCTCGCTCAAAACTGGAGTAGACGACCTGGAGAACTACCTTGGAGGTACCGAACTTGGAGGTACTGATAACCTTACCACAGATACACATCCATAAAAAACAAACACGCAACATCAAAATGTTTGGAGGGAGTAAGGTAGGTCCTAAAACTACGTTCAATTACGACTGAGCACTACAAAATGGCAGCTCGCTCAAAACTGGAGCAGACGAACTGAAGAACTTCCTTGGAGGTACCGAACTTAGAGGTACTGATAACCTTACCACAGATACACATCCATAAAAAAACAAACACGCAACATCAAAATGTATGGAGGGAGTAAGGTAGGTCCTAAAACTACGTTCAATTACGACTGAGCACTACAAAATGGCAGCTCGCTCAAAACTGGAGCAGACGAACTGGAGAATTACTGATAACCTTACATGACCTTACAGATACACATCCATAAAAACAAACACGCAACATCAAAATGTGCGTGCGCATTCATGCTTCCTGCTTTATCCACCCCGGCTGGACAATCGCTATCCATCACCCTCACCCCATTTGTCGCGCGACAAAGAATCACTTGGCGTTGATCTGCATTTGAGGACTGGCTCTGCAAGATTAGAACCTGGTATCTGACATGCGGGTTAAATAAATTAGCGCGATTGATTTGGATTTGTTTTTTTCCTTAAAAGAAAGGAAATACGTTTAATTTCAAGTTTTAGAGAAACAATTAGAAATAAGGATTTGATAGGATGACTATACTGATAGGTCTTATGGTTAGTGTCCTGTAGCATCTCAGATATATGAGTCGTTTAACTTATCTGTCAGATTATGCGATTTTGGTACTAAGAAAAGGTAATAACCGGAACCGGGAACCGGTGGTAGTTTCTTTTCTCTCTGACGTTCATAAGTGCATTGTAATGTGCCTAAATTGAAGAATAAATATCTTTTTTTTTTTTTAATAGGGTAGATAGGTAATAGGTCGAATGGAATTATCAGAGTTTGAAGTTAAGCGGCACATATATACGTACTCATACAGAGGGCATGTATAAGTCCTCGCTACGCGTTCCTAACTTTCGCAATTATTTTACCTCACTAACGTGTAGAAGTGGAAATGAAGTGTCGACAAATTGTCGAGGTTAATAATTTACCATGTTAAAGTTTTTTTTTTTATATCACAAGCATGCCATTTGTCTTTTGTCAAGTAGCCACCACAGTCTATGATCACTCGCAACTCACGTTGACTCGTTTGCGGTATTTACAGGTTAAAAGACAAATACAGGCCCCACACAATTAACATAGCGCATTCTTAAGAGCTCTGAGAGTCTGACTTATTTTTAGTAACAAAACACTACCTACCGACTAAATACTGTGTTATATATGGATGTGTATCTATAAGGTTATGTAAGGTTATCAGTACTCCTCCAGTTAGTCTGCTCCAGTTTTGAGCGAGCTGGCATTTTGTAATGCTCAGTCGTAATTGAACGTAATTTTAAGACATAACCTACTCCAAAAATGTTGTCTGGAATTTGTTTTACCCCAAACCTTATTTCCGCTATGCTATGTTCAGGTCCCGTAATTTTCATGCTGATGACATCAATTTGACGTCACGCTCCATATAGGATGATCCCAAATAGTTTTATTGTAAATTATTAATCATTAGTCGTCAATCATTTTAATCATGCATTTACAAATGACTTCATAAATGTTACAAGTGCCACTGAGAAATAAAAATACTGATTTCCTTATTGTATTAGTTGTTAAAACCAGAAAAAATGTGTCCATCAATTATACATTTTCTTTTTAGCAGAGAAGTTGGAATAATTAACCAAATGTGTGATACAACGAACAAAAAAACAATTACAACACATAAGGATTTTTTATGAATATTGCATTACGTATGAACGCGAAGATGACTTAGATTTTCTTTGTAAGGGAATTATTGCAAGAAGGATGGTGCGCTTTACGTTAGACAAAATTCTGTTTTCTACGTAATTATTGTAATGTCTTGTTAACAATACCATTTAATAAAATGCATGTATAAAAACAAATCAAATAGTTTTATAACGTTTCACGTATCAAGTAGGTATTATTTATTTCACGTTTAAGTACTTTTGAAGACATTTGTACATGATTGATGACTAATGATTAATAACTTACCATAAAACCATTTAGGATCACCCTATATGGAGCGTGACGTCAAATTGCTGTCATCGGCATGAAAATTACGGGCCCTGAGTCTATGTCTTATTTCATAGTTTGTGCATCCTACACAAGTTTTTATTAGCTGTGTCATATACCAGGTTCTGATTCACCGTAGTTTAGAGGATATTCGAATCTGTGCCACGCTGGGAATGAGACGGGTCGCGCGAACTGACAGCTTTAGTGGCAAATTCTCACTCGTGTTGGAGATTTGTAGCTGGTCTGAACACGTCATAACGGAGTGTACTAACAAAGTGCTTATAGTTATTAAGGATCAAAAAAGAGGTGCTAAAAATATTTACGGTACGAGAACAGTTTTGAGCTATTATAATTCAATCAATCAATCAATCAATCAATCAATCAATCAATCAATCAATCATTTATTTGTAAACATAGGTAATTAGGTAACAGTGGTGGTATAAAGTATATGGGAACACTATGTTTCGCCGATTGGCATACAAATTAAAACTTAAGATTAGGTATCTAGGTACATACATATATATACCAATTCACAAATCTACATGCATATAGTAAAATTACAATAGACTAAATTACGAAAATTAAATGTCATATAAAAAATGTCAATACAAGCTTATGCCATAAGTCTACTTATGTCAAATTATCATTAAAAAATTCTGACAGAGAATAATAGCACTTGGAAATCAACAGTTTATTTAAGTCATTTTTGAACAAGTGCAATGGTTTCAGTCTTAAAGCTAAGGGTATTTTATTAAAAATCTTAACAGCTAAGCAAAACATGCTTTTTCGCTTCAACGCGGTTTTGCGAGATACTATGACTAAGTTATGCACGCGGTGGGTATTTCTTTTGAACACTTGGGACACTTGTGTAAATAAGTTAAAATTAGTTTTTACAAATACAGCTATTTCATAAAGGAAAAGAGATGGCAGAGGTAATAAATTAAGTTGTTTAAAATATGGAACACAACTATCATCCATATTCAAGCCACACATGGCTTTTACGCATCGTTTTTGTGCCTTAAAAACAGTTTCCCTGTTGGTCGAGTTTCCCCAGTAAATAAGACCGTACCGTAGGGTTGAACCGACATAGCCGTGGTAGGCTGTCTTTACTGCTTCAATGTTTACTAGCTTAGAAAGTTTGAAAAGCGCGTATGAATATCGACTGAGCCTTGCACAGATTTCCTCTGTGTGTGGTTTCCAAGACAGCTTCTCGTCAATATTTATTCCTAAAAATTTTGTTACATTGACTGATTCTATAACATGTCCTTGATAATTGCAATTTATGGGTAACATGGGTGTGTATTGTCGAAAGTGTATTATTTTGGTTTTACTCACATTTAACAAAAGATTATTAACACTAAGCCATTGTATTATATTATTAACAGTATTATTAATTTCCATTTCATAATTATTAACATCATTGCATTCAATTATAACTGTACTGTCATCCGCAAACAACACCATGGGGTATTTTATATGTTTCGGGAGGTCGTTGATGTAGAGTAAAAATAACAGTGGGCCTAAAACACTACCTTGGGGCACACCGTACTTTAGCATACGGACATCAGATTTGTAGGACCTTTCCTCTTTTGTCTTCAAGCAAATTTGGGTTAGTTCCGTAGTTTGTTCCCTGTTACTCAGGTAGGACTTCATTAAATCTAAAACATTTCCGCGGATACCGTATGCGTTTAGTTTATTAAGCAGTATCGAATGATTCACATAGTCAAATGCTTTAGTTAGATCCATGAAAATAGCACATACATGTTTTCTCTTATCCATTCTTGAAATTATAGGGCAAATTAAATCATATAGAGCCATGTTAATAGTTTTATTCTTGCGAAATCCCTTTTGTTCATTGGCTAATAAGTTATACTTTTCCAGGTAATTGTAAATGGCTTCATATATCACTTTCTCAAATACCTTCGAAAACACTGAGACGAGAGATTCAAGTGAGATTTTATTTTATGACCTGTTAGACTTGTTAGCATTGCGCTAAGTATATTTTTTTTATGCTTAGTATATTAGGTATATATATTTCACTATAAAAAGTTTTTAAATATTTATTTGTTACAAATTATATAAACTTACATTTTTAAAACAATACAAAGTCAAATTACAACACTAGATTACAACTAAACTTATACCTAAACTAAACCAATAAACACAATAAACTAGATATAAAAGACTTCCCCAAATTTACCTGCCTCCGGCATAGACCCAAGGATGCTGGCAGAGTTGCCCCTTTAGACCGCCAGACTCAATCTTTGGGCAAAGAAAGAGCCCGCCCTGTAGTGTAGTATAATATAATATATAATACATGTATTTGTTTGCTACACAGAGAAAATATTATTCAAGTTTTATTTTTCTCCACCAGGTTATCGCTTTTTATTATTGCAACATAACTTCACATTTTATAACGGTTTTGTCAAGAGCATATGTCCTTTTAGTGAGTTATTTAATTTTTTATTTGTTAAAAAGACGTTCCAGTACTCCACTAATAAAGAACCAATCTTTGTATTTGTATTTGTATCACATATATTATTACACTGATTGATTACACTGACTTAGTTTATTTAATGAATTTCCGCTACCCAAAGGTTGTCTGGAACAAATCGCTTTTTAATTTATCTTTTTTCTGTACTGGTTTTGTTTTTGAGGTGTTCAATAAAGAGTATTTGTATTGTATTGTATTGTATGTATTTAAAACAGCCTGTTAAAGAGAACCAAAAGTCAGTGATAAGATAAGACCGCCTTGTTTATCTCATAACACAGGTCTATAACTTAACGGGTCATTTCTCTAAATAAAGTCAATGATATTTCATCTCAGACTAGATAAGCCCCGCCAGCTTGTGTCTTTTGACGTCATAATAAGTCCTACTGCTTTGCCTCCTCGCTCTTGCAATAAAATGTGATTAGTTGAAAGAGTTGCCGTGGGGTGCCCGGCCTTAGAATTGTCCCCCACCATATCGTCCCGTGGTTGCAGTAGGAGCCTGCTAAGGGAATATACCGGGAAATGGGCAGCAGCATCTTCCGAAAGTCTAAACAACATTAAACATTAAACAATAAATATAATAATAATGAAATTGAGAAAACTGACAACACAATATTCTTAGGGTTAATTTTAGACAATAATTTGACGTGGAAAACCAAATTGATTCTATTTGTAAGAGACTAAATTCATTTTCATATGCATTGTTTCATTTGAACAAAATAGTAAGCCGGGATGCAGTCCTTGCTGCGTATCACGCATATGTTACAGCTACTCTGCGATATGGCATCATGTTCTGGGGTAATTCAACCGACCGAAATCTGGTGTTTCAAGCCCAAAGGGACTGCCTACGATCTGTTTGCGGGCTGTGGAAAAGTGATTCATGCATACCTTACTTCATCAAACTGAAAATTTTGACTCTTCCTTGCCTATATATCTTTGAAATACTTATGTACGTGAAGTTAAATAAACACCGATTCTCCAGTTTTAAAAGTGTTCGTCAACAACACAAAATCGGGTCTACGAAATCAGATTCAGCCTTACGCGCTAAAATGGTATTCGGCATAGCACCTAAATTATATAATAAATTGCCCAAAGACATAAGAGAATCCGAAATGCCTCAGTTTAAAAATAGTTTATTTGACTATTTAGCACGACATGCATTTTACTCAGTTAGAGAATATTTAGAATATACGCCATCTCTTTATTAAGTTAAACATATTAAACTGTCTTAGTCCATGTACTCCTGTGTTGCATGCTTATGGTAAAATTAGTCGTAGTTTTAAGATTGTATAATATTTGCATGCCCAACAGCAGGCTGAATACACTGCACCCAAAATGTATTTTGTGAACATCCACTTGACATGTATTTAAAGCAAATAAATGAATTGATTGATTGATTGATTGACAAATAAAATCTGCGCGCGCCAACCCGCCTGCTAAGCGTGGCGCGTATGGCAACCCCCCCTCCCATGGACGTTTTATGGCTGAGATGATAATGATGATGAGTTAAAAGAGACAAAGATATTTTGACAGGACGTTATAACGCGTGAGTAGCCCGACGGGTAATCGTTATAAGGTAGAAGGGCGAAAAGGGTCAAGAAGCATTTTTTTTTAATTCATAGGAATCTCAGGTAGCTACGCGGACAGCCAACCAGATGTTACATGTCTCAACATGCAACATTTGATTGACTTTATAATAAATTTCAGGGTATACCCGTTTCGCCCTGTGACCCGATTTGCCTCGATATACTCTCTGCTATACTGCTCTTAAAAACACAACATACAATCACGCCTATAATCCAAAAGGGGTAGGCAGAGATCACGGATTTCCATTTGCTACAATACATGCAGCAAAACGGCTCTCCGTGCGCTTCTCGCCCCAGTGAAGAACGAGACGACGCTTAAAAACATTTTAATTATTTTTTCGGGAAAATATAAATAAATCACATCAAAAGTTTTCTTAATTTCTGCTTAAAGTTAATTTGACTGATGTATTTAAGTTGACATCTCTTAAAGTATTGCTACTTACTTAAAACTTGTATGTAACGAGTAAGCAATTCGCATAATTGTAGGAGCTGGAGGTATAAAAGGCGGACACGGATTTATGATCTTCACTGTTCAGTCGCCATCAGATATATCGGAGCGACCAAGGTGGTCACAAAAATCTGAACAACGCCTTTATTGTCAAGGCGACAAAGTGCATGTTCAGATATTTTGAGTACCCCGGCCGCTCCGATGAATTTGATGGCGAATGCACACCAAACGCAATGAATAAAAATCCGTCCTTTTTCCCGCTTCCCACAATATCATAAATTGCAAGAAAACAAACAAAGCTGTAAACTTCAAAATACGAGAGCCGGCACTAACAAAGGAACGTAACTCCGTATTTCATTATTAACTGCTCGACGTAAAACGCATAAAGCAGAGTTACACGAATAAACGTCACGTACACGATTCGTTTTATATCATTAAGGGAGCGGCATTCAGCTTTACATGTCTGGCATTGATATGATATCTCTGGCATCATCTTGGGCGATATGGGCCTTTCAATCTAAGGAACGGAAAAAAAACAACGGAAGGTTCTTCACGGGGGCGAGAAGCGGCTCACGGAGAGCCGTTTTGCTGCATTGATCGTAGCAAATGGAAATCTGTGATCTCTGCCTACCCCTTTTGGGATATAGGCGTGATTGTATGTATGTATGTGTATGAATCTAAGGAAATAATTTGCCTCCTTTGTGTGTTCTATCGCGTGTACAATAGGTTGTGCTCTGAAGAACTGTTTGACATGATGTCCACGGCCGCTTCCTACCATGGCACCGATCGCTGTTGGCAGGGTGTTCATTCTCACAACCTGGAGCCTAAAGGGTCGCGCACTGTGTTGCTTAAGAGGAATTTCCTCCCATGAACGCTCCAGCTGTAGAATGAACTCCCTGCCGAGATTTTCCCAAAGAGCTACACTATGAGGTTCATCAAAAAAGGAGTGTATAAGTTCTTAAATGGTTGGCAACACGCATGTGAATCCTCTGGTGTTGCAGGCGTCTAAGGGCTGCTTGCCACCAGGCCGACCGGTTGCTTGTTTGCCTCCGTCGTGGTACCTATATAAAAAATGTCACCTTTCCACATTTATTACAGTGACGCATTGCTTAGTAATATCAAATCAATCTTTTTTTATCTAAATGTCGCTCTGGGATTGGATTTTTTCCTTATGTCATTTAGAATATTTTACGCTATATTTGGTACTTTTCTGAGTTGACCAAGATATACAGGGTGACGCTTTAGACGTCATACAAGATAATCAAACCTGAATCTATTCATGATTTTGAACAACTTTTAGTGTGGGGTAAACTTAATAAATTGTCAGTTAAAAAAAAACTTATTCATATATTTTCGTCTACTTATCTTTGACCTTTTCTATGGAACAGAACAGCTAAATTTTTTTTAAATTACAAAGATGATCCCATAGTAAAAGTTGTTCAAAATCATGAATAGATTTAGGTTTTAATATCATGTATCACATTGTAGGCGTCACCAGGTAATATGGAATTTTTTTTTCTCCTACCTAGTTGCTCTACCTAACTATAAAAATCTTGCACTTTGTGACTACCTATGCGCTGACACTGGGTACAGTTGATTTTTCGGTGATTTTGTGTGGATTAAGATCGGAGGCCAACGAAAACTAACACGCACTTAATGCGAGGAAGTTCAATTCTACCGCACTCCATTTTTTAGGGATCTGTAACTAAAAAAGAAAAAACGGAACCCTTATAGGATCACTCGCTTGTTGCACGACCCATAACAAGTATAGTAATATTAAGCATTAATTTGTACGTGGGGGAGAGAATATATTATTTAATATGTATTTAAAAAAAAAATTATGGCAGGAAATTTATTTATTGTTATCAATTGTTTTTCGCGCACTTACATAAATATAAAAAAATCAGCTTTCACATTTAGAGCCTATTATATTGACTAGTTTCTATATTTACAAGGCTTTCCTTTCAATTCACAGAATCTACAAATCGGTAACTGTCTCAGAAAGCCCGAATAAGGTCTTTGAAATATGTCATGACATAAAAATCATCCCATTATTAAGAACGTCAAGATCTATGTATTCTGACAGCTATTGCTATTGCTAGAAGGTAAACTTTTCGCTTTGAGAACGGTTGACGCTCGTCTTTATTACAAGGATGTAAGGTTTTGATTCGAACGAATTTTATCCCCCAATGTAATATTTTTTATGAAAGGGCAGAGTATGTTCAATGACAGGTTCAAGGGTGCGATTGTCATAAATATACTTGGTTTCATATGCTTGGAAATTATGTTGCGCAACTTTTAATATACTTAGATTGATTTTACCTAAAAGTATCAAATGTTCTAAATACGATTATCTCTTGATAGTAGATTGTTCAACAAGGGACTAGTAGATTGTTCAACAAGGGACTAAAACAAGCCATAATGACACGAGATGTTTAGCCACCCGAGCGTAGCGAGGGCCGATATAGTTCGAGGGTCATTATGGTTGTTTAGTCTCGCGTTAAACACTCTTCTTTTCACTTTGAATGCGAGGAAAAAATAACGACATTCTACACAAAATCTCAGTATTTATAATGGCAAAAATTGAAATTATCAATAAAAATTGTTAGGCGGTTTATGTTTTTATTTGTATTTTGTATTTTTTTTAATAGAATTTGTTTAATATTTTCGCACAGTTGTCATTTTGAGATTATATGCGTGGTCCAAAATTGTCTATGCACAATCACTAAAAGGGGCGGTAATCGTCCATTCATAAATACCGTGAGTGGCTGTTTAGGGGTTTCCAAAGTAAATTAAAAAAAAAAGTTTTAGTCCCTAGAGATTAATAAAGAGTTTTAGTCCCAATCTGCAGAGACTAGAGTAATATTTTAAGAGCATGAGAAGTGAAAAAGAATTTGCGTAGAATATGGAATTGTAGGATATGAAAAAAAAACCGTTAATATTCCAAGTGCCATGGTCGTCCGCTTAAATGATACCATTTTTTACTCGACAATAATATAAGCATAGTCACGTCTACGTCAGAAAATATGGATTCATTTAATGTGACAAAAATATGTAGCCACGACTCTATTACCGAGGCGTACAGTCTTAGAGATATGTTTTTGTCACAATAAATCGATCCATATATTTTCAGACGGGACCGCTAACTACACATATGCGTGCGTCTAAGATTGCGTACATACTAGGGGGAAGCGTAGGTAAGCGTTGGAGGGGGAGCATTTAAAAGTACGGTTAACTTCTACTCACGAATGGCTAAGTTATGTACCGAATAAGTTTATGTGAAAAAAACAATTTTTAATACAAGCTTTTAACGCCAGCTGTACTTTTCTTGCAAAAGTTAACAACTGCTCAAAGAAACGATTCAAACAAACCTAAACAAAATCAGCTTCTATTGTTTTATCACAGAGTTCTTACGACCACCTCCTGTCTCCATCACAATTTGGTGTATAATACTATTGAGATTTGCTGTTCGGATCATAGAAATTTACGAATAAAATTGCACTGATGTGTGGTGACCTCGTGCTCCCTATAAAAGTTGAATGATGAGGTGTCTGTGTAGTCTGTGGCTAAATCTCAGCTCACTTGGACATCAGAAACTGGATCAAATCTGACTCGCAAGATTCTACCTAAACATCTAACAAACACTGTGAGTTAAATAAAAGCTTGTAAAAATAAATGCAATAAAATTGTTCACGAGATGTAATTTGAAGTAAAACCATAACCTTGTTCGTTATTATGTATCGTCAAATCGTCACTACTTTGAAAAAAACTCGTATGTCACTCTTATTCTCTAAGTAGAAACGCAGTAACTCCATATGCATCGCATACATAGTTACCACATTTTTCTTTTGAGTGACAGAACAAGATACTAGTTTTTTCCAAATAGTGACGAAAAATTTGAATACTTCGCTCTATATTCTTATTCCTACACACATACATACAATCACGCCTATATCCCAAAAGGGGTAGGCAGAGATCACGGATTTCCATTTGCTACGATCAATGCAGCAGAACGGCTCTCCGTGAGCGACTTCTCGCCCCCGTGAAGAACGAGACGTGATGGGTGGCGAACCGCATCGCCGCCATGCGGATGACTATTAATTAAATAAATCACCACAGCGTTCTCACGAGCAGAAGGGATCAGGGGTTCCCTTATCCCTGCTATTTGTTATTTGTTTTGTTGTTCTTATTCCTGCTTAGTATTTTTCACCAAATAACACCCAATATTAATAGAATCATTCTAATTTGCTTCCAACACTTCCATCACTTGAAGCGAAAACTGTCTCAGAATTCCCAGAATTTTCCAACACCCTTTGTGAATAACGGGCAGGAATTCAAAGGCGCCTTAAAACGTTAATTCATTAGAGGTTTTTTTGGGCGAAACTAATTTGTCAGAATTGCTTTTCGCCATTCTGTTTTGTGATTGAGTAATGAATGAGAGGAAAACGCCTACAGAAATGTTTTCGTAAACTTGGATTTGATTGGTTGGCGTTGATTTCAGTTTTCTTCGCGTCTTGTTTTGATAGGTAAGGAAATTACATAATATATTAAGCATTTTTTAATGTTGTTTATTCTTACAATAATTACTAATCGGAAAACTATTTTGGCGCTCTAGGTAAGTATCTACGTACCTATTTGCTGGTTGAACTTGGAGAAAAATTAAAAAGCTACATCTCAGGCAAAGAAGACAGATAAAGAATAAAAAATAATGCACATAAAATTATGACATTAAAAACTTAAATAGATGTCACATACAAAGGAAAAAGTTACCTAGACTTACGGTGCCCAGGGCTGGGATCGAACCAGCGTCTTCTGCATTCGCATGCGAATGTTTTTCCTTTGTATATGACATCTAGTTATATAAGTTTATAATTTATATAGAAGTATGGCTGTACACGGGGGCGACAAGTGGCTCACGGAGAGCCGTTTTGCTGCATTGATCGTAGCAAATGGAAATCCGTGATCTCTGCCTGCCCCTTTTGGGATATAAGCGTGATTGTATGCATGTAAGTATGTCTCCTTAAAATAAACAAATCAAAATATTTATTAAAAATAATTTTATTTGTTCTTTAGTTGTTATGACATTCAATTTCAACATAAATACAATTGCAAATATACATGCATATTTTTTTGGAGAGATGAAGAGAATAGTACAAGTGGTGCAAAATCTTCTTATACCTATGTGTAAAGCTGTTTTAAATACACAAGATTTACAAATAAAAGTCAAATTCTATAGAAATTGCTATAGACAACTGGATAGCTAGTACTGAGCACATTATAAAGTAAAAATTATTCCGAGCACGCTATGGTCGATATGCATACTTCACATATAAAATGACTTCTCTGTTATCCTTCATTAATATGGCTTTGAGTTAAACAAAGGAAGCCCCGAAGCCCCAACCCTTGTGTATAAACAAACATGGTAAAATTTACACGCGCGTTGTGAGAAGACATTGTTTTTCAATTTGAAAGGTTATTTTAAATTAACATAAAAGTGTTAACCAAACGAAGGAAAAACGGTTTAAAGGCAATGTGTTTTTTCACAGGCAAAGTGCTCTTTTGTTATAGCTGAGTATGTTAGGATATTAATAATATGGTACGTTTTCTTCTCAGGTCTTTTGACTATCGCGATTACAAAGAAAACTTATATTAGCCTCTAGAGAATTTTCAAATAAATGTTGAGTTGAGACTAAGGCAATTATTTAAATTGAATTCCAAAGTACGTAATGTTTATATTAAAGCAATAAGTATTGTAACAAATATGTGATAGTATTAGTATAATAAAAG
Organism: Pammene fasciana; assembly: GCA_911728535.1. Classification (NCBI taxonomy): domain Eukaryota; kingdom Metazoa; phylum Arthropoda; class Insecta; order Lepidoptera; family Tortricidae; genus Pammene; species Pammene fasciana. Next base: position 15,564,123 of record OU452291.1, on the reverse strand, counting down.
TGCAGGAAATAAAAAGTTGGGACCTTTTATTCACTTTGTCGATATGGAGTAATTAATTAGTACTGGAACTCCACAATATCTACCTATCACTAAAAAAATGAACCCTTTATGTACCGATAAAGTGGGACCTTTCACTAAACTAAAAGGGGGAGGAGGGTGGGGCGGTCAAATATGTAAGAAAATGTACCTTAATTCTATTAGTTTTAGTTTCTTAGATTAAGTAATTAACATAGTTTTTAAGTTAATTAAGTTTACTAACTGAATTATGGAATCTTAATTCTGAAATAAAAGATTTTTATTTTATTTTATTTATTTTATTTAAACTCTTCTTTCTAGTAATCATAGCACAGTCGCCATTAGATATATCGGAGCAGCCAAGGTAGATAGATAGATAGATAATTTATTAATCAAAAAGTGATCACAAATATCTGAACAACGCCTTTATTGTCAAGGCGATAAGGTGCTTGTTCAGATATTTTTGGGTACCGTGGCCGCTTCGATATATTTGATAGCGACTGTACAACAGTATTCAAAGATTACCAAGCTAGACCAGTATCTTGCGTAAGTACCAAATGATGACAGAAAATATTTATATTTGAAATTGTGACTGTGAAATTAATAATTATGACAGAAAATGGAAGCCAAAAAATATTGCAATTTACATTTGAGAGTTGTAAACAATAAGATATTACGGAGATTACTAAATTGATTTATTTTTCTTACCTTGCGTACATCTAAGTACATTTTAGTATAATATATATATTTAAGATTAGTTTTTATTTATACTTAAGTTTATTGTGTATTGCGTGAGTACTACTTGTTCGTTTTTTTATGACTATAGTGCCTTAACTACTGCCGCTATTCGAATGACACCTTTAGATTTTCTTTTTAATACATTTATATTTCATTTTTGTTGCGGACCGTTGTTAAAACTCGTAAACAATGTGTTAAGTAAATATCAACGTACAACAAACATTAAAAATATAACATAAACGAACTGAACAAAATCAACTCGTCAGTTCGCATGGAGGAAATGATACATACTCGTTTTATTATATTTATTCTGCGAACACGATATGGGAATACAATTTCAATTTTTGAATTTGTAAATACTCCAGAAACGAGTCATTGTTTTAGTAAAGTTTTTTCAGCTTTGAAAAGTTAATCTAAATCTGAAAACACGAAAACCATACGAGGTGTAACAAAAATACTGGTGATCCTTTTAACAGTACAATTGGTATTGTATTGCAATTATGAAAAAGTAAGACAAAAAAATCTCTGAGAGTTGGCCAGCTGTGATGACATATAAAAAATTTGACGTCCGAAAAATTTGTGTTCTAATTTTTCTTACACACAATACGGATACTAATTAAGTCCTTAAACAGATCACCAGTATTTTTGTTTCACCCTGTGTAGTAAAAAAAGTAATGTATTATTAAGACAAGTTTGAATTATGTTCGTACTTTAAGCAGAACAGAAACATTTTACACACAAACCACACACGCTTAAAACAGAACGTTAACCCCGGCAGCTGCAATCGTTTACTTTACATTTATTATTCCATGATTCTTCATGCTGACTTCAGAATAGATGATTAAGAAAGAATAATACTGCGTTTATAACCTAAAATGGAGTGTATGAATATTTCGACCTTCCTTTGGGTATACACAATGCTGCTACAAAGGCAACATTGGTTTTACGAATGTTGAAAACTAGATAATCCCTTTTATACCTTCCGACCAAAAAGAGTAGAAATTAAAAAGTGGCAACATCGTAGTGTTGTCCCGTTGTCTTAGATTGATTTGAAAAGGGACGACACTACGATGTTGGCACTTTTTAATTTCTACACTTTTTGGTCGGAGTATACTTCTTATTTTATGTGCAGTAATGTTTAAGTAAATAAATTAATAATTGTACCGGGTTTACTGAAATTATACTGAAACTTAATAAAAATGAATCTGATAGTGACTTAAGGAACAAAAATGCCCATTGCAAGAAAATAAAAGAAATTAGCATCAAGAATAAATTCGGTGCGATTAACCAAAAGATATTAGCATCAGTATAGAATAAAAATTGACTTGTAGAATACATAACCAGTTAAAATTACTTATAGATTTTTTGTCAGTATAGGTTTCTCTAAAGCAACAATTTCTAGACTATTCAGTATTAAGCTAACATGGTCAATAACGTCACAGAAACTATTCAAAACGGGGTATGTGTGTGAATTACTCAACTGTGCCGAAATATCGGAAACTGACAAAAACAAACACGCATGGTAAATACCCCGTTTTAAATAGTTTCTGTAATTTCTAGACTTTCTAGTACCTACATGTATGAGCGGCGCGTGCAAAGGATTGTTTGTGTAACATAGATTAACATTGAAACTTTTATTCACATACTTCTTAAGTTTACAAATCTCCGAAAATAACCTTTTTCTTTTTCTTTTGTTGCTGCGTGGCCCCGGCTTTAGAGTAGTGCCACCCCGTCTCTTCCCGCGGGTGTCGTAAGAGGCGACTAAGGGATAAGGGAACCTCTGATCCCTAATGCTCGTCAGAACGCTGTGGTGATTTATTTAATTAAGAGTCATCCGCATGGCGGCGATGCGGTTCGCCAACCATCACGTCTCGTTCTTCACGGGGCCGAGAAGTGGCTCACAGAGAGCCGTTTTGTTGCATTGATCGTAGGAAATGGAAATCCGTGATCTCTGCCTACCCCTTTTGGGATGTAGGCGTGATTATATGTATGTTCTTTAATCAACAGAACCCAAAGGCAATGATTACCGTCTTCTAAATCAGGCGATCCGAAGATAAGCGCGTGGTAGTAAACTTTATGTAGAATTTTACTTTCTTTTTATTGTTTGTCTCAATATAGGCATTTTATAGCTGCGACTTGATTGGTTATAAAGGGGTGATCTTATTCGAAAACATGTCTAGACGAATTGTTAGAGAAAACTTATTTCAAGACAAAAGGATCTTGTTATTACAAGATTTTCAATCATGAGAATATCTAGCGTACTTGAGTATGTATGTAGTATAATAACATTTATATTAAAAATGTAGAGTAACATAAGAAAATTAAGAATCAGTACGAGTACTTATTATCTGCTGATTTTGATTCTAACTACATCTATAAGAAATAAAAATTATAAATTCTGTGCGGTGTGGTAGTAATTATTTAAGATGTCCAATTTTCCTACAATTCGGACATGTTAAAAATTCTTACTATATATTATCGGGTAATATATTAATTAAAAATGTAATCGTATCAAGTGTAGGACCTGTATTCTAATTATAATTGTAAATCTAGATTTGACACGGATTTGTTATGAATCTTAAGCCTAAAAACATAATAATTCTGAAACCAATGTTACCTACTAAACGTGTGACATCATACATTGATTCAAATTAACGTCATAACCATATAATAAAAAGAAACTAGTGTTATGAACGAACAAACGAACTTCCAATCCTTTACAATATTAAATAAACCTATATCTCCTGCTACCCAAAGGTTGTCTGGTAGAGATCGCTTTTTAGCGATAAGACCGCCTGTTGCTACCTATGTAGATTCTAAACTTTTTTATTACTGTACAATTTTATTTTTATTTTTGGTGCAATAAAGAATATTGTATTGTGTGTATTGTATTGTAAACATAGGCCTCCAGATCGCTTAATGAATTTTAGTTACAATAGCATCTAAAAAACGCGGTTAAAATCCACAATATTCGCTCATGGGGCAGGCTAAAACTGCCCCCGAAGCCATGGGAATGAGCGTGATAATGCAATAAATCACAGCACTCACAAAGTATTAGCTGGGTTCCATCCCCTTGTCAACCGCAATGCTACACGACTTGTAGCTTAGTACTAGGGAGTATCTAATTGATTCAGATCCTTAGGGAAAAAGGGTTTGAAGTTTTAGTGTCACTTTGTAAAAGTTTTTGCGCAGTGCGTTTTGCGAAAAAACTGATTTTAAAACTCTTTTTTCTACAAATTTAGATGAAAATAGCATTTAATCAATAACTGAAAATAACCGAACCCAGTTACTCGATTTTTTAATAATCGGTTATTTTATTTTGATAAAATAACCGGTTCTAACCGATTATTATGTTAGGGCACCTGATACGTCATGATGATTACATAAAAACCATTATAGAAGGGACAATAGCAAAACGAAGAGGTCGAGGAAGACCAAGACGTGCATTTCTAGACCAAGCCAAAGAAAAAGCCAACATTATGACGTATCAAGAGCTAAAAACATTAGCGGAGAACAGGACAGAATGGCGATTACTCCACCGACAAGAGCAAGGCTCTTAAAATTATGATGATGATGAACCGATTATTTTGCTTTCGTTTGCATTCCCAGATTTTTACACGCTTGAGTAGCTCATAAAACCATTTGTATCTAAACTTTTCAGTTAAAAGTAGTTTAAACAAAACGGACGCAAACAAGAAAATACTTTTATTATCTTCTCGGATTCTCTGAAAACTTTTTTTTTGTCATTTGTACGCAACACCGAACCCTCGTTAGTGTGTTTTGCGGCAACTTTGAACAACAGATACTGGGGAACTTTCTAAAATTTTGTTAAAAATAACTTTGCTGTCGAACTTGAGTCTTTCAACAACCAAGGCGACGGGTTTTGTTGAAACTCTGTGAAACGACAAACTGTACAGATACCGAATTGAGAAGTTTACAAGGAACACGAAGGTTACCACACAGGACCCGGGACCCGAGTATGAACTTAAACTACATCCAAGGCACTGGTTCCACCGCGAGCTAGTAAGCTATGAGCTATCGGCTATAAACACGAACAAAAGATAGGCACTCCCGTGTAAATAAAAAAGACACGGCGATATTTATAGTTACTCGCCCAGCGGTGAGCTATAAATATCGCCGTGTCTCTTTTATTTACACGGGAGTGCTTATCTTTTGTTCGTGTTTATAGCCGATAGCTCATAGCTTACTAGCTCGCAGTGGGACCAGTGCCCAAAAGAGAGGAATGGGTACTGCGAATATAATATCGTTTTTAGTGGTCGGGCACACCTCAGCAAATATCGTCTCGCTCAAATCTGAAGCGGAGTCCGACTGAGGAAGTACTTTATATTCAATGGGCGGCAACGCGCATGTGATATATCTAGAGTTGCAGGCGTCTATAAGCCATGGTAGCTTACCATCAGGTGGGTCGTATGCTTATTTGCTACCGTTGTGGTATTGAAAAAGTAACATTTTATTTGCTAAGCGTTACACCGCGAACAGCTGCACTAATGACTACCGATTAAGGGGATTGTCTTGCTCGTGACTATACCTACACGGAAAAAAAGCTTCCGGGATATTCTCAATCTGAGACATTATTATTTATTATATTATGTTGAAAATATTTCCTCGTGACAAGCATTTATTTCCTTTAACGAAAATAAATTAAATTTTTAAATATAACGAAGCGAATATATTCTTACAGATTTTCTAGTTTTCTTTTACCTAAGATAATACTTGTTTGATTAAAGTACAATCTCTCTTATTTACTCATTAATAAATAATATACTCTTGAAACAATACATTATTGTATTTCTATTTTAAGAAAACGTAGTTTTATTAAGCGAAGAATCATACTTTTGGGAAAGGAAATAAATACTTGTCACGAGAAAATATTTTCAAGTAAATAATAATGTCATGGATTGAGGATATCCCGGAAGCTTTTTTTTCCGTGTATACTTACATAATATATTTTACACAAAGTAGCTGCAAATATCTGACATACGATATATGTAATATAAAAAAAATGTGTTGTATATGTCGCCAAAGTGGCTTATAAAATAATATTTTTCTAATCGGAGCCCTTAATCTTATTGTTATTCGTAAGCAAGAACGTATCTAATATGTTTGCGTTTTTTATTTTAATATGCTCATATTTAATAAAAGTACAAATATACCTGGAACCGTAGAGAGATAGGAGAAAACACTTAATTTCTCTGAAAAAAATTAGCAAGCTCCAAAGTTTATCTAACATTATCAAAGGAATTAAAATAAGAAAACCTCGCATTTTCGTCAACTACCAACGCATTGAGTAAGACGTTAAAAAGCAAAGGAAAATACAAAGGGAGAGATTTGCATAAAAATAAGAGGGCTCATAACATAACCCTCTTATTGCTCGTAGGCGTCTTCTTTATAATACCACGTTTTATATGCGAAGTATTACTTTTACGACTTTATGCGTTCTAATTTTAAAATTGGGTTAGAAATTTGGGAAAATTAAAGTGTGCCGTGCCACTGTATCCTACAGTACTGTAGCAGAAGTAAAGCGGATGAGATTTTTTTTATACTACGACGGTGGCAAACAAGCATACGACCCGCCGGATGGTAAGCAGCTACCGTAGCCTGCAACTCATGCGCGTTGCCGACCCTTTACAAAAAGGAGGATTCACTGTGTTGCACGGACACAACGTCTTTGAGCTCTATGGCAACCTTACTCACCAGTAGGAACACAACACAACGAGTAGGGTCTGCAGGGTGTGTGCTATTTACCTGTGGTTTTCTGTGAGGAGTTAATTGAATCTGAGAAATCGTATGAACGCGATCTGATTCTTAAGAGACCCCAATAAGCATCATCATCATCATCATCATCATCATCATCATCATCACCATCATCATCACCATCATCTCAGCCATAAGACATCTACTGCTGAACATAGGCCTCCCCTTTAAGGGGGGGTTCGCCACGCTTGGCAGGCGCGTTCGCGCGCGCAGTTTTTTTGTTTATTGTTGTTTAGGCTTTTGGAAGATGCTGCTGCCCATCTCCCGGTATATTCCCTTAGCAGACTCCTACTGCAACCATGGGACGATATGGTGTGGGACAATTCTAAGGCCGGGCACCCCACGGCAATAAGCATAAGATGTACTTAAGAAAATTCAAGAAATTCTCTAAAATCTTCATTTTACAGTGATCGTTTAACAAACAATAAAACGTTTCTTGGAATAACTAAGTTCGAGAAATTCTATACTAAGTCTCAGAAATTACAGATTAGTCATGTTGGCAATTAAACACTACATTCTCTCAAAAGCAGTGGTTTACATTACATTCGTGAATAATTAGACCTTTTAGTCTAAACAGTAGGTTCTGTTCTAATTTCAAGGTTCCTTTATACAATTAGTGTGGGTTCAAAAGGGAAATTTACATGTTTCACTGCTGTTGGTACATGGATTACCTTTGGAATTTATGCACAGAAATAATTGATGTTCTAACTACACAACTGTTTATAGTGTAGTAACTTTTATTGATGTACCTAGTATGTTAAATTTAAACGTATTTTCAACCGACTTCAAGATTTCGAAGGAGGAGATTCTCAATTCGTCGGGATTTTTGTTTTTTTTGTAAAAAAATTTTATGTATGTTCAACCAATTATTCGAAGGCGGCTGGAACGATTTGGTTTTTTTTTTGTTTGAAAGAGTTCACTTCAAAGTTGGTCCCATTGTCACCAGATCCGGATCTGATGATGGGATCCTGGAGAAATCGAGGGTACTCTTTAATCAAAGGCACACCTATAGTGATTTCAATACCTTTTACAGCAAGTCGGCAACTCAGGCATTCCCTCTTGGAAAAGCGGATCCTAAGTGAAGTCGGTTCTTTTTTTGTTTAAAATTATTATTAAAGTCACGGACTTGTTGGGTCATGTACGGTTCAAGCAATTTTCTTTTGTTTATTACTTTTGCAAGTAATAAGAATTGTTAATCAAGAATTAAAGTCCTTGGCCGTACAATAAAAATAATGTAGAATCATTGCATAAGTTTACTTGTTCTGATATCAACGTATTAAACCTTAGTTATTAAAGTAATTCCATGTATCCAACTTCCTGCAGTTGTTATTGGTTTTTAACATTTGTATTATACTTTATGAAAAGGTGTAGGTAACTCAACGTACACTTTATACTGTACAGTATAAAATAAATAAAAGTGAAATATGATTTTCTTATCGTAAATAATCCAAAAGAAAACATCATATTTCCTGAGTCATTTGCGTTTTTTGCATAAAAATACGGCAAGTTTAAAAGCGAAGTAAAACAGACTATGGAAATTCGCAATCAGAGGCAAATTAGTCTGTATTCTTGAATTTTAATCTACGCTCAGAGTTCTGACGACGGCCATTTTGTCTAGCGGCCATTTTGCGCGGAAACACGCAATGGCGGGCCTGACGGTCACAGTAAACATGTTTGACACTGCTATGCTTGTACCTTCACGTTCTCTTTGCTATGCTTATAAATTATAACAGAGTAATTTCAGGGTCGTGAAGCATGGGAATTAGGGATGATTCAGAACTTTAAGATGAACCTAATGATGGTAGTCATTATTATTTTATCACCAATATTGATAGTTAATTATTTTTCAGATGATAAGTTCAAAAATATTTTTTTGCATATAATTTGGTCGCCCTACTTAATTTGACGTCTTGTCGTTTCCCATACTGCGTACGTCAAAAGTCAAATGGTGACAATTATTTGCATAATTTAAGTAGAAAAATAAGAGAGTTGAGATATAAGAAAAAAAAACTTGATTAATAAAAAAAAACTGTTTTGATAAAACACTGTCTTATTAGTGCTCTCCCTTATGGGAATATAGTTCAGAGCTGGATACGGTTACCTTCTTTTAGTATGTTGTTGGGTACGACACCAGGACCCTAAAACTGCCGAGAGACGAGGACGTCGATCAATGTCTCTCGAGTAATGACGTCATAAAAATGGCTGCCGCTTCGTTGCGAAAAGTGTAAATTTCATCCAAACTGTGCATTGCACCTATACGTGTGTAGTATCAAACGAAAGAAGATTAAATGTGCTATATTGTTGTAATACATTATATACTACTGTATAATACAGTTTGACAGCTATAAACGAAAATCCAAAATCAGGCTAAAAAAGAATTCGGATATTTGCATTTTACAACAAAATTATAAGTCCAACTTTAAAGCCGAGTACTACAATAACAAAACAGGCTATTTAAGCTATACATTGCTATAAAAATTATTAAAATCTGGTAATAATTGTTGCAGCTATGGTAAAAAACATGTCGGCAGTGCCGAGCTATTTCCTTAGAGTGAAAAAATAACAATTTTCACAATTTACAGAATATCCGCAGAAGCTTTGAGTATATTTTTGGTCAAATAATTTGGAGCCCCTATATGTCGGAAAAATATCTCTATAGTGACTGAGGTCCAAATAATGACGTCATGAACGTGACCGCTACCGAAATTTGTAAAACGGAAATTAAAGCTATACCATGACACATACACACATGTGTGTAGCATCGATCGAAAGCTTATTGAATTTACTACAATACATACATACATTATCTGTGAAAATAATGTATAGTTTAGGAGTTGTTGACAAAATAAAATATTCTTTTAGGAAAATAAAATGTATATGTTAATTCTGAGGCCAAATAAAATACAATACACTAATGTTTTGTATAGCATTAAAAACACCAACTATTCAGCTTTAAAACACAGTTTGAATTTATAAAATTTGATAAGAACTATAAAAGTTGTGCTTACAACTCTAAAAGTCTAAAGCACACTAACTATTTTACCTACAATGCACTCATACTATGAGAAGCTTGGGCCTAATTATTGACTAGTTTTTTCTAAATTTTGTAAGGATTTAGGGTTCCTTGCCATTAAAGTAAATAAAAAAATCGGCCAAGTGCGAGTTGACTCGCGCTCCAAGGGTTCCATTCCGGGGGACGGAGAGCAATGGAAAATTTTCGCCTTATTTCTTAAATAACTTCAAAACTATTAAAATTTAAATTATAAAAGTTAAATATTTGTAGTTTTCACATCAAATCCTTTCATTTGATATATAACAAGGTATAGTTTGTAAGTAATTTAAGAAATAAGGCAAAATTTTTCCATTGCTCTCTGTCCCCCGGAAACCGACGAACCTACATTTTAGAAAAAAATACGTAATATAGTTCTTTACCTGTACATTACAGAAAAAAACACTAATAAGTCTGCGGTCAAGCGTAAGTTGGTCTTAAAAATACAAATTGTTAAAATTGTGTGATGTATATGGAACCCTTGGAGCGCGAGTCAACTCGCACTTGGCCGATTTTTTTATTTACTTTAATGACAAGGAACCCTAAATCCTTACAAAATTTAGAAAAAACTAGTCAATAATTAGGCCCAAGCTTCTCATAGTATCAGTGCATTGTAGGTAAAATAGTTAGTGTGCTTTAGAGTTGTAAGCACAACTTTTATAGTTCTTATCAAATTTTATAAATTCAAACTGTGTTTTAAAGCTGAATAGTTGGTGTTTTTAATGCTATACAAAACATTAGTGTATTGTATTTTATTTGGCCACAGAATTAACATATACATTTTATTTTCCTAAAAGAATATTTTATTTTGTCAACAACTCCTAAACTATACATTATTTTCACAGATAATGTATATATGTATTGTAGTAAATTCAATAAGCTTTCGATCGATGCTACACACATGTGTGTATGTGTCATGGTATAGCATTAATTTCCGTTTTACAAATTTCGGTAGCGGTCACGTTCATGACGTCATTATTTGGACCTCAGTCACTATAGAGATATTTTTCCGACATATAGGGGCTCCAAATTATTTGACCAAAAATATACTCAAAGCTTCTGCGGATATTCTGTAAATTGTGAAAATTGTTATTTTTTCACTCTAAGGAAATAACTCGGCAGTGCCGACATGTTTTTTAACATAGCTGCCACAATTTTTACCAGATTTTAATAATTTTTATAGCAATGTATAGCTTAAATAGCCTGTTTTGTTATTGTAGTACTCGGCTTTAAAGTTGGACTTATAGTTTTGTTGTAAAATGCAAATATCCAAATTATTTTTTAGCCTGATTTTGGGTTTTCGTTTATAGCTGTCAAACTGTAATATACAGTAGTATATAATGTATTACAACAATATAGCACATTTAATCTTCTTTCGTTTGATACTACACACGTATAGGTGCAATGCACAGTTTGGATGAAATTTACACTTTTCTCAACAAAGCGGCAGCCATTTTGATGACGTCATTACACGGGAGACATTCATCGACGTCCCCGTCTCTCGGCAGTTTTGGGGTCCTAGTGTCGTGCCCAACAACATACTAAAAGTTGGTAACCGTATCCAGATCTGAACTATCACTTAGGCCCTCTCCCATAACGGAGGGGACTATATAATGGTGTTGATCAGTTACCGAGTCAGAAAAAGGGGTTCCGGATATACGAGTTTTGTATAGAAATCACTTTCAAATCGCTGAAGTGTGATTGAGGCCCTAAGCGTTCCTCGTTTGGTAATCAAATCAGTATTGGTACATTCAGCAGCAAAAGTAGTCTTGCTGGCAAGGTAGGATCAACCACACCCCCCCCCCCCCCCTGATTATAATCATGTACAAAAGCTTTCAAAACGAAAATCTACCCTACATTCGAGACAACAAGTTGCCTTACTGCTCCTTAACAGTGTGTTGCGAGACCTTTGTATTAGTTGTGTGCTTCATACTATGTTAATGGACTGTGACATCGTAAAAGCGATGAGAGCGACGGTCTAAGAGGGAATGTCATCTCGTGTAATCCTTCTCGGTATGTTGTGATGTGAAGCATATTTACTACAACAGTGGAAACCACATTGAAACACGCAACAGAGAGATTTTGTTTAATATAGAGTTTGTACGCTCGCGTGAACTCGCGTTCCAATACAAACGTAGTTTGGCTGTCATATTAAAACGATATGCTTTAGAACCATGAAATTTGGCACGGGCATTCTAGTAGTACAGATCTAGGTCGGACAATCATTTTCGTTGCTAAAAATTGTAATACAAAAAAACTATAGCAAAAATAAGTTTTGTATGTAAATCTGTAACTTGCTGTATTTTCTTTGTATTACAATTTTTAGCAAGGAAAATGAATGTCCGACCTAGATCTGTACTACTAGAATGCCCATGCCAAATTTCATGGTTCTAAAGCATGTCGTTTTAAAATGAGAGCTAAACTACGTGTGTATGGGAACGCGAGTTCACGCGAGCGTCCTGGCGACTCTTAATATAGAGTTTGTACACTTTGTACGCCACTTCGCCCGCGTCGATTCGAGAAATACTCCAAGATTTTTTTTAGTGGTACAGTCAGCAGGAAAAGTAGATTAGCGGGTAGTGTTCAAAATTAGTTGGATACGACTTTATTGTTAAGAGAATAAGAGCGTGTGTAGGTTATTTTGAACACTCTAACCGCTTCGCTACTTCTGCTCCTGACTGTACTACACAACATTTATTTTGAAGAAAAGATGCTTAAGATACAAAGAGAGAACAAAACAATGTATTTTGATTTGTGTGTAGTAGTGTGTATTTTAAATAGACACTACTACACACTACATACACACTACAACACTACACTTACACTAGATTAAATGAGCGCGATCTCGCCAACAAACTGTTATCGCAGTTTGGCGAGTAACATGATATTGTTAAATTTTTTGTACTTTTGATAAAAATAAATTAAAAAAACATAAATTATAAACTGAAATAGACGTTATGTTCAAAGGAATAAGTGCCAAGAGAGCGAAACAGCGACCTCTGCATTCGCGCAGACACCCTAGCCCCAAGGCCACCCGGATCACAGCAGCGGCACGCATCAAATTTTTCCGTGTGTTTGCAATTTATGTAGGTTGTTACCGATCCAACCTACATGATTATCGGCGGGAGAACTCTACTGCCGGCGCGTAACGATTCGAAAGATTTTATATTAAATTTAAATTTTGTAGTTCTAAAATTACGCATTAAGTAAGTTTTTTGCCAATTTTCTTGGAATAGTTATAAATAACCTAAGTTGCCTCAAATTAAATCACAACAAATAACTTGAAATAACTCATTATTTTATTTTGCTAACTCTTGGAGCTCTGATTTAAAAACTTGATGAAATATAAAATCAAACGAAACTGCTTTTCTTAGAACAGATTTAAGTTTTTGCTATTAAGTCTAAGTGTCTACAACCATTATGATTTCATAATCAGTTGCTACCTTGAGACTAGATCTTGTTAATATTCTATTTGATTTTAACTTTAAATTAATGTTTAATAATAACAAAAATATTTTTTTAGAACTCCGCCATATAAGAAAACAATAGACATACTGTAGGCACAGATCAATCAAGTTTTCTTCATACGTAACTTACCTACAGTTTTCGTAACCAGTTACGTAAGAAAAACCACGGCTTTTTTAGAACTCATTTTTTAAATATAAGATGAGATAAGATAAGGTAAGTTAAGATAATATAAGAAACGATTACTAAAAAAACACACTATAGAACAAAAGGAGAAAAGATTTAAAGACTTAAAAATAAAACACAAAACAGAAAATTATAAAAAAATTGACTAAAATATTTCCAATAATAGTTATTTGTGCAACAAGAGAGGAAAGTTGGTTTTTCTTGCGAGTGTTGATTTTGAGTCCCGAGTAAGCGAAAGATTCTATAATTGAATCACGAGCGAAGCGAGTGATTCTAAGTTTGAATCTTGAGCGTAGCGAGGGATCTCAAGAACACGAGATGTAAAAAGACTTTCCACTCGTGTGACACATACAACTTTTCACCTCAGTAGTGAGAACATATTAAAGTTAAAAAAAAACACATTTATTTACATTTCTGAATGAAAGGCATCATCATTATGACGAAAAGCTACTTCAAACAAAATTTCACTCCCTGGAGTGAAGAAAGTCGCAACTTTCGTCACTCCCTGGAGTTTCATCACTCCAGGGAGTGAAGAAAGTAGGCTTGTTCGAACTGCTGAGGGGAAAAACATATTTGTACCGAGGTAAAGAGGATATCGCTCTAGGTACCTCGAGCTTCACTGATTCAAATAATATTTAACCTGATGGTTACATTAACAATTTAAATAGTCTATAAATTAGTGGTATGAAAATCTTTTAAAAATAATCATTGGTGACACTGAATTTTTTTACGATTTGGGAACGTCAATATCATACAGAAAAAATAAAAACTTGGCTGAAACTCGAACGCGTGACTTCGGAATACGACTTGATATAAAAAACACGTGTCGGTTATAACGTTAATTTTTTTTATAATACGTTTCCTTCTAAAATCTTTTTCCACGAAAAACTCCGTTTTAAATCCATCCGATTATCCCGGCTTCGCCGACGCGCGTCGTCATGACGCCCAGATCAATTCAGGATAATCTTCCACCAACAAACTGAGAATAGAAACTAGGATTTGGTATTATTTGATGTTGTTTTCATCATTGTTGATGAAAACCTACACATACAGTCAATTCTATATGAATTTTAAACATAATACAAACAACTAATACATGAACCACCATGACAATATGGTTCCTAAATAAGGTCCAACAAAGCTGATTGGTCCAAAGAACGTGGTTTGTAAACTGGATAGTTTCTAAGTAAAAATAATCGGTTTGGGTTTCCTAATCTTTACATACTTTACAAATAAATACTTATAAATATTCTAAACATTCATATTTTGTGGTATTATGAATCCTAATTTTGTTATATTACTGCCCGATCTCCTATAATAACCGCATCTAACAGCCATGGTCCGATTTTGGAATTTTCCGCGCGAGAACATCGTGATCGTGACTTAAAATAGTTAAATAAGTAAATGTTTTTTAAATTTGCCTTAAGCGACTTAAGCGTTTTGGATTATAAGTAGAGAAATAACATTTGGATGCCGCACCGGGCACAATGACGCCAGTAAACTGAGAGATACAAAGTCTTTTATCTTATCTTTTCTTTTAGCTAAAATGCTTACTTGAACATGCGAATCAATACCGTACCCGGACGCACCCTAATACATTTTATTTTGAAATATCGCCCACAATAAAGGTATCTAGATACGGACGGTCAGGACAAATGGTAGAGTGATCCCGAGCATTAGTCATTTCGTAAAAAACGCCCTATCTGGACGCAAAAAGATGTGTTTTTTACGACAATCAACAAATGTCATAAGAATGGCGGCCATTTTATGTGGGCAAAACCACTTTGGTTAAAATTTTATTCAGAGTCAAGAGTTGTATTGAATAATCATTCTAAATTTATCGAATGAAATTTTGAATTTAGGTGGATTGTAACCTGAAAAGGGGCATAGGATCCATCCTTACTACGGATTTCACTCCGATTTATTAAAATATTTAAAAACAATTTCTTATACCCTAAGCCACTCCAAAGAAGTCTGGGATTTATTTTCCGATCAAATTTTTTTCCGTTGCCTATACTGTGTCCCACTGCTGGCTGCTGCAAAGGCCTCCCCTCGTTTCCGCCACTCGCCACGGCCTAGTGCATGCTCTCGCCACTCGCTACAAAATGCGTCCAGATCGTCCCGCCATCTCCTTTTCGGTCTGCCTCTGCCCCGGCCGATTTGTTCGGTCCACTCAGTTGTTAATTTAGCCCATCGTTCCGGGTGCTTGCGGCAGACATGTCCACTATGTCCAACCCAATCCCACTTGAGCTTGGCGGTCTTGACACCCACATCCGAGATACCTGTCCTGGAGCGCAGTTCGGTGTTCCTAATCCGATCGGTTCTATGAACTCCTAGTATGCTGCGCTCCATGGCTCACTGGCAAATTCTATAATAGACTGATGTCTATTATAGAATTTGCCTGATGTCTATTATAGAATGAATATTGTAATGTGCCTAAATTGAAGAATAAATATAATTTGTTTATTGTTATTTTGTAAAGTTGTCCAGAAACTCCCCTCTATTTTCCATGACAATAACAATATAACTCTAATACCCTTCGAGAAATGAGTTTCAGGTTAAGTTTCCCGTCAGCGTGTCACCGTAATCAAACTAGACTGGGACGTCTATCTCATGAAACGAGTAACGACAGCCATAAGCTTGAGTATACGCACTAGGAATGACAGTAAAAAAGGAAAATCCTTTCCAGCGTCGGAGGATTAGAAGGTATATTTAAATGTAGGTCCAGTCGATATTACTCAACACACACCTATAAAATTATGTTTGGGAATAAAACACTTCCAAATCAAACTTGGGTTCTATAGGTAATAACTAGACCAGAATATAAAGCAATGTCGACGAGTGAATCGTCGTCAAAGAGAGCGACAGTTCTACCACTTCTACCGTTTCCCGCCTAAATTGACAGCTACTGTCATTACCGTCAATGTCACGTTTTAGGCTTTCCTATACACTCTATTCATTTAAAGATTTCTAAACGCTAATGAGGACTTCTGTTCGTAACGCAGGGTTGTTTGGACGCCTCGAGAAACTTTTATTTTTTGCTCATTTAAGTAGTTCACTGTGTAATATTGATAGCTTTTTGTGCGGTGATCTAATAAAAGTGTGCAGCTAATGAAGAATTAGTATCAAAACGCGTGTAAACTCTCTGTAGTTTAATGGACAGTTGTCCTGGCATGGCCGCCACGTGTTGTTTGTAAGGAACAGCTATCACCCTTACAAAGAGCAAGGCTAAAACCGAACAACGTTGCCTATATTTATTTAACAAATAAAATGAGATTAACGTCGTCAACTTGTCATTGGCAGAATTCCCATTGCTCATGTGCAAAGGGAGAAAGCCATTTATATAAAAAAAAACGCTAATAATTTATTTAGTCCGGTGGGATATTTGACAATTATTTTTGTAAAAGTACCATTTAGTGATCAGCACTTACGTCAATATTGTATCCATGCAATAAAACCGTGATGACCTTTAACAAAATAATGTCACATATTATGATTCTTTGTATTAAGGAGAGATGAAGGATGTATAAGTACTTATAGGAAAATAGGAAGTTAAAAATGTTGCATACCTTGAATAGGTGTTATTGTTGATAAACAATGGAATTAGTAAATACCCTTATGTCTACAAATTATCAACTTGATTGAAACTAGTACCGGTAATTATAAAACTTAACCTGAATACAACAAATACATATTATATATAGCTTTAAATAAATTACGTCCCTTAAATAATTACGTCCGGATATCAATTATTCTATATCCTTTCCCAGAGCTCAAAGTATTACCAGCGTTCAGCGGTTATTAATTTCCCATACAAACTTCCAACCCCCTTTCTACCCCGCCTAGGGTTGATTTTCGGGATGAAAACTATCCTATGTCGTTTCTCGGGACCCAAATGATCTCCATACTAATTTTCATTTCAATCTTTTCAGCGATTAAAAATTCTCCACATAAACTTTCAACCCCCTTTTCACCCCCTCAAGGGTTAATTTTTGGGATGAAAACTATCCTATGTCCTTTTCCGGAACTCAAACTATCTCTGTACCAAATGGCATCAAAATCCGTTCAGCCGTTTTCACGTGATGCGCGGTCAAATAAACAGACAAACAGACAAAAATTCTAAAAAATGTTGGAACGTGTTCCGTTATCGATTCTAAGTATCCCCAGCCAACATTTTTTCGAATATTTTCCATGTACAGACTTTAGACCCTCTTCAGCTTTATTAGGTATAGATAGATAGGCAAACAGATTCCCCGGACTAGTTTAAGTTTTATAGATTCAATGTAGTATATGTGAACATGTGACGACTAAACACTTTGTAAACATAACAGATTCTCATTTTATTTAAATAAACATTTTTATCCATTGAGCATAAACACTGCTAAAAATACTCAAAACAACCATCACAAAAAGCACAACATTTATTCTCTCTTTATGCCTACATTTCGCTATCTTAATCTCATACAAGAGTGCTGCCCTAAGGTTTTTGCACCCTAATAAAAACTGTCAGTCACCCCACTCATCAGTTCCCATCGAGAAGGGACCTGCAGATCTCAATGGACAGGCCGACCCTTTTTTGCAAAAATGAAAAATCATGACGACACATTTCCTTGAAGGGCGAATCAAAGGGATCCGCCGGTAAACGGTTGGGGTTTTATATTTGTGATTGACGAAAATGGTTTTTGCATTTTGGGTTAACTGGATATGGAATAGTCTGACGGATCTTTTTATAAGTGTCATAATCATCTTATAAATTCATAGCCAATGAGACTAAGTCTGAAACAATTTTGCTTTTAATAAATCAGCAGACGTAGGTAAGCTTTATAGGGTATTCGCAGATTTGTACAGCATTGAAATAACAACATAATGCGATAACGAACGTACATTAACTATTTTTTCTACTCCTCCGGTACTTTTATCTGTCAATTATATGGTCCCGCCAACGAATATAAAAGCATGTCTTATGACATTTCAAAAAAGTCTATCTAGTCTATTCTTCATCAAGACCCTAGGGTTATTAGGTATGTGATAAAAAGCAACTGCTAACAGTGGTGCCCTGTGAACCCAACAGATAAAAAAGAAAAACAACACTAAATTTACAACTTAAATCAAAACTGCCAACTTAACAAACAACTGAATTCATATGGTTTGGAACAATAACAAAACTAAAATAATTGCTGCCAACATAAGGAAAAAAGCAAGTTGATGACATTTGAAAAAAAAATTACCGTGTCTATGATTAAATACGTTCTCTCAACTGTCATTTGCCACCACTTTTCAACTTCTCGCTATTTCTTAAAGCAAACTGCGTTTAATCTTGTGTATTATTTAATCACTAGTCGTAGAAAAAGTAATGTATGCAACGTTGTATAAGTAGGTCAAAAAAGGCTCATGGCGTCTTTATTAACAATTTTCGGCTTCGCCTCAAATTGTTACACAGGCCACTCACCTTTTTTGAACCCTCTTATATAACTATTGCATAAAATACTATAAAAGTAGAAGCCGTGATTGTAACACATTAGGCTTTCTATCTGGAGGTCTCGGGTTCAAACCCCGGCTCGTACATCTGAGTTTTACGGTTCTATATACGAAACATCATTGGATTACCAGTCGTTTTTCGCTGAAGGAAAACAAAGTAAGGAAACTGGACCTAATCCCAATAAGGCCTGGTTTCCCTCTGGGTGGAAGGCCAGACGGCAGTCGCTTTCGTAAAAACTAGTGTCTACGCCAATTCCTGGGATCAGGTTGCCGAGTGGACCCGTCATAAAGCCGGGACGCTAAGGCGATAATAACGTACGTTAAACTATAACAGCCGTCTGTTCCCGCCAGCATTTAAAGCATATAACGATATCTTCATCCCATCCCATAATGGATTATGCTTTTGTGACAAAATCATTTTTCACCAAGGCCTTTTGCCAGCCTCACTTTATCATCGCATTGTCATCGGATCTTCATGCGACTGGCAATTTTTAAGGGGTGAATTCAAAACATAAAATATGATGCCTACCAATTCGTATCATACATGATACACATTATATAAAAGGTTTCTGAATATGCCTTGCAACTTTAATAAATGTTTGGCTGAAAGCTTTCAAAATAAAGATTTAAAGCATAATCTTAATGAATAAAAAAAACTTTCCATTTTATTTGTGTAGATTTTTATAAAAAATATATACAGAACTTGAGATATAAATTAAATGAATATCATAAAGTTTGTGATTCTTCTATACTTACAAAAAATAACGTATTCGCTTTAAATAAAAATCTAATTTAGTTAATATCGCTTTGTGTGCTCTAAGCTTTTTACAAATATATTTTTATTTATACTATGAGAGTCTTAAGAGTAAGTATTTAAATATTAAATACAAAGCTTTTGTGAGACTCGCACATATTAAATATTATTAAAAATAAAAATACATCAGTGCCGAAAAAATACGTATGCCGTCTTGTTAGTTCTTGCATCACATGTACTGCAAAAAAAAAAAAAAAGTATGCCTTAAATTATCGTTATATATTCAAGGTTATTCGAAAACAACATACACATTGGTAATAAAAAAAATCCAAGAGTCATCAAAAATCTTAATTACTGGTAATATTACTTACTTTACCAAAGGAAATTGATGGGAAATTAATTTACAAAGTGCAAAATGCTCAATTTCTTTATTAAATTTTCATGTAGTTTACATCTTATTTTTCAACACACCACCATTAGAAAACTTAATCGAATTTCTACTCTCAAGCTCATTAAAATAAAAAATAAAGCTTATTGTAGTTTCAAAAATATAACACTAAATGTGAAAATAATTATCTCCTTCCATAGTAAAACAGCTGTGACAACGAGAAAAGCCGCACTTAAAAAAAGGACTGGCATTGTTTGGTTAACATCAGATATGTTAATATTATAATTTGGTACCTTACTCCTTTGTAATAAGGTGCAAATATGTACACGTATTTCTGGCGTCGACTGTCCACAAATAAAATGTGATATGTTTTTTGCCGGCGGCGACAGAAAAATCCGCCGGGCTAGTTCGCATGTGATTATGATAATTTGGAAAGCAAAAATGGACAAGTATGAATGCCTTGTGTATTGAGGGTTCTCGATTAAGCTTTACCATGATAATGCTTATTTCTTCGGTAAAAAAGAGACTTACGGCGTTACGGCGAAACTCGAACAGTGACGGTTAGAGAAATTTAATCGTATAGCGTCTTTCTTGAACTTCCATATTTGGCACGAAGAAACTTCATATAGCATACACAAAGGAAAGGCTTATTTAATTACACAAAGTAGACATTTTTAGTAGAATCATACAATTTTTTTTTAAACTTACTACCTTTTTCCTCGTATACATACGCTTAGAAGTATTAAATTAAAATTCCTATCAAATACTCAGGGCTACGAGTATAATACCTTCATTTCAGCTGTAGAAAAACGAAACTTTTATGATACGGATTTCATTTCCATTTAGTAATAAACACTTTTGCTTGTTATAGGTTTGTACAGAACCCTCGGTGCGCGAGTCCGACTCGCACTTGGCCGGTTTTTTTTTCTCTGATTTGCGCAAACTGTTATGCTAGACTATGTATGTATAAAGGGTACAGACAGTTCTGTTAAGAAGTGTTACCTAACTAAACCGCGGGTAGAATAGGATTGAGATAGCTAGCTGTCAATCCATATTAATTTTGACTTAAGTGTATGGCAAATCTGTCGAGTCAATCTTATTCTCGGATTTCCGTCCGAGACGCAGGGTAGTGCGGACGTCTTGAGAATAGTTTCTTTGTATTTTGCTCATTTTAGTAGTTCAGTGTGTAGTATTGATAGCTATATTGTGCGGTGATCTATAAACAAATCTGCAGCTTATGAAGAATTAGTCTCATAACGTGTGTAGCCACTCTTTAGTTAGACGGACGGTTATCCTGGCTGGCCGCCACGTATTTGTAAAGAATCACTTTACAAATAACAAGGCCTATACCGAACAACGTTGCCTATATTCTATTAAAAGTAATAAAAGTGAGATTAACGTATATACTCGACATTGGCAAAATTCCCATTGCTTTAGACAAAGGGAGAAAGCCATTATATATAAAAAAAAAAACTTATTCTCATGGCAAGTCTGTCAAGTCAGTCCTATTCTATTCTCATCGAACTCGGGGAGCGTAAGCGAAGTGAGTTCTTACAAACAACTCCAGACCGAACTGTCACCTGGCTACTGGGACGTCTCGGCATTTGGATGGCTTTTTGATTTCAATAGTTTGTCTGACGATAACTTTAGCAACGTTTTTCTGATATATATGAAATTTCTTGGGGCTGTAGCGGAGATACATAAAATTTGTAAGTTCGTATATGAGCAGGATCGATCATGTGGTTACGGAGCTAGAAGGAGAAAAAAAATCCTCCTTGGGGTCTTGTTATATTGGTCAACTCGTTGGCAAGTAAATCGCGAGTTCTCAGTTCGAGGCGGACTACTTGCAGTTAAATTCTTCAGTGTCTATGCCTATTGTGTGCCTATGAAGCAGTAGGTCCCTGGTTCAAATCCTGGTCAAGGCATTTATTTGTGTGTTTATCACGGGTATTTGTTCCCGAATTATGGATGTTTTCTATGTATGTAAGTATTTATCTATTATCTATATATATTTTTTATATATCGTCGCCTATTACCCATAACACAAGCCTTATTGAGCTTACTGTGGGACTAGGTTGATTTGTGTAAGATTTTCCCATATTTTTTTTTTATTTAGTGTACGGAAACTACGGAATCCTAAAATATAATTATGCATTTTCCTTTTAGAATCCAAATATGAAGTCTGTGTGCATAGAGGTGCCTTTTATTTTGTTTCATGATTTTCTCGGTTTATTGTCTTGTTATGGAAAAATTGTGAAGCGCATACTTATCTTTTTATATCACACTTTATTGTTTTCGTTTTAACGAGATTTTTTAATTTGAGTGGCAGAATCGAAAATACATGCATGTATTTTGTTATTTTGACTTTCAAAAATAACTATAATACTATAAAAATGCTTTTATATTGTAATTGAGGTCCACTAATGTAAAAAATAGATAATATATAGGATAGTACAGTCGCCATCAAATATATCTGAGCAGCCACGGTACTCAAAAATATCTGAACAAGCACCGTATCGCCTTGAGAATAAAGGCGTTGTTCAGATATTTGTGACCACCTTGGCCGCTCCGATATATCTGATGGCGACTGTACTTGATGATAGAGTTTGTGCGGAAAGAGAAGTGTCGTAGATTGTACAGTCAACGTCAAAGATTATGTTCACACTTTTCCCCTTACTCCTTTGTAATAGACTTCAAAAGTGTACCTTTGACGTCGACTGTACTAGAACTAATGAATTACACGACACTTCTCTTTTCACACGGACTCTAGTAACCACCTAATATCAGTCAATGTTTAAGAGAAACAAAAATCGTCTGAAAGTGCCTTGGGAATCATCCATTAATTTCATGATTTTTGACCCCTCCCTCCCCCCATGTCACACTTCGTCACAATTAACTGCACCCTCCCCCCTTACTGTGACGTCACATTTAGATTTTTAGTTTAGTAAGGTAAAAATTACAACATCACTTTGAAACTAACTTTTTATGAGGATTGCCAGAAAAATAGTATAAAATTTACAGGGAACGAAAGTATTCAAACAAATCCGAGTATGTAGAAAATTAGTTTAATACAATGTTTGCTAGCGAAAGTTTTTTTTTTAACTTATATTTTGTAAAAAATTGTATGTGAGGATTGTGAGGTCACAAACATGGAACTCCTCCCTCCCCCATGTCACGATATGTCACATTTTGTGGACCCCCTCCCCCCCTTGAGGTGTGATGTAAATAATGGATGATCCCTTGCTGTAAAACAGATCTTCAATGTCTAGAAATTTATAAACAGGCATCCATGTGTAAATTATAAGAAATTCGAGCGTTTCTCGGATGCATTTAATGGCCCTATTCATATTCAATATACTTTTATACAGAGTGGTCCTGAAAAACCCAAATATTTTTTTTTTCACTGTTTATTTTCAGTAGGTACAACAATATGTCTATATTGTCGGCTAAACTTACTGGATAATCTTATTTTTGTATTATATTTATGTAAAATTTATTTAATCCATCAAGAATGTCAAATACAAATAGAAAATAAAACAAACTGTCAAATTAACTATTAAAATACTACAATCATGCAACCGAAATAAATTAAAACTAAAATATAAATACAAAGTCAAAGACAACACACATGTTTAAAAATTACACACAACAATTAGCCCCCAGGTCCCCAATTATCCCCCAAATCAGCCCCCTGAGGCAAGGTGCCCATTATGCTAATCAAAATACAAATCAGCCAAACGCCATAGAACGCATAAATTGTTATAACTATATCAAAACATAAAGTACTAAAAGCGAATTACTTTGATCAATTTTTGTTAGACACTTTTCAATCAATCTATGATGATCGGTTTTTAGAGCAAACAAAAAAAATGTTTCTCCCAGTTGAGTAATATCATTCAAGTTAAATATGCATATAAGAGCAGTTAAAATGTAAGTTTAATTCTCAGCGTTGTATTTAATTGAAAAGCAATCTAGTGTAAATTAAACGGTTTTAGATAATCACTAAATTTAAATATGTAAAATGGGTAAAATATGTAGGTATAAGTACCAGTTTTCACTCGTAAAAACATCAGAAATATGCCGTTTTTCGGGTAGTTGTTGTCCACCCTGTATAATACGGAATATTCTTAGAACTCGTTGCATTTACGACAGTAGAACACATAAATGACATCCGGTATGAAGATGAACTCCCGGAACACCGTGTTCGTGAGACAGTTCATTTTGAAAGGGTTTCGGGATGTTTTGCTCGACTAGGTATAAGAGATGCTAGAATACGTACCTACAGAAAGTGGGTAACGTTTTACATGTAGTGATGTTAAACAAGCAAAAGGTACATCATTGTCGGTTGTCAATAAGGCGGATGGACAACGGACAGACAGTGGATGGATCTCCGGCAGACACATCCGGGCTCAATTGGCATTATACAGACATATCTAGCGGAAAAATCCGGCGGACAGATCTATATGTATATGGCTAGCTATTATTGCAAAGTAGCAAATTTTTATGTAGACGTTGATATTTTGAAAGTGTGTTAGTATTTCAATAGCTTATTGATTTATTTACATTGTATACTTCAGTTAGAGAGATAAGGAAACCTAGTTTTATGAAAACTTATTGTATGAAGTTATTTTCATAGACAAATTTGTTACATGGAAGACACATAAAATAACTGAAATAATTATTAAAATAACTTTGTTATACATATTAACTATTTACCGGTGGCGGCGCATCACTAGAACACCATTCCTATCGGCTTGCCTTATTTTCAGGTACCTGAGTTTTCCTACAGCTCATGCAAAAAAATTAAATCAAATTAAGCTTAGGCGTGCCTAAGAAAATTTTTGACCCACCGCCATGGAAATTTACCCATATTACCGAATCAAATCTCAGTAACACACGCACATTAAGAATTGACGTTCCCACCCTGTTTATTTTCGTGCATGCAATCGTCTAACCCTCTTACTGCGCAAGCATGCACTGTGTAAACCGTTGTATGCAAATTGACTCGACTGCATGTACGGCTTTTGTTTGTTACTTGAGATTCGCGAATGTACATAGCATGTTAATGCTGAGATTTTTGAATGTTTAAATGTATTTTGAAGATGCCAGCTTAGTTTGAAGAAATGTAATAAAATTCCAGATACAAGTATGTGTTGCAAGTATACTTATATTTTATACAGTACAGAACCCAAAACTGAACCTTGTGGCACTCCGCTGTGGTAGAATCGTTGTTCTATTATTGACTCGCAAAGTATCATTTAAAATGTACTGTTTCGCAGGAATACCTGAATTGACATTGACAGCTGGCTTGGAATCCTCTTTTGTTTTAGTTTGACTGCTAGGCTGCCGTGAGGAAATTGTCGAAAGCTTTTATAAGGTTTCTCTGATACTTTGAAGTTTGTAGTTAAGATTAATAATGTGAAAATAATAAGGGTGTAAATTAATCTGGGTGGAGAAACATTTACGTTGCTTTCATTGCCACGAGGTATTATAAAATATAATGCATTAGCAAAGCTTTCCTCTATCATAATTATTTGATCCAATTCCTCTCCACTCTGCCTGCGACCACGAGTGTCACGGCATGCTCAAAATGTCAGTAAATGATAAAAGTACAAAGTACGCGAATGAGTCGCGTTTTTATCAAAATAATGAGTGAAAATCGTATGAATTCAAGTCAGTCAATTATTTAATAGTTCTATTAACTGTATTTTTTATAAATATATGTTAAAATTTGTGATCTTCTTTAAACTTTAGGCAGGTACTTATTACTAAACAAACTTTGTAAAATGAAACACGGTTCCGAAAACCGGTTAAACTTAGACACGCGTTTCACGTTTGAGTTCAAGTGTAGCAAAACAAACCAGCCATAATTTTCTTACAGCTGTGGACAAATGTCGCTACGTTCTTTATACGCGGCATTCATCCTTGCTACCCGGACAGAGTAGCATAAATCCGGCAAACCGGGCCACTTTGCATACACCGCTGTCACAATGTCCCCCGCGTACAAATGCGATGATGCAAGGCTAACTTTTATTACCATGTTCAGAATGTGGTAAGCTAATAATATACGTTTGTCTTTTGTTCTATTCATTTGAGGTTATTTTGGCTACATCTTTACCATTCTAAGGTTGACTGGTAGAGAATGCCTCTTGGCATTAGGTTCGCCTTTGTACTGTAAGATTTTCTTTTGTGAAATAAAGATTAAATGAAATAAAAAATTGTGTACTACTTACGTGAGATCGTTTTTGTTACAGGTTCCTGTTTGTATTGGGAGAGTTCGTAATACCGGTAAGTTTAATTTAATCATTAAATTAAATCTTTAAATCATTTATTCCGACAAAAGTAAATTACTGCATAAAAATTGTTGGAACTTCTTTCAAAGTATAATCATACCTGTGGTAAGAGGTACCGCTTTTTTCGTGTGTACTTATGTCATGATATGTGAAGAGATTATTTAAATTAAAACAAAATTCCGCAAAAATATCTGACACGCTCTTATAGCCCTACAAAAGAGCGTGTCATATTTTTGTCGCTTTCGTGTAGGAACATACTATTATGCCACACCTGGCCATAAAGTGGCTTTTTCCGCACGCTGCGCGTACGGAAAAAGACGCTTTCTAGCCAAGTGTAGACATAAAATGATGTACACAACACGGGAGGTAATAAAGAAAGTCCTCAATCGCATATTTACGTCCCTCGCTTGCAGCTCGGGCCGCAAACTTCTGCGATCTCGGCCTTTCTTTGTTTTACCACCCTAGTTGTGTAATGTACTATTGCCGGTGAGTGTCGCATGAATTTTTCTATTCTCTTAGATGTGTATATAGTTATATAGAACCTATGCGTCGTACAAAAAATTTGCCCTTAATTTTTTTAAAGGTTAAGTTCGAATACGTTTGATTATTAAATTTATAAATCCACTTCGAATATGACGACAAGAACCCTTATAAGCCTATTCCGCCCTTAAATCGCATAAAACATCCCCGTTACAAAATTAAGAACTGTAAACAAATATTTTACCGTCCCACGTCAAAGAATATATCAAGAAACCCCTCTATTCCCAACCTGCGCGAACAACATTAATAAGCCAAGCGACTTTGAACCATGTGCCAAGCCTTGTAAAATTCTTTCTCCCGGAATGTGTCTGTGAAATATTATAATCGTGGGAGTTTTATAGAGGCACTTGTATAAGAAAAAAGGCCATTTAGAATGTTACGATTCGAGTTTGTTTATATACTTTGAGTGTGTAACTACTTTACCTTGAGTTATATGAAAAGTAAAGATAAAATATCTACCTTAGAATTTCATTTTATTGCGGTGTGCGGAATGTTTTCAGGAAAAAAACCGAATTAACTCTAAAGAAAAAACTCATTGTATAACCAAGTCAGTGGACCGAAAAGATCCAAATTGTTTGATAATTAAGATGCAAATTGTGGGTCTCTGCTATTTCAGGAGATATTTAAAAAGAAGGAAATTCTCTATTTATATTCCGAATTTTCCTTTTGTACCTACATCGGAAATCTAGAGTCTAGAAAGAGGGTTATGTTTTTTAAGAATAAATATGTAGGTACAGTCACGAGCTTTAATTTGGGACCCACCTAAGGTTGAATATCGTGTAGCAAACTTTCGCCATTTAGAGCTATTATGTTAACGCTGTCACTGAAATAAACAATAAACGTCGTAATGTCAGGGGGGTGCAACTCAGTGTAAATCTGTCATAAAATTTGAGTTTGACACAACATATCCGATACGTTTGCATAAGTGCGAAAGAGAACTTGTCATGCGTGAAGAAGGGACAGCATGATTCGTGACGATAATGTTTACCATCGACAACTTTACGTTTCTAGGGGTTCGTCAATAACTTGGTTAATAACTTTTTGGTCCTGTGGTCCCATAAGAAAAAAACAAACAAATAAAAAAGTCGTAATTAGAAAATCGTAATGATAGCTTTTTGCAAAGAGGTTATATCATTTCATAGGTCGATTAGATAAGACATTTTATGTCTTAACTTGACATTCAACATTATTGCACTAAAGTTTCGACCTTATTGCATTATGATTGTTCTAACAACATTTAACGGAAATGGGTCACAAATTAAAGCTCGTGACTGTACCTATGTGTTTGTTTTTATATATTGTATACTTATCATCAAAAAAATGCTTTGACCAGGAGTTGAACCGTGAACCATCTGCTTTTTAAGCAATTTTACAGTCTAAGGGTTAAGAGCCGCCAGGACGCTCGCGTGAACTCGCGTCCCCATACAAACGTAGTTCAGCTCTCATTTTAAAACGACAAGCTTTAGACCCACGAAATTTGGCATGGGCATTCTAGCAGTACAGATCTATGTCGGTAATTCGTTTTCGTTGCTAAAAAATGTAATACAAAGAAAATATAGCAAAAATAAGTTTTGTATGTAAATCTGTATCTGGCTGTATTTTCTTTGTATTATATTTTTTAGCATGCCCATGCCAAATTTCGTGGTTCTAAAGCATGTCGTTTTAAAATGAGAGCTAAACTACGTTTGTATGGGAACGCGAGCGTCCTGGCGACTCTTAAGTCCAGTTCTGTTATTAGTCGCATTAAGTACATAGAGACTGACATAAATCTAACTGTTCCAGTTACAGTTCAAGCTATTTTATTTTTTTCGTGCTTAATCTATGATGTGTCCAATATAAATTGAGCTCTAAATGACTCAACAAAAGTTCATGAACGTGCCTTTAGGTAAAACCTAGAACATTTTAACAAAATATACTTCACATATCACAGAGCAGAGCTCCTTTGAAACATGATTTTAGTAACTTCAACCCCCAAGAAGGTGACAATGGACTTCTACTTCTACAAAGAGGAAGTCTGAAGTCTCGGGCTGAAATCTAGCACTTTATAATTTAATCTTAAGCATTGTTAAAACTCTGCTAAAAGGCTCTTCCTTTAAAATGCTTGTAACAGAATTGTCAAGAAAATAAACATTGTTTTTCATAACCATAAATTTTTTCGAACCTTTTTCTCATCACTTCTTTTTACGACGTCAGTAAATAACGACCAACATTAAGGAGGTTTTAGCTAATTATATTTTATCAAGGGATAATTTGTGAAAGTAATCTTCTATTACAATTAATGCCTTTGTAATGGATTGGCTTTCATCGTGTTTTTGGTTTCGTTTTTTTTTAGGTATTTATTTCTTGATTTTGAACTTTGTTTACTGAACTTCTAAGAGTTTCATCAAATTCTTAACCTAACAAGGTACTCAAAGAAAGTTTTCTGTAACGTTATTTTTCAAGAAAGCCAGGTAAGTTCCACCTTGTCACACAATTGTATTATGTGCTAATAGGTATTTATCTCTGCTTTCTAAGTTTATTGAGTGTTCAGTTTTGCTATTCTTTTCTAACAAATTAAAACAACACAAAAAACCTCGGCGTGGATGTTTTCTTTTTCTTTTCTCTAATAAAGAGGCGTAATTGAATTTTAAATTGACGTCCAAAGATGTGAAGCTACACTGGGCCCTCGACGTTAACGTCCAAAGTTATAAAATTTCCACTCTCACTACCATTTTTAATTTCTAACTCTATATGTTTATTTATAAAAAAAATACGGCACCTGACATCAGCTATACCTAAAGGCCTCTTTTCCATTCTTTGAAACTTGTCTATCCATTGTTTAATCTTCACCCATCTATTTAATTTTGTTTTAATCATGAATATCATGATTTAGTCATGATTTTTTAATCTATTGATTGATTATAGTCATCAATGATCCCTATCAACATCCCTATAGGTAGGTATACATGTATAATATAAGGGTCCGCATACTCGTAAGCGGACACAACAAATTACTTCCAATCGAAAGAATATTAATGCGACGAAAAACGCTTTTAATTAAAGCTGGGCAGTAAAAGATTAAATTTCTCACTGGAATTGTGTTAGTAAATCCCTAGACAAATGGGAGTGGGAGACTGTCTAATTTCCGAAGCAATTTGGTCTTTGATTAAAATTTATTGTTACTGTGAGTCCACTTTCGATTTCTGGGCTGGGATGTTTTTAGTTAGTAGCCTTGAAACGTTTTTAGCGTTGCGGTAAAGCGGACCACTTTATTTAACCCCTGCTCTTTTAGCTTTTCTTGTAGCTTATTTATGGAATATTCAATTTCAACTTTAATAGACTTAATTGACTATACTTAGATACATTACATTCTGTTCAACTTTTTTTCCCTTCAGTCTGCCTTCCCGGCCTCTTCCAGCTTTCTCAACAACTCCCTATTCTACGCTTTCTCAATCCAGTTTACTCCTGCATAATCTAAATATATAAAAGAAGAAACTGACTGACTGACTGACATATCAACGCACAGCCTAAACCGCTGGGTCTAGAGTTTCCAAATTTGGCATGTAGGTCCCTTATAAGGTCTAGGGGTGCACTAAGAAAGGATTTTTCAAAATTCACCCCGTAAGGGGGTGAAATGGGGGTCCAAAGTTTGTATGGGGAAACAAGATTTGTTGGACTATATTATTTGAAACTTCACCGGAGTATTCCTAACAATAAATGAGTTAACACGTGTTTCAGCTTTTTTGAAAATTTAACTCCT
The DNA here is from genome assembly GCA_911728535.1 of Pammene fasciana. Taxonomy (NCBI): domain Eukaryota; kingdom Metazoa; phylum Arthropoda; class Insecta; order Lepidoptera; family Tortricidae; genus Pammene; species Pammene fasciana. The sequence continues at coordinate 15,533,703 of OU452291.1, read as the reverse complement.
TAAAGGGGGAAATGGGGGTGAAAAAGTCTGAAAATCAATATGGGTATCGTTCCTATGGTTTATCGGGTCGCTGATTACGAAAACAACAACCATATTATCATACAACGTGGCAGGTGTAAAATATCATCCCCCAGGGGGTGAAATGGGGGTCCAAAGATTGTATAGGGAAACAAGATTAGTTAGACTGTTTTATTTGAAACTTCACAGGAGTATTCCTAACAATAAATATGTAAACACGTGTTTCAGGTTTTTTGAAAATTCAACCACATAAAGGGGGAAATGGGGGTGACAAAGTCTGAAAATCAACATGGGTATCTTTTCTATGGTTTATCGGGTCGCTGATTACGAAAACACCAATGATTTTATGATACAACGTGGCGGGCGTGAAATATCATCCCCCTGTTGGGGTGCGATAGGGTTGAAATTACTAAATATCAATATGGGAGTCGATTTATGGTATTTTGGGACGTTAATTAAGTATGAGAATGGCATCAATTTCGAAATTTTTGTTAAAGAAATAATTTTACCTCCGTGAAAGGACATAGGGTAGTTTCTATACCGAAAATCAGTCCTTAAGGTGATGAAAAGGGGATTGGAAGGTTGTATAGAGAATTTTTTACCGTTGAACCGATTTAAATGAAACTTGATATAATAGATAGTTTGAATCCCGGGAAACGACTAAGGGTTATATCCATTGAAAAAGTTAACCCGTAAAGGGGTGAAAAGAGGGTTGGTAGTTTATATAGGATTTTTTCACAGCTGAAGCGATTTAGATGAAACTTGGTATACAGATAGTTTGAGGCCCGGGGAGGGAAAAAAATAGTTTTTTTCGCGAAAACTACCCTTAAAGGTAAAAAAGTTAAGGGAGAAACGGGGGTTGCAGGTTTTTATAGGGAATTTTAAACCGTTGAACAGATTTAGACGAAACTTGGTATATAGTAAGTGTGAATCCCTGCAAATGACTAAGGGTTGTTTTCGTTCCGAAAATCATCCCTTGAAGGAAAAAGGGATTGGAATTTTGATCAGGAAATTTTTAACACCTGGACCGATTTAGATGAAACTTAATGCTAATTAGCATACAGATAGTTTGAGTCCCGAGAAGGAACATAAAATGGTTTTTACCTCGAAAATCAGCCCTAAAGGTTAAGGGTAAAACGGGGGTTGCAAGTTTGCATGGGGAATTTTTAAACGTGAACGATTTAGATGAAACTTTGTATAGAGATAATTTAAGTCCCGAGAACGGACATATAAATAGTTTTTATTTCGAAAATTAACCCTAAGGTTAAGGGGATGAAATGGCGTTGGAGGTTTAAATGGGGAATTTTTAACAGCTGAACCGATTTTGATAAAACTTAGTATAGAGAGTCCCGGGAAGCGAAAAGGATGTTTTTAGGGTTTCGTACCAAAATGGTAGAAAAGGAACCCTTATGGTGCGACTTTGTTTGTAAGTCAGTGACCTAAAGGCAGGCATGTAACGCTAATTTATGAATTTTAAACATTAAGGGGTGGGGGGGGGGAGTTGTTGGTAGGTAAATGAGAAATCAAAAAACAAATAACTTTATTGTGTGGCGTATCAAATAAAAGGGCTTAATGTGAGGATCTCTAATTAGTATAATTTTAACATACATAACTTTGAAGTTATTACAAAAAAGGTGTAAATTAATCAATATCGGAAACTGTTCGACAGAAAAATTTGCAAAAATTACAGATATAATAGTTATTTACGTATAAATTACAGGAAAACTAATAAGAGTGCAGTCAAGCACCAGTCCGACTTAAGACCAAAAAAAAATCGGGGTACGTGTCCGATTCGCACTCAGCCGCCCTATTAATTCTCATGAAATCATGCTGAAAGCGTCTTTTTTCAAAAATGTAATAAAAAAGTTGTTCGTATGAAACTTTTGAGGCGCAAGTAAGACCCGTACTTGCGTGTTTTTTTTTAATTTCCTAAAATCGTTACTCAAAGTGGTGAAATGGGGGTTAAAAGTTTGTATGGGGCATTTTTAAATGTTGAACCGATTTAGATGAAACTTGGTATGGAGGGGCCCGGGAAGGGGCAAAATTGTATTTATCCCGAAAAACAAAGCTTACGGGGGTGCATAGCAAAGGGGTTGGAAGTTTTATAGAGAATTATTTTCAGTTGAACCGATTTAGATGAAACTTGATATAGAGATAGTTTGAGTCTCGGAAAACGACATAGGATAGTTTTATCCCGAAAATCAACCCTTTAAGAGGTGAAAAGGGGGTTGAAAGTTTATATGGGGAATTGATAACCGCTGAACCTATTTAGATGATTTGGTATAGAGATAGTTTGAGTTCTGGGGATGGATACATAATAGTTATCCCAGAAGTCATTCCCTAAGAGGGTAAAAAGGGGGGTCAATTACTAATTCTACGCAAAGGAAGTCGCGGGGAAAAACTTTTATTCAAGAGTAGAAATCTGCATTAATCATAATGTACGCGGGCGAAGCCGCGGGCAACTGCTAGTATATACTATACAACAGTAACCTAGTAAAAATAAAGTCTAGTGCTTATGTCAATTCTGGGTTAATGCTTCCGAACAAAGCCGCGACAAATAACCGGGACGAGCACATTAATTTATTAGATTTTCTCGATAAAAAATTAATATTAACACATTAAATAAACACTAGAACTAAATAAAATAAAACTAAAAAATATCAAAAAAGTTGGGCCCCTACGGCATGGTGCTGAGGTTGTGGCAGCATTTCCCCGCTGAAATTGCATTAAATTATATTATAGTATTCATCAATACTAAATGCCTAGATTGAAGTACAAGATTGAAAATTGCTTGTTAGACTAGTCCATAAGATTGATTGGAAAGTTGGTGGGCCTAGGTATGATTCTGGTAAGGCAATTTGAATGTGTGATCAGCAGATAGCAGACAAAGATAATTTGAAACAAAGGTTTTTTTAGGGGTCATGGCGTCAGCCAAGAATGCTGGAGATGGCTTTTCGAATCAGGTCGTGGATCAGGAGCCGTTGGTTGCTTTTCTTGTAGTCACACGAATTTTTAATGTTCTACAAAGTTCCATGTTTGCTTCCGTCTGACAATTCGTCTTCGGTCACCAGATACCAGATATTATTAGGTTATTATTCGTTATGTTTATGAATCGGCAATCAGAAGAGCCAAGCGAAGAAAGAAATTCAATATTCGACGCCATTCAAATCTCATTCAATCGCAAAATTATTTACAATCCGAGGAGGGATTGATTTCGACACTGGGAAAATGGTCGCTCAAATCAGACATTTCCTTTGAAACAACTTATATTAAGTGCTATTTTTAACTGACCTTAAGATTTGGAATGAAAATATTTCCAATTCGTCGGGATCTTTATTTTTCTCTCCAAACGTATAATTTAAGTCGATTTTTTGTTTTATATTAAACTGCCAAGGCCTAAAGTCATCTCGAATCTTCGACTTCGAGGCATTTTTATAATTATGTTTCTAGGCATGTTTATCCTTCTAACTAGTAGGGGGTCTGTTAGTTTTCTTAGTAAAGATTGTCACTTATGATATGATATGATATGATAATTTATTGATGAAATAGGTATTTTACATGTCATTGCTAAAAAACTAATTCTTATTAGGTATATAGGTATATAGCTAGGTACATTGGTGATGCGTTATATGTGTTTTTTGTTGTTAGGTTAACGAACCGGTTACTACGGGTAAGTAGGTAGGTACATAATGGGGTGATTATTGTATAGTCTGGCACTTGAAATAGGCATCCAGGGAGTAGTGGGCCTCCGTGAGTAGTTTATTTTTAAGTTTATTAACGAAAGCAGAGTAGCTAGTCGTATCTTTTATTTCTTGCTTAATATTTGATTATTAATTATGTTTGTTTATTTATGTTTAAACTCTTTATTGTACAAAAACACGTGAATACAAAATTATGAATAAAAAGTAGTACAAAGGCGAACTTAACTCTTTAAGGGATCTCTTCCAGCTAACCTTTGAGAAGTTATTTCTAATAATTCCTTAATTAATCATATCAACACTTAACTTTCCTTTCACGTACTAATCATTAGCCGCGACTTCATCCATATTTACGATTTAATATAATTAATTATTATAATCCAGCGGTGAGTAAAATTGATCTTAAATAAATAAATAAATATTAAGTGTGGGTGGGGTGTGGGTGTGTGTGGTATCTTACACAAATCAACCTAGTCCCACAGTAAGCTTAATAAGGCTTGTGTTATGGGTACTAGGCGACGATATATATAATAGACAGATATAGATAAATACTTAAATACATAGGAAACATCCATAACTCAGGAACATTTTTTCATGATAAACATACAAAAAAATGCCCTGACCAGGATTCGAACCCAGGACCTCCTGCTTTAGAGGCAGGGTTACTTTTGACTAGGCTAGGAGGCCGTTGATACCAAATAATGAATTTTAGGAGTGCATATTTTTATCCTTTATAATAAACCCATTGTCATGACACTCTTTATGGCTATCAACCAAAAATGTAAGCTTTAAAACTTTTTTATGGAGACAAAATCCCTTTATTGTTCACATTAGTGTGACAAAGGAGTGAAATGTATGTGGAGGCAAAATCACTTGGTGCCAGAATGTTCAAGAAATGTTACTTTATCGCCTTGGTGACAAAGCTCAAAGTCGCCTAGCGCTTCCTTAAAAGTGTCCGATAAAAGTATGTAAATATTTGGGTGCGTAAAAGCATTATACGAATGAATGTATCTACGTCACAGAGTGAGGAAAACAGTCTGCTTACTTACAGAATCTTAAGTCAAGAGATATATTCGACTGTAGCAAAGCTGTGTTAGGTTACAAGTGGCACAATGGCTGCGCTGCGTGGTTTAATTTCACCACTTTATATGCCCAGACGGGGTTAACTTAATGACCTTCAGAAGGCAACAAATTAATTTAATGAATATTTTTGAAATTCATTTAGTAAAATAACATTAATATCCTTAGAAATAGACTAAAATTAAGTATAAACTAAGTTAAAAACTAATCTAAACTATTGATAGAAATAGAGAAATAGAAAAAAATACTTACCTAAACAGTTTTATGTCTTTGTCAAGTCCCCCAGGTCTGTTCCCTGCGGAAGGGGGGCCCATAAGGCTGGCTACATTGCCTCATTGAATAGCGATTAACGATGCTTATTCTTTGCCTGAGGAATGAGCCAGCCTTAGGGTCACGGGTTGCTTCGAATAGTATTTTTTAACATGTTTGAAAATCGAATGGGCATCCCTTTGACTATTAAGCCAACCGGACCGGCCATGTCTGTCATTTTCTATACAAAAAAAGTCTGTCGATTTTTGCGGGGGAGGGGAACGTCAAATGTATGCGAAACGTCAAAATAGCCGCGTCAGATAAACGTCAGCTCATACAATGAGTATGACCACTGGTCAATATTTTCGGTAGAGGGGAACGCCTGTCAATGGCTACTCCGGTTGGTTTAAAGCTCTAAGGGGCATCCTGACTCCAAGGCCCTAGAATTTCTGCCGCAAACGCCGCAAATATGTGATTTCTCATTAAATGACGTTGCTGAATTTTTTTTTGTCAGTAACTATTTTCATTAATTCTTTAAACCAAGACGCTTCTCTGTTCGACATATGACCGACATTCCAATGCGCAGATGCAACTACATTTTCAGTATGTTCCATCCTCGATCGATATCGCACGTTTAAATTCCGATTTCAAAGAATCGCACCTACATTGAGAACCCATTACTTCGTATCTCGGAGTACCTGTCACTCCGATAGACATTACTCTAAGCTTTTTTCTAGGTGAAATCACAGTTTTATCACGGGCATTCAAAAGTGAACCTTAGTTCTTAAGTATAAGAGCGATACGAACTAGTCTTGCGAATGAATAGGATTGAAGCACGATTTAAAGGAACGTTTTTGATGCTACCCTCAATTTTACCATTGCTTTTTCCGTTAGAATTTTTTCGCAATGCTTATTATTGGTCCTGCTGCCCTAAAGCTGCCGTCAATACAATTTGTGTCAGTACCTAAGTGATATTTTTAACATTTAAAGGTATATTGTCGCAACAGCTCTATTTATTTTTCAAAAGTACGTCAAAGCAGGTACTTAGACGAAGACAACTTTTTAACGATAAACATAGAATACAGTATTTTATACAATAGTGAAATAATCAAGAGCTTTTCAGTCGAGTACCGCGTTTAGGCCACGAAGCTTGCTGAGTGGCCTAATTAAGGTACGAGATTGAAAAGCTTAATTATGTCACTATTGTATACAATACTTTTTCTACGAGTATTAAGTAAGAATTGATTTTCTTTCATTCTTTCTAAATTTTTCCCAATCAAACGTCAAACACTATTTTTCAAACCGGAAGTAATTGTATCTGGGCCTAAAAGAGATATACATATGATTGTGTGCGTAGTAGAAAGAGATGGATAGAATAGACGGTGTCTAAACTTACTTCCAAGATGTCGGTGTAGTTGTGATTGGTCTTTTTATAATCCAATCACAACGTAGAAGCAAGTTTAAGTAGAAGAAAATTTGACAGATTAAGTACGTTCAGAAATTATAAAGTTGAGTCTGTCCGAAAAGAAAAGTGTCGTACAATGTATGAGCTCCCATATAAACCATGGCACTTTTCTTTCCGGACAAACTCTACACATTTTACCGAGATGTGAATGACATTCTCTTTTCAAAATTATTTTAGTTTAGGGGCGGGTTGTTTAATAAATCTATTTAATGATCCCGGAAGTGCCATAGACTATCCAACATTTAAATGTGTAAGGTTTAGGTCTGGTCTATAAAATCCTAATACACAGATTAAAGTCGACGAGTAGAAAAATTAACTTTTCAAAGAGGCATGCATGTTAAAAAGTTAGGCTTATCAAGCTGATGGTGACAGTGCAAAATTCTGACCGCCCCTTACTCAGCAGTGAAATTAATATAATCAAGTATGGGCTAAACACAAATTAACTACCTACATAATTTTACAAAAATAAAAAGAGCTAAGTATGTTTTGGGTGTTTTTAGAAATTGTAAGTTAAATGTTGTTTGGTTTTCGAGATTTTGTTGCTTATTTCTACTCAAAACCTCTAGTAATTACCTCCTATTGATTCTACTGGGATATGAAAGGGTTCCAATAAGTATTTTTGAAGCCACTTATATGGAAGCAATAATGAATCTGTCCACAAAAATTTTCATAAGGTAGGAAAAAGTATTTATAGATTGGGGTAATGGAAAGTTTGGAATATCTTCTAGCTTATATAACGTCATATTTAGTAGAATAATTTTACTCTTAATACTGAGTGAAGAAAAGCTAAACTTTTACGAATTCCCAACAATACTTGAACTTGTCAAAACGTCCTTTTCAAGGCATCTTTTATTGCAAATTTTCTTATATTAAGTTACAGTAATATAACGTTATTCTCCCTTTTCTGTTTACTTCCTAATAAAATGTCACATCGCATGTGTGTTCACCGTTGACATATTACTTCCAGAAATTGCCATATTATGAACGTCATATTTCAACCGTAATTAAATCAAGTCGAATCGCTCCAGTGATTCAGCCGTTTTAACACACGCTGCCATACATTTCTCATACACTCACAATGGGTGCTCGTATGAATCGGAAATGCTGCATGTTTACGCCAAACCCTCTTTGCTTTTACTCCGTGAGGGTGATTTTCTGAATTAGGATTAGACTTTATCCGTAATTTAGAAATGTTTTGCGAGAAATATTTTTTGTATTAAATATTTGCGTTACAAGTAGTGTGTGTGCGTGTGTTATAAGTAGTGATCGGATTTTATGGTGCAACATGGCGGAAAAATTCACTTATATTGCTAAAATAGTCGTTAAAACGTTAAAATGTTATTGAAATGTATTTAGAACTGAAATAACAAAACAAATGATTTTTTAATGAATATTTTGATCCAGCCTTGGGCACCGGAGGCGTTGGTCACTTTTTCCTTTGTATATGACATCTATACAAGTTTGAAATGTATTTCTTGTAACTAAAATAAACAACGTGTACCCTAAAATCCCGTAGATTATCCATTTTAGCATAATTTTTGAGGTAAAAAAACACCTAAAATTCAAGCACTGGTTATAAGCTAAGTTTTTAACTCTTGATAATACTTTGATTTTTAAAATAGGTATATTTATAATAAAATACATAAAAACATCCATAACTGAGGAACAAATATCCGTAATAGACACGTAAATAAATGCCAACCATTAGGCCGTAGCTATAAACAATAAACATACCGATCAACAAAACAAACATCATATAGACCCAACACCAGACACGCACAAATTCTAACTTCTTAGAGATGAAGATACTGTCCAGGAAATTGTTAACCGGCTGGGGTTTGCGATACGCGCAAGTTATGATGAGGGTCAGGAAGTCGCGGAGATAATATCGTGCTTCGTTGTAGTTGGTACTGATGAGGCTTGTAATTCCGAGTACAAATTTGCAGTCAGCTTTGTAAACCAGTGATTCTGTGAGTTTAGACATGGCAACCCTCACTTATATTGAACCTGTAGTACCTAAATTATTTCCTATAGGTACTAGTGAAAAATATACTTGTGGGGTACAAGTATTATACCATACTTTAAAATCTCATTTAATCTTTTTTCCGTTCAGATAAAAAAATATCCTAAATTAGTGACCAGGAAACTGTGGTATAGCTAAGCTTATTAATGTAGCGAAACGCTAAATTATCTCACCTGTTATCAATACCAACTTCCATTAGCAATTTCAAAATCCCAACAATAAGATTTCCAGAAGCCAAGGCAACGTCACTCACAATAAACACGAAAGTCAACGCTGACTCGGCAATTCTAAAATAGGATTAACATGCAAAGTGGATCGTGGGAATGGTGGATGTTTGTCTCAGGCCGGGCAAACTTGGAAAAACAAAACCCTGCATTTCGGAAGAAGAAAATTTATCAACAGTAGGTACTTGCACAATCGTGAGGAAATCTAACTTAATCTCAACACTCAGTTAACTCCGGGAGAGGAAGGTTAGATGCCTATAGGTGCCTATACCAATTCTCGCGATTATGTTGCCGAGTGAAGCCAAGGCACCATGAGCCGTGCCATGTCATGACAAACGTTATATGTGGTGATACGTGTCCTGGTATAGGGGCACAAAAATCTGTTTCTTGAAATGGAATTTGTACATATTTATTTGATGTATGATGTAACTACATTATTATACACTTGATAAGATGATGAAGGGCAATAAAAATGGGTCACCTTGTAAATATACAAAGTGACAAGTTTTACGGCCCTCGCGTGTAGCCATTAATAAAATAAGTCTTTGGCAGTAAATGCAAATAATGTTCCATTTTTCATGGCTGAACTACCATCAAGACGAGTAACTGCCCCTTTTTTGCCAACTTTTCAGTTATTTCTCTCTGAAATTGAAATAATATCTTCATCATTTTCCTAGCATTTCACCCAGATTTTAGCCACGATTCAATACCAAGTTCCATAAAAGGAACTGCCATCTGATTTGTTGACCCATACATGGTTATCTCTCTGAAAAGAGACTAGTGAATATGAACTTAGGTAGCTAAGATTTTAAGAAATTTTGTGGTACGACCCGGGGATCGAACCCGAGAACTTTTGAACCTCTTGAAAGTCACATGCCTTACCACTAGGCCATCAGTGCTTCTGAATGATAGTTTTTTGACTCATAAACATTGCCTACTCTCTATGAATACCGTGTGCATTGGCATGCTTTAATGGTTAATTAATTACCTTGTTTTTTTAAGGACAATTCCCAAAAATCCTCCGCTCCTTATGTAATCAAAAAAATTATGAGAAGTAAAGACATGAAATGTTTTTTTTTAACATCAACAAAACACTTTATATTCTTATACTTGCTCAGATATTTAGAAATTAGTCACCTTTTCGATTCGTCTTTTCGTATCAGCCACAATTTCTCATTCTTTTCGAAAATCCTGGATAAGCTCACAAAGTTTGTTACAAATCTAGAAGGTTATGTTATCAGTTTGTCTTACTGTTTGCTTACTATCTACCTCGCCTCTCGTCTCTCACGCTCGAGTCTTTGGCGAATTGATATAAATTTACATAAACGCTTATCTTGTTACACAATTTGCCTAAACACCAACCTTTATGTCTCCTTTGTATGGATCAAGCATTTGGGGGAAGGCTACAAAAAACTCACAAACATGCATGGATTCCCATTCTAATACCTAACAAGGTTGACATTACGAATAATATTGATTTCCATCCAACATGGTAATAATCATCCTCCAAGCGTTTGTGCCGTCTTTTTGCCATGGTTTAATTGAACCTAGGGTCTGCTTGGCAACTTAAATCTATGAATTGGCGTAGCCCTAGTTTTTACGAAAGTCACCTTCATCATAATCTGACCTGCCGGAGAGAAAACTAAACCTTACTAGAATTAGGTCCGGTTTCCTAACGATGTTTACCTTCAGCGGAAAGCGACTAGTAAATATTAAATGATAGTTAGTACATAGATTACGAGACACTATGTGGTACGAGCCAGGGTTTAAACCGGAGACCTCTGGATCGAAATTGAAATGGCTTCCAGTCTAACAAAGCTATAAATAAAGCTGGAAACACGAAGGTATACATTATTTCAAAAGCGTTGTGTTTTGTCTCAAATTCTCATAAAACTTATCATCATTCGCTTGCCCTTGTCCCATTTACTTGGGGTCGGCGCAGCATGTCTTTTTTTTCCACACATCTCTGTCACCCGTCATCTCATCACTCACCTCCTTTCTTTTCATATCATCTCTCACGCAATCCATCATTTTTTCCTAGGTTTTCCTCTTTTCCTACATCCCTCCACATTGATTTTCATTCTCATAAAACTTATATCATTACCTATTCATCACACAAGTGGATTTAAGAACGCCAATACCTGTATAAGGTATCTCCAAGTATCCAGCTTCTTATCTCTTCATTCCAAGTTTAAGCCCCTCATCATCCTAGCGTTTATCCCGGTTTGGGGTCCGCTTGACAACCTAATCCCATGAATTGGCGTAGACACCAGTTTTTAAGAAAGCGACTGCCATCTGACTTTCCAACCCAGAGGGAAAACTAGGCCTTTTTGGGATTAGATCCGGTTTCCTTACGATGTTTTCCTTCACCGAAAAGCGACTGGTAAATATCAAATGATATTCCGTACATAAGTTCCGAAAAACTCAGTGGTACGAGCAGGGGTTTGAACCCGAGACCTCCGGATTGAAAGTCGGACGTCTTACCGCAAGGCTACCAGCGCTCGCAGCGGTCCAAGTTTAAGTCCCTAATACAGGTTATTCAACCAGACTATTATAGATCAGCACCTATTAGCAGCAAAGGTGAGAAAACAAATATCCTGCCAAACTTATCTCCTCTCAGAATATATGGATCAAACGATTAAAGGACAACTAAGAAAGAAACTTTCCGCCGCCGTATATTCTTAATATTAATCAGGAAAGTTTGTCGACATAAAGAGAACTTTAGGAAAACATCCTACGGCCTACTTTATTTCTTTCATCTTCATGTCAAAAGTCATGATGATATATTACAATGTCTTCCTTATTTAGTTTCCTTGTATATCCTAAAATTAGAGCTTAATTTTGTGTTGAATTCTCGAGAACAATACCTATTATTTGGAGTTCATTTGATATTCAAGTCATTGAACAAACAGCGTTTAAGCTCTTAGAGATAAGACAAATGAAACGATGGTGTCGATGATAAATGAATGGAACACAGGTTGAACTAAATAATATTTCAGTACTTAGGCTGCGTTTCCACCAGAGATGAGCAAGGATGTGTTGCGAGGAATGTGTTTGTTAAGGGGCTCCCTGGCGCCAATGACCTTCAATCTGAACCCCTTAGTTTTCTAATGAGTTTTATATCTTATCATACTATCAGTAACGTCCTTAATCAATATAGTATCCCATATTTACTTCAATGTTCATCGTCTTCGAGATATTTGACATCAAAGTCGAGCAATTTTAGGCCAAAAATGTGGTTTTCTGGTCATAACTTTTGTGTTAATTAGTTTAAAATTAAAATCTCTCATCAGTTTTAAGAGACGTCAAAGAAAAACCCTAATATGTAGATTTTGTATATGTAAGATTCTTCACGGCATTCGAATATCGAAAAAAGTGTCTTTTTAGACCATGTTTAAAAAAAACATTAAAAAATAAGTGCTCATTTATTTCAAAATCCGGCTCTACAGAATGGAGATAAAAGATTAAAGAACCGATAACCGTTTGCCTCATAATTCTATTTGTAGTGCAAATGTAGGAATATCGACTCAAAACTGGTCAAAAATGGGTAAAAAACGTGTGGAGCCCCTTAAGAGCTAATCCTAGAGCTGTGCTAGCGAGGATAGGTAAATGCAGTGATTCTATTGGTTCTTGATACATCCTCGCAAGGCATCTTCGCTCATCTCTAATGGACACGCAGTTTTATGGAAATAAGCCACCTATACAGATGCGGCCTGTCACCGACGGCACAATGCGACTGTGGGGAGCCAATACAAACTATGCAATGCATCGTAGAAATATGCCCAAAAAGACGTTTTGCGGCAGACATACAAGACTTATTTAAGTTAATAATACTGACACATGAAGCACGATTGAAACTATTATAATACGTTATCTTATCTGTTCCATCATCATTATCTTAAGAGTTGGGCTCTTTTCGGTGTAGCTTGATGAAGTAGTCTCCATCTTTCTCGGTACGAGGCCAGCTCCTTGATGTACTGGTACGACACGATGTTTACATGCTTCTTTATCTGGTTCATATAACTTTTCCTTGGTCTTCCTCTTCCTCTCTTCCGTTTATCTTTCCTTTTATTAAGTTTCTAATGAATCGTCGTGCCTTAGCAGGTGCTCGAGCATTTTTCCTCTTCTATGTTTAATTGTGATTATCAGGTTTCTTCTGTCATCTAATCTCATATATCTCATCATTGTCATTTTGACGACTAACAATATGGAAAAAAGCAAAAATGATACGTATCGATTACACGCTTGAAGAATATTGTTAGAATTATGATTTCGTATATCCGGCTGTTCTCTACAGGTCACAATTCAAATGCGATTCTTGTGAAAATTTTGGATCGACAATATATTGGAACCAACATTTTTAAAATCAAAATTTTACATTGCACCTAAGCGCTGTTGTGAGATTACTGTCCATTTTTAATTTGAATTTGATCAAAAATATGTAGATTTTATAACAAGTGGGGTTACGAGTTCCACAGATAATAGCCCTCTAGGGAAGAACAAAGGGTAATTTTTATCATAAAAATTATCTCTTAATATGATGAAAAAGTGGTAGAAGTTTGTATGGACAGCTGAAACAATTTAGATGCAATTTTAGTCAGTATTGAAATTTTAGTTTGACTTATGAGAAAGGATATTAAGAATATTTTTAATACCCGATATCATACCTTAAGATTCTAAGAAGGGGAAAAAAATTACTAATTCTACACTGACAAAGTCCCACGCAAAAGCTCGTTAGTCATAATGTCAAATGGGGGATCTCGATTTCCTTAGGTCAAAGACCCTCCAAGTATTTTTAATATACCTGAGTTACACGGGAGTTTTATATTTGAGTAGGTAATCCTTTTTTCCTTGAAAAACTACCTAATATATTCCTATAATAAATTTCTTTGAAGCACAAACAATTTACATGCCCCGCCTCCGTACATAAGGGCTCTTTAAATCAAGAAAAGGAAGATCTAACAAACAAAGTTAGGAAAACATTTCTCTTAAGAGTTTTTGAGAAGGAAAAGCGTAAGTCCCATTAAAAGTTGATGTACTTACGTCCTTTTAGATTTGGTTAGTAATATATCATGGTATTCATGCGTCGCCTTTAGTACAAATAAAGTAGATAAGAGGTATAAGAAGTTTGGCCGCTGACTTTATTGGCAGGTTTTTGTTTTATTCATATAGGGGTTCACAGACATATATGTGTCGACCCAGTAGATCACGCAAACGTAACTTCTCGTGACAAAGTGTGGCTTGTGTGAATTTCTAGGTAAATTGTAAGCCATAAGTACAAGATATCATGATTAGCTCTTCATTGCAATATATTTAAAGTACTAGCACATATATGTAATACCTATTAAGTAAGATATTCGCGAGAGCTAAGTCATTTTTATATAATTTTTCTGACTTTGATGAAAAATTGATGAAAAACTGAATTCAGAATATTTTTTTGTAATTATTTGTCCAGACTGAATACATAATAATATTGAAACAACTCTACAGCTACTGGACATATTTATCTTTGTATTTTGTAACACCAGGTTATGAATTATTATTTATTTTTCAACAAACGTCGCTCAAATATAAAATAGCATGGTTTCACATGATTCTTAAAATATATATTATTTATAAACTGAAATAGATGTCATATACTACAGAAAAAGTGACCAAGTCCTCCGGTGTCCGAGGCCAGATTCGAACTGGCGTCTTCAGCTATCGCGGCTGACGCGCTGACCACACCACCCGGCCACTACAAAAAATATTCAACAAAATAATTTGATTTGAAGATTCATACATTATTTAGTTATATGTCTGTGGGTTGTTTTTATTTGGCCAAGTAATTACTTAGTTAATGGAGGGTAGTAAACTGTCTATATAAATTAATGCAAGAGATAAAAGATCTTCCAACAAGATGAGATAGTGATCTATTTCAAATACTGTATAGAGACACGGCAGTCGAACTTCCTCGATATGGGTAAATGAACCAATTTCATTTCATTTTGAGTTGGTAAATACATTAGATAACTATTAGACGGAGTAGCTATATGTACATTTTTGCTTTAATAATTTTAAACAAAAAAAGCACCGACTTCACTTAGGATCCGCTATTCCAAGAGGAAGTGGCCGAGTTGCTGTAAAAAATAGTGAAATCACTATACATATAGGTGTGCCTATAATAGTTGAAGAATTCCCTCGATTTCTCCAGGATCCCGTCATCAGACCCCGACTTGGTGACAATGGGACCATCTAGGGGTTATACCAGTTCGATTAAAAATTTTGAAAATCAGGTCATGATGCACGGAGATATCGAGTAACATACATACAAAAAAATAATAAAAATAATAATGATAATGATAAGAAAATCAGTCGAATTGAGAACCTCCTCCTTTTTTGAAGTCGGTTAAAAATAATAGTAAGTATGAACGAATTATTTGTCAGAAAACTGGTAATATGTACATTACGTAACTTACGAAAACCGTTGACCTACTTCAGTTGTTCGTTGACTAGAAAATCGAGACAATATGGGGTCGTGAACATTACCCATATGAAATCGGGCGTATCCACGCGTCACCACATGAGTGAAGACATTTTCTGATTATTTTAGGGGTTATTTGAATGTGGTCGCCAGAACTGAAGGAAGTCATGTTAGATTTTGGGTACAATAAGTGGTAGATGATACAGTCAGCATCAATAGTATCTTCCTACAGGAAGGCCGCAAAAATATGTGACACGCTCCTATGGCTCTACAAATAAGAGCGTGTCACATAAGAGTGAACTTTCAGAATTACTCGCCACTTTTTTCCTGTCGAAATTACCCCAATGCACGCTAGTAGTGAGTGCGTACATATTGAAACGTTGGCCGTTTGCCGGTAAGACGACCGCCTTTAAAACCGTGGGTACCAATAAATCTTTCTTTTGTGTACATACATACGAAATATTATTTGTCAAGTAGTCGCTTTTCAACCTAAACACATACATCTACGAAAAATGCAAAGGTTTATATATGTGAGGCATATAATAAATGTTATATATGATGCTGAGATACTATGTCGGGTTCGGCAGCAAATCAATAACATTGGTGCCAAACCTGCCTTTTTATAGCCGTAGATATAGTAAATGGGTTGTTTTTTTGTGATTTACTTACATCTAAGGGCAATGTTATCTGACTGAGGTAATGATTAGAAAACTTTCTGTTTGCTCACTATTAACTTTACTGGCTGAGTTACGTATTCCTGACCGATCTGAAGAATTACTTTGCTTGTAAAAGTTTGCATTTAGTTCGTATTATTCAATTTGGGGCCAATCACAGATATATACATTTGTCCCATCTTTCTTAATTTTCTCAGTTTCGTTACGAAAATTAGTCATACGTTTATTTGGCTAATTAAAGACAGATATACAGGATGGGCCCTGTATATAAAGCAAAAAATTAAAACGTAGATTGTACTTACTCCTCAAACTAAACAACGTTTGTTCAGCGACTTTAAAAAAAACTTACGGTTTGATTTTTAGTACATTTCAAAGTTTTCCAGAACACGCAATGTACTGCGAAATTGATTATGTCTGTAGGTTGACAAAACTGACAAGCAATGTTAATTAGACGGATTTTAACGTACCATCAGCTGCAGAATTGCCTACCCAGTTTATCAATGAATTCATTCATAAACTGGGTAGGCAATTCTGCAGCTGATAGTACATTGAAAATAATATTTAATTTCTATGAAAAAGAAATAATCTTAAGAGTACATATTTTTTTAAAGTCGCTGAAAAACGTTGTTTAGTTTAAGGAGAACAATCTAGGTTTAAATTTTTTGCTTAAGTTACAGGACCCACCCTGTATAAAGGTACAATAAGTTTGCGATTAATGCTTTGACGAGTTATTTTAATTATTTCTAAGATTTTCCTCTAATTATAAAATACTGAGCAAGATAATAGCGTTTCTGAAGATAATACCTTAAATAGGCGCAAGTTTTTAATATTATATTTACACACAAAACGACCCAGTTTTATTGCTATAAAACATGTTTGTAATCGTCTAAAGAAATGTTAAGCTATTTTTGCTATTTGTGAAAGAGTTATTACTCTACTCAATAGTAATGAAAGCAGGTCTTTATATAGACATTTCCGTACAAGGTTACCCATTTACATTGTCCTCTATTGAAGTTAAACCCTAAATGTCCACAGTTTCCGCCAAGTATTTGTTAAAATTACGTCACGACACACAATGAACCCGAACGTAGTCCGCATTTGCCCATTTCTATAAAAATTCCACACGTCACTTCACAGACATATAAGTAGACCACGCAACTCCGATTCACTTATAATCGAACTCTGCAAAACTTTACATTTTGAATTCAGTAAACGCGATATAATCAGTTTTAAATTGTTCTATATCCTGAATAACTATCGCTGCAACTGAAGACAATAATATTAAAATTTTATTTAAAGAAAGTGTTTTTTTTTACTTTTAAGGAGAGCTTTTAGGGTAAGTAATTTAATAGAATTAATTTTCTGCGTTTATTCCATTTATCAAAGCTTTTATTCCATATTGCTAGTATCGCATCCATGTTATTGTAAATTAAGTAATTCTATCGATATTATAGCAAAACTACTAAGCGATTTATAGTGAAATACTGTCACAATGTGACGCCATTGATATGTACATCAATGAGCGATGGTACGTCTACCCATATCTATTCCGTTATGATAATATGTCTGCACAAATTCGAAATAAGTGTACAACTGATCGCCATCAGGAGGGTCGGCCCAGGTATCGTTATGAAGACAGTGCTGCAGTGTGGCGGCGGATCTGCTGCAGTTTCGCGTCAATAATTGGCAAGAAGTTGCGCAGGATCGGGACAGGCAGCGCGCTCTCATTTTGAAGGTGCGGCTCGAGGATCGGAGAGCCAAAATAGTTAATAGTTGTACGTACAGATGTGAAATCTATTCAGTTACAATGTCTGCGCGATGTTTTCGTCCATTCTTTCTCACGTACCCTCACGGACATTTTAAGTCGTTCTACAGAAATTCCTTTTATAGAGTGTCGGTACTCTTGACTGCCACGTAGTAGAACCCTGTAACCGACAATTTGACGAAAAAGCCGGAACGGCAATGGCTGATTTTACGAGTTGGAAACGCGTTTTTGCCTTCCTACAAATACAGTTGGCACGGCGCTGGTGGCCTGGCGGTAGACTTCCAATCCGGAGGTCTTGAATTCAATTCTATCTTCTTGAATTATTTCAATATTTTTGGACTAACGGTTCATAAGTTACAGGAGGAAACACAATTTTTTAGACTTTCGGAGTAATTATTTCTGAGAATATTCTCAATCACAAAATGTCTAAAGAAACCTCAATGTTATTTTTAAAGACCTATCGATTAATGTACATCATGTTGATACTTGATAAAAAAAAGACAATTAGTTACATGTATGGAGTGCCCCCATAAAATAGTAGATTGTACAACAAGTGCATAAAACGCACCATTTTACGCGAGGCGTTTATCCATACGAGCGAGCTTGCGAGCGAGGATGGATATAAAGTACGAGCGTAAAATGGGTTTTATGGACGAGTTATACACTCTACTTTTTACTTCGATTGTGAGGAAATAAAAAGAATAGGAATTTCTTTCATAAGAAGTTTCACTTTATGCTGGGTATAGGCGGACTAAAACTCAATTTTATGCACAAGTTGTAATGAATCCATAGAGCCTATTTGCATTGGTTGGTAAAAGTCGGTTGTTACTGAAACTTTGCACTGTAATAAAACTATAGATCCTATTTGCATATATTTTGGTAAAAGTTCGTTACTGTAAACTTTGCTATAAATGTTTGCCAGGAGCAATTTTCATTTTTCCTTCCAGGGAAAATTACAAGTTTTCGATTAGGCTTTCATTAGAATCATACTGTAATATTAAAGCTCGATTTACAAATCACTAGGAAAATATGGAGTATCACAAAATCAATCAGTAGTAATATCTTAATTTTCATAACTTTAGTTCGGGCTATGGAGGAATGTTTTAATGTTAAAATAAATACTGAAAACTAGCTTTATTTCAAGTGGCTTTTCTAAATAATATGCAATTTCATTTAAATATTAAGATAAGAGTTCATTTAGGGTACATAGAATATTATTTTCAAATACATTTTGGGATATAAAATCTAACCTTTAAATCGTAATGTTAGTGAAAAACAACAGAAATATAAGAGTAACATAAAATCTAATTCCTAGGTCGGAATAAGCATTTAAAATGACATTATATTTTATGTTATCAAATAAAATCAATCGTTATTTAGGTAGGTTTTGTTGTCAACATTATTGTTTCATAATCGCGTTAATATTTGCTTCTGAGTACAAAGAAATATTTACATTTGATAAACAATATAGTTCTCTTAGCATTGCTATCGAGTTTTATTAGAAATATATGTATTTTCATAAGAATTGGTAAAATAAAACCACGCGGTCATAATGAATTCACTTTCGTTTTCAGTAGAAACACTACTGTATGTATTTTTAACTATCATAAATATATTCCCTATATTTTTATCGTATTTATCCAAATAAAGATTATAAGTTCTAATCAGTAATTTATCAGGAAATCCTAAAATTGTAATTATCGATTAATAATTTTGTGTAAATGCGGGTGGATATAATCTTGCATCGAACGAGGGTTACGTTCATCTACCCGCATATTTGCTTGAGTTTTTCGCAGGTTTCGAGTCGAGGCGAGCGGGCGACGAGTGCTATGTGCAAGAGAATTTGAACCTTGACAGTTAACCATTCACTTAGTTTTGGTATCTGTAGTTTGACTCAACACCCTTATGTCATAGATAATTAGGTTCAATAATGAAACTTAGTGAGTAATTAGTACATTGGTTAAGGGATTTGTTTGGCTTAAAGCTGAGTAGGGGAAGTGGGAGACTGCGGGAATCAGGGTACGTAAAATTATAAAAGCGATTGGTAGGATGAGGCCGTAACTTAGTTTGAACGTGATCGTCGGCCAGTAAATAGTTCCCATACAAGACCTAGGACCCAAGCCTGGTTGGCTAGTTAGCACCTACGTTTATTCCGGGGTGAGTTCTTTTAAATATTTCACTTTTATTTTAATACTTTCGTCGTGCGAATATTATAACAATGGACAATCATTTCTTATATTACCGGGGTATTTCAAGCATTACGCTCAATGATTATCTACCTGCAATGAGTGTTAGGATAAAGATATTCGCATAATTAAACTACATTAGTAAATGTTTGAGCTGTGTTAAGGGGTTACAATATAGTAGGGATCTTTCTGTGTTTGAGTTTAATTAGTTCATAATTTTATTGAACGAAGCGAAGCGATATACCGCTCTGCCAAAAGCCGTCCGTCTGTCTAAATAAGTACTTAAATACATGTTAATTATACATTGAGTATGAAGTGAAACAGCCATCTAGCATCATCAATATCGACTCGTAAGTTGTATGTATGTTTCAAAATAGGGTTAGACTATATCAATGATTTCATTTTTGACTTATTGTCGAATATAGGGTACTATTTCACTGCGTTTTCAAAAACGTAATATAGCTGATAAATAACAGTAAATTAATTGATCATATTTTCTATTTATTACCATTCAGTTATATAGGCTAATAGTAGCTTATATCTTGACCAGATTCTTAATAATATATCATCCGTGTTTGTTTATTTTATCTTTGAACCTCTTACATGTTGATGTTGGTTAACAGATGGCCACTGTTGATCGGTATCACATTATAGGATCTTTTATGTAACGTTATAGTAATTATATAAAGTATTTACTGCTGGATTTCTAGCGTAGAGGTTTATTCTATGTAGCATGCGTGTCTGGTGTGGTATCTGGGTGGCAACGGATGGCTTTCGGGCAAGTTCCAACGCGTACTGTATCACGCATATCATCTTTGAACATATGGTGCGATTTTAGCATGTTCTGGCAGGAGGTTTGACCACTGCTGGTTCGCCATTAGCATTCCCAAGTGTTCAGTTAAAGCTCGATGAAGCTCCAGTAGCGACGAATCGTCATGGTGAGGGTCTTACACGTCTAGATACCATTCAGATAGTGCCCATTAGCGATGATAGGTACTTGTTTATTTACTTCCTAATTTTATATACCATTTGTCATAAACAATGGTATGTATTTGCTTACTTAATTATTAAATGTACCAGTCGTTAATTGCATATGTGGTGTGGAGGAATTGGCGGTTATCTGTCAACTATACATAGATGTATGGAGCGAGACGCAGGCTACGTCCCGTCGCACGCTTGGATCTTTACAAAGCTCAGAAAGCACAAACAGAATAGATCGTAGGCCACTGGCTGTGATCATACACATCTTCATTTCCGTAGGCTAATGGCCGTGGAAAACCATATCACCAGATCCATCAAGCTCCGGATCGTAGGCTACGACCGTGATCCCACCGATGGACGACAGAGCTGTCATGACTGACATACCACATATTTTGTACTGGCGTACATCGCCATCAGCCACTACATTGGGAGTCCAGCAAACCCCTTTTACAAATAAATATATTTTGTTGTAAATACAACTATCTAACAAACAACGAAATATTTACTTAACCATAATAATTCTATTGCATTTTATTACTCAATATTCTAGTCTCACTCTCTTAACGTCAACAGTGAATATATTAACTAATATATGTCTACTTTATTTATATTTCATTACGGTTATGTTAGGAAATAAGTAGTTAAATATCACGGTTAACTCTCTCACCTTATCGAAAAGGACTTGAGGTAACTACATACACAACGTTGGGTCCTCCCTAGCTTTCACGATCATCTTGGCCAAACTGCGTCTCAGAGCAAGCTACTGTAGGTATAGTTAAGTTATTAATTAATGTATTGGTAATTATAGTTATATTATTCACTTTACTGTAATACGGCGCATGGTGGTTTTTCGTTTGTCTACTTGGTTTTCCATCATGCAAAAGCCTAGGAACCGAAGTAGATACCTAATGACGTCATCAAGGACAGCATTAGGGGTAAATAGTCCGTGTTTCGCTTTTCAATAACAAAAATCCAAAATCAATTCTTTAAATAAATAATTTTCCTTTTAAACTTCAATCTTTTGTTTCATTTTCTTTCCTGTAGTAATTTCCTTTAATTAGGTATTTATAATTACAGTAGTTTCAGTCTGAAGCTTTAGGTAAGTAAGCTTTAGGAAGCTCTTACGACGTGTTCATCACAAAGTGCATAAAAAATTGACTTCTTCTAAGGCTATTTTGACAATGGCAATTTTTTATGCACTTGTGCATAAAATTGAGTTTTAGTCCGCCTATACCCAGCATAAAGTGAAACTTTACGAGCATGAGAAGTAAAAAATATATTTTTCAGCAATTTCACTACAAAGCTAAGTAGCGGCACACAAAATACAACTTATGTTATAATTTGATGAAGATACGTCTAATAGTTTCCGAGTAAAATGGCTGTGAGATACGGACAGATGGACGGAGGGACAGACGGACATGACGAAATTATAAGGGTTCCGTTTTTGCCATTTTGACTACGGAGCCCTAAAAAGGGTAAGGTAATATAACTAACTCTAGAACTGTTCTAGAAAAATTTTACCATTTCGCAAAAAGGGTATGCAGAATTTGCTATAATTGCTTGCTATCCGATCTTCGCCGTCTGCAGGTCTTCGCCAAGTTGATCTTACTCACAAAAATAAATAGTTTACTCAATCATAATGACATAATCATTTCATTTTCATTGCGTTTATGGTCACAATTTTAAACGCTGTCCAGCATTTTATATCATTCCTATTTTGTACGCAAAGCACAAATTTTCTTTATCTTATAAAATTTTGAAGGTTCATTCATTCTTTTTTCAATATTTATTCTTTCTTGTTCAGCAGAATCAGTGTTTTTCTTCCATAATTATCTTTCTTAACAACTTCTAACAACAAAATTAACACACCTATTGATACAAGTTCCGAGTTCAAAGGAAGTTCGCTTAGAACAGCCAATTATAAGTTTAATCGATTCGTAACTCTTGTAAAGAAAACTTGGCTTGTTTTTGATGAACCCGCTCTTTATAACATTGAACAGGTTAACGGAATTTGGGAAATTTCTTGTTATGACATATAAGGTTCAACATTGTTAATTATTCCGATGGGTTTATAATACATTTGAAATTGCTTTGTTTTTATACTACTACTACTATTTTCGCTCGACGATCCAAAGAGAATCTTGGCCTCCGAAATGAGAGCACGCCACCTATCCCGATCCTGCGCGACTTCTTGCCAGTTGTTGACTCGAAGCTGCAGCAGA
The DNA here is from genome assembly GCA_911728535.1 of Pammene fasciana. Lineage (NCBI taxonomy): Eukaryota > Metazoa > Arthropoda > Insecta > Lepidoptera > Tortricidae > Pammene > Pammene fasciana. The sequence continues at coordinate 15,510,655 of OU452291.1, read as the reverse complement.
TCCGCCGCCACACTGTCTCCCCAACGATATCTGGGCCGAAACCGGTGTTTTTATACGACTACCCAAAAAAGAAGTATATTGTTTATCTATTCAAATGGGTTTAGTAAAGGATATATGGAAGGGGTAGCAATGTACCAAGGAGAAGTTTACAAATTATCTGCACGAAATGTTCTCAGAACTTTTTCACGAATAATAAAAAAATATTCAAGAAGTCGATGGACACCGCCGTTTTCAATTATTTTAACTGACTGTGTCATTTGCGAGTTTATTAAAAGAATACTTTTTTTTTAATAATTCCTATAGGGAATGTTCTTTCTGGAAATTTGATTTTGATTCCCGTGTAGGTACCTAATTTTTTGGAAATTTTCGCGAATGTTACTGAATTTTTGAGAATGTTCTAAATACAACTTGTACATTGCTAGTTACGGGTCACTTCTGAGGTATTGATCATGCTCATGATGTAACCCAGCGTCGCTTTCTAAGTTTTCTTGTCCTTCGGAACGGTTCGACAACTGATTAATACGTAATATATTATTTGAGAATGTTTTTATGAAGACACCGTGTTTAATAATTAAAATTGAAACAAAATTATAAATAATATGACTTTTAATTATGTTGTATTCCAAGCGTTTTGCAGTAAAAAAAGAACAAGTGTACTCGGTTATTTCCTTAATAACCAAAAGGTAAGGACTTGATAAAGTTTATTTGATTATAACTCAAAATTTACGTATAAATAACATAACACTTTGGTAAGTAATTCGCCTTAGTTCTGAAATACCAAAACCTAAGTTACTATTAAACGAAGTTTGGTTGCCGTGGGGTGCCCGGCCTTAGAATTGTCCCCCACCATATCGTCCCGTGGTTGCAGTAGGAGTCTACTAAGGGAATACCGGGAGATGGGCAGCAGCATCTTCCGAAAGCCTAAACAACAATAAACAAAAAAAACTGCGCGCGCCAACCCGCCTGCCAAGCGTGGCGCGTATGGCAAACCCCCCCTGAAAGGGGAGGCCTATGTTCAGCAGTGGACTTCTTATGGCTGAGATGATGATGATGATGATGTTTGGTTTCTGATAACAAAAAAAAAACGTGCGTGATTACCGAGAAACAGATTACTGTTCTGCTAGGCGTTTATACTCTATACCATTAGACTGGCTTTATGCTTTTTTGCAACCGTTGCAATACAAAAGTAATTTTAAGGTTTCTCATGTCAACCTCGCTACAGGACCAGACTCCCAATTTATTAACATGAATAATGCAGAGGGCGCTCGCGTTTTCCCTCACCTTATTATTTTAAGAGACTGTATAAATGCTGAAGTAGCACATGGATTTAACTGTGACCACATAATAAGTACGAGTAGTATCTACAAGTAATATCACAGTTGAATCGCTACTGGATAGAGTGATATTCATCTGGCCACACGTGTCCACACCTAACTGTCACAGTAGGACTCGCTAAAGTTTTCTATTGATTTTGACGTAAGTGGATACCACTCTTTTGTGAATCCATACATATTTTGGCTGTCACAAAAGTGTGATTAACGATTGTCAGTTTTGCCATGTCGAATTCTAGCCCAGAATATTCTCCTTCCTGATTTGACATTTAGCTACAGAGACGAAAACGGTAGTTCAAGTCGTTTGCAAGAAAATCGTGTTTTCTCCGTTCGAGGCGGACTACTAGTATTATCACTATTAGCAGTACTTTTTTAACATTAGTACATTACTACAGAGGCTGGGAAGTAGGGGGTTGCCGGCTGAGTTATATAGACGGCCGAGCGTAGCGAGGCCGCATAGTTACGAGGCTGGCAACCCCTTTTCACGCCGAGGTATGTATAGTGCTTTTCTCAAACATGCAATGAAATAAATATGAAAATTATCCAATTTTTTTTTCCGACATAAGTAAGGCAAAAGTCTACTCGTAAACTTGTATTAATAATGTATATGGTGACTATAGTTTGAATCTTTATGGTGACTCAATGAATTCAGAACGTTACAAAAAAAAATTAAAAAAATTTTTTTTTTTCAAAAAAAAAAATTTTGCAAGAAAAAAAATTTGCATAAACAAATTTGCTAATAAATATTTTGCAAAAAAAAAACAAAAAAAATTTCAAAAAACAATTTCCAAAAAAAAAACAAAAAAAAATTGAAAAAAATAATATTACGATGATTATTGTTTTTTATTAGTGGCAAAATGTCAAATGAACCAAAAAGTAAATATCGCATATAACCTTAAATGGCTGAATGCCATGATCCTGTGCCACAAACATATGTGGAATGGAAATTAAAAAAAAAAAACTTCCCGGCCTAGGCTTTCAATTTTATATGAAAGTCGTTACCTGTTCTCTGGAGTTGATCCGCCCTAAACGTGATCCTTTGAAGCCTATTATGACGCACATAACGAAGACATTTCATTGCATGTTTGAGAAAAGATATATACATACTTAGTACCAACATAAGGAAGCGGTGTCTTCCGGCATGTTTATGCTTACCGGGCAACTTAATTTCTTAGATAATTTTGTATACCTACCTAATATATGAAATAAATATTTTTTTATTTTATTTCTAGTTGTACATTAGTACAACTACCCCTTATAGTATTTTTACCCCTTTAAAAAAATTACAATTACGATTTCCAATGGATTACCATTGGAAATCGTAATTGTAATTTTTTTTAAAGGGGCAAAAATACCTGACCGCCAAAAGCAAGAAGGAATTTTACCTCTAAGACTGTGTCAAGTTGTTTTCTTAAACTATTTCATTTGTTACAGATTCTGGGGTTTTTTGGAGCTCTTCGTAATTTCTGTAAGTACAAACAGCAACATACTTAATACTTTCACGACCAGGAACCCGCTAGGCGGGCTCTCCGTTCGTAGGCGCTTTCCGCTACAAAACGGGAAAACGCTAGGATCGGCTACGAGCGTAGCGCGTAGCGAAGTGTGGTACGGAAAGTGTTAACTGACCATCGATAGACCTTATGCCATTGCAATAGGGATTACAAATTCATGGCCTCCTAGCCTAGTCGGTAGTGACTCTGCCTATGAAGCAGGAGGTCCCGGGTTAGAATCCTGGTCAGGGCATTTATTTTTGTGTTTACCATAGATATTGGTTCCTGAGTTATGGATGTTTTCTAAGTATTTAATTATTTATCTATATCTATCTATTATACACGGTAGGCTCGAGTAACCCGACAGATTTTAAGAGTGTATTTCTGATCATATTTAGAGACGAAAATGCCTGTAAACTTTTCTGGAATATGCCTAGTTTCAGACTTAATACCAATTTAAAAAAATCTTATTTTTTATTATTACTCAGCGCAAAACGCCTTTTTGATGGCGTTGTTGCCACTATTGGGCATAATGACCAGATATCAAAGTGACAAGGAATACTTTGCATAAACAATTTTTTTTGGAAAAATAAGTAATTTTCGTTTTAGGCGATCATTTTATTAATAACATTTACTTTTCATGTGCACAAAACATTCAAAAAATTTAAAAAAAAAAGAAAAAGATTTTTTTTCCGAAATTTACCTAAATAAAGTCACATAACGTTTTTTACTCCTTTTGGTCTCAGAAATGCGTGGCGTGGTTAAGATCTGTCGGTTTCCTTGTGCCCATCCTGTATATATCGTAGCCTAGTACCCACAACACAAGCATTATTGAGCTTACTGTGGGACTAGGTTGATTTGTGTAAGATTGTTCCATAATATTTATTTATAATTACCTACTGCTCCAACATAGAATTATTGGATCTCCTGGTGACCTAATATTCCGTGGAATTACTCCACCATATCCAATTATGTAACTCTACACGTGTAACAAATTATCTACATCGCAAATTCATGTTCACTAATTTCCTTACAAAATTCTCGATCGTGGGAATTGCCTGGATACAGCTGCTGGACTGGAACTATTTTAATACCAGCTGGAAGCCTATTTGAAATTTGAGATCTGAATTGAAACGTAATAACCCGCGGACCATGGAAAAACGCTCTGCGTGATTTTGCTCCTCGCTCCCTCTAACGGCCATGTATTTCGACCAATATATGACGGGCCGTGGGAGTCCTGCCATATTGCTTCTTAGCGGGCAGGCAAAGTGCGGTTCAAAAAAGGTTCTTAACTTTTTATGGTGAACAAAACCCTATTTTTCAAGCCAGGCAAAGTTGAACATCGTCGGCAAAGTTGTAGCATTTATCGGTATCAAAATAAATCAAACCAATAATAAAATAGTATATTTTTCCAATAGGCCAAGCCATTAAACTCTCTCCCAAACCAATATCACCTCCTTTTAAATATAGTATGGTGCTCGTTCACTAGCATTTCCTTACCATTAATCCAATGCGAATCCCTTTACAGTAACTTGATACACAGTTAAAAAAGTAAAGTAATACAGTATGCTATAGTCATAAGAATTTCGTTTGTGTGTGTGTGTGTGTGTTTTTTTTTAAAGCAAATTAATTAGAACATGAACTCTAGAGCCATACGATTAAATAAATAAGTAAATTAATAAATAGAGGCTCACACCAATTTATTAACTAGCAATATTTGGGAATATGAATATTGGAAGACTCGCTACGACCTGACGGCGTTACATCTGCTCTCACGCTATTACGTTCGCTTCCTTGACTGGAGCAGGTGGCGTAGCATAAAATTTTGTGGCATAATAGTTATGTAGGTATTACAATATAATGTAGGCTACTTTTAAGGTAGGTAGCCTTATATATGGACCCATATCCACTTTTAAAGACCAGAATATCATTTATTTTCATATTACTCTGTATCTAAAACTAATCAAACTGACTGGCTGTGTGGACAAAATCAGAAGGAAATCGGACCCTAACGCTTATGTTTCCCTCAAGGTCGCTTTCATAAAACTAGTACCTACGCTAAACTATAACTGGATTATGGTTTATCATAATAATAGGTTTGTCATAAACTGGCCTATTAACAACGACTGTCCTACTTATTTATTTAATCGTATGGCGTATATATAAACGTTTTCGCAACAAAAAAGTAAAAACTGAAAATTATAGTTATAAATCCACATTCAGGGGTCTTTGGGGGGAAGGTAAACCCCCCCACCCCCCCAAAGGGGAGGCCTATGTTCAGCAGTGGACGTCTTATAGCTGAGATGATGATGATGATGATTCAGGGTTCGATTGAGTCCGTTGTTAGGTTGAACAGATCTATAGGAGGACCGCAGAAATAATGCAAAGGACAACGCTGTATAATATGCTCGATGGTTTGAGCTTCTTCGCCGCAGTCCCACAGTGCCGAATCGCGCCAGCCCCACTGTCCTACTTACCTCCCTACACTGCGTTTTCGGTATATTATTAAGGAATTACAATGCGGATCACGTCTGCTGCGGTTATTGAAGGGAAACATTGTCTCAAACCATTTTTCCTGAATTTCGAGCTCATATACGAATGAATTATTCATATAATGTACCAGATTAAGGATAAAGGTGATTATCGCTTAATTTATTCGATGAACGATATGATAATGTGAGGATTTATTGAGTTAAATATTAGGTTGATGGCACATTATGCAATAACGGATATATTATTGAGCTAACGAGAGTGAATTAAACACCCAATACAATTATACAGGGTGTAACAAAAATACGGGTGATTGTAAGTTGACGAAGAAAATAATAGTTTCACACGTTTAGCCGATTCCAGCATGCAAATACATTTTCTACTTCATTTATTATTTTAAACTTATCATTAAATCCATGTTTTTTTTAATAAATAAAACATGAAACACGGACACAATAAAACTACAGAAACAAACAACCTATATATAAAACTAAAATAAACTTATAAATAAATGATGCTCCCCAAGTCGCCTTCGTGGCTACCATAGTACCCAGAAGGCTGGCAGCGTTACCTCTTTGGATGGCCAGGCGTATCTGTTTATTAAAATTGATTTACATTAAATAAATTATTTACATACTAATTTCCTAAAGTACATTTTATTTCCAACAGTGAATTGCATTTTTAATAAATAATTAATTAATCCATAATAATTGGTCCTTGATTAAAATAAAAACATTTATAAATTATGATTACATTACGCACTCAAAACTTAATTAACTGTATAAAACATTTATTGAATAGCCATTTTTTAAATATTTTAAAGAAAAACTTACACGAATTCAAACGATGAAAGTTAAATAACATCTTGTAGAAAAACTAATTGAACGACGGTAACCTGGGCGATAAGTCAAGAACTTTTACTTTTAATGCTCGATTAAATAATACTCCATTATTTAAGAATAGAGAAAGCCTTGAGATATTTATTATGCTGGACTTTTGTGTAATTTTTAATGTTCTGTGCAATAACAGAAACCCATTCAATATTTACGTTCGTTTTCATAGGTTGTTGTTGTTGTTATCCTAGGGCACCCCGGAGGTGCATAGGGCCCGCACAAGATCCTTCCACGCCTTTCTGTCCTGAGCAACCATCTTTAGCCTCTCTCCAGTTCTCGTAGCTCGCTCTCAATGCTCCTCCGCCGCGTGTGTACAGGGCGTCCACTGGCTCGCTTACTGTCCTGAGGCCGCCACTCGAAAGCGATACTGGCATTATCCGACGCTCCTCTTCGAAGGGTATGTCCGATCCATCTCCACTAAACTTCCGCAGCGCTACTTCCTGGGCGATTGGAGACTGAGGGCATATACTCCACAAGTCCTCCTTATAGTCTATCTTATCGGCCAGAAAATGCGGAGGATCGACCGAAGGGACTTATTGACAAACACTTGTAGCTTGTGTGTCAGCCCCTTTGTCACTCTCCACGTTTCGCAGCCGAAGAGCAACACGGACTTGACAATGGATTCGAAGAGGGAGATTTTAATGCGCCAAGTAAGCACGTTGGAATCCCAAACAGGCTTGAGCAAAAGCAGCTTTTGCCTTCAAAATTCGTTTTCATTCTTCGTTTTCATATACATTGTGTAAATCTAATACGGGAGAGTCTCTTAACAGTAATTAGTATAGGACATAAGAAATGTAATTAGATAACGTTTACTTAGAAATGCAATTAAAATTGTGTAAGGCGCCCACAGACTTATCAGGCAGCTGTCCAAAAAACTGTTTGAGGTCACCGGGGACCGTAGACTGGTTCGTTCCTCGCCCAAAGGATTGGCATAGCGATCCAGAGGGGGAACGCAGCCAGCCTTATGGGAACCCTTCCCCAGGGTTCAGACCTTGGTGACCTTACTTAAATTCTGTTTTCTATTAGTTTTAATTTTGTAGGTAGGTTTTAGCTTTTGTAGGTAGTTTTTAAATAGTTTTAGGTCATATTTTATTATATTGTAACTCTGTTAGTTAAGATGTTTTTAGGTTTTAAATAAAGTATTTATATAAAAAATAAAATTTTATCCATAGGTACAAAATAATTCGGCCCGCAATGTAATGCAAACACACTCACGTTAAACGATCGTTGACAGTTACTTTCAATACCATGTTTACAGTATATTGCTGCTGATAAAATTTATTGGGTCACAGTTAAGTGTAAGTGAAAAAACATCTTAATTAATGATTACACTAATGAGTTCTACTATGAGTGGTTTAATTTATCGCCCGTATTAGATTTACACACTGTATACAGAGTTGCTAGTTGCTCATAAAATGGTTCAAATAAATTTCAATGACATTATTATTTTTAACCATAACATCACGAAACACTTTATACATACATACATGTATATGAATTATGAGCCACTTTTATTTACCACTTTAAATCTGGTTTGCATTATTCATTCATCATCATCATCATCAAATATTCATTATGTTTAGACGTGCTGCTTAATACAAAAAAATGAAATATTTATCTCTAAAGGTTGTACCTAACACTTTTCTTCTCTTCGGCTTAGCGTTTTCCCGGCCTAGTGCCAGGGTCCGCTTTCCTGCTTAACCTTCTCCACTTTGCCCGACGACTTTGCGGAGACGACTTTCCTGCAGCTTATCCGCAATGTCACGAACTCTGAGGCTGCCATCTAACACTTTTCTTCTTCTTCTTCGGCTTAGCGTTTTCCCGGCCTAGTGCCAGGGTCTAGTGCAAGGGCATCTAACACTTTTAATTACTAAAATTAATATTGGGATTACAATGTATCCTATTTCTAAACGGCTTTACCTCAAATAGATTACTATGATGAAAAACATTAATACCCTCCGAATAGCTCCAGCATTCCCGTTCAATATGATAAATATAATCCCGACCTCTAGAGCCCTTGAAACCCTCATCGAAAGATATTTTTATAATTGGCATGAAGTAGGAAAAGTGGTTTGGATTGGATCAAGGGCACCTTTTGGAGAGCTGTTGGGATGTCAAGATTAGTGAGAGCAGATACTATAGAGATATAGACATATAGACGACCAAAGCCTAAGAACTTTTTGAAGCTTATATAAATTGCGCCATCTATGTCAAAGCCCCCTAAAGATACCGAATATGTAAGAGAAATGTCACCTGCACTGCTACTCCACCTAGTAGCTACTAGTGTACTACTAGTACGCTATTTGTTACTAGGTGGAGTAGCTGTGCAGGTGACATTTCTCTTACATATTCGGTATCTTTAGGGGGCTTTGACATAGATGGCGCAATTGACATGAGCTTCAAAAAGTTCTCAGGCTGAGGTCGACTATATCTCTATAGTCTCTGGTCAGAGTTTTGGTGGTCAATTTCTTTTATGATTTAAAGACAAATTATGCGACAATGTCCTAAACTTCTTAGGAATCTGTTATTTTACTTGAAACTATCGCGGGAACGCAATTCGAATTCAATTAGTTTATAAATATTCATGTAATTTACTACAACTAATGAAAAGTCTCAGAAAATGCTTGGCGGAGGGAAAACACTAATATTTGGAGGTGAGGACCCTAAGATGAAAGTTTCAGTAGTTTTAATTATGATATACTTACATAATTATATTCTCTTATTATCTATCGTAATAAGAAAGAAAAATGGTCTTTACATAATACCTTCTAATAAGGGGATCAACAAAATAATTACACTCGAGACCAAAAGTTTCGGGTCACTAGCATTTTCTTTAATATCTCAAAATATATTAATTTGAAAGATATTAAAGTTTATGTTACTGACCCGAAATTGTTGCTCTCGACAGGTTTAAATAAATATCACTTTCGAGTTCACCAACATAAAATAGTATGCCCTTTTTTTCAAAGAATCCACATACTCGTATGATATTTGTTTACATATATAACAATATAATAATATAAAAGGATTTTTCCTGTATATTCCACAACAGAAGTAAAAGTATGAATAATCTATGAGCCAATGTTTTCATAACTAGGACCGGCTGAAGAATCTGATTGTTGAAAAATGTTTATTTATTTATAGCTATTTCGTAATTTAGTTTTTTTTTTATTTGGCAAATTTATTATAAAACCATCTAAGTTGTATGCTAAAGCTTATATGTTACATGTCATATGCATACGCATATGCAGCCTATGTAGTCTATGTGTGTGTTTGTATCTTTGAAGACAAAACCTATTTATTTAAAAGTATTTTCCTACTTTATGCGTTTTTGAAAAGTCTATTGGTTTGAAATATCATTTGGTTTATATTGTATGTAAGGTCACGGACTTTAATTGTTGACCCATTTAGGATTCACATTATATTGGACATTTCATAGAATGAGTAATAAACAAAAGAAAGTAGCTTGAACCGTAAATGGCTCAACAATTAAAATAGGTGACTCTACATATTAAATTCGTTCTTTTTCTAGTAGTAGTTTCCTGTTTTTATTTCATACAGCTTGCCTTTTAATATAATATCACTGACTTGTATGTGTGTGTAAGCTTGCTTATGTCACCAAAGTTACGCTACTACTAAAATATTTACGAATTAAAACTATACTCAAATCGGTTTATCCATTCATTCATCCAAAAACAGTATAAGGAAAACACTAAGCTTTATCTTGTCCTTCATTCCCATTGTCCATGTTTTCGAATAATATTACACGAGGTAGGCCTAGGGCAAGTCAATACAATAGTTTAGGTAAATACCCGAAACTAATTTAAACAACAGATCCGACATTCAAAATCAGATAAATGTAGGCCGTAATCGAGTTCGGAGTCGGACTATCCTTACAGAAATAGAACCGATGGAAGTGGTAGGACCTAGGGTATTAAGGGGCTACTTTGAAAAATTATAGGTTTTTTAAACGCTCCATTGATTAAACGGGAAAAGGGACTGAATTTATTTTCGAGTATATATTATTAGACTATATACTCTTGTTTATGGCACAAGCCGAAACACGATTGCGGAAAGTTGCCTCGATAAAAAAAAATCCGAAGTTGGGTCCTTTTTTCTCTTATTTTTCTTAGCTTACGAAAACTATAAGACATTAAGTAATATAACTAAGTAAAAAATATGGTATTCTAGTTTATCTAAAAAGTCACTGAAACAAAATTAGACAAAACTTTATAGATTCGCTTATTTATCGTAGTTTGGCCAAAAAGTCTGATCCTTAAGAGCGCTGCATCTCTTTCTTCCGTGCACGGGAGCCATAAACGTGTCTCTTACGGATGGGCGTGGCTTGTCCGAATCGAGGAACGGCCTTAATATTACACCGGCAATAGTATTCTCCCACACGGAGGCCGCAAATGACACGCTCTTATGGCCCTACAGGTGTTTAATTTTTAATATGTGAATTTACTTTTTTATTTAGTGGAAAATACCGCAAGTCGGAAACAGATGTCCATTACAATGAAAAAATCTATTGCGAAGAACTCTGAACATTACGGGATTCGAACCCGCCTCGTTTCGGTCCGACGTGCTACACCTCCAACCATCACCACCACGACAAGTCACCATTACAAGACAAAAAATCGCTGTGATGGATAGAAGAACGTTTGGTGTAATTGGGAGCACTGCACGTCGGACCCGTAATCCGAAGGGCGCGGTTCGAATCCCGCATTGTTCAGAATTCTTCGAAGTTTATTTTTTCATTGTAATGGACATATATTTCCAATTTGTGGTATTTTCCACTAAATAAGTGTGTAGAAACCTTTGTGTAGAAAGATACTATTGCCGGTGACTGTACAAACGATTTGTAACTAATCGTTACCAAAGCCCCTAGAGTGACAAACGACACGAAGAGTGACACGACAGTCAAAGCTGCTAGCGTCATTTCATTATATGAATGACACGACGTAAATCTGAAAGTGTTGTTTATACGTTTGGTGAATGGTGACATTCATCGGGTTACATTCATCCATCAGCACGGCTACCATGAGTTTGACATTGTCATTTTTCGTTAACGAGTAACGAATTTTCTATCTGTGCATCTCGTTTGGTGTACTGCCTTTTTGCCGAATTATGTTTCGTCAAATTTCATTTAGCAACCAACTTTTCTAGTGGCGTACAAATACAGAATTAACTTTTATAACTCACAAGTGCGCTATTTTTTGTAGTCTGTTAGAATACTTTGAGAACTACTCCTTATAAAAAAATATATCGGATCTTGACGTAGATTTAGGTATAAAGTAGGTATTTGTTAGCAGGCCTTATTAATTCAAGGTAAGATTATACAAGCGGTAAATTTCTTCATGATATGATCCTATTTAATTGTTTGAACATCAACTGTCATTTACTAACGCATTTATCAAGAGTTTGTTTCAGGATAATAAAAAATGCTGAAATAGTACATTACGCACCTAGGGCGGTAAAATAAAGAACGTCTCAGATCGCGGATATTTGTGGCCCGAACCGAAGGTAAGGGCCATAGACGAGCGATCTGAGGCCTTCTTTATTACCGCCCGTGGTGCGTACACAATTTTACGTCTTCTCTTGGGTGTGAAGTGAGTTTTGCCGCTACGCCCGTGGGCGTAATATCTCACTTACCACCCAGAGTGACGTAAAAAATTTTTTTTTCAGAAAAGATTACTAAAGTGTTTTATGATTACTGAAATGTATTGAAAGCTATCAAAGATAACTATCAGTTTAATTTATAATAGATTCATCAATAGATCGATTTTATTTAAGCATTTGAATTTTAAAAAGCGTTGTCTTGACCATAAAAGAAATTTAGAAAATTTCCAAGTCAGCGTGTTTAGTTTATTATCGTTATAGTAATGTATATACACAAAAACTAACGAATTCATCAATAGCTGAACAGTGCACGAGCTTATCAGTTCAATTCGTCATTTGAACGCAAGGAGATTTGCGCGGCAGTCTAAAGCGCGGTCAGCAGGAACGGGTCCACCAATCACGACGCGCCGTAGCTTGTCATTCACCTTTCATACAACATTATGATAAACCATTGAGGTAAATATACAAGAGGAGAAAACTTTATATCAACACAACGTTAGAAGCGTGCCACGCGACTCGTATCACGACGTACCGACAAAAACGGAGTGTTTATATTCTAAAATGAACTATCGAAGTATATTTATCTCTTTTCCGCTAGGGTATTACGATTGCGCAAGGCAATATTGCCATCTTTGTCTGTCATGGATATCGTGATATTCGCTGTTTCGTACAGTTCGGTGTTGCTACAACATGAAAATATTTCCTAGAAATAATCGATAAATATTTTCAAACATAATAAAATGACATCAGTTATCTATGTTAAAATGTGTAATTTCTTAAAGTAAAATGAAAAAAGTGTCTCCACTTAGATCTTTTTCGTTAATTGCTATCAAAATTGTTACCGGTGCTCTTTAAACATGAAACAATTGTGAAAATTTAAAAAGTGGTTACCATCTTGAAACCCTTGTTTCTGGACGGATTGCTTTCAATCTTGAAAGGTATCTGAGGGCCTACCGCGAAGTTCGAAAATCGACAAAACGATGGTCCCGTCTCTATCGCTCGGGCATATACGAAAGAGAGTGATGCCAATAGACGATTCGATGAACGAAGTGGTTCGCGGTTATAGGCCTGAGTTTCTGTGTCATGTGTTTTTATACTTTTATAACGAGCCTAAGCACTTCGTATGAGTTCTGAATAAAACTTCATATTAAATTTATATTTACATTTAATAATATTATAATATTAAGTGTACTACCGATACAATACGGTAGTACACTGCCTAGTGTAATTGTTCAGTCCGAGGTATAAACCTAACTGCGCAATAAGAAATTTGTAAAATTACAAAGAAATTAAACACCGCTATGTAACACTACTTTTTCCAATTTTGATAACATTTTCATATTGGATAACTACACAAACCCGCATACATCAACTATGGAAGTAATCAGTTCATTATTTTTTTAATAAGGTCGAAATGAAATCGAAATTAAAAATCGCGAACTTTAAAACCTCTTTATAAGATATAATATAGTATAGCATTCAAACAAACCAGAATTTCCCAAAAATACGAGAAATTCAAATAATGTTTTACTGGCAACACTAAGTCTAGAAAATGCCGCTAGTTGATTTTCGTATTTTTTCGTGCTATTTACGACAATTTGAGTGCAGAAACAGTAAACTCACTTGTGAAAGGTTATTCCGTGTTATTTGGTGTGGGTTTCGGATCGCGACGTGCAAGATTTTATGGTACATTTTGCCATTTTCACGGACCAGAATCACTGTCACCGTCAAATTGTCAACTGAGTTGACGTAAGCCTCTCACGAGCCTACAGGCTTCTATCGAGTTACACGCATATGGCCTCTTAGTGCAGATCTAGTCGTATATATCAATGTGATAAACCCTTAACCGGGCCAGGCAATGTTTTTACTTTTGAATACGAATTGCGGTAGCCCACAGTATTGAAAGAAAAGTATTTTTTTCTTGGTTTACTTTTAATATTTTATCAGAAAATACTTTATTTAAAGTTAGGTTTGATCGAATGAAACAAGGTTATAAAGAGTGTTCCAAAAAGGACGCAAGATTTGAAATTGATGAAAAACACATTTTTTTCGTTATCGTTATAATATATTTGTATATAAAATCTTGAAATACATAAAATAGGGTTATTTGTGGAATAATACGTCAGGCAAATGTCCTCCTAGGCTTTGCTGGCACATACGCACTCTTTTGTCAAAATTGTCTATGACCATTTTGCATAGATGCGGCTGAATTTCTCCAATGCAGCGTCGAATTTCCTCTTTTAAAGCATGAGTGTGCTTATTGGCATAGACTTTTCGGTTCACTGACTAACCGTCCCGCCGGCGGGTCGTGTCAGGCTCCGGCGCATAGGTATTTAACCGAGGCCGCGCGGGAGTTTCATAAGCCTGCCATAATAGTCTAGAGGCAAATTAAACAAAAGTCGTCTCCTTCACGATTTTCGTAGACATCTCTTCTAAATGCCTAAAACTGGTATGGATGTGTTCCTCGTCGTCTCCTGACTACGAATTGACGGGTTTTAGTTTATGGAGGGGGGGTGGGCAAGTCGGTAAAAAGGGGGGGGAGGGCAGATGTAGGGAATGCAATACCCGGCCATTTTTTGTACCCGGGTACCGACTTTGATTTTCAAAAACCCGGGTAATACCCGGTTTTGAACAATTTTTTTATTAATTATTGGTTTTCATCGTTTTTACGGGTATTTAGTAATAAAATGCACTTTTGATTGCTGAGTTTGCATTTATTAATTGACAAACAATGATTTCGTACATGAAATATATAAATTTAACAACTTATACTATTAAAACAGCTGTAAATCACAATATTAATTTAGAGAGCATAAGACGTTAGGTTAGGTATACTTAATCTTTCTGTTTATTAATCAGAAATATCAAAGTTAACGGGAAATATGGAATATTCAAATGTAACAATAGATCTTCTTCTTCTTCTTAGTCGTATACTCTTGTCAGAGTAGTCGTGGTCATTGAGGTCGTTGTACAGCATTTTGTGTAGTTCTCCGCCATCCTTCTCTACTTAGTGCATTTCGCACGCACAGATTTAAGCGTGATCCGGTGAGAGCCTTCACTTGATCAGTCCATCGCATTGAGGGGCGTAATCTGGGTCTTGTACCATCCACTCTACCCTGAACAACAAGTCTCTCCATGGCGTCGTCTTCCTTGCGCGTCACGTGGCCGAAGTAACTAAAAATGCGAGAGTGCACGATTGCTGAAAGCCTTTGCTTAACCTTGAGCTCTTGGAGTATAGATATATTAGTGCGGCGCTGAGTCCACGATATCCGCAGCAATCTCCTCCAGCACCACATTTCCAAAGCATCAATGCGTTTCCGTTCACTTTCTCTTACTGTCCACGTTTCTGCATCGTAAAATAACACTGGGAAAACGAGAGATCTTACGAGGCGAGTCTTAGTTGCCCTTTTGATATTGCGGTCTCTCCAGATCTTCTAGAGTTTCTCCATTGCAGACCTAGTTGTTGCTATGCGTCGCTTGATTTCATCTTCGGAGCCTCCACCGTTTGAGACCAGTGACCCCAATACATATAGTATGATGATACAACTCCACAGTTTCCAATAGTTTTTGCCTTATTGCTGTTGTTACGGTCCACGACCATCATCTTGGTTTTTAGTCGGTTGATCTTCAAACCGAATTCGAGACTAACTGTTTCAACGCGACGCAATAGCGCTGCTATACAATCTTCGCTTGTTGCTGTGAGTGTGGTGTCGATGTCGTCAGCGTAACACAGATTGGAGATATTCTTCCCACCTATTGGAATACCATCCGTCCAGCCTTCAAGCGTTATCCTCATTATGTGCTCAGTATAGATTACAGAAAAGAGCAAGGCAAGGGCGATAGTATGCACCCTTGACGTACCCCAGCCGAAGGGTGGAGTGGCTCTGACATTGTATTGTCCACTTTTACTGACGCGGAGTTGTTCTCATACAGCCCCCTTAATATATGGACGAGATTGTTGGGAGCGCCCATTCGTAAGAGAACATCCCACAGCAGCGGCCATTTAACTGAGTCAAATGCCTTCTGAAAGTCAACAAAACATATGTACGTTGGTCTGTCGAACTCTCTGGCTTTCTCTTTTATCTGGCGCAATATGAGAATCTGTTCTCTAGTTTCTTTTTCTCTAACAAATCCGGCTTGTTCTGGTGCGATTTATTTGCTGATATACGCTTTTTGTCTCTCATTTAGGTTGTGCAGTAAAATTTTACTGGAATGATTGATTAAAACTATCAAGCGATAGTTAGAATTGAAGTGTAAAATATGTTCGGAACATTTATGCTATGCCTTTTAATATTAATTTAATAGTTATAACACACACAGTAAGGTAAGGATACAGTTACAGAAGTAATAGGACTTTTTGTTTTAAGTTTATTCACGTTTTCCCTATTTTTCTACCGATTTCTAAATTACGGGTAAAACCTGGGTTATGAGTTAAAAATACGGGTACCCGGGTTGCATTCCCTAGGCAGATGGCGGCCGAACGTCATCGATTATTTTTACTTCTGGAGTCCTATGAGACCAAACGATTCGTATGAGATGTCATTCGAAAGATTATTAAATGTACTACAATTGTTTATAAATAACCGTAGTCATCACTTAAATCTTTTACAAAATACTTATTTAACAAAAATATGTTTTTTTTATAGTGCATGTTTGCGTAAATACTGACAAAACATGCTTATAACTCAATAAATTATAATTTTACCACAATTAATGTTATGACAAAATATACGGGAAATTTTATGAGCTTTCGTTTTGATTTATTCATTTGATAAATAACATTTCGCAAATAATCACTGAACAAACAACAATTCGTTTCAACAAGTCATTGCTAAATATGTTCATTTTTATAAATCATTATTTGACAAATATACATTTAGTAACTTGGACGCTTTATAAACATATTGTAAGACAAATTATTATTTAACCAACGTTCATTTCGTGAATAAATCGTTTTTAAAATCCGTTATTTTGCAAAATGTCAATAGATAAGTTATTATTTTTTACTGAATATAATAAGTACAATAAATAAATGCAAACTAATTGAGAACTCCCTTAATTGAAGTCGGTTAATAAGTTTGTTCCGGATAAATTTAGGGACAATAGTAAAATAAGATAAACAAGAATGGCTGACTGACAACTGTATTTCTAAGAAAAATAGCATTTGACACAAGACAAAATATTATAAAAGAATTTCGTTTTCACTGAAATATAAGTAATTCATGGATATTTTTACTAAAACTAAATGAAAATGGTAATTTTATGTGTAAAAATTGACAATAAAGCCGTGATTGTTTTTTTAAAAATAAGTGATTGCGAAGCAATTAAGATAAATGGGTATGTTGACATTACGGGTATTTTACATTTCTATTAACCCCGACATATGTAAGTTACTGGAACTGTAAGGTCGCAGTTGATTAGCGTGGTAGATTTACCACGCTCCTCCTCGCTTTGCTCGTCGTCGCATCTATCTGGGCTCTCTCAAATCATAGTTGTCCGTGATAATATTCAACAAAAACAAACTTAACTTTCAAAGTACAAAATATATTTTTAAAATGTTGTACTCGTAGATAATACACGTATAAATGGCATACACATCATGAGATTATTAAACGAAGAATTTAGGTACCAAATAATGCATTTTACTAACGTTTTACCATGCGTTATTTTGTTAATTGCCCTGAATAGCAAATGAATAATTTGCCAAATAATGTTTTGTAATATAGTGTTTTTGCAAGCAAATAATTTGTCTTTTGAACTATTTGTGAAACAATAATATATAAAATTATTTATGGTAATCATTGTGAAATGAATATTTTATTTTGTTTGTGATATGAATATTTTATGAAATGTTGTTTGCCAAATGATTGGCTACCCTATATAATACTATATAACGGAGTATTGATGAATTTTGTTCAGAATGGGTCACTACGTTTCGTCTTACAATGGCAGCCGACCGTCGTCGTATTTTCATTATTTCTCAGAATCTATTTAACGGATCAATTCGTGATTTGTGTCATTTGAAATTATTTTAAATTTACTGAAATAATCAGTTTTGAAGTCTAAGTTGCAAAATTAACCATTTTTTTTAGGATTGTAACATATGTATTTACTCTAATAGACTGGAAGAAACGGGCATATTTGAAGAAAAGTCATCATCGACATTTCTTCCAAATACCTAAAACTGGTATAGATATATTCCTCATTGTGATGGATGGACATGAAAAAGTATGATTTTTTACCGTGCATGTTGGCGTAAGTACTGATAATACATGCTTATAGCTCAATAAATTGTAACTTTACCGCAATTAATGTTATTTTCCAATGTTTTGTTTTGTAAACGACTACATTGATGACTACGGTTATTTACAATCAATTATAGTACATTAAATAATATTTACACACGAATTTTTCGGTTCCATAGGACTCGAGATGTAAATAAATTTCGATGACGGTCGGCCACCATCTTTCCCCCCTCCTTTTTTCGACTCGTCCCCTCCTCTTAAAATAAAATTGATCAATTCATATCCTGGAGACAAGGAGGACCATATCCATACCCGTTTTAGGTATTTGGAAGAGATATCGACGACTTTTCTGCAAACAAGCCTGTTTCCACCAGTCTATTAGGTAAAAATGTTACGTTTTCAAAAAAAAATCTAAAAACTGTTAATTTTACATCTCAGACCTCAATTAACCTATTATAGTAAATTTAAAATGCATACAAATGATACTCATCAGGATTTGATCCATAAAATAAATTCCGAGCAATAATGAAAATACGACGTCGATCGACCGCCACACGCTAGTTTTTTGAAAGCTCATACATTTTCCCGTCTACTTTATAATAATACATACTTTATTTATTGAGTTATAAGCATGTTTTATCACTACTTTATCTAAACAGGCACGGTAAAAAAATCATATTTTTTCAAATATTTCGTAAACGACTAATGTGATGACTGCCTCTATTTAGAAACAACTGAAACAACTATAGTACTTTAATGGTCTTTCAGATGACATCTCACACAAATCGATCGGTCCGATATGATTCGAGTTGTGAACAAATTTCGATGATGGTCGTCCGCCATCTTTCCCTCACTTTTTTCGTATCCCCCCCCTCCCCCCTCCATAAACTAAAACCAGTCAATTCGTATTCTAAAGACCACGGGGAACACATGTATACCAGTTTTAGGTATTTAGAAGAGATGTCGACGACTTTTCTCCAAACAGGCCGATTGCCTCCAGGGTATACTATTTCCTACCGAATAATTTTGTATGCCAATAGGCAAAACACAGAGCACCTTTGTAAATTAAGACCCTATTTGTACATAGTTATACAAATAAACATTTCATTTCATTAAAAAAATACATTTTTCGGAAAATAGTAGATTGTTTGACAAGGGTCTAAAGTAAGCCATATTACCACTAGGTGGTTATTTTCCCGAACCAAGTGAGGAAAAATTGTTCTTGTGGTAATATGGGTTTTAGACCATAGTCATACATACTATACAGACTTTACGAAATTAGACTTAAAGGACATAACAATAAGAACTATGAGAAGTGAAATTATGTATACATATTAGCACTAGAGCTTAAATGTACGACAGACTTTTAGAGCATGAGAAGTGAAAAAGTAGGAATGTCCGCTTTTTAAATTCATTCGCACCATAGAGGGGCATGCTCTCAACAAAAAGAACATCGCACTTTATAGTAATCATTATCAAACCAAGCTTCGCATTAGGCAGTCATATTATTCACTCTGTGGACCAAACGTAAAGATACAATATTCGCGTGCTTATTGGGTTACCATGGAAACAGCAGACAGGCAACGGCGCGCTGCGGTCAGGCAACAGCGCGCGGCGCGTCGTGATTGGCCCCGCCGCTAGCGCCATGCCATGACGCGATAGACTCCCGCTTTAATCTCCGCGCGTTTGGATTGTGTTTAGAACTGATAAGTTCAGAAAACTTCGAGCGATTGATAAAATCGTTAGAATTTTGATGCAAGTTTTAGTATAAAGATAATGAACAGAATGCGCCCACTTGAAAATTTCGGAGATTTCTTATATAGCTATTAGAAGGCTTTAAAAATTCAATTGTTCATTAAAAAATAATCTATTGAATAATGTGTTATAAATCAAATCTATTACTCGCCTTAGATAGTTTTTAATATATTTCAGTTAACATATACCACTTAAATTATCTTTTGGAGGAAGTATATTTTTTTTATTTGTTTTTAATCTAAATAAATACGGCCATTGGTAAATCTGTTAGCAAATGTCAGGGTACATTCATATAGTTAAATCCGATAGTCGAATGAAAAGAAATACCACTCGAATTATCTTATCTTGAATTTACGAGTGTCGCAAACAAATACCTATATTATACCTACAGCATCCTCGAAAACAGTTAGAAAAAAATTTTCGCCGTTAGTGCTCATTGTACTCTTACTGATAATAAAATAAAATCGGACTTGTGAGTTATAATTTTTTAAGGCCAAATTTAACGTTCCAGTATCGGCCTATTCGCCGAAGTTTAATTTCGCAAACCAATCCTTGGCATAATTTTACTTCGTAATTTTTTTTATTGCGCAAAATTTTTATATTGCAAAATTTTATTACGTCAAATTTTATGGTGGTAAATAATTGTGTAGCAAATGTTTTGCTAACGCAAATAAATTATTGTCAAAGTTTATGTGGTAAATAATTGTGTAGCAATTAGAGCTGCTCCCAGAGATAGGTAGGTTAGGGTTATTTTTTTTCATGGCCCTAAAAACGAAACTGCTCCCAGAGATAGGATAGGGTTATTTTTTTATGACCCTAAAAACGGATGGAGCATGCTTAATTATTTTGGCATGTTTTATTGGATACATTAATAAAAATTAAAAGGAGGTTCTTACCTGTGGATAATTTAGCCGAGATGAAAAAAGGTATGCCAATCAATACGTTTGACGAAAACATAATTGACATCTTTAAAAAATCCCAGGTAATAATTTGTCTAACAATAATTTATCAAATCATTAGTTGGGAAATGATATCAGTGCGAAACGTTGAGTTTGAAAATAATTATTTGACCAAATAAAAATATGGGATACGTAGTTCGGGGAGTTAAGAATTTGCTAAATATTTTTGTCGAAACATTAGTAAACCATCTCATTTACACTAATATGTTACAAGCAAGATGCACAGATAGAACACTCGATACTCGTACTGAACGCTTACCATGAGTTATGACAATGACGTTTTCGAGAAAGAGTATCGAGTGTTCTATCTGTGCATCTTGCTTGTAACATATTAGTGTAAACGAGATGCACACTTAGAAAATTTGTTACTCGTTAACGAAAAATACAAATGTCAAACTCGTGGTAGCCGTACTGATTGATTATTATGACTACCATAATTATGACAAAAACAATGATGTCAATTCGTGTCAGTGTTTCGGCGGTACGAAATTTTTGTTTTCTAAACGTCGGTAGTAATTTTCAAGTTACAAGTATACCCGGGTAAGTCCCGTTATGTTTGATAATAATTATAATAACCTGAAATCTAGTATTCAATGTAACTTCTCATAAGCCTCACATGATTTTCCCTCATTATTTTGACAAAAACGGGACTTAATCGTGTACACTTACTTGTCACATGTTTTGTCTTATTATTATCCTGACTCGAGCATTTCGTATCAGATCGTATCAGACTTAAATATATAGTAGACGGCCATAGCCTAAGAACTTTTTGAGGCTCCGAGTATTTAGTGCGATCTAGTTCAGAGTCACCTAAACAGAGCCAATATGTATGAGATAAAATCAGCGCCACCTAGTAACGAATAACGTACTAGTAGTACACTAGTCGTTACTAGGTGGCGCTGATTTTATCTCATACATATTGGCTCTGTTTAGGTGACTCTGAACTAGATGGCGCTAAGTACTCGGAGCCTCAAAAAGTTCTTAGGCTATGGCCTCTACTATATATTTAAGTCTATGATAAAAGTAACACAGTAAAGTCCCATTTCTGTCAAAATAATAACCGCTTTAGCTTGCATATCCGATAGACTAATTCGACAACCTTGGTTCTCTGTCTGAATATGCCATTTCTGAGAAGCCCCCAGTAAAACACCCTATATACTCGTAAATATTTAGCTACCTATCTAGTAATCTAATGTAATAATACACCGCAGATACCCTACAAAACTAGGCTGCAAGGTCATATCTAGTTCCAATAATCCTTTGTATAAACACGTCTGCCATTTACGCATGCGTGACTTCGATTCAGTTACCAGATTTGTTTGTCCATACAATAGTGCTCGATGACAATGAAATATAATTCTAGTAATATACCTTTGTATCATAAATTGATTTAGTTATTTGGGGATAGCAGAGGGTACTACATAAAATTTGTAAGTTCGTATATGAGCAGGATCCATCAAGTGGTTATGGAGCTAGAAGGAGAAAAAAAATCCTCCTTGGGGTCTTGTTATATTGGTCAACTCGTTTGCAAGTAAATCGCGAGTTCTCAGTTCGAGGCGGACTACTAGTTAATTTTAATTTACGTCTTGAACATAAATTCGTAAAATTGATGAGAAATTATGTCTACCATCTCCGCCTGTTAATATCCTCAGATTCTTTTCGAATACGTCTTAGATTTCCAATATCCATAATCTTAGTTTAAGAATGACATGTCTACGTGTGCCGGGCTGTTACGTCATCCGTCTAGAAAGGCTATCGATCCAGGCTAGTCGAAAATTAGGACGTTCGCAGAGCTAGACCTGGATTTTTATGTAAGCTTAGTTGCTACTAATATGCTGTTGAATAGGTGATATTATGTGGTTGCTTTTGTGAAATCCATTAAAACATATCAGATGTACTCTGACAAAATAGTAAAAGAATTATGTAAAATTAAATGAATATATTATTTTTTAGTGTAGCATTTTGCCCGTAATGACTTTTATAAACTCTCACCTTATTGCGCTTCATTCTAGAATATTTTCTAGAGATTTTGTACGAAATACGAAACTTGGTAAAGAAATTTAATAGTTTTGCGACATGAAAAGCCCACAAAAGCCCCTAGTAAAACTGAATTCAATAACTGAATTAAAATACTTGTTCCTTGCTTTTATCTAAGAGTTTCAACATCATATTTTATAGCTGGAATAGTTTAAACTACGCTTTAAGGCTAAAGTAAGCTTTGAAGTGTTATTCAAACACGGCAGTTAGGAGTCATTATCAACATTATATTTTTCCCTTACCTCTGAGTACAACCTAAGAGGATTGAACCAACTGTACCGGCCATTGACAGGCGTTTCCTCTACCGAAAATATATGACCAGTGGTCATACTTATTGTATGGACTGACGTATTTTGAAGTTACGTATGCATTTGACGTGCCCCTCCGCCGCAAAAATCGGCAGACTTTTTTGTATCGAAAATAACAGACATGGCCACTCCGGATGGTTTAATCCTCTAAGAGTACGCCACTTGTCCCGGTTCTAGACTAATCCAGAAGTGACCCGTGCAGTGTAACTAAAAGTAATTACTCACTATATTTCAACATATTCAGACCTCTATCCACCCGGTACTGCTGCGGACAAGGTAGCCACTTTAAGAGAGGTCGGACTGGACTAAGTAGTTTCGTGCTAGAAATTACATAGCCTGCTTTAATACTGCACGAGGAAGTAACCTAAGTCACGACAAAAAACTCTACAAATGTGCCTTATTCTTATTTTCAAGTACATAAACGATACATTAATAAAAACACAATCTATCTTTAACATAATGGGCCGTATTCTAACTTTAAAACACGCACAGACACGATCCAACTTCCATGCAAATCCAATGCAATAACGACACAATACAGCTAACGCCTACACGTCTGAATCAAATAAGACGGAAATTGCTTGAAAATTACTGCGACGCAACTTCAATACGACTTCAATATTGTTTGATTATTGGTTGAGTGTTGGAGTTATGTTTAAGACAGATTGTGTTGTTAATGTATTGTTTATACATTTTAAAATTAGAATACGGCACAATGCCTACACTTAACAAATAATCAACCAATATTGAAGTTGTATTGTAGTTTCGTCAGAATAATTAGTAAGCAAATTCTGACATTTTCAAAAAACAAATTCAGACGTTTAGGCGCAAGCTGTATGGCGCAGTTAATGCATTGGAGTTGTATTGAAGTTGTATCGTGTCTAAACGTGTATTAAAGTACTGTCCCAAGTATTCAATTTATATTGCTTTATGTATGTAATATAATATAAGTTACCCTTGATACCCAAAACCCCAAAAGACGATCACAAGATGACAAACATACGGCCGGATATATTAATATGACTGTGCAGAGTAGTATACAACATATTAAAGTAGGGTTGACAATGTTTTGGACACAATGAAAATATTTTCATCATGAAATAAATGTCATATTAAAGTATATGTAAAAGTGATAGTGACGTGATTAGAATTCCTTCCTTTTGGAATAGCGGATCCTAAGTAAAGTCGGTTCTTTTTTGTTTAAAATTATTTGTAGGTTTTTTTTTTCGAAAACGTTTTTTTGTTCGGTCCAGTCCCCGCGAAGTGTACGGGCGGCTGGATCCGTAGTGCCTGTGTTTTTTTTACTATAATTTAATGATTGATCTGTTATATTATAATTATAATATTGATGAATATGAATGAAATGTACTGGAGAGTGAATGAAGCTATGATGAATAACAATGCTATGTGTTGTTGAACTTTTTTAAACTATTAATTATAGTGCTAGTTAGTTTGCAGAATGAGGTCATGGTGCTTTCTTTGGTTATAAGATCCTGGATATTAAATGGTTGTATATGAAGACTGTGACAGCTAGGTGATTTCATGATTGAATCTAGGGTTAGTGAATTTTGGGCATGATCGAAGAAGATAGTCAATGGTTTCTGGGGTTGTGTCGTCACACGGGCAGAAGTCGTCGGTGGTTATTTTGAATCGTTTGAGATAGGCTTTATGGTAACCGTGCCCGGTAAGTATTTGAGTTAGGTGAAAGGAGATGGTAGTCTTTTTTCGTAATTCGGAAATGTGGTTAAGTGTGGGTAGCCAATTATTTATAGGTATAAGAGGAATAAATAAATAGATTACAAAAGTTTACACAGTCCACAATTATACTAAGTGTACGTGGCCAAAGACGCTGGCAAGGGATAGTGAAGCATAATCGGATGATTTAGCAGCCCTAGCACAACATATTGTTCTGCCCCCAAGGCGGACCCTTAAGTGACCTCAATAATATTTGCTAAGGCCGAGTAAGCTTATTCTTGCGTACGCGTGTCGATTTCTAGGGTGAACCATGATAATTTTTGGCATAGGTAAATGGGTTTATATTCTACAATAAAGATCACAAAAAAACTTATTTTATAAAAAAAATTGTATGGGACAGGTGGACCCAGCCTAGGCAACCCTCCATAAAAAAATCAGTTATTTTTCCTCAGTTTTTCATAATTAGAAATTGATACTAATTATCTTAAAGGGATCACCAGCATTTGTATTACACCTTGTTTAGCATTATATGGGAAACAGGACGGTTTTTTGGCGACGTCCGGCATCCGTTCCCTTAAAAAAAGTATGGTGCGATATCATTATCTTTTCAATATCATATTTTTGGTGGGGTATCTCAAAGGGTATTATCATAACATTAAAAACTTTTCTGTGTATTTTCCATAGATCTCATGTAAGGTCTTTTCACTCATAATAGCGATAAAAATCGATCCTTAAATTTAAACGACGGTAAACTGTCTATTTTTGCCCTGAAATGTAAATAATTATATTAGTAAATAATTACCCGCTTATTCATAAACGTGCTTCAAACCTCATTTAGTTAAATTATGTTTTTTCTGTTTCTAAAAAACACAACTTTCAAAGTGACAGATAAGGACAAAAGATGTTTTAGTTAAATGAGGTTTGAAACACGTTTATGAATAAGCGGGTTATTGTTTAGCTAAATGTGAAGAATGCAATATTTATTGGTACAAAATAGGTACATACATGAAAAAAAACTTAAGCAATTATTGTTTGATTTATTGTGATTTTTATTGTAATTTATTGACATTGTATTGTATTCTGGATATATATGAAATAAATTATTTGTAATAATTATTTATGGTCCAAAATATACTAGATACCTTTGTTATACACTTTATTACAACTCGATGTCAATAGCGCCCAATATAGCGCGCTTAGTAATATTAATTTTACTGTATTTTTTCTTAGAATCTGTAATATTCAAAAGCTTTAGTGATATATTGTCAGAATAGTGATAATTATAAATCCGAGAATCATGACACAGATACTTAAAAACGTTTAGATGTGTGAGTTTATTGAATGTCTCGTGTGCTTTATTAAATTTGTAACTCTATTACCTAACTCATTATAGTAACAGCGCTTTCACCGTTGGTGTTTTGCTCCCGTATCTTTTTATTTAGATCAAAATTATACTCCATAAACTTTTTAGCTTCAATCTGAACCCAATATTTAATGTTAAATGAAGTGGCCTGACACGCAAGCTGCATGACGAGCATAACCCAGATGTAATACTGACCCTAGCACACACCCTTGAGGGACGGCCCTCAATATATCAACTCAGAATGGTGGTCACGTATTTTCAAGACACGGAATATAGTTTTGTTATATGGAATCGAGTTGGGTGAGTAGATAAGTTTTGAATGATATTTCAATTCCACGGAGATGCGGATAGAATTGAGTTATAGAAGCGGAGATGTTTCATGGTCGATGGTATAAGTTTTATTTTGGTGTTCGTTGTGAGTAAATTTCATTCTGATTTGAGTTCTGGAAAAGAAAATTAGCATAATAAGATTGGTATGATACTTAAACTAGTCAAATATAGTTTTAAAACAGAAAAAACGATTTCACTTAGCCTCCACGTTTCCTAAAGCAAATTCCCGAGCTACTGTAAAAAATTGTGAAATCACTATAGGTGGCTATAATGTTGTTAATGTAAATATGTTGAAGAGTTCCCATTATCAGATCAGGAACCCATTATCAGATCCCGACTTGATGACAATGGGACTAACTGTAAAGTATACTCTTTCAAACAAAAAAAATGTTTTTTCAAATCGGGTTCCTTCGAATAATCGGTGAACATATATAAAGCAAAAAAAAAATTCCAACGAATTTAAAATCTCGAAATCTTGAAGTCATTTGAAAATTCTAAATTACGTATAATATTATTTTCTTATTTTTTGCTGAAGAATATACACAAATTTAAATTTTCGCTTCAAAGTTTATAAATAAAGACATAACATTTGTAATTTATAACTCGAATTAGTATGCATGTTGCCTTACACGTTTTATATAAAAACACTATGTAAATTTCATTAAAGGCACCCAGGCGACATATAAACAGAGTGGCGATAACGAATTTGCATAGCATTAGGGTCTACACCTACTGGCGAGTAGCGGAGATATTTGAGTTACGTTGTTGGTCCAGCGTTAGAAATATTGACGAGTCAACACGGGACACATCTTTAAAAAAAAATTATACAAATTAATTTTATAAGCTATATAAGGATAATGATTCAACTAATCAACAAAAAACTATGTTTTGTTTAGCAAAAGCCTAACCAAACGTAACCCATACCATATTTTTCAAACACACATTAAATTGTGATCTTTTGTAGATTGACCATTCAATTACCTACTGCCCGAAAAATACTTGTCAGTAACTAACTTTAATATTATGTAACTAGCAACAAGCCTTAAACAACTTATGTCAGAGAACCGTGTAAAATATCTACTTGCAAAGCTTATATTTTACCAGAATGAACTTGACATTATACCTTAAATTTTAACCATTATAAAACCAGGGTTCTCTTTGTCAGCACGGATTTTGTCTTACAACTATCAATTATGGAGCAGTAATCAACGAACAGTACCTTTAAATATGACGGCTGTGGTTGTTATTCCATAGAGAACACTAAAACTTTTCTTATATACGCAAATTATAACGAAATACGAGTAACGTTGACAGAAGACGGTTTAGTGCATCTGGTCCTTAGTCTACTACCAAGTTTTACCGACCTCACTAATATTCAATTTATTTTTCTTTTCCTACGCGGTAGGTGTGTTCCCGGCAAGTGTCTTAGTAAAAGAAATGTTTGGAAGCTTAACAGCACAGCGGGATCTTAGGGACCCCATTATGCGCTTTATTATGTCTAATGTGTATTTTAATTAACATTATTTTTCATTTAATTAACGAAAGTGCTTTTATCCTAGGAGATAAATATTTTTTTTGTTTTTAGTATTGCTCGCTATTCACAAAGTTTCTGTTGGAGCAAGACAATTTCTTGATGTTTGCACTTGTTTTTATTTTAAAGAGACAATTCTATTTTTTTTATTTTTTTTAAATGTAAATTGCTATGAATATAAAGTGGACTTTCTTATTAAATAAATAGGTACAAACTTTAGGTGTCCTTAGGTATTTCGTCGCTTACGGCTGCTGTAAAGCCGATGTAAAAATAAATGCTAAAAGATGTTTGAAGGCATTAAAACTTTCGTCAACTTAGTAACTGAACCCATAGCTTAATTGTTAAAGCGATCGAGCCCCGGCAAGGCGTATCGATGCGGGTTCAAGTCCTGCTGGGGTGATTATTTTTTCAATGTTTTCAAAGTTTGTATTTATTTAATAACAAACTTTAGTTTGAGTGGAATGCACCACTTTAAAACATGTAAAAATTGTTATAAATATTAAGAAGATTCATGTTGATTGATTTTGTAGTAGGTACCTACATATTTGTGCTTGCAAAAATAGAACGCTCTGTATTTTTGTTTTCACGTAAAAACTGATCATTCTCAATTATCAACCAACATTGATATTTTATCCCAGTCTTAAACTTTTCAGACAACCTTTATATCATTTGAAACTTTTCATTCCAACCTTTGAAGGTAAAAGGTGACGTTCAACTTGAAATCAAAGTAAAATCATAAAATTCAAAATTTGTTTGATGAATAATTTGGTTTTAAATGCAAAAAGTTGAATTTGTAATTTAGCAATGAGATGAAAACAATGGTTTTTTTATGATTACCTACCTATTTATTTTTACAAGTTAGATGATTCAATCTAGATCTCTAAATTTTTGTATGTAGCTGCATCCATACGAATTGAAATTCGTTTCTTTTTTTGAAAGAGATTTTTTTTCATCATCAAATCACTAATCGTGGATAAAAGGCCGTGACAAACGCGTCTCGCGTCTTTGCTTTGCGAACTTAGCTGACACACTGCCTTGTGTGTAGATAAGAAAACTTACCTACCAGTTAAGGTAAAACTTAAATTAATAGGAAAACATGAATATTTAACCATTTCCACGTTATGAGAGAATCCAGTAAGTAGGGAAATAAAATTAGTCCTACTTTAAATTTTAGGTGACCTAACAAACAAAGACCTAAATTACTAATACTAACACTGATTTTAATTAACACTTCTTTCTAATTTAATATCAGACTGAGATTAAATATAGCGTCAAAGTCAAAGCAAATTAATTTCCGCATGAACTGTGAACGATATAAGTATAGTAATCGTTTTAGCTTTGAAAAACTAACCCACATTATTATGGCGTGTTCATATGGCACTGAAGGTGGGCCATATAATCAATGATAGTGGCCATTTATTTTAGTTTAATCCTGCATGAGGTTTGATTTTATAAAGAGGTTGACGTTTTGGTTTTAGTCAATGAAAACTGACTGATCAATCACAACTTTATTTAAACAACGCATTATTGCGTTTAGCCCATTTTCAAAATCCGGGAAAAGGCTGGGTTTCCCAGGAGAACATCAGGTTTCTGTGAGCCATGTTTGTACTGAATACGTCTATATCTTATTTCTTCGTAACTCAAGACAGATCGATACCACAGGCGCCTTGCTTCTTTTAATTATTTTCAAATCTTAGGCTTTCCAGTTTAATTTCCATTATTTTTAAGTTTTTCTCCATCCATCATCTTATTTCTTGTTAAATTAATGTTTAATTTGTCAGTGGGATAATTTGTTGAGCTAGACTTGAAAAGCTTGGGTTTCTTTTTAAGGTCTACATTTTTTGTGAGAGGAGGGGTGTGTCGAATTTAAGAGTCGCCAGGACGCTCGCGTGAACTCGCGTCCCCATACAAACGTAGTTCAGCTCTCATTTTAAAACGACATGCTTTAGAACCACGAAATTTGGCACGAGCATTCTAGCAGTACAGATCTATGTCGGTAATTCGTTTTCGTTGCTAAAAATTGTAACACAAAGAAAATATAGCAAAAATAAGTTTTGTATGTAAATCTGTATCTGGCTGTATTTTCTATGTATTACAATTTTTAGCAACGAAAATGAATTACCGACATAGATCTGTACTACTAGAATGCCCATGCCAAGTTTCGTGGTTCTAAAGCATGTCGTTTTTAAATGAGAGCTAAACTACGTTTGTATGGGAACGCGAGCGTCCTGGCGACTCTTAAGATATCTAATGAAAGAGCTCATCCTACCATTTAGACTTATTCAAAATGTCATCTATTTATTTATTCGTTTGTCATATAAAACTTATACAAGGTGTAACAAAAATCCTGGTGATCCAGTACCATACAAGTAAAAATTTGTCGCGTCAAAAAAAATTGTACTTACTTTTTAGTCGCAATATGATGCCAATTATGTCCTTAAACGGATCACCAGTACTTTTGTTACAACCTGTATGAGATTGTCTACATCAAACGATACCATTTGTCGGACGGAGCTAAGGCTTTTATTGCCAGAATATAAATTTGTACAACGTGCGACGTAAGCGCCTTCGGCGAAATGCTACCTTTGCCAGTATGATTTGTAGGATTTTCTTCTTCTTCAGCGATTATGCATCCACTGTTGGGCATTACTTATTTTCCTCCAAGAATTGTTCCAAGAATTATTGTTTCACTCCACCAGGGTGGGCCAATTTTTTTTTAAATATGATCCCACCATCTGAACCTCCTTTTAGAACGGGGTCTCCATCATGATGTACACACAACGCCTCACTAGGTATACACTTTTGAACCTTATTCCGCTGTAATAACGTTCAAAAGTGTATACCTAGTGAGGCGTTGTGTGTACATGTTGGGTCCCGTCATTTCGGCATCGGGTATTTATTAAGTACGTAGAAATATCTGCTAATGATGCCATAGTTTGAAATCAAGAACGAAATTGAATATTTCACTGCCCCGCGTGAAAACAAGTATTGTTGTTTATAATATCCGTACCTACTTGTAAAATAGAAATATAACACTCAGACAAATATTTAAATAATAATCCTTAAAAAATTGGCCTCTTAAAAACAACTTTACCGTCTAATCAAAACAATTTTTTTTTTCTAAATGTACAACTATCCAAAAACATAGTCCCTCGGAAGATTCCATTTATAACAGAATTGAGATCAAAACAATTCGTCTCGCAAGACATCGAATCAAAATTAATTTCTTTTGTGTCTTTATACAAAATTTCATTAAGTGGACCTTTTAAGCCTCTATATTGTGAATGAAATTTCGTGAAACAGAATGATGTTCCATTTCTAATTTAGTACAACACGTTTAATAATTGAGAAAGAAGATCAAAAGTAAATTAAGTTTCAGAGAATGCCAATATCTTCTAAAAATACTTATCTGTTCTCTTATACGGGCGTTCCATGAAAACGGTAAGTTTTTCATACAGTTTTTGGGTTCCGTGCTTCGAAAGGAAATTTGGTACGAAGCAACGTCTTATAGCACAGATACAGGAAAAAGTCTGACTCGCACTTGGCCGTTTTTTTAACAAAATTATTTATTAATGAAATTTCTACGTGTAGGCCGAACGTATTTTGCATGCGAGTCGGTTACGTGACATTTGCTTGAATTCCGAATTACTTTGTCGACTTGCGTATTATAGCAAAAATAAATTAAACAGTTTATGAAGAAAACAAGCAGCTTGAAGATGGTATCAATATAACAATATAAAAAGGCAATCGAAAAAAGACCCAGGCTCGGAAAGTCGCAAAAATGGGTCCGAATGTCGGTCACGTGACGATGGAATGCTCCTGGGGGGTGATTTTTGAGATTCGAGCACTCGAAAGTGACATTTAAAACTCTCAATAAAACGATGAAATTATGT
Source organism: Pammene fasciana (assembly GCA_911728535.1). Classification (NCBI taxonomy): domain Eukaryota; kingdom Metazoa; phylum Arthropoda; class Insecta; order Lepidoptera; family Tortricidae; genus Pammene; species Pammene fasciana. The sequence continues at coordinate 15,478,716 of OU452291.1, read as the reverse complement.
TTTAAAATTAACAGTGATAGAAATTTAAAATCATGATCATTTAAACTATTAATTCCATGCGAAAAAATTGGCGACAAACTTTTGTGTGCGATTATTTTCGAGCTTAAATTTTTTGAATTCGAGCGTCCGGCTGTCAAAAATCGGCCCCCTGTACCTGAATAAACTTTTACCGAATATCTACTTAGCTTGTCTAGCACTGATGTACTTTAATTTCTTGGTAGGTAATTAGGTGATAAAGTTAAGTTTAATCTAATCTGATAGTTATAAGACTTTTTTATCGCTCATTCAATAGTCGGTGATTATAAACGTTACCATTGTGTACCAAATATGGGACGAAGTTCATAAAACTTTTTTTTAATAATTATGTATTTTTAATGATGATTTGATTAGATTTTTAAGGATGTCGAAGACCGGGCAAAGTGGAGAAGGTTAAGCAGGAAAGCGGACCCTGGCACTAGGCCGGGAAAACGCTAATCCGAAGAAGAAGAAGAACGATGATTTGATTTAATTGTATAGTAATATTTATTCGCCAACAGCATGAATGAGCTCCTCTTAATCGCTAAACATTAGCAGCAATATTTGACTTGAAACCTGTTCCTATTTATTTATTAAATATATTAGAGGAGTCTTACGAGTTTTGTATTTAAATTGTTTAGATTGCTTACTTCTTTTCCTCACTCTCTGCACTCTCAAACACACACACACACACACACACACGCACACACACACACACACACGCGCGCACACACACACACACACACACACACACACACACACACACACACACACACACACACACACACACACACACACATACACACACACACACACACACACACACACACACACACACGCGTACACGTACACAACACGCGCGTACCTTTAAATTAAGTTCATTAGAATTAGAATAATTAAATTTTGTTTTAAAATGTATATATTTTTGCCTATGTATGTATAAGCATAAATGTTAATTATTATAGTATAAATAGTGTATTAAACATAAGTATAAATTGGTTTGTAACCCTCGAAGCTTATTGAAGAGCGAAGCCTTCTGGCACAAGTAATATCTTACTTAAAAGAAGACTTCTGTTTTGTTTCTAGTAATGTGTTAAAGCGTAACCAACAAATCATTTTTCACCTCAGCAGTTCGAACAAGCCTACTTTCGTCACTCCAGGGAGTGAAATTTTGTTTCTACAAGCTTTTCGTCATAATGATGATGCCTTTCATTCAGGAATGTAAATAAATGTGTTTTTTTAACTTTAATATGTTCTCACTACTGAGGTGAAAAGTTGTATATGTCACACGAGAGGAAAGTTTTTTTACATCTCGTGTTCTTGAGATCCCTCGCTACGCTCAAGATTCAAACTTAGAATCACTCGCTTCGCTCGTGATTCAATTATAGTATCTTTCGCTTACTCGGGACTCAAAATCAACACTCGCAATAAAAACCAACTTTCCTCTCTTGTTGAACAAATAACTATTTCATTTTTCATTTTTCATTTCCGTGTTGAGAGTTTTTAATAAAAGCATCTTTGTCAAATCACTGCCGGTTTTATATTTTTGATCCAAAGTTAATAAAGCCAATATTAATTCAAATTAGCATTTCCAAAAACATGGGTTTTCATAAAATGTAATAAACCTCGGCTTCAGATTGTAAATAAACGTCTGGTTTATACAGGAATATTTTTCGTTGTTCATTTTGCGTCAAAGACCATTGTTTTCTTTTTCCTAGTATTGTTTTCTCTTACGTTTTATTATTACATCATTCATTTATTACGCAATTGTATCAGGGTATTTTTTCGTGCGGGCTTCGTAACGGCTGTTTTGATTCGTTTCATTTGATTGTTTGACTAATTGAAGTCAAACTGAGACGTATTCATTATTTATCTTTTTTATTTACATAATAATCTGCTATTCTTACCACCGGGAAACGTAAAGAACTATCAAATCTAGTAAAATCAAACAAGACTTTGAAATATTTGATAAAAAAATGTGGTCATATGTGACATTCTACGAGAAAAGGTAGCTTATGGCGGTTGGGACTTACGCCATTTCTAACGACGCTGCCATACTAATGCGATGCTTCGCAACGTAAGCGCCAACCGCCATAAGGTACTTTCACCCGTGGGACGTCACATACTCAGACGGTTGTTTTCGACCTTACGGCAAATAATAATTTTAATCAAAAAAAGAACCGACTTCACTTAGGATCCGCTATTTCAAGAAGTGGCCGAGTTGCTGTAAAAAGTAGTGAAATCACTATAGGTGTGCCTATAATCGTTGAAGAGTTCCCTCGATTTCTCCAGGATCCCATCATTAGACCCCGACTTTGTGACAATGGGACCATCTAGGGGTTATACCCGTACGATAAAAAAAATATTTGAAAGTCGGTTCACGATTCACGGAGATATCGAGTAACATACATACAAAAAAAAATGATAAAACAAAAAAAAATCATTTGAATTGAGAACCTCCTCCTTTTTTGAAGTCGGTTAATAACTTAGTCCTACTTATTAAAATGAGATTGAAAGTGAGCATGTTACCTTAAGAGGCCAGGGTCGAAAATGACCAAGTAAAGATACTTATACGGGTTAAGAAACATGATTGATTTATGGCTTCATTTTGATACCTATAGACCTTTGTAAAATACCTAGCAAACAAGCAGAAAAAGAAGGCTTTTTTCTTCTTTCACTTCTGTAAGTCGGCTTCTGTGCCGACGCCTGAAATATAATTTATGAGCACTACTTTTTTGTTCATATCGTTGAAACAACGTTGGCGTTTTAAGATAACAGGACGAGGAGGGAAAATGGTTTTCTTAAATAGTGAACAATCGGATTTCGTTACTTTTTGCTCAGTTAACGTTTGACAGGGGATTTATTCGATTTGTCAGTGACAGTTAGACTTGGCCATAGATAAAAAAGTGCTTATTATTTATCTATTTTTTTGGCTAATTTTATTTAAAAATCACCTTATACTTATAATACAAGATATTGATCGGTTTTTACTTTTCCGTGGACGTCCATTACGAGGAAAATTTTTAAAATCAAAATCCAGCTGAGTTCCTAAAAATCTGTCGCCATCTTTGACTCCAAGGTTACTTTGCAGGCCTAGACCTGAAAAGTTGTATGAAATCCCATTACAGTCCCCTCGAATTGCTAACAAAAATACTGGTGATCCGTTTAAGGGCATAATTGGTATCGTTTTTCGAGTATGAAAAATAGGAGAAATATATTTAGACGAAATTATTATATATATATTTACGCGAAAGAATTTTTTTTTGTATGGGACATGTCGTCACAGATGGCTAACTCTCCATACAAAACCAAAATTTTTTTTTGCGACAATTTTTTTTTATTACTTTTTCATAATTAGAATACGATACCAATTATGCCCTTAAAAGGATAACCAGTATTTTTGTTACACCTTGTATAAGGAATGTAACGACAATATTTTCATTGCATATTATAAAAAAAGAAATTCTATATCGATTTTATTTTTGCGGTTCCGTCTAAAATGTTATCATTTCTCTCAACTGCCATCAAACGTAAAAATAAAAGCACAATATATTTGGTATATAAATTGTTATAACGCGATGTTTCCCAAAAAAACGACCTCAGGCTCCGCATTAATGCCACTCACCGAGGCGTCGCCTTCTCGTTGGAGCTTTTATGCTTCAAAAATCTCCGAATCGTGACCGTCAAAATGGAAAAACACCAGTCACCCTTACATAAAGATTTCATTCATTAACGCAAAATGTGACAAAGATCAGATAGTTCTACGGGAGCGAGCAATGAATAACAATAATACAGCACATTTAATCTTCCTTCGTTTGATACCACACATGTGTGTGCAGCAGTGGCGGTAAAAATTTTTCTTAGGCAAGCCGAAGCTTACTTGGCTTAAAATTTCTTCATAAGCTATAGAAAAATTGCTCAGGTGCCTGAAAATTAGGCAAGCCGACAGGAATCGTGTTCTATGGACGCGCCACCACTGTTGTGCAGTGCGCGGTTTGGGTGGAATTGGCTCTTTTCGTAACGAAGCGGCAGCCATTTTGTTGACATCATTACTCGGGAGTCATTCATCTTAGTCGCTGTTTCTCGGCAGTTTTGTGGTCCTAGTATCGTGCCTAATAACATACTAAAAGTTGGTAACCGTATCCAGCTCTGAACTATATTCTCGTAAGGGAGAGGACTAGACGGCCGATCTTCATCAGTCGGGTTAGCATATCTTACGTTCTCGCCTGTCACTTCATACTTTGAGTCGCGCTTGAAGTATGGAGAATCGCGCAACAACGTAAGATGTGCTAGCCGTGCTGCTCTGTCAATCTAAACCAAAGACTCGTCTGGTCACACACTCCGTATCACCCTAACTCGGTAACGCAAAAATAGAAATTTCGTTATCAGCGTTTCTATTATATAACTAGTAGTCCGCCTTGAACTTGGTCATTTAGTATTGTTTGTTATGCAGATCTTTTTCGCCTTCTAGTTTTACAACCCCTTGATTGATCCTGCTCATATACGCACTCTCAAATTATATGTATTTGCTACAACCCCAACAACTTTCATAAAGATCCGAAAAACGGTACTAAAGTTATCGCGGAACAAACCCTCAAAATCAAAGGCATCAAAATGCCGAAACCTCCCAGTAGTTGCTGAAATTTGTGTCCGTTGTTTGTAAGAACTTCGCTTCGATTACGCTCCGCTCGACGCTCGATTAGCAAAGCTATACGAGAGAATCGCTAGCCGTTAGCACCGCTGGGTCGACTCACCTTTCCTCGTGAAGGGAAGAGGAATGACGCAGCTCTGTGTAGTTTGTGGAGTTTGAGGCTGTTGTTTTAGGTCATCGCATGTCACCTACGTGTCCGGGCTCTTTTGTCTGTGGTACAATTTGGGAGACAAATGTACTTTGAAGTATTGAATGTGTTTTGAAATATTTAGTGACAAGTTTAAAACGTTGAGTGGAGACATGTGTATAAAACTACTGAGTGATACATTTAAATGATTTTCTTAAACAAGTAAGTAAAAGTAGCTACTAGTGTACTACTAGTACGCTATTCGTTACTAGGTGGAGTACGAGTAGCAGTGCAGGTGACAATTCCTCTTACATTTTGCGTACCTTTAGGGGGATTTCACGCAGATGGCGCGATTGACTTCAGCTTCAAATACTTCTTAGGCTGTGCTGCTTTACTATATAATTTACTCTATGGTACTGGCTAACATTGTCTTTTTTATTTTAAGCATTAAATAAGGCCTCTTAGGCTGGTACCTAGTAACCCTGCCTATGAAGCAGGTCCCGGGTTCAATCCTAATCCTCCCACGGATATTTGTTTCTGAGTTATGGAAGACCTAAATGTAAATATTTAAGTATGTATCTATTATGCCGCCTAGCTTCCACAACACAAACGTTTGTGAGCTTGTGTGTGGGACTAGGTTGATTGTGTGTAAGATGGTCCAACCTTATAAGTTTATTTAATATTAAAATTTCCGATAACTAGACTATTATTTTACTACTATACTATTACTTTTGAATCGGATATTGTTGCTTTTATCTAGGTGCATGGCAGTGAACATCAGAAGTGGGTATCATAGGAAATATTTGTTTTATCACGGAGATGTGAATAGAGTAAAAGACAAATCCTCTAGGTTAAACACCTCCACAATACCAAATTAAATACAGCCCCTCGAAATTAGTCATTCCATTATCTTTCCTAAGAAAATTTTCTCACATCAACCCGCTCCCTCCACAAATTGCCCCACAACCCACATTATATGTTAATCAAGTCGCGAGTCCCATTCCAAATTAGTTGCCGACACTCTCGGGAACAAACAATGGTATCCCATTTACATGTTTGGTGAGACGGGCGCAAAGGTCTCAGGGCAACAAGACAAGTATAATGAGCGAAAGGAGAATGTGCGAAATGTTTTATGCTAACTACTGTTCTTGTACAATTTTCTCTTTGCGGAGTATCGTGGTCAACTAGCAGTTACAATGGATTTATATGAAGTGGATCTAATTCTTCGGTCACAAAGTGATGCCGAAAGAGAAGGTTATCTAAGGGACTGTGTCTCGCTTTGACTAAGGAAGTAAGGACGTCATTTGTAACGAGTGCGAATGAGACACCGCTCCCTTCATTATGCTTTCTAACGGACTGTTATTACTTTTTACTAGTCACCTATGAACGACTGTTTTAGTCGGTAATAAGGTTCAACTGTGGTTAGGGAAATATAGTAGTGTGATGTCCGGTTTCTCTCTTGGTTCGTGGTATATATGTTGCTCGTTGCACAATTTTTCGCTATTCTGGCTGATTTGATAGTATTTTGACAATTTGATAGTATTTTTAACGAGAGTCTGAGTTGTCAACTTCCAGTTTTTGATAATTACTTTGGTATAATCTTGCACATACTGACCTGCTTCATAGGCAGGACCACTACCGACTAGACTAGGAGGCATCAGACATCAGATGTTAACTGAATATTATGACGATCTCCTTTACAAACCATTAAAACACCGATTTTGCAAATAAATATAATTATATTATGTAACAAACCGACGATCCAGTGGTTCAAACTTAGGTGCTCAATTTTCGATTTAAATTACGAGTTCTATGTATTACACATACCTCTAATAATACGTTGTTGAATTTTCAATTACTCATGAACAGGTATATTCACTGTGTTAAATAGAAACTGCTTCTGAAATAATAACTAGGCAATGAAAATCACTTAATAGCACCTACATACCCAACTCCTTTGAAAATTTAATGATCTTCCTTCAGTGCGTTACTGAGATACGAAATATTATTTGATCTTAACATAATGTGTTTGATAATTGACATACAAAGCATAATATTATATATTATATTACATACGTATTTCTACGTTAAAATGTAATTAAGTGTTAATAATATTTTATTTAGTATATGACATAGGTATATTACGATTAATTTTTTCATCGTGGCGTGTCACATACGAATAACAAAAATAAGAAAATTTATTCATTTACAAAAGATTGTTATAGATTTAATTTATCTGTCTATATAATATATCTCATCGTATAATACCAAATATAACGCAGGCCTTGCCGAGCTTATTATGAGACTAAGTCGGTTTGTTAAGATTGTCTCATAATTTTTTTTATATATTTTATTTGACATTTCAAAAAAGAAGTTATAATAATTGCTATCCCTACTTATAGAATAGAATTAGTTTATTCTTAGACACATACACAAAAGATACCTATACTTACATACAAGGTAATTACGAAAAATTTAGAAAAAATATTTTCTCGCGAAAAAGCTTTGGTTTTGTATAAAGGGTTGGCCGGCTTAGACGCGTCCCAAAAAAATTTACCTCAAAAAAATTTTTCTTCCAAATTTTTTTGGTCGCAATACGATACCTTTATACAGTGTGTTTCTGTAATAGGAGCAATAAATTAAAACATAGATTCTACTCCTCAAACTACAAAACGTTTATTCAACAACTTTAAAAAAATATGTATTTTGTAGATTGTCTCTTTTTCATACAAACGAAATAGTATTTTCAATGAACGTTAAAATCCGTCTAATTGACATTACTTGTCACCCTACAGACATAGTCCATTTCGGAATACATTGCGTGTTCGAAAAATTTTTAAAGTGTCCTAAAAATCAAACCATACGTTATTTTTAAAAGTCGCTGAACAAACGTTTCCTGGTTTGAGGAGTAGAATCTACGTTTCAATTTATTGCTCCTATTACAGAAACGCACTTTATGGATCACTTGTATTTTTGTTACACCCTTTATTTACTTACTATACCTACATGTTTCCTTAGAGTGCCGTGGGGTGCCCGGCCTTAGAATTGTCCCCCACCATATCGTCCCGTGGTTGCAGTAGGAGTCTGCTAAGGCAATATACCGGGAGATGGGCAGCAGCATCTTCCGAAAGTCTAAACAACAATAAACAAAAAAAACTACGCGTGCCAACCCGCCTGCCAAGCGTGGCGCGTATGGCAAACCCCCCCTTAAAGGGGAGGCCTATGTTCAGCAGTGGACGTCGTATGGCTGAGATGATGATGATGATAATGATGACCTACATGTTTCGGTTCGGTTAGGTAAGTGTTTTCTGACGTCGTACAGTCAACGTCAAAGATATGTTTACACTTTTATACTTTACTCCAATGTAATAAAATGCAAAAGTGTAAACATATCTTTGATGTCGACTGTACCTACTGGTGTGAATTGGGCCAATATTGGATCTGATAAACGACGACGATAAAAGTGAAGTTTAGGTAAGTCCATCACTTTTAGGTACTTATATCAAATTTATGTCAAATAGATGTCTAAATGAGATTGCTTTACGTCAAACATTTAAATGGTATTGATTGTCATGTCATGTTCATAATTTGATTAAATGTCATTTTGAAAGAAGATCATAGGTATTGATTACTAGCGTACCCGACGGACAGGTGGTGGCGTTATTGAGCAGAGAGTAAACTTAGGCCTGCCATCCGTCCGGGTTTCCACGGATTTGTCCTAGTTTGGAGGCCGTCCGGGGTGCGTCCGGGGGGGTTTTCAATAAGTGTCCGGACCCTTTTTATGTGAGGAAACCATTGAATTTAATTATTTAGTGCCATTATTGATTTGGACACGTCCGGGGAAAAAATGCGATTTACGCCAAATGTCCGGGTTTTTGGAATTATTGTCCGGGTTCGGCGAATTTAGAGATGGCAGCCCTAAGTACACTGGACTCGCCTAGGTTAAATTTTATGATTGAATAACTTATGTATAATTAACACCACCTGATGTCACCTGATGGGTCTCATCGGAAGATCAGCGCTGGCAATCGCTAGCACCATGCTGAGATGCGGCCATTTCGTGGCACTTTCTTTTTTTTTCTTGTATGTATTATGTTTGTATCTGTGTCTACGAATAAACTATTTTCTATTCTATTAAATTACTTTTTTGGAGAAAACATACATTTCTTATTCAAGTAGTGCCTATATTTTTGGATCGAATTATTAAACCACCCCTCGTTTTCTCCGCTAGACTTTTGGCTGATGTTTTCAAAATTTTTTTGGTATGCCTAATTAAATTGAGTACTAATATGTAAAATAATTCAACGATTCAATTCAAAAATATCGGCACTACTTGAATAAGAAATTTATGTTTTTGACAAAAATAATAAGTTAATCATCAGTCATTCAATCATAAAATGTAACCTAGACTACTCCAGTGTACTCTCAGCTCAATAATGCCACCACATGTTCGTACGCTATTGGTCGAAATCAAGATCTTAATGTGTGAATTCCACTCTACGTTAGCATAAGTATTAATATTAGGTCCGTTAAAATATGCCGAAGAACATTTTTGCTCCCCGCGGATCCTGCGTCGACATTATTTTAATCTCTTTGTGTTGATTTAAGAAGTTTTGTTAGGAGCTAAAGTTTTTCTTTTAACCTTTTCCACGCCAAAGACGTATATATCGGCACCGCAGGTCCAACGCCAAAGACCGATATATCGGTCACCAACCACAGAGCAAAATATACCTACATGCACGCGCATAAAGTTTAACTTCATTTTTGACATTTAGATGTCGTGGCGTCTGAGTGGTAGGTTTTGCGTTTGACATGGCGTCGAAAAGGTTAAGGCTTTTAAATTAAAGAATATTAAAAGGTGGTGGGGGTGGGCCGAATTAACAGTATTTTAACTGTGAGCAATTCAGACCAACAGTGGTTACGGCCCATATAATATTTTTAAATGTATTAAATAAAAAAAGATAATAATACAAGTAAGATATTTTAACTACATTGTTAGGGAATTAAAGTTCGTATTTTTTTAGAAGCGCTGGTAGCCTTGCGGTAAGACGTCCGACTTTCAATCCGGAGGTCTCGGGTTCAAACCCCGGCTCGGACCACTGAGTTTTTCGGAACTTATGTACGGAATATCATTTGATATTTACCAGTCGCTTTTCGGTGAAGGAAAACATAGTAAGGAAACCGGATCTAATCCCAAAAAGGCCTAGTCTACCCTCTGGGTTGGAAGGTCAGATGGCAGTGGCTTTCGTAAAAACTAGTGTCTACGACAATTCATGGGATTAGGTTGTCAAGCGAACCCCAAAACCGGGATAAACGCTAGGATGAAGGGTTAAGAGTCCGGTAACGATTTGAAAACGAAAATCGCTAATAATAACATTATACACATGAATTGCATTTGGTACGATAGCTTGAAGTCTTGTTATTGCAAAAAAGTAGTTTAGGTCTATTTATATTAATATTTAATACCTTAAAACTCGATTCTTACAGAGCATGTTTAGTGAGGACGTTGATTCGTGTAATTTTGTCGTACGATTTTTAATTATTATTTGTTATGGACCCTAATATGTTTTATACTATCTGAATAAAGCATAAAATGAAGTTTATTTTTGTATTTTTATGTTTGTAAAATACTTTAGTATCTTTCCAAAAATATTACCTAAACTTCGGCAATTTTTAGCAAAATTGCTCTAGCAAAACACACTCTCTCTCAAAAAATATATATGAAAATGAAAAAAACTGTTACACTTATTCCTCAGGCGACTCATTTTCCAATGTGTTTATATATTTTACATACTTATATAACTTAATTTAAATCAATAAAAACCTTACTCTTTTCACCTCTCCAAGCAAAAATCGCGAAACAGGTGTTAGATTAGGGTGAATTATTTTTAAATAAAGCATAAAATTAAAAAATTGTTGTATTTATTCCATCCAAAAAGAAACGATCTTTCATAATATGTATACAAAATTATAGAAGTTATGTTAGTTACTGCAAAATCGCATCAAAAAGTTGAGCGAAATCGAAAAAAAACATTACCGGACTCTTAAACAAAGGTAGATGTTACATTTACCACCCAACAGTTTACAAAACTCCAGACCCCTAAAAAGCAATCGTTTGCCACGAACACTCATAATTACCTTCAATACTAAAAATAAAAAGTAAAAGCCCACCGAGCTGAGGAAAGCTCTGGGATTTAAAGTTAATGTATATTTTTATCACCTGAGAGTCCACTTTTGGAACCAAATGGTTTCACCATTTTAGGGTCTCATCTGACCTTATTATGAACAAGCGACTTCAAAATTTCGAGGGATGAGGTTCAATGAGGGTTTCCACTTTCGAGATTTTAACTAGATGACGAGAGGTCTTTTGACGGCAGCTGTCAAACTCCATCAATCATATTAAATCATGTTTTTTTTTGATTGGTGGATTTTGACAGCTGCTGTCAAAAAGACCTGTTGCCACGGTGCTGCCATCTAGTGATTAATTTGATCGCGAAAACCCTTATTCGTATGGATCTTTGTTTTTGCTTTTTTTTATGTGTGTTCCATTTGTTTATTAACCGACTTCAAAAAAGGAGGAGGTTCTCAATTCGACTGATTTTTTTTTTTTTTAATATTATTATGTTTTTTTTTTGTATGTATGTTACTCCATATCTCCGTGAATCGTGAAACGATTTTCAAAATTTTTTTTTAATCGAACAGGTATAACCCCTAGATGGTCCCATTGTCACCAAGTCAGGGTCTGATGATGGGATCCTGGAGAAATCGAGGGAACTCTTCAACTATTATAGGCACACCTATAGTGATTTCACTATTTTTTACAGCAACTCGGCCACTTCCTCTTGGAATAGCGGATCCTAAGTGAAGTCGGTTCTTTTTTTGTTTTAAATTATGTATGTACCAATTATTCGAAAACGGCTGGACCATCATCATTATCCTTGCCTTATCCCATTTACTTGGGGTCGGCACATCTAACACTCTCGCACCATTTTAGGCGGTCTTTGGCCATATCCGGCGTCAGGCCTTTCGTCAGTAAGTCGTTTTTGATGGTCGAAGTCCAGTTTATCGGCGGGCGGCCTCTTCCCCTTTTGGCGTCCTCATCGATGGTCACACTCTTTGTTATATGGTCGTCGCTACGACGTTGAACGTGCCCGTGAACGTACGAATTCGAAAACGGCTGGACCGATTTGAAAAATTCTTTTTTATTTGAAAGACCATTGGTCCCTTTGTCATCAAGTCATCATATCAGATCAGGATATGATGATGGGATCCTGGAGAAATCGAGGAAACTTTTCAACTGTTATAGGCATAAATTTAAAGTGATTTGAGTATTTTTTAGATTTGGCATTTGCTGTTAGAATGGTGGAGCCTGAGTGAAATCGGTCCCTTTTTTGTTTAAAATTATTTGTATGTCTTTCCCGACCACGAAACAATGGTGCTCCGGACCTTTGGGAGGCATATGCGGAGCCGAAGCCAACGCGCAGAGGCCCTTTCGACAATCTAATGAAAAGCTATGTTTAAAATTATTTTATGTAAGCTTAGCTAGCGCGTTGTTAAAAATGATAAGTAATTTTGTCTTTTAATGCCAACTGGGCAATGAAAATGCTTAAAAAGGGCTTTGGCTAATCTTCAAAATTAGCAATTTTAAACAGTATTTATATGAATACATAACAACCGTTCATTAATCTTAATTTGTCATAAAACGTTTCAAATGGTGCAATAGTTAAAATAATACTTGTAATGTAACATTAAAAGAAATATTTTAGTAGTTAATAATTTTTTTTGGTGATGTTCGCACTCGTTCCTATATTAATATCTGTAAATGGTAGTTATTTGGTAATCTAATAGTGCTTCTGTGTACTAAGGTAATCTGTTATGTTTACATTCACATTGTATTTTACTTAAGTTGTTAGCTTTCTCTAATCATCAATGATGTTTTTAAGTATCATATGTGGTGTTTTATAGTTATTAATATGCTAGCTTACTTTTTTAAGAAATCTCATTGGTGTCTTGTTATTTGTTTTGTATTTTTTCTTTCTTTCAAGCAATGTAGCGTCTTTGTTTATTTTCGGTATGTACCTTTACTGTTTTGAGCATTTGTCACAAAAAGTTTATTATTTTTAAATGTTTCAGTTATGAGACATAGATATTGTTAAATAACGGATGACTGTTATTGGCCTTTTTCTTCTATGTAACGACTGTTATATTATAGTTATATTTATGGCTGTTGTTGTCCTGAATACCAATAAAAAAAAAAAAAAAAAATAGATACGATTCTGCGTCGTAGGTAATTTATTTTATGGTTAACTAGCAGTTGCCCGCGGCTTCGCCCGCGTACATTATGATTAATGCAGATTTCTACTCTTGAATAAAAGTTTTTCCCCGCGACTTCCTTTGCGTAGAATTAGTAATTGACCCCCCTTTTTACCCTCTTAGGGAATGACTTCTGGGATAACTATTATGTATCCATCCCCAGAACTCAAACTATCTCTATACCAAATCATCTAAATAGGTTCAGCGGTTATCAATTCCCCATATAAACTTTCAACCCCCTTTTCACCTCTTAAAGGGTTGATTTTCGGGATAAAACTATCCTATGTCGTTTTCCGAGATTCAAAATATCTCTATACCAAGTTTCATCTAAATCGGTTCAACTAAAAATAATTCTCTATAAAACTTCCAACCCCTTTGCTATGCACCCCCGTAAGCTTTGTTTTTCGGGATAAATACAATTTTGCCCCTTCCCGGGACCCAAACTATCTCCATACCAAGTTTCATCTAAATCGGTTCAACATTTAAAAATGCCCCATACAAACTTTTAACCCCCATTTCACCACTTTAAGTAACGATTTTAGGAAAAAAAAAAAAACACGCAAGTACGGGTCTTACTTGCGCCTCAAAGGTTTCGTGCGAATAACTTTTTTATTACATTTTTGAAAAAAGACGCTTTCAGTATGATTTCATGAGAATTAATAGGGCGGCTGAGTGCGAATCGGACACGTACCCCGATTTTTTTTGTCTTAAGTCGGACTGGTGCTTGACTGCACTCTTATTAGTTTTCCTGTAATTTATACGTAAATAACTATTATATCTGTAATTTTTGCAAATTTTTCTGTCGAACAGTTTCCGATATTGATTAATTTACACCTTTTTTTTAATAACTTCAAAGTTATGTATGTTAAAATTATACTCTTTTGAGATCCTCACATTAAGCCCTTTTATTTGATACGCCACACAATAAAGTTATTTGTTTTTTTATTTCTCATTTACCTACCCACAAACCCCCCCCCCCCCCCCTTAATGTTTAAAATTCATAAATTGGCGTTACATGCCTGCCTTTGGGTCACTGACTTACAAACAAAGTCGCACCATAAGGGTTCCTTTTCTACCATTTTGGTGCGAAACCCTAAAAACATCCTTTTCGCTTCCCGGGACTCTCTATACTAAGTTTTATCAAAATCGGTTCAGCTGTTAAAAATTCCCCATTCAAACCTCCAACGCCATTTCATCCCCTTAACCTTAGGGTTAATTTTCGAAATAAAAACTATTTATATGTCCGTTCTCGGGACTTAAATTATCTCTATACAAAGTTTCATCTAAATCGTTCACGTTTAAAAATTCACCATGCAAATTTGCAACCCCCGTTACACCCTTAACCTTTATAGCTGATTTTCGAGGTAAAAACAATTTTATGTTCCTTCTTGGGACTCAAACTATCTGTATGCTAATTAGCATTAAGTTTCATCTAAATCGGTCCAGGTGTTAAAAATTTCCTGATCAAAATTCCAATCCCTTTTTCCTTCAGGGGATTTTTTTCGGAACGAAAACAACCCTTTAATCATTCATCATCACGAAAACAAATATTTAATCATTTACCCGTAGATATAAGGAACTCTGACATGCCTCAATTTAAATACAAATTACATAAATTTTGCTTAGACAAGTACTATTACAAAATCGACGAATATTTTAAAATTGAATGAATAAATATTTTTATTTTATTTTTGTGTTATTTTTGTGTTGCTTTTATGATATCTCATAGCGCATGTTAATAATATTTATATTCTAATGCAATGTTTAATAATTAGAAGCTTAATATGACAATTATGTTTAAATTATAATACCTTACGTAATATTGAATAAGCCTTAGCTTAAGTTCCGTATTGGAACTACCTTAGATTAGATTAATGGTTATAAGTAAAATTTGCATGCTTATTTAAGTAAAATGTACGCACTTAACATGTACCTTCCAACTGTATTTATCACTACATTTGCAAATAAATATTTGATTGATTGATATATTTAGTGTAATAAAACTAAAATTAAACTTAAAAATTTAAACTATACTAACAAACTAATTAAGAGTATAAAAATAAACCTACCTACAAAAAACCCCAACTATAAAAAGAACACCCCGTCCAAAAGTTCCGCCTGCGGCATGGTCCCCATTACGCTGGCCGCGTTACCTCTCTGTACAGCTAAAGCTATACGCTGGGAGAGGTAAGCGCCAGCTCTACGGTCCCCTGTTGTTTCGACCAGGCGGGCCGACAGGGCCCTCATGAAGCATTTCATGTCGGCCGACCAGGGGCCCAGTGTCTCTAATGCAAGCGCCGCAAACTCATAGTCCTTAAGTAAGGACGAGTATTTGAGGCGCTTGAGAACCTGGGGCTGGTCAGCCGCAGCGCCAGCCTGTGTGCGGGTCGCCTGGATGTGGGATTGCGCAAAGGTGTCGACGCACGTCGCATCCCACACCAGAGCCCTACCCAACCTCCACGGCACCAATGTAGCTCCGTCGGGTCGCTTGCCATCATCTCTGGCAAATCATCTTGATTGATTGATTGATTAGTCATTTGCAGGGATTCACACTTACTGTATACTAAGTTTCGTCTAAATCGGTTCAACGGTTTAAAATTCCCTATAAAAACCTGCAACCCCCGTTTCACCCTTAACTTTTTTACCTTTAAGGGTAGTTTTCGCGAAAAAAAACTATTTTTTTTCCTCCCCGGGCCTCAAACTATCTGTATACCAAGTTTCATCTAAATCGGTTCAGCTGTGAAAAAATCCTATATAAACTACCAACCCTCTTTTCACCCCTTTACGGGTTAATTTTTTCAATGAAAATAACCCTTAGTCGTTTCCCGGGATTCAAGCTATCTATTATATCAAGTTTCATTTAAATCGGTTCAACGGTTAATAATGCTCTATACAACCTTCCAATCCCCTTTACACCCCCTTAAGGGCTGATTTTCGGTATAGAAACTACCCTATGTCCTTTCCCGGAGGTAAAATTATTTCTTTAACAAAAATTTCGAAATTGATGCTATTTTCGTACTTAATTAACGTCCCAAAATACCATAAATCGACTCCCATATTGATATTTAGTAATTTCAACCTTATCGCACCCCAACAGGGGGATGATATTTCACGCCCGCCACGTTGTATCATAAAATCATTGGTGTTTTCGTAATCAGCGACCTGATAATCCATAGAAAAGATACCCATGTTTATTTTCAGACTTTGTCACCCCCATTTCCCCCTTTATGGGGTTGAATTTTCAAAAAAACCTGAAACACGTGTTTACATATTTATTGTAAGGAATACTCCTGTGAAGTTTCAAATAAAACATTCTAACTAATCTTGTTTCCCTATACAAACTTTGGACCCCCATTTCACCCCCTGGGGGATGATATTTTACACCTGCCACGTTGTATAATAAAATGGTCGTTGTTTTCGTAATCAGCGACCCGATAAACCATAGAAACGATACCCATATTGATTTTCAGACTTTTTCACCCCCATTTCCCCCTTTAAGGAGTTGAATTTTCAAAAAACCTGAAACACGTGTTTACATATTTATTGTTAGGATTACTCCTGTGAAGTTTCAAATAAAACAGTCTTACTAATCTTGATACAAACTTTGGACCCCCATTTCACCCCCTGGGGGATGATATTTTACACCTGCCACGTTGTATAATAAAATGGTTGTTGTTTTCGTAATCAGCGACCCGATAAACCATAGAAACGATACCCATATTGATTTTCAGACTTTTTCACCCCCATTTCCCCCTTTAAGGAGTTGAATTTTCAAAAAAGCTGAAACACGTGTTTACTCATTTATTGTTAGAAATACTCCGGTGAAGTTTCAAATAAAATAGTCTAACAAATCTTGTTTCCCCATACAAACTTTGGACCCCCATTTAACCCCCTTACGGGGTGAATTTTGAAAAATCCTTTCTTAGTGCACCCCTAGACCTTATAAGGGACCTACATGCCAAATTTGGAAACTCTAGACCCAGCGGTTTAGGCTGTGCGTTGATATGTCAGTCAGTCAGTCAGTCAGTCAGTCAGTCAGTCAGTCAGTCAGTCAGTTTCTTCTTTTATATATTTAGATATTACCTACAAACATTTAGTAGAAATTTGCTTAGTCAATATGCTAAAACTACTTAACAGATAATTTTTCAGTAAAAGAGATTATTTTGCTGCTGAACAAAATTCTAGATTCTCGAAAATTCTATTTCTTCACCTGAAGGCATACAAAATATATAAATTTATTTGTATTTAAGTCTTTACGACAAATATATGCGCGTGGAATGGAATTAGTAGGTATGTTTACAAATCTGAGAACTCGTTTTTGTTATTATTATACACACAAAACATGATCACAAAAAAAAAGAAGTCATTATTCCAAGAATTTTTGCAAAACAATCTCCTTTACTGAGAAGGACCTTTTAAGTAGTTTTAGCATATTCCCGAGAAAATATTCAATTGTACAGGATACTTTCAGTTCTGTGTAGGTGGTACAGTCGCCATCAGATATTTCGGAGCGGCCGAGGTGGTCACAAATATCTGAACAACTCTTCTATTGTCAAGGCGATAAAGTGCATGTTCAGATATTTTGAAGTACTCTGGCCGCTCCAATATACTTGATGACGACTGGACCTACTTTGTATCAAGTGTAGTAGTAGGAAACGGCTTCGCATTTTGTTTAGGTTTTAATTCTATTTCTAAAAGGGTGTATTTTGGTGTACTTTCAATTGTGTGGTCTCATTTACTATAGTTTTCTAATTCTAATCTAAGGTTTTCCATTTGAGTTGGTCATTCTATGTCACTACTTTAAAACTAGTGTCTACGCCAATTCATGGGATTAGGTTGTCAAGCGGACCCTAAGCCGGGATAACCGCTAGGAGGAAGATTCTATGTCACTATTTTATGACTGTCTTAACAGGTTTTTATTCATGAAAAATTATTTTTTACAAAAAACAAACATTTCAATTTCAAGTTATATCCAAACCCTTCGAGACCCTTCAAACAAGAAATAAGTTTTAATCAATTCACGTTAAAAGAAATCAGCACCTCCGCGCCAATTACAAAATTCCAATTCAACCTAAACATTTCCCTTTGATTGCTTTCAGAGGCTTCCTTTGTGCGACCATTTTGTCGTTTATGATTTATTTTAAACCCATCTCTGCTCTGCGGGAGCCCGATTCTCCTTCTAATGAATAGGCCTTTGAGATACCGGAACTTTGGGCCAATACTCAGTGCGTCAGTTGTTTAAAAACCGAAGCACAAAGGGGGCAAACTTGGGGGGCAAAAACTTAAGTCTCTGGGGACAATCGCTTGCGAGGGTTAAGTGGATGTGCTGTAATGTCAAAACTTCGGCAGTTTAGAAGAAAGGCGGTAAAAAGGGCTTTTACAAGCGTTCTAGCAATATTGGACATGATTAGGAATTATAGTTTACGCGGGATTGAAGCTATTACGCTTGTCTGGATCGTTATGTTTTTCGCGTTTAAGAAGTTTTTCAATTTAACCAATATGAAACCTACGAAATAGTGTTTTTTTGATACCTATATTTAATTTATTTTGTCTTTTTCATACGATTTTAAGCTAACATGGTCACTAATATTGGTTAATACCAACCCTGTTTTTCATAGTTTGTACTATTTGGTTCTTTTTTTCTATAGGTACAGGAGAGTGTTACTACTACCCAAAAAACGAAAATTTTCAACGTATACAAACACGAGTATTAGCATTGTTAAGAAATTAATTATTCGTACATTCGACACTGTATCATTTCTGTATTCCTTTGCACTCTCATATAATGTCATTAAAATGATTTCGTCAGCAAACAAGAGTTTATAAAGCAATACTTGTATAGATTATTCAGAAATTATTGATATTATTTCGTAAAGTAAATATCAAATAACTGTCATATTTTATTACTTTGCTACGATCAGCGGCGTCGTCTGATATATGAGACAAAGTGACAGCGTGAATGACACCTTCATAAATTATGACAGAGTTCAAAATTGGAAAAAAACTTTGACATAAGGCGGTCAAATGGTTAAATGTAAAACGATAATACTTTCAAGTTTATGTGAAAACTAAAACTACGACGCCACAAAATGGCACCTCATTTTATTCAGTTTTGGTTGACATAAAAATATTTGTAACCGCTAAAAAAACATCTTTTGTCCCATTTTGACTTAATGATCGCTGCAAAACATATACTTAAATAGTACAGTCATTTTATTTTCAAATGTATCGGAAAAATGACAAAGGAAATATTTCATACAGCAGAAGTATTTAGTTGTATGGCTTAAAAGTCATGTTAATCATTGCGCAGACAGAAAATCCTACAAAAATTTTAACATGAAAAAATCCTCATTTAATTAATTTCTAAAAAATCGCCTAAATAAATATATAAATATTTTATTATTTATTATGGTTCCTTGTGGATGTGGACACGTTATTTATGGATGACGGAAAATCAGACAAAAAAAAGAAACCCTTCATATATGTTTTGATGAATATTTACTTCCCGATGGAAAGTTTTCGTTCAGTCATCTAAGAATGACATTTTAAAACTATATAAACAAAAAAATCGCTATTATAAATTAATGTTTGAAAAAAACGTATCTTTACTGGAGTAAAATGTCTATAAAGTAACCCTATTGCAGAAATATGTATGTATACGATCACCCCGTAAGCCCACGATTTTGAATTGCAAACTATGCTAATGAAAATTCTTGTTGTTACGACCGTGGAGCACGCCTCTACTGCGGTCTAACCTGCCTCAGCATGTTGTGATAGGTACGACTGATTAAGTTTAAGTTTCTACGTAGCCGGGGGCACTCGTAGAATTAAATTCAGTGTTACCTTATTTCAGTTGCGTAGTTCATGCTCAACTTCATTCAACAGCTCACGAAGAATGGGAATGCTAAATTAGCTTCGCCTGTCTATATATTTTTTTAACGGTGGAGTGTTCAAAAGACTCAATTCCCAACGGGTTGCTCGATTTTCAGTTAAGCAGTTTTCTTATAGCTGACGAAAATATCAAAAATCTGATTATCTTCGGCTCCGATATTTTTGACGCGCTGGCACTGAGGTAGCCACTACAGCCCACGCGAGCCTACACCAATCCAGTGTTTAAATTTAGAACCAAATTTTGTGAGCCAGCCAGGCTTTTTAGGTATTTATCTACATCCATACCCTAATATGTCTATTTTATGGTCAGGATCGATGAGCAAACGCCCTATATTTAGATATGAGTATCTGTGGCTGCATCTTAATGTTCACATTTTAGTATCGGTAACCGATACCTTAATTACTTTCAAATTTCGAACGTCTTCTTAAGTAGTAGTTAGAACAAATATGTTATCTGTAACGATGTTATTATTATCAAATAATAAGCAAAAATTCGATATCATTATGAAAATCCGGGTGCGGGCATGCGCCGCCCGACCGCCGACACAATCGAGTTGGTCATGGCGATGGCATGCAATCCGTGCAATTGCAGTCATTCGATCATCATTTCGGGTTTAAAATATGTATGTAGATAAAGCAGTGTATGCAACTGTACGTAATTAGGCCTTAAAACACTCGTGTGATCTTATTATGAAACTCACTTCGTTCGTTTCATAAAACCACACTCGTGTTTTAAGGACCCCTATTACGTAACAGTTACATAAACTACTATTTATTTATTTGAAATGCTTTTAAGACCTACTAGATGAATCTACTTCAGCAATGTTTTTTTATCTCTATACAAACAGGGCGTAACAAAAATATATTTTGTATGGGAGAGGTGGACACAGCCAGCCAACCCTCCATACAAAACCAATTATTTTTCGTGTGAAAATGGATTTTTCTTAGTTTTTCATATTTCTTTAGATTACGATACCTATGCCCTTAACAGGATCATCAGAATTTTTGTTACGCTTTTTTTATAATTACATAACTCACTTCATACATTCATCGCGAAATATCTTATGCAAAATATTTCCTTTAAAAATAATTGAACCATATCTACAAATTCCTTAGTAAGAAATATTATACAAAATTGAATTTATGGTAAAAGCAAGTCATTATCCATATTCATTATTCCGTTTGTTCCTCAAAATCCCCGCATCTCATTAAGCATTCTTATTACAATGTATACCTACGCTCAAAGGAAAAAATACACCATTACAACAAATTTTACTTAGTCCAATCACTCGAAAGCTTTTGACAATATCAACATCGTATAGCAGTTAATATTTTCCCTATTTCACCTCCGATCTAACCCTTGGTCAGTGGAAAACTCCGAAATATGCGCCCAGTCCCTTACAGGGCCTGACACACTCCATTACTGCCTGATTTATTACTACCACTAAAAGGGTCCCTCAAGGAGCGATCCTTGGTCCCTCTATGTATCACTTACATTAGTCGTATGGAAATTTTGCCTTGAAATATTATTTGCTTTGATCGTGTCGTACGTAACGTCGCCGGTTATGTGTATTGATTTTACATTAGGGCTTTTTTCGCTTGCTTGGGCAAAGATAAGGGTGACAAGTAAATATTAGACGTCGGAAGTCTAAAGTGTCTTTTTTTGTTACATTTAATGTATTCGTAAGTGTTATTTGAGTTGGAAGCACTCTAGTGAACAATGAGTTGATTACTGACGTCGTTCAATTGAAAAAAAGTAATTGAATTTGATGAATCAATATAAACATGTCTTTTTTTATTGACCAATCTATTTGAAAGGTTTTTTAGGTCTGACGTAAGGTATTACTGTTCATTTAAATCTATATATTGAATAAAAATCAGGTAAATCGCATATAAGGCATGCCACACACACGTTTAATCATTATGAAAAATGAATTCAAAACACAGATTGATAAATAGACTAGTCTGCTATGAAAAATGTCTACCTGAAGTAGGTAAAAGGCAAAAAATATATTATTTAAACAATGTTGACTTTCAGATAAAATTCTGATAATAATACAAAATTGATTTATTGAGATTTTATCGTTTAGTGTAATATTTAATAAAATAACTGCGTAACGAAGTCAATGTAATTCAAATTACTTAGCCTTTATGCTATTAAATTACCATAATTTCTTTAGCAGTCATGCGGCACAGTTCTTTAACCTTTGCCGTACCATTATTGTTATTAAATAAAAACCACCCCTAAAATATTAGTTCACAAGCATTAGCTATATATTATTACGTAATTTACGTGGTCCATAAATATTTTATCTTATATTGAATGTGGCCGCACATTTGCTGCAAAGATTGGCTACGTCAGTCACCAGGTGCCGTATTCTAATTTTAAAATGTATAAACAATACATTAACAACACATTCTGTCTTAAACAGAACTCCAACACTCAACCAATAATAAACCAATATTGAAGTCGTATTGTAGTTGCATCGCAGTAATTTTCAAGCAAATTCCGTCATTTTTGATTCAGACGTGTAGGCGTTAGCTGTGTTGTGTTGTTATTGCATTGGATTTGCATTGAAGTTGGATCGTGTCTGTGCGTGTTTTAAAGTTAGAATACGGTCCCTGAGAGCGCACCAGCGACGCTCTCAGCTGTAGCAAAGCAGTCGCTGTAGCCGAAAACCGATGATGATCTTATATTATTATGAAACATTTTATTATAGTTAATACAACTGTTTCAAGGCATAACGTTATCTCCCATGAGACTTAAACAGAAAAAAAAACTATTTTTTATTATTCGGTATTTGGGGAAAATAAAAGTGCAAAATATTTTCTCCAGATATTTAAAACTTTGGCAATACTTTCAAAGCAATTTCACCAAGTTTGGTGCTCAGTTTTACCGACAGTATTATGCGGGCAACTTGAGAGAATTATAGCATATAAGCAAGCTGTTCAAAGGAACTTTGCAGAAATATGGCTGAAGTGTGTAATTTTAATATAAAATATTACCAAGAAAATAGAAGAAAAATATTAAAAGACTTTTAGTTTAAGAGCGTTATCACACTTGCGATTTGCGAGCGAATTTTGTATGGGAGCGAACACGCCGCGAGTTCGCCGCGTACGTGTTTTGTATAGAAATCGCTTTCAAATCGCCCAAGTGTGATAAGGCTCTAACTCAGAAAGTATTCTGTTTTTATCTTTTGTTTGATAAAATGTTAATTAATTATTAAAAAATAATATAAGCCTATTAGCTCATGTTTAGTATGCCTTACAAGCTAAGATCCCCACGTCACAGGTTCAGCCTAGTGTGGGGATCACTGTACTGCCTCCCACTGTAATACCGATCTATGAAATAAATATATTTTTCTTTCTTTCTTTCTTTCCTTATAACAAACTAAGTATTATATTGATGTGATGTCCGGAAAATAGGCTTGTTTTCTATAACTACATGTATTCATTTAGAAATCATAAAATTAAATCCAAGAGCTGGATTCAGCCATCACTAAATGCATTCTATAACATAGCTTCTAATTTAGTCATGCTAATTTGTGAACGAGTTTCGAAAAAGGGAACACTTTGTTGGTTTACGAGGAACCTTTCTTTCACTAATAGATGCCGTGTAATGTGTAGTTTTGGAAAGCACTTATCTTATAACTCCATATCGTCATAGTGGGACCTTTTCCTCTCCATTGACACATTTCAGGACTTTTTATGACTCGAATCACATAATTCACTCAGGCTTCTACGAATAAGACTCTCGTTTGCAATATTTGTCTATTTTGGTATTACTTCTTTTCAACTGAAAAACTTTGTTGGTCTGACACTTTAACCACCACCCATCAAAAGCTGCCAGATGCCCGGATCTAACTAGATAGGTTTAATTATCGTGTCATATCTGATGTGGCCAGCTCTTAGCCCATACTAAGAGCCATTGTCAAGCTCTTAGTCAACAAAGGGTGTAATTTAATTTCATTCCGAAAACGGGTAAGCTAAAGCCATTCGTCTTCCTTTTGTTTTGTGGCAAATTTCAATAGCCGCAGAGTTCATACTTACTTTCAAGATTCATACCAGTGTAAACTGGTTTCAGCAACTATAGCAATGTATAGTATCAAAGACCACAAAATACTGGTTTGCCTAAAATAATGCTATATAAAAGCGATTAGAACACAGGTCTCTGGCATAATACCACCAATTTCAATATCATCCTATACGCGAGAACACCTAATTGAATTCGCATAATTAGATTTCGCAGTATTGTAATTGAAGAGCATACGTCTGTGTACGTAGTACGTCTTGCTTGAGCGATTGTTCGAATTTGTATTTACATTGCTTGATTACATGGTTCTTATTGGAATGAGGGAAGTTTTTGAGTTCTAGGCAGGTGAGAGTTAATTTATTTTTGACGTTTTGTGGATTATATGAACCTGGTAGTGAAAAAACAATGCAGAACTTCGTTGATACTAAAATCAGGTATGACATTATTAAGTATCACAGATACGAATATTTCTGAAAAACTTGTGCTTAATTTAATAAAATAATACTTACTTAATATACGCACCAGTGAACGATGACCAGATCTCGTAATCGAGTCGGCAAAGTCGTTGCAAATGACAGTTTTATATTAGGGTTGGCGGTTACATTATAAAACATGTAATCATATAATATATGGCACATGTCATATACAGGTACATTGATATTGGAACAATCCATTGAAACAATTAAGTACAAAAATTTGTCTGGTTTTATTCGATATTTATTTATTAAAGAAATAGTTATGCTATCTCATACGTAGGTCATGTTAGCATTATTACCTAATACGTATCATTAGAATTCAACGAATATATATAACAAATAAGGTTTATTTATATGGATCATTATTTATATACGAAATGAATTGGTGTCTTTAATTTATTGTGTTTTATTTATTTATTCGTATGGCAGTACAAACAGTCACAAAAATTTACAGATGAGAGATCATAAATCCAATTCCAGATAATTTATTAATTACATTTGTGCTAAGGATATCAAATTAAACGAAACAATTAGTTTATGACAATCACGGGGCAAATAACACCTATTGTAAATAACAAACTAACCTAAATTTGCATTTCAATCTTTTTATGACCGACCTAACATAAAATTGCCACAATTTTGCCTCCTCGATTACGTGGTTTGCCTATGACAGTTCTGCTGTCAGTTCAATATATTAAAAGGTTATATGTTAGACGAATAATTATATTGTCTGAAAGCTGTCATCGTTCAATGTTATATATATAAGGTACGGAACTCATTAATGGTAAGATATTTTTATCGTGGAAGCCATGAAAGTTTCATTAAGTATTTTTTGTTGTTGCAGATAAATCAACGAAGACACCTGTAGATTAGGTAAGTGAAAAAAAAGGGAACAAGTAAAGGTTAAAAAGGGGGTAAAAAGGGATCAAACATTTACGATTAAGTAAACATTTATGATTACGAAAACAATTGTGGAGCTTCGTTGCGCTTAACTAACTTTATGAGTCGAAATCAAGAAATGAGGGCATGATCCAAATTAAAAAGTTATATCTTCAGAAAAAGCTGTGCGTTGCCTGTCACTCTTTAAAAATGTAAAGTACATTCGGAAAGAGAAACGAATCTTCCATATGAACCAGGACACTCCTCTTTCCGAAAAAAACTGAAAAAAAGTACCTTTCGTAAATGTGAACGCAGCCCAAGAGATCGTTTTTAAAGAAATAAAATGGCCCTTGAGTGTAATCTCAAACTTCACCTACAAGCGCTTCTCAGCGAGACATCACCATTCCACTTTCAGACAGCTCAACTCCCACGTTTACAGTAAATTTGTAGACAGTACGCAAAAAGGGTTCTTGTTTAGCGATATTTATTTAATAGTTATTTATTATAGTAACAAGGGGGTGAAAGGGTGCGTACAAACTTTGGTGGCCGCGTATACAATTTTTTTTATGACACTGCCGCGAGAAAAATACAGGTTATAAAACTTGAAATCGAAGCCAAATGCTATCAAAATTCAAAATCATATCATAAAGCTAAGTATGAAAGTCAGACAGAGTTAATTTTGCGTCTAAAAAGACGAGCCAGAGTCAGGCGGCCTCTTAGCCTAGTTGGTAGTGCACCTGCTTACGAAGCTGGAGGTGTCGGGTTCGAATCCTGGTAAGGGCATTCATTTGTGTGTTTATCACATATTTGTTCCAAAGTTATGGTTGTTTTCTATGTAACTAAATATTTTTCAATGTCTACGTATTACTATATTTTACAACCATCGTCTAATACCCTCAATACATGATTTATTGAGCTTACTGAAGAGCTAGATCGATTTTGGTGAGATTGTTCCATAAATTTTAATTAAGTAGGTAGGGATTAATGTATTTTTTAAAATTATTGATGCATGGTGCATTCCAAGATACAGGCTTCAGCCTAGTTTGGAATGCACCAGACAACCTGGTAATCTGTTAAACTTTGTTTGATTAATAAATATTACTTTACTTTACTTTACTTTACTTTACGAAGGGAAATTTATATATTTATAAATCTTCTGAATGTGGAAGACTTACTTACTGTTTTACTTACATTACGTGACTTGGTTATGTAACGATTTATCTTACGTACACTAAGAGTACTTGTCACATCCAAATAGATAATTCTTTTACGTACAGTCGCCATCAAATATATCGGAGCAACCAGGGTACTCAAAAATATCTGAACATGCACTTTGTCTCCTTGACAATAGAGGCGTTGTTCAGATATATGTGACGACCTTGGCCGCTCCGAGTACTTTTTTGGTATGTTTTATTCCATGGGTAATATTTATTTACGATGGTGATAATTTTTTATAAATTTTAATGTATTTGAATGATTTATTCATGTAATTAACAAGAAAGTAAGGATTTTTTTTAATTACGAAATGTATACATGAAAACATTCCATTTAAAGTGTCGTAATATTACCAAAATAATTATTAACAGCTCGTAACTTATGTCATTTGAGATCATACTAGCCGATTTTATTTGCAACTACAATATTCGAATACATATTAATGACGATTAAAAAAACACAAAGTTGATTAGTTTACCTAAAGACTGAATAATGAAAATCATTAACTCATTTGGCGTCGTTTTATTTCAGTTTTCCCTTAGGTGTACGCAATGAACCCACTTTTCCCTATTCGTATTTTTAGTTTTTTTTGTTACTTAGAAAATTTAAAATCTACGATAATTTATAGCTTCCTCATCATTTATAGCTTCTAAAATTTCATTCTTATTTGTGCTACTTGATAGCCGATTACAGCTTCCAATAGTTTTAATTGGATGAAAGCTATGCCAAACTCAATCCTGCAAATAGCGAAATGAATTCAGCACCTGTGGAATCACGTCTTTTATTTAAATGAAAACGATTTGTGCTAATATCGAATAGAAACTTTAATGTGGAAAATACATTTATTTACATAACTAAATATACAGAGGTACTACAGTACAAATACTAAACTAAATTAATAACTAGCTCAAATCTAAACTAGGCCCTTGCGGCATTGTACCAAGGATGCTGGCGGCATTTCCTCGTTGTATCGCAATGCTGATACGCTGTGCGAGGAAACCGCCAGCTCTTCGGTCACCAGTTACATCAACCAGACGCTTTGCGATTTCTGCAAAAAACTTGTGTGCGCTGGGACCCCATGGACCTAGAAATTTAATTGATTTAGGCATTAAAAGAGCATCAATTTACTTTATGTTGGAACAGATTTATTTGGAAAGGAAACTAAGCGGAATTAATTATTGTCATGGCACAACGTAATAAAAACAAAATATTTTTCTTTAGTTGTACTGACGGCAACGCCATCTCTCTCCCATTCAATTAACTCTTAAGAGCTCAGAATGAAGGTAATGACTCAAAATGTTGTACCTTAGATGATTGGCCAAAATGCGCCTTAGCATTTACAAAGATTGAATATACGCGGGAAAATTCGACCGGTGCTTCTGTGACCCAGGTAGCCAAGTTGGTTAAGGCGTCTGCCGCAAATGCAGACGACGCTGGTTCGATCCTAGCCTTGGGCACCGGAGGCCTAGGTCAGTTTTCCTTTATATATGACATCAATATATAAGTTTATAACATATTTTTTGCTATGTTTACTCCTTGTAGTACAACCTATTAACTGTTTCGTTTCTGAGTTATTGTACTATAAATTACTAATTTTGCACAATAACTGAAGAACCATTTAATTTCACAATCTCATCCGCACGTAATATAGATAGCTTCGCACCGCAATTATAAGAAACCTTGCCCAAACCCACCAACTCCAAGATCTAATTAGCTGCCTTAGCACAACTCGATTTTCTACCTTATGCATACTGATTCTCAAAAGGTACACTAACTTCGACTGCGTACTATCTTCGATATCGCACTCTATCCTCTAATCCTATAGGTGTATGGTTCTTATTGCTTTGGTAAGGTCTTGAAGGAACTAGTTTGAAATTGGATGTCGTGATTGGTTTTCGCGAGTTGCTATTACTAGACGGGTTGGTTTGATAGCCTAGATTTCGTTGCATACGATACTCCCATGGTAGGTAGTTCTAATTACGTTGCACGTGTATTTGGTGATGAATAAGGCAGAGATTTGGTGTTGTTACGAAATCCGTATGCTATTTCAAGTTAGCTCGAGTTTTGAGATATTAATCGGTTATTTCCGATTAGAGTTTTTTTTTTAATTTTATTTAACATACTATTTTGGAATTTTTCGTATTCATTAGCAGCCTTTTTTCATGGCGACACTCGAAAATTATTTCCCTTCTACATTACAATGTGTGAAAATCAGCGTTGTGGCTACTCTGTCATGACTCATGGTGAGTGGCGACCATTTTGGTGTAAACTATTATTTTATGCATATTCCATGTTGTCCTTATGCTTCTCGTTACATCGTATAAACAATTTTCATTTCATTTCATTTCTATTTAAATAAAAGACACTAAAATCAGTTGATATTGATTACCACATCTGAAATATAGTTTTCACCTCACTAGCTCGGAAAGCCCTTTTTGTTTGTTTAATATCTATTGTGAAAATCGCTTTTTATCCACATGTGGTGAAAGAGTTTTGACATAAGTGACAAGTGGCTTAAGTGACATTTGACAGCTAACAAAACGTAAAACGTTAAAAGTGCAGAATTTTTAACATCGCAATTAATGAATTGCATCGAGTAAAAACACTTAATACAGTCTTACAACTTTATTTTAATTCATAAATATCAGCATTCAACATTAATCTTCATTCTTTTTGTAAAAACGGATAAATTGTTCTGACAGCCGAATAAGTCTACGTACGAACAAAACGCATCTGACATTTAATAAAACCTTTTACGTCAAAACTTTTCATTTCAATTCATCCATCATATCAACGTTAAATATTCGCATGTTTTTCTAGGTTGTTTTGTTAAAAATTAGTGATTCGAGTGATGAAGAAGTATTAAACACCTGAGGAATTACGGGAAACCGAACAAAATGCACCCTTTTTCTTATTTTCCTCGCTGTAGTGAGGTGAAAAGTTTTGTGTTATACACGGGTGAAAGTTATTTTACGTCTCGTGTATTAAAGCACTCGCTACGCTCAGGATTCTATTTTTGAACCACTCGCTTCGCTCGTGGTCAATAATAGAATCCTTTCGCTAGCTCGTGTTTCAAATAACACTCGCACGTAAAATACAACTTTCACCACTTGTATAACAAATAACTATTGTTGCTGTTTTGCTGTAATAACATCAGGGGATAATGAAATGAAAATGAATGAAATGAAATGAAAATATTTATTTCAGACACCAGGTATCCATATTTTGACTATAGAACTAGGTTAGTAGGTAACAAAAAATAAAAATAGTAATAAAAACAATATTATGTTAGTAAAAAATATAATGCTCATTGGTTCGAACGTGCATGGACATCCAATGAGTAATAAGAGGGCTATCGACCCTCTCGGCAATCCCCTTCAGGAGAGTGTTGGTGCTGCCCCGTACGCGGTCCCACAGGGACGCCACCCTCTTTCTCAACACCGCGTGGAAGCCGTCGGTGCTCCACTCGGCGAACATTCCTGATGCGCTGCAGCGCCAGGGCAGCCCCAACAACCCCCTGAAGGCGTTGTTATACTGGACACGCAAAGCACTAAAGGTTTTTTTGGTGTAGTTGCTCCACAGGTTGCACGTGTACAGGTTTTGGCAATAGGTTTTAAATAATGTGATCTTCACTTCTTTGGAACAGCGCGCAAACCTGCGTGACAACATATTACCCCTAACCGATAGTGCTCTGCGTTCCCTTTCTAAATCGACATCATCTTTGAGGGTATCTGTGACCCAGTGGCCCAAATATTTGAATTTATTCACAGCTTGAAGAGGAGAACCATTTAGACTCATTGGTGGTACGGGATACGTTTTAGTACCAGACTTAAAGACTAAAATCTGACTCTTTTTGGCATTATATTTGAGCCCGTGGGCCACAGCAAATCTCTCACATATACCCAGCATGATCCTTAACGCGTTTATTGAGGGACTCAGCAGCACCATGTCGTCGGCATAGCTGATGTTATTAACAAAACAACCGTCCACCGAACAACCAACACCAGCGCTGCTGAGCTCCTCAATCAACCCATTAACGTAAACATTAAACAGTGTGGGAGACGTTAACCCCCCCTGTCTTACTCCACACTCCATTTTATAAGGATCTGAGTATCCCCCAGCCCATCTCACAATATTTATTTGATTTTCATACCAGTACTCAAACATATTTATAACTTCAACTGGTAAACTAGTCCCATTGCGTAACTTGTTCCATAACAACTTGTAAGATACCAGGTCAAAAGCCTTCGACAAGTCCAAAAAACAAGCAAAAACTGGCGTGTTCCGGTTAGTGTAGTATTGAACAGTGTGCTTAAGACATAGTATAGCCGACTCAGTTGAAAGTCCGGGCCGAAAACCGAACTGGGCGTCATGTAAGTTGATATCTCTACTCAAATACGTGTTAAGCACACTGTCCAGCACCTTCGCCAATATAGTTGCCAAAGAGATTGGTCTATAATTGGACCTGTCGGAGGCATCACCCGTCTTATCTTTTATAATTGGAATTACAATGGTCTTCATGAGGTCTTCAGGTAAATAATTGTGGCGAATACAAAGTGTATAGAACATCGCAAGAACCCTGGGGAGATGAGCACCCGCATGTTGCAGATGTTCGATGCTGAGACCATCGTGTCCGGGTGATTTACCCCTCGTCATTTGTCGTACAACCTTGGATATTTCTGCTGGTGTAATTCTGATTGAGGTGCCATCCACACGAGTCCGAGCATCGGACACCGGCAGTCGCCCATCCACCTCCAGAGGTTCCACTTTGAACTGATTCTTGAAGAGGTTGGCGATATCACTCGGCTCACTTACATTGTCAACACTTACTGGAAGGCTCACTTTGGGAGTCATCTTGTTAGTTGATTTCCAAAATTGTACAAAGTTCTTAGATTTATGGTGGGAGGCAATAATATCCATCTTGATTTGATCTTTATTATTTTGACAATATTTAAGTTTAGCTTTGAAATATTTTCTAGAACGGCACATCTCCTCGTATATTCGGCCTGACTTAGGCTTACTGTGCGGGCCGCCTCAGGCTCGAAGGTTGCTGCGCCACATGCGCATGCACACACTCACACCGGCTGGCAGCCTTGAGAAAGGCTATGGTAGCGCCGCCGGTGTGGCGGGCGATGATGATGATGACGACGAGGCCTTCGGCCCTGGACTGCCGACGGGTGACCCGCGCGGCGCCGCGATAGCGCAGCAGGCCGGGTAGCCTTGGACGGCGAGGTCGCAGCTACTCGGCCTTGGGTGGATCAGTGGAGACTGTAGCGAAGGCCACTGTGGGGACGCAGGGAGGACGGCAAGGCCGGGACCTTGTAATGAAACCACTTGTTGGTTTGTAGGTTGTTGCAGGGAGCTCACTCGACCTCGGTGGTTGGGACAGCACTGTGTCGGGGCCGGCAAATGGCCTTTATTATATCCGCTCATTAGGTGAGCGAACTAGTGACTAATATGTGCCGAGATAAGAGAGTCTTATCTCGGCCAATAGGGATCGAGAGAGCGTATGCGTTATATTTATTATATAAAATTAGTTAACAAGCGTATATGCTTATAAATTATACAGATTTACATCATTTCTTATTTACAATAATGAAGGTTTAGGTATGCCGAGCATCCTAACCATTGTGGCACTTTGTGCTTACATATTATTGCACTTTGTGCTAGGGATAATGAAAGACACCTCAATATAATGTTTATTTACAATGATTACTTATACTAACAGGGTACATAATCATGGGTATTGATTTCAAGGTTATTAATTATTTGTCCTCGTGGGAGCTTCGTACGGACTTGACTTCGTACAGCAACCAAAGGCTGTAAACCCGACCCCACATACTGGTCGGGACTCCGCGACCAAGGACGCCACCAAGAAGTCAGCCAAGGCCAGAGCGACATCGCGCTCAAAAAGTACGACGGCGCCGAGAACGCCGCCGCCGCCGCTACAAACTACGAAGGCCGAATCACCGGCAAAACCACTGCTGCTGGCCGCCTTACAAGCACCGCCACGCAACAAGACTCCGATGCCTCATGTGATGCCCGCATCTATGAAGGGCCCAACTCCGGCTGACTGGTGGGCGCCGGACATCACAGCGCCCACCGAAACTCCACCGCCGGCGAGCGCGCCGCTTTCCGAAAAGGAAAACACGGAACCAGACGTTCGCATCAACGTGAAACGTCACAGGCGCCGCAAGACCACGCCGAGTAAAATACCTGCCGACGACAAGGTCGGCCTCTCCCTGCCTATCATCGAGGACAGCGGCGAGAAGTGAGCTTCGAAACGGCACCCGAAGTTTTTAGATACACGATCCTGCAAAATCGTGCAGGTGGGACCATGTTCCGTACGAAGCTCCCACGAGGACAAATAATTAATAACCTTGAAATCAATACCCATGATTATGTACCCTGTTAGTATAAGTAATCATTGTAAATAAACATTATATTGAGGTGTCTTTCATTATCCCTAGCACAAAGTGCAATAATATGTAAGCACAAAGTGCCACAATGGTTAGGATGCTCGGCATACCTAAACCTTCATTATTGTAAATAAGAAATGATGTAAATCTGTATAATTTATAAGCATATACGCTTGTTAACTAATTTTATATAATAAATATAACGCATACGCTCTCTCGATCCCTATTGGCCGAGATAAGACTCTCTTATCTCGGCACATATTAGTCACTAGTTCGCTCACCTAATGAGCGGATATAATAAAGGCCATTTGCCGGCCCCGACACAGTGCTGTCCCAACCACCGAGGTCGAGTGAGCTCCCTGCAACAACCTACAAACCAACAAGTGGTTTCATTACAAGGTCCCGGCCTTGCCGTCCTCCCTGCGTCCCCACAGTGGCCTTCGCTACAGTCTCCACTGATCCACCCAAGGCCGAGTAGCTGCGACCTCGCCGTCCAAGGCTACCCGGCCTGCTGCGCTATCGCGGCGCCGCGCGGGTCACCCGTCGGCAGTCCAGGGCCGAAGGCCTCGTCGTCATCATCATCATCGCCCGCCACACCGGCGGCGCTACCATAGCCTTTCTCAAGGCTGCCAGCCGGTGTGAGTGTGTGCATGCGCATGTGGCGCAGCAACCTTCGAGCCTGAGGCGGCCCGCACACTTACCGTACATGCACCAATTCTGAAAACATAACCTCGCCCTCTGATGAGCCTCCCTGACGTGTTTATTCCAGCCCGTGATATACCCTGCTCTTTGATGTCTTTTTTGGTAACTGGCAATTGAAGCATCTTTGAGTATCCCTATAATAGATTTATACATATTACTTATGATTATCCTATGATCAGTATTATTACAAACATTATCACAACACTGTATTAATTCACTAGGAAAATCGATATCTCTTAATTTACTGTTACACATATTTAAGTACTCGTTTATCAGAGGCTGCTCCCTTTCACCCCATATTATACCTCTCGGAATGTCATTTTCTATATTTCCAATCTGAATATTATTTTTAGGAATACTTCTACTTAAATTACATACAACTTCTAAAGGGAAGTGATCTGACCAAAACACATCATAGTGTATCTTGACGTCGGTAACGGTTATTCTAGCAGCTTTTGTAGTTACACAATGGTCGAGCCAACGCGCACATCCGTGGCTATCGCTAACATAGGTATAAGAGTCCGCCGACAAGAGTTCAGAGTCCACTATGGTTAGTTGTTGTTCACTACAAAAACCGTCCAGTTCACTATAGAATGGCGTACCGGGGTGCGCATTAAAATCGCCTAGCAAGTAAACTAGATCCACTTGTTCACTCTCAATAACCGCATATATCTCTCCTAGACATTCTGTAAACTCGACAAGGTTCTCGCGTTCGTCAGTCGGCATGTAAACAGAGAAAATTATCATAGATCTGTCATTCATAGTAACTTTGATTGCTATCAGTCTAACACTTTTACACTGGATTACGGAAACACACGGAAACCGGTTTCTACGCCACATTATCGCAACACCCCCATGAGGGCGGCCACGCAAAACTCCCGCCGATAAATCGACAGCTGAATTTCCGCAGTACCCGAACCCGGCGTCAGCAGTTCCCAGTAGCGGTATATCATGATGTAACAACCAAGTCTCAGAAAGTGCGATGATATCAGCTGATCCACATAGTGTCCTGATACATTCAATAGATCTGGAGAAACCTTTGCAATTGAAAGATATAAACTTACTTGTTGTTTGTGTACTATCCATTTTGTTGATTAATCAGCTCTGTCCTCATTTTTCTTGAAAGAAAAGTCCACAAACCGCCTAAACAGTACACCTTCTGGCCAAAAGTTTTCATTCAGAAAGATGTTTAACTTACTTTTAGGTACTAGTACTTTGTAGGCGTCATATCCTCGGTCAATTTTCAAATTTATTTTCTTCAAGGACACATTAATTTGTGTTTTGTTGTACACATGAGCATTTATGTCATTTTCTGTGGTGGACTTGCTAACGTTATAAATAAACAATGGAATTCTAATGTTGGCCGCTTTAAAGTTGCCACTGAATTCTGTAGCGGCGGTTCCCATTTTTCCAATAATTCTATTCCTTAATCTATGTCTCTGGTTGTCTTTCCATTCCTCGGTAGGGTTATCGGTTTTCCATTGACCAGGCTCCTTCAATTTATTTGCAAAAGATGCTTTATTAGCACACGTTCGCGGGTCTGTTTGCGCAGTGTCAAAGTTCGTGTGTAACATTGGTGATTCTGCATGCCCTATCACCGGTTGCACAACTTGTTCGCACATACGCGGATCTGATTGCGCTGAGTCTAAGTTGGTACGTAACATCGGTGATTCTGCATGCGCTAACTCCGGCGCCGATTGCAATACTTGAGCGCACATTTGCGGTACTGGCTGCGCAGTACTCAGAGCTGCATCGTGTAACATAGACGATTTTGCGCGCGCACTAGGGTCCTGCGACATAGGTGATTTTAATTGCACACAGTTGTCGGTATTAGTCATCGAAGCTTGTGTACTTGATTCACGACTGAGCATACGCGGTATTGAAGGCCCATCAGAGTTGTTTACGCCGCTTTGTCCGTTACTTTTATTTGAGTTTGAAGTCGATATTTCTCGATATACCTGCGGTTCGTGTAATTTTTGGGGGCTATTTGTATTTAGGGATAAACTACTGTTGTTGGGACTGGATCCAGATAGGAAATGTTTCAATCCCATAGGGCCGCTATCGTAACTGCAGTTATTGTTTCGTAGGTAGTTTCCTCTTCGAGTATTTACTTTGTCGTAGTCATCACAATGGGTAATGGACGAGAATTTTAGATAATCCACTTCTTTCTTTAATGCCTCAAACGTATCTAAGGTGACGTATTGCTCTTCTACTGCCCTTAATCGCTCTTTTAATGCCAGTATATCCTTAAGGAGACGTGTCGCATCCAGGTGATCGAAAGTTACAGGGGGCAATTTCTGTAGATCTCTAGCAACAAATATAGGCACATAGTCAGGGTCCGTCTTTTTCAGGAGTGTGATTATGTCGTCAATATCTCTGTGGGTTTTTCTGTTACCCTTACGAGTTTTGATTTGCTTGTCTGTTGGAATAGAATCATATAATAATTTCTTAGCACAAAGGATTTCTTCTGGCGTGAACGCCGTTACACATATGCGACTTAGACTGTCTTCGCCCATTACGTCAAGTTTATTTTTGACGAAGGCTAGCACTTCACTGATCACTAGATTACAACCAGTACATTTCACAACTTTCGAAGCCATTGTCACAAACTTAGTAACGCAGGTACGCTGCAGTCTAACACACGCCCGACACCTGCGATGCGCGCGCGCTGACTGATACTAAAGACGACCAATGACATTTGACTCTGTGTGTAGGACCTTACTATCAAAAGCAAAAAAATGGGGTCACTATCCATTAAAATTTCCGTCTTCTTTTTCATTCCACTGTATTGTCCTTTGTTGTAATGTAGGGCTCAAATCATGGTAGATATATCATTAACTTCAGTCCTGGGCAATTTAGGTTAATTGCTGTTATTTCACGAATATTTGGTAAAACTGTTCTAGAATTTGCTGTAATTACTTCCTATCCGATCTTCGCTGACTGACAGCCTTTACCGAGTTGACCTTACTATAAATAATTGTCTTGTTACCACTGCCAAAAACTGTGCCTCTCTAAAGGCGAATTTTGGTTGAAATTAAGAAAAAAACCTTTTATTGTGTAACACCCCGATTGGCAATGTTTTTTCCGTGTAAAAACGTTTTTGCCGATGTAAAATATAAGTAGGGCCGTCTTAATCTCCAAATTGGATGTTATGTAAACAGAAATACATTTCCAAGTTCGCTTTGTTTGGTTGTATTTGTTGTGGTGTGACAAACGGGGCCGATGGATGTGTGGTGCCAGTGAGAGCGGCTAAGAAAAAGGTTTAAGGACAAATAAATAAAATATATGTTCCCCTGCATGTATTTGACCTCCTCACTTAGTATCCTCCCAAAAATTGCATTGCCAAATTTCACTTGCCAACCAACTTTTCGCAGAAGTTTCATTTGGCCGAAAAACTTTTACCAAATAACTACTTCGCAACCATTTTTAATAAAAATAATAAATAATAAATAAAAATAAAAAGCCTTTTATTTCCCGTTAAATTGACATGATTTCTTACTTTCTAATCGTTAGTAAAGTATTTTTTTTTAATTTTGCTTAATACTAGTTTTTAAATTGTGAGTTTCTTAAAATATTTATTATTAATATTTATTTATTCTTATTGTAATGGGAACCCCTCTCAGGTGAAGGCCTCTTCCAAAGATTGCCATTTTGATCGGTCTAGCGCAGTTTGATGCCAGTTTGGTCCAGCTATTTTTATAATGTCCTCGTCCCAGCGTGAGTGTGGTCTTCCCCTGCGTCGTTTGCCATGGGGGCCTTTCCAAAGTGTGACGATTTTCGTCCATCTGCGGTCCTTAAGTCGTGCCACATGTATGGCCCAACGCCATTTCAACTTTTGAGCTTGGTTGAGAGCATCTATAGTTTTGATCGCTGTTCTTATCGTTGTGTGTCGTATCTTTTGTATTTTTTTCAAGTTTAACATGCTGCGTTCCATACCTCTTTGCCATGTAATTATTAAATTCTGAATTTTTTTGGTGAATTTCCACGTTTGACTTGCATATATTAGACATGGAATTATGCATGTGTTCATAACTTTCCTTTTCAGCTTTATTGGCATTTTACTTTTAAACACTTCCTTAAAACTCCAGTACTTATGCCATGTAATTTTGACTCTCCTCTCTACTTCTAGTTCATTGTTATTTCTGTTAAATCCAATTTGCTTCCCTAAATTTGATGTAAAATAAAATAAAAAAAATAAAATTACCTACTAGGTTGGGTTAGGTTAGGTTGGATGTTGGATTATGTAGAGTTGGGAAATGAAATTCGGCCAAATGAAACTTCTGCGAAAAGTTGCTTGGCAAGTGAAATTCGGCAATACAATTTTCGGCAAAAAGGTAGAGAACCCCTCACTTGGATAAGGGACAGAGAGGGTCAGGTTTTAACTGATTACGATCTTCATATGCTAACATCGGATCAAATTGGAATCACCGGACAACATCATAGGATTTATCTGAACGAACACCTCACACTCAGGAATAAGCTGTTATTTCGCGACGCTCGCGCAGCCGCCAGCCAGCACAACTACAAACACCCATGGGTCCGTAATGGCCAAATATTTGTGCGTAAAAATGACACGTCACCTGTGCTTGCAATCAGGGCCCCCCGTGATATCGAAAAAATTTCATCGTAAGTTGAAAGAAACGGTTATATTACGATTACAAATAAGTCATCAAACTTATCATGGTATAATATTAAAACTTAAACATGTCATAGTGTTATTAGTGTTATTATTTATAAAAATTAATAGTGGTAAAATTATTGTTATACTGATTTCTAGATGTATGAGTAACTTGCACGTCTTAAGAACGGTTTATTACCTGTTATTTATTATTGTCCTGGCATGCACGACAAATAATGCGACTACAGTTTTCACGCTTTTTTTGCTTAAAGTACGTTATAGCACCTGTATCCGACACTTAATCATAATAACACGTAACAGTCTGAAATTTAATGTAAGAACCATTGCGTGGCCAAATAAATATAAATTTGCATCATTTTGTAATAATTTAAATATTGAGTTTGTTTTATTGTTTTACCTGTCCAGCGAGTATACTACTTTCGTAATTGGACTATCCGAAAATGGATAATAGTCTATCTATTTATTACCAGAACTGTAGAGGGTTAAGATCGAAACTACATTCCTTGTATATGAATATCCTATCCCTCTGCTATGACATTGTGATCCTTACTGAGACTTGGCTACATCCTGGTATTGCCGATAGCGAATTCATAGATCCGCGATATTCAGTCTTTAGAAGCGACAGGGACCGCATCGGCACCGGGCGGCGCGACGGCGGCGGCGTGCTGGTGGCGGTACGCCGCGAGCTCGGCGCGACGCTATACACCGTGCCCGCCGGCGCCGCGCACCCGGTGACTATGCCGACCCACCCTATTATTATTGATCACGTCTTACTCGAATTACCCGTAGACCGGAATCATAAATATGTCGTCAGTGCTACTTACATACCACCTAACGAAAAATTAGATACATATATAACACACTTTGAGTATTTAACAACTATGTTGCTATCGCCCACAGTAAGAGGGTACTGGGTGGTAGGGGACTATAATTTGCCTACAATAAATTGGATTCCGCTAGGCATGTGTTGTGTGCCAGACACCTGTTGTCCGTCAGTCCCACAGAATGATTGCGTTCGGGACTTTATGTCCATTACTAACTCTCTTCAATTAAACACTCATAAAAACCTGAACGGGCGTATATTGGATTTGTTTTTTTCTAATGAGGCCGATTGTAAGTGCGCGATTGCACCCGTACCACTTGTGCCAGTCGATCCGCATCATCCACCACTTACCGTGTTAAGCCTTTTCAATTCTAAAAATAACGTTAGAAATAAAAATAAGACTCCTAAATTAATTTTCCGTAAAGCAAATTATGATGCCATTAATTCAGAGTTATCTAATATTGATTGGAACAGTACACTACTAGGACTTACGGCGGAAGAAGCGGTTCAGGTATTCTATGAAGAAATATACAAATCAATAAAAAAGTTTGTGCCTCTAAAAGTCCCCCCTTCTTCACGTTTCCCCGTCTGGTTCACTCCAGCTTTAAAACATATTTTCAAAAACAAGAAAAAGGCGTGGATCAAGTGGAAGAAATATAAAAATCAAAGCGACTACGAAGTTTTTTCACTTAACAGGGAAAGATTTAAAATACAATCCGCTGTGTGTTACAATACCTACCTTGCATCAGTGGAAACCAGCATTCGAAGTAACATAAAATATTTTTGGACATTTGTTACTAATAAGCGTCTCACCACTAGTATCCCAAGTACCATGTCGTATAACGACACTACAACCAGTAATCCCTCTGAGGTATGTAATTTATTTTCTGAATTCTTTCAATCTGTTTTTGTGCCATCCAATATTTCTTCTGACTTAGACCTTCAAGGAACAGCAAATACTACATTAAATGTACACGTCAGTGATATTCAAATACCAATTTACGATGTTAAACGGGCACTGAAAACAGTTGATACCACAAAGGGTTCAGGATCGGATAATATTCCACCAATTTTCATTAAGAACGTTGCCGACACTATTTCACTACCCCTGTACCTAATCTTTAATAGCTGTCTTAGAGAAGGCACCTTTCCCGCAATCTGGAAACTCGCAAGAGTTGTTCCCGTACACAAGGGAGATTCCAAAACTAATGTCAGAAATTACCGGCCTATTTCCCTCCTTCCCATATTATCCAAATTGTTCGAGAAACTAGTCCACAATTCACTTTATCCAAGTCTACACAACATAATTTTACCTCAACAACACGGTTTTGTTAAAAAAAGGTCCACGACAACAAATCTCCTTCTTTATACGTCTTACCTTTTTCGAAGTATAGATGCAAAACAACAAGTGGACAGTATATATACAGATTTTTGCAAGGCTTTTGATAGAGTAGATCACCAAATCCTATTAGAAAAAATATACTTCAATGGCATACGCGGAAACTTATGGAGATGGTTTAGGTCTTACATCACTAATCGCACACAAAAAGTTGTAGTTAATGGATACGAGTCCAACTGTGTTCGTGTAACTTCTGGGGTCCCACAGGGTTCCATACTCGGGCCCTTGTTATTCGTAATATTTATTAATGATATTGATAGTTGTTTCAAATTTTGTAACTTTTTACTTTATG
Source organism: Pammene fasciana (assembly GCA_911728535.1). Classification (NCBI taxonomy): domain Eukaryota; kingdom Metazoa; phylum Arthropoda; class Insecta; order Lepidoptera; family Tortricidae; genus Pammene; species Pammene fasciana. The sequence continues at coordinate 15,437,842 of OU452291.1, read as the reverse complement.
CCGATGATCTCAAAATTTACCATACCGTTGAAAACGAAGAGGATCGCACCAAGTTTCAAAGTGATTTAAACCGCCTTAGTGAATACTGTCATAAAAATAAACTGACTTTTAGTTTAAAAAAATGTAAACAAATAACCTTCACTAAGAAAATCCACGTTCTTCATACATCCTACATACTTAGCGGGTCGATTCTGGAAAAAGTCTCGGTAATAAGAGATCTTGGCGTAAACTTGGACTCAAAACTACATTTAGATACTCACATCAGTCATATTCTTGGCAAAGCTTACCAAATGTACGGTTTTGTTATGCGTCTCGGTATGGATTTCAAGCAACCTTCAACATACCTCTATTTATATAAGTCGCTGGTCAGGTCACAACTCGAATATGCTGTGTCGATATGGAATCCTTTCTACGATAAGTACAAAAACTCAATAGAGACTGTCCAGAAAAAATATTTGCGTGCCATGCATTTCAGATGTTACCGTTCGCGTGTAAGTTACCAGCAGCTTCTTGAAAAGTACAATTTACTTAATTTACAAAACCGGCGCCTCCTTTTGGATGCTATGGTCCTCTACAACCTATGTCATAGCAAGTTTGACTGCCCCAGCCTGAGCGGGGCACTTTGTTACCGCGTGCCAACGCGCGCGCTGCAGCGCGCCGCGCGCCCGCATCTGTTGTTTGCGTGTGCGGGTTGCCGCACTCACGCCGGGGAACGTGATCCGTTGTATAGGCTGGTTAAATCATACAACATGCTGTTTAACGATATAGATGTGTTTATGATGTCTGAGAATGTGTTTAAAAAAAACGTGCAAAATAGACTACACGCCAAAATGAAAAATACAGCTTAAAAAAAGAGGTGCTCGGGCTGGGTCAGATCACTCGCTTACTGTAATGTTACCTACACGCTTGTACCTAACAACAACAATGTATCCCACCTCTCCTTGTCCAAAGCTGTCGTATGTATCTGTGTGCCTACTAACCTCAATTTTACTACCAGTAAGAATTGCTATTGTATCTTATTTTTATCTTTTATCTTGTATCCATTACAATTATTGCATTGTTACCAAGCGCTAAGTATTTTAGATTTATCATGAATCTAGTAATCTGTGGACATTGTCGTTGGTCTCACACTTTATTTTGTTTTTTTGTTATCTATTAGCCATAATCTCGTGTGTTACTGTTTTATGTCCCAAATAAATAAATAAAAATAAAATATGCATTTTGAATTTCTTTGCGGATTTGCACAATATATGCAGGTTTTCTCACGAATCTGATATAATGTATTTACTGGTACAGTCAACACCGTTAACAGCAGAAGTAGCTAAGCGGGTGAGGTATTTAAAATGAGCTAAACACGACTTTATTGTAAAGAGAATAAGAGCTCGTGAAGGTCATTCTGAACATCCCACCATCTAGCTTCTGCTGCTGACTGTATACAATACTCTCATGTAAAACAGCAATTTCATTTACCTTCATGAAGAGAAATAATAATATAAGCTTAAACTAAGCGAGCAAGGTTATTTTGAACTTGAATTCGGTCACATAGTATATAAAAAAAGCGCTGCTGGCCTGGCGGTAAGACATCAGACTTTCACTCCGAAGGTCTCGAGTTCGAACCCCCGCTCGTACTACTGATTTTTTTCGGAAATTATGTACTAAATATCATTGGATGTTTGCTAGTCGCTTTTCGGCGAAGGAAAACATCATAAAGAAACCGAACCTAATCCCAACAAGGCCTAGTTTCCCTTCTAGGTTATAAGGTCAGATGGCAGTCGCTTTCGTAAAACTAGTGCCTACGCCGATTCCCAGGATTAGATTGCCAAGCGAACCCCAGGCTCAAAAGTGTAAAAAGCTAGGACAAATGCTAGGAGGAAGAGGTAGACTCTCTTCCTGTTCTTTGCAGGGCCCCACGTTGGGTGCCAATCTATGTAGTATGAGTATACTACATAGATTGGCGCCCAACGTGGGGCCCTGCAACGCTGCGCAATAATGCGTTCCTAATTAGAAGTTACCTTTTGATAGCTTGAAATAGGGAATCTCCTTGGCAAATCTGCATGTGCCCGCTCAAATTCACCCCCTACCCATATCTAATAGGGCGAAGCGAGCGACTGAAGATATAAATAAAATTTATCGATAATACCCACTGCCACAGAAACTTTCCTTCATATGGATGTTGTGGGGAATTTGCTAGAGAATTTAGATTTATTCCGCCATCCATTTGGGTTGACCTAGAATTAGGACCTTGTGTTTATGTTTTTGTTTCAGTGTTACCAACCTTTCAAATGTTGGCCACTTAATGATATCAAAAGATGATGAAAACCCACAGATAGATTTTGTTAGAAAGGCACCAACTAGCACCAATAGACTTGAGATTCAGATACTTTTCACCACAGACTCCATGTATTTGACAGCTGGTCATGGCCCAATATTACAGGGTTCTAAGTTACATTTTCAGAGTAGTTAAATTCATAACAGTAGTTTTGATTTTGTATGGAGGGTTGGTCACCTGAAATGGAACGATGTCTCCCAAAAAAAACATTTTTTCCTACTTATTCTTACTCGCCATAGGATACCAATTATGCCCTTTAACGGATCACCAGTATTTTAGTTACCCCCTGTATATCATTTTAATTGATATTTACTAGTCGCTTTTCGGTGTCCTAGTTTACCCTTAGGTGCTTTCGTAAACTACTAATTTACTAGCATACTTGTGGCTACACCAATTCCTGAGATTAAGTTATCAAGCAGATCCAAGGCTCGATTGTGCCGTGACAAAAATCTTGAAAATCTAGGTGGATGATAATTAATCTAATTTATATATATGAAAGGAAACTATAACAGCCGAATACACTTTCCACTTAAAACAGCCTTGAAAAATTTCTCATTTTAAACTTGAAGCCCTAAAAAGACAGTAAAAACTCGAGTGACAAATTCAACCAAGAAAAGACGTAAAAATGAAAGACGGGGAATTGAACAAAAGCCGCCATTTTTCTCGATTGCTCCGAGCTAATATAAAACCTCATAAGTACAAAGATTGCGTAAACCAAAGGAAGTCGTTTATGAAGTCTTTTTTACTCAATGAAATGCATTCATTGGTTACGTAGTAAATGTCACTGTGCCAGTACATGACATTTTTAAACTTAAGTCATTCAGAATTGGGCTGACGTCAGTGTGTCAACTATTAGGCATTAGCGTGTGGAGCACTGGTAAGCTCCGAATATTACGTTTTAGATGATTATGACACTGGCGCTGCAACCGCATGTGGCGAGGGTGTGCAAGCGTGACAGCGCTTTACACATGCAGAGCGCTATCTCGCTCGCGCACCGGCGCTGCATTCGAAAACCGCAGCATTGTAAGGGCCGCCTTAGAGACACGTATTAATAACGTAGCAGTTTTTGGCACTCCGTTATTAGGGCACTTTAGGTCTGAATTCCCAAAACGGAGGTGACAAGTTGTCAAACTGTACAGATATTTTCATACACGGTGACCCATTTTGATTGTTCTAGAGTATATTTCAATGAGCCTACCAAACACTTGCGGCATTATTATGTTAAAATTGGTAAGTAAGTAATTTCAATTAAATCAAATATAATAAATAATTGATACAACCTGGACACATATTTGCCAAACCCACAATTCAATAATTAACTCATCATCTGACCCCCACCGATAAAGAACTGCCAGACGCCCGGATCTAGTAACAAGAAGACGAAAAGCAGTATCGCAAACTAATGAAAAGTGTTTCGTTGCTCTCAAATCTGTATACAATTTTTCGTTGTTAACTCTCACTGTACAAAGCAAAAATAAGAAATGTGTAACAATCCAAGCTTAACAGTTTGCTAAGTAACAAAAATAATGGCCTTCCGTCCAGAAATCGCAAATCGAAATGTACAAAAGGCAATGTTAATTATCTCGAAAAAGCTTTTATTTAAGACAACAGTGTTGCTATTTAGTTAATTATTTAATTACGATACGTAGCTTCGGGCTAACTATACCAATTAGGTAGTTATTTTGTTACCTTACTTCTAAAAAGAGAGACGAAAAAAATATTTATTGTCCTTTAAAAAGAAAACGATAAATTGAGAACATATATTATGTGGATAGCTAGGTACCTACGTAACTTCACTTAGGAATAAAAAATATAAAAATTCAGTAAGTAGAAATCACAACTCGTAAAAGTAGAGGTAAAACTAAAGTCTAGTCGATAAAAAGTGATTTCACCGGAAAGCGGAAAAAAATATCAGAAATAAAAAAAATATAAGTGAAGAAAAAAAATTCGAATCAAACAAACACAATCGTAAACAGTTTGCGTGTCACATCACCAATTATTTTTTTTTTTAGCTCATTAAACTCGTTCGTTAGACTATTAATAGTTACAAAACATGACATATCTTACACTTAGTAACTTATACTAAATTTTAGTATAAAACACTAATATTCGCTAACGTCAGATTCGACCCAAAACGCAAATCGTATACAAGGTGTAATAAAAATACTGGTGATCCTTTTAAGGGCATAATTGGTATCGTATTCTTATTGTGAATAACTAAGAAAATTTTATTTATCTCGCGAAAAAATTTTTGGTTTTGTATGGAGGGTTGGCCAGCTTGGACGACTCGCCCCATACAAATAAAAATTTTTTTTTTCGCGTCCAAAAAATTTTACTCCTACTTTTTCCTACTCGAAATACGATACCAATTATCTCCTTAAACGGATCACCAGTATTTTTGTTTCACCCTGTATGCTCAGCAAAAAAAAGCATCTAATTAAGCTTTTTAATATGTATATAGTAGTATCGTAAATAAAATGACATATTTTGGATGAAATCAAAAGTCAAATAAGTGGTTTGGGCTCTACAACTTGACTTATTTTGAATATGTAAACACCACTTCATATAAAATAAACGATTTTACTTAGAATTGATTTAAATAATTAAAAAATACGCGGATAATTCCTTTCTACTCGGCGAACACTCTAAAGAATCTTCTCATATTGAATCCGGTTAAAAAACTTAACTTCTTCTTGAAAAATCCTATAGAATTTAATTTATCCGCTGCTCAAGGCCGAATGCAATCAGAACAGTCGGAATTCGATTCTGAGCCGACTATAGAGTCGAACTCGGCTAGCAAATAGACTGAGCATCTGCTAGATTAGTTTTGCATTGTTGTGGGATCGAGATGTCAAGACTAGTGCTCGGTTTTGAAAAGAAAATGGTGGAAATGGATTTGAAAACGGATAGTTCTTCAGCTTGGAAGTTGATGCTTATTCAGTCAATGACAAATGCTATAAGAAGATGAGATGATTTGTTTTTTTAATTTACGAACTGTACGGAAGATGACGTTCGTAGATGTGTATGAGGACTTTCAAAACTGACTTATAACCGCCAACCACTTCGTTCGTGGAATCGTCTATTTGCATCACTCTTCTTCGAATATGCAAGAGCGAATAACAAAAATTTTGAGTTTCGCGGTAGGGCCCGCTGATGCGAGAATTTTATTTATTTTAGTTTATAAAGCTGACACTAGATGGCAATGTTAGATGTACATTAAACTCTGAAACGCGCTATTAAGTTTTGTTCATAATTGATTTATTCAATAAAGATGGAGCAAGAAAATGTATCGTTGATTTTCTTTTCAAAGCAGAATATCAACTAGGGCCATGTTTAAAAGATTTACGACTGAACAATAATGATCTCAACGTAAAATCTTATTTCTTATAATAAATACACATGAATCCTGACATCTTCTTTCCGAAGTAATTTGCTTCAGAATCACGACTCCTTAATTATACGACTAACTTTTAAGCTTAAATCGGGGAAGGTAAAATATTCCGTCATGTTAACGGAATAAGGTACATTTTGGCTCGTATTTTCTTTATCATTTGCAGAATAAGTTTACGGTAGCGTTTTGTATCCTCAGCTCTTGGGTACTTATTTAAGTAACGTTTTATATAATAATTATTGAAGCTAACTTTTATTTTAGTCACGAAATATTGTGATCAAATTGATATATGTTTTTGAACAACATATATTTAAAAGTATATTCATTTCTGAAATTCTGCTTCAACAAAATCGTTTAGGCTGTCACGTCTTAGTCCAAAGTGACGTCAAATTAGCAAATAAACTCTAGAAATTTTATAAATCTCCAGGCTTACAATTTAAATTCGCTTTGATGTCATGTTTCTACAAGACAGTTTGAGCAGGTTAGTTTATTATTTAGGGAACACATTTCTAAAACATTTATTTTTGTACGTTGACTTTGAAATTTAGGCATTTTTGTTTTGTTTTTGGTTCTACTAAAATGGAACGAGGGTCTTTCTTGTTGTACTAAATTCAAAATTAAATTGTTATAGGTGTTTAGGCGTTTCAACTATTTGCCGTCAAACTTCCGTAATTTGGGTATCCGGATTCGTCTTGAATGGTATGTTGAACTACATGTCGACTTTTCGCAACAACGATGGGATTTCTCTGTTTTATTATTAAACACATCGCTGCTACTGAATTTGCGAGACCTTTTTATGCGTTCGTTCTTCCGGGAAACGTTGTCATACTTAACTTTTATATGCTCCCAGTCGCTTTGATACTTATAGCTAGTCAAGCAATCTTCATAAATTTCTTCTTTAGTCCTCTCTTGCTTAGCCATTGCTCTTTTATACGCTGGTCGGCGTTGACTCGGCGTTGATTCGGCGGTTGATTAACTGAAGTTTGCCGAAGGCAGCTGCGAATACATCGGCATCTGACTCCAAAACAGCTTCAAATTCATTTTTAGATACATTAAATAATCTTCGATCGATACTGCGCTCTTTTCGCAGCTTTGCATATTCTAGTATAACGGTTGCTAGATAAAGTATGCTTTGAGGCATTTATTTACAAAGTGACATACTCAGGTCATAATATTATTATCTTATGTTAAAACTGTTGCATAGGTGGACACGAGTGAAACCGTCAGGTGAGATCGTGGTCAAACGCATGCCTATACTGCATTAAAAAAAAAACACGGGCTATGTACTGTATTTGCACTGCTTTATTGTATACGTGTCGTAGTGTGGGTTAAAGTGGGTGCAGCCACACACATATACATAAAAAAAATGAGTTACTTGACAAAAAATTCAATTAAATGTAGAATAACAGACTTTTTGTCATGTATTTTCATATAAAAAAAATATTGTAATGTTATACCTTATTTATGTTTTATATGGCCTCTGAGCTTTGTATCGATAAACCGAATTAAGTGAGAAACCGTCTTTGAAGCAGACCACTCACGTAGCGTATAGAGGGAAATCTTTATGTAGCCCGTACATCCAAGGAATCCGCTTGAGCAACCTGAAACGATACCCTTTGTAGCTTTGTAAGTCGAGTTGTGTCGCAAATCTGTGCTAGACAGATGAGGACGTGCTATTTCATTGCTATTGTCACATGTTTGAGAGTTTTATGTAGAAAATTGTGTGATTTTAGGAGTGTATCTTTAGGTATGCATTTTTCAACCTGTTTTTATGTTCTGTAATGTGTGCTTTATCGAATAAATTTGTATCTTATCTATCTGATACTTTATGAATGCATACTGGTAGTTTATGAATGAATAAATTATACACAATTACACAGGCATTGCATCGAGAATAACCGTTGGCCATTAATGAAGCGAGCTCGTATTCCGTACATTTTGGCAAATAGATCCCAGCAATGCGAAAGAGTTGCTGTATTCAATTTATTTTCGTTGTCTTTATAGATAGAGGTTTCGTAAAGAGGCATATGTAAAGACTTAAAAGAACTGTCATCACTATATCCTCTGCCTCTGAAAGTGTTACATATAGGTAGCATGCATTTGTTACATTTAATTACAATGGTGTAAGGTTCAAAAGTATATTTCTGACATCGACTTTAGGTAATTTTTTACCTACTTCTAATAATAATGAATTTTGGAAAATATAGCTGTCAAACAGTTTGCAGTTTGCCTTTGCATACAGTGTGTAGCTAAATGCTATAAATTAAACTGTGACAGAGTTTCAATTTAATCAGGATACAATGAATATCCAATACGCATTCATATTACAATACTTATGTAAAATTGTATGCTATCTTTGTTTGTTTGCTTTGTTTTGTTTATCAAAAACTTAAAGTTAATCTTTTGGAGTGATTTTTCTCAGATTCTAGTTATCCAATCAATGCACTTAATTTTTACTAGATCCTTTCTGAGCGCAAAAGCTCTCTTCCTCTAACAAAAGTGTGTAACACCATTCGATGAAGTCACTAAGCCCTCGTCCTTGTTAAGCTGCTTAAAACCAAGGAATGACCCGCAGAAATCCGCCGAGCAAACAAACCGAGGATTTATCGGAAGGGGTTTGAAAAGACTTCTTTGTGGAATACAGTCCACTCTAAAATGTTCGGTCAGTCTTCATTTGTTTTATCTGCATCGTAAGGCGGCTTTCACACTGCTGCGGTTTCGCTGCGGCGCCGGTGTGTGAGCGAGGTAGCGCTCTGCATGTGTAGCGCTGTCACGCTTGCACACCGTCGCCGCATCCGGTTGCGGCGCCGGTGCCCAACCCTTAATTTACTTTAATAGGAAGGTACACGTAATTTTACTTAGTATCTACTAATCATTTTTAGTTAGTACTACTAAGGAAAGAAACATTTAAAAAAAATGGTAAGCCTTGTTGGTTCATTAAATTTACTACAATAGTGGGCTGCTATTGGAATCTCATGCTCATGCCGAGAAATACGAAACGCGAGACCTACATATGAAAATACGTTTGATTACTAAAAAGGGCTAATCCAAAGCTTGGGCTGTCGAAGATCTTGATGGCAATGTTGTGACTAACTTAGAAGAGGTATTGGAAACGTGGAAAGTGTACTGCCAATCTCTTTGTCTTGATCCAGATGCTCACTCGTCTCCAGAACTTGTTGAGCTGGACATGGAACCCGATATCCTGAAAGGAGAAGTTGCAGCCGCTATAAAACACCTTAAATCTGGAAAAGCCCTGGGAAATGATATTATTCCGATTGAGGTTGTCAAATGTAGCGGAGAATATGGCATAGAACTGTTCCATAAAGTCTGCAACGGAATATGGAAAGCGGGCACTTGGCCTCAAGAATGGACCCATTCGATCTTTGTCCCCCTTCACAAAAAGGGCTCTACAAAAAAGTGCGGTAACTATCGCTTGATAGCTTTAATCAACCATTACAGTAAAATTTTACTGCACATCTTAAATGAGAGACTAAAGGCGTATATCAGCAAAGAAATCGCACCAGAACAAGCCGGTTTTGTTAGAGGAAAAGGAACTAGAGAACAGATTCTCATATTGCGCCAGATAATAGAGAAAGCTAGAGAGTTCGACAGACCAACGTACATATGTTTTGTTGACTTTCAAAAGGCATTTGACTCGGTTAAATGGCCGCTGCTGTGGGATATTCTCTTAAGAATGGGCGTTCCCAACCATCTCATCCATATTTTAAGAGCGCTGTATGAGGACAACTCCGCGTCAGTGAAAGTGGACAATACAATGTCAAAGCCACTTCACCCTTCGGCTGGGGTACGTCAAGGGTGCATACTGTCGCCCTTGCTATTTAATATCTATACTGAGCACATAATGAGGATAACGCTTGAAAACTGGACGGATGGTATTCCAATAGGCGGAAATAATATCTCCAATTTGCGTTACGCTGACGACACCACACTCATTGCAACAAGCGAAGATCGTATAGCAGCACTATTGCGTCGCGTTGAAACAGTTAGTCTCGAATACGGTTTGAAGATCAACCGACTAAAAACCAAGATGATGATGGACCGTAACAACAGCAATAAGGCAAAAACTATTGGAAACTGTGGAGTTGTATCATCATACATATACTTAAGGTCACTGGTCTCAAACGGTGGAGGCTCCGAAGATGAAATCAAGCGACGCATAGCTATAACTAGGTCTGCAATGGAGAAACTCTCAAAGATCTGGAGAGACCGCAATATCACAAGGGCAACTAAGACTCGCCTCGTAATATCTCTCGTTTTCCCAGTGTTACTTTACGGTGCAGAAACGTGGACAGTAAGAGAAAGTGAACGAAAACGCATTGATGGTTTGGAAATGTGATGCTGGAGGAGGATGCTGCGGATATCGTGGACTCAGCGCCGCACTAATATATCTATACTCCAAGAGCTCAAGGTTAAGCAAAGACTTTCAGCAATCGTGCACTCTCGCATTCTTACTTACTTCGGCCACGTGACGCGCAAGGAAGACGACGCCATGGAGAGACTTGTTGTTTAGGGTAGAGTGGATGGTACAAGACCCAGATTACGCCCCTCAATGCGATGGACTGATCAAGTGAAGGCCCTCACCGGATCACGCTTAAATCTGTGCGTGCGCAATGCACTAAGTAGAGAAGGATGGCGGAAAACTATAAAAAATGCCGTACAACGACCTCAATGACCACGACTACTCTGACAAGAGTATACGACTAAGAAGAAGGGCTGCTATTGAGATAATTCGGTGTTCACATATTGTATCTAATTATATATTTAGCTGCATTTTATTCACAGCATTCATACAACGTGCAATTTGCTTCCCAAAAGCCCGGAATTCTTATCCCGGCCGCAAGTGCCTTGTTAACTAAACCGCCATATGAAGTATGAACCGACTTGTGAACAATAATGAACTAACAAATAACTACCCGACTCTTTGACACAACTTCGCTGGCTTGAATCCAAAAGGCTGCAGCTGATAAAAAAGAACTATGTAGGGTTGGGAAAAATAATTGATTACAGAAAAATCGATTAATAACCAAATCTATGAACAAATAGATTCGTATACCGGGTGTTTCCTGTAATAGGAGCAATAAATTAAAACGTAGATTCTACTCCTCAAACCAGACAACGTTTGACCAGCAACTTTTAAAAATAACTTATGGTTTGATTTTTATTTCACTTTAAAGATTATTCGAACAGGCAATGTATTCCGAAATTGATTATGTCTGTAGGGTGACAAGGCTGACAAGCAATGTCAATTGGACGGATTTTAACGTACATTAAAAATACTATTTAGTTTGTATGAAAAAGAGACAATCTACAAAATTCATATTTTTTAAAAGATGTTGAACAAAGTTTTATTGTTTGAGGAGTAGAATCTACGTTTTAATTTATTGCTCATGTTACAGGAAACACTCTGTATTCATGTGAAAAGAAAATATTAATGAAATTTTGTAATTTTATTTAGTGGTGACAAGTAGGATTATAAATTCGTTTTTTTGTAGACAGAAATGTATATTTTTTTATAATAACTATAGTGTTTATGAAACTCATATTGATCCTTTTTGATGTAAGTATTCCATCTGTCTACGCCGCGATTGCCGTCAGTATCATAATTATGGAGATAGGAATTATTATTATGAAGAATCAATGAATCGTTTTTTACGGTAAAATCCTGATTTATTATGCTAGAACTCCCATCCCTATCTCGATGTAGGTTTTACTCGGAAAAACTAGGTTAATTACATTGATGAACTTAATCAGCTTTTACATTTAGTTCCTGGAGTTTTTGCAGTCGTTAGCGATTATCTTTGTAATGTTGAAGATTCTTGGAGCGCTTGTTTTATTGCTGACTTGATTGCGGAACGAATCCGTTTCTGGTTCGATGTTTACACAATTCTTTCATCAGTTTCAAATATCTTTAGATCGTCGTAAGAAGAAATTCATTTATTTTTAATCGATTTTAAAGATAAAGTATCAGTACTATAAAATAACACGGTTACACTCACGTCACGTTAGTCACTTCGCGCGACATGTTTCGGAGAGCCTAGGTCTCCATCTTTAAGCACTAGGAGTGCTACTTGAACCGGCCCGTGGCGCACTGCTTCGCGTCGCGACGCCGACTGCCGACTTGCGTCCGGCACGCAAAATTAATAAAGTATCAGATTCTTTTATACAGCTGAAAACAATAATATTTTTCTTTAAAAGCGTTTTCTTAGATTTGGTCTTAAGTCATCAGGGGATATTTGCAAATTTAGAAACTAAAAATACCTACTTTGACAAAAACATCATCATCATCATCATTAGTCGTTCCCCCAGAGCTGAGGATCGTCACATCATGTCCTTCTATTGAAGATCAGGTTCCTCCATAGGCTTCTATCCCTCGCTAAGCGCATGTATTCTTGCAGTTGACAAAAACATACGCAATCTGATTTTTATAAAATGCATACAAGGTGTAACAAAAATACTGGTGATCCTTTTAAGTGCATAATTGGTTTTGTATTCTAATAACGAAAAAGCAAGAAAAATTTTTTTTTGTTTAGTATGGAGGGTCGGCCGGCTGGGACTACCTGTCCGATAGAAAAAAAAATTTTTTTCGCGTCCAAAATTTTTCTCCTACTTTTCTTAGTCGTAATACGGTACCAATTATGCCCATAAACGGATCACCAGTATTTTTGTTACAGCCTGTATAAGAACATTATTTTACACATGACACGACCTATGGATTTTGAAATGAAAAAAAAAGTTTATTGTGTAAGGGCAACATTACAATTGAATCCTGAGCTAGGAAACCCTGTGTTACAAAACCCAATGTCATCGTTTCAATTTCTTAACCTTTGTACTATGCAATTGCACAGAGAGAGTTGTTATCCTTATATATTTTTTTGTTTTATTTCATTCTATAGGACACTACAGTCCACAGATTCTTACCGTAAAAAAATACGCTAGAGCTCTCACGACGCTCACTTATCGTGCGTGCTCTAAATTATTATAATTATATTTTGTATTTTTATAGGATACCACGGCGACATTTGATTTCTTGCTTTGTTTAGTGTGTATTTGTGACGTTAAATAAATGTATTTTCTTTCTTTCTCATTTCCCAAGTTCCAGCTTACTTTTAACCCTAATTTCACTTTCTTGAACAATTAATTCCAGGACATAAAGTGCTCTGGTCTCCTTGAAGGTTATAATCTACTTGTGTGCTAATCTAAATCGTACCACCAAAGTACCTGCTTACTTGCAAACGAGTGGACAAGATTAGATCTTAATGAAGATCACTTTATCGCATCTTAGTTCTTTAACCCCTTGATAGATCCTACTCACAAGATCTCTCAAATGATATTTATCTCCCTTTAACCCCATCAAATTGCATCAAGTTCAAAAACTCGTTACTAAAGTTATCGCGGAGCAACTTTTCAAAACCAAAAAGCCATCGAAATGCAGACATCCCGGTAGCCAGCTGCCAGTTCCTTTGTGTCTGAATTCGTATGTAAGAACTTCACTACGCTCGCTTGTTCGAATATTTAAGTTTCGAGTGAACATAATATATTTCCTACGTTTGGATCATGTGGACTGTAGTGAAACATTGTAATATTTTATTTCCGTCCACCGTGACACTACAGTCCACTTGACCCCAGGGCGCGAAATAAATGTTCCCGGCTTTATTCCAGGCCTGCGGGTTGTTTAATTATAAAACTTGAGCTGGCTTGTTTGAGGTCACGTTATACTAGAGTGGCGTTTGGACTTAAAAAATGGGTAGCCAATCATTTGGCAAACAACATTTCATAAATATTCATTTCACAAACAACGTTAGGCCAACTAACGATTCCCAAATTAGACATTGTATAAAATTTTGTTTTACAAATAGTTCAAGAGACAAATTATTTGCTTGAAAAAACACTATATTACAAAACGTTATTTGGCAAATTATTCATTTGTTATTCAGGGCAATTAACAAAATAACGCATACTAAAAAATGTTAGTAAAATGCATTACTTGGTAAATACTTCGTTTAATAAATCATCATGGTGTGTATGTCATTCATATGTGTAATTATCTACGAGGACTACGAATAGGTATTACATTTTAAAACTGATAGATATTTTGTAGTTTAAAAGTTAAGTTTGTTTTTGTTTAATATATCACGGAAGACTATTATTTGAGAGAGCCCAGATAGGTGCGACGACGAGCGAAGCGAGGAGGAGCGTGTTAGGTCAACTGCGACCGTAAAATTATCCATTAATTACTTATATTTCATTGAAACCGAAATTCTTTTATAATATTTTGTCTTGTGTCAAATGCTCTTTTGCCTAGAAATGCAGTTGTCAGTCAGCCATTCCTGTTTACCTTATTTTACTATTGTCCCCAAAAACCAGAATGACTGATTAACCGACTTCAATTAAAGGAGGGTGTCCTCAATTCGTTTGTATTTATTTATTTTACTTATTAAATTGAGTAAAAACAATAGTTTATCTATTAACATATTGCAAAATAACTGATTTTAAAAACGATTTATTCGCGAAATGAACATTTGTTATATAATAATTTGTCTTTCAATATGTTTATAAAGCGTCCAAGTTACTAAATGTATATTTGTCTATTAATGATTTATAAAATGAACATATTTAGCAATGACAGGTTTGTGAAATGAATAGTTTGTGAATTGTTGTTTGTTAAGTGATTATTTGCGAAATGGTGTTTATCAAATGATGATAAACCTAAAAAATGTGATCTTAATTTGATTTGCATCGAGATTACTGAATATTAATTTTAGAATTTAACTCTCCTTCTGCTGAGTACTTAATGCGTGTAAATTTATAAATCGTGAAGCAATATAAATGCTAATTATGAAAAAAAAAATTACTAGCATTCGTGAAATTAAGCATTCACACAAAAACGACACAGTAAGTAGTTAGTGTACGCAGTTTTTTGCATCATATCATGCTCCCAACGTTTGTTTGTAATTTGCCACGGGTCAATTGAGCCGTGTCGACTGCCATCTGACCTTCCATATTACTAGTTTTACCGCCTATACGCCACGTCACTGGAACATAGAGAGCAACTAATGGTTAAAACTAGGAATTCATTTCCCCTCTAGACATGAAATATTTCGATAGCGAGGAAACGAAAAGCTATGGGAAATGGGACCCTCACCCCAACCCTTTACCGATCCGATAGGGTAAGATTTCGCAATATTCCTTTTTTATCGGAAATACTACTTATTCTCATATTCGCATTTTTACCCTTGAGGGAATCTGGTTTAGTAGGTTTTTGGAGTTTATCTCACAAATATAGTACGTATCACGAATTGAATTAATTTCTTAGTTACTTACTGAATATGTATTTCTTTTGTTATACTAAGTTGGTGGCAAATAAGCGTGCGGCGTGAATACATAGTAACAATAAAATCTTATTGTTGTTTTATCGTAATACAAATCTCGTCCGGAATTTACCAAAAACTATTGCTTAGTCAAAGTGGGTCCCCCCCATTTGGCTACATTTGCCTAGTTTTAGGGAATTAGAATTTCAATTCGTACAACATTTGTTTTCATGTAATTATAGCGCTGATGGCCTGGCGGTAGAACGTTAGACTTTCAATCTGGATATCTTGGGTTCAAACCCCGGCTCGGAACTTATGTACGAAATATCATCTGATATTTTACTAATTTCTTTTCGGTGAAAGAAAATATCGTAAAGAAACCGGACCTTAATGCCGACAAGGCCTACTTTCCCCTCTGGTTTGAAAGGTCAGATGGCAGTCGCTTTCGTAAAAAACTAGTGCCTCCGTTAATTCCTGGGATTTGGTTGCCGAGCGAACCCCAGGCTCAATAGAGCCGTGGCAAGATTGGGACAAGGGCAAGGATGATAATTTGTTTTATTGTAATTGCCATTTTCGTGGCAAACGATTGCCAGACGAGAGAAAATTTAAGAGGGATTTGCCCAGCAGCAGGACACTCTAATAGGGTAACAAAAACAAATATATATATTATCAATTATCAATTTATGAATACCTTGAGCTTAAATGTTTGTTGCGTTTTCTTTTGCAGCGTTAGTCGCCAAAACTGAAATGAGTTTAGACAATAATCATTTCTCATCGTCAAATCTTTAAGATCGCACAAATATATATATTCAACCGTGAAGTTTCATACGTGAAAAATTTTACCAACAAAAATGTTGGTTGGACACCAAAAACTAGCTTTACTCTCTTCAACACAGGATATTTATAGTTTTTTTTTAAATAGTTTTTTAAAGTATGGTCTACTCAAACGAAATCACACTATAAGAGGTATTTAAACAACAAATATCGCTTGACAATAACTGTTGTCTGCCACTGTTTTGTCAAGAACATTTCCCATTTGACTTCAAAAAACATTAAATTGTTAAGTCCACAATCGGAAAAAAGCGTCTTTCAAATATACTGCAAGGGCTTGACGATGTCAACTGTAGAGTCCTCGAAAACTTTTCCAAAAAGGCAATTTAGTTTGCACTCTGTTAAGTAACAAGTTTAAATAGGGGTTTGGGGATCCGTAGGGTTAAAAGTTTGAGTATCCTTAGATTTCTTTTATCTATGCGTAGCCAAGTAGATTTTACAAGTGTTATAAGTTTAAAAATTACTCACCTGCCCTCCACCAACAATATAATTATCGTTATACACAGTTAAATCAAATTAAAACCTAAATTGTGATAATTGCATGAAAAACCTACAACACAGTGTATTATTTGTATTGTTAGCGGAGAGGTACAGCTGTCCAATCCTTTGTCACTGGGTGGCACAGATCAGGACATTAGTTAAGTATATTAAATAGTAGTGATCTGTGTCATACCATCTTAACCTGGAAGCTGCTATCTGTTTAATATTAAGGTAGATAAATAAGTTAAATTCCCTACTAACATTGATGTAAGTTCTTTATTTATTTTTACTGTAACTAACCCGATATGGATATTTATCTGAAATAAATATATTTTGATTTGATTTGATTTGATTAATTTGCCATACGATAAATAAATAACACAGTGGTCATAATTATATAAATAAATATGATGTGTAAATCTTATTAAAATCAACCCAGTCCCAGTCCAATAAGGCAAATATTGTTGGCACAAGGCGAAAATATATAGATAAATACCACATAGAAAACATCCATTAACTCACGAACAAATATTCGCGATAAACACACAAATAATTGCCCTGACCTGGATTCGAACACGGGACCTCCTGCTTCATAGGCAGGGTCACTACCAACTAGGCTAGGAGGCCATTAAATATAATTGAGGGTAGAACGCATCGAGGCAGCTACTTGAGGTCATAAAAAGCGATGATCCAGCTCGGAATGGGCATTTTGTGTCTGATTTTGGACTTGACAAGTTACCCTGCGTTGATTGTGATCGTCAACTAATTTCATCATGTTTCATAGTGTTTCGTGTGTTTAAAGCTAGTTTTTATTAGGTATTACTAACCTCACCTCTCAAATATTCCCACATTTAAGAGGTTTCATAAAATTGTTTCGGTAGGAACTCGTTACATTATTAATTTTTCTTGTCCTATTTTTTGTTCGCGATATGATAAAATAACCTTTTGGGATTTGGAGGGCTGAAATATTGTAAACTCGAGTCATAATATATGTAGCCCTCCACTGCGTTCTCGGGTCTGCACAACCTTTCTGAATATTTCTCTAAACGAGCTTTATACAGTCCACTTTTATTCAGTACCATGAAAAAAAAAATTAGCAGTTATAATAGAGTGAAATATGATAAGCCTCAAGTTAAACGTGAGATAAGTACGTATCAAGTACTCTTCTTCTTCCTCCTAGCGTTTATCCCGGCTTGGGGTCCGCACGACAATCTAATCCCATGAATTGGCGTAGACACAAGTTTTTACGAAAGCGACTGCCATCTAACCTTCTGACCCAGAGGGGAAACTAGGCCTTTTTAGGATTCGGTCCAGTTTCCTTACGATGTTTTCCTTCACTCAAAAGCGACTGGTAAATATCAAATGATATTCCGTACATAAGTTCCAAAAAACTCAGTGGTACGAGCCGGCGTTTGAACCCGAGACCTCCGGATTGAAAGTCGGACGTCTTGCCGCAAGGCTACCAGCGCTTAAGTGTCAAGCGTAAGTTAGTGTCAAATACGAACTCCAAAATGTAGTACGTACAACTTTTATATTTTCTTTCGGCTGTTAGTACACTCGTCCACTAAAGTGAGTAATTATCATTAAGCGTCCGAGAAAGGGTAAACAGTTCCATGTAAACGGGCGGTTTTTCTACTCCTTTTTTCTTTACATGCTGTAAATTACGCCTTTATGTTAGAGTTCTGTGCATGCTTTCATTAACTCCATTCAGTTCGGGATAAACGAAAAACTAGCTAAATATATCTAGCTAATACCTACAGGGTGTAACAAAAATACTGGTGATCCGTTTAAGTTAAGGGTGTAATTGGTATCGTATTGCGACTAAGAAAATGTAGAAGAAAAAAATTTGAGCGCAAAAAAAAATTTTTTGCATGTCAACTCCATACTAAACCGAAAAAATTTTTCGCGCGAAATATTTTTTCTTACTTTTTCATAAATAGAATACGATACCAATTATGCCCTTAAAAGGATCACCAGTATTTTTGTTAAACCTTGTATAGTGATTATTTAGATCTCGTAACTTCTTTTTATATAATTTATGTTTCAACCTATACATATTTTATAATAACGAATGTTTTTTTTTACAGCGAATGTTTAATCAAATGATCCTAAATAGCATATATGCTTAGGCCCTTTTGTACCTATTCTGACATAAAAAAACTGATCCGAGAGAAAAAATCTTAAAATTTTATAGTCTCAAACTTTCAAGTGAATTGAAAATGCGATCATTGCGATCTGTAGACGAGAACAGTAGGCACTATACAAACGATTTTTTTTTGCCTTAGCTAAAACGGAGACGTGTCACTCGCTTCATTCGCTCGGTTAGTTTATGCTTTCCGATGACGCATTCAGACTATAATGTTTGTAATGGTATTTATTTATAACACATAATTTTAGCTTCTTTTACGACCTGGAGTAGTATTCTACCTCTAACGTAATGATCTGCTACGGATTTGTTATCAAAGTTTACCTACAAATGTTTTAAATATTGGCATATTGTCGAAGATGATTGAAATAAATAATAAATTTTGATTTTAAAGTTGTTAATACCTGACGCATTTAACCAAAAAAATATCAAGCAGTGTTGCCACCACTTAATTTTTTTTTATTACTTTTTAGAGTCAGTTCGAAAAGAGAAGTGTCGTAGTATGTATGAGCTCCCATATGAACCACGACACTTCTCTTTCCAAACAAACT
Organism: Pammene fasciana; assembly: GCA_911728535.1. Lineage (NCBI taxonomy): Eukaryota > Metazoa > Arthropoda > Insecta > Lepidoptera > Tortricidae > Pammene > Pammene fasciana. The sequence continues at coordinate 15,418,785 of OU452291.1, read as the reverse complement.
CTAGAAAATAAACAATCAAATCCTTAGTAGGTACTTATGCACCATACAGTCCAAAATAAACCGAAACTAAAAGCTTCAGGATATAATAAAATAAATAAATAAATATTATGGGACAATCTTACACAAATCAACCTAGTCCCACGGTAAGCTCAATAAGGCTTGTATTGTGGGTACTAGGCGACGATATATATAATAGATATATATAGATAAATACTTAAATACATAGAAAAACATCCATAACTCAGGAACAAATATCTGTGATTAGCACACAAATAAATGCCCTGACCAGGATTCGAACCCGGGACCTCCTGCTTCATAGGCAGAGTCACTACCAACTAGGCTAGGAGGCCGTTATAAACCCTTATATATACCTTTCTTGTTCGGTCTACGTCAAAAATATGTTCACACTTTTGTACCTTACTCCTTTGTAATAAGGTCCATTAGTGTAAACATATTTTTGACGTCGACTGTTCATCACAAAAGGACCCGTTCTGTAAGATAAGTATTTACTTAGGCGGGTGACAAGGAATGGAAGCCTTATAAAGTGGAAGCTTTTAGTAAAAAGGATTTAGTTGTATAAATACAGATATTCGCTGTTTATTATATAATATTTCTTTCAGACATTCTGCAAAAAACACAAAGAAATCAAATGACGGTTGCGAAAGTTTTTTGTTTCGCATAGTTTTATTTGGGCGAGTTTTCAGGTTAGGTTCAGTCAAATAAAAATAGGCGTAGTATAGGTATGCGATACAATATTATGCCAAATGAAACTATAGGAACATGGTTTGGGAAGTAATATTATGCTTTATAATTTTCGGTCATAATTGGTATCGTATTGCAAGTACGAAAAAATGAGAGAAATTTTATATTTGCGCTAAAATTTTTACATAACTACAAGAGCAAATATTTTTTCGCCAGATTTTTTTTTTACTTTTTACCTTACCTTATAAGGATCACCAGTATTTTTGTTACACCCTGTATTAGTAAACCGGTTTACAAAGTGACTAGTACAGTCGCCATCAAATATATCGATGCGGTCACGGCACTAAAAATACCTGAGCACCTTATCGCCTTGACAATAAAGGCGTTGTTCAGATATTTATTATCACCTTGGCCGCTCCGATATATGATGGCGATTGTACTACAATTAATGACAGTGGAATGTAATCGCCTCGTAACTCGTAAACCATACAAGATGCCCCGTTTATATTGCCTTTGTTCTGAATGAACATTCAACTATCTACATATATAGTATCCGCAGAATGAAGTGGCGACTGAGGTCATAAAACTTCTCTTTCAAACTTGCACCGCCATGGCAAGATAGAAGGAGACAGCGTTATGAACTCAGTCGCCACTTAATTCTGCGGATACTATAGGTATTTGTATTTGACCTTAATAACCTATCTCCTCATTAGTTAGTTACTCAAGCTTTGACGACAGCTTATAGTTTCTGAGCTACCTTATTTATTCATCGCCGTCATTAAAGTTCAAGTTAATCTTGCGCGTTAGTTATAGTCCGTATCTTTAGGTATTTAAATAAAAGTAAACAAAATCTACCCTCAAATTGGTCCTGAAGCCAGTTGAGGGTAGATGAAAACATTACATGATCAAAATAATGTAGGTCAGTGAAGATCAGGCGTTTTTGTATTTGGTTATATAATACTCTTTTTGGTTGGTTAACCAATAAATGTTATAACTACCCGAAAATGTACAAATTGTTTGTTTACTTTAACGAAATCAACGTCAAGCAATGGCGCGTAGTTACAGTGACCAAGAGGCAACCGTATAGCTCGCGGTATTTAAGCTCCCTAGCAACTGTGCAACCCGAACTAACCCACGTTGGACTTGGGTTTTCATCATCCCCTCCTCATTTTTCTGACGGCTTCCAACTCTGGCGGATCGATAACCGACTAGCTGGTGTGAATGGCAATTTGCATGCTCGTGCTTGTTCACATACAGATACTGGAAATTGAGGGGGCGAGGATGAAAAACCAAGTCCAACGTGGGTTAGTTCGGGTTGCACAGAGTCGTCTTAAACACCGCAAGCCCATCGGTTGCCTCGTTGACACCGAAAGTAGGGATCATTGCCCTGAATATTGTCCCTTTATTTGTCAAACAGTCCTTCATTATATTAAAGGGTTGCCGAGTCTCAGTCGCCCATACGCTACGATAACTGCTTATCATCAGGCAGGCTGTTTTCTTGGCTAACGTCGTGGTATAAAAAACTTAAATTCAAACGTAGAAACATGTCTTCCAAAATACCTGATTGCTCAAACATTACAGTGTTATAATAATGTATAGAAATTCATAAGAACATCGTTAATGATCTTCTTATGGAATACTATGTATAATAGACAACGGTTATATTTGTTTTTTTTTTTATTAACAGATTATCTCATTGTAAACAGTCAGCCCGATTAGCTATCTTGGTGATTACATATAATAATTCCCGCTTAGTGTATCCCTCACTTTTCATCAAATTGTCGAAAGGGCCTCTACGCGTTGGCTTCGGCTCCGCATACGCCTCCCAAAGGTCCGGAACACCATTAATCCGTGGTCGGGAAAGACACACAAATAAATAATTATCATCTCTTTTTTCTCCAGCATTTTAATCTCTTAATAATAAAATGCTCAGTCTAGCACGTCTTTTTGCTAAAAAAAACAAGCGCGCGTCAAGATCATTCTGAACTCTTTGCCCGCTTACTTATTTCTTTACTAACTGTTACTCTGCGATTATTACTTGCATCACTGCTAATACCTGCCTACTAAATTAGTGTAAACCTGCCATATTTCATTCGAAACGGCAAAGACTTGAACTTTAATGACATGAATTTAAGATTCACATTACAACGAACGGCATTTTAATCTGTTTGTAGTATTCGGGGGAAGTTTAAAGAAATTAGAATTGAGGAGAGTTTCGAAGTTAATGCGCAATATGGCGGTATTTCAAAGTGTTTACGGTAAAAGTTAGTGAAAAAGTTCATCTGAGCAAATGTAATCATACTTAGGTAAAGTAAATCAGATTTTTCATCATAATTTGTATGTATGCTTTCGTAGAGTGCTTTGGGCGTGAAAGTTTCAAATACGATTTAAATTTGGAGGCGCATTAATGTGTGCAGTCAATGACTGTTATTTTTAGTGATGCAACGAATACCACTTTTACGAATTCGAATATGAATTATACTTTTTTCATTTTAGGTATACGAATACGAGTAGTGATTACAAATTTATCTTTGCTGTTTTCCCCATACAAACCATAGGCCATAAACTGCAAATATAAGTTTGTCACTCAAATAATGATTACTTACCTAAGTTACAGAAAATTCACATTAATTTACAGTTTTATTATAAGTTTAGGGTTCATTGGGTAATACACAAAATGAAACTATGTAACTTATTTTGAACATGTATTATCAGCATTTTATTGAACATAAATCCCATTAGGACATCTTGTAAATTTAATCTAAATTCGATTACAATGAAACGCGGTCATTTTCTACATACATTTTTATACGATTAACAACTGCCAATTTTTATATTCCGTAAAATTAGTTTGCTAATTACAAGTAGGTAGGTCTTCGTCTACTTATTCCATTTTGGAGGTAACTTTTATATAAACTAAATAGAAAGAGTGAATTTTCCGAACGAAGTTTCGTATTTATTCTAGAAAAAAACTTCTATTCTACGCTTAAAAGAAGCACTTAGACTGTTTCCTCTAAGCTACCGACTTCTCCGCAACATTTTTCAAGCCATTGGACTGGTTTGAACTAAGTCTAGGTTACTTTAATTTGGCGCCTGGTTTAAGTCGAGTTAATCAAATTGGCCTCGTTCGCTTGCAAAGAATGCTGGCTTTCTATCTTGGTAGGTGTTTAAGACTTAATCAACTTTTGTGTTAAAAAAATCAATTAGTAAGTATGAACCAAAATTTTATTCGATGTATTGCGACCCACTGCTGATTCCTCACTGTTTATCGCTAGCAGAAATATGATATTTTAGAGTTTTATAATGATGATTTTTACTTGAAAAAATCTGATGATTTTAAAGGTGATTTTTAGCTTTCGATTAGGCAGCTTGAGGTCCGTTTGGCAAAACCAAAAAATTGTGTAGTGTTTTTATTTATTTATTTAAACTTCATTGCACGGTATAACGGCATTCTCTACCAGTCAACCTTAGGTCAAAGAGAGAAGCATCGTCGATTTACAAAAGACGTAATTTTATTTTAACTAAACCGACCATTTTTTAAATAGTTAGCGGGATATTTCCGTATGAATAAGGCGAAAGAGGTGAAACTATTACCCCTAGGGAATATCAGGACAGTTATTGGAATACTTGTACTATAATTTTAAACAAAAAAAAACCGACTTCACTTAGGATCCGCTATTCCAAGACGAAGTGCCCGAGTTGCTGTAAAAAATACAGAAATAACTATAGGTGTGCCTACAATACTTGGATGCTGATAAGCAATAATGTGTTAACCCACAAAAATACGAAAATTGAGATTTTAGTGTCATATTATAGCTTATTCACTGACCATTATTTTGCAAAAATGGCCTTAGTGATTTGACATTTCCAAACGTATGAAAATTAGGAAAAATGGTTAACACATTTCCTTTAACACGCGTTGCCTATTTTGCAATAATGCGTTTAGTATCTTGACTCATTACACAAATAGACAGCGTGTATACTATAATGTCAATAATGTGTTATGTGGGGTTAACTCATTATTGCGAGATTCCCATTCCACTAGTGCTCATTTCGCAAAAGTGCTGTGAAAGTAAATGTTACAAAAAATAGTGTGTATTTCGGAAATTTAAGTACATTTTGTGCATAAACGTATTCTTCGATTCAGTTTTGAATAGATAATCACCGACATACGGTATTTATAAAGTGTTATCAAACTAAATTTAAGGAAACGTGTTTTTGAGTTTAGATGGCCGAAAAATATACAAATGAAACAGTAAAATGTAATTTTTTTTTAGAAATGAATTAAGACAACCATTATGAATAATATACGTTTGTGTACATTCCGTTTTTCATGTTACTTTTATAATTATACTGATTAAAAATAACTTCATGCACTTGACTTAATATTGCGAAACGAAAATAATATAGTACTCATGCATTAAGAGGCTTGATCGGTTATTGGGAAACTAAGTTTACTTGTTGTCTTATATTTTCATCCATTTTATAAGACTTGACTCATTATTGTTAAACTATATAAAGACCGTAAATTGTTATTAAGTGGTTTAATAACCATAACATTATATTACTAAATTATGTTTTTAGGTTTGAATGTTATTGAAATACATTATCAATTAGTTTTGTATACTTTGTTTGGTTTATTTTCATATATTTTCAACTCAACGGTCTTAACTGGTACAATTGGTATTAAGTACCTAGGTATATTTTAGTTGTAAATAATCATCTTACGCATTAAACGACGCTCTTGATTATCTAGTCGATAGTAAGTACCTACTGTAGATCATGAATCCTGATTCTTTTCCCGATAATAATGAATAGATTAGTTTATGTAACACAAACTGGACTACCAACAAGAGGATGAAAGAGACCAGTGAGAAACGAAACGATAGAAGGAATTTGAATTTGAATTTGAAGTGCTGGTTCAGACGAAGCTGCGAGCTGCTAATGCGATTTTGCAAGGATCTGTTATTGAAGTAAAACCGAAAAGAAGCTATATATAAAACAAATTCAAAAAGAGTCTCCTATGTTCTATACTCGAAATGACGAGCATTTTAGATCGCACATCTTAATTAAGGCTGTTGCCATATGCCAGATGAACAAGAACTTAGCTAGTGGTAAAACAGATTTAACAGTAAAAACGAACTCTTAACTTCGATTTAGGGATGACACATTCCTTGTTTCATATTCCTACGAGCTTTGAACAATATCAAATCTGAAAAATTCGCATTTTTGGAAGAATTACTTATCAGGATTGAACGCGTGAGCCTGGAGTTTAGACTAAAGATTAACCGAAAAAAGACGAAAATAATGGTAATCGACCGCATGGACGGACTCGCCCAAAATAACCAAGATTGCGAAATATGGCGTGGTACAATCCTACAGCTATCTTGGAGCTTTAATATCGGATACAGGCGGACGCGAAGATGAAGTGAAAAGGCAAGGCGTATGGGTATGACTAGAACCGCAATGGAAAAGTTAAAAAGAATATGTTAGAACTGGAACGTTACAAACACCACGAAGGTTCGGCTTGTTCGGGCCCTCATTTTTCCCATATTCTTATATGCTGCAGAAACTTGGACTCTTCGGAAGACAGAAAGAGCAAAGATAGACGCCTTAGAAATGTGGTGCTGGAGGAAAATGCTGGGGATATTGTGGACCGACTTTCGGACTAATGTCTCCATCCTCAAAGAACTCCGCATCAAGCAACGCCTGTATACTGTTGTAAACAACCGCATACTCAGGTTTTTCGGCCACGTCTCGAGGCAAAATAATGACTCTATAGACCGTCTGGTGGTACAGGGTACAGCAAACGGAGAAAGACCGCGTCAGAGGCCACCAATGCGATGCACTGACCAGATCAAATCCGCTATGGAAGGACCCTTAAACAAATTTGTTAGATTGACATCAAACCGGCCAGAATGGCAAAGAATTGTACAATGAGCAACATCTGTATCTGATACTGCTAATTGACCACGACACTCTGCAAAGAGTACAACGACTGAGAAGAAGGGACTTCCATATCATAAAATCCCTATAATATGTTCAGAAACGATAAGCTAATGGCCTATATTAAGCCTATATAAACCTGTACCTGTGGTACATCGTAAAGTTTACTTTACAGTATTGATGACCGATGCTTTAATTACATTAAAATTTTGAACATTATAATAATGTATGAAAAATCAATACAGTTGGTCATGAATTGTGGAGTAGTCGAAGAGGAGGACGTCCTCCTCCCATGCCCGCCGGCAAAATTCAGCCATGGCCGTGCAGTGGCGGTAATTTTTATGGTTCCCGAACACGTCATTGAGGATTTTTAATGTCTTTAGATAAAGCGATAAGGTAGTGCATACTTAGAAATTAAAATAAAACACTCGTGTCATTCATAATAATATCATGAAACTCACTTCGTTTCACCAAAACCACACTCGTACTTTAATACCCTTCATTATGTACTAGTCACATAAACTACCATTTAACGACATTTTCGTTTTTGTCCTGTTTAATTATTATATTGTGTCACTTAACTCTTGTTTAATACGATTAGTATATCAGTTGAACATTTACCAAAAATATGTTATGAGCTATAACATATTTATTAAGAGTATAATGTCAGTTTTATACATTTCGCAACACTATGTTAAGTATCATGACATGTTTTTGAGAAGAATTAACGACTTAATACAATTCGCAATAAACAAAAAGTGGATTATTGCGTTAAATTAAAATTCATTTCTAAAGTTATAGTCATAAATCAATAAAATTATTCATATTCAACCTGTAAAACATTACATTTATAACAAAATCGAAAATTTTTAGAACGAATCGTCAGAAACCACGAAAAAATATTTAGGTGCCATTTTCTCGAAATGATGCGCATGCGGGTTAACACATTATTGCTTATCAGCATCCACTTGAATGAATAGGATTCCATCATCAGATCTGAACCTGGTGACAATGGGACCAACTGTGAAGTATACTCTTTCAAACAAAAAAAGCAAATCGGTCCAGCCACCTTCGAATAATCGGTGAACATATAAAAAAAATTGCAAAAAAAAAATAAAGATCCCGACGAATTTTGAAATCTTGAAATCCGAAAATCGTTATCTTTTCCGACGTAGATTGGATTATAATAAGCATTGTGGTTTATTTACACGGGTTAAGCTGTAGATGTTTACTCGACCAAGCTGGCTCGTCCCATCCATTATTCAACTGGATCGGGATTAAGTTCGAAATTATTCTGTACCTGTTACTCTTTGATCTCTATAAATACTTCGTTTCCGAATTTAGATTAAGTTGTGGCCGAATTTTTGATTGGCGCCGTCGGTGTGATCTTGAAAACTGGAAGACAATTTTTTTGTATTTGGGTTATTATAATCTTAGAGTATGCTAAAATTAAACTTAAACAATAACTATACCCCCTTGTATACTAAATAACTTTTGTATAATGAATTCTTAAATTTTATTTAAATAGAATATAATACTGTAGTCAACATACATCATGTGTGAAGCAGTGGCGGTGGGTAAAAAAAATTGTTGGGCAAGCCGGTGCTGAATTTGGCTTAAAATTTTTTCATGAGCTGTAGGAAACTGAGGCAACCCGACGGGAATCGTGTTCTATGGACGCGCCGCCATTGGTGTGAAGATTATGTAATAACTCCTTCGAATTAATTCTGCAGTTATGTCCGTTCTTAACCCGAATATATCACTGAAGGACGTGTTATTTTTTTTAAATCTCATTTATTTTATAAGCCGTACAACTTAATGAATAAGTCGGCTTTAAAATAAAAAACAATTAACTAAACTATACTTAAGGATTATTTTTATAATATTCAAATAAAAAAATAAAAAAAGATAGAAGATATTTATTCTTCAATTTAAATCTTAGGTTCAGTGAGTGTATGATGAAGCTTACGAATGTACCACTGTGTTTGGTAGTAAACATTGAGCTTAAGATTTGATGGAAAAAAAGAGGAGATCCCCCGAGGAACATTGGGTTTCTCAGAGATCGAACCTAGATTGTTCATTGATTTTACATTCTAGACCTAAATGGAGAAGGTCCTCTTCTCTGTTACATTGTGATTTGTATACATTTTGGATTCTTTTTTTCATAATGAAATTAAATTTATTGAGCGGGATATCTAAGGACGGTTTCGTCAACAAACAAGGGTTTATCTACATCGTCGACCTTCAATTTTCAAGCGCTTACATATTCCATACAAGCATTATCATACCAAAACACATCACCCTGTAAATCATAAGCTAAACCCTGTTCAATGCATCCCAAACTCAATTACAAGCGAAACTCAACACTCCGCCATCGGTCTAATATTGAGTTTTCAACGAAGACGCTTCATACGAGGAGAGTTAACAACCTTACATAAGAGATGTAACGAATGTTGTTTTTTGAACATTGAACGCGAATGCGAATGCGAATACGAATATTTGCCACGAATATTCGTGAATGCGAATTCGAATATGGGGTCAATAACCTTGGCACAAGGAAAGTTGTGATATAGTTGAATAATTCAGCTGTGATATTATTTAACCAGATGTTAATAACACGATTTTTATTAGGTACCATTAAACGTCTATGTTCTGTTAACCGGAATATTATCGAAATCATGAAACAAAAAAAAGATGAAGATACTTAAAAGACACATTTGCCATGATTGTCAGTTTCCTTTCAATATTTTTTCTTTGATAAAATGCACTAAAATATTCGCGAATATATTGAATTTTGCGAATGAGAATGCGAATATCTAAAAACATGCGAATGCGAATAAGAATATTCATTACATCCCTACCGAAACAAGCGTTATATTGTAACACAATATGAACCTCTTATGCGAATCGGCGCATAATTAAACTGGACCGTGTGGTCACGTAATAAAAGCCATAATCGTTTGTCATATCGACTTAAGACTATACATGGTGTGGTTCTTACTTTAACACAGAGTACTAAGGTTGTTTTTTGTTTGCAGATGGTGCTGGGAAGTGGGATTATGCGAAGGCACGCGAACTAGAGATGGCGCTACTGTTCGGAGCCTTGGTCCTGGCTCTAGTGGGGTGTACAGGTAAATATGCGGTTAGTTTACATGTAGGTGGGAAGCGACCCTTTGTAAATGATTGGTGGAGTAACGAGTGAATAAAATGGTCGTGTTTTTAGGGTTGCGTTATCAACAGGGACTTATAGATTTAAACTCACACGATTTTCACTCATTATTTTGACAAAACACGAGCCTTACGACACGCTCGAAACGTCAGGAAAATTACGCGATTAAATCCCGCGTTTTGTCAAAATAATGAGGGACTTATAGAGTTTGTCCGGACACATAAGTGTCGTGGTTTATATGGCTCATATATTCTACGACACTTCTTTCCGGACAGACTCTAGCTTAGTGTCTTTCTGTCCGTCGCAGATTAGCTCACAAACGCTTTAGTCCTTAAAACTTTATACTTATTAAGTTAAATGACTACTTAACCTAAAAAGAAAGAAAAATAACATGTTGCCTATACTCACCAAATGTGAGAAAGATAGCACTATAATTTAATGTATCTCGCTCGCACACATTCAGTGACATGAAATAGCTTTAAATGGGGTGAATGACTCATTGTTTTTTTTTATATTTATATATTATTATTTGATTTACTTTAAGGTACATCTTGAAATAGGAAAGCAAAACAATATAGACCTACAAATAACGTTATGTTTCGTGTTGATGTTTTTTGTAAAAAAAAATAAGAACAGTGCGCCAGCAATAGGTTCTTTTGCTTGATTTTTTTTTTATAATATATGTTCAATTCACCGATTACGTATTCGAAGACGGTTGGACTGATTTGAAAAAAAACTTTTTTTATACTAAACTTCACAATTGGTCCCATTGTCACCAGGTCAATCATCGACAGATGATGATAGGTTCCTGGAGAAATCGAGGGAACTCCTCAAATATTATAGACACACCTATAAGTATAGTGATTTGAGTATTTTTTACAGTAGCTCGCACTTTGCTTTTCAAAAGTTGGAGTCTGAGTAAAGTCCATTATTTTTTTTACAACAAATATTTATATAAAACTTAAGGTACGTTATATTGCTGCTAACTCGAAATTAACTTTTAATTAGACTTAATTACGACTTAGGTACCTACCTATATTAATAGATATATTAATTTGAATTAAATTTGAGCAACTACTTTTAATATTACGTGGATCTATAAAGAGTAAGTACCTACTTACTCTTTATAGATCCACATAATATTAAAAGTAACTAGTTGCTCAAATGTAATTCAAATTAATATCCTTATACTACACGAAATCGTAATTTAAACGTATTTTAAAAAGCATTTCCATTACAAATTACTTTTGTGGTTTCAAAAATCTAAATAAAATAGTTAAGATAAAAAGTAGCTTTGGGGTTGTACATGTACACCCGCCAAAGAAAAAGTCTAACTAAAAACATACATAACCTAGACTCAGTCATAAAGTTCTAGACCAAAGTTTCGAGCCATATATCTATAAATATCTAGGATGAAAACATTTTTTTTGTGACGGCGCAACTTCGGAGTTAAGACTTCGCGAACTCTTAGGGAAAAAGAGTTCTTGACATACTTTAGCTTGGCGGGAAAACCGAGACGAAAATGTTTTTTTTTTGCATAGAATAATTCTTTTTGCCCCATTTTTCTTGTAACACATAAGTACAATAGGGTTATTGATACTATTCGCATTTATTTCTTTATTAAAACAAGTATTAGATTTTACGATAAACCTTTAATTAAGGAACACCCAAGTAACTTGTCATCTCAGTACATTTTATAACCTAAAATCGATTTTAGGCTATAAAATGTACTGAGATGACAGGTGTCAAAAACCGCTTCTTAGATTGCACAAGGTATAAATTAAATAATTATATTTGAACAACCATGGTTTCATTGTTAACTTATATAGGTAGGTACATAATTTTTTTAGGTATTTATATTTATTTTTAATAAAAATATCCGTTAATTACTCGTTTCTTAAGTATTTTATATTTCAGTAAAAACGAATTTAAGTTATAATATTTTGTTATGTGTCAATTTTTTTTTGCCTAGAAATGCAGCTACATTTGTTTACCTAGTTAATTTTTTTTATTGACGCCAAATAAACTAAAATTCATAAATTTACAAAATGCAAAATCAAGCGACAAACAGTGAACTTCACACTGCTAAACGGCAAATTCTTTAATGTCGCAATTATGTTATAAACTACATTAAATCTTATACAAAATATCTAAGTACCCACTACTAATACATTGAGTAACAGGAGATGGCATCCCTAACAAAAAATTTCAGCCATGAGTTTAAGTGATCGGCACTTAAAGTCCATACATTCGCTCTTGAAACACTGACATGATGCTAAGCAACTGACAGCTGTCAACGGCCAAACATGCAGCACAAAATTTGTTCTAGATGTCACATCTAGTAGGTTCTAGCTACATAATAAATCAATGTACTAATAATAACAATGAATGCAAGCCTATTTATTTATCAACAACAATAATTATGTTGACTCGGCATTATCTACAGTGTGCACCAATGCGCCGAGTAACTAAATATATTAAAAGTACTAGTCGAACTCGCGGAGCGTAAGCGAAGTGAGTTCTTACAGACCGAACTGTCACCTGGCTACTAGGACGTCTCGGCATTTGGATGGCTTTTTGATTTAATTCGATAGTTTGTCCGACGATAACTTTAGTAACGTTTTTCTGATCTTTATGAAATTTCTTGGGGCTGTAGCAGAGATACATAAAATTTGTAAGTTCGTATATGAGCAGGATCGATCAAGTGGTTATGGAGCTAGAAGGAGAAAAAAATCCTCCTTAGGGTCTTGTTATATTGGTCAACTCGTTTGCAAGTAAATCGCTAGTTCTCAGTTCGAGGCGGACTACTAGTAATAACAACATTACATAATAAGACTAACGACATTCCACTGATTATGAACAAGTGCTGGATAGCCTATCATCCATCAACTCAGCCTATATGTATATCTGTCTACCTCTTTACCCTATCCACTTTGGCTACACTATATCTAGTTGTAGCTATACGGAGTACTTGAAGAATTTGGAGGGTCCTTGAAACTTGTTAATAGTGTGAAACAGTCAAGGGGTGTCTCTGGCATATACAGGGGGTTGTGATAGATACAGGGTGTAGTGAACGTTATACAAAATAATCTCATCTGAGCAGAATAATTTAGAATATTAAACATTGGTTACCAAGTCAAGATGAGCAAGAATTTAATTTGTATCCCTTATACATAATATTATAAATGCAAAAGTGACTTTGTATTACAATCTGTCTAAAACCTCTTCAAGCTTAAACCGCTTAGCTCATTTAGATGAAATTACTAAGATATGGAGATAGTTATATTATAAGTGCATTGTAATGTGCCTAAATTGAAGAATAACTATCTTGATATTTTTTACTGGCCTATCTTCGAACATATTATTAAAATTTACATTCGAAATTCAAATTCCGGTACACATTTCACTTGCGTGAGGCTATGCTAGTTCCTTAGGAATAAATTACGGCATTCCTTATACCAGGAATCATGTCATAACATGTCTGACTCACGACACGTCGTCACTTGTTTTTGCCAGCGACACGCAATTTCTTTTGTTTTAAATTAGACTACACATTGGCCACGAAATTCTCCGAGCGATATCGCTAGCTTCTGAGGCCGACCACCATTATATACGGTGCTCGTGAGCATTGCGAGGGATTTTAACAGCGTATTCCTGATCGTAATTGGAGACTAAAATGTCGTACAAACTTTTCTGGAATTTGCCTAGTTTCAGAGTTATTACCAATTAAATAAAAAAACTATGATTATTGCAACTCAGTGAATAACGCTTTTTTGATAGAGATTTCACTCTGTATGGGGTATAGTCTAGACATCCTTATTGACAGATATCAAAATGCGAAGGAATACTTTTCGTGAACCATTTTTTACGAATAAAAATGTAACAATTTATTTTAGTCGTTAGTTTTATCAATAATATTTATTTTTTTATGTTCCAAAGCATTCAAAAAAAAAATATTTTTTTTTCGGCGAAATCGACCTAACTTCATATAACATTTTTTTACTCCTTATGGCCTCAGGAATTCGTGGTTAAAATTTCTCGCAATGCTCATGAGAATCGTGTATAGGTAAAAAAAATAATGTGGGTCAGAAGCGTTTTTCCATAGCCTTCGGGTAATAACTGCACTGTCAACGCTTTATAAAACTCTGTGGTTACTAATATACGAGCCTATACAAAAGTATCCGTTCAGCGAGCTATGTATTGTTTTAATATTAAACCCGGGAATATTTACGGACCCGGTTTTTTCATTACGGAGCTGTTTTGCATGTAAAGTGCGCTGGAAATTAACTGGTCTGTATATTGCTGTTTAGTAAATGTAGCCTGAATAGGTGAACCGGAGTCGGAATGGAAGCATTGTTCGGAAACTTGGAATTTTTAATGGGAGTTTATGAATGTCGTGAAAGATAATGAGATGCGTGGGTGCTTTATTACTTAGCGGTATTAAGTAATGACGCTTTTGAAATGATAAAGGCAAAAAGGTTATATTTGAAATAAAAAAATACAATGAATAGAAGCTAACGAAGGCTGTATTAGCAGCATAAATACCTAAGCGGATGAGATGTTCAAAATTATCTTAACAATACTTTATCATTAAGTTTTTCAACTAGCGACTTCTGTATTCTATAATAAAGATAAGATGCTTCGACGTCTACAAACAAATCGAATAAAATATAACTTTGAAGGCGATATTTTTGACACCATTTTGTATTTAATTTGATTTTTATATGCCCTCCCACATATCACTCCGACAATTAATTAAATTCCAATCTCGAAAATGTCGTCAAAGTAAGCCGTAGTGCTTGCCAAAAAATATGTTTTCGAGAGAATGAACTCTTCGGCAGTAGAGTCATTAGGAACATCATATCCCAAAAATCACTTTAAAAGTTATTCCTTTGTTCCCAGGATGCACAGATAACATAAATGGCGTCCACACCGACAGCGTCCAAGAACTAGACTACACAGATGTAGACCTGGGTCTGACGCACCGCGGCCCACACTTTGACGTGGCTTACTCCAAAAACGTCACGGCCCTCGTTGGGAAGACGGCGCAGCTCAACTGCAGAGTTCATGATCTTGGAAACAGAACGGTGAGTCTTCTTCGCCTCTAGAACTAGACAGATGGATATACTTTCTGGAGTTTAGTGACCAGACAGCAGGTCCAAAAACAGCTGGTAAACTTCATAAAAGGATCTTTCTATGTGATTTCATGACAATGAGTAGTGAATTGAGAGCATGGGCATATTAAGGGCATCGAATAACTCTCATAGGTCTAAATTAATAGCACCGAGGGCTGTAAGGCTGGAAGTGAGGTGTAGGAATTTGATGATATAATAAATATATAGCCTCAGTCTTTCCGTAGCTTCTCATAATTTATTTATTAACTGCATAGTTCTTGGAGCTTGGATCCATCTTTCAAAGTATGAATGAATACCTAATACAACTTTGATTGATCTTAGACCTCAAGCAAAAACTTTTGATCTTTTTACTTAATCTATTCATTAAGTATGTTGTGTTTTGTGCGTAATACGTTTCTTTCGCATGTTTAAATGCTGATAACCATGCAATGCAAGCGTGGGAAAATTTTCCGTAAAGATAAAGACAAATAACACTATCTCCGATATTTTCATGCGCTTGCGAATAATATTATTGAATATATATTGACACCTGGAACTAAGCTTTAATGTGGCTTCTTAGTTCTTTACTTACTTATATTGGTGCAGGTCTCATGGATCAGACACCGTGACATCCATCTACTGACATCCGGTAGGATGACGTATACGTCCGACCAGAGGTTCATCAGCGTCCACAATCCTCATACAGAAGACTGGATATTGAAGGTAAGATAACATTGCAGGTCTCATTGTCAGACACCGTGACATCCATTTGCTGATATCCGGCAGGATGACGTACCTACACGTCTGACCAGAGGCGCAGTGTTTAGAATCCTCACACAAAAGACTGAATACTGAAGTAATTTGTACCAGTATAAAGGGACCACTTTGTCGATATGGAGTTACTAGTACTTTCTAAAATTACACAATTTACACTATCTATTGGTGAAAGAAAAAAGTACCCTTATCGACTAAGTGGTCCCTTGCACTAAACTCGCCCACATTTTATGAAAATTTAAAGACTCGGATACAATAACATCCACCTACTGGGAGTAAGTAAGAGTATCCTTAAGTAACTGAATGTTAACTTTGGATTTAAAAAAAAAAAAAAACAAAAGGACCTGTTTCCACCGTTTTTGGGTTTTCAATAGGTGCCAAGAAAACATCAGATTATCAACCTTATTCCAAGCTTATATGGAGATTGATAGTCGTCCAGATAATGCACAAACAACTAGACTTCAAAACAAACATTTAAACTACTTTTGGCATGTTAACCTCTGCATTACTCTTCCATGCTCAATGTGCCGGAACGCCCCACTCGGATGATCAATCTTCTTAAAGTTGGACATACCGCCCCAAATATCTAGACTATATGTTCTTAATGGTGACGCAAGAGTAAGAACACATTTCTAAAACTACGTGTTAAAGCTGGTACGACTTAATGGGGGTAGTTTTGCTGTTTTGCCGATTGCTCCTCGTTTTACCACAGCCATCTAACTTCAGACCAGGGATGTCACGAATGTCGTTTTTCTCACATTCGCGAATGCGAATGCGAATGCGAATATTCAGGATGGGAATGTCCGAATGCAAATGCGAATACGAATGTTACGGAGTAGATTCAAAAAAGTGAATCTTGCTTATCATTTTAATGCTTCCATAGTTCAAAAATGCAGAACATGAAATGTGATGGAGTCCTATATCATTGATCAAAAAGAGTCAAGTGATACCGTCGTTTTCACTTCCTCTGTATGAGCAAGCATATGACCATTGGCCGGGTCAACGCGGTCAAAACAGGATGCGTTCTGCCAACATTCGCATTCGGAAAATATTCGCATCATTTGATGCGAATGCGAATGTTGATACGAATGTCAAAAATGATGCGAATATTCGCATTATACGAATGTGAATGCGAATATTCGTGACATCGCTATCAGACATCAAAGTCAAAGTGTTATGTCCTGGAGGACATCTCCAATACGTTATTGCCGGTGCTTCATGCTGGGTTTTTTACTGACTCACTTGTTTCCGGTACATATAGTTACAGTCGCCATCAGATCGGAGCGGCCAAGGTGTTCACAAACATCTGAACGCCTCTATTGGCAAGGTGATAAAGTGTATGATCGGATATTTGGAGTACCCTGGCCGCTTCGATATATTTGATGGCGACTGTACCAGTTACCTTATGAAGGACGGTGAAGTCCAATGAAAAAGATTATTGTATCTAAGTGACTGGTTGCTGCAGGATATTTTTATTAAGTGTAGCGTTGTTACGTTAAATATGCTTAAAAGCCCTGCTAAGCTAGTTTTAATAAAAAAGACCACATTTCAGAAATAGAAACGAATCCCGCGACATGAAACAAGTAACAACTACTTTTGCCTCAATTATTGCATCTACATTATCATGATCAAATCGTTCTTATTCGCCAAAATTTTGAAATAATCTAGGACATGTAAAAGTGGTAATAGACTTGGGTCAAGTATTTTAGGCCTACAACTTTGATGATATACCGGGTGTTTCCTGTAATAGGAGCAATAAATTAAAACGTAGATTCTACTCCTCAAACCAGACAACGTTTGTTCAGCGACTTTTAAAAATAACTTACGGTTTGATTTTTATTTCACTTTAAAGATTATTCGAACACGCAATGTATTCCGAAATTGATTATGTCTGTAGGGTGACAAGGCTGACAAGCAATGTCAATTGGACGGATTTTAACGTACATTGAAAATACTATTTAATTTGTATGAAAAAGAGATAATTTAAGAAATACATATTTTTTAAAAGTTATTGAACTAAAGTATTATTGTTTGAGAAGTAGAATGTTTTAATTTATAGCTCATGTTACAGGAAACACTCTGTATAGTTTGGGCAGGGTTTGCTCTACCTCAAGCATAGACATAAAGTATCATACTATTTCTTTCTTATGCTACCCTCGCTACTGAAAAAGAGATGAGTATAGCTTATTAAATACTTCCACTGTTACTGCACTTATTGGCTAGCCAGACTATAGATAGACACGTTTATGATTTGGAATCAGAATTTATTTTTAACTTGTATTAAGCGTACTCTAATATTCTTGTTAGGTACTAATTAATTCACCCATAACTCTTTGAATCAAGGAAAACCTCGTTAGAGAATTGATCAAACAAATTCAATGGTGTATTGAGTCTCTTAATTAATGCCCCAAATTCTGAGGAAATTGGATTATGATTAAACTCATTATTATGGGATTTACCTGCGTCATTTAAAATTTCCTCTAAATATATAAAATCGTTTACAAATTAAAAACGATTTGGCAAAATACTGAAACATATAACAAAGTTAAGAGTCCGATTCATTTTCAATAATTAAACCAGGTCTTTTACAATATACTTGTTATAAAAAACAAACTTTACGAGTAAGTATAATGTAAGTGATTTGGCCTGACCAACGTCCACTAATCAGACAATCCAGTTAAATTCTTGTTTCCCAATACTTCCAAGTACTAAGTTGCTTCCAAATAAATAGCAAGATACGTCAAATATAGACTGTCAAGCTCCATACATATATAGTAGTTGCGTTCTTTGAGCTTGTTAAAAGCGATACAACGAACGAAAGTAATTGAGGTCTCATATCTTTTTTATAACTTTTTTACCTTATTATTTTTACGTGTTTTTAAAGTGGTACATTCCACTCAAACAATAGTTTGTTATTAAATCAAATACAAACTTTGAAAACATTGAAAAAATAATCAACCCAGTGGGACTCGAACCCTACATCGATACACCTTGCCGGGGCTCGATCGCTTTACCAATTAAGCTATGGGTTCAGTTACTAAGTTGACGAAATTTTCAATGTCTTCAAACATCTTTTTGTATTTATTTTACAAATTTTTGTATTTTTTAGTGGGTTCGAGTCCCACTGGGTTGATTATTTTTTCAATGTTTTCAAAGTTTGTATTTGATTTAATAACAAACTTTTTTACCGTCTATTAAACTACATGAGAAAATTAATACGGGGTAAGACGGATGTGGTAACAGTTTTAATTAAATTTTCTGTTTTGTTTGACTTTATTTTTATATAAAACCCATACATGATAACTCTTTTGGTGGTTTCTTGGCCGGTGGATTTATTTTCAATTAAGTACTTTTTATGTACGTAGTTACGTACTTTGAACTCCCAAGTTAGAGACATTATCTATTAAACAATTGTACAATTAGATAGGTATTTAAACCTAAAAAAATATCTTCAAATCGGCCTCAGTATTATAGCGCTTTAAAATAATTGGTCGTAGCAGAGTCCTGTCAATATTCATTACAAACATATATAGATTTAAGATCTCACCGGAGCCATTTGAGAAACATACAGTACGGCTACCATGACTATGACATTGACATTTTTCGTTAACGAGTAACGAATTTTCTATCTGTGCATCTCGTTTACACTAATATGTTACAAGCAAGATGCACAGATAGAACACCCGATACTCGTTCTCGAAAACGTCAATGCCATAACTCATGGGGCCGTATTCTAACTTTAAAACACACACACAGACACGATCCAACTTCACTGCAAATCCAATGCAATAACAACACAATACAGCTAACGCCTACACGTCTGAATCAAAAATGACGGAATTTGCTTGAAAATTACTGCTATGCAACTACAATACGACTTCAATATTGGTTGATTATTGGTTGAGTGTTGGAGTTTTGTTTAAGGGAGATTGTGATGTTAATGTATTGTTTATACATTTTAAAACTAGAATACGGCACATGGTAAGCGTACAGTTATTTCTACACACATACGTTATGAACTTTTAATCCGATGGCATCCTTGCGAACCTACATCTACTCCATTCCATCCTGAACCTCTTGTATGTAAATTACAATGGAAACCTTTTATAGAGACAACAATTATAACGAATTCTCGGATGTTATGACTAAGAAATAAATCCCTAAGGAAACTATTACATGAAAATAACACAGGTTATTACGAAATATCGTTATAAAAGGTTTCGACCATAGTTGCATGTAATCAGTTTTTATTTTAACTGGTCTCTGTAAATAACCTAGTTTACGAACTGCGACTAAGTCATTCTCTTTTTTATTTAGATAAGGTTCCCGCAGCGGCGGGATTCTGGCATCTACGAGTGCCAAGTCGGGACGACCCCGCCTATTGGTCACCGGATGTTTCTATCCGTCGTTGGTAAGTTTTATCAGTAGTTCAGTACCTTTCGATTCTCGTTGTCCACCTCCCCCCCCCCCCCTATCGACGCGGAATCGGCTTTCACCGATAGAAAAAAGCTTTGTGTCTACGCAATAAGAGCGAAAAAGACGTCGACGAGTCGGCAGCCGTCGGCCGCAGCCGAGCCGAGCCGAACCATGCCTTGTTAGCTCTTATTGCGTCGACATATAGCTTTTTTTTATCGGCGAAAGCCGATTCCGCGTCGATAGGTGGGGGAGACCCTTAAGTTCGTATTTTGTGTATGAAGTGACTTTTTATGCAATAGGCTACTTTCCTATGAAGTCAAATCAGATGTTCATGTGTTATGGATGTTCCCGTGTATTTTTGAAATTATGATTTTATGAATGTAACGAAACAATTAAGTTTATCTATTGGAAAGTCACCTATTGTGCATGAATTGTAAGTGAGTTTGTATGCAATTGTGCATTAAGTGTAATCTATAGGAATTAGCAGTAGAGTTCGAAACCTGCCGTATAACCATTGAGCAAGTTGTGCTACCCTAGTGGTGGGTTTTGCAGCGCGCAAACCAAAGTGCTGCTAGCCTAATATAGTCTGGTTTTTATCGCTTGTCACCATAGCTGTCACGTTCTAACAAGTATGTAAGTGTGAAAGTGACGCATGACACGATAAGCGATAAAATGACAACCAAGGATGGCCTTCTAATTTAGTTACTAATTTAAATGCGATAATTCTACTACAAATATTTAGCTTCGTCACAATCGAAGTGTCAGATTTTATTTTATGATTTTTCTCTATTGTAATTATATGTCACAACCCAAGTTGTAAATTTTATCGGAGGCAATTAAAGTGTATCGAGCGAAGCGAGTGTTGTTTTTGTTAGCTTAAGAGTTGCCAGGACGCTCGCGTGAACTCGCGTTCCCATACAAACGTAGTTTAGCTCTCAATTTAAAACGACATGCTTTAGAAACATGAAATTTGGCATGAGCATTCTAGTAGTACAGATCCAGGTCGGACATTCATTTTCGTTACTAAAAATTGTAATACAAAGAAAATACAGCCCATTACAGATTTACATACAAAACTTATTTTTGCTATATTTTCTTTGTATTAAATTTTTTTGCAACGAAAATGAATTTCCGATCTAGGTTTGTACTACTAGAATGCCCTTGCCAAATTTCATGGTTCTAAAGCATGTCGTTATAAAATGAGAGCTAAACTACGTTTGTATGGGAACGTGAGTTCACGCGAGCGTCCTGGCGACTCTTAATATTGAAATTTTGTTTCTTTAAATATTTTTTTCGTGATTGCCAGCAAAATAGTTTCGATTACTACCAGTGCTCACGAGGAAACAAAACTGACATTTAGCATTAGTACGTTAGGGTTGACACTAATATATAAATACTAATATACACCGTCCTGGAGTTATCATTTTATTTAAGATACAAAAATAATATGCCTATATGTAATGAATGACAGCGTATATTTTTGGCTTCTAAATGCTTATTCTATAGGAAGTAATTTCTTGAATAGAACCATGTTTCCAACCCAAATCAAATTGGATTTTCTAACACGATACGCAAAAAAGCTTATGTTTATCGGCTGATCCGTAACATAAGCCTTTTTGCAACTAAAAAGAGGTTATAAAGCTAACTATTTGCAGAAAATCTATCAAACTTTTCGACACGCAAGCGATATTAAACGTTCGTCCAACTTTGATAAGATTTAAATTAGATTAACACCGTAATATTCTGTTATTTTGGTGGTCGCAAATTTATTGCCTATTCCAAACTTGGTCGTCGAAGTATAAATCTGTATACAGGGTGATTTGGTCGGCTTTCGATAACTTCAGACTACAGTCGTGTTTACCTTACATAACATAAAAAGCTCAGTAAGGTTTTTTTCTTTAATACAGAACTTTGATATGATCACTAAGTATATTATTTTAATATAACTACTTTTTAAGCCTACTCTTGACATTCAATAGGTACCTGCAAGTTAGTTACCTGCAAAAAATATTTAACACAACAAAGTATGCAAATATTTTTGATACTGTTCATAGAACTACCTACGACACTTCTTATTATTCTGATTCTCATTGTACAAGATATAATTTGCAAGTACACCTTAGAGAAACAAAAAAATGTTTTTATACTCGTCGACTGTAATACTTGAATTGAGATTGTGTAGACGGAACTACTAGCGCATATTGTAGCATCAATAACGATGGTAGAAAGTATTTTCATACAATATTGTAGCACTGTTGCCGTAGCCCGCCCTGCGCCGCCGCGGTTGCTAGGGGGGACCGGCACAACAATCAGCCGGGAGATTGAAGTTACTAAATTGTATAGAGGCAGCAGGTCTTTCGTCGAACTCAATTTTTACCGCCTTGCCTATATTGAGCACTCGTAGAAAAAGTATTGTATACAATAGTGACATAATCAAGCTTTTCATCTCGTACCTTACTTAGGCCACTCAGCAATCTTGACCTTAACACGGTACTCGACTGAAAAGCTCTTTATTATGTCACGATTGTAAAAAAAAACTACTCAAATAAAAACAAAAACTATTAAACATGAACGTTTATTCCTATTGCAGTTAGCTAAGTACAAACGGAAAATGACCAAGTTTCAATACAAAACATAGTAAAGCACTAAAGTCAAAGGCTCAGTCGAAGCTTGAAGCTCTAACTAGTTGTTTCAAAGTTATTGAAAGTATATCAGGCGGTGCGCTTTGGTCTTAAACTACACTGAGTACTTGAGTAGCATTACATACTGCATTGGGGCCCGGCCTTAGAATTGTCCCCCACCATATCGTCCCGTGGTTGCAGTAGGAGTCTGCTAAGGGAATATACCGGGAGATGGGCAGCAGCATCTTCCGAAAGCCTAAACAACAATAAATAAATAAATAAATAAAATAAATAAATAAATAATAAATATTAGGACAATCTTACACAAATCAACCTAGTCCCACAGTAAGCTCAGTAAGGCTTGTGTTGCGGGTACTAGACGACGATATATATAATAGATAGATATAGATAAATACTTAAATACATAGAAAACATCCATAACTCAGGAACAAATATCTGTGATAAATACACAAATAACTGCCCTGACCAGGATTCGAACCCGGGACCTCCTGCTTCATAGGCAGGGTCACTACCAACTAGGCTAGGAGGCCGTCAATAAACAAAAAAACTGCGCGAGCCAACCCGCCTGCCAAGCGTGGCGCGTATGGCAAGTTGGCAACCCAACGTGGCGCGTATGGAAATGTCTTATGGCTGAGATGATGATGATGATGATGGCATATGTAGAATACGCATTATGAAACGATAATATTATAGTTAAAGGGCAATGTCAACAGTGTGGTGAAACCTGCATTCATAGCTGAACGTCATTTGTAGCCCAATATTATACGCTTCTATGTTACATTTTCAGGGTAGTTAGTGTCACTATGACAATGTTAAAATTTTGAACCTTTCAAAAATAGAACCATGTAATAGTGGTCCAGCGATTTCATAACTATACCTTGTGCAACCTAAGAATCAATTTTTGACACCTGTCATCTCAGTACATTTTATAACCTAAAATCCGATTTTATTTTCATAAATTATATTATCATAAAATAAATACTTACTACACATAGGCAGCGACTAAGGCCTTCTAATCCTGATGTCCACCGGCTTCAAACATTAACCCGCTTATTCATAAACGTATTGCAAACCTCATTTAACTAAATCATCTTTTGTCCTTATCTGTCACATTGACAGTTGTGTTTGTTAGAAACAGACAAAATACATTTTAACTACATGAGGTTTGAAACACGTTTATGAATAAGCGGGTAAGCCGGTACGCGTGTTTGTCATCAACTGCTGAGTTTTATAAAATCTGGTTTTACATAATTTTAATTATATTCACGCTATTAAAATCAAACTGTTATCATTTTTTTACATTTAGCTGAAACAAACATTATGATTCCGCAAAAGTAGTGTTATTGAGGCAATTCAGAAAAACCTTTTTAAATGTATATTTTTCTTTTGATAGCATAACATTTTATATTTCCATTCGATTGCTAGAAAGCTGAATATTTTCAGAATTTTATTCAATTTCTATTTTGGCCGTAAATGTTGTTATTGTTTTATTGCTTTTGTGTGAATTACGTTGTTTATTGAATAAAAGCGATGATAGCGCACGGCAAAATTGTGCGAACTTAATTTTATTTTTCAACTTTAAAAAAACAACTGTGTTCCACAAAGCTAATAGGTACTTTGGACAGCGATTTTAGACCAAAAAGTAAAGCTGAAATAGAGGTTAAAGTAAGGATTGTTTTATGTTTTGATTAAGGGACTAATTCAGTAATTATGTCGAACATGGATAATAATGTTTATTTTTCATGTCAATAAGTCAATAAATGAATTTTGCAAAGAGTACGAGGAAGACCACCCCCTGTTTTGAGGTCCGTTTTCTCTAGTGGATGGGCTTCAAGGGGGTGGAATGGGGCTAAAAGTTTTCCTCTCGACTGGAACCTAAAAAATAGACAAAAATGGAGAAAAATTGTACAGAAATGCATCATGACGCCGATTCCAGAGATAAGAGGAATATTATTCAAAGAATTTTGGCTACAGAAATCTAAACATCTAGGTCACAGCTATCTTTCCTAACATAAACACGTACACAGCGTTGCATCAATGCTGATTCTATGAATTCGTGATGTAACTGCGCTATGCATATATAAGTGCACATTGGAAGCGTTTTGCATGCATTGTGAAATAATCATATTTACATATGTGTGTGCAGTAGCATTCAATAGGTTAAAGTTAATACCAACTTGAAAATGTAGAAATTCGTAGCATTTTAGTTTTAGTAGGTTAAGGTCCGGTCAGTAAAGGGTTAAAAAACATAAGGAGTTCTTGTTAATGTTTGAGTGTTTTACTTAAACATTTTGTACGAATTTAAATGAAAATACAAATATTATTTTTTGCAGACCTCTATAAATAAAAGCAGTAGAATTAAACTCAAACTCAAACTCAAACATTTATTCAGTAAGTAGGCCACAAGGGCACTTTTACACGTCAGATATTATAGATAAAAGACAGAAAAAAAAACAAACTACACCGGTTCTAACCCTACAACTCTGACCCGAGAAGAATTACTTTTACCGGCAAGAAACACGGCGGGACTTATTTTTTCAAAACAAGAGTACATAAAATCTTAAAAATATGTATAAATAATGCGTTGTTCTATAAGAGACCATATCAAACCACTTTAAGAGAAATACCATTTGTAAGAAAAGAGAATGTTTATGAGTCCAAATCTGACTATTTAAAAACGAAGCATACAAAAGTTTGATATACTTTCTTAACTAAACTGTGTCCTCTACTTAAAATTTCCAAATTACAATAATCCATCATCAAAAGTTAGAAGCTAATTTTGAATTTAAGTAAATGATAATTATTAAAATTAGAACGAGTCAACAGGTCAGAATCAGGCAGAATAATTAATGAAATTGAGAATAGATTATAGAAGAAACATGGGGACATAATAATGAAATCGTTTCGGTATTCAGGCCAAAAAAATTAGAACTAGAGCAAATTGTGCGATTATTTTTTATTTAAATAATTTCCATCATGATCAGACATAGAAGTTTTCGTGGCAAAAATATCAATTAACTAGGTATTTCCTTCCGATATAATTTTTTATCCTTTCCACCAGAACCACTGACGACGATCCTGGGAGGCCCAGACCTCTTCATCAACATGGGAAGCACCATCAATCTGACCTGTGTGGTGCAGCATTCCCCAGAACCCCCACCAGCTATTCGATGGACCCATAATGAAGAGGTAAGCTTAAAGATAGCAACCAAGTGAAACTATTTTGGCAAAAGGATGAGCGTAGCTATCCAGCGCGGAAATGCGGCCAGTTTTCTAGGCATTCTACCTTGCGACAGAAAAGCGTCTTTTACGCTGCTGCGGTTTCCGCAAGTGGCGCCGGTGCGCGAGCGAGATAGTGCTCTACATGTGTATAACGCCACATGTGTAATTATTCTAAATGGAAACCAACGCAGGGATACAAAAGAGCTGTGTCAGTTGAGAATATATCTAAACTAGCTAATATGACAAGGTTTTCGAGTGGCCTAAGCAAATTGGTTGACTGTAGGTACTTCACGTAATGGTTTTCGCCATAACCATCGTTTGTCAAAAGTTTCTGTCGAAATCATCAACAAACAAAATCAACTCTGTAATCAATCTAATGTTTATCTTGCTTAATACATCTGATTTGATATATTGGACCGAAATCCTATTAGTAACTTGTCGTATAAGCTAAAATTTACGCGAAGGCAATTGGAAACTTGGCAAAGGCGACTGCGGCTTCAAATAGTAGTAAGCACCTAACTCCTTTAACTCTTAGTAGTAAGTTTGCTCTTGACTGGTAACATATTAGCCAGAACATATTGTTTACATACATAGTATCTGAGGAGTTTTTAATGACACTCTACGGTGTGTAAATCCAATACGGTGAAATGGAATATTTAAACGGTAGGATGGGTATGCTTTTTCTGTACAGTCGCCATCAGATTGGAGCGGCCAACGTGGTCACAAATATCTGAACAACGCCTCTATTGTCAAGGCAATAAAGTGCATGTTCAGATATTTTTAGTACCCCGGCTGGTCCGATATATTCGACGGCGACTGTAATAATTTTATGGGTGTCACTTTCCTGTCAAGAAACGAATTTATTAGTATTATTTTATTTTTATCGCTTTCAATCTAGGAAGTATATTTTAAGTAACTTTGGCTTAGGATAATAATGAAAAATTTAACCACACAAAATAGTTCAACATGCAATGTTTGCGATTACATTTAGCTTAAAACAAAACTCGGTAGGCAATAAACTTTTTTAATACAGTTGCTCAAAAAAGTGCTTTTCTTGTAGTGGTTTAGCGTGCGGAAAGTTTGATATCGCGCACTAGTGCTTTTTACTTTTCCAGCCAATCACAGCTAATGACAGCGACAGACAGCCAATCACAGCGCCGCACCGCACCGCGCGGAGCGTTCGGATACATGTACTGAAGTAACCTCAAAGTGAATAATTGACAATTTTATAATTTTTTCGCAACTGTATTAAAAAACGTCGTTCGATACTTGTGCGTAAATGCATGTCATTCTTCACTCGTCCCGAGTCTTGCCACTCGCCTACGGCTCGTGGCAAGATATCTCGGTGCTCTTGAAGCGATGACATACTTTCCGCACTAATATCGAAATGTACTATTTCACCATTTGGTAAATTCTACCTAAGCTATAAAGATACTGAGCAGAATTCTAAATAGATTACTTGAATACGAGTGCTTTTGATTGAAAGACCGTTTTATCTGTATAAGTTGTTTTTGAGGGCTTTCGTCGATACCTATCACTTGGAACTTATCTTGATATTCCGATTTCGTTGAAAAAGGAATTTCAGCGAATAAATATCAATAATATTATGATTGATCCTTGATATATATAAAATAAACTTGTTAAACAAATGGAAGAGGTAAATACACTTGTTGTCTCAATTATAGAGGTAACTCTGACGATAAAATCGAAACACCCAATCCCAGTTATAGAGGTTCGATTTGTCCCACTAATAGAGGTAAACTAGTGCTAAAGTGCAGGGACCTTAACATTAGTCCCAGTTAAGGAGTTTTTCATTTAGCCAAGTCCCACTTAACTAGGTTTCACTGTAGATTAAGATAACTTAAAAGCTTGAAATTTATTTTCAAATATTTGCACTTTATCGTCATTTTAGCAGCTTATAAATATTATTTATTTTGGAATAGATATAAAGTCTTTTTAAATACGCATCTAGGGCGGTAAAATATTACGGCTCAGTACGCTGGCATTTACACTGAAAAAAAAACTCTCGTACTGGTAACCAGAATCCTGTTATCTCTACAGTATTGTCTTGCTGTATTTGTGACGACTAAACACTTTGTAAACATAACAAAACTTTTCTGGTTATATCAAAATCGTTAGTACAACTACTACAATATGAATTGTACTGATAACTATAAAATATTGTAATTGACATGTATCCACTAGACAAAAGTTATGTGTCTATAGTGTTTTTTTTTTATTTTTTATTCTTTTTTCTTTCTTTTTTTGACCGCTCTGCAACCGAAACCCAGGAATTTCCGTAGGCTTAGCGCAGTGGTACCTCAGCCGGGATTTGAACCCGAGACCTCCCGATTGAAAGTCTAACGTTCTACCCGCTAGGCCACGAGCGCCTTAGCGGTGTTCCGTGAAAATATTAATCAGTATTTCAAATTGTAATACAATACGTCAATTGTTCAGATTACGATATATATTGTAAATAACACAAATATTTTGTATTTATTACGCTTGCATTTAACTAGACTCGTCCAGTAACAAAATTTTACACAATACAATATTTTTTGGTATCTCCACCAGATTCTAGTAAAAATAACTATATTTTTCACAACAACACATTCTTGTAGTATTGTAGAAACATATTTTTTTCGGTGTATGGCCCGAACCACCACCCAAGGACCACCACACATGGCCCGAAGGACCACGGTGTGAAGTGCGATTTGCCGCCTGCAAGCGTGGGGGCTAAATCTCACTTACCGTCCAGGGTGACGCAAAAAGTATTTCCGCCGTTTGGTCTTTCCGTCTCCCTACAGAAATATATATTTGTGCCTATCAATAGATACTAGTTGCGGGTAGCTCGATTCCTAGCGGCTTGCTTAGTTTTAAAAATCTGTCGCTATTCGTTGAAGAAAAACACTGTATAGAAACCGGGCCTAATTCCAATTGGGCCGAGCTTTCCCTTTACTAGTTCATCCAGGTTGCCGAGCGGACCTTAGCCTCAAATTGAGCCGTGGTAAAGCCGGGGAAAAGGTTAGGAGGATGATGAGTAATTAGTTTACAGATAACGAAGAAAAACAAAAAAGACTCAAGGCAGCAAATATTTTTGACACACGACTGATAGATAAGTTGGTAAACATAATAGACGGAGAGCTGGCCACGTTAGATATGACACAATAATGAGAGCAACGAAACCCTTCTATAGTTCAGTCCTATGTTTATTTCTAGATCCAGACTTTTCAAATTTTCAATTTCAATCTCCACTTATGAAAAGCTGCCAGATACCCGGATCTAGTACTAAGGATAGTATAGCGATCTAATTATACGGGCTTTGTTGCTCTCATTATTGTCTCATATCATATCCACTGATCGGATTTTAGGGTGCAACACGGTTTTACTTACCTACTTAGATAATCTTCGGGATATTAGGGCACACATTGTTTATTTTAGTTACACATCGCGGACATTTGTGGCCAGAACCGAAGGTAAGGGCCATAAACAAGCGATCTGAGGTCTTCTTTATTACCGCCCGTGGTGCGTACACAATTTTACGTCTTCTCCTGGGTGTGAAGTGAGATTTGCTGCTGCGCCCGTGGGCGGCAAATCTTACTTACCGCCCAGAGTGACGTAATAGTACATTACGTACCTAGGGCGGTAAAGTAAAGAAGGGCCCAGATCGCTGGCATTTGTGGCCTGAACCGAAGGTAAGGGCCATAAACAAACGATCTGAGGCCTTCTTTATTACCGCCCGTGGTGCGTACATAAGTTTACGTCTTCTCCTGGGGGTAAAGTGAGATTTGCCTCTGCGCCCTAGGGCGCTAAATTTCACTTAGCGCCCAGAGTGACGTAAAATATATTTCAATATTATTATAATGTTTTAATGACTATATTAGGAAAATAAGTGTATATTTTCCGCCGTGTTGCACCCTAAAATCCGATCACTGGTCATATCTGACGTGGCCAGCTCTTAGTCTATGTACGAGTGATCCATCACTACACATGTATCGGTTATGTCAAACTTCCATCATTCTAGGTACCTATCTGAGAGGACATTTAGGTTAATCGAACGAACAAGCCTAGCAAAGCAAGTACATCAATCTTGTGACCCATCACTCTTAAGTTTTCTTAGTATGTACAGTCGACGTCAAATATATGTTTACACTTTTTCACCTTACTCCGTTGTAATAAGGTGCAATTATGTAAAGATGTCGTCGACTGTACAAGTAGGTAAGAAAGGTGGTAAATACTCCCAGGAAATAAATACTACTAAATATTCTAATGTTAAAGGATGTTGGGGTACCTACTCAGTTTCTTCTTTTCGCAAAAACGGATGAAGAGATTTAGATTTTAATAGACACACAGGTACAGTCGACGTCAAAGATATGTTTACACTTTTTCACCTTACTCCATTGTAATAAGATGCAAAAGTGTAAACATATCTTTGACGTCGACTGTATAACGCGGCAACCTAATCCTATAAATCGGCATAGGCACCAATTTTTACGAAAACAACTGCCACCTGACCATCCAAACCAGGGAAACTAGGCGTTATTGTACGAACCATTTACCTCACGATGTCTTCCTTTACTGAAAAGTAACTGATAAATATCAAATGAATGATATTTCATATATAAGTTCCAAAATTGACATTGGTACGATCCGGGGTTTGAATCGGGGACCTCCGGATTGAAAGTCAGATGTCAGTCCAAGTTGCCACCGCTTCTTGCTAGATTTGTCTGCGAGAGAGCTCAAAAAGCGAGTGTATTGACGAAGAGGGACCTTCTTCTTTTAGCCACACAGTGAATCCTCCTTTTTGTAAAGGGTCGTCAACGCGCATATGACCCCTCTGGAGTTGCTGGCGTCCACAGAATACAGTAGCTTACCATCAGGCAGGCCGTATGCTTTTTTGTCACCGTCGTGGTATAAAAAAAGAGAAAACTGTAGAGTTTGATTTTTATGCGGAACACTTCTGGAGCGCGTATAACATAACCGAAAATCCAGGCTTTAGCTATAGGTGTCTAAAACAAAGTTATAGGGACCTCGAATGTGCCCAGAATATGTGAAATGTGCGCGGCTGCGGCTGTGCCTTTGTTGTCAATATTGCTCGACTTGGCAGAGTCACTGCTGAGCCTCTTGATAAGGAATTGTTGCAAAATATCATTGTTATAGACGGTTTGTCGTTTATTGTCGACAGGCAGTTTTACGATCTCATTTTGAATGTCTAAAATGATAGGAAAACCAATATGAAATCGTAGCATAAGATTGACTATGACTAGATGACTAGTTTCTATAACGAATAAATACATAAAAAAGCTCCTTTGCAGTCCAGTAAAATCGAAATACAGAGAACGCTGAACCGATTCTGATATATTATGCCTAAGCCAATCACCATCCGCAACCACCTCTTAAATCAGAAACCACATTCAAATCGGTTAACTCGTTTAACAACTACGTTGCCACATAACAAACAGACACACATGGACACACAACATAACGTAACGACACGGACAACATAACATAACACCTTTTGCGTCGGGAGCGAAAATTTTTGAATTTCGCTTGGGAATAGACGACTGTAACACTCAATCATACAGCCGAATACGTGCAAATTCAAAAACCAAATGTTCACGATTGATCGATTGATTGGTACAAAATCACGTTAATATAAAATGCATGCTGTATTTACTCAGTTTATCTTAGACTAATGTAGTCTAAAATAAGACTAGTGTAGTCCGCCTCGAACTGAGAACTCGCGATTTACTTACAAACAAGCTGACCAATATAACAAGACCCATGTGATGAGTTTTTCACGCCTTGTAATCCAAAACCCCTTGATCGATCCTGCTCATATACGAACTCACAAATTATATGTATCTTTGCTACAACCCCAACAAATATCTTAAAAGTCAAAAAAACGTTACCCAAGTTATCGTTGAACAAACTCTCAAAATCAAAAAGCCATCGATATGCCGAGACGTCCCAGTAGTCAGAAGTTGTTTGTAAAAACTCGCTCCGCTCGTTCGAATAGAAATTGGCAATATAGAAGAAATTCTAAGTTTATACTCGTCTTCTTCTTCTTTTTCTTCTTAGCCTTTTTCAATCTTGTAGATGTAGGCCTCCTTCAATTTTTGCCACTTGAGTCTGTCTTGTGCTCTTTGTACCCATTTTGTTCCAGCTGTTCTTATGATGTCATCATACCATCGCATTTTATACTCGTAAACTGCTATATCTTTACAAAATCGTTAAAAAGGCAATGCTGCACATAATATTAAACAAAGAAATTAAATATTTTTCACGCATTATCACTTGTTTTATTAGTTCCCGAAATAAACTCCCAAAGGTAAAATTTGAGAGCAGTTTGTAAGCCGTGCGTAACCATGCGTGGCTTCGATTTGCGGTACACCGGTTGAAGTGTTGCCCGATAATGTGTGGTTTAGCGGTATTTTCGCAATTGATTGGTTTAGTTTGGTTGAGTGCTCTCGGGGGATTCATATTGAGTAAGGGTGCTGTAATATTTTGAAGTGTCGTAAAATAGATATTTATTCGAAACACGATTTGAATACTTGAATAATGATTTCTATTTTTAGTACTCCGCTGAGTACAGAATTTAATTTTACAAGTCCGATAAAGCAGTATTTAATATTTGTATTTTTTTTTTTCAATTTTTGAGAGTAGTCAGTATAATATACTAGTGACTCGCTGGCTAAAATGAGATTTGCTGCTTTCGTGCACAATTAAACATATTCCCAAGTTCATCCGTTCATACGTAATACTTATGCCAGAAAATGTATCATTTTCGTATATTGACAGCAATGTTCTACCATTAGGGAAGAGAGAAGAAACTAATCCAATTCGATGCGTTAGTGGATTTCATGAAAACAGTTTGTATTAAATGTAGGTTCCAAATGATTAGGTTAGTATCCAAATAATTATTTACTTTTGCAACATTACAAAATGAAAGAAAACAGTCTTGGGTGAATTTGAGTGTCATGTTGCAATTGGCGCCCAACGTGGGGCCCATTGCAACACATTAACAGAACATCCGTGGACTCGGTTGGCAGTAGTACTTTAGCCCAAAATGAGTAGTTTCGGAGTTTTTTTCACCACTGATAACTTTGGTTTTTATGTGTGAGTATTAAGTATTTATTAAGTATATTGATTTGCTAACGATATATATTTTATTCCCAAAAATAAAAGAGTAAAGAGACAAAATTTAAAGAATCATGAATCAGTACATGGTTTTGTTGCACCATTTTTGAGAAAAGCACTCTATTATAGTGACAAGGCTTAAATGGCATTTGCTGATGTTTTATGAAATGAAACTGCTAAGCTCATCTGTTTAAACATAGTACTTATACAAACGTCATCATTTCTTATCTCTACAATACCATTAAAGACCCTATTACGCAACTTTATTAAATTTCCACCAACGGTTAAGTCTCATCGGGTCGGGTTCTTTGTTATTTTTCGTTGATATACTGGGACATTTGTTATTACTATCTCTTTAATTTAGTTATGTTGGCTTTGAGAGAAAACTTTCTTGACTGATTTTGAGTTCATTTAAAACGTATATTGTAGCTATTGGCGCCCAACGTGGGGCCCATTGCTATACATTATGGTGCCTTAACATCTTTGGACACGTTTTGCGGCGCACCATTGAAGTTTTGCCCCATAATGGTGTGGTTTAGTTGTATTTTCACAATAAAATTGATTGATTTAGTTTGGTCGAGTGCTCTCAGGGGTGTTAAATTGGAGAAGGATGCTGTAAAATTTCGGATGAATAATTTTGAAATATCATAAAATTTATATTTATTCCAAGCACATCGGTCTACACACTTGAAATAATGTGCTTGTGTGAAGTGCATTCACTTGACTCTGAGTCTAGCTTATTGAAGCCACAACGATCAAAACGGGTTTTATTGATACTAAAATATGCTAAACAAAAGTG
Source organism: Pammene fasciana (assembly GCA_911728535.1). NCBI lineage: Eukaryota > Metazoa > Arthropoda > Insecta > Lepidoptera > Tortricidae > Pammene > Pammene fasciana. Next base: position 15,384,861 of record OU452291.1, on the reverse strand, counting down.
CCTTTCGATAAACTCCTACAGAATTACGAACTGACTCAGGTATTCAATTCCAAGTGTTTCTCTAACTTTTCAATACCATCCTTATATTCCTTAGACGAAAAGACCAAGCACCAATATTCAGAACCAGTGTTACTTCTGACCTTAAGATCTGTAACAAAACTAGTTGAACGGGATTCCACAGTTATACTGGTTTTGGTAAGTTTGAATAGCACTATTCTAACATTCAAATTCTCTCGGCTATATTCCAAAGCAAATAGTGAATTTAAAATAGAAAGCTACCCACAAATTGGTGAGGTCGTTTCTGCGGGTACGTTAAAAGTTTGAATTTACACAATAACACATCTGTAATGGGGACAGACATGCCAAATTTGAAATGGGAAGCCGCATGCGACGAACTAGATCCACTATAATAGAACAATTGTAACAGATATCATTCCAAACTTGTTTGTTAACGTTGTATTTTAATAGCTGTACAAATTGTATTCTTATATAGGTAAAAATACGATCTAAATAATACCTAATGAAGGCTCTACAGAAGCAGAAGGACTAAGGCATCCACATTTCGAGTGAAGATACCTGCAATGAACTTTTATCTTCATCGACTTCCTATCATTTATATTGTAGAATACAGGGAGTAACAAAAATACTGGTCATCCGGTTAAGGGCAAAATCGGTATCGTATTGCGGGTAAGAAAAAGTAGAAGAAAACATTTTTGGACGCGAAAAAATTAATTTGTTTAGGAGACGTCATCCAATCCGGCCAACCCTCCATTCAAAACCAAAAATAATTTAACGAAAAAAAATGTTTTCCTTACTTTTCCATAGTTAGAATACGATACCAATTATGCCCTTAAAAGGATCACCAGTATTTATGGTACACCTTGTATAAATTATTATTGATTAAAAGTAAACTTAATTTAATACAAATATAATAATATTTTTATATTTAAGTTAGTAAGCTGGCAGAACTCATAACCCTTAGCATTTCAGTTTTGTAAAGTCTGATCTGATTTCATACTTGTTATATATGTATTAATATTATATGTTGTATGTATTTATTGGTATTATAATAAGTATGTTTATATGTATGTCTGTTTATGCATGTATATTGTATTAATTTATATATTTATAGCTACACGTGTTTTGTCCTATGCTTAATGCTTTTTTTTTCGTTTTGTTCCACATGTCATTTGAACCGTATATTTTTGTATGTTACATTTCACCAATGTTGTAAAACAGATTAATTTACGTATATTTTAACTAATTAACAGGAGCAAGGAGTGAGAAATCGATTCGGCTAATTTATATTTTGAAACTTGATAATACTATATTCAGCGAACATTTCTGATTTCCATACTCTTATTGTAATACTTGATTGAGAGCAAACAGTGTATACAAAGTTACATTTCTTAGCATGTAGCATGCCGAGAGTAATAACGCACGCCATCAACGAATTGGCGTAGCCTGCCCCTTCGAGAAACTTCCAAAGTTTTATTTACAAGGAAACTCGGTGATTTGAAACGATGCCAAAATGAGCTGCGACAGCCAGTTTGCCAGAAAATAAAATCGTTCCCGCTCTTGGCCTTTTGTTATAAATTGGAACTAATGCCCTAGTTTAAAAGTCGCCATTTTGAAATTGGTTTTGTCAAAGCATCGAGTGCGGCTGACAGCGGCGTTACGTAGCGGACATATCTATTTTAAAGACTGAAAAGAAAAGGTTGTAGTGACCTTAGTCGCTAAGATGATATTTTATTCTTTTTTATTTTTGGAAAATGGGAAGAGGTCGGGGCTAGATGTCATAGACAAAACTAGACATAGTTAAGTAGGGTTTACACAGGTAACTTAAGGTTGCTTTACACTTTACTACATCTTCCCCTTTTCCAAAAATAAAAAAAATATTTATCACAAAATTGCACATAGCAGCATCTATAACATATCTATATTAATTCAGTCTCTACAAATACTTATAAGTACTATCTTAGCTTTATTACTTAATCTAAGTATACATTCAGTATTAATTGCCTTTTCTCCCCCCTTATAACAAAATCCCAAAGAAACCAAGGGAGTTGAGCCCTCAGCCAGTCGTGGAGGCCTGGTGGAACACAAAACCTCAAGCCGAACGAATATGATAAGACGTTCTTGTATATTCTACATTATTAGTGTCTAATAAATTGTATGACCTAAACCCGTTAGTTTTACAAATTTTTCCCTGTAACCAAACATTTTTAGTTGGATCTTTCTGAAACCATACTTGCTGTCCAATATGAAAATTATTCTTACATTTTACTGTACTATTATAAGACTTAATATTCCTATCTATTGTTCTTTGAAATTGCACTTTAACATTATTATTAAGCTTTGGTTTTAAATAGTCATAAGTAACAATGGCTTTTGTCTTAAGTTGCCTATTCATCATTAACTGACTTGGTGAGAAATTAGTACCAGACACTGGAGAGGCCCTATATTGTAACAGTGCTAATCTGAAGTCAGTTTTATCTTCATGACATTTAAGTAGTATTTTCTTAGCTATCTGAACACCCCTTTCCGCCATACCATTAGATTGAGCATATCTTGGGCTGGTATATGTGAATGAAAATCCCCATTCACGAGCAAATTGGAGGCACTCTCTTGAGTCAAATGGCACATGGTCAGATACAATTTCATTCGGAATGCCCCAGTTACAAAAAACATCCATTAGGCTATTAATGATACACTTGGCACTTTTATTTGCTATTAATCTAATATCTAACCATTTAGAATAGTAATCATATACTACCAGATAACTTTTTGTTTTAAACTCCATTATATCTGTAGCTACTTTATAAAAAGGCAGATCAGGTACTTCATGAAGTAATAAGGGCTCTTTAATGTTTTTATTCTGGTAGGTTTGACATACAAAACATCTTCTTACAAATGTATCTAAGTGTTCATCTATTTTCGGCCAATAGTATATATTTCTGGCAGTTTGTTTCATTTTAGTTGTGCCAAGATGCCCTTCATGTAAAAGTTTCATAAATTTTAAACGTAATGTGGTAGGTATTATTATTCTGTGATTTAAAAACAATAGGCCTTCATCTACAGTTATTTCAGATCTAAATTTAAAGTAATACTGTACGTCATCTAACACATGTTTTTTGTCTGGCCATCCATTTTTAGTATAATCTATTAATTTAGAAAGTTCACTGTCATTAGTAGTTTCTTGAATCAGCTCCTGTTTTTGCTCTGGAGTGCATTGCAAGTGACTCGCAAGCCCTACACAGTGGACCATTTCGTTAATGTAAGGGTCATCTGTACCATCATACGTCATATATGCACGAGAAAGTAGATCCGCAATATACATGTATTTGCCTTTCAAATATTTGAATTCTATGTCATACTTTAAAAGTCGTAACTTCATTCTTTGTAATCTTGGTGAAGGGACTTCATGAATATGTTTTTTCAGTAATGTTTCCAAAGGTTTATGATCATTTAGAATTGTACATTTCTGCCCATATATGTAGTAATGATATTTTTGGGTCGACCAACAGACACTAAGCAATTCCTTCTCAATTTGTGAAAACTTCTGTTCAGACGGAGTTAAGCTCCTAGATGCAAAGCATACTGGCTTTCCTTCTTGCATAAGGCAACAGCCAATGCCATCCTTAGATGCATCGCATTGAATCACTATGGGCAGTTTAGGGTTAAAATTTTGTAAGGTTGGAGCTTCAGTAATTTTCTTTTTAATATTTTTAAAAACATCTTCATGAATGTCCGTCCATAACCAAGTCACATCCTTTTTTAACAATAATTGAAGCGGTGATGCAATATTAGCCATATTAGGAATAAACTTTCTTAAATAATTAACCATTCCAAGGAATATTTGTAACTCTTTTTTATTTGTGGGGCTTTTCATATCATTAATAGCATTTACCCTTTCTGGATCTATTTTCATGCCGCTTTCAGAAAAAATGTGGCCAAAATATTTGACTTCTTTTAATTTGTACTGGAATTTATTCTTATTAAAACGCACATTATGTTGTTTAGCCCGTTCAAATACTTTATTTAATATTGCATCATGCTCTTCTTCAGTATTAGCACATATTAATAAATCATCACAGTACACAATAACACCTGGGATGTCCCCAAAGGCAGTTTCACTGTACCTTTGAAAGACCTCCGGAGCCACGGAAATACCAAACGGACATCTTAAAAATTTATAGCATCCGAACGGACTGTTAAAAGTGCACAAATCACTTGAGCTCTCCGTTAATTTAATATTATAAAACCCGTCAGACAGGTCTAATACCGAGAAATGTTTTTTGTTACACAATTTTGTTACTATTTCATCTAAAGTTGGGATTAAATAATGTTCCCTAATTAACACTTTGTTTAAATCTTGTGGATCAAGGCAAATTCTCAGAGAGCCATCTTTTTTTTCAATAATAACAAGGTTGCTTACAAAACTCCGAGGGTGTTCGACCTTGGCAATGACTTTGTGTTCCACCAGGATCCTAAGTTTCTCCGCAAGGCGACCCATTAGTGCATGTGGCACACGTCGCGGGGGCCGGACTACTGGCTGGACTCCTGGCTGAGTGCGCAACTCCAGTGGCTCCCTGAATTCCCCGACTCCCTGAAACAGTTCACAATTATCATTAACAATGACATCTTTGCTACAGCATTGAGATCCTTCGATTAATGTATTAATACCATCAATTTTTAATAATTTTACTCTTAGTAGTGATTTTAATCCTAAAATTGGACGAAGATTTTCTTTGATAATTATAAATTCAGTTTCATAACATTTTTCTTCATTTTTAGTATACATCATGAGAGTAATGACACCTAACGGGACCAATTTTCCACCCCCATAGACCTCGATTAATGACCTTGTCTCAGACAATTTAATTTTGTTATCATCATTGACAATTAATTTGAGATCTTTTAATGAAAGGACATTAATTCCTGCACCCGTGTCACACTTAAAATACACCCTTTTATTTTCGACTCTTAGCTTCTCCGTCCATTCACACTTAGTAAAGTCTATGGAATAAACTAGTCACAATTCATGTACATAATTGTTACTGTCATCATTGCTATTATTATTCATTTCATGAACCTGCTTATCAGACATAGTGCACCCTACACTGAAATGGTTAAGTCCTTTACATTTACTGCAAGTTCTCCCATAGGCTGGACAGTTTCTAGGTCCATGCTCCGTTTGACACTTTCTACACATGTAGAAGTTCCTACTGTATTGTTTGGACTTACTATTATTTTGAAACCTATTATTCTTCGAAGAATACTTAGCTTTAGTTTCCGATGACTGGTGTGATGAAGTCTTTGCCTGCATTGCCAGCACTTCTTGGTTGTTCAAGGTCTTGAGGTGTTCCTTGGAGAGTTCAACGGAGCGGCAGACATCGACAGCCTTCTCCAGGGTTAACTCCTTGGCTTCCAAAAGTTTCTGCCGAGTTCGCTGGTCCTTGACTCCCATCACTATCCGGTCGCGAAGCATTCTATCTTTTTCTTTGTAGTTGCAATTTTCTGCTAATTTCCTAATATCTGTGTAGAAGGCGTCAAAGTTTTCCCCATCTTCTTGATTGCGTTTGTTGAAGTTATAACAGTTAATCACCTCATTTTGTTTAGGTTTGAAATGCTCATCAAACAGCACTATTATGTCTTCTAACTTAGCCTTATCTTCGTTTTGCAGCACTCTGAGGTAGAGCTCCTGGGCCTGCTCTCCAATGCAGTTTAAAAGTATTGCCGCTTTTCTGGTTTCAGCCAGTTTCTCAAAACCAGAAGCTAGCAAAAATATGCGGAAAGACTGCTTAAATCTTTGCCACTGTGGCCAACAGTCGGCAATATTGTCCAAATTTAAGGCGTGCGGCATTTTATACTCCACCGCACATGTCATGGTGTCGACTTCGTGAGTTTTCTTTTTACCTCCGTTCTTCGATTCGTCGTCCGACATAACTGTAGCGTTCTTCTTCTTTAATAAGCTTATTTATTTAATGTTTCTTCAAGTTTATTTCGTGTACAGTCAGTCAGTACCGGCCGGCAACCAGTCACATGGGTCCTTATTATTTTAATCTGGATTAATCTTGCTTACCGGTTCTTCATCGACTGCGCCATGTAACGTATGTTGAATAAAAGATATCTTGCTAATCAACAAAGTATTTATTTCAGTTAAACCAGTTATATTAAATTATAACTTAATCACTTAGTAATCATAAACAGTGTTCCTTGCGTAGCTGTCATAATGGGAAGAGGTCGGGGCTAGATGTCATAGACAAAACTAGACATAGTTAAGTAGGGTTTACACAGGTAACTTAAGGTTGCTTTACACTTTACTACAGTACCTGTTATCTGTGTGGCCCCGGTTTTAATATAGTGCCACCCGGCGACTAAGGGATAAGGGATAAAGGGACCTCTGATCCCTACTACTCGTGGGAATGCTGTGGTGATTCATTTAATTAATAATCATCCGCATGGCGGCAATGCGGTTCGCCACCCATCACGTCTCGTTCTTCACGGGGGCGAGAAGTAGCTCACGGAGAGCCGTTTTGGTATAGTGATTGTAGCAAATGGAACTCCGTGATCTCTGCCTACTCCTTTTGGGAAATAGGCGTGATTGTATGTGTGTATGTATGTTACTGACTTATTATATTTTAAAATGTGCGAGATATTAATATAGCGCAAACACTAATTCATATAAACGAAAAAAATATTTTACATCTAATAATCTTTACTTTTTAAGTGCGCTCGAGTAGTTTTCTTATGATATAAACATTTCTAATGCTTCTTTTGCACACTTCACTGATCAATTTTATGTTTGCGAGTTCTTGTTCATATTTATTGGTTATTTTATCTGAGTTTTTTCTCAAATTTACATTCAATAAACTTAAATTTACAGCACATAAATTGGGTGTATTATCCGATTCAAAAACTTCTAAATGGAACAAAATGGTATCACAAAATTTTATTTCTTTTTGTAATAAGATTGTCTATCATTTGTTTGCGAATATGTTGCTGCATCTTAATTTTATCGTCATCGATATTATTGATCGAAGCGTACCCTTGAGCTTACATATCATTTTACTAATTAGTGTAAGTTAGTAAATCTATCAAGTAATATTACGAGTAACGTTTAATATACCCAATTAGGGAAACTGGTAATTAGCAGTAACATGAATAGATCAATCGGAAGCCTTTTGACATTGGGAGACAGGCAAATCTAATTACTATATGAATTGGTATTAAGACATCAACATTTGAAATTGTTTAGATATTAGTCTAATACAAGTTTGCATTAAACATATCTTAGTGACGAGTACTTGTTCACTTCTATCCAACGCATAAGAATACCAAAAACCATGAAAAACATTGGTATCACATGCCCTAGTTGTAGCATATTTCTTAAGTAGGTACTGGTTTATTTATTTATTTAACCTTCATGGCACAAAAGAAAACCTTAAAACAAAAGGCGTACTTAATGCTGTACCATTCAACCTTATTTGTTTTGAAAGAAAGTAATATTGTCGTCAAAATACATTAAAAATTAGGTTCTTAATTTGTAACCTAGGTTGTTGTATGCAATAACCAAAAAAATTGTGATTTTGTCCCATTTTTGTACCTATTTTCAAGCACTTAGAAGATAGGAAAGGTGCATAAAAATGCATACGAGTCACTATATTTCTCGTCCGATTTTCTCGTAAAACACATTGTTTCCTACAAAGCGTAGTTTTATATCCATTCGAACACGTCGTTACGCGTTTGGAAAATATGGACCCAGTGACTTGGAAAAGGACATTTGAAGATACTCATGTAGTTGATACGAGACTACCTAACGTACGACATTGTCATGTATTTTTGTCTTTATTATATTACTGGTACGTCTTATCTGTAACTTTCATTGTGGAAATCAATTCATGCTTGTTACTCGTAGTTAAGGGTATATTCTCCTTAGACACTATATTAACCCTAACAGCATCGAAACTCACCAAATATGATACTAAATATTTAAAGCTATATCGTACATACTTTCCAAGAAAATCACTGGTACTCGCAATGCACTCGCGACTTTTGGATTGAAAGTCGCATGCAGGTAGCGATCGAGGTTACTAGGGAATTCCATCCGTTAATTTTCATACTAAAATAACCGGCTTGCATTCCCTTTTGCACTTAGTTACAAGTTGACTTGTGTTGAAAACGTGTTTCTTTCCCAGGAAATCAACTACGACTCCCCTCGCGGCGGAGTGTCAGTCATCACAGAGAAGGGTGAGACGACGACATCTCACCTTTTGGTGCAACGGGCAAAGGTGCCCGACACCGGGCGCTACACTTGCGCTCCGGCTAATGCCAACCCGAAATCCGTGCAAGTGCACGTGCTTAGTGGTAAGTTCTTGATAACCATAACTTGCGTAACCTTAGTACCCAAGCTTAAAGGCTAAAGCCAAATCGAGATCAGTGCAAGTGTAAGTACTCAGTAGTAAGTGGGAGACAACATCTCACCTTCTGGTGCAACGGGCAAAGGTGCCCGACACCAGGCGCTACACTTGCGCTCCGGTTAATGCCAATCCGAAATCCGTGCAAGTGCACGTGCTTAGTGGTAAGTTCTTGATTACCATGACTTGCGTAACCTTAGTACCCAAGCCTAAAGGCTAATGCCAAATCGAGATCAGTGCCAGTGTAAGTACTTAGTAGTAAGTGGGAGACAACAATATCATACCTGTCGGTGCAATGGGAAAATAGTGCCTGACACCGGGCGCTACACTTGCGCTCCGGTTAATGCCAATCCGAAATCCGTGCAAGTGCACGTGCTTAGTGGTAAGTTCTTGATAACCATGACTGGCGTAACCTTAGTACCCAGGCTAATGCCAAATCGAGATCAGTGCAAGTGTAAGTACTTAGTAGTAAGTGGGAGAAAACAATATCATACCTGTCGTTGCAATGGGAAAATAGTGCCTGACACCGCTACACTTGCGCTCCGGCTAATGGCAATACGAAATCCGTCCATGCAAGTGAACGTACCTACTTAGTGGTAAGTGCTTGAGAACTATGACATGCGTTAGTGCTCAAGCCTGAAAGGCTAAAAGTCAGCCTATCTATTAGTAGTAAGTAAGAGATAGTAATTATATTCATTAACTGTCGGTAGAGCAGGTAAATGGTCTCTTGACTCCTGGCGCCATTGTTGCGCTCCAGTCAATGCCAGTCCGAGATCCGAGCAAGTGTAAGTACTTAGTGGTAAGTGCTTGACAACCATTGCGTACCCTAGTGCTCAAGCCTAAACGATAAAACCAAAATCGAGATCAGTGCAAGTTCATGTACTTAGTAGTAAGTGGCAGCCAACAATAATCATACCTAGTCAACTGCAGTGTATACAAAAATAAATGAACGAAATAATTTAGTTGGGTCATCATTATTAAAGTAATATTAGCAATTGCAGACCAATTCACGTAAAACGTTTTACCTGTTGGCAGATAGTAATATATAAATTACAAATGGAAAACTGATACAGCTTGTCGAGGATATTTTAATTAGACGTATTTATATTATTTTAACTTATTTACCGGTTTGCCAGAAATGCTACCAGATAAAACATTGTTTAATTTCTGTTATGCTTATTAAAATCTGAATTAATCTGGTGAATGTTTCTGACGTCAATATAATTTATTGACGTCCATATTATTTAATAAGTTGGTAGTGTGATTACGTGCTTCCCGAAACAAAATAATTTTCGGCTTAAATCATTTTGTGAAATATTAATTAACGTAACAAATACTTTAGGATCCGCTTACAACATTTTCTGAAATCATCATCTGAACTGAGCAAAATCTACCTAAAATGTATAATTTGCTAAAATTATAATTATTACATCGCTGTTATAGAGTAAAATAGATACAGTCCAAGTTATATTTAAAACGGGCCATTTTGTATTTCGGTCAAATTTAGAGAATTAATGGTATATATGCGGATCAATTACAATGGTGTTTGTCACAAACGTGCACCCATGGCTCAAACAATGCTACAAGCGTACAAATGCAACTACATGAGATACCCGTTTAAAAAATTTTATACATATTACAAGAGTTTCACGAATTTATAGTTCAAATAGACAAAGTTTCCTACAAGCGTGTAGTTTTGCCTACATCATTGTAGCAGCGTAATAATCTTCATGGGCCATAAAAAGTTTCATTTAGCAGCTACATTGTAAGAAATTGGAGACTTCCAAATGAAGACATAAAACGTATGACGTTTAAAATATACAATTTGTTCAGATTGTCTACTGTTTTGCATACTTTTTGTTTTAAACGACTTCAGTAAACTCGGTTTTCTGTGAATAAAATAAGCTACATTTCACTCACATAGAAAATACATTTTCATTTAGATTTAAATTTGGCAGATAAATATGTAAATTTAAACCCTATATTCTTCCTCCTAGCGTTTATCCCGGCTTGGGGTCCGCTTGACAACCTAATCCCATGAATTGGCGTAGACACTAGTTTTTACGAAAGCGACTGCCATCTGACCTTCCAACCCCGAGGGGAAACTAGGTCTTTTTGGGATTAGGTCCGGTTTCCTTACGATGTTTTCCTTCACCGAAAAGCGACTGGTAAATATCAAATGATATTCCGTACATAAGTTCCGAAAAACTCAGTGGTACGAGCCGGGGTTTGAACCCGAGACCTCCGGATTGAAAGTCGGGCGTCTTACCGCAAGGCTACCAGCGCTTCCGTCTTGCCGCAAGGCTACCAGCGCTTCCCCCTTCCCATTTAAACCCTATATTGCTCCAGATTAAGAATCTAACACACTTAATTTATTGTATTCAGTGAGGGTTACAGATTTATACATAATCAAAAGACGCAAGTTCTCTTTAAAAAACACATTAATATTAATAAAGCGTCACAAAACTAAAACAATTACTCGTGATTCCAAGTACACATAAAATAACACAAATTAATTAAGTTTTAAATCACAATCGTATATTTGGGTATAAAAACTGTTTCTTCAAATGGTTGGAGTATTGCGCTAGTTTCCCGTCCAGGTCCAGTTTACCGCCCAATTGATTAAGCTACTACAAATATGTGGGAAAAACTGGGTCATGTTAATTATCTATTTATAGTTTATTATTTATTAGTTATTTCAAGCCTTTATTTTGGGAAAAGCTTGAGTAAAAATGTCTAAATAAGTTAAGACGGAAAACTGACTGACACATGCGGTAAACTAGCACAATCACCCTACCTGTCTTTCTGAAAATTTCAATTTTCACATTTAGAGCGTTATCACACTTGCAATTTGCGAGCGAGTTTTGTATGAGAGCGAGCACTCCGCGACTTCGCCGGGTACGGGTTTTGTATAGAAATCGCTTTCAAATCGTTCAAGTGTGTGGCCCTTAGAAACAATTATGTGTAGTTTAAGTGGCGTATTTGTCCCCAGGAGAACATCCAGCAGCCATGCAACATGGCGGCCAGCTGCGACTGCAGTACCCGCTGTCAGCGGCGCTGCTCAGCCTCATCGTCACCCTCATGGGCTGCTAGCTGGACGTATACCCTTTACTTACTGATATTTGAACTTTTGTACTTAGTTGAACTCTGAACTTTTTGGAAATAATTGTAAGAAAAGAAAATAGTAACGAGCAAGAGTGAATGTTGAATTTATGTCTTCGGGAAATGGGTATTGCCTAACAAGTTACTTTTTAGCCCTGATATAGTGTCGCTACAAACAGCTTACATATAGCAACAATACATGTATGTCATGAAAAGTCGGGACAGTGTGTATTGGCATCGAGCAAGAGCGAGTGAGATATACAATTATGTACTTGTGACTTGTAGAAGTATGTTTAGTACCAAAGTAACTAGTTTATTACAACCGCACTATCAATGTCAGTACCCGTCATGTCAACAACTAATTTCACAACATTGTTTAATGGAATGCTACTGAATTCCTCATCCTTTTTGTGTCGCAAGTATTTTAATGTATTTAAAATAATTTGATTTGCATCGGTGTGAAATTTTTTGGCCATTTTGATTGCAAAACTATTATTATCCTGAAATATTTACAATTATTTGCGATTTGTTTACATTGGGTGATTCAATGACTTTTAACGTTTGTTGTCAAAAAAAATCATTGCCTTTAAAATAAATTAGTTCCTTTGAAAATCCGCAACATGGCGAGGGCTAAAAAGGAACTTGTTAGGCTTTATCTCATAGGTATTAAGCGTGCCCCACCGTAGACCGCATCATCACTTACCATCAGGTGAGATTGTGGTCAAACGCCTGCCTAATACTGCATAAAAAATAATCGTGGATTGAAGTAACAATAATGAGGATTTTCTCACCAGGTGTCAGCACTGTGGCGAGAGAATTAGTCATCATAATTCACCATTAAGGGGCTCCCTGGCGCCAATGACCTTCGATCTGAACCCCTTAGTTTTTTAATGAGTTTTATATCTTATCATAGTATCAGTAACGTCCTTAATCAATATAGTATCCTATATTTACTTCAATGTTCATAGTCCTCGAGATATTTGACATCAAAGTCGAGCAATTTTAGGCCAAAAAAGTGGTTTTCTGGTCATAACTTTTGTGTTAATTAGTTTAAAATTAAAATCTCTCTTCAGTTTTTTGAGACGTCAAAGAGGAACTCTAATATGTAGATTTTGTATATGTAAGATTCTCCACGGCATTCGAATATCGAAAAAAGTGTCTTTTTAGACCATGTTTAAAAAAATCATTAAAAATAAGTTCTCATTTATTTCAAAATCTGGCTCTACAGAATGGAGATAAAAGATTAAAGAACCGATAACCGTTTGCCTTATAATTCTATCTGTAGTGCAAATTTAGGAATATCGACTCAAAACTTGTCGAAAATCGGTAAAAAATGTGCGGAGCCCATTAATGTTTACTCGTTGCTGCTCGTTAGCTGCTGTCAAAAAGAACTCTTGTCACAGTGTCGCCGTCTAGTGATAAAATCAATGCCGAAAATCCTCTGCTGTTAATATTTGACAGACATGTAATCTGCTTACATGCATCCATGCTTGAAACTGTAGATGGGCGAATCAACTTTTTAATGTTGTTTACTCTGTCCCCGTTGTCCGAGGGACATCCTCATACTATTTCATAGAAAATCTTTGGTTGTCCAAGGGACGTAACCATGGCAACCAGGCGCTATAAAAAGTTGATTGACTCAGATATTCAACATTTCATTTATTTCAAAATTTCCAGTTGAATTGTAAATGTTATGACTCGATAAGGGATAGAAAAGTGAAGAGTAGAGAAGAGACAGAATAGTATAAGGACCGATACAATTTATTTTCGTAACTCCTTATATATTATATTTCCATCTATCTCGTTCTAGTAATGCAAAAAGCTATAAAATATACGAAATTTTTGTTTGCGTACTTTACGGACAAACTAGAAGCTAATGGACAACAACTCGTTAGTTGAAACAAAATTTCAATGCCTATACACGGTTTGCCAGTAGACATTTGTTAATTTTTATGACTAAATAAAAAGGAATAAAAAAATAATGTTCTCAGAGTACCTAAATTTTTTTTCGTAAGAACACAAGTTAGCAGAAGCAACAACTTTTTTAAACGCCATCGCTTCGATCGTCTTTTTTGATCCAAAGCCAACCGTAATAGAGTGTAAACAGTAACGCAATCAATGTAACCCATTATCAACTACAAAATGGCGGCCGAAGTTAAGCTATAGCCTCTAATGGAGCCTTCAGCTTAATACTAACGAGGCGAAGTTACGCTGCTGTTCTTGTCATACTAGTTGAGAGCTGCTGCAAATTGTTTTAACTAAGACATTATCCGATGAGAATTTGTCTTAAAATTGTTATGCTCCCTGAGGCATGCATATATTAGGTATGTTCAGTATAGATGATTGATTCTGTTATATGTTTTTATTTTATTTATATATCGTGTATACAGGGTGTGACAAAAATACTGGTGATTCGTTTAAGGGCATATTTGGTATCGCACTGCGAGTAAGAAAAAGTTGGAGAAAATTTTAATAACGTTAAAACAACAAGCCTTGTTTTATTAATTAAACATATTATCTTTCTGTCTCTATCTGCGTCTCGCTTTCAACGGATGGACCAATATTGATACGGTTTTATCGTTGAGTAACTCCTATTACTATGAAAAGAGAAAGTAATGGTTACAGTATACAAAATACATGTACAGTTTTAAGTTCAAATTATCAGTAAAGTATAAAATATGGCCCACTAATGATTGTAGTTTTTGGTCCAAGCCATGGATACCCTGTATAGTTGTAATTCTAAGACCGTTTTTGTCCAAATTATCGAGATCTCTGAGCTTTGATCATAATTTAAATATATGAAGTTATTAATATTGAGCAAATGTGAGTTAGGAATGTAATTACGTATACAATTTTTTTCTTTATTTGTTAGGAAAAAATAACTATACAGGTTGGTTAAGACTTGGGGCGATACCAGTATGTACTTTCTATATAGTTTTCCATATATTACGCACCTACCAGTTCAACTTTAGAATGGACGAATGCCCCACACAAGTATAATAAACGAAGTCGTTGTAAGTAGATTGTTGATAGTGTATATACACAAATATACTACACAACTAAGTAGGTACTTATCATCAATAGTTACCTAATATCGCGCCCAAAATTTAACCTCTCTGTACACAGTCGGTTTAAAAAGCTTGACTTCTAAATAATTACGTTTATTTATATTGTATGAAGATTGTAGTTAAATAATTATTATGTTTAAAACATTAAGAGTCTTCTTTGTAATAAATAGTCTAAGCTACAATTTATGATTATGATGTAACTATGGATGTATATACAATGTTTAACTTATTTCTTAAGTACAATGTTCTTTTGATGTTAAATTTGAAATAATATTGGACCGGGTAGGTTAGTCTACATTCGTAGAAATGGCTCACAGTCTTTGTCGATCAGCCAATGAAACGAAATTGTGAAGAGAAATATGTGGAGCAAAGTTCGAGCATAGATGTGCCCGTTGTTAAGAAGTTCTCCGTTTTGTATGGAGAATTTTCTAGTTACAGAATATTTCCCATACAAATCGGAGAAGGTTCTCGAGAGTGAGTAAACGTGAGTGACCCGTTATGTTTAAAATTTAATTATTGTGAACAATTTCAACCAAGCCGTCATGAGTGGCGGAAGAGAGGGGAGACCTTTGCCCAACAGTGCAAAAAAAACTATCAAAAAGAAAGTGTTTATATGAGCCATCCTTCATTGAAAAATCCGATTCAGAATGTAAAAGAACAGGTTATACATATTTACGGAGGTATCTAATATCTATGAATCAATCAATACAATAACAATTCGAATCCAATTTTCTATAACAGTATATTCCTTTTTTCTCTTACAGTCGATTGATCGATTTCGAACTACGAACTCATATTAAATACAGTCAATAAATGTTGATCAATCAATTGAATCTTTATTTGTTGTTGTAAAGTTCTCAATGGCTTGACAAAGTCTTATTCCGCTTGAACGACCCAAGGGTCTTTAATGTATTGTTCATTCATTTATCGCTCATTCATTCGTGTCGTGAAATTGTAACGTGTAACCCATCATATCATATTGACCTTTATCTATACAGTAAATATTAACCTACGAACTACAGACTTTTTACCCGACTTCAATTCCATAGAAGAAGCGGGTTCTGCATCCGGTTTGGTGTGTTTTTTAACCGACTTCAAAAAAGGAGGAGGTTCTCAATTGGACTGATTTTTTGATTTTTTTTATCATTTTTATTTTTTTTATAATTAATTTTTTTTGTATGTATGTTACTCGATATCTCCATTGGGTATGCAATTATGAACCCGATGGTACAAGATAGACAGAATTATTTTTCAAATTGCAATTATAGTACACCAACTTCAAAGAGCTTCATTAGCAATACGATTCCGAGCGCTAGCTTTATTTGCCAACTTTAGCGCAAAAACTTAAGCTGGAATGAAACGGCGCTTAAAATTTTAATTTCTCGAATCGCTATGCACAACAATCTCTCGAAATATTCCTTCTCCAGCGCCATTGGTCTCAGTTGCCTCATTCAATAACTTTTCCATTAACATTTAAAAGCTTCAGTTGTTTCTGAAATTTCGAGAGATAGTCTGGTAAATGAGAAAATAAGGCAAGAATAATCCTGTTGAGGTACCTATGTAGGTTTCCCGTGGGTGACGCTGATATGGCCGCTTCAATCTTGAAAATAGTTTTTTCTTGAAAATAATTCAATCTTGAATAGTTCAGTGTGTAATATGTATAGCTTTTTGTGTGGTGATCTAACGAAGAAGTGTGCAGCTCATCATTCTTAATGAAGAATTACTATCAAAACGCGTGTGACTACTGTTTGGGTCGGACATCCGATACCCCGGCCACGGCTGCCGTATGTTGTTTGTAGGAAGTAGCTATCTTCCTACAAAAAGCAAAGCCACATCGGAAAAACTACTAATTAATGACAAGGCAGCATGGCTTAGTGCTTTAGCCTGTCCATTTGGACGAAATTAAACAAAAAAAATGTACCTATGTAGGACGTAGTAGGTGAGCGTTTTCACAAAAAGTTGTTAGTTTTCACATTTTTGAAATTTTAAGAATTTTTTGCATATTCCTACTCAGAATCGTGAGTACTATCAACTCCACTATGAAATTAAAAGTGTCCTGTTCCTCTTACACTACTTTTCTATGGGCACTTATATGAAAGTAGCGTAATGGAACATAAAAATTGTATGAAAATTTTGGGACACTTTTCATTTCCTAGCAGAATGAATAGTACTCTCGATTCTAAGGAGGAATATCCAAAAAATTCTTAAAATTTCAAAAACACGAAAACAAACAACGTTTTGTGAAAACGCCCAGGTACAGTCACCTATTTTAATTGTTGAGCCATTTACGGTTCAAGCTACTTTCTTTCGTTTAGTACTCATTCTATGAAATGTCCAATGTAAAGTGAACCCTAAATGGCTCAACAATTAAAGTCCGTGACCGTACACTGGTTGGTCACATGCCCCTCTCTAACGCAAGGGAAAATTGGCCCATAGCAGGTTGGAGACTTCACAAAAATTTTCGAAACTTTGCTTGCCTAGGTTTCCTTCAAGAGTAACTGATATTATCAAATGATATTTCGTACATAAGTTCCGAAAATCTCAGTGGTTTTAGTGTGATGTTTAAACCTGCGACCATCGGATTGAAATTAGCACTTGTACTGGATGAATTCTCCGTTTTGAATTATAAATGTTCTCGCTTGATAATATTTTCCATAGTAAAGGAAGAACGTTCTCGAAAACGGCACTCTACTAGGTTACCAACGTAATTGAAGAAAATACTGGAGCCGTATTCTTAGAAATGCTGCATCTTCAAAACAACTCCAATGCATTACCAACGCAATACAGCGAGCGCCTAAACGCCTGAATCCGAAATATCGGTATTTGCTTGAAAATGATTCCAATGCAACTCCAATACAACTTTAATATTCGTTAATTTTTTGTCGTGTGTTGGAGTTATGTTTGAGATGGATTGTGTTTTTAATGTAAGTATTGTATTTTAAAATTAGAATACGGCTCCTGGTCTTATTTTAGTAACGCAATTTTTTCTGTATATTTCCAGCTATCATGTGATTATTTTCATATTAAGAATGTAATTTTAGTTTCTCTACATATAACTTGTAAAACATTACGATATAAATGCACAGTAATATGTAATATTATGTTAAAGACATTGTAAATAATACTTCTATAGACAATCTTTAGCTTAAAATATTTCTGGATATTTAATTGTGATGACTGATGAATCTGCCGTAAATAATTTGTCACCCGAGTCGCTCGCGTGAACTCGCGTCCCCAAACAAACGTAGTTCAGCTCTCATTTTAAAACGACATGCTTTAGAACCACGAAATTCGGCATGGGCATTCTAGCAGTACAGATCTATGTCGGTAATTCGTTTTCGTTGCTAAAAATTGTAACACAAGAAAACATAGCAAAAATAAGTTTTGTATCTGGCTGTATTTTCTTTGTATTACAATTTTTAGCAACGAAAATGAATTACCGACATAGGTCTGTACTACTAGAATACCTATGCCAAAGTTCGTGGTTCTAAAGCATGTCGTTTTAAAATGAGAGCAAAACTACGTTTGTATGGGAACGCGAGCGTCCTGGCGACTCTTAGAGCAACTTTTAGTTTCATAGTGCTATACTGTATTATGCCCCAGCTAAGATGAAGTATGTTTCTGTTATAGTTAACCACTAAGCTGATGCCCTGTTCATGAATTTCAGCCTTAACCCAGTCTTCAACATAACAAACAGATTTTTTCAGATTTTTGATGTAAGTTTTAGGAATCACTAATGCTTTGAAAATCGGGTACCCCCACAAAGCAAAATTCATGTCAGAGAGTAGGCTAAGGCTGTGTTTCCACCAGGGATGAGCGAGGATGCGTTGCGAGAGCTGCGTTGTGCGAGGATAAACAAAGGAAGTGATTCTATTGGTTTACAAAAACACATTACTCACAACACATCTTCGCTCGTCTCTGGTGGAAACGCAAAATGGGTGAAAGACAGAAAATATAAACCTGAAAATAATCAACACCCTATAGTTACTACACTACCGTTGTCCCAAATTCGGTGTTAAGTCAGCTCTTTAGATGATTGTGAGTGTGAAAATGGCGGCATTTGTATAAAATACGAAGTTAATTCTAATTTCATAAAAACAGATTCATTTAGCCATAATGATGATGATGATGATGATGATGAAGATGATGATAATAGTTTAGCCATAATACAAGGTGCGACAACATTCACCCGCACAGCATAGCTGATCTCTAATTTAACACAATTTCAGAATTCAAATATTGCTATTGTAATTGTAATTGTATTTAATGAATAGAATAATAAATCGCGGTAGGTATAGCGTTTCATTGTGTGAACAATGTAACTCAAACAGTACTCAGCTTTTTTTTAAATTACAGCTTAAATAAAAGCAGTTACCGTCAGAAACGAAACATAACATGTTTAACTTACCTCGCGGCTATTTTAAAATGGTTTTAAAATGTATATTTTTCCCTTCATTGCTTTTACATTCCTATTTAAATTATATGGTGGGCCGGATTCTAACTCTAAAACAGGTTAAGACACTTTTCAACTTCAATGAATTAATTACGCAATACAGCTAACGCCTAATCGTCTGAATCAGAATTTACTTGAGAATCATTCCGATTCTCCATAATCGTCTGAATCAGAATTTACTTGAGAATCATTCCGATTCTCCATAATCGTCTGAATCAGAATTTACTTGAGAATCATTCCGATTCTCCATAATCGTCTGAATCAGAATTTACTTGAGAATCATTCCGAATCTCCAATACAACTTCAATATCAGTTTATTATTTGATGTATTGATGTTGTGTTAGAGTTGGATCGTTTTTAATGTATTATTTATGTCTTTTAAAGTTAGAATACGGCACCCTGGTGTATTAAGTCAAAGTAGTTTTTGCAATTATTATAAGCCTTGTTTTTGTAATGTGCGTAAGAATTTGGCGGTTGTGGAGCCCATATTTATATGACTGACAGTTGACATCTGTCAAATAGTATGAATTTTAAGCATTATTCAGCAAAATGAAACGCTATTGTATAGTTATTAAAATTATAATAAAACCAAATGAAGCTTAGATCATGTTGTTTAATTAATAATATTTAAAATAAATTTTGTTTAAACTCCTTAGTCTAAATTGATATGGTTGTGTAAATAATAGTTGTAAGGCGGTTGTTTAAGACATAAATATACGTATTGAACGTCAGAATACATGATTTGTTTTATTTAAATTACATGCGAACATTACCAATTTTCCAGATGCATATTTTGAGATTGATGACCGGCCCGGGCCATAAAGGCCTTACGGCTGGTACCTGACTGAAGCCGCCCCTGGCATTTTGCTGGCCCCGGCCATGGCCCTAGGGTAAATACGCCCATGGAACATTAT
Organism: Pammene fasciana; assembly: GCA_911728535.1. Taxonomy (NCBI): domain Eukaryota; kingdom Metazoa; phylum Arthropoda; class Insecta; order Lepidoptera; family Tortricidae; genus Pammene; species Pammene fasciana. The sequence goes on along the minus strand of OU452291.1, from coordinate 15,364,904 downwards.
TCACAATTTATTATACGAGGACCTAAAAACCATCAATTATTAATGTCTGTCTTTTTACTTTATTATGTTAAAATAGGTACGTCTGAAGATTTTTTTTGCATTTTTATTTCTCAGTTGATTATTACTCTAAGTAAGAGAAACACAAACATTTTCTGAATCTGGGTAACATGTGAACATTACGAAAAAATATGAAAACACTTACGCTTTAACAAAATAAATAGCTTATGTAATTTATACTTAAAGGATGGAAAAAAGCATAAGTGCGGGAAATCAAATATTCCGCACGCTAAGCACCCATTTTTTGAGTAGCTGTATTAAAAATTAGTTAATAAATAATTGGATCACTTACCATTTTCACTGCCAGATCAGAACGCTGTTAAGGAAAAAAGCCTTCGAAACTAAATGAAATTCGCGTTGTTACATGAGATTCAGAACCCATTTAAAGAGCCCATAAAAGAAACGCCATGATGATACTATTGCCAAGATTAACGACCTTTCCTACCATTATTCTGTGACATTTCGGATTATCTATGTCCAATTTAAATGGGGCCTCGCTCGAAACGATTACAGCTTTACTTTTATACGGGCCGATAGACTTACATTTCAATTCAATTTAAAATGTTCTAATGCTACGGATTTACTATCAGAAACCACTGAATTGTGAAAATAGATTTGAGCGTTTAATTTTCAACGAAATTTTATTTAAGATGGTATACCTACGCCAACGCGTAAACGTTATAACGAGACCGTTTTTCTGTGCAAGTTTAGTCAGTACTAATTACGAGTAAATCACTTGGAAGAGTGGATGTTCAGTGATGCAAAGGAACATAAAACATGTACCTAATCAGGTTTTATGTAAGCTTAATGGTTTTTTAAATGTCATAATTAGGTATACAGGGTATCCCAGAAATCGACGTCAAGCCGTGAATGGATGATAGACCAAGTTATGTTATAACAGTTATCAGAAAAATACAAAAAAAAAATCTATCACATGTTCTTCAAAAATTATGGTCACTTTAAAAATTGACTAGAATATTCACGCCGTGGTCTCTTAACTTCTAGTAAATTTTTAAAGTGACCATAATTTTTGAAGAACATGTGATAGTTTTTTTTTGTATTTTTCTGATAACTGTTATAACTTGGTCTATCATCCATTCACGGCTTGACGTCGATTTCTGGGACATCCTGTATATGTCGGCGGCCGATCGTAAAATCAGGCAGATCGTAATGTTAGATATTCAATGACATGCAATTGAAACAACATATTGTACGCCAAACACTGGCTGATAGTGACGCACTATACGTAATTGTCTATCATTTTCTATACTCACTTTCGTACCATTGTAATATTTTAACGATATTCACATTTAACCAATGTATAGGTAGGTTAGATTTGTTAGGTTGTTCCAGATGCTCGAAGGGCAAACTGCCCAGAAATAGGAGCCCCCGTCGACTCGGGGAACGAGTCATAGATTTTCACGCTTCACGACATGCCTAGGAATTTCACAATCTGCCTGATTTTACGGCCGTCGACATACATGGGGACACTAATGGGGAGATATTTTTTTCAACACAGTTGCTTAAAAAAGTGCTTTTCTAGTAATAGTTTATAGTGCGGGAAGCTGGATATCTCGCACTAGCTCAGGATTCCTGATCACCGCGCCACACCGCACCGCGCGAGTGTTCGGACATATTAATAGTACTATAGTAACCTCAAAGTGACTAATTGTCCATTTTATCATTTTTTGCAACTGTGTTAAAAAACGTCGTTCGATACACAGGCGGAATGTCATTATTCACTCGTCCCGAGTTTGCCACTCGCCTGCAGTTTGTGACAAAATATCTCGGGCCTTGTGGAATAATGACATCCTTTCCGACCTAGTAGAGCATTTCTTTTTATTTTTGCCACTTTTCTCGACTTTTTATTTTATGGTAAGTTTTATGTTTTTTCTAGTCAGAATCGCGAGCTGATTCGATTTATGCAAGAAAAAATATGTCCCAAAATTTTTTTTCCTCTAGTGTTACCCTTTGCCATATGTTTTCTATGGAGGTAACACAATAAGAAAAGTAAAAAAAAAAAACAAAAAATGTATGGAGTTTTATGGAACATCTTTTTTTATTGCATAAATCGGATCAGCTCGTGAACAGGAAAAACATAAAACTTACCAAAAAAATTGAGTCAACAAAAGTGGCAAAAATTTTGAGAAACGCTCAGTATCGAAATTTCAGGGCAGCAGCACAGTGTTACCCCTTCATTATTAAAGGGTTGACAACGTACATGTGACAATACATGGCTAGAGTTGGACGCGTCCATATTTGGCAACGGCATAGAGTAACTTATATAGTAGAGCATCCACAGGCTAAGAACTTTTTGAAGCTCAAGTCAATTGCGCCCTCTGTCCGAAAGCCCCCTAAAGATACCGAAAATATAAGAGGAAATGTCACCTGCACTGCTACTCCATCTAGTGTACTACTAGTACGCTATTTGTTCCTAGGGGTTGCGATGAAATAGTATCATATTTTATACAATCGTGACATAATGAAGAGCTTTTCAGTGCAGGCCACGAAGGTACAAGGCTGAAAAGCTTGATTATGCCACTATTGAATACATTTTTTTACGAGTTCTCAATATAGGTAAGCCGGTAGGAATTGAGTTCGATTAAAGACCTGCTGCCAGTGCTGCCTCTATACAATTCAGTAACTTCAATCTCCCGGCGGACTGTACCGGTCCCCCCTGGCAAACGCGGCGGCGCAGGTCGGTCTACGGCAATCTTCTTTTTCCTTCTAGCGTTTATCCCGGCTTGGGGTCCGCTTGACAATAGTGCTACGATATTGTATGAAAATCCTTTGTACCATCGTTGGCGATGCTACAATATGCTATAAAAGCTCTATCGAAAAGTATGCGCTAGTAGTTCCGTCTAATGTCCATTCAAGTATTACAGTCGACGAGTATAAAAAGATATTTAGCAGTGCACCGTTATTAATTTCAGCTTCAATTATAACTTTGTACAAAGACCACAATCAACTCAAATCCCTTTAATTACATTAATAATGAACAGATAGTAACGCTATAACCCGGGTCCTACGTCCAACAGACGTTACTACACTCCTTATAACACTAATGACCTAAGTCCACATTTTACGTACAAAGTTAAGCCCTTTTGGATTTAGTGTGAAGGACCCTTTATGCTAAAACGTGTATTAATGGCACACTAGGAACCAATTTAGATGTCCCTGAGAGGATCGTGCTGACCTTAGCCCTTCTGGCATCGCTAGTACAAACATATTTTAAATAACTTTACGTGTGGAAGAAAAACCGGCTAAGTGCGAGTCGGACTAGACTACCATTATCTATAAAAACTGCAAAAAAAATCATGTGTTAAATTGTATGGAAGCCCTTAAATATTTATTTTATTCTGTTTTTTAGTATTTGTTGTTATAGCGGCAACAGAAATACATCATCTGTGAAAATTTCAATTTTTAAGTATCACGGTTCATGAGATGCAGCCTAGTGACAGACGGACGGACGGTCGGACATACAGCGAAGCCTTAGTAATAGGGACCCCCCTTTGGGTACGAACCCTAAATAGTGCTAATATTTTGTGTTACAGTGAACTAACTAAGTGAAACAGTCTCCTATGTTTTAACTATAAAACTTTCGTGAGACTCTAACATATTAAAAATATTTATAACGGGTTACTCACGTAATTTTTCACGTAACATGTCGAGCAAAAATCGACAAAAATTACGTGAGTAACCGTTATAAATATTTTTTTAATAGTCTCCTATGTTTAAAAATTTGATGAGTTATGGATCTGTTGGAGTTATGGAACACTCGTGTGATCTTATTGTGAAACTCACTTCGTTCGTTTCATAAAACCACACTCGTGTTTTAAGGCCTAATTACGTACAGTTGCATACACTGCTTTATCTACACTCATATTATAAACCCGAAATGATGATTGAATGACTGCCATTGCACGGATTGCACTGCCATCGCCATGGCCAAGCGTATTATTTTAGATCACCTTTTTTCTGTTAATTTTATTACACAATCTAATTATTGTTTTAAATTATCAGACATTTATCTCAGATTTTTTTTTGAGAAATTTAAAATCTGCTGCGGACTAAACCACTCCTTCTCTGAAATGTTTATTTAAATAATTCTAACGCCCTTCTAGGAAAACTGGCACACAATATTTCCAAAAGACCTTCCACATTAAGAATACATTACGTACCTAGGGCGGTAAAATAAAGAACGGCTCAGATCGCGGGCATTTGTGGCTCGAACCGAAGGTAAGATCTTTATCACCGCCCGCTTCTTCTGGGTGTAAAGTGAGATTTGCCGCTACGCCCGTGAGTGGCAAATCTCATTTACCGCCCAGAGTGACGTAAAATTACAAACGGACCGTGCTAGGCAAACTCATTTACATATAGAAAATAACACCTGTATTAAGCGTTTGATTTACATCTCTTTTATAATGTTCTCATAGTTGCACGTTATAAATTATAAACTTTAGGGTTATAAAGCACTAGGGCAAGTTTAATCCTCAAAGGCGAGCTTAATACTCATTAATTTAAATTGTGGATTAATATGGCCCAACGTATTAAATGTGTGGGCAGATTAAGGGTTAAACTATGCAGTGGTTTTTCAACAATTATCCATTAATACTGCGATTATATTGGTCATTGTGAAATGTGAACCAAACTCCGAAATCACAAATAAATTTTGGCTGTGTTACAGCGGCGGCGCGTCCATAGAACACGATTCCCATCGGCTTGCCTAAGTTTCAGGCGCCTGAGCATTTTTCCTACAGCTCATGAAGAAATTTTAAGCAAAATTCAGCACCGGCTTGCCTAAGAAAAATTTTGACCCACCGCCACTGCTGTGTTATTTTGGCCAATCAAATGTTGACGTTTTTTATGGGGTGGTCAAGTTTTTTTTGGTATTTCTGGTTGGGTCTTATAGATAAAATTGTTTAGTACGGTCTACCTTATCATCTCGCACAATATGGCTAATGGTTGAAAAAACGCTCTATAGTAGTCACCATCAAAAACCTTATTGCTTATGAAATAAGCCTCACCTTACTATAAACGAGAATCAGCGTTACATATGTAACGCATGTCGCGCAGAAGAGAGACTTTAAAATTCGAGGCGATGGAATAAAAGTTTCACCTTAATATATGGGAGTGGCCAAGTTTTTGGGAAATATTATGAGAGCCTGGATGCCTTTCAGTAGTCTAATCCCAAGATTTATCTTAAGTACATTTTTTTCTATAAGTTGTTTGGTCATGATCGACGGTGATTAAAAAGCACAACCTACATATGTATACCTGAAAATCCAGAGGTGTCACATGTGCGTTGCTGACCCTTTAGAAATCTGTATATTAAAGAACCCGAAGTATAAATGTAATCAAATACTCCCCCGGGAAATTATTTTCAATAAAAGCCTTAAAATATTAAAAAAACTGTGTATGGACTATTCGTCCGAAAGACTATAATAATAATGAGACAAGCTGTTTTGAAAGCTGGTCGTTAAAGCTGCATTAGCTCTGAAAAGCTACAAGGGCTTGAATAATAGATGCTCTATTTTACGGCCCCTGAAAGCGGCTCAGTAGCTCTAAAAAATGAGCAAAGAGTAAAAAACGAGCCCACATATGTTTGATTAAATTGGTACAATGCTTTATAATGAGTACTGGGTTTATAAATGAGGAGCATGCTTATAGTACATTACGCACCTAGGGCGGTAAAATAAAGAACGGCTTAAATCGCGGGTATTTGTGGCCCGAACCGAAGGTAAGGGCTATAAACAAGCGATCTGTGGCCTTCTTTGTTACCGCCCGTGGTGTATACACAATTAAATAAGATTTAAATAAGAAATAATTAATTGAAATAAAATTTGCCGCTGCGCCCGTGGGCGGCAAATCTCACTTACCGACCAGAGTGACGTAAAATAGTATGTACATACTATTTAAGTATGCTCCTAATTTACAATGAAAACAGCTAACTAACAACCTTGGTAATATAATAATATTCGTCGTGATGATAATTCCCTTTTCAAATAAACAATACATTCATTTATAATTTGGCCATGCAATTCTGAACCAGATAGTACATGTATTTTTTTTATTTTTGACTAAATAATTAAACACTCTTTGAATTTCTAACAATGAAATATTAAACATGGTATTATTTATTTTTAATATAAGCTGTACGAATTTGCCTCATTCTCCCCTTGCTAAATTAGCTTATTGGTCATTCATGAGTCAATATTACTCATCGTCCACATTTCCCATCAAAGCTTGAGGCCTATTTGAAGTTTAAAATATTAACTTGATAACTCGTTCATGATATGGTTACGACGTTAACTGGTTCAATATTTATATTAATACGGTTTTTTCACCTCACTAGCTCGGAAAGCCCTTTTTGTTTGTTCAATATCTATTGTGAAAATCGCTTTTTATCCACATGTGGTGAAAGAGTTTTGACATAAGTGACAAGTGGCTTAAGTGACATTTGACAGCTAACAAAACGTAAAACGTTAAAAGTGCAGAATTTTTAACATCGCAATTAATGAATTGCATCGAGTAAAAACACTTAATATAATTAATACAGTCTTACAACTTTATTTTAATTCATAAATATCAGCATTCAACATTAATCTTCATTCTTTTTGTAAAAACGGATAAATTGTTCTGACAGCCGAATAAGTCTACGTACGAACAAAACGCATCTGACATTTAATAAAACCTTTTAAGTCAAAACTTTTCATTTCAATTCATCCATCATATCAACGTTAAATATTCGCATGTTTTTCTAGGTTGTTTTGTTAAAAATTAGTGATTCGAGTGATGAAGAAGTATTAAACACCTGAGGAATGACGGGAAACCGAGCAAAATGCACCCTTTTTCTTATTTTCCTCGCTGTAGTGAGGTGAAAAGTTTTGTGTTATACACGGGTGAAAGTTATTTTACGTCTCGTGTATTAAAGCACTCGCTACGCTCAGGATTCTATTTAATAGAATCCTTTCGCTAGCTCGTGTTTCAAATAACACTCGCACGTAAAATACAACTTTCACCCCTTGTATAACAAATAACTATTTAAGGTTCGATACCAATACCTAGTGTAAAATCGGTATCCTATTATTAAGACTCCGCTGTCCGTCTGTCTGTCACCAGGCTGTATCTCATGAACCGTAATAGTTAGACAGTTGAAATTTTCACTGATGATGTGTTTCTGTTGCCGCTATAACAATAAATATTAAAAAAATAGAATAAAATAAATATTCATAGGTAAGGGGGCTCCTATACAACAGCAGTTATGACATTTTTGCAGTTTTTATAGATAAGGAACCCTTCGTACGCGAGTCCCACTCGCACTTGGCCGGTTTTTTTATACCATGATGGTGGCAAACAAGTATACGGACCGACTGATGGTACGCTACCGTAGCCTATGAACGCCTGCAACTCCAAAAGTCTCTCACATGTGAGTTGCCGACCCTTTGTTACAAGTTCTCACTGTGTCGACAGCAACGGAAGGAGTTCTATTAGGTGGAATAGATAACAAGTTACGTAATTATATATGTTCATTAATTATATGTCATCCACACTTTTAAAATCCACGCCGCAGGCTTTGTCAGGTAGATACAAAAATAGGTCAACCATAGGACCAATCACATGACAATTAAAAACAAGATAAAATCCGCCACAGGCTTTGTTAGTAATACACACCAAAAGATAAAAAAGATAAAACATATTTATTCTTCAATTTAGGCACATTACAATGCACTTATGAACGTCAGAGAGAAAAAGAAACTACCACCGGTTCTAACCCTACACCTCTGACCCGAGAAGTATTACTTATTAGCGGCAAGAAACTCGGCGGGACTTATTTTTTCAAAACAGTACTACAAATACATTAAAGATACTATATACAATAATGCGTAGTTCTTAAAGAAGGCATACCAGCTTGAGAGACAGACAAGTACCTGCCTATTGTGTAATTAAAATGAAAAATAAAAATAAAATCCAAATCTGACTGCTTCGCAATACGTTTGATATTTGTTCTTACCCTGAACTGTGTCCTCTAAATGCTAGATGATTTTATAGATGTACACCTACCTTAATTGCACAGACCACCCCGGACCGTAGCCGGCTCAAAAGTCCCCATGACACTAACAGCGTTGCCACGCTGAATTGCCAAGGAAATATGTTGAACCAGGTACGATCCGGAGCGAGGATCGCAACTCCTCGTCTCTTTGAATAGGTAACAAGTTGATATTTTAAATATAGAACCAGCTTTCGGTAGCCCGTCACGTAAACTGGTCGCTACAAAACAGTTTTAAAGCCTCCACGAGAGATTGTCAGGAAAATAAAATGAAAATCTAAAATATTATCGGAAAATATTGCAGGAAGCATCGTGGAGTTCCGATGGTTGAAAATTGTCTTGTAAAAGATGTACCTAATAGGGGTTGTAAAACTGCTTATAGAATTTTATTTAGCATTAGATATAACCCCACAGAAGTCAGTAGGTAAAGTCGCCATCAAGTATGTCGGAGCGGCCAAGGTGCTAAAAATATCTGAACATACAATATCGCCTTGACCTTGACAATAGAGACGTTGTTCAGATATTTGTGACCACCTTGGGCGCTCCGATATATCTGATGGCGACTGTACAAGGGTTTTGACGGGCACATTTTGTCAGTTTATGTTTCAAAATATTTGCACTGAAACCGATTGCATTATATATAAAGAAAAAGCTATTAAATGTACTTACTAGGAGGTCCCAACCCTCTCTCAATTTCTATTGTGACCAATAAAATATTTTTAATTTTTGACATTATGTCTACCTATGTCTAAAGCGCTGGTAGCCTTGCGGTAAGACGTCCGACTTTCAATCCGGAGGTCTCGGGTTCAAACCCCGGCTCGTACCACTGAGTTTTTCGGAACTTATGTACGGAATATCATTTGATATTTACCAGTCGCTTTTCGGTGAAGGAAAAACATCGGAAGGAAACCGGACCTAATCCCAAAAAGGCCTAGTTTTCCCTCTAGGTTGGAAGGTCTGATGGCAGTCGCTTTCGTAAAAACTAGTGTCTATGCCAATTCATGGGATTAGGTTGTTAAGCGGACCCCAAGCCGGGATAAACGCTAGGAATAAGAATGTCTACCTATGTCTACTGTGAATGTTTTGCACATTCGCCACTTAATACCTTAAAACACACGAACAGAAATTCAAATTAACACAAATAAACATCTACGGAACCCTCTCAATGATGAAACGACGATTCTGTGTAAAAAAATCCTTAACCCTTCTTGCGGCTGAAAGGACCAAAAGGGTGACCAGGCCCTCAGTTGCCGGTGGGATATAATAGGACCGATAATCCGATTTAGTAGTGAATAATCTACAGTAGTTTGTAGAGTGGGAAGTTGAATGATTTATAATTTAGTTAGAGTGGGAGTTTACGTATGTTGAGACGTGATTTGCATATACATGGATGATCGCTTTGCCTTAGGGCGTATTTCAAATAATACTATTTTCAGGAGCATAATAATATAATCGGCTTCCGGCTTTTTGTTGTTTGGTGGTTTTACCATCCTTTGGATAATTGTATGTTTGTTCCGGCTTAAAGTCTAAACCAATTAAAATGAAATAAGACATACTAGTGGAAGGACACATAATATATTATTACATACTTCTAATTCCAGGATTAACTTTTATTTATACCACAACGGTGGCAAACAAGCGTACGGCTCACTTGGTGGTAAGCAGCTGCCGCAGCCTATGGACGCCTGCTACTCCAGAGGTGTCACATGTGCGTTGCTGACCCTTTAGAAATCTGTATATTTAGTTTAAACTATTTAATTAAGTGAAATGAGGGCTTACGAGACGATTAAGCGATTAAGCCATTCTACGTGGGCGATCTCGCGGGCGAACTAGTTTTTGTATAAATTTAAAAATAATGAAGAATGTGTATAAATACAATATTATGTACCATCGGGTTCAAAAATGCATGGGCAATTTATGAATGAATGAATTGATAAATTGGCCATGCAATTATGAACCCGATGGTACATACAAACAACATGTATTTATTGTTTGGACCAACATCACACAAACACATCTATGCGGCTCAGCGGTACCACACACATAGGAATTTAATAAACTTTTACGTAAAAGCGCCCGTTGTAAATCAGTCCCCTTAGTCGTCATGCCTTCATATCAAAATTTCGGGGTAAGATAGAATTCAAAATTCAATGGAGTGATTGACAGCTCCTGGGATACCAAGCAATAAAGTACTGTCAAATCACTCCACAGAATTATGGATTTTATCTTAGGAACCATTTGTATGAAGTACGCACTCTATTATTAAGCATACTCATTTCTCTATGACGATACCCTCGAGACTTAAGTTGTTGATTGGGTCCGCAATTTTCTCAGTTGAGCCGCTGAAATTGAATAGGATTGACTTAGTTTCCAATAGATACATAAATGAAATCTGCCAATGTCGTAACAACCACTGGAGATTATTTTCATTTTTGACTCTATCGCGTGTCAATACGGTATAAAATCCAATGAGTTACACTTGTACATAAGGCTGAAATGTACACAGTTATACGATTATATCAAGGGTTTAAACCTTTCGAGATTATTATTATTTCTTCTCTTAAAATAATAATAGTATGTAAATGTTTAATATTTTATTAAGATACATGAATTCAACCATAACATTGAAGCTATTAAGATTTTTTTAACAAGAAATTATGTCAACGATTGTAGTGTTTTGGTTATATTTTGAAATGAGAAAATCTATGTTAGACATAGACATAGATAATTAAATAAATAATCAAGGGTCACGTCTTTTATGTTGAATATTGTATAAGCTCCTCGTTATGGAGCGAAACATGTCGAGCAATATTCGACTTAAAAGACGTGAGTAACCCGTGATTATTTATTCAAAGTTTTTTCATAGACAATTAGTACACAAATGGTCATATTAGGATTATATTTTTCTTTTGAACCCTAAAATATTGTTTAAACCTACAAGTACTTCACAAAAAAGGTTATATAATTCAGTTAAGTATATAGTTAATAGCTCCATCGATAGGTAAATAATTAAATTGGTACCATCGGAATAAACTTAAGAAAGATTAAACGAAAATCAAGATTGATTATTCTAAAACTAGGCTTTGCATTATTTTAATAAAAGTTTCACTAAGGCTTTGTCGAAGTTTTAATTACGAAACTATGTGCTAATTAACTCAGACAGATATCTTGGAAAAGGTCACAGACTAATACTAGACTAAGTCTAACTGATTTAGGATTTATCTAGATTGATTGTATTGGGGCAATTAATTTTAAATAATAAATAATAATAATTCGATATAGCCAGTAATTAGTTAATTATTCAAATAATTATTCAGGTTACTTCTAATGCAGAAAAATAGTTACATGCGTATAAATATTCTACTTTAGATGACTAAATGCTTCTTAGTATTTAGAAAATTTGCATACACATAGTTTCTACGAGTACCGTCGTGACCTAGACGGTTAGATACGGTTTCCCTAAGTTATTTTCCTTCATATAAAATGAGTGGTAAATATCAAAATATATTTAGAATAGAATAGAATTCAAATTCAAAAAAATAAATTCCAATTCAAAATTATTTATTGTTGTAAACATCAAAACTTAAATATAATATATGTCGGATCCCAAACTAGGCTGGGCCTGTATCTTGGGACCCTAATTACAAAATTATTTATTCGTAAACACAGGCACATACACAATACATAGAGAAAGAAGTAAAGAGAAAAAAAAATACCTTCACAGCATGGTGCTAGCGATTGCAAGCGCTGATCTTCCGATGAGACCATCAGATAATCACGACAGGTAACACAAAAAAAGAGGAATACAATAGAAAAACAAGGAATTAATATAATAAACATACAGTGAACAGCTTCACAAAACAAAAAACCACATAATTTTTTTTAATATTTCCTAGGTAGGTACATACGTTCCCAAAATCTGAGTAGTAGGTATATTCCAACCAAAAAGTGTAGAAATTAACAAGTAAGTGGCAACATCGTAATGTCGTCCCGTTTTCTAAGATTGATTTGAAAGGGACGACACTACGATGTTGCCACTTTTTAATTTCTACACTTTTTGGTCGGAATATACGAGCCGGTATTAGGAGTATTAGAACCTGGAAGCTCCGCATTGAAAGTCGTCTTTACGTCAAACTTATAGAACCCCTCTTTTTGCGTTAGGAGTTAATAATGGTTGAGGAATGACTTTCATTTAAATGTGCTTTATATTCCTCATCCCAGGGATCATAAAATCCCAAAATACTCCCATTGGGAATACTCGAGAATTTCATTAATATTTGGTCACCCTACTTGTACCCGCAGCTAATGCGCTCAAAGGGGTTATTTTTCCCCCAAAATTAGGTCGTCCTTTTATCGCGTTTTCAGGTTCGGACAAATATAATAAAATGTGCAAGTCACCGTCATTCTTGTTCGGATTTAAAGTAAATTGTATAAGCATTTACGTCACTCTGGGCGGTAAGTGAGATATTACGCCCACGGGCGTAGCGGCAAATCTCACTTCACACCCAGGAGAAGACGTAAAATTGTGTACGCACCACGGGCGGTAATAAAGAAGGCCTCAGATCGCTTGTCTATGGCCCTTACCTTCGGATCGGGCCACAAATATCCGCGATCTGAGACGTTCTTTATTTTACCGCCCTAGGTGCGTAATGTACTATTGCGGTCTGGCCTAGCAATTTATTTATTCGTATGGTATTAAATATTACAGAGTCGCTTAATCAATTTTACAATCTAAAGTAATATATCTAGATTCTTCACCCACTGGGTTGCGTCTGCATCAGGTGAGTGAAGGTCTATGGCATTCCCTGGGTAATTTTCGCCTCGGGCAGTCGTGTATAATGTGGTGTATAGTTTGCACCGGTGCCCCATAGTCACACGCTGGCGAGTATCTCCAGGCACACTTAAACAGATACACTGAGAAAATGAAACGGCTAGAAATAAATAAGTTTTTGCTATTTACAACCGAGTGACTCGCTTCGCATGGAGCCTGCAAAGTTCGTTGCTTAAATCAAAGAAGTCAACTTGGCTAACTTACGTATGTGAAACTACACCATTAAATTAGTTAAAAATGAATAAGGGAATCAGGGAAGGGTTATATTTAATAGGACACTTATTTGGATTTAAATAAGTGCTTGGTAAAAATAACCAAGAATAGTTAGCAATAATTGCTTGTTTGTAATTAACAAAGCTTAATTGCGTGATTTAAATAAGACTTGGTTGTATATAACCAAAAATATTTTAACCGAGCCAAATTGGTACTTTGCTAACACACTATTTTTTCCGTGTAGTCGGCACAGCGCCCATGCTCCGTGCGGAGTCTGTTAAGCTGACACGTTACCATTCCTTCCTGGGGCCGAGAAGCCAGATGGTTTGCGTGTAGGGTCGTAATTATTTAGGGTGGTGTTAGGCAGGTTGGATTGCCATTCCTCTTTCCAAGCTTCTTGGCCTAGCAATGAACCAAGGAGAAGTTTCCAAGGAGCGAAATTTTCCATACGGAATGTACTCAGAACTTAAATTTTACGAACAATAAAAATGATTCAGGAAGTCGCTGGACACGGCCGTTATCAATAATTTTAACTCACTCATTGACAAGTTCATAAATATAATATTAATTTTTTTTTTCTGATGATTCCCACTGGGAATGCTCTCATTGAAAATTTTATTGAAATTCTCGTGTAATTTTCCGGCTAATAATGTTAGAGAATTTTAGAGAATGTTCTGCGACTGTCTGGCCTAAAACCGCGAGCCACTTCGTTCGTTGGTCATCTATTTCCATCACTATCATGCGAATAATCAAGAGTAATAGAGACGGAGATAATTTGCGATGTTGGCGCTAAGCCCGCTGGGATATGCTATCATATACTCAAGTGTTATGAAAAACCGGCCAAGTCTTCCGATGCGAATATTTCTGAAATTATTGACGTTATCAAAAAATATTTTAAGAAATCTTAAAGTTATTTTTAACTTCAAAACTAAGTAGCGGCACACAAAAACACACCTCTCAAAAACATTTCATCTATGTATATTTTGCAAATTACTAATAACTAATGGATTCGGTTTGTAGGGTTACATGGCAAAAATCGCAAAAACGGAATCCGTATAGTTGTTTTTTTTGTATGCCACTCAAAAACAGCGGTCACCGTTATATAACACTCCTTTTTTGTAACGGAGTTAATAATTGTAACGGAGTTAATAAAAACATAACAGACCATGAACATTCCATAAAAAGCCTACTTTTCTCCAATTCGCATTCAGACGTAAACAAAATTAAGCCATTCCCTTAACTGTTAAGGGAGGCCATAAATTTAAGTACCGTAACCGGTCCGGTAAGCATTATGCGGTACCGGTAATCTTAACGACGTCCTAAACGGTACTGAAAGGCTAATTAAATATAACTGCTGGATTTCAGAGTGATTAGTGAAAGATTAGGCGGGGAATAGTCGGTACAGTTACCATACCAGCTTCTTATTACTGTATATACAGAGTGGATTTTCTTTTTGGGCCAGTGAGGGTAGCTACCAGATCCCGTGCTGCTACGCGAAAAAAGTCATAGAAGACCTTCCCTCGATTTAAAACTTATGAAGATTCGGGTTTACAGATTTTGGAAAATACATACAAGTTGCGAGAAAAAGGTAATTTTTGTCGAACTTTTTTTTTGATGCCATTCGATCCCATTCCTATGTAGGATCAAAAGCTTGTATGGGATCAAAAAAAACTTCCGGCCAGAGAAGCCACAAATCAAGAAAAACTTTTTCCATCTAGCCGGAAATGTCACAGGCTTAATACTCTGAATTTATGAAATGTATTTGTATCCTTAAACGATCGGGATTTTATTTTATAAGTATAATGACATTTTCTTAACCTTCAAAATCTTTTTCTAGTAAAAAAATATGATTAAGATGTTACTGGTACCTATATCGATGTTGGAAATTACGTCCAATGGTAATAGCCATAATAGCGAAACATAAAACTCCATATTTGCCAAGCTAATATTTATATAGGATTAAATCTCATAAATTTTTAAGTAATCTCTTAAACTTAGCTATTCGAGAATAGTAAAGCACCTAATCAGTATTCTCGACAGATAATGTTAGAATAAAGTTTACACTCTTGCTGGCAACCTTAATAAATAAATCGTGCTAAGTACGCAGAGGTCGATAATCCGGTAGAACGGTCGCCTTAAAGCTTATAGCACAGTACACAGATTAAAAGCAGCAGACTTTCGATGAATTTAATATTTGATTTTAATTTAATAATAAACAGAATTACCTATGTCAGAAGTGATGTCGATATAGATTATCATTTTGTTGTTTTTAAAACGTATAGAATAGTTTTTTTTTGTCTGAATTGTCAAGTAACGTTAACTACAGCAATACTGCCTACGATGATCGAACTTTGCCTGGCTTGAATAACAGTGATATGAATCTACTGACAAAATATTTGATTTTTAATAATAGTCGCTTCTGTTATACCTCAGGAGATATTAACATCTGTTTCGTAAAGGAAATAATGGTTTCAAGCCAGGAAAAATTAAGGATCGCATGCAAATTTGCAGCAGTTGACGGTACCTCAATTTTGTTACGCTCATCATTCAAGTTTCTAGGCAGGAAGCCCACAAGTGCCGGCAAACATTTTGAACATTAGACGAGGTGATGGGTGATAGTTACGCTCAAGAAAGGGATGGCAATTGCTCAAGATTATTTAAGAAGTTTACCAGCATCCGGTACTCGTATTACCTTGGTTTTAGATGTAAAGTATGTGGCAACGTTCTATCTCTATAGTCACACTGCAGCAAAATTGATTTACCATTATTATTACATATATTAGAAGTTTATACATACGCATGATTATTTAATCTGGAATAAAAATGGATTTAAATTATGAATCATCTTATTAATTGGCTGACTGGTAGAGAATGCCTCAAGGCGGTAATTCTACAAATAAAATATAAAGATAAATAAAAATAAGACCAGAATTCAACTATCTTACTCTCATATTGTTTTTATAATACTCACTGTGATTTCCGTTAAATAGCAACACAGGACGCCACGCAACCCTGAATATTACACGCCAGTGCCTTAATGGTGAAGTTTTCAGGGTTCCCTGCCACTTTAATAAAGGCATTAAGCTGTTTAAGAATTACATTACCGTAAGTTATTAGAGAACTCGTGGAACATGTTTCAGGAAAACTTTTTAACCGACTCAAAAAAGATTATATATTTAAGTTTGTGTTTTACATTACATGATTTCATGCATTTGGCATTTGCATCATGAAGTAATTTATCGTACTGTTTTTTCCTCCAGATAATGACAGCTCAATCCGCCTAAAACATTTTAAAAACTTATTATTGCCCCAAACAGAGATGGCGGAACGATTTGGACGCTTTCCTCAGCACCTGGCCAGGAAAGCGTGGGACCGAGAGTTGTTTAAATCGGCGGGAGAGGCCTTTGCCCAGCAGTGGGACACTACTTTAGGCTCATAATAAAAATTACTTATTTATGACCTAAATTAAATTATGACGATATTTATATACGTTTTGTTTTTTGAGCAAGTTACCAGTAAAAACTGTAGAAAGTAAGGATTTGTTCGGTATTCAAATCAAACTTTTAGATTTAACTTTCGCATGTTTTTTGTTTATACGTTTTAAACAAAAACTACTTTTTCTCGAAACTGCCATCGTGTGGGTTGGTTCCTGTTTGCAGAAGTACGTCCAATTATTTTAACATAGAACCATGCTATATTCCGACCAAAAAGTGTAAAAATTAAAAAGTGGCAAAAGGGACGACACTACGATGTTGCCACTTTTTAATGTCTACACTTTTTGGTCGGAACGGAATACCTACACATGAATCTTTGTCAACATATGTATCAACTTGTTCGATTTTTGTTTTGCAAACGAGAACCAACCCGCATGGTTCCATGTGGAATAATAATGAAGATACTTTAAGTAGGAACCATGTTGCTTGGGTCTTTTTAGAATAAATATAATAAGCATATTAAGCAACGTATCGGGTTACTATGTGACATGGATCTTTTTAGGGTTCCGTAGCCAAAATGGCAAAAACGGAACCCTTATAGTTTCGCCATGTCCGTCCGTCCGTCCGTCCGTCCGCGGTCTAGCTCCATGACCGTTAGCACTAGAAAGCTGAAATTTGGTTTGAATATGTGCATTAACCAAGCCGACAAAACGGTAGAATAAAAACGCGAAAAATATATTTTGTTAGGGTACCTCCCGTACACGTGAAGTGGGGGGCGAATTTTTTTTTCATTCCAACCAAGTTGTGTGGGGTATCGTTGGATAGGTCTTTTAAAAAGAATTAGGGTCATCTAACACAGTTTTTGGACAAAACTAATGCTTTCGGAAATAATAGCTCCGAAAGTTTAAAACAGGGCGTCCCCCCATCTAACTTTTGAATCGTGGGTCCTAAAATTTTGAAAAAATTCACTGAAACTGAGGCCTAATGAGTACCTTCAATGAAAACTATATTGAATTCAATTGGTTGAGCCGTTTTTGAGTTATCACTCAAAAACCCATAGTGAAAGGACGTAAGTAAAAATGACGTAAGCGCCGCCAAATTTCCTGTAAGAAACGACCTTTTGAATTAATGGTCTCAGTTTACGGAACCCTACACTGAGCATGGCCCGACATGCTCTTGGCCGGTTTTTATTTGATTATAAAGTTATAAACAGAGTGCTGGTAACTTTGTGACCATGATATTTTTATAGGTTATACTTGTCACATCACTTTGATATTTACTGGGTCGACATAAGGTGCATTTTATGGCTTAGCTGTATACTTAACTAATTTTTTGACGTTGTGTGGGTTGGTTCCTGTTTGCAGAAGTACGTCCATTTAATCTGCCCAACTCAACTGTTAGTACAAAAATACATACCACGGGCTAGCATATCTTACGTTATCGCCTGTCACTTCATACTTCTCCGCCCTTGAAGTATGGAGAGTCGCGCAACAATGTAAGATGTGCTAGCCGTACAGACAGAATGGGCAGAAATTGTGCAATTTAGAATGGCAAATTGGCAATATACAATAAAGTTTAGATGATACAGCAGGAATAATTCTTAAGTATGTATACATATTGTATACACCGTAAGATTGTAAATACCGTTAGTTTATAATCTAACTAGCGAGATTGTAAACTATCGAAAAATTGTGAACTGTAACGTACTGCTTACAATTTAACGGATTATTTTTCGTTAGATTATAAACTATCGACTAGGAACCGTTATATTGTCAAACGTAAAGCCCTCGCACGCTGATCGGTACCCACCAATCAGCGTGCGAGGGGCTTTATGTTTGACAATATAACCGTTTTAGAGCCTAGATAGGTGCGATTATTAGGATGATTGTGCTGGTCGTCGACATAATTATGTTCGTTTTCCGTTCATACTTATTAAGGCCGTTCCTCGATTCGGACAAGCCACGCCTATCCGTAAGAGACACGTTTATGGCTCCCATGCACGGAAGAAAGAGATGCAGCGCTCTTAAGGATCAGACTTTTTGACTAAACTACGATAAATAAGCGAATCTATAAAGTTTTGTCTAATTTTGTTTCTGTGACTTTTTAGATAAACCAGAATACCATATTTTTTACTTTATATTGCTTAATCTCTTATAATTTACGTAAGCTAAGAAAAATAAGGGGAAAAAGGACCCATCTTCGGATTGTTTTTTCTACCGAGGCATCTTTCAGCAATCGTGTTTCGGCTTGTGCCAAAAACAAGAGTATATAGTCTAATAATATATATTCTAAAATAAATTCAGTCCCTTTTCCCGTTTAGTCACTAGAGCGCTTGAAAAAACCTATAATTTTTCAAAGTAGCCCCTTAATACATTTATATTCAAGTTGTATCAAAATAACAGCTTAAAAGTAAAAAATCTACTAAAGAATATAAATAGATAATTTTTTGACCTTATATAGCTTTTTCCATATATTTTTTAGCAGTTTAATCGGACGGTAAACTGAACCTGGACAGGAAACTAGCACAACCCTACAACAAAGGTTTTTTAGTCCTGTTAAACCTATCAGTGCTGCCATCTAGACTAAAGCTCTTATATCTCTATCTTACGATTATTTAGCCTGGCGTTATAGCAGAGAACCCTCATTTCGAAATGATGATTAATGATGACCGCTGTCGGTAGGATTGTAGGATTGACGTAAGTAATTACCGCCCAATCAGAAGCTAAGGATCTTTGGAAACGTCAAATTTGTAACGATTCGGGAATAGGAAATATCTGGGCCTTCCCATGGGCTTGTCTCCCTCACTGGGACGTGTCTTTATTTTCTTGACTTGTACGTTTTCAAAGATGTGTAGGTAAAACAATGAAGTTTAGAAACTTCACTCTTTTATATTTCTCAATTTTCGTCCAATCTTGTATCGGAATTAACAAAGTTCCGCAAAATGTAACATTATGCCGGGTGTACAATCCAAATGGGTCAGTATGGAGAAGTCGGAAACTATGAGAGATAGCGAGATCTGTTCTTAGGAACCATGACGTCGATTTTAGATTTAAGAATAATTACATTCAAACTTTTTTATTTACTCTCATACATAACCGGGAATCGAACCTGGTCAAAATCAATGCGTATAAATTCTGCAAGTCGCAAGAAGCACAACACTAATGGAATCTTGTTTAAAATAATTGAAAGAAAAACCCACCAATAAGGTAATTATTTTATTTCAGTAAATGTTCAAAATGGTAGCCATTTGACTTGCAGAATTTATACTCATTGATTTTGACCAGGTTCGCGGTTTGTATGAGAGTTAATAAAATAGTTTGAATGTAATTATTATTAAAACTAAAATCGACGTCATGGTTCCTAAGAACAGATCTCGCTATATTTCATAGTTTCCGACTTCTCCATACTGACCCATTTGGATTGTACACCCGGTATATTTTTGACTTTCCCAAAAGAAGTAGTTATAGCTATTATGACTGTAAAGTCAATTTGAATGTCATCGGGTGTTGCCAGCCTCTTAAGGGCCTTATCACACTTGAGCGATATGAAAGCGATTTCTACGTATACTAAACTCGTTCGCGGCGAACTCGCGGCGTGTTCGCTCATACAAAACTTGCTCGCAAATCGTAAGATTATAACGCTCTAAAGGTTCAATATCGCTTGTACATTTTGTGCTGTTTCCTTTTCCAAATATAAATCAATGTACCAACACCGTAATACAAAACGAAGATAATCAAAGCGTCTAAAACGTCACACGCACGGACGCGGGCCGGTTTTGTACGGCTGTATTATATTTCGATCACGAATCTTATAAGCGTTGGGTCCACGTATTCTTTGGACAGATAAAAAGTAACGGCACAATATGATTTCAATAAAACATTGGTAATACATGGCATGGGAAAATAGTGAGGCGAAACGCATACTTTACAATTTAACTGCATATAGAAGTTTAAAAATCCCCAATACATTATTCGGTAACTAGTTCAGATGGCGCTTGGGAGTTACCGCATATTGAATGTTTGGTTGTTGTCATGAATAGGTAAATGTTTCATATATATATTTCTCTTTGAAAAAATTATAAACTATAATATGTTTTTATTTATTTGACTTATTAAAGTTAAGAACTTTTTGAAGCTGAAAGCTGAGTGTGAATCGCCATCAAAACGAGAGCAACCTAAATTTATTTTAGTAATACACACCAAACTGAATACAGAACCTCCTACTATGGAATTACATGTACCGCACACCGTACCATTGCAGTGTTTACCAAAAATGGTATGGAAACACCTTAGACAACCCTACACGTGGTCCCTGGGTTGTGAACAAACTTGGCAGCTGCACTGTGCCATCGAACTTCGCAGCACTCACTAGATTTTCTTCACCGTCTACTTTCCCACTACTATTACTACCTGAGAGAAGTGCCTATCTATATCCAGTAACGTGTAGATGATAAATAAATAAAAGAAATAAGTGTTAAATATAATATATACCTGATTAAGGTTTTGGCTATGACTATACTAACTAACTATTTTGGCTCAACGATCCAAAGAGAATCTTGGCCTCCGAAATAAGAGCACGCCACCTATCCCGATCCTGCGCAACTTCTTGCCAGTTGTTGAATCGAAGCTGCAGCAGATCCGCCGCCACACTGTCTCCCCAACTATATCTGGGCCGACCCACCGGACGGCGACCAGTCGGTCGTCCCAAGAACGCTTTCTTGACAGCCCGATCCTCACCCATTTTCTGTAGGTGACCGAACCAGCGAAGTCTGTGGGCTTTTGTTTGTGTTTTGTTTGGGGCTATGACTATACTGTCTGTTGTATTCTGTAGCCAGACGTAAGCAAGCCTCACGTCTACCTCATAACTTAGGCCTTATCCAACCATATTTGATACAGAACTATTAACTACTTGCTCACACTAATCGCCCGCCATACAACAGTTACTGACATTAACTTTATGGCCGAAACAAATAAAGAACAAATCAAATTATTTTAATAAATATTTTCATTTGTTTATTTTAAATAAACACACTTACTATACTTTGTGCAATCTAAGAAGCAGTTTTTGACACCTGTCATCTCAGTACATTTTATAGCCTAAAATCCATTTTAGGTTATAAAATGTACTGAGATTGTAACGGGTCGCCTTCCTTACCCGTTCAATATAGGTGATTATAATTGTTAAATTATAATATAGGTTTCCTTTATATATTTAACTACCACTCACTGCTTATTACGTAGTGTATATGTGCCTTTAGAAGTCTACTGTTGTCTATGCTTTAGAAGAATGAATACTCTCCGAATTTCGAATTCAAATTTACTGTCATTAGAGTTCCCATGAAAAAACTGTCAAACATAAATACGAAAGGTTTGAGATGAAAATACTAGTAAAATCAAGTTGAAATAACAGTAATCGCAGTTTGTGAGCAGCAAGATAGTAAAATCATATATTATATCTCGAAATGTAAGTTCTGTGGGAAACTAGCCGCTGCAATGACGGACTCCAGCCGCAAACAATTTAAGTATTCTTACGCTTATATATTCTCTATTCTATTAATTATTCCTATTCATATATATTTCCTATTTTATTAAGTTATTTCTACTCCTATATTACCACTCTTTCAGTACCGTACCTTCTCTATAGATCCTAATGTTTGAATACTATATGAAGTCCCGATTTACGAAAATATTGTGTATTTGCGTGTATACAATATTAAAGACCCTCCATTCCTTACTGACCTTTGAGTGACGAGAGCGGACGACCTGCGGTTCCGATATTTAGGCTATATTTCTAGCTAGGTAAGACAGCGAAGTGGAGTTACCACAAAACCGATATTCCTAACTTTATTGATAACTAAGTGAGACACGGTGGATAGTCAGCGGTAGTATACCTATAAGGCCAATAGTGATGAAGTAAAGTGAGGATACTACGGTAAGGTAGGAGATATTTTAGGTGTAAGTATAAGTACAAGATAAGGAAAATGGTCATATGTTTTCTAGGTACAGTCTGACACATATTCTACAATAGGAGTGACTCTTGTATATTTATTCGATAATCACGCCGTACGACAGCTACAAGGTATTAGTTATTCTCCCAATGTACAGAGACCAATCCTAGGGATTATGACGCATAAATAGTTTGAGGAAATGTGAGTGAAGATAACTAGACATACTGACTGTACCTTTCCTATCTTAAGGTCCTATTGTTCTATTTTTATACTTGGACTACCTTACATCAGTACAGTTCGGTGGCCATTTTTATATTTACTCGGACTAACTGACATTGTACAATGACGATCTTCATGAAAATACTCCCATATAGGTTTAGGGATACTTAATGGCCGTATGGTCATAGAATCTTTAAAAAACAGGTGAATGATAAGCGGTATGATGGAGGACAGAGGAAACATGGACAAGCTACACTATGTAAGGACAGGTTACCACGAATGCAGCGTTCCTAATCACTAGAAGATCACGAGCCCGATTTAAAAGGAAAATATACAAGGAAAATATACAAGGACATCAGGTACGAGTAACTGGCATAAAACTAGGTTAAGTCAAGTATTTAGGTAGTGCAGGTTAGGGATCAGTACAGTAGTTTAAGTATTTAGGTAGTTCAGGTTAGGGTTCATTACAAGATGACAGGTGTCAAAAACCGCTTCTTAGATTGCACAAGGTATATATAGATTATAAACTTATATCGATGTCATATACAAAGGAAAAAATGACCTAGGCCTCCGTTGCCCAGAGCTAGGACCGAACCCGCGTCTTCTGCATACGCAGCGGATGCAGAAACTGCTGGTTCGATCCCAGCCCTGGGCACCGGAGGCTTAGGTAAATTTTTTCTTTGTATATGATATTTATACAAGTTTTCATGGCCTACATTGCTTTCTTTGTTGGTATATTTTAAAGCGAGATCAATTACTCTGCGTCCGTAGGAAAAACCTTCGGCAACCCTACACGTGATCCCTGGGTGGTGCTAAAAGAGTAACAAACTTGGCAGCTGGACTGTCCCATCTGGACCTCGCAGCACTCACTAGATTTTCTTCATCATCTGCTTTCTTACTACTACTACCCCAGAGAAGAAATGCCTATCTATATCCAGTGACATGTAGCCACACGATAAAATAAATAAAGTGAGATATGTCGTAATTTAAGCTGTCTGCTTGACAACCTAATCCCATGAATTAGGGACTAGTTTTAACAATCGCAGATGCAAGACCTTCTGACTTTTGATTAGATCCGGTGTCCTCGCGACGTTTTCTTTCACCGAAAAGTTGGTAAATATCAAATGATATTTCGTACATTAGTTTGGAAAATCTTAGCGGTAAGATGTGGTCCTTAAAACTTACCAGTGTTAAAAATAAAAGCCACTATAATATAATATATTATTCCGCACATACGTTTCGAAAACTCAATAAAAGCATGATCAGTTTGAACCTAACACCGGATTAAACGCCTGATTGGTCAATGTGTTGTATATTTGCAATATTTCCGACATCATCATCATCATCATCATGAACTTAAGAGCTGAGCTCTTGTCGGTGAAGCAATCTCCATGTAATCCTTTCTCTGGCTTTCTCCTTGACAGCCTGATACGACACGACGTTCACTTTCTCTTTCACTTGATCCATGTATGCCCTTCTTGGCTTCCCTCTCTTCCTTCTTCCTTCCACTTTCCCTTCCATGATTGTCTTGATGAATTCATCGTGTCGTAACAAGTGTCCCAACATGTTCCCTC
This sequence comes from Pammene fasciana, assembly GCA_911728535.1. Classification (NCBI taxonomy): domain Eukaryota; kingdom Metazoa; phylum Arthropoda; class Insecta; order Lepidoptera; family Tortricidae; genus Pammene; species Pammene fasciana. The sequence goes on along the minus strand of OU452291.1, from coordinate 15,340,579 downwards.
TTCTATTTTCAATGGTTCTTAGTAGACATATTTTTTCTTTAATTCTATTTAAAAACCTCGTTGTTGTAATATTTCCGAATCAATTTTAAATCGAACAATTTACTATACCCAATTAGTAGGAACAGGAAACGCTTTAGAATTCTTGAGAAATCTCAGACTTCTAGAACATTACAAATACTTGTTTTGCTTTACCAGCCATTTTGTATGTACGGCCGTTGTCCAACCAACGTATCGTGTTTCGACTGGGTCAGACCACATTTCCTGTACGAAATAGGTTCTGAACTGTACTTGGTGATTTACCTATTTAATTAGGCTTAGTTTGGAACACCATTATTATTTCTACCCTTGAGCTGTGTATGGGTTAGTGTGTAAATCTAATACGGGCGAATCTTTTAACGGTGAATAGTATAGGATTTATAATATTGCCATTTATTTCGACCTCTTTGCAAGTTAGAACTACCTTAAAAGACAATTAAAACAGGTCAGACGTATCTGACAGGTCAAGCACAAACTGACTGTACCCGTGAATAACAATGTTTTATATACCAGTTCGCTTTGCGTTTGCTCTATAATTCTAGTGTTTCCTCCAGGAATATCCAAAGTCACTGAAATATACGGGTTGTATTTACTAACAGTATTGTCGGATATGAAATTTAACCTTAAATAAATGGGGTGTAAGGTCAGAATCTATTAATGGCAGCCATTGAGTTTAAATATAAAGATTTACCGAAATCTGGAGCAGAGCTCGACTGGGGAAGTACCTCCACCTTACTGAAAACCACAGCCTAATAGCACTAGATTCTACTCATAGTGTTGTATTCCTGCTGGTGAGTAAGGTTGACAACGAGCTTAAGAGGACCCTGTGTGTTGCTGAGGGACCCTGTTGTTCCTTTAGCCGCCAACACAGTAAATCCTATTTTTTGTAAAGGGTTGGCAACGCCCATGTGACACCTCTGGAGTTGTAGGCGTCCATAGGCTACGGTAGCTGCTTACCAACAGGCGGTTGTTTGCCACCGTCATTGTATAAAATAAAAAACATGGCTCTTGAAAATGTGTCTTTTATCAGTCATATCACTGACTGAAAACTGACGGGGCCATTTTTTTGGGTTGATTGTGTATTAAATACGTTGTTTATTACATATCAGTGATGGTAGGCGCTTTCGTTCAAACTATACACTGAGAGAAATTTGGTTTGTGAATCTAACAAATTCGACTTGTTGCGTGTTTATCAGTTTGAAACTAAATTATTTTAGTAAACGGAATCGTTCACAATATTGATAATACAAGTCGAACTTGTACGAACAACAAGGTTAAACTTGTTAAAAGATATTGGATTGAATCAGCCAAATATACAATAGTTTAAAACAATATGTGCCATGTTGGTTTTATATAATCGAGTTGTTGATTTAAATAACACTTAAACTAAAATGACAAGTTACTTGTAGAATAAACTAATTATTATTAAACTTAACAAAATCGAACTTGAAGTTTTAACCAAAGAGCTTGTAGGCGCTATTTTAAAATGAGAGTTTGGTTGAACGAACGTGAATTCTGGTTGTCTTTTCTCTCAGTGTACCTACTACTACTAAGGCAATTTTTGAATTATATTTTTTAAAGGACCTACTACCTTCATAGTGTTGTGTTCCCGTTGTTGTTTCCGTCACTTCACTTATTCGAGTCTTGGGGCGTAGTATAGTATTTTGTATGTGATCGGTTAGTTTCCGAGAATACTGCTGCACTGCATGATGGACGGTCAACGAACCTTTAGGGTGAATTTATGAAAGCCTTGAATCTAGTCTGTATTCCGTATGTTACGAAGGGGAGAATACATATGGAAATACACATGAAAAGGTAGGTATTAAATTTTTTTTCGTAAAACTTACTTTACTAACAATAAAATAATTTTCTCAAACATGCAATGAAATGTCTTCGTTATGTGCGTCATAATACGCTTCAAAGTGTCACGTTTAGGGCGGATCAACTCCAGAGAACAGGTAACGATTTTCATATAAAATTGACGGCCGGAAGCCGGGAAATATTTTTTTTTAAATTTCCATTCCACATATGTTTGTGGCACAGGATCATGGCATTCAGCCATTTAAGGTTATAGGCGATATTAACTTTTTGGTTCATTTGACATTCTGCCACTACTTATGCATATTAAAAACAAACAATAATCATCATAATATTAGTTTTCTTTGTTTTTTTTTGGAAATATTTTTTTTGTAATTTTTTTTTTGATTTTTTTTTTTGATTTTTTTTTTTTTGTATTTTTTTTTTTTTTTTTTGCAAAATTTTTTTTTTAAAAAAAAATTTTTTTTGCTTTTTTTTTTTTTTTTTTTTATTTATTTATTTTTTGTTTTTTTTTTTATTTTTTTTTTTTTTGAAAAAAATTTTTTTATTTTTTATTTTTTTACCATGTTTGAGAAAAGCACTATACATACCTCGGCGTGAAAAGGGGTTGCCAGCCTCGTAACTATCCGTCTATATAACTCAGCCGGCAACCCCCTACTTCCCAGCCTCTGTAGTAATGTACTATTACAGTTTAACTCACCTGACCGCTACATTTGATTCACTAAGAATGTTTTAGCTCTGCCTTAGCCTTTTAATATTTCTGACACGCCGATGCGCTCCAAGTCTATATAAAAGTGATCGATTTAACCCTTAAATTGGCAAGAGTAAAAATTATGAAAAACGAGTGATACAATATCATACCTTTATTTAATACTGTCAGAGGGGTTACAGAAAAATAATAATAAAAAACCAGCATTATCAGTTTTTCAGAAAATCTATGTACATGACCGTGCACGTTGCCAATTACATAGCAAAAAACCTACTTGTTTGTATGTACATGCTGGTTACCGCTGCCAAGAAGGCAGTAAAACATTTTATATAAAATAAATGTTTTTTTTATAAAAACACATTACTTCGTATGGAAGTGTCGAAAGCAATTTCGTTTTTTCGTTGCTCCTATTACGAAACAAAGGGGTATATTGCATTTGATGCAATAGCCTTTCGTCCTTCCGTCTTTTCAATATCTGCACCGAACACTTTTTTGTCCGCTCTCAGGTAAGTGCTTGGTTGTATTTGTCAACCTAATCCTCGTCCGACAAGCAGTCTAGCAAATTTAATCCCTCCAAAGAAGAATTTTAAAGAAGGTGGATCAGAACTATCGTCAGAGTCGAACTGTGTGGGTGCTTGTGGGTTAATTTCTTCATCAGAATCTGAACCATCATCAGAACATGGATTTTCCACGGGTAACAAGGCCAAAATTTTATGCGTTCGACTCTGTGTGAAGATAGTATTTAAAATGAATAAAAATAAAGAAGCGAACGTAAAACTGTTAGATTCAAAACAAGAGAAAAGTACGGATAAATTGGCAACGTACACGGTGGTTACCGTTGTAGAATGTAAGTACTTCACTACAAACTTGGCAACGGTAACTGTGGTGTACATTGCAATTTATCCGTGATTATCTTTTTAATCATGCTTTATGCAAACAAAATGACACATTAGGTATTCATTTTCTTCGCCCTTTTATTACAAAGTTCAAAACATAAAAAACGTAACTTGCATACAAAAAACTTGTAAAACTTTAGTAAACTTACCCGATGTACTGGCAAGCGTCGCCGCGTCAAACTCATTTTTGACACTGACGTTTGTTTGAAATTGTTGCCATGTCATGTATTTTTTCTACCATTCACAACATAATTATTTAGTAGTTTTTAGTAAAAAAAGTTCAAGAAATTAAATATATTAACGACAGGATTTTTAACTTTAAGTAACGTACACGGTGGTGTCCAGTGCCAATTTAAGGGTTAAAGGTATACAAGAAAAAACAGGCCTATAACCGCGAACCACTTCGTTCATCGAATCGTCTATTGGCATCACTCTCTTTCGTATATGCAAGAGCGATAGAGACGGGACCATCGTTTTGTCGATTTTCAAACTTAGCGGTAGGCCCTCAGTAGATACCGGGAGGCTACTTAGGGCCCCTTATATAGCCTCCCCCGTGTCCAGTCGCTCTAGCGTGCTCGAATGCCATGAGCACAGATATGTATGTTAATAGACGTCACAAGTGTCGTCGCCATCAACAATATCTGTTACATACAGACTTCATCATTCTTTTGTCCCGGTTTTGCCACGGCTCAATTGACTTTGGCTGGGGTCCGATCGATGACCGAATCCCAGGAAATGACGTAGGCACTAGTTTTTACAAAAGCGACCATCTGACATTCCAACCCAGAGGGGAAACTAGGCCTTGTTAGGTTAAGGTCCGGTGTCCTTGCGATGTTTTCCTTTACCGAAAAGCGACTGGTAAATATCAGATGATATTTCGTACCTGCATAAGTTCCGAATACCTCAGTGGTACAAGCCGAGTTTTGAACCCGAGACCTCCGGATTGAAAGTCTAACATTCTACCGCCAGGCTACCAGCTTCCAAGACAAACATAACATACAGACTTACCTATTTAATTTTATCTTGCCTTGACAGAGATATAACCGTGCCCCCAGATTAATCAGGTCTTGACTAAAACAAGATATTGTCATTCCACTATTCTTCTGGTTTTCGCCTCTTTGCAACAGTCGGATATTTCCATGGTAGTTACATCTGGACTTGAAATTAAGTAGAATGAATAAGTAGCTACATAATATTTTATTCTGCATAACAAGTGATTTTCAAGCATGCAAATGACAGTCTTCGAATAAGCTAGCCAAATCGTAGTCATCACTTGCTCGCTACTACTTTAGTCTAAAAATTATTGAACTCGAGTGAAAACTTACTGTAGTTATCTTTGCTCATCCATTTGAATGCATGTCTTGGAGCACGGGTGAGTGGCGCGAGGATAATCGGACAACTCTTTTCAATTTCCTTAGCTTGTGCACTGGTGCGTTGCATGGTCTACTTATTTAAATATATTTATATGTCTGGGGGCATGGGTGAGTGGCGTGAATATAGTCTGACAGCTCTATCGTTAAATTCTTCCCGCGCGGGAAGTAATTTCCTGTTAGAACCAGTGTACGGTCCATTTAAAGAGGTCAGTTACACCGTCATGACTTTTGTCGAGCTGTTTTGAATTTTTGCTGCGCTATGATTCGTTTTCTTTTAGATTAGAAAAAAGTTGAAAGGCGCATTTACAGGGTGTTTTATCAGGCACGATACGGCATGATACATTTCACAAGTGTTTAAGTGCCAATGCGGCCAATAAAAAATATTTAAATAGATTTGTATTTATCATAAAGCCATGCGTAGGTATTTGCAAATGTTAAATTGAATAATATTAATTATTTTACAGTATTGTAATAGTAGTCATTATTAAGAAATAATTTATTCTTATCATTGTTAATGTTTTAGTGAATATTGTACAATAAAAATCCTGGAGAAAAGGAGGTTCGAAACATATGGTTTTCGATTTATAACGTATGCGTGTGTCACTGTCAGTTTTTCAATTGTCATGTGTCTCTAACGTGATAATCAAAGCGAAATTGTGTTTTTATTGCTGTTATGGATAATAATCTGCAAATTGTCATTATTTATTTACAAATGTGAACTCTTCATCATGTTAACTAATCGTTTGTTGGTGTGCTTGCAGTCTGTTTAAATTGAACATTTAAACAGAACAGGTTAGAACAGGTTGGCAACTTCTGTTTCTATGTTGAATTTCTAATCTCAAAAAAAAAACGAAATATAGATCACGGTAACCCATATACGGAAGTTCTTATCTCAGTAATGTCAGTTATGACAATTAAGCAAGGCGGAGAATTTTTCATGTTTCTGTATTTTAATCAAACATTATAGATAAGTACATTTAAGAGGGCTACAGTATGAGGTTCTTCAAAAAAGGAGTGTATAGGTTCTTAAAGGGTGGGCAATGCGCATGTGAATCCTCTGGAGTTGCAGGTGTCCATAGGCTACGGTAACTGCTTACCAGCAGGCGGGCCGTATGCTTGTTTGCTGCCGTCATGGTATAAAAAAATCAATCGAAACCCATATAAAGGGTGTCCCAGAAATCGACGTCAAGCCGTGAATGGATGATTGACCAAGTTATAACAGTTATCAGAAAAATACAAAAAAAATCTATCACATGTTCTTCAAAAATTATGGTCACTTTAAAAATTTACTAGAAGTTAAGAGACCAGGGCGTGAATATTCTAGTAAATTTTTAAAGTTACCATAATTTTTGAAGAAGATGTCATAGATTTTTTTTTGTATTTTTCTGATAACTGATATAACTTGGTCTATCATCCATTCACGGCTTGACGTCGATTTCTGGGACACCCTGTATGTAACTATTAATTGTAAAATTTTGATAAAGATAAGATAATACGACCATAAAAATGAAAAGTATGGAAACGGTTTCGATTTTAGGCCAAAAACGCAAAGTAAGAGCATTCTGAGTTAAATTTGCTATTTTTTATTGCAGAAAATATTTTCAAGTGACGCAGTTATGATTTTTGGCTCGGAATTTTCCACCGTATCTTTGATCACTTTTCATATACTTCATTTCTTATCACTGGATGTCTTAGTGAAGGTTTTCTGGGTATGATTAGCAGACATTCCTGCTCAATACGAAAATAAAAGTAGGTAGTACTTAATTTTTTTTTCACCTCACAGAGGATACAAAGGGATGGGACCGTCGTCTGCCATCTTATGGTATATATCGAAAACTGAAACTATTCCACGCCAGTGCTGCCTCCAACAAATTGACTGTGAGACACGACCTACAAGTACTGCCATCTAGTAGACTAATTTGGCAACTTTGATGTGTCATATGCATTTCGCGCCAGACGAACGTTGCCTATAAAAACATTTGTAAATGTTACGATTCGGTGTAAGTAGCTGCCTTCACACTGTAAGCCCCCGGGATGCACTTGTCTGTTATTCCATCCAGCCTGCTAAAGCGTAATGGCGGGAAATATCAATTTTGAATTTTTAGCCAGCATTTTCTGTTACATCCACAGAGATGATAGATATAGAGGGTACCGTTAAAACAACCGTTTTAGAGTACCGCGAAATTGAACGCCGCCGCCGTTCATTTAAGCCCGCTGTACACATTGGGCCAACGTCGGCCAATCTAAGGGACGCAGCTATACGGCAGAACGAGATCGCGATAAATCTTGCTCCCTTTATCGCATAGCTGCGTCCTTTAGTTGGGCCAACGTTGGCCCAATATACTTATACAGCGAGCGACGACGACAAATACAATAGATAGATATAGATAAATATTAGTCACGTGCTACAACTTTGCCTACGATGCACAACTAAATCGATACCTAAATAATTAAAATCAAAAAAAAAATCAAATAATTTATTCAAAAATAATTGTACAGATAATTCTTAGAACTATGCATTATTATTACAGAGCTGAGGTTCATATATGCCTGAACTAGGAAATCCTGTGTTTCAGGCTGAAAAGTACTGCTTCTTATTAATCTTATTATATAATTATTCACTTATGTATATTTAAGTTAAATGTAGTTTACAATAAGAGTCTTATCATCCTAGTTAATAAAAACATTAACATTTATAATAAAATAGTAATTTACAAGTAATAGTACTGATTATTTTATGACTATTAGTAGGTTCTCTGTGTCGTCGTACGTCATATTTTGAAAATGTTTTAAGTTCGAGAAATATTTACTTACACGATGATTTTAATGGAGCCTAGCACAACTTTGATTACATCTCTTGAGTTTCTAGGTAAGCACTCGGTAAAGTTACAAGTACTCTAAGTTACTAGAAATAGTACCTCTTTCTTAATAATAATAACAAACTTAAATTTTAACGAAATGTTTGCTTATGTATACAACAGAACGTTTAATGAATTTGTAAACAACAAGTTCTGAGGACGCATAGTTAAATATAATGTTGTAATTTCTAAATATTATGTTATTATGTCTAGCTTAATTAATCGAAAAATCAATTATTCAATAACAACATAATGTCAAATCTTCAAATAATAAACGCATTGAACCATTTATAATAAATTATATTTATTTATTCTAATTTTTAATTACAATTTCCTTATTAAATTTTACCGTAATTGAATACCTATATTTTTATACAGGGTATAACAAAAATACTGGTGATCCGTTTAAGGGCATAATTGGTAGCGTATTGCGAGTAGGAAAAAGTCGGAGAAAAATTTTTTGGACATGAAAATTTTTTTTTTGTATGGGGCGAGTCGTCCCAGCTCAGCTGGCCAACCCTCCATACAAAACAAAAATTTTTTTTCGCGAAAAAATTTTTTTTCTTAGTTTTTCACAATAAGAATACGATACCAATTATGCCCTTAAAAGGATCACCAGTATTTTTGTTACACCTTGTATCCAGCAATTGTAGACAGTGGAAGAAATTGTTTGTACACAATTTCTTTTGAAGGAAGTCGAAGAAGTTAGCTAAACGAAATCAACTATAAATCCTATTCTTCACGTGTAGGTACGCTTACTAAGCTATAAATATGCAGATAATACACATACGAGTACATTATGCTAAAAGGAAAAAAAAATACAACTATGCTACCAGAACGATTATTAAAATAGATTATTGTAACATATACTACAATGTTGTAAGGAAAACTACTCTATTTTAACGTTTACTATATCTCGAATTCAATAAAACTATTCAAACATTAATATGCACAATGGTTTAGTTATTTATACTATGTGAACAATTGTCCCAGAATTTACTAGATTTTCTCGCTCAGATTACAGTATTTTGGTGTCATGGACGAGACTTTTCTCTCCGTGTGGATTTATCAGGCTTAGTAGTATGGTGCCATTCAAAAATATATTTTCCCTCATACAGATGTACATGGTAAATGATATTTTTTAATTTAAAGCATGCAAAAATACGCAAATAAGTATGTATAACGGGTTATTCCTAATTAACTAGCACGTTAATATACCGCGGAATAGCAAAGCAATATTATAGTAGTTGAGAAAATTACTTCATTAAATTGTAAATACATACTCTCAGATGTCGCCCTAAGAACTCAGTACGCACTTTCTGCAAATTAAACTGAATACTATATTAAATACTTACTTGAAATACGGCCTTAATCTTGAATTTACACACGCAAGTACGCTCAGAACCACAATTCCAAGCGCTCTCTAAAAGAGCACCTTAGTAATTGTGACTGTGGTCTCTCCCTTAAATAATTCTGACATAGGGTTGACACCTTAACTCTTTACATAATTATATTGCCGGAGATTCCGAGCATTTGACTTTGAACCTTAAATTTCGGAATTTAAGTTTATTTTCTCTTGATGTTGACTTGGCAGTTAGGACGGTTTGCTTTGTGTTCAAATGTAATTTGTGCTTTAAATAAGGCTTTAAAAGCATTAATTAAACATAAGATAGTACGGTCGGAGATAATTTCGGTTTGATATTTAAGGATAAAAGATTTAGAGACCGTTTAAGGTGAATTATACTTTATCTACACCCATATCATAAACCCTCCATGATGCGTTCAAAAACCGCACGTTACGACCACCATGAAAATAGACTGTTTCGTTAGGAGTTAGAACAAATGTCTTATCAGATCTGTAACGATGTTATTATTATCAAATAATAATCAAAAATTAGATTTCATTATGAAAATCCGGGCTGCTCCCCGATCGCCGGCACACGCCCCTCCGACCGCCGGCACGCGAACCCCCGCCCGCTGGCACAATCGAGTTGGCCATGGCGGTGGAATCCGTGCAATGGCAGTAATTCAATCACCATTTAGGGTTTATAATATGTGTGAAGTAAAGCAGTGTATGCAACTGTACGTAATTAGGCCTTAAAACACTCGTGTGATCTTATTATGAAACTCACTTCGTTCGTTTCATAAAACCACACTCGTGTTTTAAGGACCCCTATTACGTAACAGTTACATAAACTACTATTATACACGGAGAAAAAAGTCTCGTCCATGATACAGTCAGCAGCAGAAGTAGCTAAGCGGGTAGGTCGTTCAAAATGACCTACACACGCTCTTATTCTCTTAACAATAAAATTTGTTTCGGGTCATTTTGAACACCCTACCCTTAGCTACTTTTGCTGCAGACTGTACCAAAATACTGCAATCAGAATGGGAAAATCTAGTGAATTCTGGCCAGGTAACCAGAGTTTAGTGTGTATTAAGGTTTAAATAGTTCTATTGAATTAAAGATACAGCCTTGGCCAGAAGTGTTGAGCATAGCTGTTTTTTGTTTACAATTTTGATGTTAAGCATTATTTCCCTATCCTAACAATGTACGGTAACGGTAAATGTTATATTTTATTTATAAATATAGAAAACTTCACTTAATAACACTTTCAAGGTACTTAAAAAATGTGAAAACAGAAGGTACCAAAAATGTAAATTTAAGTCGGTGCGACATATTGCAAATATTCTATGCAGTTACTACTAACTTCAACAAAACATGCCTATTAGTTTAAATTAATTGACAAAATAACTTAAACCAAGATGGAAACTATGGACTAAACTTTCCAGTTTTGTATGAAAATCGCATTAGTGCTCAACACTTCTGGCCAAGGCTGTATAGTAAACTTTAAAAAAGTAGTTTTCTTAACAAGATTGTAGTATTGGTTACATTACAATCATTTATTTTACAATCGTTCTGGTTGTATAGTTGTTATTTTTTATTTCCGTGTATTTATATGTAGGCTAAAACGGTTTTTTATCATTGAGGTTACACAAAACGTTTATTTTTGAACTCAAAGAAAATGAAATAAGTCATCTTGTATGTATTGTCTTAAGTATAGTTTGTTTGTAGTGAATGTCCCTACTTTCATTCATTACTCGTATTATAAATTACTACAACTTTTGGGACAAAAAAAATCTTAGCGATGACATCTGCTGTTACCTACCCAATGCTCCATACATTTTCAACGATAAAGTAATCGAACCTTAATGGAGTTTCTTTAGCCTCTAGTAAGTCTCATTATTATCATAGGTAAGCTAGCAATTACATTATTCTTCTTGAGTTATACAACATCATACAAAATATTAAAGATCTGCTTAAGCAAAACTTTGAAAATTCCTTTTTTGCATTTTACAATAGAATCATCCAATTTCAAAAGCTAGTTTCTAGCAAGAGGAATTCTATTACAAGTCTTATATTCAAAATTGTTGCTCTTTGTAAATAACGTTCTACTTTGCACGTTTGCACTTTGAATTTCTACTCTTAGGGAATTATTTATGAAAATAAAAATAGAATTTAAGATCACTCAAGAATGAAGTAATGCGAACTTTGATTTTAAAATATGCTCTTATACTAATTTACATATAATAGCACGCTACACATTAATCTTTAGAAATATGTTTTTGATGTGTAACTTAGCTGTGAATAATAAAAGGAAAATTCTTTAGAATTTAAATGAAAATGATTGCTAAGATTTCTTAGTGTAAGGCCTGAGTGGACGCTTGGAGCGGAGCGTGCAGCGGGGCGTGCAGCGTGGCGTGCAGCGTGGCGGGCGAGCGTCCATACACTTTGTGCAGCGTCGACTCAGGACACCAGTATGAGTTTCATTTGTTTAACATGCACGCCGCAAGCCCCGCCCTCTGCACGCCCAACTAGACCGTCCACTCAGGCCTTACACTTACATATTGAGAGAAAAACAAGAACCGAAAACGTTAACAACACCACAACCGACCAACCAACCACCGATATATATTATACATTTTCCTTTATTTAAAGAGTTAAAAGAGAGCAAGTAAAACCAGCGACATGTCTTCGTTTCTGCATGGGTAAAAATAGACAATTCTACTGTACAGGTTATTGAATCTTCGTAAAACTTTTTAAGCAGTTTTGACATTGTTTATACATATTCCGCTTATTACTACCATTGTTATATCTAACAACTCACGAACAAAGTTACATTACTTAGTTTTTTTTTACAAAGTGACACTGAGGTTTATGTATGTAATGGACGTCCCAAGTAAAGAAGGATCCAGTATACGTTATATACATTTTCCGCTTATTACTAGCATTATCTAACAACTCACGAATAAAGTTATAGTAGTTTTTTTTACAAAGGATATACTAAGGTTTATGTAATGGACGTCCCAAGTAAAGAAGGATCCAGTCCACATTTTATACATATTCCACTTAATTATTACTACCATTGTTGCGTTATCTAACAACTCACGAACAAAGTTATACTTAGTATTTTTATTACAAAGCTATACTAAGGTTTATGTAATGGACGTCCCAGCAAGTAAAGAAGGATCCAATACACATTTTATACATATTCCACTTATTACTACCATTGTTGCGCTATCTAACAACTCACGAACAAAATAGGTAGTTTTTTTAAGAATATATACCAAGGTTTATATAATGGACGTCCCAAGTAAAGAAAGATCCAGTACACGTTTTATACATAGGTATTTCGCTTATTGCTAGCATTGTTGCATTATCTGACAACTCACGAATAAAGTTATAGTGTTTTTTTTACAAAGTTTTATTAAGGTTTGTGTAATGGACGTCCCAAGTAAAGAAAGATCCAGATACGTTTATCAGGCCTCGGCGCAATAAAAATACTTTTTCGTTAATCAACCACTCGAGTTTGTGTCAATTTGTGCTACACGATATTTTTAGCTACAAGGTGGGCGGTAAGGATAGATGATCTTAGCTCGCTTATTAATTGTTGAACAACTAATTAAACGTGTCTTATTACGATTTCGGTTCTATTTCTGCACGCTGTAGGACGTTTCCAAAAGTCACTGTAGGTTAAAGATAAAAAAAAATAAAGTTTTACCCGACGCGGCGGTAAGCTACCCAACTGTCACGGCGCGCGCTAATATTGTGATGGATGATTTCTAAACCATTCGAGTAGTTATGATTATTATTACAGTACGTTGATTATTTTTAAGAGCGGGTAATTCCGAATGGAGTCGTAGGTGTCATGGCGGCGGGGGACGTCATTCGTTGACAGCTGCCCGCACGCGATGGTTGCTTGCAGACCCATTAGCTCATAATCTCGATTCATCTGTGTAATCTGTTATTATATTTGGTGTTTGTTAATTGAAATAGGAGGTACAGTGATTGGACTATATTGTAAAGACTTTTATTTTCGTGATACCTGCACGTGTACGCCCAAAAGCCCTCAAAATGTCAGACACGCCTCCCAATATGCCTGTTTGGCCTCCCGATATTCCGACATACACAAAGCTATTCGCACAACCGAGACAGTCCCTGGGGTCCCGAAGAGAGATACGTCTTCGAAACGTCAAAGGTAATTTTTAGAGGTAAAATTATATACGCGGTTAAGTCCCATTTATACAAATAGATTCGTGAATATGTCTGTCTACAGTTTAATAAGCTAACGTTTAGCAGACTAGCTTACTTAAAACACAATGCGGCTTAAGTGTGGCTCCAGTGATATATCTGTCCTGAACATATCTTCAACCATCAGAGGCAAACCACTTGGGCCGCAAATTGACGCGGTTTCCGCCGGGCACCAAGCTCGGCCCGCTTCCTCGCAGGAAAGCGACCCTTGTGTGCAAGTGCATGTGACTTATATGTTATATAGACGCTGAAGTCATGTCATATATTATAGACCGTAAGCAGAGACTAGAGATATAGACGACCACAGTCTAAGAACTTTTTGAAGCTCAAGTCGATTGCGCCCTCTGTCCGAAAGCCGCATGAAGATCTTCTTACAAATTATCTTCAGGCGGCTTTTGGACAGAGGGCGCAATCGACTTGAGCTTCAAAAAGTTCTTAGGCTGTGGTCATCTATATCTTTAGCTATAGTCTCTGCCGTAAGCCAGGAACACGTTGATCATCGCGTCTTGTGCCAATCGATAACTTGTGAAGTGGTTAAGGGGGATGTACAATGAAACCCTGTGAAGGTCAGCTGCGTCTCCATTGGTGGTTTGAGGAGCGGCAGCTAATTAATCAATTTAAAAATCAGTCGGCTGTATCGCAGTGAAAGACTGTCAGCTGGTCATGAACATACAATCTTCAGGGTATCAGCTGATTGTCTTTCCATCTCGATACAGCCGGCTGACGATTTTTCATGTTTGTAAGAACATAATAAACTATCATCTGATATTTTTTTAAAGGGATGAGATGACCGTTTTTTTAATTGAATAAATGACTGCCGTTCCTCAACCTACTAACGGAGTGGCAGCGGACTTTTATAAGGCTTCATTATACAAATATATCGTCCTTAATCACTTGACAAGTTATCGCCTGGGTCGCGGTTGGTCATGAAACTTCTTCCTGGCTTATGGTCCATTCCTAAACCGCGAATGAAATAGGAGTACAATGTACCTTAGCTCTCAATCCATATTAAGTTGAACGTAAGTAATTTTAAGCTAACATGGCCACTAATATTACAACTACTGTTAATAACACAAATAAACATGGTTAATACCTTAATACCCCGTTTTTAGGATTCCGTAGTCAACCTGGAAGTCTTATAAGTTTTTCTCGATGCGCACAATTTTTTCACTTTAGAACTGAAGAACAAAGTGTGTTACAATTTAACTTTTGAATGATTTGCAGCTACGTCACACAACGACTGATGGGCACTACTACACAGATAAAAGGATATCTTAATCCAAGATATTTCATTCTTGTATATAAGGAAAATCGATAATTTCTTAAATCAAGTAAAAAATATCTTGAACCACGTAAGTTCTATCTTGGATCAACAAAATCATACTTGGTTCAACAAAATCATACTTGGTTCAAGAAATTATCGATTTTCCTTATATACAAGAATGAAATATCTTGGATTAAGATATCCTTTTATCTGTGTAGGATTGACAAAATTATTACCATCAAATAAGATAGAATATGCCACAATTTCGAAGCACACTATTTATTACAAAGTTTCCCAAAAATACATCGACTTATAGACTTCGTATTTATACGCAACAGCTTTCCCGTAGAATTAATACTGGTTCAATAAATCAGTAAAGTTTTGATGAGGGACGGTTTCCTATCAAACCCCGACGCTGCTAGATATTTTTCACCTCACTACCTCGGGAAGCCCTTTTTTATTTATTCTTTAAAAACAGATAGTAAAACTGTATTTTATTCACAAGAGTGCAAAGAATATTTGAAATTCGAAAGTGTTATTAGTTACTTTTTTGGAACGCAGTTCCTTATCGGGTGGTTGGCGGAGAAGAATTAAAAGTCAAAAAAGTCATAATTCAACAAAGTCAAAAAAGTAAAAAAATTCAAAAAAGTCAAAAAAGTTTCCTTGCTTTAGTGAGGTGAAAAAATTTGTGTTACACACGGCTGCAAAGTTATTTTTACATCTCGTGTGTTGCAACACTCGCTATACGCTCAGGATTATATTTTTGAACTACTCGCTTCGCTCAGGATTATATTTTCGAACCACTCGCTTCGCTCGTGGTTCAACCATGGAATCTATTCGCTGGCTCGTAGTTCAACCCTAGAATCCATTCACTAGATCGTGCTTCAATTCCACACTCGCAGTTAAAATACAACTTTGCACTCTTGTATAACAAATACAGTTCAGCTGCCAAGTTTGTTACTCTTTTAACACCACCCAGGGATCACGTGTAGGGTTGTCTAAGGTGTTTCCTACGGACGCAGAGTAACATTGATCCCATCCAGTGCCCTCTCTCCTAATAATGCTACCGATTGTCCGTACGCTAATAATTACATCTACCGGTACTACTGTCAAAAGCATACCTATTCAGGCTTTTAACGTCGACCCTTTAAAAACCTGCAGAATGCTTACTGTTTTTGAAGAATACTGTTTACCCAAAAACCCTTAGGCACGTATACAGTCTGTATTAAAAAGGAGTAAGATGCAAAAGTGTGTCCCTGTCGTCGACTGTACAAAAAGTCTCCAGTATCAAACTATCGACCAGTCTAATTAAAAGCAAGTAGCTGGTTGAAACCGAGTTCAATGCTTGCTGATTACTGCCTGGCTAAATAAGGAAGGACTTCGCTCCTTGCCTTTCAATCGGTTGTCGAAGCTATTGTAACCAGACTGAACCAATTTTAAGGACTTGATTCATTAATTCAGTTACTTAAGTTGGATTTTTCTGTATTACACAACTTCTTGTGTAATACAGAAAAATCCAACTTGACTGAATTATAATATATCTGTAACAAAGAATCATGCCCGGCTCACGGAGAGCCGTTTTGCTTCATTGATCGTAGCAAATGGAAATCCGTGATCTCTGCCTACCCCTTTTGGGATATAGGCGTGATTGTATGTATGTAACAAAAAATGCAGGTGATCCTTAAGCGCTTATTTGGTAGGTAATTTATTGCGAGTAAATAAAAGTAAGAGAAATTTTTATTGGACGCGAAGGTTTATTTTTGGACACGCCGCCTTAGCCGGTCAATCCTATACAAAACTTTTCTTCTCGAGTTTTTTTTTATTGGCTCCGCGGGGTGATGTAATTCCAATCGGAGCGGGTCTAGCGTGGTCCGTTTCTATGAAATACAGCGGTGGTACAGCTCACCATCAAATATATGTGAGCTGCCAATGTACTCAAAAATAATCTGAACGCGCAATTTATTGCCTTGATAATAGGGCGTTGTTCAGATATTTGTGACCATCTTGGCCCTCCGATATATCTGATGGCGAGTATCGTGTACCCAAGCCTCAAGTCTCTTGGCAGCCTATTACTCAGAAGTACATGAATATAGATAGACATAATGTATTTAGGTACTCAGATAAATAAATTGTCTGTATAATTACTTTGCCAGAAACTTGATAAGGATCGATAGCTGTTGATTTAAAACTTTTGTTGAAGTTGTGAACGAAATCAAGCTTTAAATTACAAATCTAAATAAAACTGATAACGGTGTAGTCATGAATAATGTTAGGAAAGATATCAAAATAACTTTATAATTAACTAGCTTTTGCCCGCGACTTCGTCTGCGTGGAATTAGTAATCCCCCATTAAGGAATGAATTCTGGATATCAACTATTCTATATCCTTCCCCAGAGCATCTCCAGCGTTCAACGGTTATTGATTCGCCATAAAAACTTTCAACCCCTTTTTACCCCTTTTGGGGTTGATTTACGGGATGAAAACTATCCTATGTCGTTTCCCGGGACTCAAATTATCTACGTACTAATTTTCATTTTAATCGGTTAAGCGGTTAAAAATTCTCCATACAAACTTTCAACCCCGTTTTCACCCCCTTCAGGTTTGATTTTCGGGATGAAAACTATCCTATGTCCTTTCCCGGGACTCAAACTATCTCTGTACAAAATTTCATCAAAATCCGTTGAGCCGTGATGCGCGGTCAAATAAACAGATAAACAGACAAACAGACAAAAATTCTAAAAACTGTTGGAACGTGTTCTGTTATCGATTCTAAGTATCCCAAGCCAACTTTTTTTCGAATATCTTCCATGTACAGACTTTCGACCCTCTTCAGCCTTATTATATGTATGAAGTTCATGGTGGGGGTGACGTGAACGATCGCAGCACACAATGTAACAAGAAATTGGGCTCTTGTCAATATCACATTTCAAAATATTTGACATCACCTATAGGATCAACTGTCAGAATAGTAAAACAGCCAGTGACATTTCATATAAGCAAGGAGTATATGCCATTTAAAAAAAGAACAAAGCCCTTTAACCCCCTGCTCAAGAGATGGCGCCACACTCATAAATGCGCTTAGCAATGTTAAAATAAGTTTTACATTCTTAATGACGCTAATGTAATTTAAGGAGGAATTAACAATTAAACAAGGTATTATGTTAAATGGTGGTATTTATGTTCAATCAATTTAATTTTAGCAAACTTACGTAATTAGCCTCAGCTTGTAAAATGCTTTTGTAAACACTTTAGTTTCAAAAATTATTTTGATACTAAAGTTAAAGTTAAAATTTGCTAATTAGTTTTGTTAAAAAATAGCAAGTTATATAACTAAAACAGAATAGCGAGATAGCGCTCTACGTATGAATAGCGCTGTCACGCTTTCACACCGTCGCGGCATGCGGTTGCGGCGCCAGTGTGATAATAGATATATTATAAGATAATTGTAAAGAGATTAAGTGCTAATACCTGACTTTTTACTTGTTTAATGTCGATATATCGCGTCAAATTATCTTTGTCATCTTATCTAAACAAACACTGGCCTTTAGTCATAAGTTTCACATTGTTTTAAATAAAATGTCACTACTTTTCTTTGCTTTTTTAGATAATAAATCCTATAAAATGAGTAAATCGTGGTCACATTTTTTTGCTATTACCAGTCTTTCTTAAGGTATCGGTACATTGCAATCCATCTCCTATCAACAAATAAATTATTTACTAGTATTTAATTATTTGCATACATACTTATATCTATTTTAAATTCTTAAGATACGAGTAGCTTTGTTATCGAAATACAATTTGTGTCTATATTGGAATGAAGTGTTGGAAACAAGCTACAAAGCCAAAGATAAAAGATATTTATTCTTCAATTTAGGCACATTACAAATATTACAATGCACTTATGAATGTCAGAAAAAAAATGTAACTACCACCGGTTCTAACCCTACACTTCTGACCCGAGAAGTATTACTTATTACCGGCAAGAAACTCGGCAGGACTTACGGCGCCACGTAACCTTTGGTCAAGAAACCACAGCATTCACCTCCGGGGCGGGCTCCAACATCTGTCTCATAGTATGGGAACATATACATATAAATGCACCATTATATATTATGGTGACGATACTTTTAATGTCCACGACGATGTATAAAAGTGACCATAGAGTAGTTTTACTCCTCCTTCAGATAATACCATAAACTATACCATTCACAAGCTTTCCGCGATCGCACAAAGTTTGCTTGTTAAAAACCGAGTTGGAAACATCGAGCGTAGAGGAAAAAATAATTGAAGGTTTAGGAGGCCCAACGGCTATCAGTTCGCCTGGCGATATCGGCCTGTCAGTTAGAACAAAAATTTTACAGCTCCGAACAACTGACAGGCCAATATCGTCAGGCCGGCTGATAATGAGTGGGCCCCATTAGGCTGAGTTTCCACCAGAGATGAGGTAGGTAGCTGAGCGGTGCGAGAATGCGTAGAGAGGGCGTCTCGCCTGGCAAACTCCGTTTAGTAACTGACCTCGCAACACATTTCTCGCAATGAATTCCTCGCACACATCCTTCACTTGTTTTGTATGTACAAAACCCTCGCTCCGCTGAGCTGTTTCCAGTAGAACTAGCAGCTGAGCAAGGATAAGTAAATGAAGCGTTTCTATTGTTCGTAAACACATACCTCGCAACACATCCTTACTGTGTAAATGCTATACTTAGGGTCTCCCCCCATCTATCGACGCGGAATCGGCTTTCGCCGATAGAAAAAATCTTTATGTCGACGCAATAAGAGCGAAAAAGACGTCGACGCGTCGGCAGCCGTCGGCCGAGCCGAGCCGAGCCGAATTGTGCCTTGTTAGCTCTTAATGCGTCAACATAAAGGTTTTTTCTATCGGCGAAAGCCGATTCCGCGTCGATAGATGGGGGGAGACCCTTACTTACCTACTGCAGTGGTGCAGCAACCCAAAGTGGATCTTGGCCTCCGATACTAAAGATCGCCAGGCTTCTCTGTTCACAGCCGTCTCTGTCCAGTCAACGGAAAAAGCTAACGTTACTAAACCGTGTAAATGCTATGCCCTTGCCAAATAGAGAGTGAAGTTTTTGACTTTGGTTTTTGCTACTCTGACCCACAAGAATACAAAGCGTTACCCTGCAGCTTTTGAGTAGTAGTGTGGTGAACGAATGATTCTAGCTGGAAAAGTGGAAAGTAGAAATTTTGACTTTGGAACTTTGTTAAGACTAGTTAGGAGACTAACATACTAAAAGTCCCCAGCCCCCGGAGGTGAGCCCGAGGAAGGGGGAGGCAAAGAAGAGCCGTTTTTGAGCATTCATATACCAGGCTATAGGTACAATTAGGTACACAAAAGATCTCCCCAGGTACAATTGTATCCGTATAGGCTCTAAAACTATTATAGGAGTTAAGATAAGAGTTGGAAATACCACAATTTGTTCTAAACTTCTGTTTATTAAAAAAGAGGGACTTAGAACAAATAATTGTGGTATTTTCAACTCTAATCTTTCTTCTTCAGGATGTAATAAAAATGCCATGTATGAAATAAGGGTAGGTTAAAATTTACGTGCCTACCTACTTGCGATAAATAAATCAGTCTTGAATATACTGGTGATACGTTTAAGGATATAATTGGTATCGTATTGCGAGTAAGGAAAAGCAGGAGAAAAAAAATTTGACGCGAAATCTTCGCCGGCCAACCCTCCATACAAAGACAATTTTTTTTTGCAAGGAATTATTTTTCTTACTTTCTCATACTTAGAATACGATACCAAATTATGCCCTTAAAAGGTTCACCAGAATTTTTGTTTTTTTTAATTCACCAGTGACGTAGGCAGTGTAAACAGCCATAACGCTTGTTCGGACACCACAAAGGAATCGTATTAATTGGTCCTGTAATTAAAAAGAGCCTTTTAATTTGCGACGACCTGCTCGCCTCGAGAAATTGGTATTAATTCGAAGATTGGACTTTTATGTTCTTTTTAAGACTTATTTGTCTTTGATGGAGACGCTTAGGTATTAAATAAAAATGTGTTTATACAAGATGTATCAAAAATGCTGGTGATGCTTTTAAGGTCTTGGTATCGTATTCTGATTATGAAAAAGTAAGAAATAAGAAAAAAAAATAGTTTTGTATGGAGGGTTGACCGGCTGAGACGACGTCTCCCATACAAAAAAAAATCGCGACAAGATATTGTATTAAGTATATATCTGTACAAATAAGTACCTCATCAGCCTTGACATTCATAGATATAGATTCACCTAAATAGGCATGATGATTTTTTTTCATGGATGGTATCATAGAGTAACTTATAAAGTAGAGCAGCACAGCCTAAGAATTTTTTGAAGCTCAAATCAATTGCGCCCTCTGTCAGAAAGCCCCCTAAAGATCTTTAGCGGGTTTTCGAACACAGGGCGCAGTTGACTTCAACTTCAAAAAGTTCTTAGCTATGGCCGTCTATTATATCTTTAAGTCTATGATGGTATCAATCGATTCGTTTTGTTGTGAGGATCAAATGTCTATATGAGGCCAATTGCGTTAAAGCATCACAAAAATCGGAAATTTAATTAAAAATATAACGTTTGCACGTGGTGCACAAAACGCTCCTAACAAAATGGTATGTGGTAGTGACGTCACACCTTCATGTTCGCTCTGTATGGACAAATTATGAAATTGCTATTTTGACATTGAAATCATGTGTTTATGCCATACAATTTATTTTTCATTAATATGTGAGAAATCAAATGGGATCACATATTTTTATAATTTCGTACTTAAAAAAAAATCGTAAAATTTTGAAGCGCGATATATTTCAACAGTTCCAATAGATTTTTTGAAATTTTCATTAAAATAGGATCTATCAATCATTTTGCATGCTTTTACCTACATGTAATTACTAAATTCAACATCTGTCATGCTGCCTAATGCTCCAGAAATCATGATTTCGATTACATAACCTCCGTGATGTTACACGCTTCAATCAGTATTCCACATCCAACAGCAGGCTAGTTCGCCAGACGTGAAATTCTCGGCGATAAATCAGAAAGTTCCGACAGCGGCTGTACCCTTGTCAAACTAACATTTTTTTTATTGCCAAGTTGTGATTTGAATACGCATCTGTAGCGTTTGACATGGTGTTGATTTTGCGAGGAATATGCTTGGAAACAATGGTTTGTTTATTCGCTCTGCACATGACAGTGCCAATCTGGGGGTGATTGAGGGAGGCGGGTGAGATTCGAGCTTTTGAAAGTGATTTAAAACTCTGAATAAAACGATGAAATTATGTTTTACAAATAACAGCGATGGAAGTTTAAAATCATAATTATTTAAACTATTAATTTTTGTGTGCGATTATATCGGCCCGTGTTTCACTGACAGGTGCGAGATTGTTAAGAGAATTAAAAAAAACTGGATATAGTAACTTTTTTTGTTAGCCTATTTGGTGTCCTATGTCTGGGCAAAGGCCTCTCTTCCTTTTCCCCACATTTTTTCAATGTGTATTGTATACAAAGTTTGTTTTTTAAAGACGTAGTCGGTGCTGTGCTTGGTATCAGCAATTCAAGCATACATGTAGCGCGGCTGACAGGAAACGGATAATATAGCCTATGGAGTGCTGCAACACCAGTTATTCACATATTTCAGGAATTGATACTTATCAGCATGGTAGATATGGGAAACATGGTATGCCTTTTCGCCGAAAATTGTACTACCGAATTTCACTTGCCAAAAAACTTTTCGCAGAAGTTTCATTTGGCCGAATAGCTTTTACCAAATAATTATTTCGCAACCATTTCATTTCCCAACCCCATAGTTGGGAAATGAAACTTGCCTATTAGGTTGGGTTAGGTTAGGTTGGATTATGTAAAGTTGGGAAATGAAATTCGGCCAAATGAAACTTCTGCGAAAAGTTGGTTGGCAAGTGAAATTCGGCAACGCAATTCTGGCGGAAATTTTTGTGCTGCTCTATTACATAAGTTACTCTATGGGATTAGTTGAAGATTCTTTTTTTTAAAGATTGTATTTCTAATCACAATTATTTATTTCAAAAATTCATTTTTTTTTATGTTCTTTGTGAGAACTAATTCTGCAACAAAGCATACAAATATGAACATTCGAACAACTTTTAATTAAAAAGTAATGAAATAACTGTTACGAGGCTACAAATAGTCGGCCTTTTTAATTAAGCGCGGTAGTAATTTATTTTTAATGAAATTGCGTTTCATATTGAAAGTTATAAATTTAAAAATGTGCATGTTATTATGTTGACTCGTTTGGGAGCTACAGTGCAAGAGACAGACACACAAGGGACCTTAAACCCGGAAAAATACACTCATATTTATTGGTTGTCGCGATTAGAGTAATGCAACCGGTAAATATTTAGTATGAGATTAAAATTTAAACCGGTAATGTAAAAATATAGGCCCTGCCTTTTATAAATGACACAATTTCGATTTTATTTATCCATTTTCGTATTACTTTCTTTCAAGTGAAAATCTTTGTCGGTCTGTCACTCTGAACTCCACCTATTAAAAGCTGCCAGATGCCTGGATCTAGCAATAACGATGTTAAAGCAATCTAACTAGACAGGTTTCATTGCTCTCATTATTGTTTCATATCTGACGTAGCTCTTAGTACATTAATATTTATCTGTCAAAATAATAAAGATGGCGGGCTTTTACTTAGTCACACACTTTTCTTTATTTTACGGTTTCAGTAATTTCTTACTCAATGAACTCGATATCATGTTTTGCAAGCACATACTGTGATGGCAGACACTTGCCTGATACCAAAAAGCCTATATCACTATGAAGTTAGGATGTAGATACGACCTTTCAGCTCGTATATAAAAGAATAATAAAATATATGCCGCGCCAGCAACGGACGCCTTCTACATAGATGAATTAGGGTGACTACATTTTAGATTCAAGATAAAGGATTGTTTTTTTTTAAATCTTAGATAATCTCACTATTAATAGTAAAATAGAAATATTTGACATTAAGTAAGTAATACACATTTGGGATTACGTACACCCAGATTTTAAATTGAATTCATTCATAATGTGTTCATGCATAAAAAAAAGTAGTACGACATATTCTTAATGTTATAATTTTCACGGCTTAAGAAACGTTTTGTTCATAAAAAGTAAATTAATGACGAATAGAATAAATTAGTGTAATACCAAAAAATTACTTATATGCTAAGATGTCGTGTCCGCAAAGCATATAAGTAATTTTTTGGTCAGGGTATTCATATTTATAACAAGTTACCCGTCAATGTTTTGAATCTATCATTTCCCGCTCTTAAGAAATACTTGAAAAAAAACTTTAATGTCAAAGGGTTATTACAGGGTCGAGGACTATATGACAGACATATAATATATGCATGGCCCAAACCAGAATCTATAAAATCATCTAGCATTTAGAGGACACAGTTCGGGTAAGAAAGAATATCAAACGTATTGCGAAGCAGTCAGATTTGTATTTTATTTTTATTATTCATTTTAATTGCACAATTAAATAGGCAGGTACATATCTGTCTCTCAAGCTGTTTTGATATGCCTTCTTGAAGAACTACGCATTATTGTATATAGTATCTTTAATGTATTAGTATTACTGTTTTGAAAAAATAAGTCCCGCCGAGTTTCTTGCCGGTATTAAGTAATACTTCTCGGGTCAGAGGTGTAGGGTTAGAACCGGTGGTAGTTTCTTTTTCTCTCTGACGTTCATAAGTGCATTGTAATGTGCCTAAATTGAAGAATAAATATCTTTTATCTTTTATCTTTAGTGAATTAAAACTTTCATTATCTCAATGTATTATAGAATAATCATAGTGAACGAATCATTTTGATAGTACAACAATATAAGTAATAGATCTGCCAGACAAGATTTTATTGCAAGTTTTGATTAACATTTATGCACCATCATTAATTTTTAAATTGTCACATTTTTAAAATATCGACTATCTGATATATTTGAGACGCTGCTGAAAACGTCTCAAAATATCTTGCAAATCATTAAAAAATAATTTTGAGATAATATCCCGTGTTTTCCGAACTGATGGACACAGTACTATCAAAATTATGTGCGTTACAGCGCAATGAATGAAACGAAGATAAAAATAACTTCGCTTCACTGAACTGAACTCTTCACTTCCTTCATAAGGGGACTTTCATACTTACTTCGATTGATATTTTTTTATAAATTTTAAAGCCTCGAAACTGTTTGAGTGTTGCTTCACACCTGTTATTGGTGCATAAATATTTTATGTGTCAGCTTGCTTATTGTAATTTGAATGGTTTGTTTATGCACTGTTGGTGTATGTGTCTCTATAATAAATAAAAAATTACTAGCGATCTGCCCCGACTTTCGCACGAGTGCAATTATACATATAAACCTTCCTCTTGAATCACTCTATCTATTTAAAAAACCGTATCAAAATCCGTTGCGTAGTTTTAAAGATCTAAGCATACACAGACAGTCGGCAGGAAGCGACTTTGTTTTTAACCGACTTCAGAAAAGGAGGAGGTTCTCAATTCGACTGAATTTTTATTTTTATACTATGTAGTGAATTGATTTTTGCCCAAGAGTGGGACACTACAGACTAATAAATAAATAATAATTGTAAGTGATAAGGTCACCGTCAGTTTATAAGAACTCGTAAATATTATGTACAGTTTATAGACATACTCAGATATATATATAAATACAGTCAACGCCTAAATATGTGTATCTACGCTTTTGTACCTTACCACTTTGTAATAAGATTCAAAATATATACATGTTTTTGGCGGTGACTGTACATACATACTTACATGGAAAAAGCACAATATTTACACCTATTTGATATATACGAAATATCCTAAAAGAAAAGACGTAAAAACATCAGAACATTACTACACATACATATACACATATGTTTTATTTGTCGACGGACAGATCAACTATAATCTCACAGACCATTAAAAATCAACGTTTTGAAAATATCCCACATTTTCCGAATTGACAGGCACACTAGCATCAAACTTATGTGCGTTACAGCGGAGTGAGCGAAAGGGAGATAAAAATAACTTCACCTCCATACTTTCCTTGCCTATTGATATGTTCCATTATATTCATAAAATATCGAGAAACACAATAAGTTCACAAAAAGTGCACTTTGCCGTAGAGACGATGGTTCACAAAAGACTGATCGAGCTCTTCGTTAAAGACCAGAGTATGCTACCGAAGTACCGAATAAGCGTGAATGCTACGAATATGGAGGTCAAGTTACACTAGTTAAGTACTCATGGTAGAAACCATAGGTTTTGTAAAGGATTCTATGTAATTTAAAGGTGCATAATTTTTTTTTTTATATTCCAACCCTCCATATTCTTAGTTTTTTATAATAAGAATACGATGCATATTATGCCCTTTGAAGGATCACCAGCATTTTTGTGTTATTACAACTTGTATAACCTATTTTTTAATTTTGTGAACCCATTCACTGCTAATGACGACACGTTGTCGTCACGGCTGTACGAAGCATTTTCGCTACATAGCGGGAAACCCATGTTATCGGCTACGGCGTATCGCTACGCGTGTAGCATAGCCGTGAATGTGTTATTTAAGAACTGGAGGTGTGTAATCAGCCTTACAATATATTTAATGCTTCTCATGTGAACTCGTTCAAATTGTCATAAAATGGAACAAACGGAGTTCCAGTGAAAGAATTATTTTGATCGATGTAAAATCTCAAACAAGAGCTGTTTCTGGACGTATAATAAAAATTTAATCTTCTTACGATCGTAAAAGTGAAAAAAAAGGAATTACATGCAATAAATTTAAAAATACTTCGTCAGCGGGGAACTCGTTAAATTTTTTCAATTAAATTTACTCGAGATTTATGTCATTAAAGAACCTTTTAAATGCCTCGGATGCAGCTGATGCCAATGCCACAGGAGAGTTGCCGCGCGCACGAAACCCAGAAGATGATCTCAGTCACCGCCGAGTCACCGGCCGTACGTCCCTTCGCTGTGGTGGTGAGTAGGGGGTCTTAAGGGGCTACTTTGAAAAATTATAGGTCTTTTCAAACGCTCTATTGACTAAACGGGAAAAGGGACTGAATTTATTTTCGAATATATATTTTTAGACTATATATTCTTGTTTTTGGCACAAGTCGAAACACGATTGCTGAAAGTTGCCTCGATAGAAAAAAAATCCGAAGTTGGGTCCTTTTTCCTCTTATTTTTCTTAGCTTACGTAAACTATAAGAGATTAAGCAATATAACTAAGTAAAAAATATGGTATTCTGGTTTATCTAAAAAGTCACAGAAACAACATTAGACAAAACTTTGTAGATTCGCTTATTTATCGTAGTCTAGTAAAAAAACGTCTGATCCTTCAGAGCGCTGCATCTCTTTCTTTCGTGCACGGGAGCCATAAACGTGACTCTTACGGATGGGCGTGGCTTGTCCGAATCGAGGAACGTCACTAGCTGCCTTGTCCTCGACGCTAAGAGCACCTCTAAGCGTCATGGTTTTGGCGTACGCTGTCAAAGTAACTTTCATACTTACTTTCAACTAAAGTTTATATTGGCTCACTTGCGTCCGTGATCTTGGCGTGTGAATGACGTTTTTACCAGACGTATGGCGTTCAAAAAAGGTTAACGGTTTTTTCACTGTTCATTTTCTTTCAGTCTTTAGGTATCGAGCCTGTTTTAAATTCAGATTTATTAATAAAGAACTTATCGACTGATAATAAAAATTACATTTTTACTTCTCATGCTCGTAAAGTTTCATAAAGTATGCTGGGTATAGGCGGACTAAAACTCAATTTTATGCACAAGTGCATAAAAAATTGCCATTGTCAAAATAGCCTTAGAAGAAGTCAATTTTTTATGCACTTGTGCATAAAATTGAGTTTTAGTCCGCCTATACCCAGCATAAAGTGAAACTTCTTATGAAAGAAATTCCTATTCTTTTTATTTCCTCACAATCGAAGTAAAAAGTAGAGTGTATAACTCGTCCATAAAACCCATTTTACGCTCGTACTTTATATCCATCCTCGCTCGCAAGCTCGCTCGTATGGATAAACGCCTCGCGTAAAATGGTGCGTTTTATGCACTTGTTGTACAATCTACTATTTAGCTCCAACGCTCGCTGGGACTGGTTCACGGCTTCACGGGGTACCCGTGAATGGGTTCTAGCAGTGGATGGGTGTATTACAGAGCAAAATCGAAAGGGCATCTTTGTGTTGGATCTGTATCTCTATTCAAGCGTACCAAAAGAAGATCGGGATGTAGAGGTCCGAGAGTCTCAAAGGAGATATAAAAATATAGATGTGATTTTTTTACGATTTTTCACTTTAAGTCCATGTTATTCGCACGGGCGATGTGTATTTTGCTTTGCTAACTGACATACTGTCGTGTTTCTAGACTCTACAAGGGAATAATCTGTATATATATATAATTTTAAACAAAAAAGAACCGACTTCACTTAGGATCCGCTATTCCAAGAGGAAGTGGCTGAGTTGCTGTAAAAAATAGTGAAATCACTATAGGTGTGCCTATAATAGTTGAAGAGTTCCCTCGATTTCTCCAGGATCCCATCATCAGACCCTGACTTGGTGACAATGGGACCATCTAGGGGTTATACCTGATCGATTAAAAAAAAATTTTTGAAAATCGGTTCACGATTCACGGAGATATGGAGTAACATACATGCCAAAAAAAAACATAATAATGATAAAAAAAAAAAAAAAAACAGTCGAATTGAGAACCTCCTCCTTTTTTGAAGTCGGTTAAAAAGAGAGTCGTGTCGGTTACACCATTTATAACTCGGGTGGAACGGGTGGACCGATTTTAATGTTTGATTTTTTGGATTTATATCCGCATGGAATAGCAGAATAACTATTAAAATATAGGAGAAATTTAAAAAAAGGAGTTTGCCGAGGTCAGCTAGTAATCTAATAAAACGCAAGGCTGAAACACTGCCATATGTCTAGACTGTAAGGTGCGTTGGGGTAATAGAAAGGTATTTTTTTAGGGGTAAGATAAAAAGTAGTCTGTAATGCTCCGGAATATGGACGATTTTTTGTCTTACCCCTAAAAAAATACCTTTCTATCTTACCCCAACGCACCTTACAAGAAAAGCAATTCTGAAACCCAGACATACGTGTGGGGAACCAATCGTCCCGGCAGCCATCTATATTTTGATCATGTTAAATCTTCACTTCCGCCGAGCGGTTCTCAAAGAGTTCGTACTGTATATGTTGCTCAAAGGCTACGGCTCCCAAGCTTTCCAATACACTTTTCTTTGAGTATGTATAGAAGAGATCAACAATTTAAAAGGCGGTTGGAAGTAGAACGTAAAGTGGTATTTGGTTAGATTTTCTAAGTGAAATGAAATTTTAGTCTCACTTTACGTACTTACTTGTAGTTAATAGTTTATATTAGTACGTTACGCACCTAGGGCGGTAAAATAAAGAACGTCCCAGATCGCGGATATTTGTGGCCCGAACCGAAGGTAAGGGCCATAGACAAGCGATCTGAGGCCTTCTTTATTACCGCCCGTGGTGCGTACACAATTTTACGTCTTCTCCTGGGTGTGAAGTGAGATTTGCCGCTACGCCCGTGGGCGTAATATCTCACTTACCGCACAGAGTGACGTAAAATTACTTAAATCAAATACAAACGTCGAAAACATTGACAAAATAATCGTCCCAGTAAGACTTGAACCTACATGGATACGCCTTGCCGGTGCTCGATCGCTTTACCAATTAAGCTATGGGTTCAGTTACTAAGTTGACGAAATTTTCAATGCCTTCGAACATCTTTTTGTATTTATTTTGATCAACAACGGCTTTACTTGTATTTATATCTAGAGAACAAATTTATTTTATTAATTAAAAAGGAATTTAGATTTATTTGATTTGAATAAATAAAATAGAACTCAAAGATATGAATAAAATAAAATCTTGTTTTAGAGACTCAAAACACACAAAAAATCTATAAAAGTAATTACAAATAAACCAAAATTGGCGTTTCGAACGTAATATAATGTCCAAAACAAAGATTTTACTTGAATGAGTTGGACTTATAATTTTAGATTCTAGTCAAACTGCTCGGTACTTATAATTTATATTGTAAAGTTTAGTCAGGGTATGTACTTCAAGCATAGACAGAGAGAATCATACTGTCTCTTTTTTACTCTAGTACCCTCGCTACTAAAAAGGGATGAGTATAGCTTATTACTTCTACTGTTACGGTACTTTTTGGCCAGCCAGACTATAAGAGTGTATATTTAAAAAAAAGAAATGAAAATATTTAATAAAAATAATGGGGGATATCTGTACATAAAGCTTAGGTCCAAATCGGTTTTAAGTTAGGTCTAGATTTCTTAGCATAAGTTAGTTAAGTTTTCTAAGTCAATTTTATTTTTATTTGACAATATTTTTTTATAAAAATAATTTTCCTTGATTTATGTTAAACTACGTGTTTTCATTCTACAGGCACATGCACAAGTGCACGTCCCAAACGTCAATGCGATCGCATTTTAAAACAAACAGCGCTATACTTATTTATTTTCTAGTCTACCCCCGCGACTTCGTTCGCGGCGAAGTAGTAAAAAATGAGAAATATTTAAGTCGTTTAGCTAAAAATACTGTCTGCACATCAAACAATACAACTGTACATCAAAAATACATTTATTATATAAAAACCGAAGATGGAAGGTGTAGATGGTCAATTACACATTTATTGATGTGCAATGTTTAATACTGTTTAGTAGTTTTAGTTGTGGTTGAATTAAGAGAGCTTAATTCAACCACAACTAAAACTACTTAAAAATATACTTATATTAAAACTAAACCAATTAAAACTAACTTAAAAATACTAAAAACTAAAAATCTATTCCTAAAAACGGCCCCTATGGTATTAAACTTAGATTATGGTTACGTTGGTTACCTATTTCTTTGATGTGTTGCCGCGGTACGGTCGTCTCATTCGCTCGTCTTCGCGCGTTGTTTGGTCGCAGTTCACCTAACACAGTCCACCTCGCTATCGTTATCATAAGATGATTGCTAAAGGATATTCTTAGGGATATAATAACAGCCCACCATGCGCCGCCGCTGCAGACGGAGGGAACAGCACAATCCGCAGAGAAATTGAAGTACTCAATTGTATACAAGGTGTAACAAAAATACTGGTGATCCTTTTAAGGGCATAATTGGTATCGTATTCTTATTGTGAAAAACTAAGAAAAAAATTTTTTCTCGCGAAAAAAATTTTTGGTTTTGTATGGAGGGTTGGCCAGCTGGGACGACTCGCCCCAAGCAAAAAAAATTTTTTTTCGCGTCCAAAAAATTTTTCTCCTACTTTTTCCTACTCGGAATACGATACCAAATTATGCCCTTAAACGGATCACCAGTATTTTTATTACAACCTGTAGAGGTAGCAGGTCATTCGTCGAACTTAATCCTTACCGGCTTGCCTATTTTAAGCACTCATAGAAAAACTTTTGAATACAATAGTGACATAATTAAGCTTTTCAATCTCGTACCTTAGGTCACTCAGCAAGCTTCGTGGCCTAAACACGGAACTCGACTGAAAAGCTTTTCATTACGTCGCTAATATAACTTCTCTTGCATAAGCACGGAATGCGTAACATTGTAAAAGCATAGAGCCCTGCCAAATGTGCACGCGAAACTCGTATCTCGGTCGACGAAGTTTGGTACTTTATACATACATTTGGCGTGCTGGCTTCATTAGTGCAAGCTTAGTTCAAAATCAGAGGGGGCACTGCATACTATGTAGTCATCGAACGAGCGGAGCGTAAGCGAAGCGAGTTCTTACAAACTTCTGGCTACTGGGACGTCTCGGCATTTCGATAGCTTTTAGATTTTGAGAATTTGTTCGACGATAACTTTATTAAATTTTTCTGATCTTTATGAAATTTGTTGGAGTTGTAGCAGAGATACATAAAATTTGAAAGTTCGTTTATGAGCTGGATTGATCAAGGGGTTGTGGACTTTAGAAGGCATTAAAATGTCTTGTTATATTGGTCAACTCGTTTGCAAGTAAATCGCGAGTTGTACGATCGAGGCGGTCTACCAGTTTATATTATTTTACTTTTATATTTGGCCCTGTAGGCCCTGACTGTACACGAAAAAAAAAGCTTCCGGGATATTCTCAATCCAAGACATTATTATTTTCTTGAAAATATTTCCTCGTGACAAGTATTTATTTCCTTTACCAAAAATAAGATTCTTCGATTAACCACCTTTTCTTAAAATAGAAATACAAAAATATATTGTTTCAAGAGTATATTGAGTAAATAAGAGAGATTGTACTTTAATCCAACAAGTATTATCTTAGGTAAAGGAAAACTAGAAAATCTGTAAGAATATATTATTCGCTTCGTTATATTTAAAACTTTAATTTATTTTCGTTAAAGAAAATAAATGCTTGTCACGAGGAAATATTTTCAACATAATATAATAATGTCTTAGATTGAAAATATCCCGGAAACTTTTTTTTTCGTGTATGTATGTAACTTACGTATAATGTACCTAAGTGTATATTTTCACCAAACTACAGTTGTACCGTTGATAAATAACACTAGACATCTTCATTCTATTGTAGCCAAGTTTGAACTCTTGACTCCTCGCCGTAACTCTCCGAGATAGTCATCTCACCCTCTCGGAACTAAACGTCTTAACTACCATACATTCACTATGAAAATTTGACGTTTCATATGAATGAACAGTGGAATAGAATACACAAATTAAATAAATCGTCCGTTGTAGTGTTTCCGTTCCTACGGCGTAGAACCCATTTAAATCGTGTTTAAAATGAAGACACTTAATGCTTAGGAAATAGAGTTGAAAATAGGAACCAAAGCATCCGTTGTATAGACCGCCACAGCCTAAGAACTTTTTGAAGCTCAAGTCGATTGCGCCCTCTGTCCGAAAGCGTCCTGAAGATACCGAAAATGTAAGAGGAAATGTCACCTGCACTGCTACTCCACCTAGTAGCTACTAGTGTACTATTACTAGACCGCGATTAGAATAGGATTAGAGTTTTCCATATGCTTGCGTCAAAATTTGTATGGGTTAACAGCTAACTCAATCCCATTCTCATCGCGATTCAGTAATACTAGTACGCTATTTGTTACTAGGTGGAGTAGCAGTGCAGGTGACATTTCCTCTTACATTTTCGGTATCTTTAGGAGGCTTTCGGACAGAGGGCGCAATTGACTTGAGCTTCAAAAAGTTCTTAGGCTGTGGCCGTCTATATCTCTATAGTCTCTGGTATGGATCTAGCTACGGCGGCGTAGATCGCGTAGTGCTTCTTCGTTATTCAACTTTGGTTTTTGATCTTAAATTTGTTTTCTTAAGACTTCTTGGAGGCGTAGTCGAATATTTTTTCGATTTGATTTTACTTTGAAATTTAACAGCACGGATTTCGTAAAATGTGGATTTAGACTATAATGATTATTATCAAATTGATACCAAATTTAAGTCAATAGTACGTCAAAGGTAAGGACATTAGTTGTCAGAGTCTCAACTAGCTTAACAAATTTAATGTCATTTGTATGATTATGATAATTTTTTACAATTTTATGATAAAATAAGGTTTTAAAGTTAGAATACCGCTCCTTTATCGTCATTTAGGACTTTAAAATCATGATATTACTGCTCATATTTATTATGTGTAAAACAAGTAATATTTAAATTTTATATCAGAATTAGAAATTTATTCATATAACACATTATTTTACATGTTAGTTTTACAATAGGTATATGTCAAGATGTAATTAGTATACTTAAGATTCTACTTAGGAGGTATGAAGCATTTAAGTACATCTGTTTGTATGGGTGGGTCATTGATATTGGTCATTAAGTTTAAAAAAGTCAGTAATAAAACTTGTTTTAGTATTTTCTTAAATGATAAGTCGGTTGGTGAGTCTTTTAACTCAGTTGGGAGGGAGTTATATAATCTGAGTCCAAGAGGCTCGATCGATTTTCGAACCTTAGCCAGCCTTCGCGACGGGAGGATTTGTTATTAACTCGAATGATTCATTATCACGTGGATAAATAAGGTCATTGGAGATAGGTTATTTAGTAGTAATAGTAAAACACATATTTTTCAATTATTGTCATATCTATATCAGATCAAGATTAGAATTTTACGTTTGAATACTGCCTCTTGTGAGGCGAAGATATTTCAAAATGCGCAAATGCTGTTTTTTTTATTAGTTTCTTAAATAGAAAAAGTTACGTATTTTTTACTAAGTATTTATCGTAATATATTAATATTATTAATGGATGTCATTTTTCTAAGAAATTAATTAAAACATTTATTCCACTCCCTTTTCAGATCTGTACCAAAAATAATCAAGATATAAACTACCAATAAACATACATATTAATATTTCAATATAAAACTTACTACCTAATCGTTTGATCAAAGGAGCGAATAAAAAAAGAAGTTACTAAATTCTTGTACTCAATTTCATTAAAGTTAAGTAAATACGTTTGAGTCGTTTTATTTATTTTCCAGTTTCTATCGACGATTACTTCTCAGTTAATGTTCTTGGCAATCTTTCAGGTCGTTAAGTGACGAGATTATAAATCAACAGAGTCGTTAACTATAGTAGATTTTTGCAATTTTGAAGTATGAAAATGTTTACTTATTTTTAATTTGGCGACTAAATCCTCCCCCCCTCTTAGGTGAGAGTACCACTGTGTCTATTAGTGGGATGGGTGTGTATTATATTAAGAAACAAAGGAAAAAGAACTGTCTTAGGTGAGACTCGAGGATATCAGCTCGCTCTACCAACTAAGCTACCAAATTTTTTCCACCATATCCTTCGTATGCATAAGGAGGATAATATAATTATTTTCAATTTAACAAGATCATAAATTCAGAGTAAAAATAAATCAGCACTAGTCAGACTCCGTTAACACTGAAAAAAATGACAAGCGAACTACATCGGCTATTTCATTAATAACCAAAATTCCGTAAGGAGTTAATAGATTATTTGCTTATAACTCAAAGAAGTAGTACTAGTAGTAAAACACTTTATTGCACGAAAACATTGTACATTAAACAATTATGAAACATACATGTAATTTGCACAAAGGCGAACTTATCCCTATAAGTTTACTTATAAAGAACAAAATATTTTGGTAAGTAATATATAAGCCTTAGTTTTAAAGCCCCAAAACTTAAGTTACTGGTGGTAGACGAAGTTTGTTTGCTGGTAACAAAAAATAATTTCAGCGTTTAGGGCCGTTACGGAGTATGTACCGTGAGTTATAGTCTAAGGAGTACCTACATTGTGCTGTGTAACTGGCCCCTTGCTTCGAAATCTACTCGTACCTGTGCTCCGTCTATGTCCACTCATATTGATATAATCCCCTTTTATATGGCTATGCAATCGGTTCAAAATCTACACTACTTTTTTGTTATTAAACACCTGTCGTGTTTGTTCTCACCTGATTGTCGCATCGGAAGATCAGCGCCGGCGATCGCTAGCACCATGCTGAGATGAGGCCGTTTCTCGGCACTTTAAATTTTTCAATGTTTTTTGTTTGTGTATGTGTCTACGAATAAAGTTATTATATTCTATTCTAAATATAACTCTTCTTAATAAAAGTCTTAATTTATGAAATGTCCTGCAGCTTTCAGAGTTATTCCAACGTACCCATTAGATACATACCTCATTAGGTATTTATCATTCGTCTTTAAAATTCATTTAGATTACTAAAAATAGAATACAAAATTATGAAATTATAGCTAAAATTAAACATAGAACATCGCTGGCAAAGTTGAATCGCAGACGAGTGTTTGTAGAATTCGAGTAAAGTTTGTATTGCCCTACTACTTCTTTTTGTAAGTGGTAAGAAGTTGAGCATACGCCCACAACCAATACGCTCCCAAGCCGGCACGGAACCGCTCTCATATTGCGCGCGATCCATCTTTATTTGTCACTGAGCCCGTGATCTATCGGTACAACTGCTAACATTATTACTTGTCTGCATACAGAGCTGGACGTGGCTTGATAAACAGCTCAATTCGTCTCATGACTGTTACGAGCTCTTCGGTTTTACTGAAGTAAGTTAGGAAGAGTAATAAGCACAGTACATCATACCTTAGTTTGTCCCGTTTTCAACTGACTTCAAGATTTCGAGGGAGGAGGTTCTCTTTTCGACAGGATCTTTGTATTTTTTTCCTTTTTTTATGCATTATAACTGATTTTTCGAAGACGTCTAGACCGATTTGGAAAATTCTTTTTTCGTTTGAAAGAATATAAATTGGTCCCATTGTCACCAGATCCAGAT
Organism: Pammene fasciana; assembly: GCA_911728535.1. Taxonomy (NCBI): domain Eukaryota; kingdom Metazoa; phylum Arthropoda; class Insecta; order Lepidoptera; family Tortricidae; genus Pammene; species Pammene fasciana. The sequence continues at coordinate 15,304,712 of OU452291.1, read as the reverse complement.
CTGATGTTGGGATCCTGAAAAAATCGAGTAAACTCTTCAACTATTATTTCAGTATTTTTTACAGCAACTCGGGCGTTTCCTCTTGGAAAAGCGGATCCTAAGTGAAGTCAGTTCTTTTTTTGTTTAAAATTATTTTGTTACGGCTTAATAGAGCCTAGAGTCAGCTCGTTCTGCTGCTGGGGGATCACTTGTTTGTATACACAGGACTTGACTTGTGAAACAACTCAATTCGTCACATGGCTGTTATGAGTTCTTCAATTTTGGCTCAAAGATTGTTTACCTTTAGCCCAATACTTTTTAATCCTTCAAAGAAATTCTAAATACTACTGTAGTATTTATTGGTCATATACTTATTTTGTGCAATACGGTTTTTACCGGCAGTTACTTTTACTTAAACTTCTGCAACAAGCTGATTCATTGGCGGAAACAATTTTCTGTGAAACCGCACAGTGCAAGGATGCGAGGATGAAGGTTAGTGTGTAATAAAACCACAGTTTAAGAATTCTAATAGAAGCCTTATACTATATTTCATTTATTTTACTAGTTATTTAAAAAGTGCAATCATGAATCTCCGGCATTGGCGCGATCTTGTAACAGCGGGAGAAAACAATAAACGACGTACCTATTAATATCATTCTAACTTCAATAGAAAAAAAAGTTAAATTAAAAACATACTATCAGCGTTTCTAGTTTACTATATCTATGGCACTTCCCCAAGTTTCCTCTGTTTTGGCGATCCAAGTATGCGGCACGTCGCACGGAACCGCTCAATCGAACCGAGCTCCGGCTGTATTTAATACTTGTATTTGTATATTTTGGGTTTTTTTTTCGCCGTTTAGTCATGTACATGGTGATTTAGATGAACATTATTATAAGTCAGACCACACAGATAGAAATAATATCTTAATTCAAAACGCAAAACTCTCTTGCACGCGGTTTCTTAAAGAGAGTAATAAATACCTTAGACCAATAAACATGACTTGAGTTAAAAATATCATGATTTTTAAAAGAAGATTTAAAATTATTTAGCTTTAACTTTACCTATTTTTAAAGCGAATAGTAATGATTTGAGTTAAGATAATAATTATTTACGGCAAAAAAGCACCAACATTTTCCTTTAAGAGTTTTATGTGTTTACGTAAGATCGATTAGTTCTTGGTTTGATGTTTTCAATCTACAGCTAAGAGCCAAAGCTAATTTAAAGAAGTAGCACCAAAAGTTAGATTTGAGATTTTTAAGTTTTTAGGCAAGAGAGATTAATTTTTGCTTTGATGTTTTCAACTTACAATCAAGAGCCACAGCTATTCCAAAGAAGAAGCACATAATTTTTGCTTTGAAACATTTAAATCTTGGACGTTAGTTACCCTGCGCATCAATAGATGTCTCTGCGTGTAGGTTAGAACACGCGAACGTTTGTTCAACGTAACTTCATGACCCTCGCCGCTTTACCCGGGCTTATTTGAGATTCACAATATCAATCTCAGCTCTAGTTAATACGATTATAAATTGTGAGTATATAAATAATCATAATTTATATTTGTATTATCTACTTTTAGTTAAACTTCCTTTCTTGGGATTAGTCCCGAGAAACACAGTTTCTGCTACTAGGTTTTTAAGTAGTGCACTGAGACACTAAGGCGATTATCACACTGACGACGGATCCGCATGCGGCGCCGGTGTGCGAGCGAGATAGCGCTATACACATGCAGAGCGCTATCTCGCTCGCGCACGGGTGCCGCATGCGGATCCGCGCCAGTGTGATAACCGCCTTAGAAAATGTTATTGTTTGTTTCAAGTAATCGATTTCATACGCCAAGAAATTTTAGATCTTGGTGTGAAAATATCAAATTTTACATCAAGTAACACATGCTCTTGAACTAATGCGATTTCTTGTTTCCGTGGAGAAATTCAATTCTCAATTTAAACTATGAGTCTTCATCCAAGAAACAAAGTTTCTTGGCTTAAGTTCTTTATGTATTGCACTAAGACACATAAAGTTCAATTTAAAAAAAATACAATACAAAAACAAAATTCAAACGCCCTTCGTGAGAATATTAAGCTATTTTAAAAAGAAGATTTTTATATCTCGGATAAAGTATTGAATTTATTAGGTTAAGTAATAAACTTTGAAACATTTTATATCTTAAAATAAAGAATTTTATTTTTTCCTTATATGGGAAACTGGATATCTCTTGATTCAAATAGGTTTCTTTGGTTGAAGAGATTTTTTCTATCTGTGCATGACGTAGTATATTCCATATATCATAACGAAAAACACTATTTCCCGTTCTCTAGAGGACACAGATGGGAATACCTCCAATAGCTTAAAAACTAAAAAATATAAAATTTCGTGACTAAAATTAATGACTTCCAAACATTAAAAAAACTTACTAGTTAAACTAATATCATTAAGAAAATACTTATTAATTAATCCAATTTTTTTAATAATAATAAGTAGCTGATATCGTAATAGAGTGCCTATACATATCTACTATAATCTTTCACCATTGTTTATCAAAATGAAAATCATCACCTAATATTTTTTCCACTAACGTTTCGTGAAACTTCAATACCTCTGCTTAAACAAATATATAGTTTAGTGCTACAATATTCAAAACACCAAAAAGCCTTATAACACATTTGCCGTCAGAACTTATGATAACACCCGAAACCCACTAAAAAAACTCTTTACACCTCCTAAATGCCTACAAATAATATATAAAAACAATTTTTTAAGTAATTTCGGACTCTAAACCTTTGTCATAAGTGTCATATAAATCGCAAATCGATTGGTAACTTCTTTATGATTTACAAAGTTAAAAGAGTCTTTTGGTCTGAAAAGTAAATCTTATTTTTAAAGCAGTAATGCCTATATAGATTGCTTTAATAAATATGTACAATTGTTTGACACAGGGATCGGATACCGTTATTTTTCTAATACCGGTTTCGACCACATTACCCTAAACCGAAATGAATATCGGTCGTAGTTGCTTTTACCGGTATTTAACCGGTAATTTGAAAATAAAGTTAACATTAGCAAATTTCGATACTGTTGAACGAAATTAACCGGTTAAAATGGCGAAACTGAGTAATACCGGTTAATACAGTTTATGCGAACGTTTCAAATTTCGTTCTTCTTGGATACCGGTAATCGAAATGATTTTGTTCTCTGTTAAAACGTTACTCTAGAAATGCCGGTATTTAAGCGAACGAAATTTTTAACGGTTATCGAGCAACATTAATAAAAAAAGGACGTGGGAATACATTCTACCTAGCATACTTAATGATCCACAAGATATATACACAAATAACCTTGGAAACAAAATTACATGTAAAAACACATTTAAGAAAGTTTTTTGTTCACAAAAGGATGACGTTGGGTGACAGCCTTTTACCTAGACATTATCAGTACGTACTTACTAGGTTTTTTTATGTAAACAGTTGCAAGCGAAGCGATGCATTTGCACCACGCATAAACCTTAACAGGTTTCTGTGGCGCATCTTAGTCTAAGTTTTTTTGTATTTCTTTTGTATGATATAAATAAACTAAAAAAAAAATCGGTATTCCGATACCGGTAAGGATCCCTGGTTGACAATGGTAGCAATTCATGCATGTATTCATGAGTAGATTTTGAATAGTTCGCGATGTATTCAGTAGGAATGTCCGAGTTTTTTCGTGAATATTTGTTCTAGTGATTTATGTTTTTTTACTTTAGATGATTGGGGGTTTCGGGCCATATTGTAATTGTCTGTTTCTCTTTATACATTATTCATTAGTACTTTTGGGTTTGTTTATAAATAAAGGTTAAAAATGTTTTTTCTTAGAAAAAATGTTCATAATTATTTTGACAAAACACGGGACTTAATCGCGTACACTTACTTTTAATTTTCCTGACGTTTCGAGCGTGTCGTGTGTCTGCCTGCGACCACGAGCGTTATGACACGCTCGAAACGTCAGGAAAATTAAAAGTAAGTGTACGCGATTAAGTCCCGTGTTTTGTCAAAATAATGAGTGAAAATCGTGTGAGTTTAAATCAGTACAATGTTCATAATACCTGTTATACGAAACATAACTTTGTTTAATTTTAGTAGTTAATTAATTATAACATATTTTATTTTATTCCTGAATGTAAGTACCTATAAGATACTGAATTAATTTTTGTGGATTATGTATATCATTCGTAACGCGTCTAACTCGACTCAGCAAATTGTGTGGCTTAAACGCGGTACTCGACTGAAAAACTATTCATTATGTCACGATTAGAATACTATTAAGTATATTATAATATTTATTTTCAATGCCGACAAAAATGATTGAGCGGATAATAAAAACGGTTTATTTTCATACTTTACCCGTTTTAATTCATGAGTGTAAAATAAAAAAGATAGTTAACATTGCATTTCATACATTTCAAGTGCGTATTCGATTCAGTACTCTTGGCTATCCACGCATCCTGTTTTCACTAAAACTCGATATATTCCCGTCTTACATATCGTCATTTTCGCTTTGACCGCATGCCAAACAAGTAAACAACTATCAAAGCAACAAAAAGATAAGATAAACTTCCTCGTAACAAAAATATTTTACCTGCAAACTTGTGCTAACAAACGTACAAACAAATTCTGGCTCCGAAACGATTTGTACCATTCAGCGCCCTGGGCTCTTGCCAACAGAGGTATTGGAGGAAAAATGGCTTATGTCATATGGATTTTTGAAGAAGAATATGCGTTTTGTATAGTGAGGGTTGACTTAAATCCTACTTTACACTTAACGTTTTATTCAGTGAACTGATATAATTATCAACACGGAAGATCTGGATGAAATGACGTTATATATTAATTTAAAAGTATCAGTTCACTATGATAATTTGTTGAGAACCATAGAAAATAGGAGAGGAAGGATGCTTAGACATCTGCTACGACATGACGGATTTATTACGAACATCATAGAAGGTAGAGTTGAAATAGAAAGAATAGCATACATGGATCAAGCCAAGGAAAAAATAAACGTCGTGTCATATCAGGCTATCAAGGAGAAGGCAAAAGATAGATATACATAGAAAATGCTCCACCGACAAGAGCCCATACCTTAAATAATTGATGATGATGATGATGATGATGATGAAGATGAAAATCAAAAAAATATTCAACAAAATGATTTGCTTTAAGATTCATGATGAAAATAGTATGACACTTAAGTAATAATACTCTTAGGGCCGGTTGCACCAAACTGTCTGTAAACGTAAACGTAATCGTTAAAAAAACTTGTATGAAAAGTTTGACAGTTTTCTATGGGATGACAGCTCCGTCGCCATATTTAACGTTGATGAGTCTGTTAATTGTGCGTGGTGCAACGCACCCTTAATCTGTAAGAATGAACTTTTGACACATCGCAACACCGGTAGAAAGTAAACGCGCAAGACGCTTTGAAATTATAAACAAAATCCTATAACGATATTAAAGCTTGTCATGTATGTAAACCTAATATTTCACTTTTCATAAACATAGCTTAATGATTGTTAAATTTTTTCATATCTTAGTTATTGATTTTTTTATAATAACAATTTAGCATGCAAACTGTTACGGTCTACGTCTTTTTGTTTTTAAATTTAGTGTTGTGACCATGTCTGCTGTTCCGATTCATATAACATTTCCGTAAGTCGATAAAAATCGATTATGTTAATATATAATAATAAATGAAAATAAAGTGAAGTACGATGTTAAAAATTAAACATCCATATTGTATTATTTATGGAAATATTATTATGTCATTCATAATTAGTAGAAAACAATTATTAATTTGAGAAGTTTTGTGACACTACATATACATAGGCATATAACAAGAAAAAATCGGTTGTAGTAAAATCGATTCGAACGATTCATAAATAATCGCTAAATCTGACAAACGATACGTCTTAACCCCATCACATTACGTCAAGACTCGAGTGTCAAAAGTTCATTCTTACAGATTTTGAACTATAGTATGGCATTTAATACTTACAGTCTGCCCGGACAGAACTCTCAATATCAACCACGACACTACTCTTTCCGAACAAACTAGTGCATCGTTGGGCCGAGAGCTTACACATTATGACATGTATATTGTTTCTCTGATATACCAGAGACTATACAGATATAGACGACCACAGCCTAAGAGCTTTTTGAAGCTCATGTCGATTACGCCATCTATGTCAAAGCCACCTAAAGATACCGAATATGTAAGAGAAATGTCAGCTGCACTGCTACTCCACCTAGTAGCTACTAGTGTACTACTCGTACGCTATTTGTTAGCTACTAGTGTACTACTAGTACGCTATTTGTTACTAGGTGGAGTAGCAGTGCAGCTGACATTTCTCTTACATATTCAGTATCTTTAGGTGGCTTTGACATAGATGGCGCAATCGACATGAGCTTCAAAAAGTTCTTAGGCTGTGGTCGTCTATATCTGTATAGTCTCTGGTTATACTTATAGGTGTTTTCTATGTATCTAAGTAAGTAGGTATGTATTTACAGGAAGAGGTATGTATTTATATGAAAGTAGGTATGTATTTCATACGATCATGTACACATTCGCTATTTGACTTTCAAATAAAGAACTTTAAAGAATCGATCATGACCTTCATCAAAAAAATAATGAAAGAGCAGAGGGCCTACCGCGAAGTTCGAAAATCGACAAAACGGTGGCCCTGTCTCTATCGATCTTGCATATACGAAAGAGAGTGATGCAAATAGACGATTCGATGAACGAAGTGCTTCGCGGCTATAGGCCAGGCCAAAACCCGAGGTCTTATCGTATTTCCTAGCTCACCTGGCAACAACTAATCACCAATTCACCTCCGCCTCATTGATCCGAATCTCAATTTACCGAGTACAGAACTCTCCAAGGTCCGTCGATTACTTATAATAAATTGCGTAATTCCGCCATAACCAACTAAACGGAATCTAGTAAAAAATATTAGCAAACTCAATTTCATCCCTCGAAGGTACCATTCCTTTGAAGATTCCAACTTTAAAGGCCCAACTTTGGAAAAGGAATTAATGTAATTTCCTGCTCGCCCTAATTCGCTCTTTTGTGTGAAAAAAGGCCTCAATTGTTGGACAACTCGTTTGATTTCGGACAGAAGAGGATAATGAGGGATTGAATTCTTGTGTGAATACAAAGATTTGTGATTGGTGAAGTTTGCGAACGATTGTGCGTGAGTTTTGGTCGATAGGATAAGGTTTACTAACAATCAGTGTTATTTTTAACATAGATGTTTTTCCTGCAAGTGCGGCATTCTGATTTCGAAAACAGGTAATTATAGTGAAACTTCTGTACTAGGTAACCCTAAAGGTTTTATGGTTTGACCGAGCGATCGAAATGAGTGGATCGTATAGGTACCTTTTGCAAACATTCTTTCGTATGTCCAAATATATACAGGTTGTATTTCTAAACCGATTTTCATAAAATTTTATAGACAGGTTCGATACCTAAACAATGTACTGATAGTTTGAAAAGAGAGATTTAGAGACAACCTTACATAAATCGAGCTAGTTGCACAGTAAGCTCAATAAGGCTTGCATTGTGGGTACTAGACGACGATACATATAATAGATAGACATAGATAAATACTTAAATACATACAAAACATAACTCAGGAACAAATATCCGTGATAAACATACAAATAAATTCCCTGACCAGTATTCGAACCCGGGACCTCCTGCTTCGTTCACGAAAAAAAAGCTTCCGGGATATTCTCAATCCAAGACATTATTTTGAAAATATTTCCTCGTGACAAGTATTTATTACCTTTACCAAAAATATGATTCTTCGCTTAATACAATCACGTTTTCTTAAAATAGAAATACAAAAATGTACTGTTTCAAGAGTATATTGAGTAAATAAGAGAGATTGTACTTTAATCAAACAAGTATTATCTTAGGTAAAAGGAAATTAGAAAATCTGTAAGAATTTATTCGCTTCGTTATATCTAAAACTTTAATTTATTTTCGTTAAAGGAAATAAATGCTTGTCACGAGGAAATATTTTCAACATAATATAATAATGTTTTAGATTGAGAATATCCCGGAAGCTTTTTTTTCTGTGTAGGAATTGTCACTACAGAGTACAGACTGGGCTAGGAGGCCGGTCAAAGTATAAAAAGAAGTGTAAAGTACCTATGTTAATATTGTGTACGTCATGCATCTTGGATGTTTTACCAACGCTCACTTAACTACAATATGGCTTCGTAAAAAAAAACCGTCTACTTTTATCGAACAATTGAACTGCAAGTAACGCTACATCCCCGCTTATCTTCCTCCAGCCCAGTGGCCCAAATCGCCCCGTCATTAACTGCTGCCATAAATAAGGAATCGATTCGCCCCGTGCTCATAAATCTAGCCCCGGAGATAGCTAAGTGCATCCGAACCGCAAAGTTTGTTTAGCAGAAATATTAAGCACCATATTGCAACATACTCATATTATATAGCTTGTGCAATCTAAGAAGCGGTTTTTGACACCTGTCATCTCAGTACATTTTATAACCTAAAATCGATTTTAGGTTATAAAATGTACTGAGATGACAGGTGTCAAAAACCGCTTGTTAGATTGCACAAGGTATAGTTACAATTTTCTAAAGATATTGAATGAAAGGAAGAGCTCTTTATAACAAATCATTTTTATTTAAATATTTTGAAATGTTTGGCATGTTTTTTTTTATTAAACGAAATCAGTATTTCATTGGCTATCAGATAGGATTTTTTAAAATTATAAATGCAAGTAGTTTTTTTACAATTACCAGTTTTAGGCCGAAGGACGGGCTTTTTATTCAAAGAACTAAACACTTAAATAACTTAATAAGAACCAATGAGTTTTGACCCCTGGTTGACTAAGCTTAAATCGTTGCAAATGAGTTATAGAATAACCCCTTTCAAGTAATACGGCGAAAAATAGCTGAAGTAGCAGAAAAGGCCGCTAAGCTGAAATGGGACTGGGTGGGACACGTTTGTCGCATGTCGAATGATTTGTGGACCAACAAATATGTCCCACAAAATCGAACTCGGGGCCGCGGAAAACCTCGACGGCGATGGCGAGAAGACCTTGACGCCTTCGATAGAAACTTATGGGAGACCGGTCAAAACCGGGACACGTGGAAGGGAAGGAGGGAGGTTTTTGCCCAGCAGTGGTACACTCTTGGCTCCTATAAATGAATAAATAAATAATGTATCTATAATGATTCTACAGTTGTGAAATTCCATCACGAATGTCGCGACTCTTGAGTTCCTTAACTAGAATTGTTAAAAAATCGCTACTTAGTTATGTAATGATAAAATTAAATATGCATGTTTTAGAATGTGTCTCGAATTTAATTAAAGTGATATAAAGCATTTTTATTTGTTTCTTAAATCCATTAATCGTATTTGTAACCTATACGGCCACCATGAGTTTGACATTGACGTTTTCGAGAACGAGTATCGAATGTTCTATCTGTTCATCTTGCTTGTAACATATTAGTGTAAACGAGATGCACAGATAGAAAATTCGTTACTCGTTCGTTTCGTTAATGGTAGCCGTACTCATAAAAGTAGCTCACATACTCATAATTTAGTCACTTTAAATAAATTATTTGTGTTTAATTACGATGAAACAAATCAACCAATTCTCTTTACCGGACTTGAATAATTTCAACAACTAAATCTCATCTTAGATTTAAAATTTCGAGTCACAAATACCTACCTACCTAAGCCATAGCATTTGAGTTCTATTCCTTACGCCCTGCATTTTCCTCTCGGCATGTACAAGATTTTTGCATCGGCATCGCTGACGCCGGCCGGAATTCGCTCGGAATGGAGACTCATTCGGGTTCCATCTTGGATTCCGAAGTAAGGTCCCAGTTCTAAGAAGAAAGCGGAGTGTTGAGTCATAAAATATCTTAATGTTTTTTTTCAAAAGAATATTTATTTTATTTATCGTATGGCTATATCCTCGTAAGGCCCAAGGTCCTACTTGTAGTACTTATTGTCTTCGATGAAATTTGAATCATCCATTCTATTTCCATAGAGTTGCATTTGTTTTGTAGCGTTCGATTTTGAAACAAAATAAAATCGACTCTGTTTCTTTGTGTTCTTGGTTTAAATTTCAGTGGCAAGTTTTCGATTTTTCATTTTTATGGCTGGGCCGCAGGAGGTTAAGTCACTAGATATGTGATAGGCATCAGATAGGTATTTCGCCCCTGGGGTAGTAGTGGTGCGAAAGCAGATGATGAAAAATATCCGGTGAGCTCTGCGAGGTCCAGATGGGACAGTGCAGCTGCCAAGTTTGTTACTCTTTTAGCACCACCCAGGGATCACGTGTGGGGTTGTCAAAGGTATTTCCTACGGACGCAGAGTAACATTGATACCCCAAAAGAATATTACCTAAATAAAAGTTTTAATATGATTTGATACATTAAGTAGCATACTTCGATGTCAGTTTTAAGTTTTCTGATATCTGTTATATTTACAGAATAATCGCCTGGCTACACTTAACGATTACACCCTGTATATACAGGGTGTAACAAAAATACTGGTGATCCGTTTAAGGGCATAATTGGTATCGTATTGCGAGTAGGAAAAAGTAGGAGAAAAAAATTTTTGACGCGAAAAAAATTTTTTTTTGTATGGGGCGTGTCGTCCCAGCTGGTCAAACCTCCATACAAAACCAAAATTTTTTTTCGCGAGAAAATTTTTTTTTCTTAGTTTTTCACAATAAGAATACGATACCAAATTATGCCCTTAAAAGGATCACCAGTATTTTGTTACACCTTGTATATCATCTGGGAGTCTTATCGAACTAGGTTTAGTGTCACGGGCTCTTAGGCAAGTTTAGAGATCTTTTTGACAGCGTCTGTCAAAAACCAACAATAAAAAAATGTGATTAAACATGATTGGTGGATTATGACAGCTGAACTTCTCACGACGGTGCTGCTATCTAGTGAGAAAATCGTTCCAGGAAACCCTAATTGTCGCTTTTATTTTATACCACACATTAGATTCATATAACTAGAAATCGGTATTTATAAATAGTCATGTGACCTTATGTGACGAGCGCTGGTAGCCTTGCGGTAAGACGTCCGACTTTCAATCCGGAGGTCTCGGGTTCAAACCCCGGCTCGTACCACTGAGTTTTTCGAAACTTATGTACGGAATATCATTTGATATTTACCAGTCGCTTTTCGGTGAAGGAAAACATCGTAAGGAAACCGGACCTAATCCCAAAAAGGCCTAGTTTCCCCTCTGGGTTGTAAGGTCAGATGGCAGTCGCTTTCGCAAAAACTAGTGTCTACGCCAATTTATGGGATTAGGTTGTCAAGCGTACCCCAAACCGGGTTAAGCGCTAGGATGATGATTCTTTAAAATGCCATATAAAGCACATTTTAAGTAGGTAATCAAAAACATAGAATAGAATATTTTTACAAATATGTATAAAAAAAATCGTATGCGCGTGATTATCTAATTTAACTTTTCTAGTATTTTGGTCATTTTTAGGGTTCCGTACCCAAAGGTTAAAACGGGACCTTATTACTAAGACTATTAGTAAGATTAGTCCGTCCGTCTGTCTGTCCGTCTGTCTGTCTGTCCGTCTGTCACCAGGGTATCTCATGAACCGTATAGTTAGACAGTTTAACTTGTCACAAATGACGAATTTCTATTGCCGCTATAACAACAAATATTAAAAAACAGAATGAAATTAAAATTTAAGGGGCTCCCGGACAACAGACATGATTTTCTTGCCATTTTATGGATAATTTTACCGAATGTAACCCTCCGTGCGCGAGTTCGACTCGCACTTGTGTTTTTTTGAGATAAGAAACTGTATGCATGAGTCTCTAAACTAGTAATTCTCGTATATTAATTTAAACAAACATTAGGGCTACATGAAATATATCAATTAAAATACAGAAGTTGTACCATTAAAGTTTAGATCAAATATTTACTTACCCGAGATGTGCTGAAGATGTGTTACTGATGCGCCTTAAGGTATTTGAAGTTAGTTTACGTACTTAATTTAGCCGCAGGTTAAGTCTGGTATTTGAGTAAATAAAAGATAAATATATTGCTTGATCGTTATTTTTACATGAGAAGTCAAATCAAACTAAGAATATCTATGACATATAATGATTGGCACGTTAACTGTCAATGGTCTTTGGATCTATTGAATGCTTGTTTCGGTAAGTAAAACAAAATATCCGAGAGTTCAAGGAAATTACCCTGAAAAAAATCTTAATAACTGTGACTTGATAGGGGCCTATTCGCTGTGTGCGAAGTGCATGGTGGGGGTATCGTGAACGATCGATCGCAGCGCACAATGTAACAAGAAATTGGGCTCTTGTCAATATCACATTTCAAAATATTTGACATCACCTGTAGGATCAATTGTCAAAATAGTGAATCACCCAGTGACATTTCATGTAAGCAAGGAGTATATGCCATTAATAAAAAAGAAAAACCCATTTAACCCCCTGCTCAAGAGATGGCGCCACACTCATGCACACAGCGAATACATATTTCGCGCATTAAACAAAATTGTGGAAAGATTTGATAAACTTATGCACACTATGAAAATCCAACAAATATAATCCATACTATCACCTTAAAAGGTTACGAGTAAGAGGTCTTAAAATAAAATCTGTCCGAGCTCTCTTATGCAGTTTTATGGACCCTAAGTCCCATTTAAAGTTGGCCTTTCCATTCATGGAATAGTTAGTGTCAATAAGCTAGTCGTAAAATTGAAAAATGTGGGTAGTTAATGGTCATATCTTTTTAATACTTCCCTGGACTCCGGCTTGGGGGGTTTGAGGTGTTTTTGGTTGAACGAATTTTTGATTTTGCACAATTGAATTGAAACCTAATAAGGTTAACGTGATGATACTGATGATTATTATTTAATAAGTTGGTACCTGATTGTTTTACTGCAAGGTAATGTTTGTATTTATTTTAATATAAAAGGAAATAACTTGACTCAAATATTACCATTACCACGTATATATAAATATATATTTATATTTTATTACAAAATAAGTACATACCGATCGGGCGTCGATATTAATTAAATACATAACGCTCCTAATGTTCATATACATATCTTAGAGAATCAAACCAACCGGAGCAGCCTTTGACAGTGGTCATATTTATTGTATGGACTGACGTTGATACTATTTTTGTATTGAAAATGACAGACATGGCCGGTCCGTTTGGTTGAATAGTCTAAGATACATACAGTCGACTACAAAGTAACATTGGTATCCACTTTTTCTACTTATCAGTGGCAGTGTGTTAAACATATTCTTAGTGAAGCCATGGATGGGAGAGACATGGGAAAAGTACCTATTCAACTGGCTGTAAATTAGGCAAGCCGATGGGAATCGGGTTCTTTGGCCGCTCCGCCACTGCAACTCATAGCGTTATAATAAGGTCCAAAAGTGCATAAATTTTTGTAGTCGACTATACAAGTGATAACCTTTTCGATGCCAACAAAATGTCAATTCGCTCATTCATACGCGTAACTAATGGCTAATGGGTTGAGACTAAACGTATGGTATCTTATGAAGGAAAATATGGTGCGGATGTAGCAGATGTGGTTTTAATTGGAACTGAAAGCAGAATCAGATGTTTTAAATATAGTTTATCTACACGGAAAAAAAAGACTTCTTAATATAAAGCAAATTTCTTCCATGCAAAGCAATAAAGTTTTAAATATAACGAAGCGAATAAGATTCTTAAATACAGATTTTCTAGTTTTCTTTTAACTAAGACAACACTTGTTTCTTTGAAGAACAATCTACTCTTATTTTAAGTCGAAGTGTTTCTATCAAGTAAAGATATTTTACACTCTTGGTGTAAAACAGTATATTTGCTCATTTAAAAATCCTATTTCGTCATATTGAGAAATTTATGTTAAACTGAAACTTTAAAATAGTGTCGGTAAATGAATACGGTCTGAGACCAAAAACAATTGTATCCAATTTAAGAGAATCATGTCTTTAAATCAATTAAATATTTGTTTTAAGTGAGAATCACGTCACATTCGTTTAAGAATACGATTCTTTTTATCCAAGAGAATGCAAATTATCACCTTAACAATACGATTCTTTTGATTTAAGAGTTCTCGTCAACTTCGTGTAAACTATTGACATTGTTAAAAAGCTTATACCAGAAACTTCGTTTTGTTAGGGCTAAACCCAAGAAACGAAGTTTAATTAAAAAGAGATAATATAATAATAAATTATGAACATCTCATGCTCATAACTTATATGTAATTGTATTACCTAGATCTGTAATCGCTACTGCGAATTTCAAATAATCCTCTGCATGACGCCTAGGGTCATGAAGTTACGTCGAACAAACGTTACTGTGTTGTAACCTACACGCAGAGACATCTATTGGCGCGCAGCGTAACTAAAACTAGCGTAAGAAAATATTTACTTGAGATAAGATTTCAATGATTTTGTATAAAGATTAAAATTACTTTGTGCTAATAATTTAAAATTTCATAAAAAGGAAAAGAAAAATCTTCCTTACAAAGAAGAATTGATTTATGTGAAGAACACATTTGTGTTTAACCAGAGAAACTTATTTTGATTGAAATAAAATGCATTTTTGTTATGAAAACGATATTAAGTTGCCCCGAAACGATTTGAACTACTTGAATCAATTTCTCCATATCAACTTATGGCAAGTAAATACTCTTGAAACAATATATTTTTGTATTTCTATTTTAAGAAAACGTGATCTTTTGAGCGAAGAATCATATTTTTAATCAAAGGAAATAAATACTTGTCACGAGGAAATATTTTCAAGATAATATAATATCTTGGATTGAGAATAACCCGGAAGCTTTTTTTTCCGTGTACACCCATATCATACACCCTCCATGATGCGTTCAAAAACCGCACGTTATGACCACCATAAAAAGAGACTGTTTTGTTAGAAGTTAGAACAAATGTCTTATCTGTAACGATGTTATTATTATCAAATAATAAGCAAAAATTCGATATCATTATAAAACCAATCGGAAGTTCCGAATTAACGGAACCGGAACCAGAGCTCTGTAACATCCCTGGTGCCGTATTCTAATTTTAAAATGTATAAACAATACATTAACAACACAATCTGTCTTAAACATAACTCCAACACTCAACCAATAATCAACCAATATTGAAGTCGTACTTATTGTAGTGTAGTTGCATCGCAGTAATTTTCAAGCAAATTCCGTTATTTTTGATTCAGACGTGTAGTGACGTGTAGGCGTTAGCTGTGTTGTGTTGTTATTGCATTGGATTTGCATTGAAGTTGGATCGTGTCTGTGCGTGTTTTAAAATTAGAATACGGCCCCTGGTATCAATCATTGGCTGAAAACGTTAACCTTTACGCATAATGCCTAATTTGAATGAAATGTTTATGTTATGTTCCGTTGTGGATACCCAAAATGTTTATGTTAAATTTAGTTGTTTCAAACTCCGCCAAATAAAGTACTTATCTGCAATACAGAGTATTTCCTGTAACATGAGCAATAAATTAAAACGTAGATTCTACTCCTCAAGCAATAAAACATTTGTTCAACATCTTTAATAAAATATGTATTTTTTAGATCGCCTCTTTTTCATACAAACTAAATAGCATTTTCAATGTACGTTAAAATCCGTCCAATTGACATTGCTTGTCAGCCTTGTCGCCCTACAGACATAATCAATTTCGGAATACATTGCGTGTTCGAATAATCTTTAAAGTGAAATAAAAATCAAACCATAAGTTATTTTTAAAAGTTGCTGTACAAACGTTGTCTGGTTTGAGGAGTAGAATCTACGTTTTAATTTATTGCTCCTATTACAGGAAATACCCGGTATTAAACAAAGGGGGCGTTGTTTAGTTTTACAAAACTAACAAAACTTTAAACACAGCTCGCGTCCCTCGACGATAGATATATATATTTATTTGATACTCAAAATTCTAGGTCTTTCAATATTTTCAACGAAATGTTTACTTTAGTTACATACAATCTAAATGAAGGTATCTTTTGTTCGCAAAAAAGTATTTGTCTAAAGACTTGGCGCCGTTTTCTAATTAAATCTTAAATATAATTCCAACACTCAACAAATAATCAACAACATTGAAGTTCTATTGCAGGAATAATTTTCAAGCAAATTCTGACATATTTCTGATTCAGACGTTTATAGCCCAGCGAGGATATTGTTACGAGCCGTAGGGTTCGTTGGATAGAAAATAGCCGTTAGGTAACGTTAAAGAAATTTATTGAACAAAAAGGAATAACTTAGGAACACTATTGACTTAAACAGTAAACACTAGGAAATCGACTAAACACTGGAATCACTTAGGAACACTATTGACTTAAACAATAAACACTATGTAATCGACTAAAACACTATTCGCTTTTAAACAATTTGGGTTCACTCTTAATCTCTCCGATGTTTATCGCTCTGTATCACAATGAAAACTGACTGCGTCCGCTACCGGTCTCCTTTTAGGTAGGTACCTATACGGTTGGTAAACAGCAGGTATCGAGATCATTCCGGGCCGCACTCGAACATGGTTCTCTCTGTCTAACGCGCGTATAGCGAATATCGATGCTTCTCACACATTTCCCGATTGTTCCAGAGACATGATCGATTAGTGTCGTCGCCTCCGTGCGTATAGGCCGTCCCTTTCACTCCCTTCTGGAATATTCCAGGAACACGTTCGAGTCTGTTCGGTTATAATCGTATCTCTCGCTTCCACGTACAGGCTATCCTGCTCGCACACCTTCTGGAATGTTCCGGAGACAAGAGGGGTGTAACTAGGCCTGAAACGGCCTGAAAACGGGTTTTCAGGAAGGAGTGCCAAATGATTGTTAGTGGCCTGAAACGGCCTGAAAGCATGTTTCAGGCGCCTGAAAACGATGGTAACCGCGAGCAATTTCCGAATCTCTGGTATGTGTTAGGGCTTCCTCTGAAACGGCCTGAAAACGTGTTTCAGCTGCCTGAAAACGGTGGTAACTGGGCATAATCTCCGATTCTCTGATATGTGTTAGGCCTTCCCCTGAAATGGCCTGAAAACGTGTTTCAGCTGCCTGAAAACGGCTGTAACCCGTTAAAAATAAAAAAAACGTTCCTTTCATGTCGTCTTTACCCCGTCTCCGTAACACTGCCTCCTCCTTAGACATGCTCGTCCCGAGCATTATTAGATCCATTGTATCGTGCCAATCGATTCACATGCACAATCTTAGGCAGGTTCCTCGCACTTCCCATCTTCTTTATGCGATAAGTCACGTCATTAATTTTCGTAATTACTGTGTAGGGACCCTCCCAATCAGCTTGAAGTTTTGGGGATTTTCCTTTACGTCTTATCGGATTATGAAGCCAGACGAGTGAGCCTTCTTCAAAGTCCACGTGATGCATCTTCCTGTCATATCGTGTTTTCGTTTTGTCACTGATTTTACTTTCAGATGTTCTAACATGTTCGTGGATCTCATGTAATTTTTCCCGTAATTCCGCGGCATAATCTGTTATACTCACTGGTGGATCTGGGGGCCCACCAGTGATCATATCTGCTGGCAATCGAAGTTGCCTACCGTACATGGCCAGGGCAGGTGTTACATTCGAGCTCTCGTGTACCGCAGATCGATATGACAGTAGAAATAATGGGATATACTTGTCCCAGTCCTTTTGGTGACTATCCACTAACTTAGCTAGGTGTCTTTCCAAAGTTTGATTAAACCGTTCGACCATTCCATCTGACTGTGGGTGGTAAGGCGTAGTCCTCGTTTTATGAATTCCCATTATTCGGCACATTTCTTGAAAGAGTTGGGACTCGAAGTTTCTTCCTTGATCACTGTGTATCTCTAAGGGTACCCCAACTCTACAGAATACCTCGTTCACCAGTACTTCGGCAACTGTAATTGCCTCCTGATTAGGAATGGCGAATACTTCTGGCCACTTGGTGAAATAGTCCATTACCACCATTATGTACTTGTTTCCTCTTTCTGAAAGCGGAAAAGGTCCAGCTACATCAACTGCAATCCTTTCCCATGGAGCACCGACGTTATATTGCTTCATTCCGGCTCTACTTCTGGTCTGCGGTCCTTTCACAGCTGCACACGCTGTACATTTCCGGCACCAATCTTCTACATCCTCGCGGCAGTGTATCCAATAAAATCTTTCTTTGATTTTCATCAGGGTTCTTTTTACCCCCAAATGTCCACCTGATGAACCATCATGAAACATTTCCAATACATCACGGATCTTGGATCTTGGTACAACTAACTGTAAATGGGATTCGTCACCACGAGCATTTTTCCATTTCCGGCACAACACTTCGTTGTGCAGAACTAAACTGTCCCATTGAGCCCAATAACTCTTGGTTGTTGTGCTTGTGGAGGCGATATCACTCCACCGTGGCTTAGTACCCGACGATCTCATCCAATCAAGAATGGGCTTGATGTCGCTATCTTGTTGTTGTGCTTCTTGAATCGCTTTCCCACACCAATCTGGGCTAATGGTGTCTGTCCGAAGTAACTTCACGTGAACGAGTTCTTTTTCTTCATGCCTCACGCAATATTTGCACTCATCATGACATGGCCTTCTGGATAAAGCATCTGCGTTTCCGTGGGATCTGCCTTTGCGATGTTCAATTGTAAAATCGTACTCTTGCAGTTGTTCAATCCATCGAGCCACTTGTCCTTCCGGGTTCTTGAATTGAAGTAGCCACTTCAGTGCAGCGTGATCAGTTCTAAGACGGAACTTACGTCCAAGCAGATACTTGCTTAAATGTTGTAACGTCTTTACAACTGCTAATAGCTCCCTCCGAGTGACACAGTAGTTCCGTTCCGGTTTTGACAATGACTTACTGAAGTAGGCTATTACTTCCTCACTTTCACCTTTAACCTGGGATAGTACTCCCCCAATGCCAGTTCCACTGGCATCTGTGTCCACTACGAATTCGCACTCTTGATCAGGGTAGCCTAGTATTGGAGTTTTACACAGACGGTTCTTCAGTTCTGCAAATGCAGCTTCACATTCTTCGTCCCAAATAAATTGCCTCTTTTCTTCGGTAAGTCTGTGCAAGGGTTTTGCAATATCAGCGAAATTTTTCACAAATCTTCGGTAATAGGAACACAGTCCTAAGAAAGCGCGTACTTGTGTTTTATCATTAGGTACTGGCCAATCTTGAACAGCAACAATCTTTTCAGGATCAGTTCGAACTCCATTTTCAGATATCAGGTGGCCCAAGTAACTAACTTCCTTTTTGAAGAACGAACACTTATATGGGCTTAGTTTTAGATTAGCCATGCGCAATCTTGTAAGCACTCGTTGCAGGTTCCGGATATGATCATCAAAATCCCTTCCAATAATAATCACATCATCCAGGTATACTAGACAGGCTTCCCCAATTAGTCCAGACAGCACTCTTTCCATTAATCTTTCGAAGGTGGCAGGTGCGTTACAGAGCCCAAATGGCATAACTTTAAACTGCCAGAGTCCTTTGCCAGTAGAAAATGCCGTCTTCTCTTTGTGGCTAGCATCGATTTCCACCTGCCAATAACCACTTTTCAAATCTAACGTGGTAAACCATTTTGCTCCACTTAGTGTGTCCAAAGTGTCGTCGATTCTTGGCAGTGGGTAGCTATCCTTCTTTGTGACGTCATTTAAACGGCGGTAGTCGACACAAAACCTCAGACTGCCATCCTTTTTCTTCACTAAAACTACTGGAGAACACCAAGGACTGGATGACGGCTCAATGACGTTGTTTCTTTCCATCTCCATGACCATCTTCTGTATTTCACTTTCGTACGCAACCGGAACCCGACGTGGTCGCAGACGTATCGGTATTTCTGTTCCGGTCTCAATTCTATGTTTAACTATGCCGGTCCTTCCTAGATCTCCATCGTTCATGGCAAAGATGTCCGAAAATTGCTGCATCAGTTTCCTTGCTTTTAACAGCTCTTCTGTTGACAAGGTCTCTTTGCAATTCTCGAGTACAGCCTTAGTTACACTCCAAGGTTCAGAATTGCCCACATTTTTCACCACTTGCCGTTCGCCATTGTCATGTGCCTGTGAGCTTCCTGCAACGATTGCTCTGTGGAATTCGTAATCACTTTTGGGCAAACTACAATTTAGGAACACTTCCTCTATTCCACATTTGAAAATGCCGCTTTCCAAATCAATTTTGCAGTTATAGTTCTTCATAAAATCCAACCCGATAATGCAGTCATCTACTATATCTGCAATTACCACTTTGTGCCGGTAGGTGTTTTTACCAATTTTGAAAGTAACGACACCTTCTCCTCGAACGGTTATGTGCTGGCCAGTAGCTGTCAGGAGCTGGATATTGCCATGTAAGGGTGGATGTCTCTCATAAAAACGCTTCAGAAGTTGGTACCTGATTACAGTACGCGAAGCTCCAGTGTCCAAGGTTAACTGACACTTGGTCCCATTGACTTCCCCGTCGATGACTAAGGTATTCCCGTCTTGAGTCTGAGTGATCATGACTTTTGGGGCCTTCCTCACATTACCAGCCAGCACCCGCCCCGTGGTCCTGGCACTTACTCGTTTCCCTGCCGCTTTTCTGCGGCAGCGTCCGTCATTACATCCGCTGCGCCCGGTTCACTGCGCCGAATCTGCGCATCACTCCGTGAGTTTCTTTTAGGACATGAAAATCGCATATGCCCTGTTTCCCCACATGCATAGCAAGTGGGTCCGCTTCTGGGTTTTCCTTTATCCGTCACCGCTTGAACGCGATAGGACCGAGGATCTCTACGGACTGCCTCAACTTCCAACGCGTGGGCTAGAGCATCCTTTGGTCAGGTCTTGTGGTGACCAAGGCTGACAGTTGCCTTTACCTCACGGTCTCGAATCCCATCTATAAATGCTTGCACTAACATGCTGTCAACCAGAGATGGTGAGGATAAATAAGCCTTTCTGACGAGTTTTTCTATTTCTAAGCTCCACTGTTGCAGGCTCTCACCACCCCGCTGCACTCGATCCTTCAACTGAGCTCTGTAAACGTGCTCCAGGTGTGAGTCACCATAACGCGACTCTAGGGCATTCTTGAGCCGTTCCAAAGTCACCTCTCCCGCCATGGTGTCTAAAACAGTCAAGGCTTGATCCCGCAGCCCTAACATAAGAGCAGTTACTGCCTGCTCATCGGTCCAACCGTTTGCTTTTGATACGGTCTCAAACTGAAGTTTATATGCCCCCCAGGAGGAAGTACCGTCGAATGGAGGCAACTTCAGTTTACCCGCTGGCGCACCAGATGTCACCACTCCATTCGTTTTCAAATATTTTATTTCCTTTTCTATTCCCAGTATTTGTTTTTCTTGCTTTAAAAATCTGTCATCCACTTCTATTTCCAACTTCTCTATTTTTTTCCTGAATTGTCCGCCTATCACTTTCAAGCTTTCCTCTTGGCGGCGAGCTTGTTCCTCCAACAGAGCACGCGTTTGCTCTTCTTGGCGGCGAGCCTGTTCTTCTTGACGGCGAGCCTGCTCCTCCTGACGGCGAGCTTGTTCCTCCAACAGAACACGCATTTTCTCGTCTTGGCGGCAAGCCTGTTCTTCCTGACGGCGAGCCTGTTCCTCCCACAGAACACGCGTTTGCTCCTCTTGGCGGCGAGCCTGTTCTTCTTGACGGCGAGCCTGCTCCTCCTGACGGCGAGCTTGTTCCTCCAACATGCGTTGCATAGCCAGTAATAGACTGGAAGGCTCTTGGTCTTCGTCGATGGTGCGGTTGGCGTCAAAACTTTGACGACGAGCGGCGTCACGTGCTGCTTGTGCTCGCGTCTGGACTCCCGCTGTATCTCCTCCAGACTCCTCCTGTTCCTTTCTTGGTGTTAAAGGCATCTCTCTATCCCACTTCTGACACCAAAATGTTACGAGCCGTAGGGTTCGTTGGATAGAAAATAGCCGTTAGGTAACGTTAAAGAAATTTATTGAACAAAAAGGAATAACTTAGGAACACTATTGACTTAAACAGTAAACACTAGGAAATCGACTAAACACTGGAATCACTTAGGAACACTATTGACTTAAACAATAAACACTATGTAATCGACTAAAACACTATTCGCTTTTAAACAACTTGGGTTCACTCTTAATCTCTCCGATGTTTATCGCTCTGTATCACAATGAAAACTGACTGCGTCCGCTACCGGTCTCCTTTTATATACATGCGATAGTTTTTCCAGAACATTCACAGTAGATACCTATACGGTTGGTAAACAGCAGGTATCGAGATCATTCCGGGCCGCACTCGAACATGGTTCTCTCTGTCTAACGCGCGTATAGCGAATATCGATGCTTCTCACACATTTCCCGATTGTTCCAGAGACATGATCGATTAGTGTCGTCGCCTCCGTGCGTATAGGCCGTCCCTTTCACTCCCTTCTGGAATATTCCAGGAACACGTTCGAGTCTGTTCGGTTATAATCGTATCTCTCGCTTCCACGTACAGGCTATCCTGCTCGCACACCTTCTGGAATGTTCCGGAGACAAGAGGGGTGTAACTAGGCCTGAAACGGCCTGAAAACGGGTTTTCAGGAAGTAGTGCCATATGATTATTAGTGGCCTGAAACGGCCTGAAAGCATGTTTCAGGCGCCTGAAAACGATGGTAACCGCGAGCAATTTCCGAATCTCTGGTATGTGTTAGGGCTTCCTCTGAAACGGCCTGAAAACGTGTTTCAGCTGCCTGAAAACGGTGGTAACTGGGCATAATCTCCGATTCTCTGATATGTGTTAGGCCTTCCCCTGAAACGGCCTGAAAACGTGTTTCAGCTGCCTGAAAACGGCTGTAACCCGTTAAAAATAAAAAAAAAACGTTCCTTTCATGTCGTCTTTACCCCGTCTCCGTAACAATATTGTCTCTCTTTTGTTTACACGGGAGCGAGTATCTTTTGTCTCTAGAAATAGCCGATAGCTCATAGTTTACTCGCTCGCGGTGGGACCAGTGCCTTAGGCGCGAGCTATATGGTGCCATATTCTAATTTTAAAATGTATAAACAATACATTAACAACACAATCTGTCTTAAACATAACTCCAACACTCAACCAATAATCAACCAATATTGAAGTAGTATTGTAGTTGCAACGCAGTAATTTTCAAGTAAATTCATTATTGATTCAGACGTGGAGTCGTAAGCTGTATTGTGTTGTTATTGTATTGGATTTGCATTGAAGTTGGATCGTGTCTGTGCGTGTTTTAAAGTTAGAATACGGCCCATGGTGTAGTTAATGCACTGGAGTTGTATTGAAGTTGTATCGCGTATAAACGTGTTTACGTTCAGAACGCATATAACTAATATAATGATATATTTAATTATTTTTGAAAAAAAAATGTATGGTATTTTAAAATTATAGTACGGTACCAGGGGATACCTATGTCCTGCAGTGGGACATAGGTCTATCTAGCATCTATAGTACATAGGTAATTGTATTATTCAACGTTAATAAAAATAAGGAATGGTTTACGACTTTTTCTGTAACTTGTTTTTTTTTATGACATAGGAGGCAAACGAGCAGACGAATCGCCTGATGGTAAGCAATTACCGCCGCCCATAGATGCCCGCAACACCAGGGGGGTCACAAGCGCGTTGCCGGCCTTTAAGATGGGAGTACGCTCTTTTCTTGAAGGTTTGAAGGTCGTATCGGTCCGGAAATACCGCAGGCAACAATTCATTCCACAATTCATTCATTTGGTTTCATTCCTAAGGGTAAAAAATATAATCGTAGGTACTCTCTGACTTCCGTAGATGAATAGCATCCGTAGATGCATTAGCACGTTAGATGCGGAATCGCGAAACTAATTTTTAAGCGTATCTACCTAAGTATTCTGTGAACCAATTTTAAGAATGCCATTTCTGTAGCCCGCCACAATTTGTCTGTTATAAACTAGAGAAGAGACTTTTATTTTTATTATCAAAGGATCCCAGCGCAAAATTTGTATATTTCACAGCGCCATCTATTGAACGGAAGTTGAGTTATTTTGATCAACTTCAATGAGCAATCGTGCAGCGATAGTATCTTGCAGGCGAGATAGACATCTGTCACATTCTGATGAATACCGTTAGGAAGTGACAGATGTCTATCACGCCCGCACAATATTGTCTCTGCACACTTGTGCAGGTCGGAGAAAAAGCTGTTTCGTATTTTACATAGATTACGTTCTTACAAATAACTTCTAGCTACACTGGGACGTCTCGGCTTTTTGATTTCGAGAGTTTGTTCGACGGTAACTTACCGTAACGTTTTTCTGATTTTTATTAAATTTATTGGGGTTGTAGCAGAGATACATCAAATTTGAGAGTTCGTTTATGAGCTGGATCGATTAAGGAGTTTTGGACTTAGAAGTCTTGTTACATTGGTCAACTCGTTTGCAGGTATATCGCGAGTTCTCCTTTCGAGGCGGACTACTAGGTAAAATTAGTAATAAGCAAGAATGAAAGATGGAGCGGTATCTCGCGCTCACCCGATGGCCACGACTCGGCAAAGCTCCCGCTGCGCGTACTCATGGTCGAGCCCTTATTTTAAACTTCGTAAAATGACGAATCTAGAATTCTAGTGTAATCTAAAGGTTAAGCCAACAAAGCTGTACTTGCTTCCCAAGCTCCCGCTAAAAGCAGTGGTTTCGTTTTCAATCACTTAGTTGTAAAAAGTATGGAATTGAATGAAAGTCCGACAGGCGAAATTATTTCTTAGAAGTTGTTGGAAAATCCTCGAGTTTAATGTTATCTTGGTAATTTTATGGCAGGTGATAATAAATCAGAATTTGTTTTATGATTCGACTAGACTATGACCGCGATTTTGCTCGCGCAAAAATCGATAAAATGTTTCAATCCCTTTTTCACTGCCATAACTTGAAATAATAAACGGCAATGTATAATGAAGCCTCAATTAATACCTACCACATGTAAAAACTTAAATAAACTATGTAATAACCTAAAATCATCTTACTTAAAAATGTATACTTATAACCTATTTTATTATAAGTACTCTAAATAAGTAATACTTTAAGTATAATAATAATTTACCATAGTACCAATATCAGAGCGTTTCAGTGTATTTTAAATGTTAATGAGTAACGACAGCATATTATTTAATCAATCAATCAATCAATCAATCAATACATTTATTGTCAAATTATAGGTATACATAGTGGTCACAGGGTGGGCATATTGAAGAATCACTATAATTTTGCCTTTCAGGCGTACAATATTAATTTACTTAACGTCTAGTATTTACTATTATATTTACAATATTTTAATATTTAATCATTTGCAGACTCCATTAACTCACAGCGGGGATCAATGTTACTCTGCGTCCGTAGGAAACACCTTCGACAACCCTACACGTGATCCCTGGGTGGTGCTAAAAGAGTAACAAACTTGGCAGCTGCACTGTCCCATCTGGCCCTCGCAGCACTCACTGGATTTTCTTCATCCTCTGCTTTCCCACTACTACTACCCCAGAGAAGAAATGCCTGTCTATATCCAGTGACACACAGCCATATGATAAAAAAAAATAACTCATACAAGAAACTATGCTTTTCATATCATTATCTGTATCATAATACATATATCCACTAACTTGCTTCAAAATTTTCAGCGTACTCTATTGGCTCAGTAATAAAAGTGATGGCAGGGGCCGTATTCTAACTTTAAAACACGCACAGACACGATCCAACTTCAATGCAAATCCAATACAATAACAACACAATACAGCTAACGCCTACACGTCTGAGTCAAAAATGACGGAATTTGCTTGAAAAATACTGCGACGCAACTACAATACGACTTCAATATTGGTTGATTATTGGTTGTGTGTTGATTATGTTTAAGACAGATTGTGTTGTTAATGTATTGTTTATACATTTTAAAATTAGAATACGGCACCTGGTAGCTAAAGCTACCCAAATTGAAATCTACTGAGTGGATAATAGAGTTTTCACACCACCCATTCGTATACGGGCCTTTTCTTCCCTCCTAGGAGGGAACAAAGTGGCACTTTTCTGTTCAAGGACATTACTTTTTTTTCCAGCCAGTCCGCCATGGCAACAAAATGTCTTATTATATTAATCGATTACACTTTCACTATAATCGATTATGTGTATACATTTTTTTATATTTATTACTATTTTTAAACGTTATAAAATTCTGTTTTACTCATATTTATCATAAATATACTTCAATTCAGTAGGTGCGTTACTATTATGAATGATTAAAAATAGTTAGCATCATTATATTATTTTTCCAAATCGATTTTTTTATTAATAACGAATAGACGTAGCAATCGATTCGATCTAAGTATACGTTGTCTGTGGTGTGGTCTGATATTTATTCTCTGTTTTATTATTAGTTATTACGTACGATAGTTTCATGCATAAAATGATGAATCTTATTAATTAAAGAAACTGCACATTAAAAGTAATTAAATTGGAAAAAACAAATCCCGTGTTCCGGCATCCTGTGTTTGCAAGTGATTCAAGTATATTCCCTGTACGGATTCAGGTGAAAAAATAAAATGTATTCGAGCGATAAGACATGAAAACATGACGCCGGAATTTATAGAATGAAAAGAAACGTAACATTGGGCGTAATATGGCCAATTTGTTGCCATCAAATCTAGACAGAAGGATCTAAAAGCGCACAAAAGGAATACGAAAAGTCGTTATATTTGAGGTTAGCTAGAGACATAAAAATTGTTCTCGGAATCGGTATTTGTGGTTTAATTGCAAGGATTTGCTACCTTCCAAGTTCTACCCTGAAGCATGTACTTAGGTACTCCATGTCAAAAATAATGATAATTAAACAAAACTAACAACATTTCTGAAATGAATTTCTGAAGGCCACCAAACAAAGAAGTCTCAAGTTTTGATTGCAAATAATATCAAAACATTCAAACACAGCACTTGATTTCAGTTTCTCTGCCTATGAATGTAAGTAAATTGACTCATTTTATGCTTACAATGCCTTTAAACAGTTCTTGATTTTTTTAACTTAAGATAACTCTAACTGTTAGAGTCTAACACAATGACATCAAAAACTAATTCTAATTTCATAACCTAGCAATGATTTTGTTATGTTTATCTATGTTTGCAATAGTCTTGGGGACTCGCCAGTGTGTCCACAACACTCGGCTTAAGCAACTTGCACATTTTAAATGGTTCACTTTCGGAACACTAATAAGGTTATTTTAACTAATAACTATAACTAGGTAGTTATAGTTATTAGTTATTAACATTGTGATCAGTCCCAACAGTGCAATCAATTAACATATTTTTTGTTTTGTTTTAGGTTGTTCTTATCTCATGAGCTCAGCGGTGTTTGTCGAGTAAATGGAGTATGGACTTACTACCTTCTTCCGATAATGACAAACACCACCTTCACCTTTACCAGGATATTCGACTGATGAAAAATTAAGACTAACTTCAGTTTTGCTATGATATTTTTTAAATATAGAACTAAGACTGCCTTAACCCATGCCGACATTATCCTACTGATACAATACCAATAATGGCTCCTCCTATATCAGGAAGCATACTAAGCACAAATGTATAAAGTGAAAGTAAATATGATTCAACAATAACGTCTTTTATTTTCGTCTAAGGGGGTGTGAAAAGCAGTATGTGTCACATAGGAGCAAAATTATTTTCACCTTGGGCGTTAACACTTGAATCCCTCACTACGCTCAGGAGTCTATTTTAGAATCCCTCGCTGCGCTCGGGATTCTATTATAGACTCCATCGCTTCGTTTGGGATTCAATGTGCGCCCTCGCCGTAAATATTTCATTTTGCTCCCTTGTTACACAATCTACTATTCTAGTTCGTTGTAAAGTATAACGGTAGCAAATATCTCAAAGCTTTAAAGTACATTTAAAGATCGTATTTTCAGCGAAAACCCACGACAAAGCTCGACTTTACAACACGTGTACGAAATGTGAGACCACGTAAAGCTGGCAAATCTGATTTGTAATCACCGTGTTCAAAGACACGTATTCTGTACTTTTGTGAGCTTAATTTTTAGGGTTAGTCAACTAGGAACCCTTCTAGTTTCGCCATGTCCGTCCGTCTGTGGTCTAGCTCAGTGACCGTTAGCACTAGGTAGCTGAAACTTGGTATGGGTATGTGAATTAATCACTCCGAAAAAGTGGTAGAATAAAAACTAGAAAAACTCCCGTACACATGAAGGCAGTGGCGTGCAGTCCATATAGGCAAAAAGGCACTGCCTACCCTAACAAAATAATACATAACACCATCACAGACATCTTTCTTCTCTAATGTAATGATTTCTTAAAACACCTATTTACGCTACGATTTAAATTTGCGCGCGATAGAGACTCGCTCGGGGCATCGCCGCAAATAAAGGAAGGCACGACCGGCATAGGCAACCGCTATCGCTGCCGATATACACGCACACACTCTCACTATGCGCATGTGAAATATCGTACGTGAACTATATACGGATTTGCTTAGTACACACAACTATAGGAAAATTACGCACACATACAAGCTCAGGACCGGCCGCCGGTCGCCATTTTCGACCAATCACTGCCCCGCCATCAATTAGATTCAAATTTCAACCAATCAGCGTATAGTCACAGCGCGTTTCTACGTATTGAACTGTCCATGCAGCACGAAATATAATGCGGTAAAAAAAGAAAGTATCTTTTGCTATGATTTTTACCTTTACTGAGGGGCGTTATAATATGCCAGGGTTGGGTTGTTTGTTTACAGATTTTTTCTTGCGAAGTTGCGACACGACAGAGTTTTGATAAGATTTAAATTTCCTGTATCATTGTTTATAGTTCGGTTCGGAGCGATTTTCTGAAGTTTTCATTTTAATTTGTGGTGAAATTGTGTTTAGCATAAGTAGTTTTAATTATTAACTATGAGTTTTTATTGTAATGAATGTGTTGACCAGGTGTGTCTGAAAAAGTTAACTAGCGGCGAATTTAGCAAGTTAACATATGATAATAAAATAAAAGTAGTTAAGCAGCAAGGTAGGTGTATGGCTGTATGCCGCAGTTGCAATTAGCTCAAACTCAGGGCAATGTTACACGCCAATTTCACGTAAAGTATTACGAGAATTGTAAGTAACCTGTTCAAATAATATCAATTACTTACTTAGATAATCGTGGTGGTCAAATAAATTTAGTCAAAGTTCTTCGTGCTCTCAGCCCAGCCGCAGCTGGCGCAGCTTCGCTAACAGTCACAACATATAGGTATTACTGAATTGACAGCTGACTCACTTAGTCGAAATACTTAACGTTGGTAAGTGCTAACATTGTTTTATTTAGTAACAGTTTATTCCGTATTCGTTGACGTGCCTTACTAGACATAACTTGTTTGTCCCCTGTCCACACACTGGTCAGTTCAAAAAAAATCTGCCTACCCGAACTAAAAACGCTATGCACGCCACTGCATGAAGGGGGCTGTTTTTTTTCGTTCATACTCTATCATGTGGGGTATCGTTGGTATTTTTAAAAGAATAGGGGTCTTCTGTAACAATTTTTGGATAGAACTAATATTTTCTTAAAGAATTGAGTATCGAAAGGTAAAAACAGGGCTATTTTCGAAAAATTCACAAAACTGAGGCCTAATAAGTACTTTCAATGAACTTTTGAGGTGTAACTAAAAAACTCCAAGTAAAAAGGACTCAAGTGCCGCATAGTAAAATGATGTACATAAGTACCGCAAAATATTATATAAAAAAACAACCTTTTCAGTGGATGTTTTGTGGCGGGCCGGTAACGGAACCCTAGACTGAGCATGGCCCGACAAGCACTTGGCCGGTTTTTTGGATGAATGCATTTAGGCGTCTCGCTTAGCAGGATAGCCGGCCTAAAAGACCCCTACACTTGCATGTTTTACGGTAGTACGTCAAGTATTGGAACTCCCATGCACTATACTAATGGTCTAAGAGCTGGCCACGTCAGATGTGACACAATAATGAGAGGTTTGTAATCAGTCCAGTTAGATTGCATAACCATCCTTATTGCTAGATCCGGGCATCTGGCAGCTTTTAATGGGTGGAGATCAGAGTGACAGACCAACAAAGTTTTTAAGTTGAAAAAAAGTAATACCGAAATAGGCTGCTGAAATTGTGTCATTTATAGAGAACAGGGCCTATATTTTAACATTAAAACAAAAAACATTGTGTATTATTGCGCAAACAAAAACAGTAGGCGAGTAATCAAAAATTACATTATACATCATTTGGCAGTACTTCCCCCAAACGAAACTTTTGGACATTATATAATCTAATTAATTACAAAATTTTTCATAATATTGGATCAAAACCAGAACTCAAGAATTTATTTTCTTCAAGTTATTTGCTTTCTTTTACCTCCACCACTTTACAGCTGCCGGATGTCCGGATCTAGAAATAAGCATAGTACAGCAAACTAACTAGAGGGGTTTCGTTGCTCTCATTATTGTGTCATGTCTGACGTGGCCAGCTCTCCATCTATAACTAACAACTCGGTACTTAGCATAAATGGACTGTATTTAATTACTAATTGTTTAGTAGAGTCTAGGTTTTGGATGTGAAAATGTAGCCTGGTTGTTGATAACGATTCTTTTTTAATTCTCGCCAATATATTATACGAGCTGCTTTTAGTGATATACATCAAAAGGTACCATTGCGTCTGGCGTTTACGCTTTTGTTGTTCGAATACAATTATGACGTAAGTGGGCCTACCTACTATCAGTCTGTCTGACGATATCGGCCTGTCAGTTAGAACAAAAATTTTACAGCTCCGAACAACTGACAGGCCCATATCGTCAGGCCGACTGATAGTGGGTGGGCCCCATAAGTGTCTCCCGCCAAATGGTACCTTTTAGTGAAGACGATATGAAATGTATAGTGATCGAGGTCGATGTTTCGCAATCCGACTGTCAAACTTTGTGTTCTCAAATAGAGATGCACCGAATATCCGGTTACTATCCGGTATCCGGCCTATCCGGCCCTTATTTTAGTATCCGGCCGGATACCGGATATCTTCGTACTATCCGGCCGGATACCGGATGTAGTCAGAGTCACTCACTTCTCACGATAACACTACAAACTTATTTTTTTACACCAAAATACGCTAGCGCGTGTGTACTTTTGAAAGAAGTTACTCCGTACAGACATAATAAAACTCGTTTTGTTGCCTAGAAATGTGTCCGCGCGAACGTTCACTACGAAACAGGTCGAAACCTGCACGACGCGCACCTGCAAACTCAAATTGTAGGTATAGTATCGCCGGCCGAATATTCGGCGGAGGGTCAGGCCGAATATCCGGTATCCGGTATCCGGCCAAACCACTATCCGTTGCATCTCTATTCTCAAAGGCTGGGCTTCCTGCAAAGTTGTGGGACTTGACAAATAGCTGCAGAATTTGTCTCGATGTCTATAGACCTGATCTACTTGAATATCACGGTTGCGCACAGAACAGGAATTAGTAGATTGTTAACCAAGAGTTGATTGGGGACCTTTGGTATTTTATATCCATGTATGACCGGAAATGAGCTGTTCAGGATGGTGACCAATAATATTATTTTACTATGGTTTAATATGTTTTATCTATCGTGGCATCACCGAAGGGCCCTACGGAAGACCAGCGCTGATTTTAAAGCTGGCATTATGCTGAGTTGGGTTCATTTTGTGATGCACGTTCATTTTTTTGCTTATGGCACTGGTCACACTGCGAGCTAGTAAGCTATGAGCTATCGGCTATAAACACGAACAAAAGATAAGCACTCCCATGTAAATAAAAGAGACACGGCGATATTTATAGGTTACTCGCCCAGCGGTGAGCTATAAATATCGCCGTGTCTCTTTTATTTACACGGGAGTGCTTATCTTTTGTTCGTGTTTATAACCGATAGCTCATAGCTTACTAGCTCGCGGTGGAACCAGTGCCTATAATTGTTATTGCCTCTCAATGTATTTGTAGTGAACGTCACAAATAAATGTTTGTTTTTCTACTGTATTTTATTAGTTATTCCGCAATTTGGGGCAGAGATAAATCCAAACAAAAATTAACGTGCTAATCTATCAGTGAAAGAAAAAACGTAAGTATCCATGTATATCGACAAAGTGAGCCTTTTTACTAAACTCTTCCACATATTTATATTTAAAATAATATTATGAACCATCTGGATTACATACGTTTGTGTAGTTTCGAACTAGCGTAGAGTAACTTAATTTAACTGAAGAAAGTTAAAGAACTTCAGTATTCATCGTGGTGAAGTTTCTTGAGGTCTGTAATGAATATATGCACTCAACGTCTATGAAAACGGGTTAACTTGCATGACAGTTTCTTTAATTAGTAATCAGTGCTCATTGCTCTTGAGTATGGATCGTAATGTAAGAAAAGGGTAATATAACAAGTGAAGAACAAATTGTTTAGTTTATTTTACAGGGGTTGATTTTCTAAGCCTTTTTTTTCTTATAAAAACTTTAGGATGTTTGAAGAATTTTATATTCAAAGATCCCTCTTTTTATTTTAGGTTGTGTGTCGCCAGTCAGCATCTAAGCAAAGTATTTTTTTCATTATTTTTATTAGATGTGGTATAAAATTTTGCAACATCATACTCATTTAAAGTTTGTCCGTAAAGAAAATTCCCACAGTTTAAATGGGTACTCATACATTCTACGATACTAACAGTCATAAAATAAAAAATAAATACAAAAAAAATTAAACGAAAATCAACCTTGTTATGTTGCCAGTATGGTTAATTATGGCTATGAACTTGTAGTACTTAGTGAGTTTTGCTTGTCACCTGACGATATTTGACAGTTCTGGCTTGATATTTTCACTAGAATTTCACCGGAAAGAGAAGTATCGTGGTTTATATGAGAACTCATACATTCTACGACACTTATCTTTTCCGGACAGAATAACAGAAGTAGCGATAAGTAGCGTCGCTTTCTCGAGTAAAATTGAGCCCTTGAACGTAACGAATGCAGGAGTAAAAACAACATGGACCTAATCTCCTTAAAAAATGCACAAGGGACTTTCTGATTAAAGCGCCACGCAGCACCTCTGGCAGGGTCATTCATTCTCTCAAGGTCCAAAAGAGGAAGGTTCTAAGTGGCAAAGAGTTTTATACGAAGATGCAACCTTTGCTAAATAATGTTCCAGCCATGTGCTCTTTTGTGAATTGTATTCCTAAGTGGATGATGTCAGTGGCGAGCCTTGCAATTCGGGCATTTTTTAAATCGAAAATTACACCACAATATATTTATTATTTGGATCGAAAATTGGAAAGAATTTTTTGAATCGAAAATTTCATTCAAAAAATACGGGTATTGCAAGCTCTGGCGGATGATCAGCGGCGTAGCCTGAACCATCATCATCATCAACTTAAGAGTGATTCTCTTGTCTGGAGTATTTTTCATCTATCCCTATCCTGCGCTAGTTCCTTGACCTTTTGATACGAGATGGCTCCTACGTTTTCCTTCACTTGGTCCATGTGGCTGCGTCTGGGTTTGCCTCGAACTCTCGTTCTATCCTTTCTTCTAAAATAGCCTGAACAGGGGGGCATATTTTGATTTTAACGTTACGACACATCCAACCCCAAATACAACTCCAAATAATTACAATGCAACACAGCTAACGCCTAAACATCTGCATGAATTTGCATGAAAATCATACGGATTGGTTGGACACCTAAATTGGTTAATGGGGTTGGCCGGTCGAAAGTATTTACAGATGGCGCCAGCATAGCTGGTACCTGTCAGTCCTACAAATAGTGTCAAAATCTTGTTTTTATTTTTGACCTGGATGGGCTAGCCTTTAAGCCAAATCCCGTACAACAATACTAGTGAAAGGGATCTAGCTATGCTGGCGCCATCTGGCCAAACCATTGACAGTTGCCAACCCCAATATTTGTCATATGTTAGAGTTGTGTTCGAAATAGATTGTGTTTTTAATGCAGGGATCCTTACTGCTGCTGCTAAAACTAGTGCCCGAATCGCCCGACTACTGTATTTACATGATATTCTTAAATGTAATTTAGTTAAGAGCAAAAAAATTCAGATTATCCGAAAAATATTTTAAAATATTGATTAACAACCGAAGTACTGAAATATCGGTTAATTTGTATGAAAGTCCATGAAATGATCGATCCCTGTTTTAATATTTTGATTAATTAATTTAAAGAAATAATAGGGCACAGCGTAGCGTTAACCTTCCATGAGATTTAAGTAAGATTCACTAAGTCCTTTTTTCATATGTTGACCACGAACAAACTTAATATGAGTTTACATCCATTTTTAACATTTCATTTGACGACAGAACTTGGACCCAGGCTAGCCTACCTATTAGGTTCGGCGGCCTGGGTATCCGCAAAATCACCTGTGTGGCACTACCTGCGTTCCTGTCCTCGGTGCATGGTGCTCAAAGCCTTATAGGAAAAATACTGGCCCCTTCCATTGGGTCCCTGGAGGCTGCACACTGCTCCGAGGCCAGGAACGTTTGGTCTATAACCTGCCCGAACACCGACCTACCTGACCATCCCTGCTCGCAGAGGCGATGGGACGAGCCGCTCTGTCGACTAGTACGGAAACATCTATTAGATACGTCACCTAGTTCGACAAACCGCGCTCGTCTCCTCGCTACTGCAGAGTGGGAGTCGGGTCTCTGGCTAACAGCACTACCGTCTCCCAATATTGGTACACTATTAGACAATACCACCTTCCGCCTCGCAACTTGCTTACGTTTAGGGGCACCAACGAACCACCCGCATCGCTGTCAATGTGGCGTCATGGTGAACAACCTTGGCCACCACGGTCTTTCATGCGTCCGAAGCGCTGGAAGGATCCCCCGCCATGCCAGCATTAACGACGTCATCCGAAGGGCCCTTGTCAGCGCCAAACTGCCGGCAGTCCTGGAGCCTAGCGGTTTGGCCAGGGACGACGGCAAGAGGCCCGACGGCATGACACTGGTGCCTTGGAGTATGGGACGGCCGCTAGTTTGGGACGCTACTTGCGTTGATACCTTGGCACCGTCCCATATTCCAGACACCAAAAATAATGCTGGCGCTGCGGCATCCTCGGCCGAAAACCTCAAGCGCCGCAAGTATGTTGCTCTAGGAAGTAGCTACATATTTGCGGCGTTCGGGGTTGAAACTTTGGGGCCGTGGGGGCCAAGCGCGCGCCGGCTGTACAAAGACCTGTCGGCGCGCCTAATAGAGGCCTCTGGTGACCAGAGGGCTGGCTAATATTTTGCGCAACGAATAGCCATCGCGATTCAGCGTGGCAATACGGCCAGCCTTCTGGGCACCCTGCCCGTTGACAGTGATCTGGGCCAAATTTTTTATCTCTAGTTTTAAGTAGTTTAGATTGTTAGGGTAGGGAATTTGTTTATAATGTTTTTATTTTATTTACTGTTATTAATATATGAGTACTATACTACGATTTACAATTGACTACTTATGATTTATTAACAGACTTCAATTTCATAGAAAGAGGAGGTTCTGTATTCGGTTTGGTGTTTTTTTAGCTATATATGGATACAAAGAAAGCATCCATACTCAGGAAGCATTCTCGAGATAAACATAAACTTGCTTTTACTGGGATTTGAACCCGGGACCTCCAACTTCATCAGGGTCACTAAATAAGCTACGGGGTCACCGTAATCCCCGGGCACGAGGTTTCGCCCACGTTTCACCTGAAAATAGAATTAATACTTAAACCAAAATATGACGTGTTTCTTTGAAAAACAACGGAATATTTATTTTCCTTCATTTCAATGGAGAGTACCCGTAAATAAATATAGGTATGAGGAAAATTGTATACATTTAAAACTATCGCTAAACTAAGCAGAAACTGTAGTGTAAATCTTGACTTTCGTGACTGTTGCGAGGCGCACGCGGCTCTGACACTAGCCTCGAAAGTGGCCCATATAATTCCATAGTGATTTGATTATTATACCGATGAGGCCCACCCACTATCAGTCGGCCTGACGATATTGGCCTGTCAGTTGTTCGGAGCTGTAAAATTTTTGTTCTAACTGACAGACAGATATCGTCCGGCGGACTGATAGTCAGTGGGTCCCCTGACGCGTCAGTCGCGAGCGTCAGCCCTAAACAGCTTTTAAATTAAATATTCAAATTCATTTCAAGGGTTCCGTACCTCAAAAGGAGCAAACGGAACCCTTATAGGATCACTCGCTTTTCTGCCTGTCACAGCCAATTTACTCCGAAACTACTGGACCGATTGAGTTGAAATTTGGTACACATATGTAAGCCGTTGACACAAAGACGGACGTATAGTGTAAATTCATGAATTTTAAACATGAGGGCTTTTGGGGGTTAAGTATATAAGAAAAAAAATTTGCAAAGCCTATCCAATTTTTTTATTTTATTTTAAGACAAATAGTTTTGAAGTTAAATATTTAAGAAAACGAGAATCAAACCTTGGACCTCTAGCTTCGTAGATAAGGTCATTACTAACTATGTAGGCTACGGAGGCAGTTGTCACGAAGAATCGCCAACACTCTTCCCGCGAATGGAATGACGCCTCAATTGTATTAAGGATTCCGATGGAGTACGAAACAGTTTATTCTCTACTCGGCTGCAAATGGCCGGCCGAGGACTGTCTTAATTAAAGTAACGAAAATAACGTGAAAAAATACATGTTTCTGCGAAAAGAAATAGAAATTGGGGTCATCACCCATATCAGAGACTATAGAGATATAGACGACCACAGCCTAAGAACTTTTTGAAGCTCATGTTGATTGCGCCATCTATGTCAAAGCCTCCTAAAGATACCGAATATGTAAGAGAAATGACACCTGCACAGCTACTCCACCTAGTAGTTACTAGTGTACTACTAGTACGCTATTTGTTACCAGGTGGAGTAGCTGTGCAGGTGACATTTCTCAATCTTACATATTCGGTATCTTTAGGGGGCTTTGACATATTTAGATGGCGCAATCGACATGAGCTTCAAAAAGTTCTTAGACTGTGGTCGTCTATATCTCTATAGTCTGTGCCCATATATTACAATGAATTATTTGGGAGCTAAACAGAATACAAAAGGTCCAGTTTGTGATAATTATGTTTATTCCGTTGACTCCTTATTTGAAGGCTTCTAAGGAGCTAATTTTATGTAACTGCTATATACTAGAGTTAATTTACATCAAATAAGTCCCAATGAACCAGGGGCCAAAAATAACGGTTTATGAAGATAATATAACTTAGATACTCTTGTATTGGTTCCTTGAAGATATACCTTGAACTAGGTCAAACTTTCGATCCGGAGGTCTCGGGTTCAAACCCCTCGTACCACTGAGTTTTTCAGAATTTTTGTACTAAATACGAGTACCGTCTGATATTTAGGTACCAGTCGCATTTCGGTGAAGGAAAATATCGTAAGGAACCGGACCTAATCCCAAAAATGCCTAGTTTCCCCTCTGACTTGGAAGGTCAAATATGACAGTCGCTTTCATAAATATTAGTGCCTGCGTCGAATCCTAGGATTAGGTTGCCGAGCGGATACTATTAGGCTCAATTAGGCAAGATTGGGAGGATGATGATGTAATCTAGGACACAGAACACATAATTTAACTAACGGACTAAGTTTATTTGTATAACATTATTAAATAAATTGTATTTAGTTACTATATTGCCAATATATTATATGCTATAACTTTAAATTGAGCATATGCAATGCAAGTTCGGCTTTCACTTCTCAAAATAGAACAACTAATGCTATTAGAGTGTTGACTTGCTCTATTAAGTCTGCTTTCAACGATATTAAAGCTGCAACTGCAATGCTCCCAGCGCTGCACTATTTCTTAAACTGCAATTTTGGAACAAAAGGCAGCATTTGTTGGGGTGAAATAGTGTACTTTTGGGACAGGTTGCATAGACTTTTATCTCAGATGATTCAGTTCTGTAAAAATAGTAGTTTATGTAACTGCTATATAATGCCTATTTATGTACCTACAGTTACATACACTGTTTAATCTACACACACATAATTAAATCCTCAATGACGTGTTCGGAAACCATTAGAATGACCGCATTGCACCGCCATGGGCAACTGGATTGTGCCGGCGCTTGGGTAGGAGAATAATTTTGGTCGGAGAGAGTATAACCAACTAAATTTTCATAATGTTACGGATATCGATGTAGTTATGATTTTTTATGCAATATCACAACACTGGTACAAATAATACACTGATGTTATATTGCTCGTTGCAATAATGGTGGGTATTATACACGCGCGGTTTTCCATATGCAGAATGGAGAACTTGTAAAGTTAATACATTTTCTTAGTATTTGTCTTCCTTTGTATATTCCCGTTCTTTGAACCCTTTTTCCACTTCCTTAAGGAATGAATTGTGGGGCAAATATTATCCCACCTCTGTGCCAAATTTTATACGAATTCGCAAAACTGTTCGTGCATTGTTAATGAGGAACAAACACCCCAATGTTTAAACATCTAAACACACTTTCGTATTCACATTTATACCTAATTTCCAACGTTTTCAGGGCCGCGATTCTACACGCCAAACTGTGACCAGTGAATATCACACTTGAATCGCCACTGGTTAGAGATTGGTTTAAAGCTCTAATGGTTAGAGTGATATCCATCTGTCCACACGTGTCCATACCCAACTGTCAAATTTACAGTAGTTCTCGCTAGAGTTTCCTATTGATTTTGAAGTAAGTTTCTTCTTTCACAAAAGTGAATCCATAAAGATTTCGGTTGTCACAAAAGTGTGATATCAAGCTAAAGCTATAGAGTGATATCCTTTTGTCCACACGAGTCTACATCTAACTGTTAAATTTACAGTAGTTTTCTATTGATTTTGACGTAAACTCTTTTGTGAATCCACCAAGATTTCGGTTGTAACAAAAGTGTGATACTGATATCAAGTTGTTTCAATAGCGATGTCAGTTTTGCCATGTCGGATAGGCGTCCAGAAAGCTATCCCTGGTTTTATTTTATCACCTATCGCGTCACGCGTCACTTTCGCACTTACTTGTTAGAACGTGACAGCTATGGTGACAGGCGATAAAAACACGACCATATTAAGAGCTGATGATGTGGCTGCGCGCTTTGAACTATGATCTTACGCCGATGCAAACCCACGAAAATTAGCCTCGCGCTGATTAACCCTTTCTACACTCGTTAAGGCAATTTTCCTCCTTTTCATACCATTTTCTATTCATTCAGTTTTCGGGCACTGTTCAGTCGCTATCAAATAAAAGAAAAAAAAAAGATAAAAGATATTTATTCTTCAATTTAGGCACATTACAATGCACTTATGAACGTCAGAGAGAAAAGAAACTACCACCGGTTCTAACCCTACACATCTGACCCGAGAAGTATTACTTATTACCGGCAAGAAACTCGGCGGGACTTATCGCATATATTATATCGAAATATATCGGAGCGTTCAGGGTACTCAAATATTTGAACATGGACTTTAACGCCC
Source organism: Pammene fasciana (assembly GCA_911728535.1). Taxonomy (NCBI): domain Eukaryota; kingdom Metazoa; phylum Arthropoda; class Insecta; order Lepidoptera; family Tortricidae; genus Pammene; species Pammene fasciana. The sequence continues at coordinate 15,265,270 of OU452291.1, read as the reverse complement.
TAGTAATAGAGGCGTTGTTCAGATATTTGTGCCCACCTTGGCCGCTCCGATATATCTGATGGCGACTGTAGTAGTTGTACGTATGTAGTTGGTAAATTCGAAGAGTTCTTAATCGTGTTGCTGATTTACTGAAAGGTACAGGTCGCGGCACGTAACTCTAGCGCTGACCGTTATTGCGCAGAAGTCGAAAATAGGTCGCGCGGGGGGTACAGGGGGTGAAGGGCTATGGAAGAACATGCGCAGAAATCAAGGTCAGCGCTAGAGTTACGTGCCGCGAGGTATACTTTACTTTGCAGGATGTCTAACGGTTTTCATCATTACTTGTGAAGAAATAATTTAAAACAAAAAAAGAACCGACTTCACTTAGGATCCGCTATTCCAAGAGGAAGTGGCCGAGTTGCTGTAAAAAATAGTGAAATCACTATAGGTGTGCCTATAATAGTTGAAGATTTCCCTCGATTTCTCCAGGATCCCATCATCAGACCCTGACTTGGTGACAATGGGACCATCTAGGGGTTATACCTGTTCGATTAAAAAAAAATTTGAAAATCGGTTCACGATTCACGGAGATATGGAGTAACATACATACAAAAAAAAGACATAATAATGATAAAAAAAAAATTCAGTCGAATTGAGAACCTCCTCCTTTTTAAAAGTCGGTTAAAAATTAAACGTAATAAATGTTAGGTGGAATTAGGTGGAAGGCATGGAACGGCGTTGTGTGATATAGCACGCTTTATGGACACGTGTGATGAAAATAATGATAAAATTGTTTACCTACGTCTATAAGAAGGAAGTGTTTAAATAATTACAACTCGCTAAGTATCGCTGATGGCGCTAAATTGTTTAAAAAACATTGTAAACCTGTTAAGGGTTTCAAAACAAAAGAGTTAAGACTACTTATAAATCTTATAATCCATAGGTTTTAAATTCATTTGTAATGAAATACGCTGACCACTTAATCGTCCAGTGCACCCATTCTCAAAAAATTATCACTTCAAAAATTTTAAAGCACTGAACGCCAGAATGTAATCCTCCAAATGAATACGATTTCCGAAACCGCACTAACGTCCGGTTTAAACCAGGCCTATATCCGCGAACCACTTCGTTCATCGAATCGTCTATTTGCATTACTCTCTTTCGTATATGCAAGAGCGATAGAGACGGGGCTAACGTTTTGTCGATTTTCGAACTTCGCGGTAGGCCCTCAGCCCACACTTAATCCTATGAAAGCAGGTTCATTTTCAAAGGCACAACCATCAACACTAGGTAACTGACCATTATAGACCGTATACACTTGATAATAAGACTTGAAACTTAAATTGTGACAGAGCGAATGCCTCCTAAAAAACTAAGTAAATCACATTCTTGCGAAAATGAGATTCCAACATGTCGATTTATTTTTTGTGGCGCATCAGAAATAAATATTTCTAGATCTTATAATAGTTTTGTGTATTTCGATACAAAGTACCTAAATCGCCTATTTTTCTATATGTTCCTGAATAAAACCACTACTAAATAAAATATATGATATACGTCATAATGAAGTATATATTTAGCTGGGATGTTTAGACAAGATTTTCTTAAGATATGAACATAACTATATAAATATGAGTAGGCTTTTATTTATTGTAAATATATATGTTTATAAATTAGGGTTTAGAATAACTATTTTTTACTCTATTACATTTTCTTCCTGCACCAACTTATAAGTCTCTGTTTGGCCCAATGGTTGACTGGTAGAGAATTTTTATATTTTCCGCCATTTGTACATTTTCATTTGAAGGGATGTTTACAAAAACAACATAACTGACTACACTGGTTGACACCTGAAATGATTAACAATGTTCTTAAAAAAGTGTCAACCACTCTAAGCAGTTATGTTGTTTTTGTAAACATCCCTTCATTTGTTGTGCAGTAAACTTTAAATAATTTTATTTTAAACGGAAAGCATTTTTAAGATATGGCATTAAATATATTTAGAAATAATGCTGTTTTTAGATAGTTGAGAAAGTAAATAACAAAACTAAAGTAATAACAAAGCCAAGAAGCTTTACTGAAAATTTCGAAAAAAAGATTTACTTCCTTTTACCATGCAACAGCTGAATATAAACGATGGTACATAAATTCGCCTCGAAAAGGCAGCAAATTTTTTTCACCAGCGGTCCTCTTTCATGTAATGGAGACAATACTTACAGTAGCTTTGAAAATGAGAACCGCATGTTCTTTACCTTTTTGATTTTCCGAGGCAGGTTTAAAAAAAAAATTGTGGAATCAGGCGTTACTTTATTATTGTCATAATCATTATAATAATTATTCTATATTTGACTTGCCTTATGTAAGCTATTGCCTAAAATTGTATCTGCATGCATTGTTATGTGTTTTAATGCAAATAAATGATTGACTATGACTATGACTATGACTTTGCGGAAGTCCGTATAATCAACTACAATAATATTGCTTCGCTATTCCGCGGTATACAGTGTGTGTCTTTCATAACGACACTAATTTTAAGGGCTGAAAGTATAACTCCTAATGAACTGAAATTAGCATAATATAGTTAAAAAATAAAAAAATAAAATTTCATACAATTTAATTAGGCACGCAATGTATTCGTAATAAATTAAACTTACCAATTGACATGTGATTTCATTGAAATTTCACTCTTAGTGACATCCTGACAAGACCGTCAAAATCACTGACTTAGGAATAAAGAGACACGGTCTCATCGCGATTTAGTACCGAAACCAGTGTCGCCACGGTCAAACATGTGTGCATTTCATCTACATATATAATATTGTATGTATTAGGGTTACACACACATAGATCAAGTCCACTACGTGGAGTCTTATACTGTGGTTGGTGCACATACAAGATACATGGATTATAATTACACAATAACCATGTCAACGAACGCTTCCGTGTTTGTGTTCGTACCTCCTTGAGCCAAAAAGTCATATCTTCATACGATATTTTTATCACATACGACTTTTTACTTTAAATGGAACTTTGACAAACATTCAAACCTTCATTCTTCCATTCATTCATTCGATAGAGATGGGAAGTGCAAAAATATTTTCTATCGATATCAAATTTTATAGACTTACTTCGACTTTGAAACTATCTCCTACTAAGGTTAACTAGAATAGATAAGTTCGCCTTTGTACCTACTTTGTTTCTTTCCTACATCATGTTTGTATTCTTACTTCTTTTGTGTAAAATGAAGTGTAAACATACGTACAGTACGTATCTCGTCTAGTAGTAGTAGTAGTTAAGTTAAGTATGTAGAGCATGACATTTATCTTTACTTCACAAGTCCTGAGATGTCGAGACCGAAGACGAGTGAAAATGGTAAAAAAAAACATATCCGCTAGTGTGTCAAACGACGATTTTCACTAATGTTATAAAAAAATTACAATATAACAAATATTGAATTTAAACTTTCGTGAGACATATTAACACTATTATCACTGCATGCGGCTGTACTCACTTGTGTTGTGTGTGACTAAACACAAGTGAGTACAGCCGCATGCAGTGATAATATAACAAATCTTGTTTACTTTGAAATTAATTGAGTAGGTAGGTACAGTCAGCATCAATAGTATCTTCCTACACGAAGACCTACAAATAAGAGCGTATCACATATATTTGCGGCCTTCGTGTAGGATCTAAGGTAAGTATTATTTTATATTTAATGAAAATCACACCCCGGTGAATTTACTCATTAATTATGTACACACATCTGACATGATCTGACTACATATTTAAAAATTTTACCTAAACTTCAAAACTGAAGTCCCCTGCAGAATGTATAATGCTAACTCTTTTCCTTGTTACCTGCGTCTTGTCTACCTGCGTCTGACAACCTATTAATCCTAAAATATCATCTTATCGCAAAAATGTATCTAAAATATATGGTCTCATCCGGTAGAAAGCATAAAAAATGTGACCAACAAATACTATAGTCACGGAAACGACACGTGAAGTGATTTAAAATCAATTACGTATTCGTACATAATTGACGTTTTCAAGTCAAAGGTAGTTACATAATTATCGGTTGTCAATAAGGCGTTAATGTCTTAAAAGTTCATTTAGAAATAAACTTTATTAACAACTGACAATGATTGTACCTTTGACTTGAAATGGTCACAATTACATATATGTTATTTTAGTACACCAAAATATCGATACATTACAATTAAATATTGACTTATTCGCAGCTCTATTTCGTTCATCACTGACAATATTTTGACACGTTATTTTAATTTTGCGAGTACTGTCATATTCCACATGTTTATTGTCCATTGCGTGGTAGCCTCGATAACATCAAAGGGGAATGTACACAAAACAAGCAATCGATGTCATTTGAATGCCAAGCAATGGAAAACGTATTTTAATATTTTTCGCTCTTATCTTTATTTAAATAAATAGTGATTAGTCTTTCCAGTGATAACTAACGTCACAGTTTCGCAAATTCACAGTCGTACTGCGGTTTTTACACGTAATTATGGCACAAATCGGCATTTTATTTTGCTATTTATACCATATTGGTTGTCATGCAACTGACAAAATATGATCGTTTCTTGATCGCCTCGATCAAGATTCAGAGACAAGCTTGCAGCTGTCAAACCACTTCTCTTTATAATTCAGATTTCTATGGTCAAAATCATGACAAGTGACCTTGTTCGTATGAAAAGGACTTAACCGCCCTGCTATCGCGAAATACTTAGCGAAGCATTGCTGCTCGAGATTTTTTTAAAATTAATTACTCTTAATTATAAAAGTTAATCGTTATATTCTTTTGATAAAACTGTTAACAGCAATTTAAACTATCGTTATTTAAAACCAATGTCGTTATGAAAGACACACACGTATTAACGTGCCAATTAAGAGTCGCCAGGACGCTCGCGTGAACTCGCGTTCCAATACAAACGTAGTTTGGCTCTCATTTTATAACGATATGCTTTAGAACCATGAAATTTGGCATGGGCATTCTAGTATTACAGATCTAGGTCCGACATTCATTTTCGTTGCTAAAAATTGTAATACAAATTTTCTAAAGTTCTAAAATGTAATGCGATTTATTGGGACAAATTGCTACGCACATGTGACATCTCTAAAGTTGCAGGTGTCCATATTAGCGTACCTATTTACTTACCATCAGGCGCACTGTATGCTTGTTTTCCACCTGCTTTTTCTTAAGGCGGCCACCGACTATCAGTTCGCCTGCAGGCCGCCCACAGATAACCTCAACCACTAGATCATAAGTACAACTTGGGGTCACCACACATAGGTGCTCCCGTACTAATGCTGTATGAGAGCGCAACCGCTTATTCCAATTGAGTTAACATTTTTGATCATTACTCATGTGAATTAAAAATATCCATAAAATCAAGTTACAGGGGTGAACCTAGATTGTTATACTACAAATTGGTGTAGAATACTATTGAGATGTGCTGTTCGAATCGTAGTTTACGAATAAAATTTCGCTGATGTGTGGTAACCTCGTGCTCCCTGTAAAAGCTTAATGATGAGTAGTAGTCTGTGAGTCCGCCTGATGATCTCGGCCTATCAGTTAAAACAAAAATTTGGCGGCTCCGGACAACTGACAGGCCGATATCGTCAGGCGGACAGCAGGCGGAGTGATAGTCGGTGGCCGCCCTTACGTTTCGTTCTATCATTTATAGTTGGTCATGACATAACCAAGGTTACAGAATTGTTGCAGAAGGGTTTAATGAACTCTCAACTAATCAACTTAAGTGCTTCCTACTGTAATTGTGTCCTGCCCAAGGATAACACTGTCCAGATATGACTGGCACGCGATGCTACCTACTTGTTTATCGCCAAAAGGGTTTTTTCCACAATGTTCTTCACATTGTAGGTATGTTTATGTTTTTCAACAGCTTGTTAATCCGAAAAACATGCGGCAATTTCCTATAAGCCGTGTTTGTTTTTATTTACTTTAATTCTACGGGTGTATTGCAAGGGGAGCTTAAATTAAGTATAGTTCTGAAATAATCGATAGTTAATTTTTACCTTTCGCATTGCGTAAACCTACATACTTAAATTGTTTTTGTACTCAGTTTTACATGTTTTATTTTGTAGTTCGCAGTGCCTTGGTTTTTACTGTAATGTTGTGTAACTGATTTGAATAAATAAATAAATCCTCCGAAATGAGAGCACGCCACCTATCCTGATCCTGCTGCAACTTCTTCTCAGTTGTTGACGCGAAGCTGCAGCAGATCCGCCGCCACACTGTCTCCCCAACGATACCTGGGCCGACCCACCGGACGGCGACCAGTCATTTTGCCTACGGATGGCACCCTATTTTCTGTCACTGTATACCATATTTTGAAGCATAGAATCTTGAAATTCGTGAACTTTTGTAAGCGCTTTTTCTACACGAAAATTCAGCACTCAACTCTACTATTAAGCACGTAGAACTTGTTTATCGTCTAAATAGCTTGTTCCGCATCGCACCGCTGTATACACCCTCGCGAATACAAATTGATTCTTAACACATCGATATAGCTCTCCTTACTATTGTTCAAGCCTCTCGAATAAACCAGTATTAAATAACTTTTATCACCGTGGAAATATTCCCAAATCAAGATCACGCTTATAATGGTTTATCTTTGGCGATTGTTTGCCTACAGATAGTACGCGATGAGCATAATAACTCCAGCTTCCAGAATGAGTGTTTTTGCAAATGTAGCTTTGTTGAATAGGATATAAGGTCTAAATTTGATTTTATAGCCGATATTGGTCTGAAAAAGTATGCAGGAAACGTATGAGTTACGAGAATTGGTGAGTTAGGACTGGGATTGCGTTGAATTTTATAGCGATAGATACATAACAGGGTATTGTTTAAGGCGAGCGTCGTTTGAATTTGAATTAGGTTATGGCGTGGCATAAAGAAGAACGCCGTCTGCCGTGGGGTGCCCGGCCTTAGAATTGTCCCCCACCATATCGTCCCGTGGTTGCAGTAGGAGTCTGCTAAGGGAATATACCGGGAGATGGGCTGCAGCATCTTCCGAAAGCCTACAAACAATAAACAAAAAAAACTGTGCGCGCCAACTCGCCTGCCAAGCGTGGCGCGTATGGCAAAAACCCCCCCTTAAGGGGAGGCCTATGTTCAGCGGAGGACGTCTTATGGCTGAGATAATGATGATGATAATAAAGAAGAACATGGCGGACCTTAGAGCTTTAAACCAACCGGAGTGGCCATTGACAGGCGTTCCCCTCTGCCGAAAGTGGTCATACTCATTGTACCTATGGACTGACGTTTATCTGACGTGGCTATTTTGACGTTTCGCATACATTTGACGTTCCCCTCCCGCAAAAATCGGCAGACTTTTTTGTATAAAAAACGACAGACAAGGCCGGTCCGGTTGGTTGAATAGTCAAAGTGGCGGACTGATGCTATACTGTGTATCTAAATACCTATGTAAGCAGCTATCGTAGCATACTGATGTTTGCAAGTCCAGTCACAGCGTTGTAAAAAAAAGCAAAATAATAAGATTCTATAGCATGTAAGAACCAATATTTTTAATAAACTTTCATTTAGTATTTTTAAGGGTGATACTGCTTAAAATCGGGTACTGTACTTATAAAGAATTGGATGACACCCAAATATTCATACAAAGACCGTATGGTTCATATAAAATTAAGCACCGTGTAGGTTCACCATAAAACTAAACAGGATAAGAATTTCTCAAAAACTACTTATGGATGGATGATTGTTTCTTCTTTAACGGAAAAATGGCTAAACGGATTTGGATAAAGTTTGGCACACAGGTAAATTTTGACCTTAAAAGGGACTTAAGATACATTTTATCTCCCAATCAACTGCTGAAATGCGTGAAATAGGGGTTCAAATATAGGGGTACTTAGAGAGACGGATCGGCTGTTGGGCAATATTGCAAATCTTCCTAGTGCCAAAAAAATGCAAATAAATATTGTTACATAAAAAAATGTCGGTAGAAAATACCATATTTTGAAATAGCTGTGAAATAGTACCCTAAAATGCCAAAAAGAAGAGGAATGCGCTATGTTTGCACTGACTGTAAGATTGTATGGGAGTGCTATACTTGATGCAGCTGTGCAGCACTTGTCATGTAAACTTAGAGTGGTCTAACTCTATAATCCGCTAACGTGTGGGCACCCTACTGGTTACCATGACAACGCAAACACACATCGTACATATTACATCAGCAAAATTGAAACACGGCTCAAATCAGGGAAAAAGGCCTTGGTGTGAAATTCACTAGACAAAAATAAATCAGTCGAAACGAATGTGCCTATAGTTAATCCTAAATCTTTATTTAGGATTTCATTTGTGTATTTGTGGTACTATTTCGTTAAAAGCTCTTACTAGAAAATGTGCCGTTGTTAGGTATTATATGTTTCTGTTTCTCCTTCTTACTGTTCAATGCATTTATTATTTAAATTGCCGCCGTGAGGTGCCCGGCCTAAGAATTGTCCCCCACCATATCATCCCGTGGTTGAAGTAGGAGTCTGCTAAGGGAATATACCGGGAGATGGGCAGCAGCATCTTCCGAAAGCCTACAAACAATAAACAAAAAAACTGCGCGCGCCAACCCGCCTGCCAAGCGTGGCGCGTATGGCAAACCCCCCCTTAAGGGGAGGCCTACAATGTTCAGCAGTGGACGTCTTATGGCTGAAATTATGATGATGATTATTTAAAGATTTGACATGACGTTTTATTTATGAATAAATTAATCTATTCGAATAAGAAATTATATTAAAAGCGTTATTTTGTTTACACATTGTAAGTCCTATAATTTCTCAATGACGTCCTCTAACGCAATTAATAATTCCTAAAATTTCAACCTCTGTTTAACATACGTACTAAATTATTCCATAAATCGCTAAATTATTTTTTAATTTAGTTACTCCTAATAAACAGAGTGGTTTCATAATTGTTTATGACACAATTACATAAATGAAACACGTAATTTATAGTAACGTAATATACAGTATTACATTATTTAGGATTTTACTATCTCCCCGGTACACCCGGTTACATGCTGACATAACCCTGAGGGCATAGACTTATGAAACTTATGTACATACGAGGTATAATAAAATTAATTAATTAAAATTCGTAGTTGTATTTTATTCCGATTAGGAAGAAACAGCAAGAAACACCTCTTGAAGGAAACTTAATGAATTTATAAATAAGTACAAAAATCTATATTATTGTTAAAAACTAGTGAAACTTGAAATTTTTGTACAAAACTTGACAAAGCGTACTTTTTATCAGAATGCATAGAAATACTTTTTTTTATTACTTAAAGAATATTTATTACTTTAACGAATTGACTTAGTCCCATTATGACATCAACTACAGGATGTCCGGTGGCAGAATTATGTTTTTAACCTAAAAATAACGGGTACTTGTTATTTAATAATGGATTTAATTTTATTTCAAAATAACGTATAAATGTCGTCCCACTACACGTACATATTCCTCGAATCAGAGTCTTGCGTTTTGTATCACACGCCGCAACTTGCTCTGCGAAATTTTGCTGATTTCAGTAGTATTATTTTCTTTCTAATTACCTACGTGTAGACCGTGGGTTTTTATTTTAAGTTCTGCTTTTGGGATTTTGCAATAAAAAAACATAGGTGTCAAATCGGGTGATCTCGGCGGCCACGGGATGTCTCCAAATCGGCTTATCAACTTCCGAAGAACAATTTTTGCGTAGCAAATTCAGCGACACTTTGACCGTGTGAAGTGACGCGCCATCCTGCTGAAATTAGGTATGTGATGAATAAGATGGATGTGCTAGCAAATTAAGCTAAAAGTAATCCAATATCATTTGTCTATAGTTTCCACTACTCACATAAACTACTTGGCTTCTAGAATTTGGAAAAAAAATGGGGTATCGGCTGGGGCCTGATCGCGGGATATTTTGCCGAAGGGGTTTCATGAAAACTTTGCACCCATGACCTATTAAAATTAACACTCGGCCCTACACGACGAATATTTATTGTAATGTGAACAAAATTTTCTGTGTCTAGTACAAACGAATTGTTAGCCTTAAAAAATCAATTGCATAAGAATGGTAACGTTCTGACAATTGAGACATAATATATAGGAAATCCGCAATATTCAAAATTGTATTTCCACCAAAAGATAAAAATTTCCAGATTATTTTAATATTGTAAATTGACCTTTAAAATAGAAATCTGCCGCCCGACACCCTGTACGATATAAATACTTAAATACACACAAAAGATCAACCACCAAGACCGTGATAAACACAAAAATAAATGCCCAGAATTCTAATCTGGAATCAAATATTTATACTTGTTGCAATAACAGCAAAATTACATTAAGGTCGGCTTAATTCAGAGATTAATTAAAACAAAAACATCAAACTCCAGAGAAGATTATCCTCCAGTTCCGCTTATAACTTTTGTTCCATCGGATTTAACTTATTATAATATTGATTTTGCTTTCAAGCATTATTTAATAAAATATAAACCGGCTTAAGTACTTAGTAAATTTTACCGCGTACAAAGTTAACTCTGTCTGTCTGTTATTTCTATAAAATGCTGAAATGATTTAATGATGATACAGTGGCTGTGAGTAATTTTTTTTCTAAGTCAAGCTGGAGCTTAATTTGGCTTAAAATTTCTTCACAACCATTAGGAAAACTATTAAACTCAGGTTCCTGAAGATTAGGCAAGCTGACAGGTATCGTGTTCTATGGACGTGCCGCCACTGATAGATGAATAATTTGAGTCCTGAAAAATGGATATATCTTAAGGGTGGTTTTTATCATGGATATCATTCCTTTAGGGAGAAATCATGTATATTTAATTTTCCCTTATAACTTATTCATGAAGACACACATAAAATCTAGCGCGTAATAAAAATAACATAAAATTGCTACAATAAATTACGAATTAGATGATAATTTACCTTCACATTTCACTTCGATAACACCCAGTCCATACGACACAAGTCGTTGCGAGCTCTCCATTACCCCATACGCTTACTCAGCTTTGTATGAATAATATACACTAATAGCATTAATATACTAAATTTCCGACCCATTTGGGGCTCAGACAACTTTGTCAACAACACTTAACAATGGTATTTGCAGTATTTGTGTATTATGGTTTACGTTCAACTATTATTTATAAATTTATATCATCGCGATTCATGTTTTGTCTTGTAAAGTCGACATCAAGGTGGTCACAAATATCTGAACAATGCCTCTATTGTTAAGGCGATCAAGTCCATGTTCAGATATTTTTGAGTACCTTGGCTGCTCCGATATATTTGATGGCGACTGTACACTACACATACGATTCTCACGAGTTTTTTGTTGCCAATTAATTAGCAACATGCGTGATTTTTTGAAAGACGTCATTTCTATTATTTTTCGTTAGATTCAAATGTCTCTAATAAACCTACTATCTATTGTAGCTCTGAAACGTCAAAAATGCGAAAATAAGTCAGAGTTAGTCTGCGTTTTTGTGACGTCACTGGCCTATAAGTTGCGGAAAACTGTTTATAGTATCCGTAGAATTAAGTGGCGACTGCGGTCATAAAACTTCTCTTTCACACTTGCACCGCCACGGCAAGAGAGAAGGAGACAGCGTTACAAACTCAGTCGCCACTTAATTCTGCGGATATTATAGTAGGAATAAGTTTTTGGGATATTTTTGTAATTTTAAGGACGAATAAATGCGTTTATTTATATACCTACTTTTTTGAAAATACATTTGGGGTAAGAATAAATAAAATAGCTCAAATGTAACGTTTTTAAACCACAATATCTATACAAATATGTTAGAAAATTAGTACGGATTTCCTCTTTTTGAATTAATTTGGTGTTGACAGAACGTGTTCATTGAACTAATTCATTTAAATATTTTTCAAGCATAACAATTATGTTCTCAATTGTGATCTTATTAATTACTGTAAGTATTTTCAGTATTAACTATAAAACCTTTCGTGAGCCTCTAACATATTAAAAAGATTTATAACGGGTTACTCACGTAATTACAAACACACGTACCCCGTTATAAATATTTTTAATATTTTCAGTATTTTTCTTGAAATGAAAAGAAAGGATGTAGAACCGTCCCATAACATGTATTAATTTCAGTAACATATTTCTGCTAAAGAAAATGCACCGTAATATTAGGGTAAATATGTCAGATATCCGCAAGATGGCAGGTAAGTGCTGCTAAGTGGGGTGAAGGCTCAAGTTGACGGGTAAGGGCCATCCATAATTTAGTTGAGAATTGACAGAAATAGAATTTCAGTACATTGACTTATGAATTTATGACGAAGGTAGACTACGAAATGGCAATGTTAGTTATATTAGAACCAGAAAGAACTTTCTTAATGTGATTTTTAATAAATAATATTTTTAGTTATTGCGTAATATATACGAAAATAAATAGGCAAATAAGTAAACTTATATAAATGTCATATACAAAGGTAAAACCAAGAAAGTGGTCTACCAGTTTTTACAAAAGTTTCTGTGAGATCTAACGATCGCTAAGGTTGACAATTCTAACGGAGTTTAATACATGCACGACCTTGTTGTCTCATGACGTTCAAACGAACCTCAACCGTAGGGTGGTAAACCACATTTTTGGTCGACTGTACTTATTAGTCTTTTGTGAGAGCGATGAAAAAAAAAGATCTCATGTAATAGTTTTTTTTTCATAGACATTTTAATTAAACACCTGTATTTTTATTACAGCTTTTTTAGTAACTTGCTTAGTCTATTTAAACTCACCTTTAATGATGGTCCAAAGGGGAGGCATGATCAGCAGTGGACGTCTTATGGCTAAGATGATGATGATGATGATTTAAACTCACAGTATTTTATTTCAGTATTCATCATTTATTTGTATAAATTACTAGAAAAACACGCAATCTACAAAGTAACCTACATGTTTTACTTACTCCATAAATGCTCATTCAAAAAATACATATGTCGATGATATTTATGTATTATTGGCCTGTAGGTAAATAGCCTAATTTCTAAGCTATGAGATCGCCCAAAGTCATTAAGTAAACCAAAATGAAACGGCTAAGTACATAAACCACAACTGTGAATAGTTTCTAGGTCTAATCTAGACCTAACTCAAACTAAAGGGTGCCAGCATAAAGTCCATTAAGTAATTAGTTCACTTTTCAAACAAAGACCTAAGGTCTTAACCCTTGGTTTACGGTTAACTAGAATTTTAGAGGAGCACTCAATATAGATGGAATATTAAAGTAGCAAGCGGAAATTTCTTTTCGGAATATTTCTTTAAAGTTTTCTTAGGTTTATTTACAGCATGCAGTGAAATCCTTTGAAGGCTTTCCGGTTTTTATTGATAGTTTTCAGAATTACTCGACTATAGAGTTAGATGTACAGTCGCCATCATATATATCGGAGCGGCAAGGGTACTCAAAAATATCTGACTTTATCGCTTTGACAATAGAGGCGTTATTCAGATATGTTTGACCACCTTGGCCGCTCCGTTATATCTGATGGCGACTGTAAAAATGTAATAGAATGATCAATATCATACGGGCTTTGAAAAATCCTTTTGATTTAAAAAAGTTACGGTTATGTTTAAATTAATCTTTCAGCGCGTATTTACCTATCTCCATTACTAGTTTAACAAAACCTATACGGAAAAAAAAGCTTCCGGGATATTCTCAAGAAGTAAGTAGTTAACCTAATTATGCTTATTTACCAAAAGTTGACCTGTAAGTAATGAAATATTATATCGTATATAAATTATTTCGCACGACCTCTAAGCTTGTTAATCGATGCCATTTTTTTTTCGATGATAAAGTAAGTATAAAAAAAATGTTTTTTTTTGCTTTTTAGTAATCCGTTAAGCCTTAACTGCAGTAAATGCTATTTCAACCGACGTAATTTTCTGTTTTAAATGGTGATTCAAAATCTATGTGAATGAGAATAAAATGTATAAGACTCAGTCTTGTCTATTTTACTAGCCAAGGTTTTTACCCAAAAATCAATATTTCCTGTATAAGCGCCCTGGGGCTTAAAAGGTATAAATATAAGCTCCAATGAGCCTGAGAAATTCCAGCTATACGCCATATTTCTCAAGCCCCGAGCCATACACGTCATACACAAAAAGTTTGTTCCAACTTTAGATTTAAATTATAGGCAGATGCGTTATTCAAGTCATCATCTTAAGCCTTGCATTTGGCCTGGCTCTTTGCCACTTATTGGAGCATATGGAGTCTTATTACCACCAAATGGGCCCTACGGAAGACCAGCGCCGGTTTTTTTAAGCGGGCATTATGCTGAGTTGGGTCCATTTTGTGATGCACGTTCATATTTTTTGTTTTTAGTGTTATATTGTCTCTCAATGTATTTCTAGTGTAGTAAACGTCACAAATAAATGATTTTACTTACTTACTTATTTAAAATATCATCCTCTTAGCATTTTTGCCGGTTTTTGCTAAGGCTCAGCTGAGCCTTGGAACCGCTTGACAAATCAAGTGGTACTAGCTGGGGTTTGAACCTAAGACCTTACTTCTTACCTCAAAAATAAGAGTAGGGACTTTTTACGACAGAGACTGCTATTTAAACATCCTTACCCTGTAGGGAAATTAGACTTTGTTGGGATTAAGTCCGACTTCTTCAAGATGCTTTAAAAAAAGTGGTTGGTAAATATCACATAACATTTCATGATGTAAATGTAAATATCGAATCATAAGTTCCAAGAAACTCAGGTTTCATCTGGATTGAAAGTCGTAGGCGGCTTTCACACTGTAACGTTTACATATGTATAGCTAGCGCTGTCACGCTTGCACACCGTCACCGCATGCGGTTGCGGCGCCAGTGTGATAATCGCCGTACATGTAACGCAATGATACGTTAGTTTACGTGACATTGGTTGTCAGAATTACAAATAGTAGTGTCATTTTGACGACAAAAAGCGGTATTTTTGAGAACAAATCAAGATGAAAGTCAGAAAACCGCTCATGTTAGCTATCGCGTCTACTTATAAACTTAATCTAAGTCCTAACTTAGCACCGTCGCGCATGAAGTAATAATTTAATGCTCTGCTGGATTGTTTGTCTGCCGGTTTTTGTTTGTGTTTGGATACTTGGTAATTGTGTTAGAATTTACAGCGCTTACTGCGATACAGTTCTAATGTGGGCTCGAATGAACTTGTGTTGGAACTTTGTCGTGTTTAAACAAGACGTGACAATGTATAAGTTATGAAGGTAGGCAGAAAAGTTTTTAGTCTACACGGGGAAATGCTTCAGCACGGTTAGCACAAGACTGCCGCGTTGCCGCGACAGTATATCGCGCGCCAGGTAGACTATCCATGTCTTTTTAATTGATATAGTCAGAAAAGAACGGATAGACTATCTCGCGCGCGAGATACTGACGCGTCGCTCTTGTGCTAACGGTGCTTAAACGGCAAATGGAACGCACTTAATTCGATTTTGTCTGCCGGTAGGATGCAAAGCAAACCAGATTATGCACTACAGTAAATAGCAGTTTCAGTTTCCATTAGAGGAAATAGGGTTAGTATAAACCATTTAATTACTATGTTTTCTACTAGATTGGCTATCTACAAAAAATGTTATGCGCCATGTTTGACGTTTGGTTGACAACTGTCAGTTGCTTGGCATCATGATTCACCAATCATGATGCGAAAACAAATCAATGTTCAAAAACGGATAATCGTTTGAGCACAAGATGGCGACGACGTATTTAGACTAGTTCTTTGTTTTTGGCTCATTTACGTAGTTCATTGTGTAATATTGATAGCTTATTGTGCGGTGATCTAACGAACAAGTGGCAGCTAATGAAGAATTGGTCTCGAAACGCGCGTAACCACGCTTTAGTCGAACGAACGGTTATCCGGGGTCTCGGCCGCCCACGTGGTTGTAGGGAGGCTATCACCTTACAATCAGCAAGGCCTTTACCGAACAACGTTGCCTATATTTTATTGTACCTGATAAAAAAGTGTGAAACGTCGTCATTGGCAGAATTCCCATTGCTATGACAAAGGGAGAAAGCCATTAAATATAAAAAAAATGTTCAAAAACGAATGTCTTCTACAATCGATGCAATTTTGACATAAAACTCGCGCGCAATTTCGAGACATTATCGTCTAGGTATAACAAAATCAATCGATGGATCAAAAACCGCCAATTATTAAAAATCGCAGGTGACAACTAGTCGCTTACGTTTGTAGAGGCCTGAATGAATGGACTGGGCGCCGGTCACTTAAACTCAAAGCGAAAAATATTACTGAACTGTTCAAAACCAATTTAAGAGTTATTAAGATGCAATATTATATCCAAATTGAAAGTCAAACATCTTTCCGCAAAGTCACGCCAGGCTACCAACGTTCTTGGAAATATTATTTTACATAATAACTTATTTAAAATGATAATCGCTGGCTTAACAATATAAATGAAGCAGACGGACTAAATCCTCGAATCTTTTAATCTTTCTTAGCCGTATATTTTAATCACTATTATATTACAAACTCCTAGAATTCTAGTCTAGGTAATACCGTCTAAAATTAGACTGTACTTACTATTGCAAACCGCAAGCAAGTTCACATCTCAGTTTTGACCAGTATTACTAATGTGACATTTTTCGACAAAAGTTACACATTTCCAGCAAAACTGTGGAATGAATTGTCGCCGACCGGACACCGGACTTCGGACCGATACGACCTTCAAACCTTCAAGAAAAGAGCGTACTCCCATCTTAAAGGCCGGCAACGCGCTTGTGACCCCCCTGGTGTTGCGGGCGTCCATGGGCGACGGTAATTGCTAACCATCAGGCGAAACGTCTGCTCGTTTGCCTGTGTCTATATAATGGTGCTTTATCTAACAAATAAAACAGATACGTGACAAAGAGTTACCAAAATATCAATCAACTAATTCAAGAAATATGTAAAACGTAAACTTATTTCTAAAGCCTATTATATATACAAAACTACATGAATGATATAACACCGTGGGATCAAATTGAAATTTAGATTTTCCTTGTGACATTTAGATTTTGTTCTACAATTATTAGAGCCACCTGAAGATACCCAAAATGTACTTAAGAGGATTTAAATGTCACCTGCACTGCTACTCCATCTTTTAATGAATAGCGTACTAGTAGTAACTAGTAGTTACTAGGTGGAATAGCAGTGCAGGTGACATTTCCTCTTACATTTTGGCTATTTTAGGCGACTTTCGGGCAGAAGCGCGAGAGACCTTGAACTTCAAACAGTTCTTAGGTTGTGCTGCTTTACTATTTAAGTTATTATATGATAAGGGGGTAGATGTATGTTAGAAGATATCTATCTTAGCAATGTGAATGCTCAGCGTATCACTCAGACATATCAAAATAGTTTCTCGGTTGAGCTATTGTCTCAGACAGTGGGGATTTTCTTCGAAGCTGCTTCGAACTTTCTCGCGAGAAAAAAATGCCGTTTTTAACAGACTTTCAAAGAAGCCGTGGAACCTACTACAAAGAAAAGAATTAATAAAATACTAAATACATTTACCACTAGCTACACTGAAAAAAAATATTGTTACCAGCAACGAAACTTCGTCTACTAATAACTTAAGAGTCGCCAGGACGCTCGCGTTCCCATACAAACGTAGTTTAGCTCTCATTTTAAAACGACATGCTTTGGAACCACGAAATGTGGCATGGGCATTCTAGTAGTACAGATCTATGTCGGTAATTCGTTTTCGTTGCTAAAAATTTTAATACAAAGAAAATACAGCCAGATACAGATTTACATACAAAACTTATTTTTGCTATATTTTCTTTGTATTAAAATTTTTAGCAACGAAAACAAATTACCGACATAGATCTGTACTGCTAGAATGCCCATGCCAAATTTCATGGTTCTAAAGCATGTCGTTATAAAATGAGAGCTGAACTACCTTTGTGTGGGGACGCGAGTTCACGCGAGCGTCCTGGCGACTCTTAAGTTTTGGGACTTCAGAACTAAGGCTTATTACTTACCAAAGTGTTTTATTATTTACACGTGAACTTTGAGTTACAATCAAATAAACTCCTTCCCAATGTTTGTTATTGATGAAATAGCCGAAGTTCGCTTGTCCTTTTAGACTTTCAATCTCGAGGTCTCGCGTTCAAACCCCGGCTCGTACCACTTTTTCGGAATTGAAAAAGGATATTTACTTTTCGGTGAAGGAAAACATTGTAAGGAAACCGGACTTAGTTTGCCGTCTGGGTTGGAAGGTCTAATGGCAGTCGCTTTAGTGCCTACGTCAATTCCTGGGATTAGGTGGCCGAACGGACACCAGGCTCAATTGAGCCATGGCTAGACCGGGACAAACGCTAGGAGAATGATGATGAACATTCTTGCTGATTTACCTTCTTAATACTATAAATACGAAAGTAACTCTGTCTCACTGTACCTACCTAATCTTTTACGTTAACCGCTAAGCAAATTTAGATGAAATTGGGTATGGAGATAATCCTAAGGAACGATACAGGGTAGTTTTTTTACGATAATTTGACCAAATTTATTTTACAGGCTTACTTTTTTACTTACTTCCTGATACGCATACTTTGTGGGTCCTGGCCTCCTCAACATTTGAGACTATACAGGATGACATTATAAGCACCGTTCAATATTGAGCGAGGGTATGAGGTAGGCTAAACTGAACAAGTTTTATTATGGGACCAACTCCGAGAGCGAAAACAAATTTGGCTTCCCCATTATCCCCATAAATACAAAACGACAACTACTCTTCGGCCGAAATATCTGAAACAGCCAAAAAAAGTTTCCCATAGTATAAGATTTTCAGTATGGCCTACCTAATAACCCCGATCAATATGAACGGTGATTATTATTTCATCCTGTGATTTATGGATGCTAGAAGGTAAGAATGACAATCTCTCTGTTACAAAAGTGTCCACCAAAAGGCGTGGAATTGGTGGCGCCACTTTAGCTTTAGCTAGTCCGGGTTCATACACGAAAGCAATACTAGCGCTACGATGGCGCTACGTGGAGAGATTTAGAACTTTTCGTTGCTGTTTCCCGCCGCTGGACACCTTTTAGACGGTTCTCATGATTGTCATCCTTACATTCTACTATCCATACTGTGATTTATAAAGTAAGAATACCACTTCTAAATTTTTGGACATACATATGCGAGTTTCTTGTGTTTCAAATGAAACTATTATCTGCATTTATAAATTCAGACTGCTAGTAAATTGAAGCTAAACTAGATATTAGGTAATCTAATGTACACCTACCCTCGTTAGGCTCCAAATTCGGAACAAAGTGCAGGGTATCATTAAAGGCAATACATCAATTAGATGAACATTCCGAACAATTAAACGCGACGGGTATTGTCCGTCATTTGTGCGGCATAGAGGGGGTACTGCAGAAACAACAGGCTGAGGATAAGCATATTTAGAAAATTACTAGCATTAGAAAAAAAATTGGCAACAAATATTGCTAAACTGAGTATTTAAGAACGTAAAGTATCTGTGGGAAAAGTGAAGAAAAAAGCAGCTGAAGATCGCATATTTTGGAAAATGAAATGCAAAAACACCCGTTTGAGAGACCAAAATCTGTAACACTAAACAGTATTGGTAAGAAATTAGACAACAGATATCTGACAACTAACGACGTGTTCATAAACGTAAACTATCGGTATGGAAAAAGCATTTTTTTTTATTATAAAAAAGATTCACTTTAAGTATCATTTATATATGTAGGTAAATAATACGTGAAGATGCACGACAATTGATGAAAAAATTTAAAAAAAAAATTAAAAAAAAATTAAAATTGATATCCAATGTGCCGCTGGATTCAGTTGAATCCTAAACCTGTACCGTCAACTGCTACAACACTGCCTACTATCCTAAACTCCTCAACTTTGCCTGGATTTAAAAAACATGGCGTTCTTCATGACGTCTTTATTGAAGTAAAATATATCTTGGGCTAAAGATATAAAATTAGTCCAAGAAAATATTTACTTATGTTTAAACAATATTTCGCATTGGTATTCTTGGGTGAAGATATCCTTTTTTAACCGACTTCAAAAAGGTGGAGGTTCTCAATTCGACTGTTTTTTGTTTTTTCCTTTATTTATCTTTTTTCTCAGGTTATTTATTTTTTATTATCATTTTTTTTTGTGTGTATGTTACTCGATATCTCCGTGAATTGTGAACCGATTTTCACAATTTTTTTTAATCGGACAGGTATAACCCCTAGATGGTCCCACCACCAAGTCGGGGTCTGATGATGGGATCCTGGAGAAATCGAAGGAACTCTTCAACTATTATAGGCACACCTATAGTGATTTCACTATTTTTTACAGCAACTCGGCCACTTCTTCTTGAAATAGCGGATCCTAAGTGAAGTCGGTTCTTTTTTGTTTAAATATTTTTTTTCTGTGTACCGAATATCCTGTCTGTGGCTATTTAATCGCGCCGATAAGCCCACCGCAAGGCAATTAATCAATATCCTCGCTATAATTGAAGTGCCGATGAGCGTTCGGAGTTACGCCGCTTTTGATGGTCATGTTAGATAGGTACAGTCGCCATCAGATATCGGAGCGGCCAAGGTGATAAAAAAGATAAAAGATATTTCTATTTTTATTCTTCAATTTAGGTACATTACAATGCACTTATGAAGGTCAGAGAGGAAAAAGAAACTACTGACCCGGAAAGTATTACAAATCACAAATATCTAAACAACGCCTCTATTGTCAAGGCGATAAAGTGCATGTTCAGATATATTTGAGTACCTTGGCCACTCTGATATATTTGATGGCGACTGTGGCTTTGTGACTTTTGGACTGGTACTGCCGTAGAGTGAGAGTACTAAAACAGAACTGGGTTTTCACAACCATTTCAACCGCCGATTCGATTGTGTTCATCAAAAATGTGTGTGAATAAAAAAAGTTTGCTGTATTTTGTTTCCAAAATCTGTAAACGCCAATCTTCATTAATTTAAAATCAAGGGAAGGTCTTCTAAGACCACTTTTGCGTAGCAGCACGGGAGCTGGTAGTTGCCCTCACAGGGGAGAGAAATTCTGTTTCTAGCTAAGCTTCTAGAAGCTTTCATTATAATGATGATGCTTTTCATTCAGGAATGTAAATAAATGTGTTTTTTAACTTTAATATGTTCTCACTATTAAGGTGAAAAGTTGTATGTGTCACACGAGAGAAAAGTTTTTTTACATCTCGTGTTCTTGAGATCTCAAAATCAGCACTCGCAAGAAAAAGCAACTTTCCTCTCTTGTTGCACAAATAACTAGTGTCGCACTTCCGTTAGGCACTGGTCCCGCCGCGAGCTAGTAAGCTATGAGCTATCGGCTATAAACACGAACAAAAGATAAGCACTCCCGTGTAAATAAAAGAAACACGGCGATATTTATAGTTACTCGCCCAGCGGTGAGCTATAAATATCGCCGTGTCTCTTTTATTTACACGGGAGTGCTTATCTTTTGTTCGTGTTTATAGCCGATAGCTCATAGCTTACTAGCTCGCGGCGGGACCAGTGCCATACGGAGCCATAGTGGCAGCTCCGTGGGAAGTGTGTATACAATGTATATCTACACTCTTACTCAGAATTCAGAAGCTCAGAAGACTAAGCCACATTGCGATACAACGAAGAAATACCGCCAGCATCCTTGGTACAATGCCGCAAGGGCCTAGTTTAGATTTGAGCTAGTTATTAATTTAGTTTAGTATTTGTACTGTAGTACCTCTGTATATTTAGTTATGTAAATAAATGTTTTCTCAGCCACATGCTATATTGGCTTGAAACCGTCTCTCGAGTCACGCTAAATTTAAACCTAGTTTTTCCGGAATACCGAATATTCTCCGCTGTTTTGATTAATGCGGCCTTTAAGAAAACAAAGGGCGGAAGCAATCAACAATGAAGAATTGTTCTCAGAGAATTTCAAAGGATTAACCGGCCGGTTTGAGATGGACAAAAAAGGGTATTTTATAGACTAAATTCAAAAGATCTCGGGGTTTTTTATTTGGAGGAAACGCCGAATTTTCTAAACTCTTGAACAGTAAATAAGGATGTTTTTGTTTGAGTCCTTTGTTGTGAAGTTTTGCGAGAATACTGAAATTTTTGTTTTGTCATCGGATAACGAGTTTAACATGCAAAATTTGAGAGTGAAAGTTGCCTATTGTAAACTTTTAAGGCGATTTAACGAGTGAATGTGTATTAAATATCTAAAATTTACAAACATAATTCAACCGATCCTCTGGTTCAAATGTGTGTTAACGTATATCATCGTTTAGTATAGTGCGCACCCAGAATACAAAGCCTTATTAAGCATAAACACTGGGATTGGGTTGCCAAGCGGACCCCATGCTCAATTGAGCCGTGCCATGACCGGGAAAAACGCTAGGAGAAAGAATGATAGAGGTATTTATTTATTAAATCATCAAAAAATAGGATAAGGATAAATACCTACACGGAAAAAAAAGCTTCCGGTATATTCTCAATCCAAGACATTATTATTTTCTTGAAAATATTTCCTCGAGACAAGTATTTATTTCCTTTACCAAAAATATGATTCTTTGCTTAATAAAACTACGTTTTCTTAAAATAGAAATACAAAAATGTATTGTTTCAAGAGTATATTGAGTAAATAAGAGAGATAGTACTTTAATCAAACAATATCTTAGGTAAAAGAAAACTAGAAAATCTGTAAGAACATATTCGCTTCGTTATATTTAAAACTTTAACTTATTTTCGTTAAAGGAAATAAATGCTTGTTACGAGGAAATATTTTCAACATAATATAATAATGTCTCAGATTGAGAATATACCGGAAGCTTTTTTTTCCGTGTACCTACTCAGAATGATAAAATCTGTTCAAAAAGAGAAGCCTTTTAGAATTCATGAGTTTCAATATAAACCACGAGACTTCTCTTTTCGCACAAACTCCTGCTTTAAAGCGATGGTCCGCTGCAGTGTGTAAGATAATTCAATTAAAAAGGTCTTTCTCTGTGAATTGGAAGAATAGAAAGTCTCGTAATCCTCAGAAAATCCAGCTCTCTCGTTGAGAAGGATACTGAATTTCTGCTTTAAATTAAATATAGTCCGAGCAATGAAGAGCGCGGGTTGCAAATGTACTCTTTTAATTGCTAAAAGTGTACTTTATTATTTGACCAGATTAGTAATAGTGTTTATTTTGTGAGAAAAAAGCAACAGAGCTAAAAATACGAAATGAAATAGTCTGTGAGGGAACATTGGCAATATTTTGGCGGGGAATATTGCCTTTGCTAATATTTGTAATATTTTAAAAGTTTGCAGCCGCAATCAGCTTAGCGGTTGAGATGATATATGTATATACAAATAACTACAAAAAAATTTTTTGCAATTTATTACTGACTGTACCTAGTAGCATTGTCATGTAAACAACGGAAGTATACCGAATTTCAGCTCAATCAGAAACCGGGAAGTGGTCGAAATTTAACTAAAATAATAAATATATTGAGTCAAGCTAAATAAAACTGTGTAAAAACTAACTTAACACGTTCGTATTCTGTTAACCATAGGTAAAGTTGTACTGTACCTAGATCATTTAGAACATCTCACCCAATTTGCTACTATCTACTTATAATGACTGTAACATAACATAAAACAAAGTAAATTAGCATTCAGGCGATTATCACACTGGCGCCGCAACCGCATGCGGCGACGGTGTGCAAGCATGACAGCGCTATACACATGCAGAGCGCTATCTCGCTCGCGCACCGGCGCCGCATGCGGAAACCGCAGCAGTGTGAAAGACGCATTACTTCACGAAAACGTACGAAATTAAGGTATCTATATCGCATTCCGTGGGTAATCGTTTCTAAAACTACCAATTTTCAATTCGGCAATATTTCTATCAGCGTGGCGGTTGCTAGATTTCTAAATGTTAGTGGTCATACAGGCAATATTGTTCGTGCCAATATACATAGATTGTATTGCTCTTGGTAACACCGACTATAATACAGGTGCCAATATTAAAAGTGTCACGTTGGCAATACTTATTATATTGGCAATATTTTCTGCCACATAATTAAAGGCAAGTTTGAGTGCACCAGTTTTTACAACTTAATAGTTGTAAAAACTTCCTGTTTAATACCTCAAGCGGTTTGAAGTCTTCTTAATTATTTTCTGCGGATTCAGATTTAATCTTCCTTGGTTACTGACTACTGACGGATTTACGTTTTAATTTCACTTTTGGGGTTCAGTGAACAAGTTTTAACAAGTTTAAGAATTTTGAATCAATTCAATTATGCTTTGGTAAGTCTAAAAGTGTGTCTGTCTGTTACCTCTTGACGCTTAAACTTGGTAAGATTATTTTATTCCCGAGGACACACAGGACAGTTTTTATCCCAGAATTCATCCCTTAAGGGGATGAAAGGGGGTGGAAGTGTGTATGGAATTGGTTACTCACTGTGGATTTAAATTATGCACTAAATTAATATAAAGGCCGTTTAAAAAATTATACACAGTGCCCGCGAGGAAAGGGAAAAAATACCACTTATTACTGAGGTCATAAGAAGGGAAAAACATTAAACAAGTTTAGATAAACTCAGCCAAACATATTTTTGCCTTTTTTTATTATTTTAATACATAATAAGTAATTATTCTTGGAAATAAATATCGGTTTTTAAACTGAATTAGTGCATTTTTTTCCCCAAAAACTATTTTATTCAAAGAGTAAGAACTTCCTTTTGATATCATATCTAATCTATCACTAAAAAGGTGAGACTAAGGACCCATAGTGGCGACGTCGCTATAAAAAAGGTTTTTTTCCCTAAAACAAAATAAAAAAGACGCTTTTATAAATTGCTATTAACTCTGAAACTAGGCGAATGTTAAAAAAGTATAAGACATTTTAGTCTCTAATTACGATCATGAATATACTGTTAAAATCTTCCCCCTTCCTCACGGGCACCGTATATGTGATAATCTATATCGGATGGGCCTTTATGTCAGCCGACGTTTACACCTTCATTGCTTGAAAATTATATTAAATCTGTATACATAGGTATAGGTACTACAACATGAGTGTCTGCCGCCAATAAGGGCCCTTTCATTATGGATTATCATCACATAACTACTTAAGAGGCTGACAAGAACCAATGACCTTCAAATTGACTTTACTTAAACAGTCATATAGCTATAAGTACTTGTTTTGGAAAAGTAAAAAAAATATATGTTAATATTCATTATATTTAAAAGAACTTGGTTAATTCCAATACACGATTGGACGAAATCGGCTCGATAGAAAATAATTCCAAAGTTACATCTAAAATTAGCTTAAAACAATTGCACGTCTTTAGTTTCTTGGCTTATATGTCTGTAATTAAGGACAACATTCCACCACACTAATACTAAAAACTTCGTTGCCTAAAAATTTCTCAATTAATGCATAGTTTTTTTTAAATTCATCATTTTGCAAAATTTGCAATGAGCTCCCATACTAATCGTAACGCAGTGTTTCTCTTTCACTCGCGCTGAAAAAGATAGGGAGGGAACTTAGCTCTTATCATCCTCTTAAAGCGCTGGTACTTATCTTGAAGCGCTGGTAGCCTTGCGGTAAGACGTCCGACTTTCAATCCGGAGGGCTCGGGTTCAAACCCCGGCTCGTACCACTGAGTTTTTCGAACTTGTGTACGGAATATCATTAGATATTTACCATTCGCTTTTCGGTGAAGGAAAACATCGTAAGGAAACCGGATCTAATCCCAAAGAGGCTTAGTTGTCAAGCGGACCCCAAGCCGGGATAAACGCTAGGAGGCAGAAAAAGATCACATATCTACTCAGGTACTGGTTTCAAGTCACCTAGGCTACGGTAGCTGCTTACGTTCAGGCGGGTCAAATGCTTGTTTGCCACCGTGATGGTATAAAAAAATCGTATTTAGAATAAAACAAAGTACGGAACCCTTTGTTACTACTTGAACTAGTATTTATCAAGACCAGGTAAGTCAGCAAAATTTTATTTTTGCAAAAACTTTTAGCGATTATTTTAATGGGTTCCTTCATTAGTATCCCACGTTATTCCACTAGAGTTCATTTTGGACAAAAACTGATAGTGTCAAACACTTACTTTATAACCTTTGTTAATTATCATCATCATCATCATCTCAGCCATAAGACGTCCACTGCTGAACATAGGCCTCCCCTTTAAGGGGGGGTTTGCCATACGCGCCACGCTTGTTAATTATGCTCTAACGAAAAAATAAAGCCGGCCAAGTTCGAGTCGCACTCGTGCACGAAGGGTTCCGTACCATTATCTACAAAACGGCAAAAAATCATGTCTGTTGTATGGGAGTTTTTTAATAATTTTTGCTGTTATAGCGGCAACGGATATACACATCATCTGGGGGCCAATTTTTGACTTTCGAGCGCCCGAATTCAAAAAGTTTAAGCGCTAAAATAATCGCACACAAAAGCTTACCGCCAATTTTTTCGCATGAAATTAATAGATTTCAAATTCCTATCGCTGTTATTCTTAAAACATAATTTCATCGTTTTATTCTGAGTTGTAAATGTCACTTTCGAGTACTCGAATCTCAAAAATCACCCCCCTGAAACCCACACGGAAGGAACATGTCTAGTCCATTTTTTCGTAAAATGAGATTATTGTATCAAAATGTAGAGCTTGCAATGAACTATTAGCAACAGCTTCTGTAAGAGCTGGAATTTTTAACATAAATCCACTATTTAATTCATAAAAACCATCTAGTTACGAAAATAGTATGGTTAATTGAATCGTTCCAAACTTTTAAACCGCTATAACTCAAAATGTTGTCAAAGTGACTAGACATGTTCTTTCCGTGTACCCTTCATCTAACTATCTAAGTATCACGGTTCATAAGATACGCCTGGTTATAGATGGGCAGACGGGTGGACAGTGGAGACTTAGTAATAGATTTGCGTTTTTTTCACAATCGGGTTTTCTATAAAAACGCCTTTCACCCATGTACGATAATAATTTTTCAGATTTAAAATCTACCACTTCCGTTTTTCTATACAAACGCCATTTTTCCAAAATTTTCACAATGGTATTTTATATATTATTGATATATGTATTTAGACGGTTCTCCATTTCTTTCTGCCTTGGTAGGGCAAATATAACCTCTCGTAGGACTGAAAGAACAAATCAAATTATTTTTAATGAATATTACGGATTAGAATTTACAAATATTGCATAATATATACACGGGAAAATTCGACCGGTGCTTTCGTGGCCAGGTGGCGAAGTTGGTTAACGCGTCTGCCGCGAATGCAGAAGACGCTGGTTCAATCCCAGCCTTGGGCACCCGGAGGCTTTGGTCACTTTTTCATTTGTATATAACATCTATAATAAAAAAACTTTAATGTCAAAGGGTTATTACAGGGTCGAGGACTATATGACAGACATATATGCATGGCCCAAACCAGAATCTATAAAATCATCTAACATTTAGAGGACACAGTTCAAGTAAGAAAGAATATCAAACGTATTGCGAAGCAGTCAGATTTGGATTTTATTATTTTTTCCATTTTAATTACACAATAGGCAGGTACATGTCTGTCTCTCAAGCTGTTTTGATATGCCTTCTTGAAGAACTACGCATTATTGTATATAGTATCTTTAATGTATTAGTAGTACTGTTTTGAAAAAATAAGTCCCGCCGAGTTTCTTGCCGGTAATAAGTAATACTTCTCGGGTCAGAGGTGTAGGGTTAGAACCGGTGGTAGTTTCTTTTCTCTCTGACGTTCATAAGTGCATTGTAATGTGCCTAAATTGAAGAATAAATATCTTTTATCTTTTTTACGTTTATAATAACCTCTCGTTTTTGAAGCCGGTAACCATAAATCAAACAGTCCCCAAGTTTATCACAGCTAACGGCTTTAAAAATAATTGAGCGTTTAAAAAACGCATTATCCAGTACTTGGTGCAGCGGGACGTTTGCCAGTGCATGTAAATTGTAGGAGATAAAAATCGCGCTTGCCATGCATAGGATAGCCGTGGGGCCACGAAAACTGATCATAAAGGCTGAATCGCCTTTTATTCAGCCTTTGACATCGCTGCAGTTTCCGCTTGCGGCGCCAGTGTGATAATCGCTTAAAGGCTGAAATCGGGGTCATGTAGTAAGTAAGTAATCAAGGTGTTTAAGTATAGAATCGAAAGATGAATCTAATAATGTTTATCATCTTTTTTGTCACTGATATTGATAATTATTTTTCAGAGTATAAAAATAAATTTTGGCACAATTTGGTCACCCTTCTCAATGTGAGATCTTGTCGTTTTCCATACAGCGTAACTCATAGGGTGACCATCATTTACATATTTAGTTTAATATTAATTTTACTTGAAAAAAAAATTATTCAGTTCTTCATTAGAACTGCTTAGATTACTACTACTCAAACTATCTTAATATCAAATTTCATCAGATCTTAATCAGTTTAAGCGTGAAGGTAATAGAATAGACATACATGATGTCGCATTTATGATATAAAAGTATGGATTAAAATGTGGTACTAACTCGCTCCCTTCATGGCCGCACCCAACATACAACTTGCACGATAATCTGTGTTCCACCGTTTTATACGACATTAAGCTGCCCCACCACACAACAAAGCCTAAATTGCCGTGCACTAGAATACGCTTAGGTTCCCTGAGTTAGATTTAACGCTGCCGGTAGACGGAAAACTTCTTGGGTCTGGAGACCTATTCAATTTTCTATTTAGGTCTTGGAATTTGTTGTGTTGTAACCATAACATTGCTAAGTGGACTTCGGTAGACACTTCTGTTTAATATCAAAATGAAATCATAGCAATGAGGAATTATGTTTTTCAAATAGGCATTAAAGTGGGGACAGGAAAGAAAAAGCTGGAATATGGTGGAGGGCTACTGAGACAGATAGATAGACAGACGACGGATATGACGAAACTATAAGGGTTCCTAGTTGACTACGGCACCCAAAAGACAGAATATATAATTTTAAACAAAAAAAGGACCGACTTCACTTAGAATCCGCTTTTCCAAGAGGATATGTCCGAGTTTCTGTAAAAAATACTGAAATCACTATAGGTGTGCTTATAATAGTTGAAACGATCCCTAGATTTCTTCAAGATCACATAATCAGATCTGGGCCTGGTGACAATCAGATCAACTGTGAAGTATACTCTTTCCAACAAAAAAAGAATTTTCCAAATTGGTCCAGCCGTCTTCGAATAATCGGTGAACATACTCGTACATAATGAAATAGCAAAAAAAAAACAAAGATCCCGACGAATTGATGAACTCCTCCTTCGAAATATTGAAGTCGGTTGAAAAGGTATATACTTAATGGGGTTGGCCGGTCGAAAGTATTTACAGATGGCGCCAGCATAGCTGGGTCCCTGTCAGTCCTACAAATAGTGTCAAAATCACGTTTTTTTTTTAATTTTTTTTGACCTGGATGGGCTAGCCTTTAAGCCAAATCCCATACAACAATACTAGTGAAAGGGACCTAGCTATGCTGGCGCCATCTGGCCAAACCGTTGACAGATGCCAACCCCATTACATGGAAATGAATACTAGTCCGTTTAAAACCTAGTAGACCTATAAACATAAATATAACTCTGACAATTATTCTATGCACATTAGGCGTCGGAACCAATTTTCCAATCAGTGACCAAATGCATTAGACCCGTTAAAATTAAGCCTTTCGATTGGCTGCACGTGCATTTGCCGCCATAATTACATTTCGTTTACAATCTCGCCAAATAACAATAAATTTTCTCGCAAATGGAACTAAATACAATTCTAAATGATTGTAAATATATTTAGGTACTGAAATTATCATTTATAGTTAGTTATTGTAAATCAATACGCTTATAAATGACTTCGATATGACATGTCTACATAGACTGAATAACTATATGATCGAAGCAATGTAGATCTATAAGATTTTATGCTACCCTAGGTCATGGAAAAAAAAATATCTTTAGCAAAGTTACCAATTTGGCTCGTTTAAAATATTTTTAGTTGCTTGGTTGTATAACCAAGACATATTTTAAACAAGGAATAAAGCTTAGTTAATGACTAATAAGCAGGTATTTCTAAACGTTCTTGGTTATTTTAACCAAGCACTATCTTTTTGGGTTTATTTGAATCCAAATAAGTGTCCCAGTAAATATAACCCTGACCCAATTCCCTTATTTATTTTTAACGAATTTAATGGTATAGTTTCACATACGTACGTTAGCCAAGTTGACTTCTTTGATTTTAGCAACGAACTTTGCAGGCTCCATGCGAAGCGAGTCACTCGGTTCTAAATAGCAAACATTTATTACTAGCTGTTTAATTTTTTCAGTGTCGTGCAGACTTTGTATTACTTATTTGTGCCAAATAAACAATTTCATTCGTCCATTCATTAACTGCCGAATATACTTCAATATCAGAGTAATACAATGAAAAAAATAAACGCCACAACAATAGATAAGCGGCCATTTTGGGTTCCGCTCCTAAATAAGCATCGGACAAAGAAAACAATTAAATGGAAGTACCCTTATTGTGCTTTATAATTAACTCGAGTGTATCAGGAATGTACTACGCGTAACAATAGACCGTCTGTCTGTGTGTCGCTAAGAATACATTTACTATTCGTACACACGGCTTGGAGGAAGGGTGAGCTTTAAGTTTTGGTATTTTTAATTTCTTCTCGAGTCGATGGTGTCTGCACGCCTAGCACATGACTGATGCGGTATCTCGCGCGCGAGATAGACTACCCGTCTCTTTTTAATTGACACAGTCAGAAATGGACGGATAGACTATCTCGCGCGCGAGATACTGACGTGTCAATCATGTGCTAGGCGTACTGCTCGCAATTCTTGAAACAATGAGGATGGTATTTTATTAAATAATTATTAGTACTCTAGCTGTTTCTGTGTTTCCCTGAAAACCGTATTATACTTCGTTTTTTTTTTCAGATTAGAAAAATCGTGCGATTGTCGTCATGCGATTTTTGGGAAAACGGTTTTAAAATTTGACATTTTGCATCGTATTGGCTTAAGCGTATCACTAATAGTGGAAAAAAGTAGTTTCATTTATATTTTGCCCAGATATGGCTGAAAAAAATACAGCTAAAGTGTCGAAATCGACCGTTATTTTTCTAATCTGAAAAAAAACGAGGATAGTTACAAAAAACCTCTTCATCAGGCTTATGAAACCAGCAAGCGTAGTGAAGAAAAGTTCTTAAAGACAACTCTCGGATACAATGTAGTTAAAGGAATGGCACGTAGTTACGGTGACCGAGAGGCAACAGGATGGCTCGCGGTATTTAAGCACCCTACGTGTTGTGACCACCGCCACGTTGGACTTGGTTTTTCACCCCCCCCCTCATTTCGGCACGGCTTCCAACTCAACGACTAGCCAGTATGAATGACAATTTAAATGCTTCTTGCTTGAAATTGAGGGGAGAGAGGATGAAAAACCAAGCCCAGCGTGGGACAGTTCGGTTTGCAAAGGTTGGTTCTACAACACGCAGGGAGCTTGAATACCGCGAGCCATCCGGTTGCCTCGCGGACACTGAAACTACGCGTCATTGCTCTGAATAATGGAACTGTCAGATGGCTACCGGACTCTGCATTTCGATAGCTTTTTGATTTTTAATCCGATAACTTTAGTAACGTTTTTCTGATCTTTGTGAAGTTTGTTGGGGTTGTGGTTCTTGGCTACCAGTTAAAAGGCTTATTACGTTTCTTTGCTACTGACTTGATGAAAAAGATTTCCCTATCACATTGACAATGTGTCTTAAATATAAATAGGCATGATGGCGCCGGCTGTATCACTCCCATCTCAAATATTCTACCCGATACATTACTACTAATTAAGAAATGCTCCGAATTCTCGTAAACTCTAAATAAAGTGGGATCTGCGTTAAACCGTATTATGTACGTTAGACGGAGATTAAAAGGTTTTTATTGAGGGTTCAAGTTTAAGTGGTGGAACGGTTTTAAATCTTTACGACAGTCTATCAAAATAAGTATCGTATTATATTAGTGAGCTGGGCCACAATGTTCAAAATGGTCAGAATGTACAAAGGGGGGGGGGGGGGTGTAGTTTTTTTTTGGATTTTTTTATTTATTTCGCATTTTCGCTATCTTTTTGATTAAACCTTTATAAAACACATTTAGATAAGCATTTTTTATTAATTACAATATTCGCAAGCTCTGTGACACGACAGTCTTCGGTGATTATAATTACCAAACGCTAATTCCAGTCCATTTAGGAGCCAGTATCTTCGACATGCCGCCAATCAATGTGACACATCACTATTGCCCTCTTCGTACTGCCATATTCGAATAATTCTTAATATTATCCTAGTTAGTTATTTTTGGTATAACACGCTCGTATATGTTACCATCAATTATGGTGCACCTATTTATAGCACAAAATGATGTTTCGATTCCATTTTATTATAATGTTAACTCCGCAAATATCAAACTGACACGCTAACGGGGCGCAAAGCGCAAGAGTGATACAAGCATCTTAGATCCAACATCGTATCTAGTTCTAGTAGCGCTCGCACATGCGTATTGCTGATCTGTGGTTAAACCAATTTAACAAAATGGGCTTCCATATAAGAGATCTTGAACTCAGCATTGGGTAGATGCACTTCAAAGAAGATAGATACATTGTATACCGGATGTTTCCTGTAATTTATATTTAAACGTAGATTCCACTCCTCAAACCAGACCATGTTTGTTCGGCGAATCTTTAAAATAACTTATAGTTTGATTTTAGGACACTTTTAAGTTTATTCGAACACGCAATAGATTCCGAAATTGATTATTTCTCTAGGGTGACAAAACTGACAAGCAGTGTCAATTAGACGGATTTTGACGAACCGTGAAAATACTATTTATTAGTTTATGAGAAAGAGACATTTACGAAATATGGGTGCGCCAAAGTTTACAAAAAATTTGTACTTCGATTATTGGAAGTCCGAAATTGTTGTTTATAATTTTTTTAATTATAATGATCATTTTTTATAAGTATTATTTGTTCATAACTATCGTTACTCCGAATTATTTAAGTTTATAATTATACTAATATGTATTACTTTCCAGAGTCACTGTGTTGGTAGGTATCTTGGGATCACAACACAACACAATTACGGTTTCGGTTAGGTTAGGTTAGTGTGTCATCCTGCCCGAAGGGCATAACTACCCAGAATAGAAGCCTTCGTCGACTCTGTCACAGAAATGACTACTATCAACAAAAACGTAGGAAATGATATTATGTTTCAAAAAATTCGGACTGCAAACAATTATTAACAATGTCGTTATATGAAAAATTGTTATATCCATAAAAATTATGACAAAAAATATGACGAATGATAATTCTGATCACAAAACGGTATTACTGAAATAATTATGCTAAATAATTTGATGTGAGCCAATATGGACCTACAAAATAGACTTTTAAAAAAAGTAGCTGAACAAAGTGGCATTGTTTGAGGAGCAAAATCTACGTTTTAATTTATTGCTCCTATTACAGGAAACACGCTGTAGAAGAAGAAATGAAAAAGGCATGGTTAGGTATTCAAAATCATCTGATATTATGCTAGACGCTATCCATGTTTTAAACGTCTTGTATGTAGGTTAAGCCCTAGAATGAAATGAATGAGTCTAGATGTCTAGATACCGGGGGAGAGATTCCGGAAACGTTAGTATATCATGGCATTGAATTGATAAGTCTTGTCTCACTCTCACACATGAACTAAGTGGGTGAGAGGTAAGATGGTTGAAATGCCTATCAGAAAATTAGTAGTACTTATGGATTTGAAAAAAAGATGGAACATAGTTTTATGGCCCAAGCCTATTGAGGTGGAGGTAATAATTACAAATGTTTGATATTTGCTCCACCGACAAGAGCCCAGCTCTTAAATAATTGATGGTGATTATGATGATATCGATATCACTAGCAATGCATTTAAATCGTTCCTCACTTACATACATTTTTAAGAGGCTGACAAGAGCCGATGATTTTGACATTACTTAAACAGTTAGTTTTAAAAAAAATGTCATTTTGGGAAAGTAATAAAAATCATATTCTTTATATTTTAAGACCATTTGTATATATTCGGATAAAATTGGCTCGATCGAAACGAATCTAATTTCGAATTTAAGTGTTAAACAGTATTATAATCTTTGTTTTCTTACTTATACGTCTATACGTAATACAAAACCTGAAAAAAATAGGTTTGTTGAATTTGTTTTCTTAATTACTTGTATAAGTAATTTATTTTCAGATTTTGCAATTAACACGTATACTATTCAATTGGCACAAAGTGCTTCTCTTCACTCCCGCTACTCCCGTTCAAAAATAACTGAATTTAGCTGTTATCTTCCTCTCAAAATTCGAACGCCATTCTAGCACGGCTATCAATCCAATACAAAATCTGTTTTAGCAGTCGCAGAATCATTTCTCGATCCGAACGTGTAGATGTGAATCTATGACACGATGTTTCCGCGTCCGACCAGGAAATGGTTCCACACTATACTGCGTTTTTTTTTTTCAGATTAGAAAAATCGTGCGATTGTCGTCATGCGATTTTTGGGAAAACGATTTTAAAATTTGCCATTTTGCGTCGTATTGGCTTAAGCGTATCACTAATAGTGGAAAAAAGTAGTTTCATTTATATTTTGCCCAGATATGGCTGAAAAAAATACAGCTAAAGTGTCGAAATCGACCGTTATTTTTCTAATCTGAAAAAACGAGGTATAACGCCTCGGCCACGGAAAAACGCTGCAAGCGATATCGCTTGTCGCTCTTGCTGACCGGTACTCGATGCAACCAATACCAATAGAAATATTGATAAAATTTAAAAAAAATATGTTGTATTTTTTCTGGTAAAATAAATTTTCGTTACTAAAATCCGAATTAAATTATTGAAGAAAGTATTTCTTTGGAAGGTTTATTGATAAATAAGCTGATATTATTTAAATGGGTGTGGCGGTAAAAGGGCACTACATATTATTGTAGGTAAGGTATGTTCGCCCAATAAGAGCCGGTTCCTAATAAGAGCCACCATTTCAAAAATCCCGCTCCTGATACGAAATTGAAATCAAGTCTCGCGCCGACGCTCCTCATTAACCAATTATTGAAGTGCATTGGCATTACTTGGGTTTTACGCCGCCATTCTGTCAGTATGCCTGTCGATGCAGTTCACGTCACGACGCGTAGGTCGTTTTGTATAATTTGTTGGTGTTATTCGATTCATTCAAGGGGTTCTGATTCGTTTTCGCAAGAACTTAACACATGAAAAGGAAAAAGTAACATTTAGGCGTGGATTGTGAAGATAAGGTTATTGAAAGAACTATTTTTTTTGTCAAATTAGATTGGTTTGCTCCGGGATGGCGAAGTGCCTAACAAGGACCACCTCCTTGTCGCCAAATAAGGACCAGGCTTTTTTAATATCATGTTTAAAGACTTAATAAGGACCAAGGGCTAATGACTGAAAATGTTCCTAATTATGTTGTTTTATGCTTAAAATAGTTTCACTTAGTAAATATCAATACAATACAAAACTGTGTTTTATTAAAATGCATAAATCAAGTCAATTATTCTGCGTTTAAGTTTCTGTAGACTTTTTAAGGACCAACAGTACAATTCATGTGAATTTTTAGATTAATCCTTCGGGAATGACAAAAACAATTGTTACAATTAACGAAAAATATTAAATAAAAAAATTAAATTATGTAGTTTCGGAATTATCTACGGAACAGGAATGACCCTTATTGAGAACACCCATTCCTAATAAGGTCCATTTACAAGTTTTTTTTAAACAGTGTTTGTCATTAATTTACTTCGGATTCGTGATTTTTACTTAATGTTTGTACTTCTAATATAGGCAATTTGTACATTTCAAATGTTTTTTTTGTTAAAATACTTCTTAAATCAGATTTATAAAGATTTACAAAAACCTGGTCCTTATTAGGCGAACTTACCTTAGATACAGGCACAAATATCTGCACAGCCCCTCTATTTTCAAGGCGATAAAGTGTTTGTTCAGATATTTTGGTTTACCTATAAATACATACTACTTATACTAATTTATTGGGAATAAGACTAGTTTGTACCAGTGATGGGCATTATTCGAATAATTTTTCATTTAGATAGTCATTCGAATAAACAATTATTCGTAGTAAAATTATTCGCGAATAAAGCATTCGACTTCCCTTTAGAATAATAAATGATCCATTCGTTATTTTATTCGAATAAATAGCACGATTAATATTTTATCACACTTTCATAATTGCATAACTGCCCATAGTTATATTAATTGTAATACAAAGAAAATATAGCCAGATACAGATTTACATACAAAACTTATTTTTGCTATATTTTCTTTGTATTACAATTTTAGGCAACGAAAACGAATTACCGACATAGATCTGGGGGCCGATTTTTGACAGCCGGACGATCGAATTCAAAAAATTCAAGCTCGAAAATAATCGCACACAAAAAGTTGTAGCCAATTTTTTCGCATGTAATTAATAGTTTAAATAATCATTATTTTAAATTTCTATCGCTTTTATTTTTAAAACATAATTTCATCGTTTTTATTCAGAGTTTTAAATGTCACTTTCGAGTGCTCGAATCTCAAAAATCACCCCCCTGTACTACTAGAATGTCCATGCCAAATTTCGTGGTTCTAAAGCATGTCGTTTTAAAATGAGAGCTGAACTACCTTTGTATGGGGACGCGAGTTCACGCGAGCGTCCTGGCGACTCTTAATGCCTACAATGATAATACTCATTAAAATAAAACCTCCCTTAACAAGCCCAAGTAAAATTGGATTCGTGTAACAAATTTTCAACAAAAACCCCAAATAACGCGGTTTCTTAAGAGATTTATTATGTTTCTCGAAACTTAACTCTCTTCTTATTAAATCTTCTGGAGTTTTTTTGTAAGGGAAATGACTCGTGTGCCATTTTTTTACACAGTTTTATTTAGCTTGACCCCTTATACATATTTGTTTGAGATGCGTTGGGGTAAGACAGAAAGGTATTTTTTAGGGGTAAGACAAAAAATCGTTCATATTCCGGAGCATTACAGACTACTTTTTATCTTACCCCTAAAAAAATACCTTTCTATCTTACCCCAACGCTTATGTCATTATACGCACGCATCAAATCTTGTAAGAGCGCTGGTAGCCTTGCGGTAAGAAAGAGCGCTGTTAGCCTTGCGGCAAGACGTCCGACTTTCAATCCGGAGGTCTCGGGTTCAAACCCCGGCTCGTACCACTGAGTTTTTCGGAATATCATTTGATATTTACCAGTCGCTTTTCGGTGAAGGAAAACATCGTAAGGAAGCCGGATGTAATCCCAAAAAGGCCTAGTTTTCCCTCTGGGTTGGAAGGTCAGATCAGATGGCAGTCGCTTTCGTAAAAACTGGTGTCTACGCCAATTCATGGGATTAGGTTGTCAAGCGGACCCCAAACCGGGATAAACGCTAGGATGATGATGATGATGATCAAATCTTGTAAGTTAAATTTCAAACTACCCGGTGTCTGATTGAGCTGAAATTTGGTATACTTCCGTAGTTTACATGACAATGCTACTAGGTACAGTCAGTAATAAAATTGTGTACCAAATATTTTGGGAATTACTTGTTTTCAACTTTGTTAATCAACAGTCATAATTTCATGCTGAGTGGCAACCATTTTGATGTAAACTATTGTTTTGTATATTTCATGTTACTGTTATGCTTCTCTTTGCACCAAATAAACATTTTTCATTTCATTTCATTTTTACACAGTTTTAATATGCTAGATGATTTTTTTTCATGCATGGTATCAATCGATTCGTTTTATTGTGAGGATCAAATGTCTATATGGGGCCAATTGCCTTAAATCAACATAAAAGACAGGAAAGATACTTAAAGTCTGAGATTTGCATTTGTTTCTCAAAACGCTCCAGTGACGTCACAGCTTCATAGTTGCACTGTTTAAAGTATGGGAAAATTATGAAATTGTTATTTTTACAGTGAAATGTTGCATTTATGTATGTGGTTGCTATACAATTTATTTCACAATAAAATGTTAGAAATCGAACGGTATCATTGGTTTTTTAAATTTCGTACTTTCAAAAATCGAAAAAATTTGAACTTTTGAAGCCTGATATCTTTGAACCATTTCAATAGATTTTTTTTAATATTTACTTTATTTGTATATTTTGATCATTTTGCATCCTATCAACTAAATTTTATTGCATAATTCAACATGTGTCATCATCCCTATTAGCTTGACCCCGTTTTGTTTCGATTTGTTTATGTCATTATACGCATCAAATCTTGTAAGTTAAATTTCAACCACTTCCCGGTGTCTGACTGAGCTGAAATTTGGTATACTTCCGTAGTTTACATGAGAATGCTACCAGCTATAGTCAGCAATAAAACTATGCACCAAAAAAAATTTCGGAGTTACTTGTTTTAGTTACATAATATACACCTGTTCCGTTGTCTGTCTATCAAATTTTGCAAATTGAATTTGACCCACTTCCAGTTTTCCAATTAAACTAAAATGTTGTCAGCGTGCTTAAATAGGATGACAATGGAATATTATGATGACATGGAGCTGATCTGATGATGGAGCTGGAAAGTGGCCATAGAAACTCCTCAACTACTTAACTAATCCTGTCTTGTAGTAGTAGTAGTAGTAAAACACTTTATTGTACAGGAAAACACACCAGAAATATGTACAAAGGCGAACTTATCCCTTTAAGGGATTTCTTCCAGTTAACCTTTGAGCAGTTGAGAGAGATTTGAAAGAGCTAGGCAGACTTGGGTACCGTACGATACGAAATAACGAGTTGTATTATAAATTGTGATCTAACTAGGTATTAACTATGAAATAGGTAGATACGCAGTTTGATATCATAATCTAAATATATAAAAGAAGAAACTGACTGACTGACTGACTGACTGACATATCAACGCACAGCCTAAACCGCTGGGTCTAGAGTTTCCAAATTTGGCACGTAGGTCCCTTATAAGGTCTAGGGGTGCACTAAGAAAGGATTTTTCAAAATTCACCCCGTAAGGGGGTGAAATGGGGGTCCAACGTTTGTATGGGGAAACAAGATTAGTTAGACTATTTTATTTGAAACTTCACCGGAGTATTCCTAACAATAAATGAGTAAATACGTGTTTCAGCTTTTTTGAAAATTAAACTCCTAAAAGGGGCAAATGGGGGTGAAAAAGTCTGAAAATCAATATGGATATCGTTTCTATGGTTTATCAGGTCACTGATTACGAAAACAACAATTATACAACGTGGCAGGTGTAAAATATCATCCCCCAGGGGGTGAAATGGGGGTCCAAAGTTTGTATAGGGAAATAAGATTAGTTAGACTGTTTTATTTGAAACTTCACAGGAGTATTCCTAAAAATAAATGAGTAAACAAGTGTTTCAGGTTTTTAGAAAATTCAACCCCATAAAGGGGGAAATGGGGGTGACAAAGTCTGAAAATCAACATGGGTATGGTTTCTATGGTTTATCGGGTCGCTGACTACAAAAACACCAATGATTTTATGATACAACGTTGCGGGCGTGAAATATCATCCCCCTGTTGGGGTGCGATAGGGTTGAAATTACTAAATATCAATATGGGAGTCGATTTATGGTATTTAAGTACGAAACTGGCATCAATTTCGAAATTTTGGTAAAGAAATAATTTTAATTCCGGGAAAGGACATAGGGTAGTTTTTATACCGAAAATCAGCCCTTAAGGGGGTGAAAAGGGGATTGGAAGGTTGTATAGAGAATTATTAACCGTTGAACCGATTTAAATGAAACTTGATATAATAGATAGTTTGAATCCCGGGAAACGACTAAGGGTTATTTTCATTGAAAAAATTAACCCGTAAAAGGGGGAAAAGAGGGTTGGTAGTTTGTATAGGATTTTTTCACAGCTGAACCGATTTAGATGAAATTTGGTATTCAGATAGTTTGAGGCCCGGGGAGAAACAAAAAATAGTTTTTTTTGCGAAAACTACCCTTAAATGTAAAAAAGTTAAGGGTGAAACGGGGGTTGCAGGTTTGTATAGAGAATTTTAAACCGTCGAACCGATTTAGACGAAACTTGGTATATAGTAAGTGTGAATCCCTGGAAATGACTAAGGGTTGTTTTCATTCCGAAAATCATCCCTTGAAGGAGTAAAAAAGGGGTTGGAATATTGATTAGGAAATTGTAAACACCTGGACCGATTTAGATGAAACTTAATGCCAATTAGCATACAGATAGTTTGAGTCCCGAGAAGGAACATAAAATAGTTTTTACCTCGAAAATCAGCCCTAAAGGGTGAAACGGGGGTTGCAAGTTTGCATGGGAAATTTTTAAACGTGAACGATTTAGATGAAACTTTGTATACTTAGAGATAGTTTAAGTCCCGAGAACGGACATAAAAATAGTTTTTTAATTTCGAAAATTAACCCTAAGGTTAAGGGGATGAAATGGCGTTGGAGGTTTGAATGGGGAATTTTTAACAGCTGAACTGATTTTGATAAATCTTAGTATAGAGAGTCCCGGGAAGCACAAAGGATGTTTGTAGGGTTTCGTACCAAAATGGTAGAAAAGGAACCCTTATGGTGCGACTTTGTTTGTAAGTCAGTGACCCAAAGGCAGGCATGTAACGCCAATTTATGAATTTTAAACATGAAGGGGGGGATTGGTGGGTAGGTAAATGAGAAATCAAAAAACAAATAACTTTATTGTGTGGCGTATCAAATAAAAGGGCTTAATGTGAGGATCTCTAATTAGTATAATTTTAACATACATAACTTTGAAGTTATTAAAAAAAGGTGTGCATTAATCAATATCGGAAACTGTTCGACGGAAAAATTTGCAAAAATTACAGATATAATAGTTATTTTACGAATAAATTATACTCTGGTAAAGATACGATTTTTTCAAACATTAATTTATAACAGCGATTTTTTTAGTTATATAGTTTTAAAATGCCATTCTAAGATGACTGAACGAAAAATCCTACAAACTTTCCATTGGGAAGTAAATATTCATCATAATATAGGTATACGAAGCGTTTCTTTTTTTTGACTGATTTTCCGTCATCCATAATTTCAAATTGTTCAAATTTTTATAGGATTTTCTGTCTAGGCAATGATTAACATGACTTTTAAGCCATACAACTAAATACTTCTGCTGTTATGAATTATTTCCAAATTTGTCATTTTTCCCATACAAGTGAAAATAAAATGCCTGGACTATTACACGAAAACTAATAAGAGTGCAGTCAAGCACCAGTCCGACTTAAGACAAAAAAAAAATAAAAAAAATAAATAAAAATCGGGGTACGAGTCCGATTCGCACTCAGCCGCCCTATAAATTCTCATGAAATCATGCTGAAAGCGTCTTTTTTCAAAAATGTATTAATTTGAAACATTAAGGGGGGGGGGATTTGTGGGTAGGTAAATGAGAAATCAAAAAACAAATAACTTTTTTGTGTGGCGTATCAAATAAAAGGGCTTAATGTGAGAATCTCTAATTAGTATCATTTTAACATACATAACGTTGAAGTTATTAAAAAAAAGGTGTAAATTAATCAATATCGGAAACTGTTCGACAGAAATTTTTGCAAAAATTACAGATATAATAGTTATTTACGTATAAATTACAGGAAAACTAATAAGAGTGCATTCTAGCACCAGTCCGACTTAAGACAAAAAAAATTGCCGCCCTATTAATTCTCATGAAATCATGCTGAAAGAGTCTTTTTTCAAAAATGTAATAAAAAAGTTGTTCGTACGAAACCTTTGAGGCGCAAGTAAGACCCGTACTTGCGTGTTTTTTTTTAATTTCCTAAAATCGTTACTTAAAGTGGTGAAATGGGGGTTAAAAGTTTGTATGGGGCATTTTTAAATGTTGAACCGATTTAGATGAAACTTGGTATGGAGATAGTTTGGGTCCCGAGAAGGGGCAAAATTGTATTTATCCCGAAAAACAAAGCTTACGGGGGTGCATAGCAAAGGGGTTGGAAGTTTTATAGAGAATTATTTTCAGTTGAACCGATTTAGATGAAACTTGGTATAGAGATAGTTTGAGTCTCGGAAAACGACATAGGATAGTTTTATCCCGAAAATCAGCCCTTTAAGAGGTGAAAAGGGGGTTGAAAGTTTATATGGGGAATTGATAACCGCTGAACCTATTTAGATGATTTGGTATAGAGATAGTTTGAGTTCTGGGGATGGATACATAATAGTTATCCCAGAAGTAATTCCCTAAGAGGGTAAAAAGGGGGGTCAATTACTAATTCTACGCAAAGGAAGTCGCGGGGAAAAACTTTTATTCAAGAGTAGAAATCTGTATTAATCATAATGTACGCGGGCGAAGCCGCGGGCAACTGCTAGTCATACATAAATATAAATAAACTTCTTACATAATATATATATTTATATATATACTATAAATACATACATACATATAGATATACTACATATATAAAATAAATTGAACCTAAAATTATTATTACCGCAAATATCTCACTGTTTGGATTCGTTTGAAAGCCACAACTTGTTTGGGCTCATTGCATTCGTCTTGGTGAGTAGTGAGGGATTGTATTAAGAAAAGTACAGTCTGCAATAAAATCTTGGTACAAAATTTTGATGAGCGTTTGTCTCGGCTTATTCTCCATAACTTTTGCCTTTTTTCATCAAACCTTTATTCAAAGAGACTAAAAGTAGTTCGTATTTATGAGCAAAATTGAGGCATGCTGTGGAACCATTTTAACAGCATGGAGAGGTCCACATTATTCATAATATCCAATACTTAACATCTCGTATCTAAGACAAGTAAAACAAAAGAAAGTAAAGTATAATAATATTACAATGGACCTTGTATACAGATAGTCAGAGAGACCGCTATGAAACCTCGTTTAGAAAAGTATATTATAGAAGAGCGGCCGAGCCTCAAACTAGGTTAGGATACCCGCGGTCCAGCCGGAAGTTTAATATTCCAAGCGAGCGAGACACAGATTACATATAAAGCAGACACGTCACTGAGGCAAACTACCAGTTGGATGCCCATAGTAAGCGAACTTCGTAAGATACAGAACCCTTAGTATAATCTTTTCACTAACGTAACGTAACGATTGCGTTTGCGTTAGGTCTTAATTTGTATGGGATTTTTAACACAACAACATCACCGAGTAGAGATACATCTATATTTCATCATCATCATCATCATCTCAGCCATAAGACGTCCACTGCTGAACATAGGCCTCCCCTTTGGACCTCCATAAGTATCGGTCGGAAGCGACTTGCATCCAGCGTCTTCCGGCGACCTTTATAAGGTCGTCTGTCCATCTTGTGGGTCTACATCTATATTTACTCGGTGAATTTAGTTTCGATACGTTCCGCTTGGTAGAAATACCACACGATAGTTTATCTAAACAAACTAAGTAAGTCGTGGCGAACTTCGTCAGCTACAGACTACAAAGGCAAGGGGTAGATATGCCACTTAGATGAAAACTTTTTAATAAATAATTAAAACACAAAAATATATTAAAATAAAAACGGATAGCACTATGATTTTGCCCGTTTCGTTGTTTACGTTAGGTTGTGTAGTTAAAATA
Source organism: Pammene fasciana (assembly GCA_911728535.1). Taxonomy (NCBI): domain Eukaryota; kingdom Metazoa; phylum Arthropoda; class Insecta; order Lepidoptera; family Tortricidae; genus Pammene; species Pammene fasciana. The sequence continues at coordinate 15,221,631 of OU452291.1, read as the reverse complement.
ACATAAACGTCATTCAGAAACCCTGCCTATGAATGTTTATGCACATAATGTATATAGCTAAAGTACTTATTAAAGTATTTATAAAATGTATCTCTTGTGAAAGGCAAGGGTCATTACCCTGAATTAACCATTGAAATAACGGCAAAAAAAGTTTTTATTTTTCATTGGTATATCTATAATGATTTTTGTTGAAAATAAGTTATAAAGTTGTTATCTTTGCATGTCCGCCAAATAAAACATATTGTATATTTTACAATCGATCAAAACACTATCCTTAAAAATGCGATTTGACCATAAAAATGAAATAGAATCATTTAGTACCATCGGTTTATTCTAATAGTGGAATAAAAACGCGCGTTTAGGGTGGCAATTTAAATCCTGGGCACGGCACCAAACTGAAACATCCCATCCTTCCCTTCAGAACTTATGGTGATCCGTTAACATAAAATTTTATTTATCCTGCGCAGCCAGCACATATTACGGAAGAAGTGTCAAAAGAATCAAATAAACCAACACACGAAATGTCCGTTTTATCGTTCGCATAAGCCGGTGGCCAGAGGAATTAAAATTAATTCGAATATCGAGCGGCCAACAGTCGTAAAGGATAATAATCGTCGATAACCGCGGGCAATATGGCCGCCGGTATGGCGGTCGTAAACGGCTACGGAATTTTGACGGAGTCATTGTTTGGATATTATCGTTTCAAAAATACATGTAAATGGAAATATATTATTTCGGTGTGTTTTTCAGTTGGAAAATAATGTATGTAATTATACAAACACATGAATAGTCATTAAATATGATATGCGAACTTCATATTGTGCTCGTTAGAAATAGAGAATGACTTGAAGCGTTAAGTCCGTCATTTGAATATTTTAGTGGTGCTATAAAATGAATAAAACTGCTGAACGTATTGAAGCTAATCTAACTGTCATTTTAATATCTTCGACATAAAAACAAAGTTCATTAAGTACCCACTGATGCGATAACTTTTCCTTTTACTCACAGTTTCTATTCTACTCGATTTATTACGTAGCTAAATTTTAAACTACATTATTAAACTTCTGGAAGTTTTTAATGAATAGCACTTATAATTTTAATGCATTAACTATTCATAAAATATAATATGTTTGTATTCAGGTAAATGTTTCGAAACTAACAATCACATTAACATAATACCTACCTATAGTCGGTGTCAATCAAAAAAATTAAATAAGTTTAATAAATGTCGCTGTGTTTCTAGGCAAAAGAAGTATTTGACACTTGAGAAAATATTGTCAATTAAATTATTTTTTACGCCTGTGTAAAATTCTATATATTCCTCCGGAGTCACCAAAACACCATAAAAACTAAAATAGGGTAAAGAAAAATTGTATACCCCATATTTTTATTGTACAGTCGCCATCAAATATATCGGAGCCGCCAAGGTGGTCACAAATATTTGAACAACGCCTCTATTGTCAACGCTATAAAGTGTACGTTCAGACATGTTTGATTAAAGTGACCGCTCCGATATATATGATAGCGACTACATATTTCTGAACTAAAGGCGACACGTACGTGACGCCTTTCGAGTTTAACACGCCCATAGACTATGATACCCCCAACGGGTCGCTGACCAACATAGTATACGACTCGTATGCGTGCCAACAACATATAAGGAAAGTCAGAAATTCTCTTCAGCTCATAAATCGACTCACCCATTGCCACAGTTTGACATCCAACTCTACAAAGTGGCACGGCCATTAGAAAGTTCCCAACCGGAACATTAAGCTGTAACATTTCCAAAATAGCCGACAGAGGGCGGTAAATCTCGCTGGCACTAATAAAGTGGACGGACAGACAAATGCCCCGTATATATAAAGCGGCAATTTACATTCTTTGTCTCTCGGGGCGATTATTTTTGAGTTTATAAGTCATTTTGTGTGAATCGTGAAAGGTGATTTGTGTTCACACTAATTTAGATATATCGTAATGAAAAAATACTAAGCCAAAGAGAATTAAGTAAGTACCTAGAGTGTTATCTCCATACATGGCTAGAAGCTTATATATAATAATAATAAGATTTAAGCGAGCTTTGCTAAAAGCTATTATTCAAAAGATTACAATAATACGTATTACGATTTAAGTGTGCTTAAAACTTAGTAAAAATGAGTTTAACCATACCTCCAATACGACTTATTATTTAATAAGTAGTTTTGCTATGTATGGCGTTAGCAATCTATCTAATCATTTATCTATGACTAAGCATAAGAATAATACCTTCATTTTTGTTGTTGTTGTGTATAAATAAATGTTATATGAATTATAAAAGATTATACATACCTATATGAAACACTGGTAGCCTGGCAGTAAGATATCCGACTTTCAATAGTTGCGATCGAAGGGCTCGGTTCAGTCACACAAAATTCATAGATTTTTATGTCTGTGGTGTGTAGATCTAACATATCCGAAGAGATAGCTTTTTTAAACGATTTCAGCGCCACCAACGTGGTATGGTTTCAGCATTCATCTGGCCTATAACCGCCAAGCACTTCGTTCATCGAATCGTCTATTTGCATCACTCTCTTTCGTATATGCAAGAGCGATAGAGACGGGACCATCGTTTTGTCGATTTTCGAACTTCGCGGTAGGCCCTCTGGCTTAAAAAAAATTACGGCTAATCCGGCCAGCTAAGACGGTGTATGATTTTCAGTTATAAAAAACTACAGCATACCCTTTGACATGACCCTCTTAGCCAGTTGGATAATACAGTACGATTATCTACAAAAGGCTGGATTCAGGTCACTTCCGGTCCCAAAGGGCGTAGGTTTTGTAGGACGACGGCTTATTTCCGGCGTTTGACCGCAAACACATCGGTTGACACTACGACATTGGGAGAAAATAAAGTGTCTGACATTTTTTATAGATATTAAATACTGATAGTTAAAACAGCCTTAGATTATGATTAGCGTTGCTTGAAATATATAATAGTATAAAATAAAGTAACATTTCCTGGCCGGTGCTTACATTTTATAAGTTAAAATATTGAATTTGTATAGCTCATAACGTGTCTTCCGCCAAATGCAATTAATAAATCTTTTTTGCTAAATATGTCACATATATCGGTTATATAGTTTACTAGCGGCTATGGAAAAGTTTCATTTTTCCACTTCCTTCCCTTGAGAGTTTAAATTTGTACTTAAGATGAGTTTTGAAGAGGAGACGGGGGTGTTACATTTTGGTGCCTTGACCAGGATTTAAAATGTATCTTTAAATACACAATGCATGGCCTCAATCTATCATCAGATTCACTCGATGATATTACATTATTATCGGGTAAATATGCAGTTGGTGTGACACCTCTTTGCTCTGCGCACTTAGCTGATCCAATGCCGTGTGTCTAGATTACATGTAGGTTCAGATTGCATTGGTATGTAATGCTGGGTTGAAATGATACATAAAACTCCCAAGGCGGCAAACAGCCTCAGTTTGCACGCATTTGTGGCCCGAACCGAAGGTGAGGCGAGTGCCATACTCAAGCGATCTTTTTTTATCACCATACGACTGCATAAACCCCACAATTTTACGTTTTCTCCTGGATGTGAAGTGAGATTTGCCGCTGTAAATCTGATAAACTGGTAAATCTGACTTACCGCCCGTAAAGTCTCTTACCTTATAACGATATAAAATAAAACTACCAAAGTACCGTGAGTGTAACCGTTTTATTTTAAAATTTTGATATTACCTATATGTCTCACGAAAGTTTAAATTTTATATCTTACACCTCATCTTTCCTTCAGCTCGGTTTTTGCTTGTGCAAGAAACAAACATAATTATTAATTACGCACTTCCTAATTTGTAATATTTTAATAGTATTATTGAAATCAATATACTGTTAACCTATATTGTGTTATTAATTTGTCTAAAATAATTCAACTTTTACGATTGATCAGCCCCGTTGAGAATTCTCAATTCTTTGAATAATATTGTCGAACGACTCAATTCCAATAATAGATGCACATTATTCACTGTCTTTGGGGACAGACAGACGGACAAAGTACATCTCCAATTAGGCATACAACAAACTTAACGATGGGGGAAGAATGTGGTTAAGTGTGAGTCGGTTATTTATTTAAGATTCCGTGTAACTCCTATAAGTAAATAAATTGTTATTATATTTGATAAGTGTAAAAAATATTTTTTTTTAAATAATCGTATTTAATTTGTTGCAACAAAAAAGCATTTATACAGCAAATAAATAAAAAAGTCTATTTTCATGTTATCGCGTATTTTTTTCAATTTATATAACATTGATACAGAAAGTAGGTGGTGATTTTCTTTTTTTCTTATTATTTTTATACAATTATTGCCCTTTTTTAAACTTTGAAATTATGTGTCTACCTAATTCACATAATTTTTTACTAGACTGATGGCTTCAAATAAACACAAAACCTAGAAGCAATAGTATCTCTCTTTAATTTTACAGCGGGTCCGAAACGACCTTATGTTGGCTATTTTTACTCACTGATTTTCTATCAGATTGAACATACCATCAGCCGTCAATAGGAATAGTAGAAACTTGAACGTAGAATGAAACGGTACCGTTAATTTTATTCCAAATAAAATGTATCAATCTATATTATTCGACATGTAATTTCGGTACAAAATTCCGTGGCACCGTCGACGACCAGTTGTAACTGGTGCAAAACGATGCCTGGAGCGTGCCACACTGGTATGGCATGCATAACTTTATTCATGTCCAGATTATCGTACCGATAATTTCCCTGAAAAAAAAACAGCAATCACTCTTTTTTACGAAAAAAGGTTGTCTGTTAGGAAAATTTTGCAGTAGCAGCGTGACAAAGTACGGTTTAAGTTTGCTCGTGGGGCTTGACGATTTTCGGTAGCCTTGGTTTTTGTAAGATACGAGGGAAGACTGATAAGTTTGAAGCATAACATAATAGGTTTTTGTCAAAATGGCAATCACAAATTATGTTGAGAAGAGTTTTTAATGCGTGCTATTCTTTTTATTTGAAGCATCAGTCTTCCCTCGAAGCTGCAGCCTACAAACAGCATGTGGCACTGTAGGCTGGACAACCTATTTTTTAACTATAGTGTTACACGTGTTACACGCGTTTGGAGATTTCATTCTTTCTGCACTATTGTTCATTATATCACCACGAGAAAAGAGACAAATGAACTGATTTTTTTATAGTTTAGCGTGCGGGCCGATAATCAGTCAAATGACAAAAATATATGGAGTTGAACGCAGACGGTGTGATATAATATAATATTGGAGGCGTTCACGGTAACTGAAAAGCGGCATAACAATATCATACATTTAGCTCCCCTGTTCACTGCTTCCAATCATAAGAATATTGTTGAGATTACAGGTAAAGTATAAAAATTATAAATACAAATAATCGGTCCAGTACTCGCAGTTTCTGAACTTGAGATTAGCTATGACAGACGTCTTCTCTTAAAAGGATGATATGAAGCGGCCCAAATAGTTTCACCATTAGCTTAAGACGAACAATATTAACATTTTCAACGTCATGAAAGATGTCAATGCACTCATTCCAAGCAAATAATGAGTTCAGAGTAAAACGCATGGTTTCTTGTAACTGATATATCCGCCGGTGGTATTCAACCCTCCGTTCGGACATATCTGTCGTTAGCGTCTAAAAGGTTAAGCCATTAAGTAGCTGTAAGTATTCGCTTGAAAGCAGATATTATACTACTTTTAAATCACTGCAAAAGAAAAATTACATTCTACCTCAGTGCAGCCGGTACCAGTTTTCCGTACAGAAATGGTACCGAAACCGAGAACCGGTATTACTCGCCATAGAAATTCAGTACCAGAAGCATGAATCGATATATAAAGCTTCAAAAAGCTTCAATTAGATGGTGCCAGAACCTGATTACAATTTTATATACATTACAATACAGTATGACTCCTGACCTGAAAGGGATGTGACAAAAATTGCTCACAAGTTCTGGTACCCCCTAACATTCACTCGGTTGGTAGTTTTAGTGGACTCTATCGCTTAGATAATAAGGTTAACGGCTGGTATCTAGAGCTACCAAAAACTAGTGAGTCGGTAATCAAGGTTTTATACTAACTTTTTGGAGCATGCAATTCCTCGGTGAGAAGCTGAGATTCGAAAAGGCGATGATGGTCTTAGCGAAGATGTTTTTGCAAGATACGCCCGAGATCTGCGTCTTGACCGTGCGCCTCCCTGCCTTGTCGATTGCGAATGTTCTTGCGCTGAACTACAAATAAAGTAAGCAGACAATAGTTACTCCGCAAAACTGGCGGCTGATGATGACCTCAGCCAATACTTCTTTTTCTTTCACGGCCGTGAAAAGAGTGAAGGAGACAGCTTTATTGCCTCAATCGCCTACAATTCCAGATTTAGGATATTGTTGCCAGCTATAGGGACAAGAGGGTTACTGCATTCTCTGACTTCTCTGCGAAACAGTCTGGCAACCATACTCACCGGCGATTTAATATTTGTTCTGTGGTCTCAGTTTTTCAATATACTTATGTATCGTAACAGTTTAATGTATTTAGAACATTAAAACTAGAAAATGTTCTTATAAGACTAAATTCACATTGTTTTTTGTGCAATAAAGTTTAAATAAATAAATTAATTAAACAGAGAGATTACCCAGTGGGGTACAGTATGAAGTTCTTCAAAAAAAGGAGTGTATTCGGTTAGGTAGACAACGCGCATATTTACCTTCAGCCGGGCCGTATGATTAAGTATTTTACACCGTCATGATATATAAATAAACTTACATTCTTATATGGAGTTGGTGCGGTAATCAGGGTAGTTCCACTTAAATACTGTCGGCCATCCACAGTGTTCAGCTTGTACTTCGTCATATAAGTGAGCGTCTTAGCGTATGGAGGATTCGGTTCTTTACATTCTTCCACCTGCTCTAAAACTACCTCGAAACCCTGTAAAAAATAAAGATAAACCGTTATTTTACGTGAAACTCCCATCATCTTTCAAGCTTTTGGCACAGCTTCTTAACACGCCTTAATGGAGTCTGAGATTTGGTTAGTGTCTTAACCATAAAGATTTGGCGCAACGCACAACACTTTAAAAAAAAATCTCCATAAATGAGTCTCTGCCTTTCCGCCAAAAATTGTGTTGCCAAATTTCACTTGCCAACCTACTTTTTGCAAGTTTCATTTGGCCGAATTTCCAACCTAACCTAGTAGGTAATTTTTATTTCCCAACTATGTGGGGTTGGGAAATGAAATCGTCGCGAAACAATTATTTGGTAAAAGATATTCGGCCAAATATAACTTTTTACTAACTCATATTATGGATTGCAAAAATCTGAATTAAATGATTTTTATTTTTATTTTTTATTTTATTTTATTTATTACAATTTTCGGCGAAAAGGCAGGGTACCCTCCAAAAATATGCCCTTACTGTAAGTAAACCGTTGAACTCGAATTTAAAAAAAAACGCTTTGTCGTCGGCCAAAATGATTTTCCCAATTTTAGTCTAAAAATGCCTAGGCCAAATTGATTTTCAACAATTGAAAAAAATTAGGGTGAAAATGAAAAGTTATCTGATAAAACACAAATTTAACTTACCCAACCCAAATAATCATTTTAGTAAAATGCCTCAAATGCGATTCAACGTTATTACAACAACACTCTTGAGCGCTAATAGCCTACGGTAACTCGTCCGACTTTCAATCCGGAGGACCAGGTTCAAACCCCGGCTCGTACCACTGCGTTTCTTGGAACTCAAATATGTACTATTAGGAATATCATTTGATATTTACCAGTCACTTTTCGGTCATGGAAAACATCGTAAGGAAACCGGACCTAATCCCGATCCGTTTCCCCTCTGGGTTGGAAGGTCAGCTGGCAGTGGCTTTCCTAAAATTTTGTGCCTATCTATCTATCTATCCAATTCATGGGATTAGTTTGTCAAGCGGACCCCAAGCCGGGACAAATGCTAGGAGGAAGAAAAATGACACACTTTAAATCGAAATCCTTTGGCTTTATTTTACCTAAGTATCGTTTATTTTTGTAGCTCTGTAGCCAAAATGGCAAAAATAAACCCTAAAAATGACTGTTTTTATAACCCAATTAAAACAATAATTTCTTTAGTATTTTGAGGTCAGAGTAATTCTAAGAAACTGACTGAACTTCTAAGAGACCGTTGAAGAACTGTTTAGCAGATTAGCACTCGACAAAGATATTTTTAAGAAGCTGACTGCCAACCTTCAGTAATGGAAGGGCACCTGAAGAAGAAGAAGAAACTGCCAACGTTTTTTCGTGATTCCGGCGTTAGTCCTTGAGTAAACATTGTTCAGTTTGGCTTACCTAATAATTTTGCGCAATATTGAGTTGAAAAACACTGTATTACTTACCTTTTTCCCTTTTAGAGCAGTACAATATAACAAATAAGCAAATGTTACTAAGGTCGCTAGGACGCTCCGTGTTTGAAACATGTTTTCAACTTAATGGCATTCAAATTATAGTAATCATATTTGATACTAGTTTAAATAGTACCTATGCTATTAAAATAGTTTTAGCGATTTAAATCACATGACAATTATTTTGTTTCTAGCATAATTATGGCTATTTATTTATATTATCTAATTCAAATTTAACTATTTCCGACGATCCCTCATTGGTACAGATTCAGATGCTCTATTCAAAGTCCATGAAGACATACAATATTAAAACATTTTGTGGGAATATCTTTCCTATACGTACTTCCTAATTTATAATATTTTAATAGTATTATTGAAATCAATATACTGTTAACCTATATTGTGTTATTAATTTGTCTAAAATAATTCAACTTTTACGATTGCTCAGCCCCGTTGAGAATTCTCAATTCTTTGAATAATATTGTCAAACGCACTCAATTCCAATAATAGATGCACATTATTCACTGTCTTCGGGGACAGACAGACGGACAAAGTACATCTCCAATTAGGCATACAACAAACTTAACGATGGGGGAAGAATGTGGTTAAGTGTGAGTCGGGTATTTATTTTAGATTCCGTATAACTCCTATATTTAATGTAAGTAAATAAATAGTTATGATAAGTGTAAAAAATATTTTATCCTCAGCAGTTCGAACAAGCCTACTTTCCTCACTCCCTGGAGTGACGAAAACGCGACTTTCGTCACTCCTGGAAGTGACGAAAGTTGCGACTTTCCTCACTCCAGGGAGTGAAATTTTGTTTCTAGAAGCTTCTCGTCATAATGATGATGCCTTTCATTCAGGAATGTAACTACTGAGGTGAAAAGTTGTATGTGTCACACGAGAGAAAAGTTTTTTTTACATCTCGTGTTCTTGAGATCCCTCGCTGCGCTCAAGATTCAAACAGAATCACTCGCTTCGCTCGTGATTCAATTATAGAATCTTTCGCTTACTCGGGACTCAAAATCAACACTCGCAAGAAAAACCAAATTTCCTCTCTTGTTGCACAAATAACTATTTTTGGTATAATTGTTTTAATTGAAATATTTTATTTGTTGCAATAAAAAACACCAGTAAATTAAAAAAAACTTTCATGATATCGTGTATTTCTGTCAATTTATATAACATTGATACAGAAAGTAGGCAGTTTTTTTTTTATTCATTTGTCCTTTTTTAAACTTGTGTACCTACCTAATTCACATTATTTTCTACTCAACTGCTGGCATCAAATAAACACGAATCCTAGAAACAATAGTCTTTCTCTTTCATTTTACAGCGGGTCCGAAACGACCTTATGTTGACTATTGAACTCACCTATTTTCTATCAGATTGAACATACCATCAGCCGTCAATAGGAATAGTAGAGACTTGAACGTAAAATGAAACGGTACCGTTAATTTTATTCTAAATAAAATGTATCAATCTATATTATTTCACATGTAATCTCGGTACAAAATTCCGTGGCACCGTCGACGACCAGTTGTAGCTGGTGCAAAACGATGCCTGGAGCGTGCCACACTGGTATGGCATGCATAATTTTATTCATGTCCAGATTATCGTACCGATAATTTCCCTGAAAAAAAAACAGCAATCACTCATTTTTAGGAAAAAAGGTTGTCTGTTAGGAAAATTTTGCAGTAGCAGCGTGACAAAGTACGGTTTAAGTTTGCTCGTGGGGCTTGACGATTTTCGGTAGCCTTGGTTTTTGTAAGATACGAGACGTATTCAACCCTCCGTTCGGACATATCTGTCGTTAGCGTCTAAAAGGTTAAGCCATTAAGTAGCTCTGTAAGTATTCGCTTGAAAGCAGATATTATACTACTTTTAAATCACTGCAAAAGAAAAATTACATTCTATCTCAGTGCAGCCGGTACCAGTTTTCCGTACAGAAATGGTACCGAAACCAAGAACCGGTATTACTCGCCATAGAAATTCAGTACCAGGAGCATGAATCGATATATAAAGCTTCAAAAAGCTTCAATTAGATGGGGCCATAACCTGATTACAATTTTATATACATTACAATACAGTATGATTCCTGATCTGAAAGGGATAATTGACAAAAATTGCTCACAAGTTCTGGTACCTAAATACCCCCTAACATTTACTCAGTTGATAGTTTTAGTGGACTCTATCGCTTAGATAATAAGGTTGACGGCTGGTATCTAGAGCTACCAAAGCAAGTGAATCGGTAATCAAGGTCTTATACTGACTTTTTGGAGCATGCAGTTCTTCGTTGAGAAGCTGACATTCGCAAAAGTGATGAGGGTCCTCGCCAAGATGTTACGGCAAGATACGGCCAAGATCTGCGTCTTGACCGTGCGCCTCCCTGCCTTGTCGACTGCGAATGTTCTTGCGCTGAACTATAAAAAAAAGTAAGCAGACTATAGTTACTCCGCAAAACTGGCGACTGAGGATGAAGCCAAAACTTCTCTTTCACACTTGCACGGCCGTGGAAAAAGTGAAGGAGACAGCATTACTGCCTCTTATGTAGCGTAGCAATTTAATGTTCTTATTCAGAACATTATGACTAGAAAATGTTCTAATAACACTGAAGTAAGAGTCGCCAGGACGCTAGGTCGAACTCGCGTCCCCATACAAACGTAGTTCAGCTCTCATTTTAAAACGACATGCCTTAGAAGCACGAAATTTGGCATGGGCATTCTAGCAGTACAGTTCTATGTCAGTAATTCGTTTTCGTTGCTAAAAATTGTAATACAAAGAAAATATAGCAAAAATACGTTTTGTATATAAATATGTATCTGGCTGTATTTTTTTTGTATTACAATTTTTTGCAACGAAAACGAATTACTGACATAGATCTGTACTACTAGAATGCCCATGCCAAATTTCATGGTTCTAAAGCATGTCGTTTTAAAATGAGAGCTAAACTACGTTTGTATGGGAACGCGAGCGTCCTGGCGACTCTTAAAAAGAATAAACCTCCCTGCTGAGGTTTTCCCAGTAGGCTACATTATGAGGTTCTTCAAAAAAGGATTGTATAGGTTCTTAAAGCATGTGAATCCTCTGGGGTTGCAGGTGTATATAGGCTACGATAACTGCTTACCTTCAGGCGGCCCGTATGTTTGTTTGCTGCCGTCGTGGTATATAAAAACTTACATTCTTATATGGAGTAGGTGCGGTAATAAGGGTGTTCCCACTTATATACCGTCGGCCGTCCACAGTTTTCATCTTGTACCTGGATATAAAAGTGAGCGACTTAGAATATGGAGGACTCGGCTCTTTACATTCTTCCACTTGCTCTAAAATCACGTCGAAACCCTGTAAAAGTAAAGATAAACTGTTTTACGTAAAATTCCCATCATCTTTCAAGCTTTAAGCGCAGCTTCTTAAGTGCATGGGGCTCATTTGAGATTTGGTTGGTGTCTTAAACATAAAGACTTGCCACAGCACTTTTAAAAAAATCTCCATAAATGGTTCTCTGCCTTTTTGCCGAAGATTGTATTGCCGAATTTCACTTTTGCGGAAGTTTCATTTGGCCGAATTTCATTTCCCAACTTTAGATAATCCAACCTAACCTAATCCTAGTAGGTAATTTTCATTTCCCAACTAATAATTATTTAGCAACCATTTCATTTCCCATAATCATTTGGTAAAACTTATTCGGCCAAATGAAACTTCTGCAAAAAGTTGGTTGGCAAGCGAGATTCGGCAATACAATTTTCGGCGAAAAGGCGGGATAACGTTCAAAAATATGCCTATAATGTAATTAATAGTTTAACTAGATTTTTAAATACACTGGTCTATCTTCGACCAAACTGGTTTTCCCAATTTTAGTCTAAAAATGCCTATGCCAAATATTGCAGGAAAAATAGCATATTTTGGAGGCAAAATATGTACACCAATGAAACTTTGCTTTATAACTTTATCTTGGCACTAGGAATGAGGATATGCCGAGGTCTATCAAAATGTATGCGTCAACGTATATGCGTTACTGCCAAAAGTTAGTCCTTTAGTAAAATTGGTTCAGTTTAGCCTACCTAATCATTTTGCGCAATATTGAGTTGAAAAACACTGTAGGTATAACTTACCTTCTTCCCTTTTAGAGCAGTACAATATAACAAAAAATAAGCATATATTACTAAGATAGCAAGGACACTCCGTGTTTGAAACATGTTTTCAACTTAATGGCATTCAAATTATAGGAATCCAATTTGATAGTAGTTTGAATAGTACCGATGCTATTAAAATAGTTGCAGCGATTTAAATCAAATGCCAATTATTTTGTGGATTCAAGCATAATTATGGCTATTTATTATATCTAATTCAAATTTTAAATTATGTATGTCCGATTATTCCTAACAATAGGCAAGGTGCAATATTTTAGTTTATGCTTTCATTTGAAAGAATTACACGAACAATAGACCACGAGTGTGTTAAAAAATTAAAATACTATAATTTATAGTAAAAAAATGCTGTTACAAACTGACAATTTATATTTACGGATCTACAGTCCCTTTGACGTCAATCATGTGTGTCATTCGCCATATTTGTTCGTTCTTTGTTCGTCTTTTAGTCGCCGGTGCAGACGATAACAAAGGGCATTATACGGATTTTAGTGATGATGGGATCCCCTTTTGCATAGTGAGACCTTAGGACCCATAGAACATTTTAGGAAGCAGAGCCATCTAAATTTATGGTGCGGTAGGGGTAAAAGGGGGGGAGATCTCTTTTATCAACACATAGATTGAAAACTATAAGTCTTAGCAACATACTTCAAAGGCAAAAATTGTAGAGAATTTAATGAACAATATATCCTTTATTGAAAGTTTTGTAGTAACTTTAACCGTTTTTATTAAAAATATGAAAGACTGAAATTGGGACACAAAAGTATGGGGGAGGGACGGAAACACCTACTGGACGACTTGTTTTCACTTCTATTTTAAATTTTTCGTGTTCTAAAGGCAAAAGGTTGACTTTGAATGCGTAGCTGCAATATCCTCCCAAGGTGACTTCTGCCTTTGAAACTATATCGAAGCCACTGAAAGGATTAACTGCCCGAAAATATTGTGAATGTTCCAGATATGAGGCTGTGTAGTGTATAATTGAATAGTAGTTCGAGAAAATTAAGCCGAATATGGGCAATCAGGGGAAATAATTCGTGTAGTTTTGTAAATTGGTACAATTATACCTTGTGGTGCCCACGTGACTATACTAAAAGTCCTCGGGGGTGGGAGTTGTGCTGAGGGTGTAGGGGGGGGATGAAGGTACCAATTTACAAAACTACACGAATTATTTCCCCTGATTTTATTAATTTTCTCAGGCTATAGAGGATATAGAAAAAGAGAATGAATATTAGGTACCAGTGGCGGCGCGTACATAGAACATGATTCCCGTCGGCTTGCCTAAATTTCAGGCGCCTGAGCAGTTTTCCTACAGCTCATGAAGAAATTATAAGCCAAATTCGGCACTGGCTTGCCTAAGAAAAAATTTAACCTACCGCCACTGTTAGGTACCTACTTGTTTTTTTAAATGCTATAGTCTTTTTTCCTAGCGGTTGTCCCGGTTGGGGTCCGTTTGACAACCAAATCCCATGAATTGGCGTAGGCACTACTTGTTATGAATGTGACTGCCATAATCTTAACTTCCGACCCAGAGGGGAAACTAGGGCCTATCGGAATTAAATTCGGTTTCCTTACGATGTTTTCCTTCACCGAAAAAGCGACTGGTATTTCCTGCTGGTATTCCGTGCGGTACTATCGCCAACACTAGCTATTTTTACTATTTTGACTATTTCTTTAACCCCTATTGCAACGGCATAAGGTCTATCGACGGTGTGTTGCTGTTTGTACGAGCCATGGTTTGAACCCGATACCTTATACCCGGATTGAAAATCGGACGTCTTAGCGCCAGGTTCAATTTTTATTATTATTAAATATTATAGTAATTTATTTTTAATTTGTATGTATTTCTTATATGATACCATTATTTTGTAAAACATATTATTAGGTAAGCATTAGAGCTCCAATTAAGTCGTTTTTCATACATAATGAGATTGTTGTTGAAAGTAGGTTTACTTATTTTTTTTTCGTTAAAAATATTGAAATAAACTTATGATTTGTATAATTTTTATAAAGGGGAATGACAGGACTATATCATAAAATATTTTCGTCGCGTTACGACCATAAATAAAAAAGATATAGACATTTATTCAAAAAAACTTCAAACGTCGATTTCATATTTCTTATATTTTCTTAGTTTTTTTATATGGAAAGGTATAAGTAAAATACCAAAAATAAATTCGGCATCCTTGCTTTACACGAAAACGATATCAAACTTGACTATATAGCTCTACTTTTTTTTATGAATTTTGGGGGGCACCCCCCACATTCCAAAAAACTTGCATCAATAATTTAAATGGCTCCTCTTCTTAAAGCATTGCTTGTATCGTAAGTACTAACTCTGCACAAGGAAATTCCATCATCATCATTTTCCGTATAATTAAGTGAACACCACCGACTATTTGTCAAATCTACCAACAGTGCCATATTCTGTTTTTTTTTGACCTGGATGCAAGCCTTTTAAGCCAAATCCCATACAACAAAACTAGTGACAGGTACATCCTATGCTAGCGCCATCAGTTGTCATAACAGAAGTGACGTCACCAGACGCTGATTGGTGGATTAAAAATTTAAAACACATTCCGTTTCACATTATTTCAAATCGTAATTATTGTTTGAAATTAGTATAAACTAAAGTAAAAACGATTCAGTAGCTATGATTTTATGTTTTTTCAACATTGTGATAATGGTAAATAATTATTATAGCTGCATCTTCATAGGGTCTAGCTTGCATAGGGATATTGATACTAATCATTGGTACAGATTCATATTCCATGAAGACATATAATAATACATAATTTTGTGGGAATATCTTGCCTATACTGAACCCTAATAAAATCGAGTTGTCCCCGCCACGATCGTTACAGCTGGTCGCGCGCATTCGACGCATGCGCATTCGAACAATTATTTATCGATACGACGACAGTTCCAAAATAGAACGAGTTTAAATTATATTGTTCATCATCATCATCATCATCAAATTATATTGTTACAAGGCCAATATTTTATATTAACTTCTTGAAACTTGTATTAAGCTACAAGAACAATTTACACTAGTTACACTTGCATTTTAAAATACTCATATTAGTATAGTTAAATAGTTACGATTAATCATGGATATTTCTATGTATTTTATTTATCGTATCCACCAATGAAAGAAAAAAACCAGCGATTTTATCGCGATAGTTTTTTTTCCTGAATTATAGTTTTGTCCATTATCAAAGATTTTCATAAAATACCTCAAGGGGAGTCCAAAAAAATTCCAAGCATTTCTGAAGCCAAAAGAAAAAAATAACTTTATTTATTAAATATCTAATAGTATATGATTTCAGATGAATTGGGATGAGCATTATTGTTTCTTTTTTTTTGTATATCACATGAAAAATTGGTATGAAATCTGCAACTAGTTGAATGTCAGAAAAGTTTATAGGATTTAGTATCTAAATATGATAAGGAATATTTTCAATTTTTTTTTATATCGAACAGGTATAACCCCTAGATGGTCCCATTGTCACCAAGTCGGGGTCTGATGATAGGATCCTGGAGAAATCGAGGGAACTCTTCAACTATTATAGGCACACCTACAGTGATTTTACTATTTTTTACAGCAACTCAGCCAGAGGAAGTCCTCTTGGAATAGCGGATCCTAAGTGAAGTCGGTTCTTTTTTTGGTTAAAATTATTAAGTAACCCATAACTTAATTGGTAAAGTGATCGAGCCCCGGCAAGTGCAGCAATCGATGCGGCTTCAAGTCCTGCTGGGTTGATTATTTTATCAATGTTTTCAAAGTTTGTATTTATTTAATAACAAACTTTAGTTTGAGTGGAATGCACCACTTTAAAAACATATATAAATAATTGTGAATCATTAAATAACCTTTTGAACCCTAATAAAATCGATTAGTTCCCGCCACGATCGTTACAGTACAGTTGGTCGCGCGCGCATACCGCGCATGCTCATTCGAACAGTTATTTATCGATACGACGACAGCAGAGCTCCAGAATAAAACGAGTTTAAAATTACTACTGTTCATTTTATCAGTGCTATTTTAAGCTCTGAACAATTAGTTTGGTGGCGTCTGTGCGACGAATTAAAAAAAAACCTACCAATTGAGAACATGCGTGAAAAATATTTTAATGATTTCGATTACTTGAATGTGTTCTAACAAGAAAAAAAATATAACAACTATATACATAAACGCATTTTTTCATGCCTAACATTACAAAAATCTTCCAAAAAATTTGCAACTTTGAGGCCGGTGACGTCACAAATCGGTTTTTACGCGCGGCGCAAACGTCTAACGTATTTTCAAATTTTAACGTTTTAGGGCTACAATAGATAGTAGGTTTATTAGACATATTTTAAGAGTCGCCAGGACGCTCGCGTTCCCATACACACGTAGTTTTGCTCTCATTTTAAAACGACATGCTCTAGAACCACGAAATTTGGCATGGGCATTCTAGTAGTACAGATTTATGTCGGTAATTCATTTTCGTTGCTAAAAATTGTAATACAAAGAAAATACAGCCAGATACAGATTTACATACAAAACTTATTTTTGCTATGTTTTCTTTGTGTTACAATTTTTTGCAACGAAAACGAATTACCGACATAGATCTGTACTGCTAGAATGCCCATGCCAAATTTCGTGGTTCTAAAGCATGTCGTTTTAAAATGAGAGCTGAACTACGTTTGTATGGGGACGCGAGTTCACGCGAGCGTCCTGGCGACTCTTAATGGGGAAATAAAATCGAATGAAGTCTTCAAAAAAATCATGCATGTTGCTAATTGCTGATTCACTTACTGATTCACGGTCATCGTAATTATATATGCTGGTATGATGAAAAGAGTAGGCATTTCTTTCTAGCATGAACTATAAATATAATCCATAGTTAAATCGGAGACACTATTCTAACTTTAACATAATGCTTTGTTACGGATTTTTTTCATACTTTATCTAATTTTGTCATAAAAATGACATTGTTTATCGTATCGTTAATGCAAGCATGTTTTTGATATCTGTTTAACATAAAATTAATAGCAAAAAAAGGATAATTTGACCAAGCCTAGCATAAATTTGATAGGTACAATTCTGTTCAAACATCCTCCTATCGTACTAGGCTCAACTGTGTCTGGGGTCAGCTCAGCAACCAAATCCTATGAATTTGAAGGACCTAATTGTTATGAAAGCGAGCGATCTCGATGTTTTCCTCTTCAGACTTCTTACCGCCAGCGCTCAATCTTACAATCGACTTTAATGTCAAATAAAAATCAACTAAAAATATTTTTTTTTTAATGCCTCCATGGTGCGATCACAGGCGCCGGCCAAGCATGATGCGCGAACAATGACTTCCTTTTGTTCCCCGAGTTCATTGTCCACGTGCAAAGGTTTTATGCTAGGGATTGTCGTCAGTATACCTACATAATATACAGGATGATTCAGTAAGACGTGAGCTGGATTAACACTACACGAAAAAAAAAAGTATCTTCATCCAAGGCAAATCCATTAAAGAATCGTATACAATAGGTGGAATTTTTTATTTTATTTTTTATGTATTAGTTTAGTTTTTGTGCTAATAAATATTTCTTATTCTTATTCTTATTCTTAAAATGTCTGGAAAGTGGTTTTGATTCAAGCAAAATGTTTTTATTGACTGAAATAGTGACTAAAATAACTCCGAAATGAGCCCAAATTTGATAAAAAAAGCGCTCTTTTTCCAGGTTACTAAAGGCATGCAACTATCGATATTAGGTAAGTAGATACTGACACCACGTATTGCCAACACTGAATAATATATTTTTGATTTTTTTTCTAAAATATTTCTATTCAATTTTTGTCCAAAATGTCCATACATACCTACTTATTCGTCCAGCCTTTACAAGTAGTATCACAATTTGCACCGACCTAATTACTGCAACCTTGGCCCGATTTTCACAATGTTTTGGAGGGATTGGAATTGTCCCAAAGTGTCACAACTGAATTGGATCGAAATCCCTTTAATAATCTAAAGCCTTGTCAAAGTAGGATGATACTTTCCATGAACGTTAGAAAACTAGTCTGAAAATGGACTTTATTGCTCGATAATAGGATAAATAATTAAATGTATTTTCGATGATTGTTCCGGCATCCCTGTTCGGATCTGTCAAAAGAGGAAGGCAACTGTCAAAGTGACAAGTCCAACATGGGTCCTTAGAAAAGCTAAATTTGTATGGCGCGAAGTAGTCATTATTTATTTTCGCGAAACTGAATCAATGTTTTCTCTAAATTTGCCCCGAAATTGAAATCCACCGGTTTTTGAAATATATTAAAATAAAAATATTGTAGATTACGCCATATGGAAAGTTCGCACAATATGGCTAGTTATTGAAAAAACACCCTGTATTAATATGTAATTGGCGGACGACGGATGCAATTTACGTCAAAATAATGTCAAACGATATACATAATGTGGATATGAACCCAATTGGTTTAAAACAGAGAACATAATGGCCAAATAGTTACATTATTTTATTTTTATTTTTGTAGTAAATAATCATATATTTTTTCTATATTAGGTATGTACATATAGAATATCAGTCCATTCATTTTAACTTGATGGTTTACTAGGTGCGTATTCGTAAAGTGATACTTCACCATTATTAATTATCAATAACGCTTTTTCGTTTCGCAAATAAATTTACTTGAAAGTTTGTACAAAATAGTGAGCCTTTATAAGTATGTATCTTAAATTAGATCCGGTTTTTCAAGTATCCATTTACGAATTGTGGTTTCATTTCACATAATTATTCTAAATGTAAATATTGAAGGAAATGCACATAAAGTCCCAACTGCAAATATTTATAAAAATAAAAATATATACATAAAAATTACTCGAAATTTTATAAAATTCTTATCCACCTTATGCTTTCGTCACCATATTGCATCCATTGTCCGGCTTTGTTAATATGGAATGTAAAAATTATACTACATGCACTTATGTATTTGTTTATTATATTTATAATACTCGTATAATGTATAGGTACAATATAGATTTTAATATGAATAGTTTTGGTTTTCAATGTTTTAATTTTTCATTATGCTCTCAGCAACTCCCACATTCTCTCTCAACGTTGACTGATATAGAATGCCCTATGGCATTAAGTTCGAGTTTGTGCGTAATATTTTTTTTGTACAGTACCTAAAGATTAAAGAAAAATTTTTTTTATCTGTTTTTCTTGATGTATTTAAAGTTGTAGCATATTGATGATAGGGATCAATGTTACTCTGAGTCCGTAGGAAACGACTTAGACAACTCTACACGTGATCCCTGGGTGGTGCTAAAAGAGTATCAAACTTGGCAGCTGCACTGTTCCATCTGAACCTCGCAGCACTCACTGGATTTTCTTCATCACCTGCTTTCCCACTACTACTACCCGAGAGAAGAAATGCCTATATATCCAGTGACATGTCATCATCATCTCAGCCATAAGACGTCCACTGCTGAACATAGGCCTCCCCTTTGGACCTCCATGAGTATCGGTCGGAAGCGACTTGCATCCAGCGTCTTCCGGCGACCTTTATAAGGTCGTCTGTCCATCTTGTGAATGGACGTCCTACGCTGCGCTTGCTAGTCCGTGGTCTCCACTCGAGCACTTTTCGACCCCATCAGCCATCTGCCATAACATGTAGATAGCCATACGGTAGATGAATCCTTGATAGTATCGTACCCGTCAATAATATATGTCGGTCGTGAATCCCTAAAATTACACTCAAGTAAACATATTATTTACTTAATATTCATACAATACAATATACAACTTATTAATGAAAACACAAAATCGGAATACATTGCATAAACGCTCTTAAATGCTTCAGGTTAGGTTCTCAATTCGCGTGGCAAGGAATCTGTATCGTATCAATTCCAATAATACTTATAGACTAAGAGCTGACACCGGAAAATGTGACACAATTTTGAAAGCAAAATAATCCATTTAGTTATTTTGCAATACTATCCTTTAAACTAAATCCGGGCATCTGACAACTATTCATCAAAGGTGGTTAGAATGACAGGCTAGCAAAGTTTCCAGTTGGGAAAAAAGAATACCAAAATACGTAAAAACAGCCGAAGATTCCGCCTTTATAGAAGATATGGCAATTATGGCATAGATTTTTAACATAACGATAAAAAAGTGTAACATTGCGCAAACAGAAACAGTGATAAACATGAATAATTTTACGTGATTTGAGACTATGTACCCCCGACGGAAACACCTATATTCTAATTATTAAATAAATACATCCGTGTGATACTGCATTAAACCCTGAATTCTTCGCATTGTATTTTCCTAGTGGTTTGCATTTTCTGGCCTTCACCGATAAAATGCTGTCAGATGCCCAGATCTATTAGCAAACTGACAAAACTCTTTTTGCTCTCGAAAGTGTGTCATATTTTCTGGGGCTAACTCTCCGTCATTCATTCTACACTGATGCGTATCCAAACGCTCCTGTGTGTGAGCAAGACGGCGTTATACCGGTGTATAGCGGTATCCCGCTCCCACACCGCAATATCGTTCGGATACACAATCTAAAGTGAAAACCGTTTAAATTGAGATAAATGCAGTAGGATATGAAACGTCACTTCACATGTAAGTCAATTACTCACTAAAACCGCAACACTCACGATATATGAGCGGCATTCGTCTCTGGCAAACTAATATGTTTTAAGTGTTAGTCAAGTTGAAACCTAAGGTGAGTGAATTAGAGTTGTATTTAGATTGAGAGAAATCAAATTATGCCGACATATTAGTTCGTGTAGCAATCATTCAATACAGTTTCAAATGTTGTGAGTGCATATTGACTATCTTTATGTACTTAAATCATATATATATACTAGAAATTCTTCTGTTAGTATACGTGGATGATACAACGAAATTATATCCTTATTATAAAAAAAAATAAGGACAAAATTTTACAATATACACTTCTTTTTCCTACATTTTATTACGAAAATGATCTTCTTGCGTCATCAAATAGTACATTACGTACCTAGGGCGGTAAAATAAAGAAGGGCTCAGATCGCGGGTATTTGTGGCCCGAACCGAAGGTAAAGGCCATAAACAAGCGATCTGAGGCCTTCCTTATTACCGCCCGTGATGCGTACATAATTTAGGCGTCCATAGGCCACGGTGGCTGCTTACCATCAGATGGGCGGTATTCTTTTTTGTCACCGTTATGGTATAATTTCATTTACGTCACTCTGGGCGCTAAGTGAGATTTACCGCCCTAGAGCGCAGCGGCAAATCTCACGTCACACCCACGAGAAGACGTAAATGAAATTATACCATAACGGTGACAAAAAAGAATACCTCCCACCTGACGGTAAGTAGCTACCGTATCCTATGGATGCCTAAAACTGCAGATGTATCACACGCGCGTTGCCGAACTTTTAATTTGAAGGAGGGTTCACTGTGTTGACGACAAAAGGGACAAGAAGGTCCTTTGTCAAACACTGCATCCTCCTTGAGCTTTCTGCGATCGGATAAGACATCTAATCAATCAATCTTTGGATACATAATGGCTTCCATAAGGCTTCCATCGATACAGTCGATGATTTTGGCAACGCCATAGCATAGAGTAACATATATAGTAGAGCAGCACAGCCTAATAGTACCGGCGGCGACCGTAGGATCTGCTACGTAATGTGATACAAAGATAAGCCCCATGGCACACCATAATAAGCTGAGTAATGCTGAGCTCCGGAAAAATAGTAAAAAAAATTGAATTGAAAAGTAGCACTTCCGGTTAAAAAAATTGACGATATAAAGGTGACCCTTGTAATTTGGCAACAAATGGTAATTTATTTTTTTTGGTGTAGAAAAACCCAGTCTGCCAGTTCCTGCATGGCCGGAAGTGCCCGGCAGACTAGTTTAAAAGTAACGAATTTGACTCCAAAACGTCACTTTTGAACCAGTCTGCCGGGCACTTCCGGCCATGCAGGAACTGGCAGACTGGGTTTTTCTGTACGTAAATACAAATTACTATTTGTTGGCACAATAATCATCTCAGTATCTAATGCCGTAGGTAAATACCATCCATTTTTTAAACCGGAAGTGGTACTTTTTTGTGCTTTCGGCCAATTCTATTTTTTTTACTATTTTACCGGAACTCAGCATCACTTTCATATGGGGCTTATCGTTGTATCACGTTACGTAGCAGATCCTACGGCCGCCGCCCGTACTACAAGAACTTTTTGAAGCTCAAGTCAATTGCGCCATCTGTCCGAAATACCCTAAAGATACCCAAAATGCAAGAGGAAATGTCACCTGCACTGCTACTCCACCTAGTAACAAATAACGTACTAGTAGTACACTAGTAGCTACTAGGTGGAGTAGTAGTGCAGGTGACATTTCCTCTTACTCTAGGCTTCCATCGATACAGTCGATGATTTCGGCTGAGTTAGGCCTTGCTTTTTGTAAAGTGATAGCTGTTGGACCGTAAGCCAGGAACAAATGTCGTGACCAATCGCATCCCAGGTGATAACTTGTGATGTAGTTAAGGGCGATGTATAATGAAGGCCCGTGATGGTCAGCTGCCGCTCCGTTAGTGAGTTGAGGAACGGCAGCCTTTTAACTAAAACGTAGGCTTCGCTTATTTCACTCCCTAGCTACACAATATTTTAATTAATTTTAACAGATTAAATTAAACAGCGTAACCATAATTATGAAAAACGCTCTCAGTAACTCCGTCATGTAAGTAGCATTCGCGTACAAACAAAATAGGCTGAATGATTAAAGTTAATACATCACTGTCGGTGCGTGGCCGCGTCTGATGGATTATGTTCGCAAACTGTTTTATTCCCCAAAGTATCAGCAGAGTATGTCAGCGGTGTCACTTCCAAATAAACGCTTTAGTAATTAGTTATTTTAAAATAATAATAATATGTTAGCCTCTATACGTCCCACTGCTGGGCACAGGCCTCCTCTCATGCACGAGAGGGATCAGGCTATAGTCCCCACGCTGGCCCAAAGCGGGTTGGGAACTTCACATACACCTTTGAATTTCTCCGCGGATGTATGCAGGTTTCCTCACGATAATTCGAATTAGTTATTTTACCAGCTTATATTTATTTGCCCTGTTTGAACAAATCCTCAAAGTTAAATCAGACTTGAAATTTGGTATGAATGTGTAAGATGGGTAACAATACAAAATTGTAATAAAAATTGTTCCTAAGATGAATTATTTGAGAAAAATACTTAGACATATCCATATACGGTCCAGGCAGAATCCAGATACTCACACATAACTTCCAACCTCGTTGTACATATTTTAAATAATAATCATAATCGTTTTGATTTGGACTATTCAAAGTTAATACGTTCCCTGCCTTATGTATACATGGATACCAAACTACTATTATCCTGCTAGCCTACTATGGTCGAGTTTTTATCGCCTATCACCATAGCTGTCACGTTCTAACAAGTATGTGAGTGTGACAGTGACGCATAGCGCGATAAGTGATGAAATGGCAACCATGGATGGCCTTCTGGGCTCTATATACACAAAATAATCCATAATTACCGACTTTTAGAAAGCCTATAAATCAAAATAAGCAACTAACGTAATAACAAGATTTCGCATAAAATATTTAAATCATAATGAGCAATGTGATGTAATGCTTACACGACGTAATATAAATGCATCCCCATGCTTAATTAATACATTTTAATTCTCAGTGATAATTTCAATAAATTCATGGAAAAGCGTTTAGTACTAAACTTGACAGAAAAGTTATAAAAAGGATATAAAATAGAAAACGACTTCAAAAAGGTCGGCCAAATGATTTCAAGAATATCGCGAGCAACACTTTTATAAAAGTAATGCTAAACCCCATAGATTTTTAGAATCGCCTAGCATCTTTCAAAATATAAAGTTTAAAAAGTACAATCGCCATCAAAGTACTCATAAATTTCTGAACTAACTCTTAGTAGCCTTGAAAATAGGCGTTGACACCTTGGCCGCTCCGATATATCGATGGCGACTGTACCACGGATATGCTCAAATCTTTTTCAGCTGATATGACTCCAAGTGAACTAGCTTCTAAAAACTTCTGTGTATGTAAACATATGGAGTAAAAACTTTTGCATCGATGCATGGCCGTGTAACCGAAAAAGTTTTTTCGTGAAAATATGATACTTACTGTAGATAGGTATATAGTTTACTACGTGAACATGATAAACGCGATTTTGAAAAAAAAATTAACTGTTTTTTTTGTAGTGAATATTTTTATTATTGTCCTATAAAACCTAGGGATAAACGCATAGCTCTGCCCGATGGACAGATCCGTGAATAATCTGTCTGTGATCTGTCCGCAGACACGTCGGTATCCAATTCCCGCTGTACTTTGACGGATCTGCCTAGGGGCTGGTTGGTTAAAATATTTACAGATAGCAACAGCATGGCATACCTGTCAGTTCTACCAATAATATAAAATATGTTTTTTTTATAGTTACTAAAAAAACCAGTACAGCAAAGTATCTCAGAAGGCGATGTGTGTAAAATATGCTTGATAAGACTTTGTTATAATGAAACAAAAAAGTTGTCAAGATCATTTTTGACCCCTGCTAGCCTAATATGGTACGGTTTTAATCGCCTGTCACCATAGCTGTCACGTTCTAACAAGTATGCAAGTGCGAAAGTGACGCATGACGCGATAGGCAATGACATCTATATATAGATTTCATAAAAAAATGTAACGAAACTGATAATTTCTCAGTTTCGTTACACTTTTTTTATGAACGTAACGAATTTTTTTGTATGAAAATTTTGGAATAGGTGAGTCCTTTTTTTAATCTATCAGACTCGATAGAGCTCATGATTCTGCATAGGATAGACTCAAAATATATATCAAATTTAAAAAAAAGTAAAGGTAATTTTTTTCTGCAAATTACCCATCGTAATTATCGTAAACGCTCAGAAGAGAACGAAACGCAACTGTCACAGTCGCACTAATATGGAAGAGTGATAGAGAGGTGACTACGATCCGCTTAGCTACTTCTTTTGCCGACTTTACAAAGTAGGTCTCCAGAGACAACAATAATAAAAAGATCTTTCAAGGCAAATAATAGTAAACTTGAATTCGTTTTTACAAGGAAACGTAATAAAGTTGCAAACCGCCAGGGGATATGGACGAAGCAATTCTCAAATACTTCTCGAAGTCAGCAATTCAGTCGCTCAAAACTACGTGAATACCAAACTTTTCGCTTTATCCCGGACGGCACTTACACCGACCCGAATATCCAACATTTCAAGCACAACCTTGATCAACGATCAACCTTATGACCTGGTCTATGGCCGCAAACCACTTCAATCGTTTGGTCGTCTATTTGCATCACTCTCTTTCGAATATGCAAGAGCGATAGAGAGATAGATAACAAAATTTAGATTTTCAACGTTCGCGGTAGGCACGCTGGTCACGATTTCGTGCCAAAATGAGATGTACCTATATTTAGTGTTGAGAAATAATATTTTGTATTAACATGTAGACAACTTTTCTGAAATACTGAAATATATAAATAAATATTGCTCTTAACTAAAGCCGCTCTCTGCTGCCGTCATGCAAAGTCTTAAACGAAAAATATTTCTTTTACATTTTCTGAACTCATTAAGCTTTTGAGCGGTACTTTTTGCTTCCATTGCGCACAATAATCAATGTCCCGTCCAAAAATGATGAGTATAAGTGTTTCATTGAAATAAAGAAATATATTTTGTGAGTTTTAAGAATATTTTACATACAAAATTATAGTCGCCTGCACCTAATAAATATTTGTTTAGAACTGCCAAATGACATCAATTTAAATGGGTAAAAACACGTGATAACGATTACGCTTCGGTGTAACAGTCGGCCGCCTTAAACCTCGATTCGCGAGTCAATTTCGTTGAGCCAACTCGCGAGCCATCGTCGATTATATTTACATTTATACCTTAAATTTATACTGTACTGCTATACCCAACCAAATTACCTGATATGTTGTTTTGACGCGTTTAAAAAAAGCGCTGGTAGCCTTGCGGTAAGACGCCCGACTTTCAATCCTGAGGTCTCGGGTTCAAACCCCGGCTCGTACCACTGAGTTTTTCGGAACTTATGTACGGAATATCATTTGATATTTACCAGTCGCTTTTCGGTGAAGGAAAACATCGTAAGGAAACCGGACCTAATCCCAAAAAAGCCTAGTTTCCCCTCTGGGTTGGAAGTTCAGATGGCAGTCGCTTTCGTAAAAACTAGTGTCTACGCCAATTCGTGGGATTAGGTTGTCAAGCGGACCCCAAGCCGGGATAAACGCTAGGAAGAAGATTGTTTTGACGCGTTTGATATCAATAAATAAATCAGTTTTTACTTGTCATGCTCAAAAAGTGTATATAACATATTTATGATTTACAAAACATTTGAAATTGACCAATCAGAACACTTCACCATATTAAATACAAACACAAATCGAAGTTAATCGGAACGTTGGATTATTTTTGGTGCGTTTAAAGTACACGTACAGATATTTTTGATGGCGACTGTAACAAAAAATTGTATTATCATCCAAGTCCTCATCCGCATGCGGCGACGGTGTGCAAGCGTGATAGCGACATTATTATACACATGCAGAGCGCTATAGGCCTTGTTACACCTAACGAGTACAGTGGCGAGACAGCAAAATGCCACTCGGCCGAGTGAGTAAAATGGCCCGGCCCAGTACTCGGCGATGTGTTTGTTTACACCTTGCGAGTACTCGGTCGAGAGTACTGACTCGCCACTGTACTCGGTAGGTGTAAGGCCTTATCTCGCTCGCGCACCGGCGCCGCATGCGGAAACCGCAGCAGTGTGAAAGACGCCTTACGATGCTATAAGCACAATCGGATATCAGAAAAGAGTCTCGCACTTATAAAACATATTTTTTAATACAGTTGCTCAAAAAAGTGCTTTTCTTGTAGTGGTTTAGCGTGCGGAAAGTTTGATATCGCACACTAGTGCTTTTTACTTTTCCAGCCAATCACAGCTAATGACAGTGACAGACAGCCAATCACAGCACCGCACCGCACCGCGAGGAGCGTTCGGATACAAATGTACAAAAGTAACCTCAAAGTGAATAATTGACAATTTTATAATTTTTTCGCAACTGTATTAAAAAACGTCGTTCGATACTCGTGCGTAAATGTCATTCTTCATATACTTCATATACATATCTCGGTACTCGTGAAGTAATGACATACTTTCCGCACTAATATCGAAATGTACTATTTTAACACAGTTGCTCAAATCTAGTAGTAGTTTATAATGCGAGAAGTTGGATTTCTCGCACTAGCGCGTTTTACTTTTCCAGCCAATCACAGCTCAGGATTCATGATCACCGCCCCGCATCGCACGGCGCGAGTGTTCGGATGAAGTAACCTCAAAGTGACATATTGTCCATTTTTATAATTTTTTCGCAACTTTATTAAAAAACGTCGTTCGATACACGGACGGAATGTCATTCTTCACTCGTCCCGAGTTTTGCCACTCGCCTGCGGCTCGTGACCAAATGTCTCGGAACTCGTTGAATAATGACATCCTTTCCGACCTAGTATCGAAATGTACTATTACCTAAGTACATGCTTCTTAACTGCTATAATTTTGTAGTTAACAATGCGTATGTGACTCCACTGAATCGAGCGCCCGTAAAATGTGGCCGCACACTTATTCTCCACCATCGCAGTATAAAAATAACAGCCTAAAGCACATGAAATATAAAATGATGGATGTGATATTAAAAAAACATTTTAACGAGTGTCAAACAAAGATTAGAATTTTCGATCTAAATTTTATTCGTTCTGTTCATTTTGTACCTACCTCCATCACTCATGCAATTTAAAACCTTGGAGCGTGATTTTTTGCTCAAATGAAGTCCTATATTTATTTTACTTTAGCTAACGCTATTTATTTAAGACCAAAGTAATTTCAAGTATTTTAAAATTCGAGTTTATTTAAACTTTTGTCGTTTAATTTTTTGAACATTATTAGCATTTTTAAGTAGAAATCTGGTGATTTGCAGAGATAAAATATTTAATAATTTTTAAATTAAATAAGTTTGTAGGTATTTCAAACCGATTGTCATAAAATCTAAGCTGTTTACCGAATAGATAGAGATATACGCATAGATATGCCCGCCGGATTTGTCTGGCGTATATGCCCGGCAGATAGATCCGTCCATGTAGGGCGCGAACTGGACACGGATTATTCTGCGGACTCATCTGAATAGCGTCATAAATGGATGTTTACTGGGCATATCCGCCGGACAAATCCAGTGAGCAGATCTGTGCGTGTATCGCTAGCTAATATTATTTGATCATCATCATCATCTCAGCCATAAGACGTCCACTGCTGAACATAGGCCTCCCCATTAAGGGTTGGGTTGCCGGTTGGCGGGCGCAGTTTTTTTTTAATTCTTTCTAGGCTTTCGGAAGATGCTGCTGCCCATCTCCCGGTATATTCCCTTAGCAGACTCCTACTGCAACCACGGGACGATATGGTGGGGGACAATTCTAAGGCCGGGCACCCCACGGCAGATTATTTGATAATTTTAATGAATTACAAGATTATGATAGGAAATCATCGGCAATGTCAGCACTACATTGAACCATGCCAAAAACCCTGGGTTAAGAGTCGCCAGGACGCTCGGGTGAACTCGCGTCCCCATACAAACGTAGTTCAGCTCTCATTTTAAAACGACATGCCTTAGAAGCACGAAATTTGGCATGGGCATTCTAGCAATACAGATCTATGTCGGTAATTCATTTTCGTTGCTAAAAATTGTAATACAAAGAAAATATTGCAAAAATAAGTTTTGTATGTAAATCTGGCTGTATTATCTTTGTATTAAATTTTTTTGGAACGAAAACGAATTACCGACATAGATCTGTACTACTAGAATGCCCATGCCAAATTTCGTGGTACTAAAGCATGTCGTTTTAAAATGAGAGCTAAACTACCTTTGTATGGGAACGCGAGCGTCCTGGCGACTCTTAAATGCTTGTAAGACGATAAGGTTTGATATATTTAGTCATATTATCGTGACCTTTTTACGATACTAAATTAGTTTTAATAAAGGCATCAAGAGTGCCATATTTAAAAAAAATTGTATAAATGATAGCGTAGTTGGGACGTCCTCTTATTTAGCGACAATAACTTGTCCTTCTTTCAAACAAGGGTCTAGTACATATTTTATGTTTTCGTTGCTTATAAGCGGTACATGTCCAAGATTTAGTTTACATAATCAACACAATATATACTTATTATTTCCCCGGTTGATGAATATAAACACGCCTAGATTATACAAACAAAACACCGTGACAAAGTGGTAAAGCGAAAAGCAGTCTCCGCTGAAAAGGCTCTGGTAAACGAATGCAAAAAACAATGGATTACTAACATACCAATAAACATTATATAGTCCACTACGGGCTTATGTATAGTTTAACATCTCAATGTTCACAGTAATAATTTTATAGATGTTCTAAAATCCGAAAAAAAATAGAAAATGCCGTTGTATTGTCGGTAAAAAAGAAGAACGTCCCAGTTAGAGTTTCTCCAGAAAGAGAAGTATCGTGGTTTACATGGGAACTCATACATTCTGTGACACTTTTTTTCCGGACAGACTTACTATTTATCATTACCATGGCCTTTAATTAATCAAAGTCGAACGATTTACAAAAGCATTGGAATACACCGACATCTGCCTGTCCTACAGTTTGACATGTTACAAATCACGACATGTTCACGGTTTATCAATTTGATCTGTCAACAGATCGGCATTCGGAATTTGATTGATTTGATTTTGATATGATATTACTCCATGCATTGCGCTCTTAATGTAGAAAAATATAAAAGATTTTCGTTTTGGATATTGAACGCTTCCACCATCAATCCCATGCAAGTAATTTCCCAAAATAATCAATGATGGAGATTTCGAAATTATTGAAGCCTCGTCGGCGCGCAAGTAACTTACAGAAATAGAAATGTCTTTATTCGTGACAATAGCAAAAGAACAAATAAATTACAGATAATACTTACACACAATAACAAATAAACTGGGCGAATCAAATTTTTAATGTTGTTTACTCTGTCCCCGTTGTCCGAGGGACATCCTCATACTATTTCATAGAAAATCTTTGGTTGTCCAAGGGACGTAACCATAGCAACCAGGCGCTTTAAAAAGTTGATTGACTCAACTACAAATAATCCAGGCACAGTCTGTGCGGAAAGAGAAAGCTCCGCAGAATGTATAAGTTCCTATTATTTAACCGCGAAATCTCTCTCCTCTCGCACAAATCCTACAAAAAACAAGTGTGACGAAATGGTCTCTTCTCAGCATGTTGCTAGCGTAAGCCAGCGCTGATCTTTCGAAAATGTCGTATGAACATCAAATCAACAACAAGATTTTCTAAATCTGAAAGCTGTTTGGCGTTTTTCGGCCATGTGTTACTAATTCTGTCAACAATTACAGCGGGAATTTTTGATTCGAAGTGGCGATGTGAAAAATGGCCGCGCCCCGGACTGTCCTGCTCTATGTCCGTAAATCGTAACCACAGACTCGAAAATATCAGTAAATGCACTGAAAGTATAAGGATCGCGATCTTTTAATTCTTTTATACCGGTCAACTCGTCTTCGAACAAATCAAAATTCAAACTTTTGGCTATAGTCTCATACTAAGCAAAAACAAAAAAGATGATTATTTAGGTAGGCAAGTATCTTCTAAGAAATTAAAATTCACTTTTCTATGTTTGTTTCTATGATTTATTTATTTATGTTTATTTCAAGTACTTACATACGTAAAATTGTATTGTGTGAAGGGTAGGTTAATTTCTCACAAAAAAATGAAACTATTGCGACTAAGAAAAAGTAGGAGAAAATTCTATTAATACGAAAAATATTTTTTTAAATATGGAACACGGTATGTCATCCGACCAACCCTCCATACAAAACCAATTTCTTTCGCGTGATTTGTTTTTTTTTTCATAATTGGAATACAATACCAAATACGATAAACGGACCATCAGCATTTTTGTTACACCTTGTAGAAAATATACATATGTATAAAAAAATAATTGCAAATATATTTCTAAATAAATATATAAAAATGCTGAAATTATAAAGAGTTAAACTTCTGCGTATTTATTCACACTGGCAACTTGCTGTATCGTATAAATTCCCGTGACGTCACATAAAACATTAACGCCGGACACACACGCCGATTCCGTCTCTATTACAATGGCCGAAGCCATAAATTACCGTGCACTGGCGCCGACGTATACATATAAAAGATTGAGCCGGCACTGGACTCGTGAGCTGTAATGTAATTATTATGTGTCATTGGAAGATTTATTGGGAGAT
This sequence comes from Pammene fasciana, assembly GCA_911728535.1. Lineage (NCBI taxonomy): Eukaryota > Metazoa > Arthropoda > Insecta > Lepidoptera > Tortricidae > Pammene > Pammene fasciana. The sequence continues at coordinate 15,189,706 of OU452291.1, read as the reverse complement.
AATTAATTGCTATATTCTTGAGAGTGCTCTCGGTACTCGCTTTCTGTACAAATTCTGTAGAGTTACATCTGAAAATATAAATATAACGTGACGAAAATACACAGTGGGCTGTTAAAACCCGATAAATCTTAACCACGCATTTCTGAGACCAATAGAAGGAAAACAAAAAGAATAAAAGAAAAAAAAATGTTCTTTCTTTTTAAATTTTATAATGTTTTGTGCACATGAAAATGTTATTAATAAAAGTTTCACTTTGATATCTGTCAATAAGGATGTATCTATGCCCAGTGCCTAAGCTCTTTACTCACTGCAAACGATGAACGAAATGCGTGTAATCGATTTTTGAAATAGTTTTTATAAACGTATTAGATTTTCCTGCTAATAACGTTGACAGAGGGGAAATGTACCTAAGCTTAGGTACTCCATAGGTATATGCTCTAAGACCATATCCTATTGTATATGCGTCTTAGGGTGACGCCTTTGCACACATTTGCTGCAAAAATTGGCTACGTCAGTCACCTGAGAGCGCATCAGCGACGCTCTCAGCTGTAGAAAAGCAGTCGCTGTAGCCGAAAACGGCTAGGAGATGATGATGATGAGGGTGAGGCCTAGCGACATCTGCCGAAGAAGTTTTACACTTCTTAACCGGCCCATCGGAGTCCCAAAGTGTCAAGGTTCAAGTTTTTCTACTTTTCCTTTATTTCTAAACATTATAATTGATAGACTTCACACTTAGGCCACAAAAACTTCTTGACAGTAAGAATCAATCTCACTATATTTTCTAAACCTTACATTCAAAGCTTCTCACCAATCTCATCACATCCAAACAATCCAAACCATAGCAAAAAAACGCAAGCTTCCTAACATCTTATCAACTCAACCTTATCATTAACAACTGAAATTCTATTACAATTACCCAAGTTACCTTTTACGATAGCAAAGTTGTGAACATATGACCTTTAAGAACACTCCGCTCGGAAGCCAACCTTCGTCATGGGCCGTCAGTACCCATCTGAATCTCGTGTGGAATTATGTTGATTATGCATTGTGATGGCGTATCCAATGATTCGGGTTCATGAGGATGATTTTCCTTCATTATAGTTCTGTATACATCATTCTTACATTAATGTGTTTGATAGATGAATGGACAATAAGCCAGGGATACACGCACAGATGTGTGCGCCGGATTTGTCCGACGGATGTGCCCGGCGGACAAATCCGTGCGTGTATGGCGCTAATTGGACACGGATTTGTCTGCGGACACATCTGAATAGCGTCACTTCACTTTATCCCGGTTGGTTACTCGAACTCTATAATTATAACTCATCTCATCTATTCATTTTTTTTCACATTGCAGAAAGGAGCCGGCCTAATCTCACAAGGCCCTATCACTCCGAACCAATCATAAATGTAGATAAGGTGCACACGTGCCTAGTTGTGCGGCTTGCATAGCAAGATATAATACTAAAGAACTCATCTATTCATTTTTTTCACATTGTTTAAAGGAGCCGGCCTATTTTGCAAGGCCCTATTACTCCGAGCCGATTACGTTTATGAATGGAATGTAAGGTGCACACGTGCATTAAATGGGCGGCTCGCATAGCAAGGTATAATCCAAATGTAGAACTATATATGTGGCGTAAAGAAATCTCGATAGCGCCTTCTAGCCAATAGTTCAGCGCCATCTACTGGCATATTGGGTAAACATTACAACATTGAACAGCGGCAGTTTTAATTCAATGCGGCTATTTGATGGTAAAACAGTTTAGGCTGTGCGTTATGTGTCTGTCTGCATATAATGTACGTGTTTTATCGAAACAATGAATTTCACGTCTCAATTATCTGTATATGTAAATTATAAATATTTACTCACCCACAAAGCAACCAAATCGTCCATCACCAACGACCGATTTCATAAATAATTAATTACTCTCGGATAATTAGTTATCTGGAAATTAATCATAAATACAGCAAATTATACGCTACGTTTAATTCTGTGACCCCAAAGCACTATATTTAATTATGCGGTGGTTTCTCTTCGTGCATTTAATTTTGTTCAGTACCACAATTGCAATGATGGCGCCATGTTTTATTATTTTTTCGTGCTGTGGCGTATTTGGATATATCAAATAAGTATGAAATATTTATTTAAGGTACAACTGTAGAAAACAAGTAATTTCCGAACGAGTAGCGGTGTGAATTAGTGTAAGGCCTGAGTGGACGCTCGTGGCGGGGCGTGCAGCGGGGCGGCCGAGCGTCCATACACTTTGTGCAGCGTCGACTCAGGACACCAGTACGAGTGTCCTTTGTTTGACATGCACGCCGCCCGCCCCGCCCCGCTGCACGCCCCGCCACGAGCGTCCACTCAGGCCTTACACTTAGGCTAACCCCACACTAGCGTCTTCCGAGCGTCGTCGTCGCACGAGCGCCCGCGCAGCGGCGACGCGGCGTCGACGCGACGTCAACGGTATTGGTTTTCAAAAACACATTGCCCGCAACACATCCTCGCTCATCTCTGGTGGAAACGCAGCTTTAAGCGTGTTTCCAGACGGCATATTACAAGCCCTCTGAGAGAGCGACCTTGATATGGAAGGACCGTGTAGACAGTTGTTGCCAACAAAATTATATGAACCACCAACCAAGGTCACGGTGACCTTCAACCGTCGTCGGCAGGCTTGTCGGCAACAGACGCTTTATATTTTGTTTATTGTGGTTGGTCTGAATACGGCCCCTGATCGATTATAGAACTGTAATTACCGAAAAGCGAATTTTCAATATGAATTCAGTGAAAATTACGCCATGCTATGTTTTATTTAATAAAACTATTAAACATAGCATGGCGTAATTTTTGAAACTGCGGCAAAAACAATGATATAATAGTAATAAAATAAGTTATTTTTTTAAAGTCGCTGAACAAACGTTGTCTGGGGGGTGATTTTTGAGAATCGAGCACTCGAAAATGACATTTGAAACTCTGAATAAAACAATGAAATTATGTTTTAAAATTAACAGTGATAAAAATTTAAAATCATGATTATTTAAACTATTAATTCCATGCGAAAAAATTGGCAACAAACTTTTGTGTGCGATTATTTTCGACCTTGAATTTTTTAATTCGAGCGTCCGGCTGTCAAAAATCGGCCCCCTGGTTTAAGAAGTAGAATCAACGTTTTAATTTACTACAGGAAACACTCTGTATATTGTAGATAGATATTTAAGGTACGGGAACAATACTGTTCCATCTTAGATGATTGGCTAAATGCACCTAAGCAGTTACAAAGATTGCATATAACCGGAAAAAATCGACCGGCACCGCTGTGACCCGGATAGCCTGAGGGTTAGGGTACTTAGAGTATGCCCTAAGTTCCGCGAATCGTGAATGCAGACACGCAGTTTCGATTCCGGCCCTAAGCACAAATACCTTGGTCACTTTTTCCTTAAGACGTTTATTTAAACTTATATAGATGTCATATACAAAGGAAAAAGTGACCTAGGCCCCCGGTGTCCAAGGCTGGGATCGAACCAGTGTCTTTTGCATTCGCGGTAAACGCCTTAACCAACTTGGCCTCCTGGTCACAGAAGCACAGAATTTTCCCGTCTATATGCAATCTTTGTAAATGCTAGGGCGCATTTACAAAGAACCCGCCAATGCAGAATGCTGCAGCGAAAGCAGAAGAAACTGGTTCGATCCCAGCCCTGGGCACCGGAAGCCTAGGTCACTTTTTTCTTTGTATATGACATATATATGACTTTATAATTTATATTTTAGTGTGTCTACTTAAATAAACAAATCAAAATATTTATTAAAAAAAATATCAGTTGTGCGTTTATTTTAATAAACGTACAACTGATAATTTTATTTTCTTAAGTTGATTTGCGTAAATATAAAAAGTAAAACATTGGCACAATAACCAAGTCACACGATTTCTTTGTTTACCTTCTTTGAAAATACACAATTGACACACTTAAACCATTATTATTTCACTGAAGAACAACATAAAAACCTCAAATAAACCTGAAAATGTCTATCTTGCCGCGCACATTACTTCCCATGAATAATGCAGAATGGACTAATCTTCGGATCTGTCTGTTAGCTCTCATAGGCAACGCGAGTGTGAGCAGGGAAGAAACCAGTGTAACGTGGCCTCTAAATTGAATAGGTTAAAGTGCAAGAGAAGTGAACATTTCGTTTATTCAAGAAGGCCTAGCAAAAAGCACTTTCGAATCGGTAGAGTTAAAAAAATAAATAAAGATGATTCCTTATTAACGTTTAGTGTAGGTACATTCGACGTCAAAGATTTGTTTACACTTTTGCACCTTATTACAAAGGAGTAAGGTGCAAAAGTGAAAACAATTCGATGCGCATGACCAGTATTGCGTCGAGTTTTCAAACAATTTGAGTGGCGTTCACTGGGCCCGCTACCATGCGTTTTCTTTTGTTTGATATTAACGCGAATTCGGTGTTTACTTCGTATATCATAGCGTCACCGTCAACGTCAAAGATTCGTTCACACATTTACATGTTACTTTTTTGTAATATAGCGCAAAAGTGTAAAATTATTGACGTCGATCGTTCAATAAATGTCTAGAGCGATTGGCGTTTACATTCGCCGCCCGTGACTAGCGTTGTTTCAAGTTTCCAAGAGTATCGTTCACTGTGGCCACTCCTATACATTTTTAATTGTTTACTAAGGACGCTGCACCGCGAATCACTTCGTTCGATCCTCTATTTGCGTCACTATCTTTCGCATAACGCAAGGGCGCTAGAGGGAGATAACGAAATTTCGATCTTCGACGTTCGCTGACGGAAGGGCGCAATTCAACAATCAAAAACCAACAATCGCTAATTAAACCACTTTGAACTACTACATTGTGTCAAAAAAAGTAGTGACCCCGCATGGATATTCGCTTGTCAGTTTAGCATATCGCATATGGATCTAGTTTGCAGCAATCTAAGGTGGCCCACCGTCTATGTTCGAATGACGATATAGGCCTGTCAGTTAGAACGATAATTTGACATCCCCGAACAACTGAGAGGCCAATATCGTCAGGCCGACTGATTCCCCTTTAGTTTTAAACTCGCTAGCACTCTGCAAGCTACTCAAATCGCACATTTGAGCGGTTTTTAATGCCCGAGCTGTCTCAAATACCTAATCGCTACTTTTGGAGAAAACAAATTTCGTTTTAAATGAACGCTTTGGGGTATTTATATGTGAATAATGTTATAAAAGTTTAATGGCAGAGACACTTGTATTTTTCAACGCTAATTTAACGCTTTTTTTTAAGAAATATTTACTGTGAATTCAAATCCAAATTCGGCCATGAGCATATCGGGCCGAGCATATATATAAAGGTAGTCCAAGAATAAACGTCAGTTACGGAAAACCGATAAGTAGAAATCCGTACTGAAATTGTAAAGAAGAAGCCTTGTTTTTTCATAGCAAATCGATTTTATTAACCACAGTCTGAAAAAAAACATTTTTTTTAACTGCTGACAAGACCCGCTTTTTTGTTCAGTTAAATAATACCTAAATGACTATAAACCTACTTATGTATTTTGACATGATAAACACATACTTAGAAATAAAAAATAACCATAAATAAAGCCTCTCATATATTATTCTCTTGGATAAAAATGTCTCAATCATAATAAAACAAACATGACCTTGTTCCTCGTGCAAAACTCCGAAATTTCTGCACTTAAGTATCTTAAAGCTATTTATCATAAACCCTTACAACGTAATCTATCCCAGTTTACGAGCGCCCTAAGATATTTACACCCCTACCCTTAATCAGAGACTATAGAGATATAGACGACCACAGCCTAAGAACTTTTTGAAGCTCATGTCGATTGCGCCATCTATGTCAAAGCCTCCTAAAGATACCGAAAATGTAAGAGGAAATGTCACCTGCACTGCTACTCCACCTAGTAGCTACTAGTGTACTAGTACGCTATTTGTTACTAGGTGGAGTAGCTGTGCAAGCATTAAATTTCTCTTACATATTCGGTATCTTTAGGGGGCTTTGACATAGATGGCGCAATCGACATGAGCTTCAAAAAGTTCTTGGCTGTGGTCGTCTATATCTCTATAGTCTCTGCCTTAATAAAGATCGTAGGCTATAAAGATTCGGTTGTAGATCGCTTAATTTTAAGGGTCCTCAAGACTTGAAACGGGTTTATAGGATTTTTGAAGTGAAAACTTCTTTAGCCGCGTGCACTTTTTGGTAGGGGAAAATCTTATGGGTTCGAGGGACCGAGATGCTGACGTCATCGTCACGAAAACGAAAAACCATACGATTGAGAAACATGTAAATTAAAATGTGTGGTGAGTTAAAAGTGAAAAATTGAAAAAGTGAAATTTTTTATCATTTAATTCCTAAAATAAAAAGTTCTAAGTTTTCATTTCTATCGGCAGTCCCTATACCTGCCAGTTTTTTTTTCTCAACACCAATAATAGTAGATTATTTAACAAGGGAGCAAAATGAAATATTTACTGCGATGGAGTCTATAATGAGTCTACGCTCTGGGGTCTAAAGCAGACTCCTGAGCGCAGTGAGGGATACAAGTTAACACCTGGAGCCAAAATTTAAAACAAAACTACTGCCTCTATATTGTATTAAATTTAACATGACTATCGTAATAAGCGTTCGTAGCCTGACGGTAACGACGTCTGACTTTCAATCCGAAGGTCCCGGGTTCGAACTCCGGCTCGTACCAATGAGTTTTTCGGAACTTATGTACGAAATATAATTTGATATTTACCAATCGCTATACGGTGAAGGAAAACATCGTGAGGAAACCTGCATACATCCGCGGAGAAATTCAAAGGTGTATGTGAAGTTCCCAACCCGCTTTGGGCCAGTGTGGGGACTATAGCCTGCCTCTCGTGCATGAGAGGAGGCCTGTGCCCAGCAGTGGGCCGTATAGAGGCTAACATATTTATTATATTATATTATCGTAATACCGTAATACCCCACATTAAAGCACGCAACAATGCAATTACTCTCAAACATATTAGTTTCAATTGATTCACTGCGACTGCGGTTTGCCTCGAATTTGGTTTAGAATGTTTAATTACATTTCTACATAGGGGAAGACAAGTATGAGCTTAGTGAACCCCTCTGTACGAATATTATCAAAAATTGTTTTACAGTAGATTATTATAAATCCAATAATAGAAGAGATTAACGCCTCTTTTTTTAACCGACTTCAAAAAAGGAGGAGGTTCTCAATTCGACTGTTTTTTTTATTATCATTTTTTTTGTATTTTGTTACTCGATATCTCCGTGAATCGTGAACCGATTTTCAAATTTTTTTTTAATCGAACGGGTATAACCCCTAGATGGTCCCATTGTCACCAAGTCGGGGTCTGATGATGGGATCCTGGAGAAATCGAGGGAACTCTTCAACTAATAGGCATAGTGATTTCACTATGTTTTACAGCAACTCGGCCACTTCCTCTTGGAATAGCGGATAATAAGTGAAGTCGATTCTTTTTTGTTTAAAATTATGTTATTTAGTCGCTATATGAATAGGGCTGCCATCTCTAAATTCGCCGAACCCGGACAATAATTTCAAAAACCCGGACATTTGGCGTAAATGGCATTTTTTCCCCGGACGTGTCCAAATCAATAATGGCACTAAATAATTAAATTCAATGGTTTCCTCACATAAAAAGTGTCCGGGTTTTCCCCGGACGGCCTCCAAACTAGGACAAATCCGGGGAAACTCGGACGGATGGCAGGCCTATATATGAAGCACTGATCGAACCTACACCGTTCCTTAGCGCCTTACAAACTGTAGTAAATAAGTGATACAAGTACAGAGTTGCCAAAAAGAACTATATTCCCATTATAAAATAACACGGTTACACTCACGGCACTTTAGTCACGTCTACGTACGTACGTCCTAGGCTCTCCGAAACATGTCGCAAGACGTGACTAAAGTGCCGTGAGTGTAACCGTGTTATTTTATAATGTTAATATGTCTCACGAAAGTTTAAATTTAATAACTATATTCCCGTTGGCTGTAAGTCTTCGGGACATTACCAATCCTCCTTAGATGGATTGCAACCTCTCAGATCGATTAGATTTCTGGATTTTTGTATGGTCATTGAGCGACAGCGGTGAGTAATGGCCATACTAAATTCCAAAAATGAAATCGATCTGAGAGGTTCCAAAGCCGTCTAGGGAGGATTGGTTGCGTCCCAAAAACTTTTAACCAACGGGAATCGATTTCATTTTTGGTCACTTTGTATATACCTACCTGACATAATTTTCTGCACATGTTCACTAACATATTATGGATTTTGTCCGAAATAAACAATTTTTTTAGGGTTCGAGTTGAGGACCCTGGAGGATTTGCTATATTGACGACGAAAGAAAGTGGTGAGAGGGGCACATTATCACATGCGCGTTGCCGACCTTTATAACAATGGAGGATGAACTATATTAACGGCTAATGAACAAAAGGGATTTACATAGAATTATAAACAAATAGTACTAAAAATGTTACAAATAAAACCGCGTACAGTGGCGGCCAGACACTTGCCCAATTTAATTCACTCGTAGTTCCCAGTGTAATCCTCGCTCAGCCCACAAAGTCCCGTATTAGCATAATTCATGGGACCATAGATCAGAGAAAAATCCCCTTTAACAAGTGCTCCGAGTAACGAACTGCTCTCTCGGGGCTGGCTAGTGATGGGCCGTCCGGTTCGTGGTCCCGGAAATATTGCCATGGCTTTGGCAATTATAGAAGATCATAGAAAAACTCTCTTTAACAAGTGTTGCGAGTAACGAACTGCTCTTTCGGGGCTCGCTAGTGATGGGTCGTCCGGTTCGTAGTCCCGGAAATATTGCCATAGGGCCTAAGGCTTTGGCAATTATAGAAGATCATAGAAAAATTCTCTTTAACAAGTGTTGCGAGTAACGAACTGCTCTTTCGGGGCTCGCTAGTGATGGGTCGTCCGGTTCGTAGTCCCGGAAATATTGCCATAGGGCCTAAGGCTTTGGAAATTATAGAAGATCATAGAAAAATTCTCTTTAACAAGTATGTATGTATGTATGTATGTATCACTTTATTGCACATAAACAAGTATAACATTAAAACATTAGTAAAATACAAAAAGATATGCACATAGGCGAGCTTATCCCTAAAAGGGATCTCTTCCAGCCAACCAATGAGAAAATGAGAAAGGAGTAATACTATACAGTGAAAGGCAAACTATGCACTAAAGAGGTCGAAAAAGTTTGGAAAGGAAAGATATTACTGATAATATAGGTGATACTAAAAAAATAATATAGGTCTTAACTGAAGGCGTTATTAAGGTATAGGTACAATTTTACAGCCGGTTCTATGTTGAAAATTTTTCACGGCCAATATGCTTAGAAAATATTTTATAGCTATCAACTTTGCCGGAAAATATTGCTTTAATTCCTGCATCTTTGGACATCACTTGGGCACGGGGAACAAAATAATGAGAGGAATAGTTTGTTAAGCTTAGACATGTAGAAAATGCTCTAACACTAAACTACGGCAATCTAGCCTCCGTCAGCGACTTCGTTTGTGTGAAATTCATTAAACCAGTACAATGTTGGCAAGAAAAGAGTAAATAATACTTCGTAATACTGGTGAGGGCATTCATTTGTGTAATTGGCACGAATTTGTTCTGATTTTGTATGTACTTGGGGCTACTTTGAAAAATTATAGGTTTTTTCAAACGCTCTAGTGACTAAACGGGAAAAGGGACTGAATTTCTTTTTGAATATATATTATTAGACTATATACTCTTGTTTATGACACAAGCCGAAACACGATTGCTGAAAGTTGCCTCGATAGAAAAAAAATCCGAAGTTGGGTCCTTTTTTCCCCTTATTTTCCTTAGCATACGTAAACTATAAAAGATTAAGCAATATAACTAAGTAAAAAATGTGGTATTCTGGTTTATCTAAAAAGTCACAGAAGCATTAGACAAAACTTTATAGATTCTCTTATTTATCGTAGTTTGGTCGAAAAATCTGATCCTTAAGAGCGCTGCATCTCTTTCTTTCGTGCACGGGAGCCATAAACGTGTCTCTAACGGATGGGCGTGGCTTGTCCGAATCGAGGAACGGCCTTAAGTGTAGTAGATATTACGTATCGTAGTAATTATAGTATATCGTCTTCTAGTACCCACAACACAAACTTTCTTGAACTTACTGTGGGACTAGTTCGATTTTTGTAAGAATTTACCCATACTTTTGTATGTCTTTCCCGACCACGGAACAATGGTGTTCCGGACCTTTGGGAGGCGTATGCGGAGCCGAAGCCAATGCGTAGATGCCCTTTCGACAATTTAATGAAAAGTGAGGGGTACACTAAGCGGATGCTGCCCCGTGTCATGGGACGCACGCAGAGCCAGCACCCGCCATGGTGTAAGGACTATTGAGAATTAATGGAGTCTAAAAGGTAAGGTAATCAGGAGATAGAAGACTTGGTGTCTGAGCCAAACATTATCGGAGAGACCAAGTCAGCAAGACTCCGCTGGCTTGGACACCTTGAGAGAATGCCAGGCGATAGGGCGGCCAAAAGAGCTTACGTTGGACGTCCTCTAGGTCGACGTCCATCAGGTCGTCCTAGGTACCGCTGGAGAGACCAGGTCGAAAGAGATCTAGGCGCCCTGCAAGCAGAAAACTGGGAGGAGATCGCACAAAACAGGACGCTTTGGCGCCATCTCGTGTCGGAGGCCAAGACTCACTTCGGGTCGCTAAGCCAGAGGAGTTAGTTAGTTAGTTAAAATGTACTAGGCTATTGGGTTAAAAGTATGGACTGATTAACTACTATATTTATTATTAGATGATTAATGTCACAAGCGTAAGTAGCCTGACAGTAAAGTGTCCGACTATAATCCGGATGTCTCGAGTTCAAGCCATGGCTCATACCAAAGTTTTCAGAACTTAATATATATGAAATGGGACAATAGTCCGATGACTCTTAGAGCATGAGAGGAGATCCGTGCCCAGCAATGGGACGTATACAGGATGTAACAAAAAATACTGGTGATCCTTTTAAGGGCATAATTGGTATAAATTATATTATAGTAAAGGAAAAGTCTCAAGACGTTAACCGACGATTACATCTGTACCTCAAACATACTTGATTATCGTCTAGGATAGTCTATGACTGTTTTGACAACTGTCAAAGTGACAGTGATCCCGTGTTGCCAAGACGTGGCCCTTAAAATCCCACGGTTTGAGTCAGTTCACGAGCAACGCCTTGCGCATAATTATTATTATATTTAAAAAACGGTATTAAGTAATTTCCCGTCGTTATTCAGAAATTAGATTTAATTTATTTTTTTCTTGCTTTGCTAACGTCTGTGGACTCCTAATTTTAATCTGTCAAGTCCTGCGTTTATGGGTGCTGGCAACTATGACGCGGACATGAAAAAAAAATAGCTCAGCGGAAGGACGTCTGCCATTTGCCTTTTTTATTAATTATGGAAAAGTAAGAATAAAAAAATTCTCGCGAAAAAAATTGGTTTCGTATGGAGGGTACGATACCAAATATGCCCTTTAATGGATTACCAGTATTTTTATTACAACCTGTATAAGCTAGTGTTAACATAATTATTATACGAGTATTATAAACGGCCCAGTTGGTAGTGACCCTGCCTACGAAGCAGGAGGTCCCGGGTACGAATCCTGGTAAGGGCATTTATTTGTGTGCTAATCTCAAATATTTGTTCCTGAGTTATGGATGTTTTCTATGTATATACGTATGTATTTATATATCTAAGTATGTATATCGTCGCCTAGCACCCATAGTACAAGCTTTGCTTAGTTTGGGGTTAGGTTGATTTGTGTAAGATTGTCCCCAAATATTTATTTATTTAAAAAAATAAGTATTTATTATTGCTGCCATCTCCACTCAATCTGTAGGTGGCCAAAGGGGCGGGCAACCGAAAAAGTCCGGAAAAAGTCCGGACATTGCTAAGTTACCCCGCATGTAGAACATTTTAGCACATTCATATTTGTGCTACTATTTTTAATACAGTCGCGTCAGGTTTACTGGGAAAACAAACTACGCTATAGTTGGAAAAAACTAAGGAACGGTAAATAGAACTGGCGAAAGTTTTATCAAGATCTTGTTCAGGCCTGGATCCAGTATTTTGTTTAGGGGGGGCACTTCCTTCACAAAAAATCTTGCGGTCCGCCCGTATGTCCCCCATAGTATGCAAAACTTGCGTGCCAGGGGGGGGGGGGGGGGGCAATTGCCCCTGTTCCCCCCCCCCCCCCCTGGATCTGCCCCTGATCTTGTTTAATTGACTTAATCTCCCTGTTTGCGATTTAGTTTTTACATATTGACATTTAAAATGGCATAAACAGTACAGCGGAATTTGAATCCGCGACTTTAGATAAGGATACACGCACAGATCTGCCCGCTGGATTTGTCCGGTGGATATGCCCGGACAGATCCGTCCATGTATGACGCTATTCAGATGTGTCCGCAGACAAATCCGTGTCCAATTCGTGCCATACATGGACGGATCTGTCAGACCTGTGCGTAGGTATATACCTAGCTTTTAGCTTCACATAAGTCAAAATTCTTAACTAAATTAGCTACCCGGAGCAAGCAACATCAATTTGAAGGTTATTAGTAGCTAACACCACCTAATATTCCTTTTTAACCGACTTCAAAAAAGGAGGAGGTTCTCAATTCGAGTGATTTTTTTTTTATCGTTATTATGTTTTTTTTTGTATGTATGTTACTCCATATCTCCGTGAATCGTGAACCGATTTTCAAATTTTACTTTTTAATCGAACAGGTATAACCCCTAGATGGTCCCATTGTCACCAAGTCAGGGTCTGATGATGGGATCCTGGAGAAATCGAGGGAACTCTTCAAGTATTATAGGCACACCTATATTAGTGATTTCACTATTTTTTACAGCAACTCGGTCACTTCCTCTTGGCGGATCCTAAGTGAGGTCGGTTCTTTTTTTGTTTTAAATTAATGCATACACTTAAAGGTAGTTCCGTAGTTTATTGAAATTTTATCCTAGTTTAAGCTTTAGTGGTATTGTTTTAATATATTATGTGTGCATATAAAATGGGCTATAAAAGAAAATGTTGACTCCCCCTTTTCAAGCGAAAGCTTGAAATAAATGTTTTTTTTTTTTTTTCTACACGAGAAAAAAGATACGATGTTATGCGACCCTGCAAAATGTGAAAACGGCATAAAAAGAAACGCTCTAGTATTAAAAACAAATATACTTACCAGCAGGTAAACTTCATTCGTATATAAAGGTCCCTTCTAAAGGGTTTTATCAGACCCAGCCAAATCAGATTAGCCCTGTAGCCACGAAATTTACTGATAATTGGGTAGCCCTAACCGCCGCCCCACTCAAAGGGTTAAGGGCCTTTAGATTGTGTCCTACGTGACTTATTAACCGACTACGAAGAGGTGTATCATTTTAACGTAGTCATCATCATCATCTCAGCCATAAGACGTCCACTGCTGAACATAGGCCTCCCCTTTAAAAGGGGGGGTTTGCCATACGCGCCACGCTTGGCAGGCGGGTTGGCGCGCGCAGTTTTTTTGTTGTTTAGGCTTTTAGAGGATGCTGCTGCCCATTTCCCGGTTTTAACGTAATAATGAAATAAATTGACTGGACGTTGACTCGACGATCATTGTCCCTATAATCGTTTCAGCGAATGGTCTCATAGCGAAGAGTCTCGATCAACACCTCGAGAGACTCTCGCTAGGTGGCTGGATCAAGGGTCAGATACAGAAGGCGGTGGTCATGGACACGGCGCGGATAGTCCGCCGGTTCCTCTCACTGCGGCCCTAACCACCGGCAGCCTGGGCCCTGCCCTGTTGCCGGCGGCACCCTAGATTAGGTTTTTTATAATGTTTTTATTGTTTTTGTATGTTTTTGATGTATTTTTATATTTTACTTTTGTAAAAATATTATAAAAACCTAATTTAAGAACAAAAATAAATAAAGAGAAAAATAAATATAATAGGACAATTGATATTTTTCTATGGATGAGTTACACATAATGGCCTCAAAAAATACTTGATTGATGACCTAGCAATGATTCGGCTATCTTTATCCATATTGAAAATCGCTACATTTTTGTCACTCTCGTTGTTAAGAAATCACAGTTTGTCTCTTTCTCACGCGGTGATGGGAGCTTATCAGCACGTCGTCATCACTCGCTTGCCGGTGCGCGACAGACAGGAGACAATTGTTTGAATTCACTCATTTTAAGTACTTCACTTTTGGAGAATGCATAACCCATCTGTAATTATTATATATCATAGGGTATATAATGTGTAGGGCAAAACTTGTTTTAGTTTTAGTGTCTGTCACTCCTCTCGTGTAATTATGTGTGTATGTAATATTTTAATTTCTTTTTTAAAATTGTAAAATTTCTTTTAGGAGTCATTGAACCGAATAAAAGAGTAAGTAGCAAGAATAATATTTGTTGAAACCTTTGAAAAAAACTCAACTAATATTTAAATAAATTCTACGTTTATGTTTTTTATTTATTTTGTATATTTTAATTTTCATTAATAGGCATAGCTATAATTATTTATAATAGACTGACTGAACTGAAGATTATTTCATTTTATCAGAACCACCGAACTTTCCACATGATATTATTATTTTTAATTCAATTTATAAATACATATATATGGTGTTTTTTCAATAACTAGTCATATACTTAGTGTGAGGTAATTAGGTAAGTTGACTGTTCCATACATATCAGCCGATCACACATTGATGTTTTGTATGGGGACGCCAAATTTTTTTTGGGATATCGGGGTTGTTCCCATAGAAAAAGTTGTTCAGTATGGCCTACCAAATCACCTCGCACACATACGGCTAGTAATTGAAAAAACATCCTGTATATAATTATGATTTTCTTTTAATCCATGTCTTTCATTGAATCTTTATCAGTTTGACCTTCCTATCGTGTCAGGATATAGAATAATTATGGCTGAAAATCATTAATAAAACTCTGGCCTCCATTACGCGCTGATTTCCGTGTGATGCCTCCTTTCAAGCTCACAATCAGGGCTTAGTAATTAATTTTATAAACGTTATCTATAGAGAAGCGGGTGACATAGATTCAATCAGCCTAGCCACTAATTTTTATATTACATTTTATTCGCACGGGCAAGATGGAAAAATACGCGGCCGTATGAATAGAATGATTGCTTAAGAACCGCCAGGACGCTCGCGTTCCCATACAAACATAGTTTAGCTCTCATTTTAAAACGACATGCTTTAGAACCACGAAATTTGGCATGGGCATTCTAGTAGTACAGATCTAATTTTTAGCAACTAAAATGAATTACCGACATAGATCTGTACTGCTAGAATGCCCATGCCAAATTTCGTGGTTCTAAAGCATGTCGTTTTAAAATGAGAGCTGAACTACGTTTGTATGGGGACGCGACTTCACGCGAGCGTCCTGGCGACTCTTAAGATGTGCAAAATAGTAAGAAATTTTACCAAACTTTTATGAAATCTGAAAAGAAATACTAGTTTTTTTTTACCTGCTGAGTATACATGACACAAAGTAGCTCTTGAAATCCAAAATCTAAGTCATAGGAGCGCTGAAGAAACAAATTAAATTGTGTGTCTTCTTTTTCTATGCATTATGTTAAATAACATTTTATTCAGAAAACTATATACAATTTTAAGAAAACAGACAAGCAATAGTAGTTTATGTAACTGTTACGTAATAGGGGTCCTTAAAACACGAGTGTGGTTTTAGATCACACGAGTGTTTTAAGGCCTAATTACGTACAGTTGCATACACTGCTTTATCTACACACATATTATAAACCCGAAATGATGATTGAATGACTGCCATTGCACGGATTGCACCGCATCGCCATGGCCAACTCGATTGTGTCGGTCGGAGGGGCGCGTCCCGGCGGGCGGGGCCCACCCGGATTTTCATAATGATATCGAATTTTTGCTTATTATTTGATAATAATAACATCGTTACAGATAAGACATTTGTTCTAACTACTAACGAAATAATCTATTTTTATGGTGGTTATAACGTGCGGTTTTTGAAGGCATCATGGAGGGTTTATGATATGGGTGTAGATAAAATACATTATGCATTATGCATAATGCATGCATTATGTTTGTATCTGTGTCTACGAATAAACTATATTCTATTCTATTCTATATTATTAGACAAGTTGATGAAATGTAATGTTGCCTTCTGGTTTTAAAAGATCAAGAGTGAGTTTCCGGGTAGGCGAAGTGGGGGAGGTTATTTAGAAAATGTTTTAAAGAATAATAGTTCTGTTGTAAAGAATAATAGCAGGGAAAAGAAGCAGAGGAAAAAGAAGAACAACATGGATGGGCATCCTCAGGAGTCGGTAGCCGACATCCGTAGAGAATATGTTTTTTTTTTATACAACGTCGGTGGCAAACAAGCATACGGCTCACCTGATGGTAAGCAGCTACCGTAGCCTATGGACGCCTGCAACTCCGGAGGTGTCACATGCGCGTTGCCGACCCTTTAACAACAAGAGGTTTCACTGTGTTGACGGCTCAAGGAACAAGAAAGGTCCCTCGTCGTCAACACACTGGGTCCTCTTTGAGCTCTGGTACTTAAGGCATTCCTCGATTCGGACAAGCCACGCCCATCCGTTAGAGACACGTTTATGGCTCCCGTGCACGAAATAAGAATCAGACTTTAAGGACTTAAGGATCAGACTTTTTGAACAAACTACGATAAATAAGCGAATCTATAAAGTGTTGTCTAATTTTGCTTCTGTGAATTTTTAGGTAAACCAGAATACCATATTTTTTTCTTAGTTATATTGTTTAATCTCTTATAGTTTACGTAAGCTAAGAAAAACCCAACTTCGGATTTTTTTCTATCGAGACAACTTTCAGTAATCGTGTTTCGGTTTGTGCGAAAAACAAGAGTATATAGTCTAATAATATATATTCGAAAATATATTAACTCTCTTTTCCCGTTTAGTCAGTAGAGCGTTTGAAAAAACCTGTATTTTTTCAAAGTAGCCCCTTGAAGAAGAAGAAGAATATAACAGTCAGTCTGTTCTAAGCTGTCTATTCACGGACAGGTTTTAGCAGTTCTGGTAATTAGTCAAGCCGTGAATGAGATGCCAGTGAATGGGGCCAGATAGTGCCCGGCTACTCGGCACGGTAAATAAGAGGGTTCTGTTGATGTATTAGCTTCGTAAGTAAATAAAGAGGACGGTTGAGAATGCATTTGGACTTGTAAACGTATACAGGATGTTTCCTGTAATACGAGCAATAAATTAAAACGTAGATTCTAGCCCTCAAACAACAAAACTTTTGTTCGACAACTTTTTTAAAATATGTAATTTGTGGTTTGCCTATTTTTCATACAAACTAAATCATATTTTCAATGTACTAGTGCTAGCGGTACACGCCGAAATTCAGTATAATGCTGCAAATGGTGTTAAAAGTATAAAAATCGGACCGATTGATCTTTAGGCCAAATGAATCGATTCGGCCCGTAGCAGTAAAAAAAAAAAAAACAGAGTGCAGTTATGACGTCATCTTTTTTTTGTATGGAAAAAAAAAATTTTTGTTCTGAAACCTATCGTGTGTGGTATCAAATGAAAGGGCTTTCTGAGCTAATTCCAAAAATATGTCACATCATTACATTTCAGTCACATGTTTGAAATAAACATAAAAAACATTTTCAAAACATACCAAGTTTGGGCTCCTCCAGATACGACACCAAAGAATATTTTTTTGTAAAATATATCTCAAATGATACCTAATATCCTCATATCTAACCCCAAGAATGCAATTTTGAAAATAATTACATTTAGTATTTTTTTCAGATTTTTAATGTTTACAAAGTGTGTCGTTTTACTCAATACGAGTACGAGTACCGTAATATCCTCCAATTTTGCCCCCAGGCGAAACTTTGGCCAACATTTTGAACAAATTCATTAATTTACGTAATTTTATAGTATTCTGGTGCGGGAAAGTGTTGATGTGAATCTCACAAAATGGGAAAGCATGGTGAGTAAAACCCATACTTATACTTATACCTGTATATAATAAGGCAATGGGGAAAGCCAGTGAAACCTTATTGTAGAGGGTGCTCTTTTAGATTCCATACAATGAGGAAAAGAAACAAAAGATGAATGGTCCTTAACAATGTACGGGAACTATGTACAGTTAAAAGGCTTTTCTTATGCAATTGTTTCCCTATAGCTTTTTGCTTCAGCATTTTCATTTTAGAGTATTGTGACAGTTGCCATTACTCTAGATTATTTATATCGTAATTCGATTTCAAAAGGATAATGAATGAAGAAGTCTTGATGTGGGCAATGTTACGTTGTAATGTAACAACTAGTGATGGCCAACTTTGCCCAAGACAAAAAAAAATTTTAGGGCTATCAGCTTTTTGTATTAACCACTCGGCACGAAAAAAGGTGATTATTGTTTTTGAAATATATATATGACGTTTTGGAACTGTTTCTTTATTTTTTTAATGTAATTGTTAATGTGAAACCATAGTATTCAATATATACATAATTTTCTTTGATCTGCCGATTTATTTGTAAACATAATACTAAGATAGGTTCGTTATGATTTGTTTCTATTATAAATAATGAAATATAACTCATTTAATTATGTTTTGTTTAATATACATACTAATGCATGACAAAATTAAAAAAATTAAGTCAAATGAGACAACCCTTGTACTTTGGAATGCTTGTATGCACCTTGTGCCGTAAAGATCAAAAACGCGTACCTATCATTGCCCACCTAATTTGTACAAAAGTTTACGTACTTATCGCTGAACTATTTAAAGGGAATGATAGGATTACCCTAGAGACTTGCTGTAATTCTTGTTTAATACTAATAATACTATAATCGCATTATTTAAGCGCAAATCGACTTGAGCAATGTTGGGTAAAACTCGATATAACTTTACCCACCCTCAAGTTCGCAAAAAATGGGATAAACTTAATTCGCTTTAAGTAAGAATAAAATCGTGATATGTGCAACCCGGGTTCCTCGAGCTCACCTATCACGTTATATCAAAAGAACGTGTAAACAGAGTTTCATTACTCCTATAATTATCCGAGCGGGCAAGAAAGGGACGCGGGGAGGGAGCGGGGGCGGAATCCATGCTCAAGATAAAAAATCGAATCAAAAAGAAAACTAATAATTGCACAAACACCAGTATTTTATGATTATTTTTTTATATTTAATTGATAGATTGATAGATCCCACATTCGTAATAATGAAAAATTAAAAAAAAATACTTAGTGAAATTATTTTCAAAATTGCTTTCTTGGGGTTTGAAATGAGGATATCAGGTATCATTTAAGGTATATTTTACAAAAAAATATTCAACCGTATCGTATTTGTAGGAGCCCAAACTTGGTATGTTTTGAAAATTATTTTTATTTTCATGTGAAACATGTGATATATTTTTAGAATTGGCTCAAAAAGCCCTTTCATTTGATACCACACACAATAGGTTTCAGAACAATTTTTTTTTTTCCATACAAAAAAAAGATGACGTCATAACTGCACTCTGTTTTTTTTTTTTTTTTACTGCTACGGGCCAAATCGATTAATTTGGCCTAAAGATCAATCGTTCCAATTTTCATGCTTTTAACACCATTTGCAGCATGTTTAAGGCGTACCGCTAGGACTATACGTTAAAATCAGTCTATTTGACATTGCTTGTCACCGTACAGATATTATCAATTTTGGAATACATTGCGTGTTCGGAAAAAACTTTAAAGTGTCCTAAAAATCAAACCATAAGTTATTTTTTAAAGTCGCTGTATAACGTTGTCTGGTTTGAGGAGTATAATCTAATTTTAATTTATTGCTCCTATTACAGGAAAGGCCCGGTATACTAGTATAATACAGAATGTAACAAAAATGCTGGTGATCCGTTTAAGGGCATAATTAATATTGGTATCGTATTGCGAGTAAGAAAAAGTAGGAGAAAAAATTTTTGCACGCGAATTTTTTTTACATGGGACACGTCGTCACTGCTGGCCAACCCATCAATCAAAACCAATTTTTTTCCGCGAGTATTTATTTTTATTTTTCATAACAAGAATACGATACTAATTATGCCCTTAAAAGGATCACCAGTATTTTTGTTATACCTTGTATACAGGGTAAAATAATAACCAGCGTTCATATTGATTAGGTAGGCCACACTGAACCCCTTTTACTATGGGAGCAACTCCAAAATCGCAATAGAAATTGTTGCTTCCCCATAGAAAACGACATGTCCGGACAAAATGTATGAAACAGCTAAAAAAAATTTCGTGATTTCGTAGTTGGTCTCATACTACTCAAATTTGTTCAGAATAGCCTACCCAATCAACTCGCTCAATATGAGCGTTGGTTTTTATTTGTATATAACTGTTATGCACCGTTTATTTTATTTTGGTAATTGTTCCGTACTTTTATATATTATATCATCATCATCATCAGCCCTTTATCGCCCACTGCTGAGCATAGGCCTCTCTTTGTGTACGCCACTTGTCCCGGTCCTGTGCCAATTTCATCCAGAAGTGACCCGCAACCTTCTGAATGTCGTCTACCCAACGAGCCAACGGACGCCCGGGGCTTCTTTCATCTGAAAGCGGCCACCACTCCGTCAACATTTTAGTCCACCTGCCGTCACTCTGCCTGGCAACGTGTCCTGCCCAACACCATTTAAGTTTGGTAGTGACGTATCTCACGTCTTGCACCTTAGTGCGACGATATTATATGCAAGCACAAATACAACGTATTTTTCATTAATTAGTTTATACTAGTTAAAACTTTATCGAATAGCAAGTTCAAACGGGACCCGCCTAAAACGGAACGCTTTTCTAAAAGCGCGCAACACCGAAAACTGGCAACAGCCACTTCTGCTCCGACTTCTTCAAAAACCGCTACCCGCGCACGCACGGCTCACAAGACCGAATTGCTTGAGCTCTTAACAAAATCCAAAATCGGTACAAGTACACGTTAATCGGACCTTTATCCTGAACCTCAGGAACACTGCAGCCATATAACGAAGGAACCAAGACACGAGGGGCCCCTTAGCAGCTGATATTCTCACCAGGTGAGTCTCCGTGCCGAATATTGCTATTTCGTAGTACTCAAATTACTCAACAGTAACAAGTAAAAGAACATTCCACAATTCTATTTAACTTACAATCTTGGAATCCTTTAAATTGTCAATAAATTTCGACTATTAAAATATTCAAATGATTGAGCCCAATCAAATTAAACAAGCCAAAAGTCTTTAGACATTTACTAATAAATATCTGAAATTATTGTAATCATTGAAAATGCTGAAACCTCGAGGATTAGTGGTCGGGAAACTCTGAGAAATTATGTCAACAAATTAAATTATTAATATCATCGTCATCGTTAAAATTACCTTGTATGATTTGACAGATTTGACAAAATTTTTATCAGACGGATGTGTGACAATATACCACCATTTTGCTTTTTATCGATGCGCTGCCAACCTGACGGATTAGCCTACTAATTCCCTACCAAACGGCCGCCGCGGGGTCAGGTATTTCCGTTCGGGGCGGGGCGTAGCGTGGCCATTCTGTATGAAATACTATTATAGTCTGGCAAACCAAAAGCGCAGTAACAGTCAGAGTAACATGCTATACCCATCCCTTTTTTAGTAGTGTGAGTACTAGCATTAGAAAAAGACAGTATGATTCTCCCTGTCTATGCTTGAAGTGGAACAAACTCTGGCCAAACTATATTTATTCCGTACTGGTACAGATCTGAGCGTGTAACATAGGCTATAATTTCGTATGTTCTCTTTGTGCTACATTAGATATATTCAAGAAAGAAATTCAAATAACACAACTCAGCAACGAAATACGGGATGCCAGGGTTACCAATTAGGCAGGAACCTTTCCAAGACGATTACGGACTGATTACACAACACCGAGATAAGACCGTTAACGGTTTACGGGAGCCCGTAAAACTTAGGGGTCACCCATTCATTACGTCACACAATAAATGTACGACTTTATGTTTCACTACCATTAAAATAATCATTTCTGTGACAAGCTTTTGTTTGTAACTGTACTTTTCTTTGTACAATCCCTACTTGCTCACAAAGAATGCAAAGAGTCTAAACACAACGGGATAATGTTGAGATGTTCAGAAGTTCCTATGGCCACCTTCCAGCTCCGTTATCAGATCAGCTCCATGTCATCATAACATTGCATTGTCACGCATATTATGCGTGCAAAGTTCTAGGCTACATAATAACTTTTTTTTATAGGTACCTAATATGCATTGATTTACTATGTAGGTAGAACGTACTAGATGTCACATCTAGAACAATTTTTTTGCACCATGTTTGGCGGTTGACAGCTATGACTGAATCAAAAGTAGTATAGGATTGTAGTGATTTTCACAACAACTTTAGGGACAAAAATAATCTTAAGAGGCTGACAAGACCCGATGACCTTCAAATAGACTTTACTTAAACAGTCATATAGCTATAACTACTTGTTTCGGAAAAGTAAAAAAAATAAATGTTAATATTCATTATATTTAAAAGAACTTGGTTAATTCCAATACACGATTAGACGAAATCGGCTCGATAGAAAATAATTCCAAAGTTTCATCTAAAATTAGCTTAAAACAATTGCACGTCTTTAGTTTCTTGGCTTATATGTCTGTAATTAAGGACAACATTCCACCACAATAATAATAAAAACTTCGTTGCCTTAAATTTCTCAATTAATGCATAGTTTTTTTTTTATTCATCATTTTGCAAAGTTTGCAATGATCTCCCATACTAATCGTAACGCAGTGTTTCTTTTTCACTCGCGCTGAAAAAGATAGGGAGGGAATTTAGCTCTTATCATCCTCTTAAAGATTTCATCTCCATGGTAATATGTTAACAAATCTGGTATCGCCAACTGCTACAACGTTGCCTACGATGCACAACTTTGCCTGGCAAACAGTTTTCTTCAGCTAACAGGTATTTTATTATATCTTATTCCTGGGATTGCCGCCTTTCTCCAATCTCAGGAATAAAATACTTATGTAAATCGCAATTTTTTTTTATTTTTTTATTAGCCTGGCTTAGTGTCCCACTGCTGGGCAAAGGCCTCCCCCCTTTTTCTCCACTCGACCCGATCGTATGAATTTTGCCACCATTCTGTGTAAAATGCGTCCAAGTCATCCCGCCATCTCCTTTTCGGTCTGCCTGCACCCCGGGCTGCTTCTCCCATGGTGTGTCGTGGGTCCCACTGGGTAACCATGTTAGCCCACCTGTCCGGATGCATGCGGCAGACATGCCCAGCCCAGTCCCATTTCAGCTTGGCGGTCTTGACACCTACATCCACACCTCGGGTTCTGGAGCGTAGTTCCGTGTTTCTGATTCGATCAGTTCTACGAACACCTAATATACTGAGCGTTTCTTTTTATTTTTGCCACTTTTCTCGACTTTTTATTTTATGGTAAGTTTTATGTTTTTTCTAGTCAGAATCGCGAGCTGATCCGATTTATGCAATAAAAAAAGATGTCCCATAAAACTCCATACATTTTTTGATTTTTTTTACTTTTCCTATTGTGTTATTCCATAGAAAACTTATGGCAAAGGGTAACACAAGAGGAAAAAAATTTTTGGGACACATTTTTTTCTTGCATAAATCGAATCAGCTCGCGATTCTGACTAGAAAAAACATAAAACTTACCATAAAATAAAAAGTCCAGAAAAGTGGCAAAAATAAAAAGAAACGCTCTACTACGCTCCATAGCTCGCTGGCAAACCTTGAGTTTGGACTTTAGAGCCTCAGTTAATGACCAGGTTTGCGCACCGTAGGTTAGGACGGGCAAGATACACATATCAATGAGTTTGCGCTTGAGACACAGTGGAAGGTCACCCTTCATTGACCGCTATTTAGTGAAGAAAACCACGTTTTTCAAGCCAGGCAAAATTGTAGCAGTTGACAGTACCTATCATAAAATTGGCGTGATGTAATTTGTGGATGAACTCTAAGGTGGATGACCTTAATGATACGTATTCCTCGATGAGGTTACGTGGTTATTTCGGATAGAGATACAAATGAGGTAATAAAGGGGAAATAACTAGGGATACACGCATAGATCTGCCCGCCGGATTTGTCCGGCGGATATGCCCAGAGGACAGATCCGTCCATGTATAGCGCGAATTGGACATGGATTTGAATTTAAGAGAAAATTATTAAGTTTAGAATTAATATATTTTATTTTACTTTACTTATAAGCAATCAGTTTTGCCGTGGGGTACCCGGCCTTAGAATTGTCCCCCACCATATCGTCCCGTGGTTGCAGTAGGAGTCTGCTAAGGGAATATACCGGGAGATGGGCAGCAGCATCTTCTGAAAGCCTACATACAATAAACAAAAAAACTGCGCGCGCCAACCCGCCTGCCAAGCGTGGCGTGTATGGCAAACACCCCCCTTAGGGGAGGCCTATGTCCAGCAGTGGACGGCTTATGGCTGAGATGATGATGATGATGACATAAGTTTTGAGAAATTCATTGGAAAGAGCCTGGACTCCTGAATGCAAGTTTGAAGTCTTACCGCCAAGCTACCAACTTAAGAGGCTGAGAAGACCCGATGACCTTCAAATTGACTTTACTTAAACAGTCATATAGCTATAACTACTTGTTTTAGGAAAAGTAAAAAAAATATATGTTAATATTCATTATATTTAAAAGAACTTGGTTAATTCCAATACACGGTTGGACGAAATCGGCTCGATAGAAAATAATTCCAAAGTTACATCTAAAATTAGCTTAAAACAATTGCACGTCTTTAGTTTCTTGGCTTATATGTCTGTAATTAAGGACAACATTCCACCACACTAATACTAAAAACTTCGTTGCCTTAAATTTCTCAATTAATGCATAGTTTTTTTTAAATTCATCATTTTGCAAAATTTGCAATGAGCTCCCATACTAATCGTAACGCAGTGTTTCTCTTTCACTCGCGCTGAAAAAGATAGGGAGGGAATTTAGCTCTTATCATCCTCTTAACAATTATTCCGTAGAATTTCCTACGAAAGTTCAAACTGGTAGAAATTTTAAGTGAAAACATTTTACACTTTTATGTTTACTTACTCAGACTTAACGTTTCTCTGTAATTCTTGGTCCAACAAACAAACTTTCAGTTTTTCTCACAAAAAGTATTACGTAATAAAAAGTACCTAACGCCATGTTTTTTACTTAAAAGCGTTTGCTTGCTTTATTTTTGTTGTTTTAGAATACGACAGGTGAAAGTAGATTAGTTTTTTTTTCTTCAAAAAGAAGCAATTTATCATTTCGCAAGTCTCCAGATATTAAATTATTACAAGTCTTACGAAATACCAACGAAATATTTTGCTACGTATGCAATTTTTTTTTAATTTATAATAGGGTTCCGTACCTAAAACTTACAGACATATAAACTGCCAGACTAAGTAAATAATATCATTTATATACCGTGTGTGGCCTGTAACACGAGCAAATAAATTTAAACGTAGATTTTACTCCTCAAGCAAGACAACGTTTGTTAAGCGACTTATAAAAATAACTTTTATTTTTAGTACATTTTAAAGTTTATTGGAGCACGCAATGTATTCCGATTTTTTTTTTATAAATGGCTTTCTCCCTTTGCACATGAGCAATGGGAATTCTGCCAATGACAAGTTGACGACGTTAATCACATTTTATTTGTTAAATAAATATAGGCAACGTTGTTCGGTTTTAGCCTTGCTATTTGTAAGGGTGATAGCTGCTCCTTACAAACAACACGTGGCGGCCATGCCGGGAAACTGTCCATTAAACTACAGAGAGTTTACACGCGTTTTGAGACTAATTCTTCATTAGCTGCACACTTTTATTAGATCACCGCACAATAAGCTATCAATATTACACACTGAACCACTTAAATGAGCAAAAAATAAAAAATGTTTCTCAAGACGTCCAAACTACCCTGCGTTACGAACAGAAGTCTATTCCGAAATTGATTTTGTCTGTAGGGTGACAAGACTGACAAGCAATGTCAATTAGACGGATTTTAACGTACATTGAAAATACTATTTTATTTGTACGAAAAAGAGACAATCTACAATTTATTTTTTAAGTTGTTGAACAAAAGTTTTATTATTTGAAGGGTAGAATCTATGTTTAAATTTATTGTTCTTATTACAGGAAACACTCTGAATAATTCTAAATAAATGTATGAGTAGGTTTTCTTATAAATTACCTACATTCTAGTTACATAATCATGATCAAACTAACTGCTTATGTACGCAACTACGCCCGCTAATTATCATCTCCATATCTTCCTATACGGCTTATTTTAGCTACCGAATCACTACGTTAATTTTAATTACGAACTAATGTAATAATTTAGAGGCGTGACTGTCAGCGATCAAAGAATGCGAGGCATCGTGCCGGTCCCTGTCAAGCCTCAGTGAAACAATTGTATTTCCCGAATCTTCTCTAATCTGGTCGCAAGCGGGACTTACTTAACTGGATAGCTAAGCTAGTGTTTTTTCAATAACTAGTGTGGTCAATGAATGATTCTAGCTGGAAAAGTCGAAAGCAGAATTATTTACTGCGGAACTTTGTTAAGACTACTTAGGAGCCTACCATACTAAAAGTCCTCACTTAACCTTAACCAGCTAGTATGACAAGAATTGCGGAAACTACCCCCCCACTTTTGAAAATCGACCGTTTTTTGGAGCTCATATCTACACAACTATTAGTATTAGGTAGAATGTGTCTGAGTGAAAGTTGTAGAGAATTTTATTAGCTTTAATTCTGTGTAACAACAAAATTGTCTACGAAGCATGGTTTTCAAGATATAAGCAAAATACCAAAAAACGGGACCTTCTTTGCCTCCCCCCTCCTCGAGCTCACCTCCGGGGGAAGGACTGAGGACTTTTAGTATGTTAGTCTCCTAACTAGTCTTATCAAAGTTCTAAAGTAAAAATTTCTGCTTTCGACTTTTCCAGCTAGACACCTTTTTGGGCGGTGATTAGGTAATTCATACTGAGCAACTTTATCTATGGGACCAACCCCAAAATCCAAAAAAAAATTTGGCGTCCCCATACAAAACGTCAACGTCTGATTGGCTGAAATGTATGAAACAGCCAAAAAAATTTTTGCGGTTTCGGAGTTGGCCCCATAGTAAAAGTTATTTAGTATAGCCATAGGGTAACTTATGTAAGTAGTAGAGCAGCACAGCTTAAAAACTATTTAAAGCTCAAGTCAACCACTCCATTCTGCGTGATAGCAACCTAAAGATACCCAAAATGTAAGAGGAAAAGCAGTGTAGGGGATGGTATAGCTTACCTAATCACAGTAATCACCTCGCTAAAAATATGTTCATTGATTCCGTTCCAAATCACCTCACACAATATGGCTAGTTATTGAGTAAACATCCTATATACGGTTAAATAATATTACAGTCATTTTATTTTCACTAGTATGGGAAAAATGTCAAATTTGGAAATAATTCATAATAGCAGAAGTATTTAGTTGTATGGCTTAAAAGTCATGTTAATCATTGCGTAGACAGAAAATCCTACAAAAAATTTACCTTGAAAAAATCCTCATTTAATTACTTAATTTCTAAAAAATCGCCTAAATAAATATATCAATATTTTATTATTTATTATGGTTCCTTAAGACACGTTATTTATGGATGACGGAAGATCAGACAAAAAAAAAGAAACCGTTCATATATATTTTGATGAATATTTACTTCCCCATGGAAAGTTTGTAGGATTTTTCGTTCAGTCATCTTAGAATGACATTTTAAAACTATATAATAAACAAAAAAATTGCTATTATAAATTAATGTTTGATAAAAACGTATCTTTACTGGGCCATAATAACAAGCATATTGAGCGAGGTGATTGTAAGCCATACTGAAAATCTTTGACTATGGGAAATCGCGATTTTTTTCTTGGCTTTTTCATATATTTCAGCCGATTAGATATTGCCGCTTTGTATGGGGAAGCCAGAAATTTTTTCGCGATTTCGGAGGTGGTTCCATAGTAAAAGTAATTCAGTAGGTATGGCCTATCTAATTACAACGCTCAATATGAACTGTGATTAATATTTCACCATTTAGACTCAGTTTATTTACAGCTCGTCAAATGCGTAAGAAGTTTCCGTAATCTGTAAAATTGTAGATGGCTGAGGGTTTGCCGCAAATTTTGAATCTACATTTCGTGATCCATCGCTCGTTTTAGAAAATGCGATAGGGAGACTTTTGACGTGCACATTTGGCCTGCCGGGATATCTGATGGCTCCTCTTCATGATGGGCCATCATAGGGACGCAGCTATGCGTTAGAGGGAGCTAACAATATTGCAATCTCGTTCCGTCGTATAGCTGCGTCCCTATGATGGCCCATCATGTAGAGCCAGCCTGAGATATCAATGGGAATAACTAGGTATTTTACGGTTTAGGTACTGTAACAAAATAAAAAGATTATCCTAACTGAAAACCATGTCATAAAATGTTTTTTCACCCCTACTATTCGAAAAAGTGTAATTTGTTGCCCATTTACAGGGAGCAAAAGTGACTTTTGATCCCTCTGTGATTTATTGCCCATTTACAGGGAGCAAAAATGACTTGATCTCTCTGCGTTTTTTTTTAAACTTTCCTTGTTTTTGCAACCGATTAAAATGAGACAACATTATATAACTTCTCTTTCTAGCAGATAGCTTGTTTAGTACCTTTGTTTTCGTTTTTCTCATAGAAGGAGTGAAAAGTAGAGTGTACTACGCGGTAGCAAAATTATTTCAATCTCGGGTCACTTGAATCCCTACGCCCGGGATTCTACTCGTATTCTGGAATCCTTCGCTTCGTTCGGGATTCCTCACGCTACCCTCGACCGAAATAAGTCATTTTGCTCCCGTGTAATACAATCTACTATTTTACCTTGTAGAACGAATGTATTCTTACTTAACTAGCGATCTTATAAACCGGCTTCAGAACGTAGACGTAAAAAGACGTCACATCAATCTCCTTGTCCGCCCCTCCAGTCGCAACACGCGCCTTAATTACCGCCTAATTAAACATAATTAATTCCCATTTAATTACCATCTATCGTCTATTCTTTTGTGAGGTATTCATTAGCACGAATCAGTGTCATTCACAGTTGGTAGATTGAGCATCTATAAGAAGTTTTAATGGTTTTGAGAGAGCTTACTAGGTAATGCTGAAAAGATTAGGATTTGCTATTAAGAGTCGCCAGGACGCTCGCGTGAAGTCGCGTCCCCATACAAACGTAGTTCAGCTCTCATTTTAAAACGACATGCTTTAGAACCACGAAATTTGGCATGGGCATTTTAGCAGTACAGATCTATGTCGGTAATTCATTTTCGTTGCTAAAAATTGTAATACAAAGAAAATATAGCAAAAATAAGTTTTGTATGAAAATCTGTATCTGGCTGTATTTTCTTTGTATTACAATTTTTAGCAACGAAAACGAATTACCGACATAGATATGTACTATTAGAATGCCCATGCCAAATTTAGTGGTTATAAAGCATGTCGTTTTAAAATGAGAGCTAAACTACGTTTGTATGGGAACGCGAGCGTCCTGGCGACTCTTAAAGAAGAAAAAATATTCTTTACGTCACTCTGGGCGGTAAGTGAGATTTGCCGCCTACGGACGCAGTAGCAAATCTCACTTCACACCCATGAGAAGACGTAAAATTATGTACGCGCCAAGGGCGGTAATAAAGAAGGCCTCGGATCGCTTGTTTATGGCCCTTACCTTCGGTTCGGGCCACAAATACCTGCGATCTGAGTCGTTCTTTATTTCA
Organism: Pammene fasciana; assembly: GCA_911728535.1. Lineage (NCBI taxonomy): Eukaryota > Metazoa > Arthropoda > Insecta > Lepidoptera > Tortricidae > Pammene > Pammene fasciana. The sequence continues at coordinate 15,159,852 of OU452291.1, read as the reverse complement.
CCGCCCAAATACGTAATGTACTATTAAGTATTTGACGATTTTCCATTGCTTGGCTTTGCTATGAAGTATACAGTGTCTAAATCTAATACGGGCGAATCGCTTAACGGTAATTAGTATAGTAAGGACATAAGAAAAGTAATTAGATAAATCTTAGAATTGCAACTAAAATTTTATCCATACAAAATAATTCGGCCCGCAATGTAATGCAAACACACTCGCGTTAAACGCTCGTTGACAGTTACTTTCAATACCATGTTTACAGTACATTGCTGCTGATAAAATTTTCAAAAATTAATTATTCGGTCACAGTTAAGTGTGACTTAAAAAAAACTTCTTAATTAATGATTACACTAATGAGTTCTATCTATGTCTGGTTTAATTTATCGCCCGTATTAGATTTACGCACTGTATACAGGATGTAACAAAAATACTGGTGATCCGTTTAAGGGCATAATTGGTATCGTAATACGACGGAGAAAAAGTAGTAGTAAAACGAAACTTTCATGTCCACGCAATCATAAGAAATAGCAATTGTTTTAGGTTTTTACGGAACCCTCGGTGCGCGAGTCCGACTCGCACTTGGCCGGTTTTTTTTTCTACGGGACAGGTGGTCCTAAGCCGGCCGACCCTCCATACTTAACCAAAATTTTATTTCGCGCGAAAAAATTTTTTTCTTACTTTTTCGTAATTAGAATACGATACTAATTATGCCCTTTAAAGGATCACCAGTATTTTTGTTATATCTTGCACAGCACACCAAGCGGGACGTATCGAAAACACGTTCCTATACAAATCAGACCTAACGCAAACGCAAACGTAACGTTTCGTTAGTGAAACGATTACACTAAGGGTTCAGGTCTCATTGCTCTCATTCGTCGTCATCATCGTCTCAGCCATAAGACGTCCACTGCTGAACATAGACCTCCCCTTTCAGGGGGGAGGGGGGGGGGGGGTTGTCATACGCGCCACGTTTGGCAAGCGGGTTGGCGCGCGCAGTTTTTTTTTGTTTATTGTTGTTTGGGCTTTCGGAAGATGATTGCTGCCCATCTCCCGGTATATTCCCTTAGCAGACTCCTACTGCAACCACGGGACGATATGGTGGGGGACAATTCTAAGGCCGGGCACCCCACGGCACAATTCTACAGCTACCTACAAGGTGTAACAAAAATACTGGTGATCCTTAATTATAATTAGGCATAATTTGTATCGTATTCTAATTACGAAAAAGTAAGAAAAATTTTTTTTCGCGCGAAATAAAATTTGGTTTAGTATGAAGGGTCGGCCGGCTGGGACCACCTGTCCTATAGGAAAAAAAATGTTTTTCGCTTCCAAAAATTTTTTCTCCTACTTTTTCTTAGTCGTAATACGATACCAATTACGCCCTTAAACGAATCACCAGTATTTTTGTTACACCCTGTATGTAAGTAATATTGAAGCTTTATTACAGTTTACAGTACTGAGTATTGGTGTTTAGCGGTTAGCTGAGCGGCATTAACTAAACAAACAACGGTTTAAATTCAACTTGCACTTGCGAGTTCTAGTGGAGTCGCTCCGGGGACGCCCGAAGTGCAAATTGAAAACTTGAGCCTGGCTGTACATAGATTACCTTAATTAGATTGCGCATGATTAGGAAGCACCTGATTTCTCTACCGCGGTAGTCAGAAATAAAAAAAAGCTGACGATGATATTCGCGTTAATGATCTTAAATAAGGTAAACTTTCGAGTGCCCGTCACTGTCCCAGTACATGTCATCTTTAAGCTTAAGTTATTCGAAATAAAGTCCACAAAAGAGTGCCTAAAATATAGGGTATTAGCGTGTTGAGCACTAATTACCTTACTTCTGAAATGAATCTGACACTTGAATGTGAATACAAATAGTTCAAATATTCTTAGCCAACCTTGCTTGTAATTTATAATTCGGCAAAAATCATTTTCTGGCTATTCACACAATATTTTATCAAATTTTTGGGTATAACTTCAGATAATTTGTTAGCGTAAGACTCTCTTGTATAATTTTTTTAAGTAGCAATTTTTGGAGTATTTTAAAATGCTTTTAACACGGTATTAAAAATTTACGGTCGAGAAGTCATTATTAGGTATGCGCCGCCTAGTAGCAAGTGATCTGTTCCGAGAAATTAAACATTCTAACATTTACGAGTTTCCAGTAGTCTAAAGAGGTTCTTAGCAATATTTCAGATGGCTTGCATTTTAAATCTTGTACCAGTTCACTTAGAGTTGATATTCCCCTAAATCTTTGGTTTAGGCGAACCCCGCACTAGCGTCGACGCTGGTGAGACGCTGACGCTCGAAAAACGTGGCGTCAACGCTGGTGAGACGCCGAGGCTTGACGAACGTAGCGTCGGCGCTAGCGCGACGTCGACGCTCTTAAGACGTTAGTGTGGGGTAGCCTTAGATTGATGGCTTTTCTTTGAAGGAAAACAACGTGAGAAAACCGGAAATAATCCCAGGCCTTGTTTTCCATCGTGACTGGAAGTTCAGATCACATTGGCTTTCGGAAAAGCTACTGCCAACATCGATTTATGGGATAAGGCAGCCGAACTAACCGATTCGATTCGATTTTTGAATTGTTTTCTTCACATAATTTGAGAGTTGTTATGATTTATAAATTCTTTAATCTTATATTCATAAATTATTAAATTTTATATATTATTTTAAGAGTTGGTATATTAGATATTAGATAGATCAATCATGGGGTTACGGAGCTTATAGATGCGAACCGATCCTCAAGGGGTCTTGCTATAAGTAAACAGGTTTATCATCATTTGATAAACACCATTTCGCAAATAATCACTTAACAAACAACAATTCACAAACTATTCATTTCACAAACCTGTCATTGCTAAATATGTTCATTTTATAAATCATTAATAGATAAATATACATTTTGTAACTTGGACGCTTTATAAACATATTGAAAGACAAATTATTATTTAACAAATGTTCATTTCGCGAATAAATCGCTTTTAAAATCAGTTATTTTGCAAAATGACAATGGATAAACTATTGTTTTTACTCAATTTAATAAGTAAAATAAATAAATACAAACGAATTGAGAACGATTAAAGGAGGGTTCCTTTAATTGAAGTCGGTTAATCAGTCATCTGGTTTTTGGGGACAATAGTAAAATAAGGTAAACAAGAATGGCTGACTGACAACTGCATTTCTAGGCAAAAGAGCATTTGACACTAAGACAAAATATTATAAAAGAATTTCGTTTTCAATGAAATATACGTAATTTATGGATAATTTTACGGTCGCAGTTAACCTAACACGCTCCTCCTCGCTTCGCTTGTCGTCGCACCTATCTGGGCTCTCTCAAATAATAGTCTTCCGTGATATATTAAACAAAAACAAAGTTAACTTTTAAACTACAAAATATCTATCAGTTTTAAAATGTAATACCTACTCGTAGTCCTCGTAGATAAATGTCATTCATATTTGTAATTATTACAAATATGAATGACATACACAACATGATGATTTATTAAACGAAGTATTTACCAAGTAATGCATTTTACTAACGTTTTTTAGTATGCGTTATTTTGTTAATTGCCCTGAATAACAAATGAATAATTTGCCAAATAACGTTTTGTAATATAGTGTTTTTTCAAGCAAATAATTTGTCTCTTGAACTATTTGTATAACAAAATTTTATACAATGTCTAATTTGGGAATCGTTAGTTTGCCTAACGTTGTTTGTGAAATGAACATTTATAAAATGTTGTTTGCCAAATGATTGGCTACCAAGTAAACAATATTGCAATGGCGATGGGTCAAAAGTTTTCTTATTAGGCAAGCCGGTGCTGAATTTGGCTTAAAGTTTCTCCATGGGCTGTAGTAAAACTACTCAGGTGCCTGAAACTTAGTCAAGCCGACGGGAATCGTGTTCTATGGACGCGCTGTACTACAGTTCAGGAACTTTTATAATTCACAAGTGCGATTTTCATTTTTAGTTAGAGAATATAATATGATTAGTCATAGTAAAAAATATTTTCTAACAGTTATTCACGTGCTCTAGGTGTTATATAGATATTTGTTAATAACACCAAGAAAAGATCATCCAAATTATTTTTTTCTTTACCACACTATTGCATTCAACTATTTCAATATCATCTGTCAGTTTATAACAGTTTGGTCAATAGATTATGTGAACATATTTTGTAAAAATATGCGTGACCTTGAATTCTAAACGAACGACAAATGGCTAAGATGACGAATGCTATTGACAAAACCGTTATAAAATGTGAAGTTATGTAGCAATAATAAAAAGCGATAGTCTGGTAGAGAAAAATAAAACTTGCATAATCTTTTCTTTATGTAGCAAACAAATACGTGTATTATATATACCTAGCGCAATGCTCACAATTGTTAGAAAATATTTGTCATTATTAGTACTTAACGTATTCTAACGGGGCACAATATAAAATCGGACTTGTGAGTTTTGTCATTTTTATAGGTTAAAAAGGCGTAGTTGTACTCCACTACTGCCACTGCTATATTGGTCAAGTCGTTTGCAAGTAAATCGTGTTTTCAGCTAGAGGCGGACTACCAGTTACTATGTATCGATAGAAACACTTTGTTTGCGTGCTATCCTGTTGCAAAGCTATCTAACACTTTGTGCAAAGCTAGAGTCAGACAGACAGACACATCGATCGTCTTTGTGTACCGATCTTGTTTATTAACTACGCTTACACAAGGTATAGTGCTGTCGAACAGTAGATGCACTAAAAAAAAAAGTTTAAGTCTGACAAAAATTATAGCAGTGTACAGCTAGCCTAATATGGTCGGGTTTTTATCACCTGTCACAATAGCTATCACGTTCTAACAAATACGTATGTGCGAAAGTGACGCATGACGCCATAGGCGATAAAATCACAACCATCCCTTCAGTGAGCTTTTTTAGAATATCTCGTGCAGTTTTAGGTAAAGTAACATTAGGTAAGGTAGACGTCCCAGTAAGTGACATGTCATCAATAAACTGAAACTACACCCTGCAGACTAGCATTTAATTTGATAGCAGGCTGTCAACTATTAGTCATCAACCGACTTCAAGATTTCGGAGGAGGAGATTCTCAATTCGTCGGGATCTTTGCTTGTTTTTTTGCTATTTTTTTTAAGTAAGTTGTTCACCGATTATTCGAAGACGGCTGGATTGAATTGGAAAATTCTTTTTTTGTTTGAAAGAGTATACTTCACAGTTGGTCCCATTGTCACCAGGTACGGATCTTATGATGGGATCCTGGAGAAATCGAGGGAACTCGTCAACTATTATAGGCACACCTATAGTGATTTCAGTATTTTTTACAGCAACTCGGGCATTTCACTTGGAACAGCGGATCCTGAGTAAAGTCGGTTCTTTTTTTGTTTAAAATTATTTTATTAGCACGTTGTGCGCTTATAGATGCGTGTGTAGTTGTTACCTTACCTTATGAATGAAAATGTTTTATTGCTCTTAAGTATCTTGAAGATACGGGAAGAGAGGAACATAAAGCACTGGCAGTAACTAAGCTGTGCGTACATTACCATGCGGTGGCCGTGTATTTGCCATTTGCTACATTTAGCCCGCACCAACAACCAGGAAGCATGTCATTATAGTAGCACTCAGCTTAGTTCCCGGGTAATAATATTGTTTACGCCATCACAATGTTAGCTTCATGAAAATATATGAGCAAATAATGCTCAAGCAACTCACCAATTTTAATAGCTACCACATCATAACGGAAATGGTGTCAAACAAGCGTGCAGCCTGCGGTGTTAAAGTGGCTCTCCCTTCGCCACCACCACTTGAATACCACAAATTGGTGCAGGCGCTAGTTTTTACGAAAACTTTAGCCTGCCAACCTAGAGGACAAACTAGCAGTTAGGTATTGGGATTAAGTTCGGTTTCCTCTCGGTGCACTGTGGGCTGAGTTTTTAAAGTGATTTTTTTTTAGTTTTTGAAAATCTTAAAACATTATTTATTTTGTCATGTAGGTACATTGTTTGCAATTCACTCACATATAATCAAAAAACTCAGTTACGTACAAGTCGGGATTTAAACCCGAGACTGTCGGATTGAAAGTCTTCCACATTCCCAACGATTGCCATCGGCGAGGTATGTATGAACAATAATTATACAGGGTGTAACAAAAATACTGGTGATCAGTTGAATAGCATATTTTTTATAGTATTGCGATTAAGAAAAACACATATTTTTGACGCAAAAAAATTTTTGGGGCATGTCATAGGTACTAGCCGGTCAACCCTTTCAACCAATCAACCAACCAACTAACCAATCCATTCAGCCAACAAATGACTTTTAATTGAAAAACTTTTTTCCCTGGTTTTTTATAGTTAAAATACGATGCCAATAACGCCCTCAAACGGATCACCAGCAATTTTGTTACACCTTGAGCACTTTTCGTCTTAAAACTTTAAGATAATTTGACAAAGTGTACCTAGTACCTACTATACGTAGTTTTAACGCAATTAGAGCCTTTAACTTCCACACACTCGCTTAGTTTTACCCACAAAGGTTCACACGAGTTCTCGAAATAGTGGAATTTCTCCACAGTTTCTTTGAGTTAGCTCTGGATCATTATTTCTAAAAGTAACATAATTCGTTATTCCGCGAATTAGACGCAATGTTTCATTCTGAAAGATTTACTGTTGAACGATTTGGAGTGGTTAAGCGATGTATTTTGGTGTTTTTAATATGTTTACTTTTGGTGTACGTAACTAAATAAAAATAAATATTTGTTGGATTATCATTCTAGTCGTTTCATACTTTAGTATTTAGGGGGTGAAGGCACGACGCCTAAAATTTCACGTTTAGTTGAGAGAAAGCAACGGAAGTATAATAAAACTGTAATGGATGAAATATTAAATTATACACCAAAATATTGAGAAATAAATCGAGTTCTATGCTGAATAACCAATATTCTATTACCATGCCTGTACTGCGTTAGGGAGGATATTTTCATACGAAGGTAATTTTTCCTCATTCTCGAGGAAAGGTGCCCAACTGCCCAATTCCAAGTATAAAACTGTCGGACAGACTATTTGTAGAAATTATGGGCATTGATCTTTGATCAATAATATGAAGCAATATAAGAAGATAAATAATATGAAGCAATTCGATAATTATTTATTTAATTTTCATTACTTGACTTTATCGTCGTCTCAAAACTTATGAACACACGAGGTAGAGGCGTTGTTCACATATTTGTGACCACCTTGGCCGCTCCGATATATTTGATGGTGACTGCACAGCCGAGTTCTCAAATACGTATATTTACACACGGATGTTCATAAATGTATGAACACAACCTTATTTATATGGATTTAAGGTCGTGTACATAGATTACGTGAGTAACTCAGGAACAAAAAAACAATAAACACACAAATAAATGCCCTTGCCGGGATTCAAACTCAGGATTTCCAGAAGCTTCAGATTCGTATTGAGGGTTATTACATAACAGTACCTAAAAACTACGTAGGTTTAATTCCTTTCAAAATTGTGTCACATTTTCCGGTACCAGCTCTGAAACTAGTAGTAGCTACGAAGGCTGCACATCAAAATTAATCGTGTGAGATGCTTGGTTGCTAGGTAGCTGATTAGGCTTTGTAGAAATGGTTTTACTTTTTAATTATTAAAACACGCGTGTTTCATTCAAACATCACAAACGTCATACAATTTGTATATTCGGGATCAATAGAGAAGTGAAACAAACGCATTTACCTTCATTGCTTCGCAATCACGCACTTTTAAAGAACAACCATTGTCTCATTTTCAGCGTACACAAATTAACACATAAACTTGGCTGTTTATACACATGAACTTATTATTTATATATTTTTTTGCAGAAATAACCGTTAATTACTTATATTTAAGTGAATTTAAAACGAATTTCTTTAATAATATTTTGTCATAATAAAAAAAATAACGGTTACACTCACGCCATATTAGTCACTTCGCGCGACATGTTTCGGAAAGCTTAGGTCTCCATCTTACTCCCAACCCTAACCTACGCATGTCAAACCTGGAAATTCACATCAAAGACAAAAAGGAAGGTAGTTCATGCCAAAGGGGAATGGAAAGGAGTATGCTAAAAATAAAGAAAATAGACAAGATCAGGCACTCAAAGATTAGAAATAAGACCAAGGTCATAGACGCACTGAGCCAGGCCCAGAAACAAAAATGGAGATGGGCTGGCCACGTTGCCAGACTCCAGGACGAGAGATGGACCGTACAAGCGACAGCCTGGAAAGGTCCAGACGGGAAAAGAAAACGAAGAAGACCACTGGCGCGCTGGGCTGATGACATAGTTAAGGTGGCGGGGGCCAACTGGATTTGGCATGCCCAAGATCGAGAGAGGTGGAAAAGTCTGGAAGAGGCCTATACCTCATAGAGGGTTCTGGTGTGATTTTATTCATAAATTAGGATTACATTCTAGATTTATTTATAACTTTGTAGTAATACTTTTTCTACCCAGAAATAAAAGACTTTTTAATTTTTTTATTTTTTATTTTTTTTTATTTTTTAGGTCTCCATCTTCAACCGTTATATTTTTTCATAGAAGTGTCACTTGTTAAACGCTTTTTTATGCCTAGACACGCAGCCATATTAGTTTACCTTATATTTTTTCTACTAGTATTAACGCCGATTTATTTTGTTTCTAATAAAGTCTTGAACTAAAATGGATTACAACAATCCATCAATTACTAACTAGCTCTGAAATACCGTAATATTTAACTCATAACTTGTAAAGTCGAAGAGAAAAACGAACGAAATACGAATTGAATAAAACATGCAATAAATACCTTCCACACCATTTCTCCTTTTTTGCGTGAATGAAATTTTCACGGTGATTTCGTTTTGATTGCTGTGTTTACTTAAATCTTGATCGTAAATCATGGTGAAACCCAATTTTCAAAGAAAACTTTTGGTTTTATATGACATTGATAAATCAATCTAATATTTTTCATTGCACTCGCATGATTATCATTTTGGGGTTAGTTTTTATTTTGATTTTTGTTTTAAACCCAAAACTTCCGTGAGACACAGACATAAGTATTAAATAAACAAACACGGGTAACTCACGTCTTTTAAGAGTCGCCAGGACGCTCGCGTGAACTCGCGTTCCCATACAAACGTAGTTTAGCTCTCATTTTAAAACGACATGCTTTAGAACCACGAAATTTGGCGTGGGCATTCTAGCAGTACAGATCTATGTCAGTAATTCGTTTTCGTTGCTAAAAATTGTAATACAAAGAAAATATAGCAAAAATAAGTTTTGTATGTAAATCTGTATCTGGCTGTATTTACTTTGTATTACAATTTTTAGCAATGGAAACGAATTACCGACATAGATCTGTACTACTAGAATGCCCATGCCAAATTTCGTGGTTCTAATGCCCTGGTTACACCTACCGATTACAGTGGCGAGTCAGTACTCTCGACCGAGTACTCGCAAGGTATAAACACATCGCCGAGTACTGGGCCGGGCCATTTTACTCTCTCGGCCGAGTGACATTTTGCTGTCTCGCCACTGTACTCGTTAGGTGTAACCAGGCCTTTAAGCATATCGTTTTAAAATAAGAGCTAAACTTCGTTTGTATGGGAACGCGAGCGTCCTGGCGACTCTTAAGTCGAATATTGCTCGACATTTTTCGCTCCATAACGAGGAGCTTATTCATGAGTCTTAAAATATGTGAGTTTGCCCTGTTTGTTTATTTCATTTTGTTGTTCAGGTTCCACTTATTTTTTGATTTGATTATTTTTGTGATTTTTACTTAAAATCGCGAGCATTTTCAACCCTGATTGGACAAAAAAGTGTCCCAAAATTTCCAAACAATTTTTGTTACTTCAACTTTGTTACGGCCATAAAAAGTCTATGCATAATAGTAACTAAGTGGAATAAAAAAAACTTGGGATACTTTTTACTCCTATTAGAATCTAAAGGGCGATTCTGAGTAGAAATCGTATGAAATTAAAAAAAGAACAAATCCACAATTTTTGGAAGCAAATAAAAATTTTAAGAAGTAGGTTCTTAAAGACTTGCTTTTTTACATTCCAGTCTTATAAAAGACTATATTACATATACAGTGCTCAACCAATCTTTTCCCCTGACAATAGCGGAATTAGCAATTGGGGACAATCGTCCGAACTTGGCGCATTTGTTTACAGAAATTGGAGCCGCGATGAAAAACAAATTGAATTTGAACAAAGGCCGAGGCCGTCCAAATGAAAAAACGCACGCACAATGCGAGGGGCCATTGCTGGGCAGCTGGAAAGGTAGATTCAGCTATTGCAGTAGAAAATAGAAATAAAAACTGGACACAACGAAGGGGTGAGTATAGTGATATGCGCGAATTTGGACTAGGCAAAAGGAAATTTTTCCCGGTAAAACTGACCTTTATTTCAGGATCCTAATGTTTTTACTATCTATTAAATTTTCTGTTTTCTCTAAATATGTACGTGTAGGAGAATCTGCTTAATGAGATCAGCTAGGGATAAACGCACAGATCTGCCCGCTGGATTTGTCTGGCGGATATGCCCGGCGGATAGATCCGTCCACGTATGGCGCATTTCTTGCATAATACGATACTTTATATCAGTCCGTGCAAACTGCAGGTCCCGCTAATACGCTTTCCCGTTCAAAATGTGTTTTGGCAGGGCTTCTTCAAGAGCGTCGAATGCTACTTTTACTGTAGTTATTTTGATTATGAGTCACCAAAATTATATGTTTTGAAATACCTAGTTTTCTACCCTTAGTAGTTTTTTTGAACACTGACTTTTTTGTAAGAATACCGTGATCTGTGATCGCCTAGGTATTTAACTACATAAAAATTAATGCACCTTGTCACAAATATAAAGGCACCAAAACCGTTATAATAATGGTTAGCCAAGGCTGTAGAGTCACCATCAGATATATCGGAGCGGCCAAATTGGTCAAAAATGTCTGAACAACGCCTGTATTGTCAAGCCGATAGAATGCATGTTCAGATATTTTTGAGTACCTTGGCCGCTCCGATTTATTTGATGGCGACTGTACCATGGACTTTTAAAGGCAGTACAAAACGAGTCACTAGAGAAACTCTACATAGAATTGGAACTCTGCCTAGAACCGGCGAAATGTAAATCGCTTCGGCGGACAATGTCTAATCTACATAGGAAAGTTATTATATTTCCTTGTGGTCTTGGCCGTTTCTTTAAGTGCCCGCTTTCGAAATTAGTTCTAGACTTGTTTTGCTATATGGTATGTTTGTATTTGGGGCATTTTTAAACGGGAATATGCACGTTTGAAAGATAATCGGAAATAAAATGAAGTAGTTATTTCTGTAAATATAAGCAAGCTTGAAAATTACCTCTTTTGTACTATTGACGAACGGAATAAACCATTAAATTGCTGCACTATTCGCTAGTCAGTTAATAAGGTATAATTAGCTTACTCATGACACACAGAATGTCCCAGCAGCAGCGTTGTAAGGCCCCACGTTGGGCGCCAAATTTTTACGAACATCGCACATACAAGCGATGTAATTGAAAATTTGGCGCCCAACGTGGGGCCTACTACATAGTAAGTAGTAAAAAAAACTAGCTCACACCTCAAGCCGTCAGTACTTATTCAGATTTCAAATTCTTTTTTCGTCACGGTTATGAATATTATGATACAATCACTCATTGGTGCGCTCAAACCAACCAAGTAGTTAGTCGTTTCCCATCTCGCTACCGTTTATCGGTCAAGACACTACGAGTCTTGTCTTAACGATAATCAAAGTAGTTTAGATTTAAAACTTAGATTCACCCTGATATAATACAGTCCCCTAATAATTTAGTTAGTAAAATCATTAGAGCAATAAAATAGAAATGGGGTCCCAATCATGATAAACAGCGCCGATCTGCGAACTTAACCGAAATCCTGCTCAATAAATTCGGCCAGAATTTACATTCTCTCGGAACTAAATCTTCGGCAAAGAAATTAAATCTTACGCAGTTTCTTACAGGATAACTCACAGTAGGCTGGGAGCTGGTGTCGGAAAAAATATTTATTAAATTAGAAGTTTTTGAACCGACTTTAAGATTTCGAGGCAGTTTCACAATTCGTTGGGATCTTTGTTTTTATTATTTCTTTTATGTATGTTTACCGATTAGTCAACGACGGCTGAACCGATTTAGAAAATATTTTTTGTTTAAAACAGTATATTTTGTCAAGTTACACAGGTTATTCCTATTCAAGTCAACATATGACCACCAGTGGTCATATTAATAGTATGGACAGCAGTTTATCTGACGTGGCTATTTGAACGTTATGTACGAATAGCCATACATTTGATGTTACCCTTCCCCGCTTAAAACGGCAAACTTTTTAGTATGGAAAATGACAGACATGGCTACTCCCAGATTGAATGCTCTAGGGCTCATGACGTTACTAAGCTTGGCATTGAAAAGGAATAAAAATTGTAAGATTTTCTAGTACCAACTCCTGGTACATTAGGTTCGGGGTAAGTGGGGGTAAGACAATCCCCGGTCGTCCATTAAAGCTATCGCGCAGATCTCACGCGACGTTACGAGAATGTATTTCCGATTGGTTAGTGGAGGCGGGGCGGGTAGGGTGACCGTGATTTAGCTATTTTGGCAGTTTTTTGGAAGTGTGGAGAATCTTGGAGGTCAAAGTGTTTAACCCTTTTACATTGTAAGCTTGATTTGTAAAATACAGGGTGGTTTTTTCAATAACTAGATTGTACGAGGTGATTTGGTAGACCATACTAAACAACTTTTTCTATGGGGCCCACTCCGAAATCTCAATTTTTTTGGCTGTTTCATACATTTCAGCGGTCACACGTTGACGTTTTGTATGGGGACGCCAAATTTTTTTTTATTTCGAGTTTGGTCCCGTATAAAAAGTTGTTCATTATGACTTACCCAATCACCTCCCACAATATGGCTCGTTATTGAAAAAATACCATGTATAATATTTTTAATACTTCATGAATATAAATCATATCGTGTTAGTTAAATATTTGCCATCATCTTAGGAATATTCGAGTATAATAGATAATTATTATGTTTCTGTAGTGGGTTTTATTATATTATATTATTGGGAACATGCAAATTTCCCGAAAAACATTACCCCGATTTTTATAATCTCGATTTTTATAATCCTGAATTTTGACAAGTACGAATGTCAAAATTCCGAATTTTAAAATCACGAAAGTAGAAAATCCCGTATTCAATATTTCTGAATATTAGAAGTCCGATTGTTACTTGCTCGAATCCTAAAAATCCCGATTGTCAATTTCCCGAAAAATTAAATTCCGATTTTTTTAATTCCGAAAAACTAATGACCGATCGGGTTTTTGGCTATTCGGTAATACGAATTTCGGTTTTTTGTATATTCGGAACAATGAAATTCGCGCTTGTGTTATTTGTCGATATCTTGGCGGGTAATTAGTTTAAAATGTTTACTTTGCAGAAAACCAATTATGCAGAAATTACAATTAGCAGATTTATTGGTTCTGCTGTAAAAAATGGGTTAATTTTGGTTAGAACTCACCTTTAACTAAATCAAATGGCTGTTCAAAAAGTGGGTTAGGTTAGGTTAGAACTGTGACCCTCAACCAACCCAAACGGCTGCAAGAAAGTGGGTTAGGTTAGGTTAGAACTGTGACCCTCAACCAACACAAACGGCTGCAAAAAAAATAAATGGGTTAGGTTAGGTTAGAACTGTGACCCTCAACCAACCTAAACGGCTGCAAAAAAGTGGGTTAGGTTAGAACTGTGACCCTCAACCAACCTAACGGCTGCAAAAAAGTGGGTTAGGTTAGTACTGTGATCCTTAACCAACCCAAAACGGCTGCAAAAAAGTGGGTTAGGTTAGGTTAGAAGTGTGACCATACTGTGACCCTAAACAACCAACGAAAAAAAATCGGGTTTTTAAAATTTCGGAATAATGTTGAATCGGAATTAATAATTTCGGGATTATGACAATCGGGATTCGTTGTTTTGAAATTCGGAAATATTGGTTTCGGACTTTTATTGCATCGGAATTTTTAAATTCGGTATTATATGGCTCGGGATTTTAAAAATCGGGTTTTTACTATTCGGGAATTAAAATATTCGTACTTTAGTTATTCGTAATTTTAACTATCGGAATTTTAATGGGTCGGGCATCACAAAATCGGGATTTTAAAATTCGGGATTTTAAAAATCGGTATAAAGTTTTTCGGGATTGTGTAGTGTACCCTATATTATTTTAATTTGTAGTTCGCAGTGCCTGCTGCCTGCTGATTTGAATAAATAAATAAGTACTAAACAAATAAAATTCTATAATTAATTATCGTATAAAATAATACATTTCAGTAGATTGTTATATTTCAACACTTATTTATTATTTATTAGATTTAGCCGAACATTGCCATTATGATTAGACATATTTACTAAAATGTGATTTTTATTTGAATTAATGAAGGCTCTATTTCGTACCATCTAAGTACTATCAAAGATTGACATTTAAGAAACCAATTTGCCTTGATGAAACTCTTATCCCCTTATTCATAAACGGCCACTAAAGTTAAGAGATCGCTGATAATGGTTTGTCCCTTTCACTCATATAGGTTGGACGGAAAGGGACAAACGATTATCAGAGGCCTCCTAACTTTAGTAGACGTTTATGAATAAGGGGGCTAATAACTAAGCGATTATTTAAGATTAGATAACAGATATTTACCTACCGCATAATAAATATTCTCAACAAGCTAAAAAATATATTTTTTACCCAGACGTGTCTTTGTTCTTTAAAGTATCATTGTCTTCTGATATTAAAAAAGTCTCAATTCAACCGAAATCATGGTGTCTCCAGAAACTGTCTACATTCGCAGGAACAATCTCATTAGCCGTGAATTTTGCGAGTCGGTCCTTCCCGCCCCACAGTCCCCTGGCAGATTTACACCGATATCCGCTAGGATTAAGACGTTGCAGATTAAAATAGACTTCGCATTACGAATAATTCACGGTGTCATATTCCGGGCCCGAGACGACACTTCCGACACTTCATTTTGTATAGAAAACATCACGTGACCTTTGAGTGTCGTAAGAGGCTCGTTACGTACCCGAAACGTCGACGGCAAGGTCATGTTTTGTTGTTTGACGGCTTAGCTACAAACAACGCTCGGACCTGGCTCGTCCCGTGCAAGGCCCGTCGACCACTCGGAGACTTTACGGCAACAACTTTCTAACGATGGGTCAGAATATATTTGCCAAAATATGTGGGCTGTAAAATGTCAATAAACTGTAAGCTAAATATGAGGGCGTGTATAGCTAATTCGCTACTCGGTCAGTTTATAATTACATGAAACAAGAAGCAGTGATCACGTGACGATGTGTCGAACCGAGAACAGCCCGGACTCGGCTCGCTTCGTGCCCGGAAGCTCTCATATATAAATAAATAAATAAATAAATATTAGGACAATCTTACACAAATCAACCTAGTCCCACAGTAAGCTCAATAAGGCTTGCGTTGTAGGTACTAGGCGACGATAAATATAATAGATAGATATATATAAATACTTAAATACATAGAAAACAACCATAACTCAGGAACAAATATCTGTGATAAACACACAAATAAATGCTCTGACCAGGATTCGAACCCGGGACCTCCTGCTTCATAGGCAGGGTCACTACCGACTAGGCTAGGAGGCCGTTAAAGATATATAAAAGAGCGGTGTCGGAAGGCTCGAACCCGGAACAGCCCGGTCGCTGCTCGTGTAATGCTCGGAATGCCCGGTGTCGGCCCGTCGACGTGGCGGACCAGGAACATGACACCGTGAGTCATCCTTTATGATGTTTACATGGGACGTAGGGTAAACAGAAATTAATTCGGGGCGCCTGATTCCAAAACAGTGGTAACAGGGTTTCTCAAGGGACTTCATACGGGGATCTTCAAATAAGTTGTTTACAGGGTAAAGGGTCGGCGAGCACATATTGTGACACGTCTAGAGTTGCCGGCGTCCATAAGCTGCAGTAGCTACTTACCATCAGGCGTGCCATTTGTTCGTTTGTCACCGTAGTGGTATTAAAATATACATTAATTTCGAAACTCTTATTTTTTCTCTTAACTTAAAGATATATTTTAAAATCTCCTTAATTACTTTGTAATTGGAAAACATTAATGACGACAAACAACCATTTTGTCGAAATAATGCCTCAGTAAATATCTCAATTTGCCACAACAAATTCCACATTTCTTTTCCTTGTCATAAAGTTTATTCAAAAATTCACATCTAACGATTCATCACTCCTACTCACGCCATTCTAGATTTTTTTTGCCTCAAATTGTAGGAGATAAGGTCCTAATTTATTTAGCAATATATATTGACTTACCCCATAGTTATAATTAGACATAAATTCGCAATTAAAAAAGCATTTTGTGGCTTATTTCCAATCAGGGCCTTCGTGTTGAATATTGAAAATAAAGTACAGTCAGAAGCTCAGTGGGTGTCTACAACGGTGTTTAAGACTGCTTCTACGTGATGGGCCATCATAGGGATGCAGCTATACAACAGAACGAGATTGCAATATCGTTAGCTCCCTCTAACGCATAGCCGCGTCTCTATGCTGGCCCGTCATCTAGAGCCGGTCTTAAATGATGAAATGACGCAAATACAGGACCACCTATTCGACGTGAGATATCTCACTTGTGTCGCTGTTGTTTCTTTTTTTTGATAACACATGGAGGGAGGTTACGGACCAAGAGAGAAACCGGACATTACTCTTATTTTTCCCTAACCACAGTTGAACCTTATTACCGAGTAATACAGTCGTTTATAGACGACTAGTAAAAAGTAGTAAAAACGGTGCGATAGACAGCATAATGTAGAGGGTGGTGTGATGTCTCACTCGCACTCGTAACAAAAATATCACATTTGACACATATTTGTAACCGTAGGAGTATACCAGTTTAAAATGATAACTTCATGGTTGCATAATATTGTCTACGGTTGCCGCGATAGTTATTCATGAAATAAAACAACTTTGAACGGATTATATCGCGTATACTGAATTTATACGCGTTCGTGGTCGGGTTGACTGAGGAAAACATATTCACCCCCATCTCAATTTACAATGTGCAAAAAACTACCCACATGTATTTATAACATTAAACATAAACAATAAAGGTTGCAATTTATGGTTGCAATTTAGCGTCTCTCAAAAGAGAGATATCACACTTAAATTGCTAGCAACTGTCAGTTATGCCATGCCGAATATCTCTCCTGGAGTCTCGATGCCAACTACAACTTTGTTGTATTTAGAGTCGAGACTTAGCGTCCTTGGGGCCCACAGACCAACAATGCGCATGTGCGAGCGCTAGGACCAGAGACACGCTATCGCTAAACCCTCTATAGTCTATGGTGGAGCCCAACAGCACTTACAGCACAGAATCTATATCGAGAGTTGGCTAAACGGCTGGTCGACGTAAACTGGGATAAACGAGCTGGCAGCTTCCTCGCCCAACGTATATATATTGCTGCGAGGAAATGCTGCCAGCATCCTCGGCACCATGCCACAGGAGCCAACTTTAGATTTCGATATTTAGTTTTAGATTACTTTATTGTAGGGTTTATGTAATAAGTATATAGTAGCAGTGCAGGTGACATTTCCTCTTACATTTTGGGTCTCTTTAGGGGGCTTTCACGCAGATGGCGCGATTGGCTTGAGTTTCAAAAAGTTCTTAGGCTGTGCTGCTCTACTATATAAGTTACTCTATGTGTGTAATGTAATGTTCAATGAACCCTATTTAGTATTTCGAAATATATGTATTTTGATTTCGATTACTAGTTAAATAATTTTGACACGCCTTTGTTGTGTTGACAAAACTCGTAACATCATGTTGATTTTCTTTCCTCCTTATTTCAAAATCAATGAAATTATTTAGGGATCCGTTAAAAAGATTTAAAGTTGTACCTTATGTAACATTCAACTCAAAGAAAACAAATAAACAAAAGATAAAAGCAACTTACTGAAATCACCGTCCGTGGTTAAGAATGACCCGCAGTCATGACTTTCCAGTGATATTCCGATCCTTTTCCGTATAGCACCGAGTCTATGCTCAAACGAAACACTAATGAAGTCTACATAATGCTCTGTTTGACGATGACCCTTTTCAACCGACTACAAGATTTCGAAGGAGGAGGTTCTCAATTCGTCGGGATTTTTGTTTTTCTTTTTGCTTTTTTTATTTTGAAAATTCTTTTTTTGTTTGAATTCACAGTTGGTTCCATTTTTATCAGGTCCGGATCTAAGGATGGGATAAACTTTTATAGGCACACCTATAGTGATTTCACTATGTTTTACAGCTACTCGGTCATTTCCTCTTGGAATAGCGGATCCTAAGTGAAGTATATTATTTTTTTGTTTAAAATTATATTTCGTCAACACAGTGATGCCGTTTAAAGGTTCAGCAACGAGCATGTGATGCTCTGGGTTTGCATGTCCATAAGATACGTTGGCCGCTTTTCATAATAATAAGAGATGTGCCGACTACGGTTTTGGCCGACTAACCGAATAATCGGCGCTCCGGCGACTAATAATTGGTTTTGGCTAAGTCGGGCGTGATCGGGAACGTTCGGGTCACCTTCGCCGTGGCTCATGTTTTGCGTTACCACTCACAAAATTCCGAAGAATTCATATTTGAACGATATTTCTAAAGAACTTATAAAATACTAAAACTTATAATTGAACTTACTAAAACTTCTAATGAAATATTAATAAGCTTTTATCGTTGAATATTCGGCTTAAATTATTTTCCTAACTAGTTGTCGACTACAATGGCGGGACAGTCGGCTTTCCCGAGTAATCGGCGACTATAGTGGTCCCGGGGAACCTTGATCGCTATGACACTGACAGTTATTCCCACAACACAACCTTGTAGTAGCGTCGCCGTTACATTAGAATCGAATAGGGAATATTACGCATAACTCTGCGTAGGGGGCGGCACTAGCACATCCAGAGGGCCTACCACGAAACACGAAAATAAAAATTTCGTTACCTGGTTCTCTGTCACTCTTTCATACTCGAGCGATAGAGAGGCATATGTCAAAATTTCGATTCTCTCGTTTCACGATAGGCCCTTTGTAAACAAACCGCCTTGGTGCGTAAATGACATATTTATTCGTTATAAATTATCTATGAAAACTTGTAAAAAAACTGTTTAAGGCCTAGTATGTATTAAAAACTCTATGGTTTACCGGTGAGCTAGTGCTGCACTCTGGTGGCTGAATATTGCAGTAATATCCCCTAATTTGGAGGCGTCTAAAAATGACATTATAACTGTCATAGGGATCAAGGTTCCCCGGGTCGGGTATAGTTGGAACAACTCTAATTTAAATCGTTACTGACGGGTCTTTTTACACTGGTTTTTAATTTTAAATCGACTATAAGGCCTTGCAGAGACAATGGTGTAAGTAACAGCCGGTAGGTACTCGCTCCTAACGGCTACGAGTGATGCAGCCGGGTATAAATCGCTGGCACGCACGCAAGGCTCTGGTAACCAACTATTCTGTTGAACATTATATACATTGTAATGTATTCTTATTGTATACATACATTGTATTCTTTTTTGGATGTTCCATTTGAAGTCATTTAAAAGTTAAATTATAGTGAACGGTAATAAGGATGGAAATCAACTGAAGAATAAATTAAATTATTTTAATAAATATTTTGATTTGTTTATTTTAAGTAGTCACACTACTAGAATATAAATTATAAACTTATATAGACGCCATATACAAATAAATATTTTATAACCGACTTCAAAAAAGGAGGAGGTTCTCAATTCGACTGTTTTTTTATCATTACTATTTTTTTATTTTTTTGTATGTATGTTACTCGATATCTCCGTGAATCGCGCACCGATTTTCAATTTTTTTTTTAATCGAACGGGTATATCCCCTAGATAGTCCCATTGTCACCAGTCGGGGTCTGATGATGGGATCCTGGAGAAATCGAGGGAACTCTTCAACTATTATAGGCACTTCACTATTTTTTACAGCAACTCGGCCACTTTCTCTTGGAATAGCGGATCCTAAGTGAAGTCGGTTCTTTTTCTGTTTAAAATTATTCCCATTTCAAGACTATTTCCCAAGTACTTCTGATAAAGGAATGAATGTGTGAATTAGTGAGAAAAAATAATAATATCGGGACGCTTTTTTCCTAAGATTTGGTTTAGGAGTAGAAATTAAGTAGTTTATTTTTTCCTTTTGACATTTTAGCCAGTGCTATGCAGTCTGTTCAGTTATTGGCCACCAATGAAAAACATTTTAGTAAAATAGACTTGTCCGTTCTCTAGGCACCCTACAGTACTGCGAAGTGCAATAAGGGCAGGCCACACGTGCGATAGTATATCGCTTACAGCCCAGCCTTATCCTGCTGATGAACGATTTCATTCAATCTAACGCTTTATGTAATGGGGAAGTTTTATTTATGTCTTTTACGCATGCAACTTTACACCTGAGAGTTATACTGGACAAAACATGAACAATTAATGATATTAAACTTAAATTAATAATTGTTATTCAGATTCTTTTCGGCATTCAGGTTTTATCAAGACATAGTATTTTATTATACATTTTTTTGTTCTAAGTTTTGACTATGTTATTGTGAAATTATTATCATTAATGTTGACATCTGTACAGTCGCCATCAGATATACAGGGGAAACATAAGTCGTGAACAGAAATATGTTTTTCTAACTCCATAAACAACAAGCAATTTAATGCACTAACTCTTACTAAAAACAGACCAGATTTTTTTAAACTTTTTTGTCATTTGTTTTACCTTTAAAAGTGATAATGGGGTATTAAAACAGCTTTATAAGACACTTAAGATGAAAAATTAAGTAATTTTCATTACTAACTGGGATAAATGATAAAATTGATGTCAATGTCAGTTCCGATTCAAAGAGGCAATTCAATTTACTAATTTAAATGTCTTAATAAGTCGTTGTAATACCCTAAATCCACCATTAAAAGAAAAATAAATGACAAAAAACGTAAAAAAAAAAAAAAAAAAAATCTTGTCTGTTTTTACTAAGAGTTAGTGCGTTAAATTGCTTGTTATTTATGGAGTTAGAAAAACATATTTCTGTTCACGGCTTATGTTTCACCCTGTATAGGAGCGGCTAAGGTGGTCACAAATATCTGAACAACGACTATTGTCAAGGCGAAAAGTGCATGTTCAGATATTGTTGAGTACCCTGGCCGCTCCGATAAATTTGATGGCGACTGTACAACATAATAAATACTGTTTTATTATTATTATTATTGCATTCTAAATAAAATAAAACAACTTTGAACGGATTATATCGCGTATACTGAATTTTAAATTACATCAAAGTTGTTTTATTTCATGAATAACTATCGCGGCAACCGTAGAAGATATTACATTCTATATAAGTTATTTTTTATTTAATACCAATTATACAAATATTTCATACTCTAAACATAAACAACTAACTTAACACTAACTATTTTCTAAGCTAGGGCCGACAGGTACCCGGCGTAAATGTACCAAAAATGCTGCCCGCGTTGCCTCGTTGAATTGCAAGCGATATCTGCTGCACCAAGTATGCACCGGACCTGGGGTCGCCACTTTTATCTCTTAAGCGCTGTCCGAGACTTCTGATTAATTTATTATTGCATTAATAAACTGTACTGAGTAAGTAAGCTTTCGCCTAAGATAATATTTGTAATTGACGATTCGAAAGTACTTATTGCTCTGCCTAAATGAATAAACTATGAGTTTGAATTTGAGTTAAATGTAAAGATATTTTATTGGGGTTCCATGTTTACCACTGAACCCCACGGCTTGTATTTTTAAAGTAAATCTTAAATAGGTACATTATTTTATTTACATATCAGCTATAAAATCCTACATTTTGCATGGGCCGGCCTTTTTTAAAGTTTTTATACATTTTATAAACAAAACTTCCAATTTATCTGCAAACTTGCCCGTGAAAACATTTATTTGCATGCCTGGAATAATAAAATCTAATTTTTATTCAGTCGTCATAAAACCTACAGCCCTACATATTTCAAACGAGGCCTATTCAAATAAATAATATGTTTTTTATAATATCATTTTGATCTCAATTTGATATTGAACGTAATTAGTCTTAAAAAGTTTGGCTTATTCATGCTTTTCTAGTTATCAATTGGTTGTTTGGTTCATTCCAAATAGAATACGTTTATTTACTCGTATTACTATGAAGGGTGCGCGAAAAAATATGTCCAGTCTTTTTTTTTCATTTATTTTTTTTTCCGAAACATAAACACAATGAAGTATACAAGACTTCCGACTTCCATTACAGTTTTAAATAATAAAATAAATAAATACTTTTTTACAGATAAACATATTTAATCATAAAAAATATGTGAAATGGTTAATTAATCCTTCAAAATTTTAAAAGCGCGATCCTCAAAACATTGTCAATGTGACTAGATATATTGTTTCTGCGTAGGTACCCTTCACATCTCATAATGAGATTGCTTGATGCTTGTGTTATATTATTGACAAAAGTCAATGTTTAAATGACGCCCAAAAGTTACTTGGTGGAGAAACCTAGCTAAAATATCCAATTTAATCAAAGATCACATAAGTAACAGAGCCAAATGGTGCAAATATATTCAGAGGGCCGACCCCAGATTAATTGGGAAGAGGCACGGAGAAAGAAGGAGTCAATATTTGAATGACGTTGACTGTACGAATAAAAAAAAGTAATTTTGATAACATCATTATTATCATTGACCTGTAACATCTATTGCAGATAATTAGATGCAATATCCATAACTAAAGACTTGAAGCGCTGGTAGCCTTGCGGTAAGACGTCCGACTTTCAATCCGGAGGTCTCGGGTTCAAACCCCGGCTCGTACCACTGAGTTTTTCGGAACTTATGTACGGAATATCATTTGATATTTACCAGTCGCTTTTCGGTGAAGGAAAACATCGTAAGGAAACCGGACCTAATCCCAAAAAGGCCTAGTTTCCCCTCTGGGTTGGAAGGTCTGATGGCAGTCGCTTTCGTAAAAACTAGTGTCTATGCCAATTCATGGGATTAGGTTGCCAAGCGGACCCCAAGCCGGGATAAACGCTAGGAAGAAGAAGAAGATCCATAACTAAAGACACTTCGGAAGTTGTACAAACCGACTGGCAAGGTAATACAAGATCATATTGATAACAAATCCGTTACAAAACTAGAAGTTAGAATGCCGTTCTAGGTCAAAATGATAAAGTGCAATGTAATCTACAAAGTCGTGACATTTTATCAAACTCCATCAATTTTATCCACTTTTTGTCTCGGAGATTTAAATTGAATTCATGACCGACTTCAAAGAGAAATACGAACATTTTAAACTATCTCAGACGACTTTTGATCCTTTGGTCTGTGATCTGTTTAATTAAATGTTAGACTTTAGTTCTGAATAGTTGGTAGGCGGGTAATTTGCAGAAAAAATGTACCTTTACTTAGTCCCAACTGTCCCAAAATTTACATACAAAAATTCGTTACGTTCATAAAAAAAGTGTAACGAAACTGAGAAATTATCAGTTTCGTTACATTTTTTTATGAACGTAACGAATTTTTTGTATGTAAATTTTGGGACAGTTGGGTCATTTTTTTATTCTATCAGACTCGATAGAGCTCATGATTCTGCATGCGATAGACTCAAAATATATATGAAATTAAAAAAAAAAGTAAAGGTACATTTTTTCTGCAAATTACCCAGGCAAGTAAACCCTGACCAGAAATATATGACCGTGCGCCATGTTGCGGAATTTCATTAGAACTAAATTTTTCATACCTACTAAACCGAACTGTCATCATACAAGCTGTAACAAAAATGCTGGTGATCCTTTTAAAGGCATTTTGCATTGTACCAATTGAGCTCGGTTAATATATTTTTAGTTGCATAGACCAAGAAATATTTAAAACACGGAATAAAGCTTTGCTAATGACAAACAAGCAATTATTGCTAAACGTTGTTGGTTATATAGTAATCTATACATATAATAAAGCTGAAGAGGGTCGAAAGTCTGTACATGGAAGATATTCGAAAATAAGTTGGCTGGGGATACTTAGAATCGATAACAGAACACGTTCCAACAGTTTTTAGAAATTTTGTCTGTTTGTCTGTTTATCTGTTTGTCTGTTTATTTGACCGCGCATCACGTGAAAACGGCTAAACGGATTTTGATGAAATTTTGTATAGATATAGTTTGAGTCCCGGGAAAGGACATAGGATAGATTTCATCCCAAACATCAACCCTGGAGGGGGTGAAAGGGGGGTTGAAATTTTGTATGAAGAATTAATAACCGCTGAACTGATTTTGATGAAAATTACTATGGAGATAATGTGAGTCCCGGGAAACAACATAGGTTAGTTTTCATCCCGAAAACCAACCCTAAAGGGGGTAAAAATGGGGTTGAAAAATTGTATGGGGAATCAATAACCGTTGAACGCTGGAGATAGTTTCAGTTCTGGGGAAGGACAGAGAATAGTTGATATCCATAATTCATTCCTTAACGGGGATTACTGATTCCACGCAGACGAAGTCGCGGGCAAAAGCTAGTACAGATAATATAGTTTTACATACATACGTTAGCCAAGTTGGCTTCTTTGATTTTAGCGACGAACTTTGCAGGCTCCATGCGAAGCGAGTCACTCTGTTGTAAATAGCAAAAACTTATTTATTTCAAGCTGATTCATTTTTCAGTGTAAGCGACTTAAATATTTCACTTTCAAAATCATCTTGGCTAAATACCATTACGTATTTGAGATATTAGTGTAAGTCCAAGTATCTTTAACGTTTCAATTTAAGCAGTTCACAAGAAATTGCTAATTGAAACTCAAAAGTTCTTTGAGCAACGAAGCGGAAGCGGCCATCCTATATTCCTGTTGTTAACAATTTTTCATACTAACCAGTATATCTTGGACCCTGTAGCACGCCTGGAGATCCATAGACTACGGTGACCGTTTACCATGAGGTGAACTGTATGCCTATTTAGGAGCGATGTCTTGGACTACTAATTCGTTAATGTTGGGTCAAGAGCGCTCATGGGCCAATTACGCCTTTGTTACGATTATAGGGGATTATTAAACCTCTTAGATACCTAATACCTAACGCAGATATTTTGGCATACGACAAACGTGCCTAAACGTAGCCTTCTCTCTCTCTCTTTATTACATTATAACCTATATATTTCGTCCTAGATTTAGAACTACTATACCTACCTATACAGTATACATATGTACGTATACTACCACACATGCTGACAAACATTTTTGCGTTGTTTCTGTTCTGTGTTTTATTTGTGTTTCTTTTTCCTCCAAATAAATTGTTTTATTTCATTTAGTTACTTATTACCAGCGATAAGTTATTGCTAAATAGACGCATTTGCCCCATGAGTGCATTTGGGCCGACTAGTCATGTTTACGTCACTCTGGGCGGTAAGTGCGATTTGCCGCCCACGAGCACAGCGGAAAATCTAATTTCACACCCAGGAGAAGACGTAAAATTGTGTACGCACCACGGGCGGTAATAAAGAAGGCCTCAAATCGCTTGCTTATGGCCCTTACCTTCGGTTCGGGCCACAAATGCCCGCGATCTGACCCGTTCTCTATTTTACCGCCCTAGGTACGTAATGCACTATTGTAACAAGAGTAGGTGCTTTCTGCATATAATAGTTTACCCGACGATAATCGGGTATGGTGTCTGGAATAGTGTGCCTGGTAGCGATGTCATGTCAGAAACATCTTTGATCCATTAAGTAACGCAAAAAAGAAGCTTTTATAAGAAAGTTTATATTATAGGTAAACGAAATTAAGGAAATTCTATAAAGCAAGCTTTAGGATACCTACGTTAATAAATTTTGACATATCGCTTATACCTCATTTGAAACTTTTTTTATTATTTGTATATTTTGGTGCAAAAATATAATATTTACTTACTTACTTAATCTGCGTTACTAAGGTTTATTTTACTGGGTCGTTTGACAAAAAAAATTAATAATGATTTTTATTAATTAGCTTTTAATATATTAATAGCTATAGTACACAGAAAAAAAGCTTCCGGGATATTCTCAATCCAAGACATAACTATTATCTTGAAAATATTTCCTCGTGACAAGTATTTATTTCTTTACCAAAAATATGTTTCTACGCTTAATAAAACCACGTTTTCTTAAAATAGAAATACAAAAATGTATTGTTTCAAGAGTATATTGAATAAATAAGAGAGATTGTACTTTAATCAAACAAGTATTATGTTAGGTAAAAGAAAACTAGAAAATCTGTAAGAAAATATTCGCTTAGTTATAGAAAACAGTAGTTTATTTTCGTTAAAGGAAGTAAATACTTGTCACGAGGAAATATTTTCAACATAATATAATAATGTCTTAGATTGATAATATCCCGAAAAGCTTTTCTTTCCGTGTATGTATTTGTGAAATGAAATAAAATGATTACTTGGAAAAGAGATTAAAGACCTAAGTTTGCCATATTACCTACCATAATAGGTAGCGCAATTTTTGTAGACTTTTATCAAATATAATTTATACCTCTTGCATTTTATATATCGTAACATTATCCAAGGTTTACACGAAATGCTGAAAAGTACATTTCACTGCAAATATAACGGTAATATTAATACACAGCCGACATGGCATTGCACTCTGCATATAGGAAACGATGCGTATTGCACATGCACCTGTCAGTTACAGCGTAGGACGTTGGTAATGTATGCCGTCGTGCATATTGCTTAGGTTACCTAGGTACCTAATTTAGTACCTAGAACATCTTAGATGCGGACGTTGCAGCGTCAGCGCGCTGACTACAACCTGGGAGTCCGCCTCAACTGAGAACTCGCGATTTACTTGAAAACGAGTTGAATGTACGGAAAAATGGATTTTGTGTCTATATTGATTCATGTAAAGCAGCAATTTCGAAGCGTCGTATTTCTAAAGGCAAAATCTGATTGTTTTTTTACCTACGATGGATTATTCTATGAATGATTTTAATATTCTTTATATGTAATTTATGTTAATGTTTGCCTGCTCAATTAGTTCAGTTATTTTATAAGTATGTTTTTGTATGCCGAAAGGCAAAACTTAGAGGAACCAAAACTGCGCATTTTGTAATACGACTGGTAACCAGATTTACCTAATGTTTCACTAAAATAATTAACACTTTTTCCATCGGACGAATTGACCGACTTAAGTGCTTTAATATGTATTAAATGCAGAGTATTTCCTACCAAAGTACCTAATTCTCACATGACTTAAACAGATTTTAAGCGTTTTGACTAACTAGAATGGCGTTATAATAATTTGTCATAGTTTTTTTTCTATGTTAAATTATCGTGTGTAAATATTATATTTAGAAAAATGGATGACGGAATCAAAATAGCTGACATTTGTTACAGGGCCCGGGGGACAACTCGAGGAAATCGCAAAATAATTGCGAACAAATTTACATTAATAGAAAATGTAAATTTGTAAGTAATTTGAGCTCCAGACTGAGGGTGAACCATTCTTGGTAATTGTTAATCGATCTTCAATTATACGGTGTTAAACCTGATTTAATATAATTTTGACACGAGTTATGAGATACTAAAACTAGAATCTATAGGAAAGGGTAAACGTAAGCAAACATGTCATTGTCTGACTGTGACAACCGCATTTGTGAACAAAATAATAATATTTGCTGAAGTGAATCGTACTTTATATTAAGGTAATCATAATCTTTGCTTATTAATCTATGCTTATGTATATTCCGACCAAAAAGAGTAGAAATTAAAAATTGGCAACATCGTAGTGTCGTCCCGTTTTTTTTAGATTGATTTGAAAGGGACAACAATACGATGTTGCCACTTTTTAATTTCTACTCTTTTTAGTCGGAATATACGTCAAACAGAAGAAACTTAGGCAATGTACAAATGAGACTTGTGCCTTAGATAATTCAACTCGGAGTGGCCATGTGTGTCATATTCGATACAAAAAAGTCTACCGATTTTTGCGGGGGAGGGGAACGTCAAATATATACCGTCACGTCCTACAACTTTGCCTGCGGTGCACAACTTTGCCTGGCTTGAATAACATGGTTTTCTTCACCAAACAGCTATTAACTTATATCTTATCCCTGAGATGGGAGAGAGGCGGCAATCTCAGGAATAAGATATAAATAGCTGTTTGGTGGAGAAAACCACGTTTTTCAAGCCAGGCAAAGTTGTGCATCATACGCAAAGTTGTAGCACGTGACGGTACCAAGTAAGACTCGTAGGTACCGTAACCTCGGGGTACTTTAGCCCTGGAGGGTAACTTTGGCCTTTGGAATTTACTTGGTTTAGGTTTTATAAATGCATTGAATTAGTGGCACATTGCCATGAGGTTGATTAAAACTAACCATTAACGTGTTTATCTTTTTTATTAGACCCTTAGATATGTGATTTTTATATGGGCCAAAGTATCCTGGATTTGGCCAAAGTACCCCGAGGTGACGGTACACGTAAAGGTCCAAGGCACTGCAGAACTTATTGCTAAGTAATAATTATTTACCTTAATTTCGAGAATACGGCAGACATCTTAAAGATTTTCTCATAACACTGCTGAACTCCAAAAGATAATTGTCAGTGTTTGCAAATACACGTAGGAAACAGAGGAAATTGCACTTTTAAATGCTGTTTATTTGTTTTCTCTTGATTTTACTCCATTTATATCCTATTAAGCGAACATCGACTTAGTTTAACCCCGGAAATCAGAATACAGGTGTTATTAATAACGATGCGCTAGTAATCAAGGAGCAATAATATAAAAGTTTGGTTGCTTTTAACAGTATATTATTTTGTTATATGACGTTTAATAGTAGGTAGGTACAGTCGACCAAAAATGTGGTTTACCACCCTACGCTTAAAGTTCGTTTGAACGTCATGAGACAACAAGGTCGTCCATGTTTTAAACTCCGTTAGAAATGTAAGCCTTAGCGATCTTTAGATCTCACAGAAACTTTTGTCAAAACTGGTAGACCAGTTTCTTGGTCGACTGTACATAGGTAGTGCCTATGAGGCTAAATCCACTTTTATAGACATTTTTTGAAATACCATATTTTTTTAGACCTTTTTTAGTAATATGCTTGGCAGTGGCGGCGCGTCCATAGAACTCGATTCCCGCCGGGTTGCCTAATTTTCGGACACCTGAGCAGTTTTTCTATAGCTCATCAAGAGAATTGAAGCCATATTAAGCTCTGGCTTACCTCAGAAAAATTTTCACCCACCGCCACAGATGCTTGGTCTCCCATTGTGACGCACATGTTTCATTACATTTCTAAAAAATGACTAGTAAAATATACAATCTACAAAGTATCCTACAAGATGTAGGTAACAAATGCTGGTGGTCCTTTTAAGGGCGTAATTAGTATCATGTCCTAATTACCAAGAACTAAGAAAATATAATTTTCTCGCAAAAAAAATTGGTTTTGTATGAACGGTTAGTCAGCTTGGTCGACAAAAACACAAAGGTGATATATTATTGGCCGGTACTGTATATTGCAGGTAACACTGCACCTAGACAGTTATTGGCTCTTGTTAAGGGGCTACTTTGAAAAATTCTAGGTTTTTTCAAACGCTCTAGTGACTAAACGGGAAAAGGGACTGAATTTATTTTCTGAATTTTTTTATACTCTTGTTTTTGGCACAAGCCGAAACACAATGGCTGAAAGTTGCCTAGATAGAAAAAAAAGTTGGGTCCTTTTTCCCCTTATTTTTCTTAGCTTACGTAAACTGTAAGAGATTATGCAATATAACTAAGTACAAAATATGGTATTCTGGTTTATCTAAAAAGTCACAGAAGTAAAATTAGACAAAAATTTATAGATTCGCTTATTTATCGTAGTTTGGTCAAAAAGTCTGATCCTTAAGAGCGCTGCATCTCTTTCTTACGTGCACGGGAGCCATAAACGTGTCTCTATCGGATGGGCGTGGCTTGTCGGAATCGCGGAATGGCCTTAATAGTTTGTGTTTGTGAGCATACAAACAAATATCCAAATTATCCCCCAAATGGCTTATCCAATTCGGTTGCCGTTTAAAAAAAATGTATTACCTCAGCGGTGGTTGGTGGAAGTTTTAATTTAATAGATATTTTTTTAATTATAATCTGTCTCTTAACCTTTTGACCGCCGTCGTCTGATATATGAGACAAAGTGACAACGTAAATGACACCTTCATAAATTATGAGTCATAATTTATGACAAAGTTCAAAAATTAAAGTTAAAATTTTGACGTTAGGCGGTTAAATGTTTAAGTACGTTACAAATACAGAGTAAAGCCCTTTCGGTGCAAAATTAGGATGTCCCAGTAGTAATTTAATCTCAACCCTTATCTATTCCAGTATCGGATGATATTTAAATGTTAAAATTAAGCGTTATGTAAATTTCATAGGGCTAATTAACTTCTTTGATTATATTCACCGCCTTAAATTTCCGTTAGCGATGAAAATTCATGAAACGCGGAAATGCTTATACAGGATGTTTTTTCCTCCTTTAGCCATTCAAAATGAAACCGTATAGTTTAAGAGGACGACTGAGTAATTTTGCACTCAGCAACATTTACAATTTGTAAAATAATATAAGAAATATTTATTTGCAACCGAAATAAATACATAATAATAATGTACCACATGGACCCACATTGACCCACACACCCATTGACGTTGAGATTGCGACACGGAAATGGAGATGGATAGGCCATACCATACGAAGAGGAGAAGCGAATATGGCAAGCATCGCTTTCGGTTGGGAACCGCCAAATGGGAAGCGCGGTTCTGGGCGCCCAGTTCATACATGGCGTCGGTCAGTCGTGAGTGAATTGCGAGCGGCGGGACTGAGCTGGATGGAGGCTAGAAGGGTCGCTGAGGATAGGAAGGCGTGGCGCGAGTTAGTGAAGGCCCTCTGCACCTCTGGGGTGCCCTGCGGACGACAACAATAACAACATGGACCCACATAGGGTGTAGTAACATAAATATGGTAACATTTTCATCATATTAGATACACAAGTGCCGTGAAAAGTAGAAAAAAAAACTGCGCGCGCCAACCCTCCTGCCAAGTTTGGCGCGTATGGCAACCTCTTAAACGAGGTGTAACTACTAAATTAAGTATGGTAATGCTTTTAAGGGCATAATTGGTATCGTAGTCTGATTATGACAAACAAAGAAAAAAAACATCACGCAAAAAAAATGCTTCCGCTAAGACGGCGTGATTTTTTTTTTCGAGTCAAAAACAATCTCCTCCTTTTTCTTACTCGCCATACGATACCAATTATGCCCTTAAACGGACCACATTTTTGTTACAACCTGTAGGTTGGTTCTGCAGTTATAATTAGCGTTGCATCACTGAATATTTAACCGCGTTTCCACCAGAGATGAACGAGGATAAGAAGCGAGAGATGTTTGTTAAGAAATAGATTCACTTAATTTACCTATCGTCACTCAAATTAAATACTTGAAGTGAGCTGGAAACTTATGTTAACTTCACACTTGCGTCTTTCGAGCGTCGCCCGAGCGCCCGCGCAGCCTCGACGCGGCGACGACGCGACGTCGACGCTGCGCGGGCGCTCAGGCGAAGTCGACGCACGAAAGATGATAGTAGTAGTAGTAAAACACTTTATTGTACAAGAAAACACAACGAGAGATATATAACACAGCAAATACGTACAAAGGCGAACTTATCCCTTTAAGGGATTTCTTCCAGTTAACCTTTGAGCAATTGAGAGAGAATTGAAAGTGCTAGGCACTTGGGGCTAGCCTATGGGGCCCACCCACTATCAGTCGGCCTGACGATATTGGCCTCTCAGTTGTTCGGAGCTGTCAAATTTTTGTTCTAACTGACAGGCCGATATCGTCAGGCGGACTGATAGCCGGTGGGCCCCTTAGACTATACAACCAACCGGACTGGCCATGTCTGTCATTTTCTATATTAAAAAAGTCTGCCAATTTTTGCGGGAGAGGGGAGCGTCAAATATATGCGTAACGTTAAAATAGCCAAGTTCGATAAACGTCAGTGCATACAATGAGTATGACCACTGGTCATATATTTTCGGCAGAGGGGAACGCCTGTCAATGTCTAAGTCAAAATGATCGTTCGCCTGTTTCCACTAAACGTTTGGAAACTGCAGAAACCGAAACTGAAGGTGAATTAATTAAGCACTAGGTATCAGATTACAAGCCCGACCTAAATCCTACGGAGCATTATTACTTGGGAGTGATTTATCGCCATGGAGTAGCCGTCGTGACGTCAGCCCGACTTGCGGTCACAGGTTCAAATTTATACCTTACAAGGATATAGAACGACAGGATTGTCTAGAATATTCTATGTGGTCGTAATATTTAAACATCAGAAGAAAGAGAGTGGTGTATCTGCTGAACAGAGTACGCGGCGGCACTAACACAATAGCCTAATATGGCCGTGTTTATGGATGGTAGAAGGTAAGGATGACAATCTCTCTGTTACAAAAGTGTCTACCAAAAGGCGTGGAATTGGTGGCGCCACTTTAGCTTTAGCTAGTCCGGGTTCATACACGAAAGCAATACTAGCGCTACGATGGCGCTACGTGGAGAGATTTAGAACTTTTAGTTGCTGTTTCCCGCCGCTGGACACTTTTTAGACGGTTCTCATACGAGATTATATATGTCATCCTTACATTCTACTATCCATAGCCGTGTTTTTTATCGCCTGTCACCATAGCTGTCACGTTGTAATAAGTATGTAAGTGCAAAAGTGACGCATGACGCGATAGGTGATTAAATGGCAACCAAGAATGGCCTTCTGAGCATTTTCGCTGAGCGCTCGGACTGCCCCATGACAAAATGAGTGGAAATTATCACTGGGTAATCAAATAATGGGTTTGTTCATATTTTAGTTGTCTTTTGTGTACCTAGGCATATTCTATCTTTCAGTTTTATTTAGTAATTAACTAGTAGTTCGCCCCGAACTGTGAACTCGCGAATCTTGTGTTTCGCCATAAATGTGCAATAGTAGAATTACTACAAATACCAAAAATAGGTATCGGGTATTTTTTTCTCAACTATAGTTAGGCAAACCATTTCTGTCAGTAGAAAAGCGCGGCAAATTTGAAAAATCGCGGGTTGGCAACACCTGTCTTTATCATTTGTGTTTTATCTGTGGCATGTAACTTTTTAATTTTAAAAAGTTAGTTTTGTTTACTTACGTTTTTAGTTTCAGATGCGTAATTTATTATTTATTAATGTGATGTCTGCCATTTCGCGTGATAAATATGCGTTTTGAAGTTACGCAGTTTTGTATGGAATATCATTTGAAGTTTTTTCTTTCAGTGTATATAAAACGAAAAAATCAAAGGGAAAACTGGTGCCAAATTATAAGTCCAAGAACGTTTGTTGCATAGGATGGTGCTCAATATTGCCACAAAGCGATAAACATGAGATTTAACAAGCAACAAGCACTCCGCTACTTCAGATTTCTATCAAGTTATTTTGATGTTTTCCTTAATATACTTAAGCGATGTATAAAATAAATAAACACCTAAATTCTCACTTGCGTTTATTAACTATACACTTCATACAATAATAAAGCTGAAATACGAGAGTAGTCTTAAAACGAATGACGAAGGCCACGAAAGGGAATCATAATAAATACTCGTAGATGTATTACTGAGTAATATGCATTACACTTATATTCGTACAGATTATGCAGTTAATCCGATTCCATTCTAAACTGAAAAGTTGTATTTTCTGGTAGATACGCTCATTTCCTTGCCGGAGCAATGATTTTAATCAATTCAATGTTTGTTTCCTTGCCGGGTTTCAATGCTTTGAACACTTTCAACTGTTGTATTTTGGTTGCATCGCATCATCTCTAATCTTCTGTCCTTTTTATATTTGAAGCTTATTTTAATTTCTTCGCACCTTCTTATTTATTGAAAAGTGATTATTATAGGTACACATATCAAAGTTTCCAATGATTTTATATATTAATGTAGAGTTAAACATGAGTAAATTGACGAAATTACAACTTCAATGACGTACGAGAGCCGCGCCAATGCAGCCAACTCGGAAAAAAATTGGTTCGATGTACGTTGCCGCTTTTCTATGGAGCAATGCTGCTTTTCGATTCGCCCTAGAGTGTTGCCAGGGGGGTACAACTCAAAGTAAATCTGTCAAAAAATTTGAGTTTGACACGACGTATCCGATACGTTTGCATAAGTGCGAAAGAGAACTTGTCATGCGTTAATAAGGGACAACATGATTCGTGACGTTACGTGACATTACAGAGGTCTCTCTGTATTATACTATTATTTACTCTGTGGTGTTGCTATATTTTTGTTTGATGTACATTGCTACTGCGTTCGTTGGCTGGCCAGAGATCTAGGTGAAACTAAACGTCCATATTAAATTGTGCGGTTGATGCGCAAAATTTTACCGCGACGAAATCGCTTCAGATTTGACAGTTTTTGTCTCATCTAAATTTAAATCCACCTCTCACATGCCTCTCACTCTGTTGCTTTGACATGTCGTTCTCATCTGTGCACCACCTATATAGGTTTCGGTCACCATCATTATGCGTCTATGGTAACTCTCTCTAACTAATGTGTTAATGTCAGTATGCTGATGGCCCTAGCAGCCAAAGCTTTAATAAATTTAAAAAAAGTCAGTTGTCAAAATATTTACACCAAAATCAAAATATAATTGAAAATATTTTTGAAATCAATTTAATGTTGCTAATTGTTATGAAACAGTAAGCAGTTAATAAGGATTTGACGAGAGTGTTAATCAATACCTTTCGTTTGATACCAAACTCAACCATACTTGCTCGTAAAAGTAGCAAATAAGATGACCAATGTAACAGGGCCCCTTTACAAAACCTTTTTAGGCCTTTTAATTTCAGAACCCCCGTCTCGATCCAGCTCATATACGAACTCGCAAATTTTGTTGGTCTCTGCTACAACCCCAACAAATTTCATAAAGATCGGAAAATCGTTACTAAAGTTATCGTCGGACAAACTATCTAAATCAAAAAGCCATCCAAATGCCGAGACGTCCCAGTAGCCAGGTTGTTGTTTGTAAGAACGATCTTCGCTTACGCTCCGCTCGTTCGATTAAGATTGCATATTTGTAAGCTATGAATGATGTAAAAATGTTAATTTAATGTGTTTTTTATGAATAAGATAACTACTTAAAAATTTAATAGTTTTAAACTAATATTATTAGTATCTTCTACGGTTGCCGCGATAGTTATTCATGAAATAAAACAACTTTGAACGGATTATATCGCGTATACTGAATTTTAAATTACATCCCGACGTTTCGAACACTTTACAGCGTTCGTGGTCACAGGTCGACTGAGGAAAACATATTTACCCACATCTAAAATTACTTACGGGATGTAATTTAAAATTCAGTATACGCGATATAATCCGTTCAAAGTTGTTTTATTTCATAATATTATTACAATGATTTTATATATACTAGATAAGAAATCAGCACTCCAAATGTGGCACAGTAAAAGCCGGTGCAACGCAACTAATTTTGCCGAAGAGAGCCGAGCCCGAGCCGAGCGAAGCCCGATCGTTCCGACGAGTATATTTACAAAGGACTAACAAACGTTTCGTTAAAATATTACCAGTGTAAGTGAGACTAGGGATTAACCTAAAATGCTACAGCATGAAGGTCAACGAACTATAGGCACAATCGGCGATAGGAAGTAAAGGTTTCGTAAATTTAAACCGAACTGACAGCATTGAGGCATAAGGCTAGTGGAGTAGTTGTTGTTTTTTTTTAAATTACGAAACTCAGAAAATTATTAAAACTTATTTAGTAAATTTTATTATTATATTGAATTGAAGCGTTGGTAGCCTGACGGTAATGACGTCTGACTTTCAATCCGAAGGTCCCGGGTTCAAACCCCGGCTCGTACCAATGAGTTTTTCCGAACTTATGTACGAAATATAATTTGATATTTACCAATCGCTATACGGTGAAGGAAAACATCGTGAGGAAACCTGCATACATCCGCGGAGAAATTCAAAGGTGTATGTGAAGTTCCCAACCCGCTTTGGGCCAGCGTGGGGACTATAGCCTGATCCCTCTCGTGCATGAGAGGAGGCCTGTGCCCAGCAGTGGGACGTATAGAGGCTAACATATTATTATTATATATTATTATTATATTATATTTTATAATGTTGAATCATTTTTTATGGTTCCGTGGCTAAATTGGCAAAAACGGAACCTTTCGTCATGTCCGTCTGTCCGTCCGTCCGTCCTTCCGTAAGTATACCACAGACATTTTGAGACGTATCCTTATAACATTTTAACACAAGGCGCCACTAGTGAAATTGCTAAAAAAAATATTTGAACATTATCGGTTAAGGAGTTTTTGAGTGATCTCCAAAAAACTACGTACATAGGCAATTAGGCAGATACGACCTTGTGATATAACTTGTGATTTTTTTAAATAACTCTCTGTTATGAGTGGTCCGACACGAACTTTAGCCGGTTTTTGTAAAATATACCTCAAATGATGCCGTAATATCCTCATATCTAATCCCAAGAAAGCAATTATGTAAATATTTTCGTTTATTATTTTTTCATTATTTCAAATTGTGATCCGTCAATTTTTAAATTAAAGATTTAAAAAGAAAGCATTAAATACTACCTAGGACAAGTAGTCCAATTAGGTAGGTCCAACTTCGAAAAAGAGGTCAACCGCCGAATTCAACTCGGTTGGGCAGCGTTCGGGAAACTACGTAATGTCTTTTCGTCCGACATACCTCAGTGCCTCAAGACGAAAGTCTTCAACCAATGTGTGTTACCAGTGATGACTTACGGCTCCGAAACGTGGTCTTTCACTATTGGCTTCATCACAAAGTTCAAAGTCGCTCAACGAGCTATGGAGAGGGCTATGCTCGGAGTTTCTCTACGTGATCGAATCAGAAATGAAGAGATCCGTAGACGAACTAAAGTTACTGACATAGCCCACAGGATTAGCAAGCTGAAGTGGCAATGGGCAGGCCACATTGCACGCACAGCAGATGGCCGATGGGGTCGAAAAGTGCTCGAGTGGAGACCACGTACTAGCAAGCGCAGCGTAGGACGTCCACCCACAAGATGGGCAGACGACCTTATAAAGGTCGCCGGAAGACGCTGGATGCAAGTCGCTTCCGACCAATACTTATGGAGGTCCAAAGGGGAGGCCTATGTTCAGCAGTGGACGTCTTATGGCTGAGATGATGATGATGATGATGAATAAACAAATTAAGTATACATAATAAAGTAATTGATCCAAGAGCGACTCCATTGCTCTTATGTGCCATGTGATTTTTGAACGCCAGATGAATGACAGGTGACATTTTATCATATCTTTCTTCTAATTTGTATTACAACCTTAACGATGTTAAATAATTCGTACTGGCCGGCTACACATTTTTTTGTGCTATATTTTCGGAAAATCTTGTTTGTGTCTGCGCCTCTATTATATTATAACTCAATGTATTATTAGTATTAAACAGTTTTATGTTAGGGTACGTCTGAAATTAGAATT
The DNA here is from genome assembly GCA_911728535.1 of Pammene fasciana. Taxonomy (NCBI): domain Eukaryota; kingdom Metazoa; phylum Arthropoda; class Insecta; order Lepidoptera; family Tortricidae; genus Pammene; species Pammene fasciana. The sequence continues at coordinate 15,122,235 of OU452291.1, read as the reverse complement.
ACAATTTCAACACACTAATAATTAATAGTAATCACTCGATCAACACCTCGAGAGACTCTCGCTAGGTGGCTGGATCAAGGGTAGGGATTGCAATCCGGATTATTCGAACTTCGAAAATCCGGATTATCCGCCAATTTTTCAATCCGTTTCTAAATCCGGATTTTTAAACCCAAATCCGAATTTTCGGATTTTTTGTTAAGCTATTATACAATTGCCTTTTGCATCGTTAAAATGTTCTGATTACTGAAAATACGCGTCAAGCGGGTAGAGGGAGGGGTTGTCTGGCCATGCTGCCCCGGCTGCCCGTGCGCTCGCTCACTGGCCTTGGGCCTTAACCCCTCCGTGCCCTCGATGCTGATTGCTGTCATCAACTGTCATGTCATGTTTCGCGACGAAATATGTAACGGGGTACTACGATATAGTTTTCGCAACTTCCGCAGCGGAGATGTGCTAAAACCTTCAATAAATTTTGATCTCATCATCTGTTGTGACACTTGTGACTTTCTTTTATACCACGACGCCAGCAAACAAACATACGGCCCGCCTGATGGTAAGCAGTTACCGTAACCTATGGACGCCTGCAACTCCAGATGATTCACATACGCGTTGCCTACCCTTTCAGAACATATACACTCCTTTTTTGAAGAACCTCATACTTGTAGCCCTCTGGGAAAACCTCGGCAGGGAGTTCATTCCACAGTCGGAGCGTTCGCGGGAGGAAATTCCTCTTAAACCGAGCAGTGCGCGACCCTTTCGGCTCCAGGGTGTGAGGATGAACACCCTGCTGACGGCGAGTGGTGCGGTCGGTGATAAAAAGTTGCCGTGGGCATCATTATCAAACAGTTCTTCAGAGCACAAACCATTGTACAAGCGATAGAACACACATATGGAGGCGAAGTCCCTTCTTAGACTCAAAGGTTCAATATCGCTCGTGAGTTTGGGATCGTCGACGATCCGCACAGTGCGCCTTTGCACCGAGTCAAAGGGCCCAAGCTGGTACCCAGGTGCTCCAGCCCAAAGGTGACAGCAGTACTCCACTCCATATGGGGTCTGACTTGCGACTTGTAAAGAAGAAGTCTCTGCCTCGCAGTGAAGTATATCCTCGCTCTATTGAGAACACCGAGCTTTTTGGATGCCAGCTTGGCCTTCCCTTCAAGGTGACTACGGAATTGGACGTCACTGGAAATGTCGACACCGAGGATCCCAATGCTCCCTGATATTGTGAGAGTTGTGCCTTGGAACTGAGGGGCCACAGTAAATGGGGTTTTCTTAGCGGTAAACGCGCAAACTTATGTCTTTGTGGGGTTGAATCGGACTAAGTTATCCGGCCCCTGTAACATGCATCCCCAGTACTGTCGTCCGCATAACAATAAATGTCACCTATAGACACAGACTACACAGACACCTCATCATTAAGCTTGTACAGGTAGCACGAGGTCACCACACATAAGCGCAATTTTATTCGTAAATTTCTACGATTCGAACAGCACATCTCAATAGCATTCTACACCAATTTGTAGTATAACAATCCAGGTTCACCCATGTAACTAGATTTTTGTGGATTTTTTAATTCACATGAGTTATGATCAAAAACTTTAACTCGACTAAAATAAGCGGTCGCGCTCTCATACAAAATTAGTACGGGAGCACCTATGTGTGGTGACCTCGAGTTGTACTTATGATCTATCTAGTGGTTGAGGTTATCTGTGCCTATAGACAACATATCATTGATATGCAGCAAGAACAGCGTTGGGGATGCTGTTCTTGCTGCATATCAATGATATGTTGTCTATAGGTGACATTTATTGTTATCATTGATATGCAGCAAGAACAGCATCCCCAACGCTGTTCTTGCTGCATATCAATGATATGTTGTCTATAGGTGACATTTATTGTTATGCGGACGACAGTACTGGGGATGCATGTACAGAGCCTTGCGGGACACCTGCGTTCATGTCCATGCTTTCAGAGCAACTACCGTCGACTATGGTTCATATGCTTCTGCCGGACAAAAAGCTGGCAACCCATCTGCACAATCCCTCGGGCAGTCCGTAAGATGGCAACTTCGACAGAAGACCTCGATTCCAGACCCGATCGAACGCCTTAGCTATATCAAGGCTGACTGCCAGTGACTATGGGATTCCTAATTAAAATTATAAATGATATTTTTTTTGTTTCTAAGTTGCTTTTGTTATTGATATAATATAACTGTGTAATTAATATAACTTGTTATTTGATCATAAAATTATCACAGTAAAGAAAAAGACTAATTTCTTATTAAAAAGTCGTTTTTTTTTTCAATTTATTCCTAGTACCAAGAAAACATTCCCTAAATCCGGATTTTATTCGAAGTTCGGATTTCGGCGCGAAAATTATCCGAAAATCCGGATTTTGTAAAATAGATTCGGATTTGCAATCCCTAATCAAGGGTCAGATGCAGAAGGCGGTGGTCATGGATACGGCGCGGATAGTCCGCCGGTTCCTCTCACTGCGGCCCTAACCACCGGCAGCCTGGGCCCTGCCCTGTTGCCGGCGGCAACCTAGGTTAGGTTTTTTATAATGTGTTTATATTTTATATTGTATTTTGTATGTTGTATTTTATATTACTTTTATATTCATATTATAAAAACCCTAGCCTTAGATTTAAAATGAATAAAGAGAATAATAGTAATCAAATTGATGATATTATAAGTATATTTCTGTACGAGCAATCTTACTATTGGCATAAACATTGAGTGGTAGAGTTTGGGCAATAATATGTCCTCTTTTTTCTCTCTTTATCTGTGTATTATTACTGTGCATTACAATTTTAATGGAATAACTGGTGTACGTGTTTTAATGTCAGTCATTATTAGTCCTTTCAGTTTGATAGTCATATGTACCCGTCGGGGAAAGATAAGAATAGTTTTTTTTCTCCAGAATTATTTTTATTTGCCCCTGTCACTCCGAATCGCCAACCGTTTTGATGTATTTTTTTTACATTATGCTTCTCTTTGCACCGAATAAACATTTTTCGTTACATTTCATTTCAAACGGAGAAAGGTGAATGGGCACTTTTATTTTAACTTGTACTTTAAAGCACAACTTAATTCGTGTTTCAGTAACGTCTAACCGTCACATGCCTGACAAAATGTGATGGGATTTGACATTGACTGTCAGTTTTGTGACCGGCTGGTAATGGTACAGTTCGTGAGCTTTAAGAAGAACCTTCGGGAAGTTAATATTGCTGTACTGTTTTTTCACGTGTCACTGTTGATTGATACCCGACGTCTCTTTCTAAAACCCGAAGGTTCTTCTGAGAGCTCACGGACTGTACACAATTAAGTGAAAATGCCCAAATATACGGGCACATCCATTGACTATGTATCCACGTGGGGTCGTTTATTTGCTTAATGACGAAGGTTCCACTACCCGCTGCCCGATCGATGGCCGGTGTTCTCGTTCGATTCTATCCTTAATGGGTCAGAGTCAGATAGCTTGCTTCTGTAGACTACTCTGTCTCATGCATAAGAGCCGTATGTACATTGGAAAATCAGTTTTAATTTTGAATGCGTGTTCGTAGATTTTGAATAAATGATATTTACGATACTTATCGTTTGTTCCTTCGGTTGCAAACATCTTTTACAGCCTATGGGTGTTACCACACTGTCATCGATCGACATCGAATCTATTTGATTTTGTATGAGCCAAACCTACCACACCAATCGATCATCGACCATAGATCGATTGGTGTTGTAACAACCTATGCCTGGGGATCAATGTTACTCTGCGTCCGTAGGAGACACCTTAGATAACCCTACTCGTGATTCCTGGGTGGTGCTAAAAGAGTAACAATCTTGGCCGCTGCACCATGTCCCATCTGGACCTCGCAGCACTCACTGGATTTTTTTCACCATCTACTCTCCCACTACCACTACCACCTGAGAGAAGAAATGCATATCTATATCCAGTGACGTGTAGCCAAACGATACATAAATAATGCCTGCAGTAACCTTAGCGATAAAGATGGCGGCAGGTTTACACAAAGCTGATAGGTTGTAGTAGACATAGCCCGATCCTGATAGATCCCGATGGATCCTGTGATTGGCAAAGTTTTAGGACGATTATGGTTTGCACGGTACAGTTAGCACATTCCTTTAAAGAGGAGAACCGGATTAATGTTCCATCTAGAGTAGGAAGCACTTAGTTAAAGCCATTACAACTCAAGGCAAGTATCCCTAGAGTTGAAACGCGTTCGCCCAAGAACGACAGACTACATACAAGGCGACTAATTTTAAAACACGTTTCAAGAGTGCTGATAGCATACCGTAACTTGCCTACATAATTTAGCCGGCTAGTCTCTTAGATAGTGGCGTACAAATACAGAATTAACTTTTATAACTCACAAGTGCGCTATTTCTTGTAGTCTGTTAGAATACTCTGAGAACTACTCCTTATAAAAAAATATATCGGATCTTGACGTAGATTTAGGTATAAAGTAGGTATTTGTTAGCAGGCCTTATTAATTCAAGGTAAGATTATACAGGCGGTAAGTTTCTTCATGATATAATCCTATTTAACTGTTTGAACATCAACTGTCATTTACTAACGCATTTGTCAAGAGTTTGTTTCAGGATAATATAAAATGCTGAAAAAAAATTTTTTTTCACAAAAAGATTACTAAAGTGTTTTATGGTTACTGAAATGTATTGAAAGCTATCAAAGATAACTATCAGTTTAATTTATAATAGATTCATCAATAGATCGATTTTATTTAAGCATTTGAATTTTAAAAAGCGCTGTCTTGACCATAAAAGAAATTTAGAAAATTTCCAAGTCAGCGTGTTTAGTTTATTATCGTTATAGTAATGTATATACACAAAAACTAACGAATTCATCAATAGCTGAACAGTGCACGAGCTTATCAGTTCAATTCGTCATTTGAACGCAAGGAGATTTGCGCGGCAGTCTAAGGCGCGGTCAGCAGGAGCGGTTCCACCAATCACGACGCGCCGTAGCTTGTCATTCACCTTTCATACAACATTATGATTAACCCTTAACCGGGCCAGGCAATGTTTTTACTTTTGAATACGAATTGCGGTAGCCCACAGTATTGAAATAAAATTATTTTTTTCCTGGTTTACTTTTATTTTCATTGTGCAATCATTGAAATACTTAAACTACTGTAAAAGTAAGTACAGAGCTATTTATGGCTGTGGCTCGTGAACTTAACCGTTACATTAAAATTTCATTCATAACCAAATGTATATTAAAATCTTTATTTAATTTTAGTATTTATTGTACTACAACAGTTTATTCATACTATTCATAGTAATAATCTAAGGTCAATGTGGGGAAATCTGGAAATACTTTATTTAAAGTTAGGTTTGATCGAATGAAACAAGGTTATAAAGAGTGTCCCAAAAAGGACGCAAGATTTGAAATTGATGAAAAACACATTTTTTTTCGTTATCGTTATAATATATTTGTATATAAAATCTTGAAATACATAAAATAGGGTTATTTGTGGAATAATACGTCAGGCAAATGTCCTCCTAGGCTTTGCTGGCACATACGCACTCTTTTGTCAAAATTGTCTATGACCATTTTGCATAGATGCGGCTGAATTTCTCCAATGCAGCGTCGAATTTCCTCTTTTAAAGCATGAGTGGGCTTATTGGCATAGACTTTTCGGTTCACTGACTAACCGTCCCGCCGGCGGGTCGTGGCAGGCTCCGGCGCATAGGTATTTAACCGAGGCCGCGCGGGAGAGTTTCATAAGCCTGCCATAATAGTCTAGAGGCAAATTAAACAAAAGTCGTCTCCTTCACGATTTTCGTAGACATCTCTTCTAAATGCCTAAAACTGGTATGGATGTGTTCCTCGTAGTCTCCTGACTACGAATTGACGGGTTTTAGTTTATGGAGGGGGGGGGGCAAGTCGGTAAAAAGGGGGAGGAGGGCAGATGGCGGCCGAACGTCATCGATTATTTTTACTCCTGGAGTCCTATGAGACCGAACAATTCGTATGAGATGTCATTCGAAAGATTGTTAAATGTACTACAATTGTTTATAAATAACCGTAGTCATCACTTTAGTCTTTTACAAAATACTTATTTAACAAAAATATGTTTTTTTTATCTATAAATCTAAAAATAATACTGACAAAACATGCTTATAACTCAATAAATTATAACTTTACCACAATTAATGTTATGACAAAATATACGGGAAAACTATGAGCTTTCGTTTTGATAATGATTTATTTGATAAATAACATTTCGCAAATAATCACTGAACAAACAACAATTCGGTTCAACAAGTCATTGCTAAATATGTTCATTTTTATAAATCATTATTAGATAAATATACATTTAGTAACTTGGACGCTTTATAAACATATTGTAAGACAAATTATTATTTAACCAACGTTCATTTCGTGAATAAATCGTTTTTAAAATCCGTTATTTTGCAAAATGTCAATAGATAAATTATTGTTTTTTACTGAATATAATAAGTACAATAAATAAATGCAAACTAATTGAGAACTCCCTTAATTGAAGTCGGTTAATAAGTGGGTTCCGGATAAATTTAGGGACAATAGTAAAATAAGATAAACAAGAATGGCTGACTGACAACTGTATTTCTAAGCAAAAATAGCAGATAAGCAAAAAAGAATTTCGTTTTCACTGAAATATAAGTAATTCATGGATATTTTTACTAAAACTAAATGAAAATGGTAATTTTATGTGTAAAAATTTACAATAAAGCCGTGACTGTTTTTTAAAAATAAGTGGTAGCGAAGCAATTAAGATAAATGGGTATGTTGACATTACGGGTATTTTACATTTCTATTAACCCCGACATATGTAAGTTACTAGAACTGTAAGGTCGCAGTTAATCTACCACGCTCCTCCTCGCTTTGCTCGTCGTCGCATCTATCTGGGCTCTCTCAAATCATAGTTGTCCGTGATAATATTCAATAAAAACAAACTTAACTTTTAAAGTACAAAATATATTTTTAAAATGTTGTACTCGTAGATAATACACGTATAAATGGCATACACACCATGAGATTATTAAACGAAGAATTTAGGTACCAAATAATGCATTTTACTAACGTTTAATTGCCCTGAATAGCAAATGAATAATTTGCCAAATAATGTTTTGTAATATAGTGTTTTTGCAAGAAAATAATTTGTCTTTTGAACTATTTGTGAAACAATAATATATAAAATTATTTATGGGAATCATTGTGAAATGAATATTTTATTTTGTTTGTGAAATGAATATTTTATGAAATGTTGTTTGCCAAATGATTGGCTACCCTATGTAATACTATATAACGGAGTATTGATGAATTTTGTTCAGAATGGGTCACTACGTTTCGTCTTACAATGGCAGCCGACCGTCGTCGTATTTTCATTATTTCTCAGAATCTATTTAACGGATCAATTCGTGATTTGTGTCATTTGAAATTATTTTAAATTTACTGAAATAATCAGTTCTTTGAAGTCTAAGTTGCAAAATTAACCATTTTTTTAGGATTGTAACATATGTATTTACTCTAATACACTAGAAGAAACGGGCATATTTGAAGAAAAGTCATCACCGACATTTCTTCCAAATACCTAAAACTGGTATGGATATATTCCTCATTGTGATGGATGTACATGAATTGACCAGTTTTATTTTATAGAGGGGGGGGGGGGGGGGGGGGAGTCAATAACCGGACGCGGTAAAGATGTGTGAAATATTATATTTGAGATGCAATTTTAAAGATCATTAAACGTACTATAATTGTTTTTGAATAATTGTAGTCATCACTTTAGCCCTATACAAAATATTTGAAAAAGTATGATTTTTTACCGTGCATGTTGGCGTAAGTACTGATAATACATGCTTATAGCTCAATAAATTGTAACTTTACCGCAATTAATGTTATTTTCAAATGTTTTGTTTTGTGAACGACTACAGTGATGACTACGGTTATTTATAACCAATTATAGTACATTAAATAATATTTACACATGAATCTTTCGGTTCCATAGGACTCGAGATGTAAATAAATTTCGATGACGGTCGGCCACCATCTTTCCCCCCTCCTTTTTTCGACTCGTCCCCTCCTCTTAAAATAAAATTGATCAATTATTCATATTCTGGAGACAAGGAGGACCATATCCATACCCGTTTTCCACCAGTCTATTAGGTAAAAATGTTACGTTTTCAAAAAAATCTAAAAACTGTTAATTTTACATCTCAGACCTCAATTAACCTATTATAGTAAATTTAAAATGCATTCAAATGATACTCATCAGGATTTGATCCATAAAATAAATTCCGAGCAATATGAAAATACGACGTCGATCGACCACCACACGCTAGTTTTTTGAAAGCTCATACATTTTCCCGTCTACTTTATAATAATACATACTTTATTTATTGAGTTATAAGCATGTTTTATCACTACTTTACGTCACTCTGGGCGGTAAGTGAGATATTACACCCACGGGCGTAGCGGCAAATCTCACTTCACACCCAGGAGAAGACGTAAAATTGTGTACGCACCACGGGCGGTAATGAAGAAGGCTTCAGATGGCTTGTCTATGGCCCTTACCTTCGGTTCGGGCCACAAATACCCGCGATTTGAGCCGTTCTTTATTTTACCGCCCTAGGTGCGTAATGTACTATTATCTAAACAGGCACGGTAAAAAAATCATATTTTTTCAAATATTTCGTAAACGACTAATGTGATGACTGCCTCTATTTAGAAACAACTATAGTACTTTAATGGTCTTTTAGATGACATCTCACACAAATCGATCGGTCCGATATGATTCGAGTTGTGAACAAATTTCGATGATGGTCGTCCGCCATCTTTCCCTCACTTTTTTCGTATCCCCCTCCATAAACTAAAACCAGTCAATTCGTATTCTGAAGACCACGGGGAACACATGTATACCAGTTTTAGGTATTTAGAAGAGATGTCGACGACTTTTCTCCAAACAGGCCGATTGCCTCCAGGGTATACTATTTCCTACCGAATATGGAACAATACAACAATAATTTTGTATGCCAATAGGCAAAACACAGAGCACCTTTGTAAATTAAGACCCTATTTGTACCACCTGTGTTACACAAATAAACATTTCATTTCATTAAAAAAATACATTTTTCGGAAAATAGTAGATTGTTTGACAAGGGTCTAAAGTAAGCCATATAACCACTAGTAGGTTATTTTACCGAACCAAGTGAGGAAAAATTGTTCTTGTGGTAATATGGGTTTTAGACCATAGTCATACATACTATACAGACTTTACGAAATTAGACTTAAAGGACATAACAATGAGAAGTGAAATTATGTATACATATTAGCACTAGAGCTTAAATGTACGACAGACTTTTAGACCATGAGAAGTGAAAAAGTAGGAATGTCCGCTTTTTCATTCATTCGCACCATAGAGGGGCATGCTCTCAACAATAAAAACATCGCACTTTATAGTAATCGTTATCAAACCAAGCTTCGCATTAGGCAGTCATATTATTCACTCTGTGGACCAAACGTAAAGATACAATATTCGCGTGCCTACTGGGTTACCATGGAAACAGCAGACAGGCAACGGCGCGCAGCGGTCAGGTAACAGCGCGCGGCGCGTCGTGATTGGCCCCGCCGCTAGCGCCATGTCATGACGCGATAGACTCCCGCTTTAATCTCCGCGCGTTTGGATTATGTTTAGAACTGATAAGTTCAGAAAACTTCGAGCGATTGATAAAATCGTTAGAATTTTGATGCAAGTTTTAGTATAAAGATAATGAACAGAATGCGCCCACTTGAAAATTTCGGAGATTTCTTATATAGCTATTAGAACGCTTTAAAAATTCAATTGTTCATTAAAAAATAATCTATTGAATAATGTGTTATAAATCAAATCTATTACTCGCCTTCGATAGCTTTTAATATATTTCAGTTAACATATACCACTTAAATTATCTTTTGGAGGAAGTATATTTTTTTTATTTGTTTTAAATTTAAATAAATACGGCCATTGGTAAATCTGTTAGTAAATGTCAGGGTACATTCATATAGTTAAATCCGATAGTCGAATGAAAAGAAATACCACTCGAATTATCTTATCTTGAATTTACGAGTGTCGCAAACAAATACCTATAGTATACCTACAGCATCCTCGAAAATAGTTAGAAAAAAATTTTCGCTGTTAGTGCTCATTGTACTCTTACTGATAATAAAATAAAATCGGACTTGTGAGTTATAATTTTTTAAGGCCAAATTTAACGTTCCAGTATCGGCCTAAGAGGGGAATTGAACTGAAGGGCAACAAGTGCATATTGTACATGGGGCCTTCTAGTAGTGAGCAATCATCACAATATTAGACTATCACAAGGACCAACGATAATACACCACAATATAAATGAATATTACACCAGACAATGTGGGGCAACAGAAAACCGTCGTGTCACCAAAACAATAGTTATAGTTTATGATATATTATATATGCTAGTCTTTAAGTTATTTGTCTTTGGGCCAGTAGTTTCCTAAAAATAAAAGTATTTCATTTCATTTCATTTCATTTCAATAGCGCCTTCTCTGTCATACCAGATACTATAGAGATATAGACGTCCACAGCCTAAGAACATTTTGAAGCTCAAGTCAATTGCGCCCTCTGTCCGAAAGCCGCGTAAAGATACCGAAATTGTAAGAGTAAATGTCACCTTCACTGTTACTCCACGTAGTAACAAATAGCGTACTAGTAGTACACTAGTAGCTGGTCATACCTACTGAAAGTTCTATAACTATAAAGACCCATGTTACTAAACGGGGGGTTATCTGGCAATCTTATTAATCGGTTCGAATTGAATTCGTATTAATCGAGCGAAATTCCCGCCATTAGAGCCGTGGCCGACCAGTCTGGTTACACTGCTGACTTTGTTGTGAGAGGAATCATCTTCAACCGATGGACTCGAGGCAGTGAATCATAGTAGGTACACTAGGTACCTAAACGCTAAAAAAACTTTTTTTTCTTAAAATTACAAATGTTTTGTCATTAACACTAAAGTTTAGTTGTCATTACAACAGTAAAGTTGAAAATTTCCAAAGCCGGTACTACCCAGAACCAGGTTATCTGCCCTTATAGTGTTCTTTGTAATACGCTATTTTTTGAACTACTTATTTGTTAGAAAAAAACTCAAATTGAAACAGATGTCCATTACAATGAAAATATGAACTGTGAAGAACTATGGAACATCACGGGATTCGAACCCGCATCCTTCGGGTTGTCGATCCGACGTGCTTCCAATTACACCAGACGATCCTCTATCCATCACAGCGAATTTAGTCATGTAATGGTGAACAAGTCACTAACGACATCTGTAACCTGATGTTATTGAAGGTTGAACAGCCTTGAGCTAACTCTAAAGGCAGTTATGCTCTACGCATGTCAACCTCCCAACCCCACAATTCTGTGTTGAGTCGGCGGTACTTATTTGCTGTTTTGCATTGAGTAACAGGAGATGACATCCCTAACAAAATTTTTCAGCCATGAGTTTAAGTGATCGGCACTTAAAGTCCATACATTCGCTCTTGAAACACTGACATGATGCTAAGCAACTGACAGCTGTCAACGGCCAAACATGCAGCACAAAATTTGTTCTAGATGTCACATCTAGTAGGTTCTACCTACTTAATAAATCAATGCTGTTTTTACGTTTTTAACCTCATAGTGTCATTTTACACAAACCCCAAGCCGTTTGCAGTGTACACCAACCACGAGGGATAAAAGCTCGATCGAAAAGGTCCTTAATCACTTTAAAATTATTCTCTTTCCCGAGCGTTGCGGGAAGTTATTGAATATTCGCCGCAAATTTATCGTTCACGTTTTCTTTATACTTTACAATGTAATATCGTTGCTATTTATTATCACTTCCGACTGAATTGGTTTTGGTCACATTACGGCGCCAGTTTTTATTATCTGTTGTTCGTATTTACTCAAACATGCGCGCTATGCGTGCTATACGTGCTACCATTTTCATATGGCTAACTATAGAGAAGCAAGCAATCCCACTACGCAAACCAAATACTCTTTCTCTTTTCGACCATTCGATTACCGTTTTTTTTAATACAGGATAGGCAAGCGTTTGACCACGATTCCTCCTGATGGTAAGTGATGATGCGGTCTACAGTGGAGCACGCTTACCTATGAGATACCTATTTACTCTCGCTTTGAAGAGACCCAAATCGTACTCATATGGAAAAACAGACTCGGGAGGGCGTTCCACTCCTTAGCAGTTCGCATAAGGAATATTGAAGCGGAACGCTTCGTACGTATATAGGAACTTTTTTATACTACGACGATGACAAACAAGCATACGTCTCGCTTGATTGGTAAGCAGTTACCTTGGCTTATGGACGCCTGCACCTCCAGAGATTTCACATGAGCGTTACCAACCATTTCATATAAAGGACGGTTCACTGTGTTATGTCAACACTTCATCCTCTTGGGCTCTCTAGCAACCTTACACAATGCCAGGAACACGACACTACGAATATGAGTGGATACAAAATGTACTTCATTGACCAAGACCAGCAAGTTAAGTGGTTTTATTTGAACTACTTTTGATTTTGGAAGGCTTTTAATTTTAATATCATGGTACGAAACAAATGTACCTCAGTACTTTTCGCCTATGTGCCTACAAATTTAAAGTACCTAATTATGTAAGCTGGAACGGCGTGTAAAGTTGAGCGGTTAAGCAGGGCGCGCTGAAAGTTCCCGGAATCCGATTGAAACTTGGTGTTGCACTCATTTGGCTTGGTTGTTTATTATTAATTCCGTACAGCCAAAGTCAAATATATCGATAAAATTGATGTAAGTAGATTAAATCATGGTGTGAGTCAAATAAATTCTAAACACTTTTCTCGTGTGTATCTATACCAATGTAAAGTAATTATGCAAGTTGAAACAGCGTATAAAGTTGAGCGGTTAAGCAGGGCGCGCTGAAAGTTCCCGGAATCCGATTGGAACTGTTGTTGTGCTCATTTGGCGCGGTTGGTTATTCTCATTTCCTTGGTACAAACAAATAAGACATGTTTATACATGAGAACCTTACTCATTTTCCGTAAAGGAAAACGTGGACCTAATCCCCTATTTCCCTTCTGTCACGGAAGGCCAGATGCACGGAGTTTTTTTTTTTACTAGAAACAAGAAAAAAATATTTATTCCCAGGACAAGTCAACGATAACTGAAAACAAGTAAACGTTTACTAAAAACAACGAAACGTTTACTAAAAAAAACAATAGAAGGTTACTAAAAACAAGTAAACTTTACTAATAACAACTGAACTTTACTAAAAACAAGGAAAGGGTTTACTTGTTTTTAGCAAACGTTTACTTGTCCTGGGAATTACTATTATTTACTTGTTTCTAGTAAAAAAAAAAACTCCGTATGGCAGTCACTTTCGTAAGAATTTGTATCTACGCCAATGTCGCCAACTTAGGCCGTGGTCTCCTATAAACGCCATCGGCCGCTTACAGCGTCTGCGTCACGATGATAGAGATATACTGTTGTGGTCTGTTTCAGACGTCGACGTTGGCGTCTTTTTTGTATAGGAACGTTGACGCTGACTTCAGACGTCGCGTATAGCATAAAATAGGTGACCACGGCCTTATAGAATAAGGTTGGCGCATTTTTCAAGCTCATTTTAGCCTTATCAAAAAAGCCGAGAGGAGAATGATGATTTCATCAGCTATACGTAAGTTACCATAGTTAATCAGCGTGCTTATAGAGTTTGTCCGAAAAGAGAAGTGTCGTGGTTTATATGGGAGCTAATGGATTCTACGAAACTTCTCTTTCCGAACAAACTACCGAAATATATCTTATGAATTTTGCCAACTTATGAAGCAACGAACAATTGCCTCCTTAAATACTTCTTAAAGGCAAGTTTATGGTAAAATATGCATTAAATCGCGTCGGATTCCGGCCCATCTGCATTCTAGTTGCGTCGCTCCGTTTTATTGGCGAGATAACGCTATCGCTGTCTCGCTTACATTGTTGGGGAAAGGATGACGCGTTTGATACAGTTTATTACGGTGGCAAATAAGTGTGACATATGTGGGTAGTTTTAGCTTTAGGCGCCGACTGAATGTGGGTAGGCATGTTGCAGGCTCTTTAATAAAATCCTATCTGTGAACTGACGTGTTTCCTTGAAGCCTCTTCATCAGCTCTGACCTGGACTTGAGTACATACCTAACAATTACCACATGAGCCATTTGGTGGCAGAACTTATCGGCGCTTGCAGCCTAACGCAAACAAGTTATTTCTATTCAAACCTATGTTCTTTTACTTTTTACTTTACCTATATTTATATCTACCTTACTTTAGAATTTGAACCCATCGAAAACATAGGATAAAAATCGGCAATATAATTGCATAAATTGGAGGTTATCTGGCTTATAACCCAGAGGGAAAAGCTAGCTAGCTAGACCTCGTTGGGATTGGGCCCGCTTTCTCGACAATGTTTACTTTCACCGAAAAATGACTGTTAAATTAATGATTCATAACTGTACAACCTATGACAATCTCTATGTTACAAAAGTGTCCGTCAAAATGCGTTAAATTGGTGGCGCCACAATAGCTGTAGTATATGCAGCGCACTTCACACCGTCAATAACTGCTAAGTTGCTATAACTATACTAGCGCCACTCTGAGAGATTTGGAACTACTGTATTATTCCACCATTATACCATCCATAATTTAAAGGCTGAAAAAATCAAGAAATAAAACATTCCGCTCACTAAAAAACTACTACATAACCAAAAATATTGGCGTATAACTCAGCTGCTTCAACGCGAGTCCGCTTGCTATTCGTATCTTGTAACGAAATCGCTGCAAGTTGGCTCCGTCTCTATAACAAGGCAGACAGATTACCAACAGAAATATATTTGCAGAAAAGAGAAATATTAGGTACAAAATATTCAAAAAACTCGCCCCCAGTTCATAGAGTGAGTATGCAGGCTTTGTCGTATAATAAATTCAAGTACACATGTCTAAAACATAATTTGTACATACATACATATATGGAAAGAAAGTGTTGGGGTTTATATGGGAGCTCATACATTCTACGACACTATTATTTCCGAACAGACTCTACCAATGATTTTTTTTATTTTTATAATATTTATGTAATTTATTATTTTTCAGAGTCACACCCGTGATAAAGTTCTCAGTCATTAAATAGAAAGCCAAATAAGCGAAACTCGCAACAACACCCTTGTAACGCTCCGAAACTTGTCGTATTTAATTAAGACCCATCTAAGCACTTATTGTTACTTATACAAGTTTTGCTGTGTTCGGTGTTTGTTAGCAAAGTTATAAATACAACGTGAATAGTACATATGAGTCGGTAAAGTCTAAAATTATTTATTTATTTAACCTTTATTGCACAAAAGAAAATCTTAAAGTACAAAAGGCGGACTTAAGAGGCTGACAAGACCCGATGACCTTCAAATTGACTTTACTTAAACAGTCATATAGTTATAACTACTTGTTTTGGAAAAGTAAAAAAAATATATGTTAATATTCATTATATTTAAAAGAACTTGGTTAATTCCAAATTCCAATACACGATTGGACGAAATCGGCTCGATAGAAAATAATTCCAAAGTTACATCTAAAATTAGCTTAAAACAATGCAGAGCTCGAATTTGTAAAAATTGTGCGCATCGAGAAAAAGTTGTGAATTTTTGACCATGGATAGAATGGCCCACGATAAATATTTTTTAGTATTGGAGGTCCGTAAAATTTTTGGACCTTCACGTCAAAATCAGGGGTCCTGTGAAATACGTTATTACTCTATGGTTAAGGCTGCTAGGAGTTGTGTGGTATCATTTCCGTGTAAAACAGACATGCGGAATTCATTTGTGATATTAAAAATGTAAAATTTCTTATTAAAAAAAAGTTGTGTGGCGAGGAAAAACACAATTTTTTATTTTTTTTTAGAACGTCATATAACTAATATATATCATTTTTTTTCTACTAATAAAAAATATTATAAAGGAGCATATTTAATGTAGTTTCTAAATATATACAATTTTTAGGCTTATAGTATACAAAAACTACGCGAAAAAAAATGTTTGCTTCGTGGTGTATATGTTTTCTCCATAGTAAGTATCGATAATCAATGTGAACGTGAACATCCGTAGCGTATTGACCTTAAAATGCATGTATTGCTTGTTGTTAGTAAATTTTATTCATAATAACTTCACAAAATGTAGAAATAAAAAAATACAATAAACAAAAACATATTTTTCCTCCTTAACTTTAACATAAACCGTCACAATTCAAACGACGCGACGTCTGTTTTCCGTTACTCAACTTAAGTAAAAAAAAAACCAGAAGTTTTTTGTATTAAAGGTGTATAAAATGTATATGTTTCTATAATCTATATTAAATATGCTTCTTTATAATATTTTTTATTATTTGAAATAAAGGATATATATTAGTTATATGACGTTCTAAAAAAATAAAAATAAAATTGTGTTTTTCCTCGCGGCACAACTTTTTTTTTAATACGAAATCTTACATTTTTAATATCAGAAATGAATTCTGCATGTCTGTTTTACAAGGAAACGATACCAAACAACCCCTAGCAGTCTTAACCAGAGAGTAATAACATATTGCACGGGACCCCTGATTTTGACGTGAAGGTCCAAAAATTTTACAGACCGCCAATACTAAAAAATATTCATCTTTGCTCACTCTATCTATGGTTAAAAATTCACAACTTTTTCTCGATGCGCACAATTTTTTTCGCATTTGTACTGAGACAAAACCCTACTATTAGTTTCTTCACGGAAAAAATAGTGTGTTAGCAAAGTACCAATTTGGCTCGGTAAAAATATTTTTGGTTATATACAACCAAGTCTTATTTAAATCACGCAATTAAGCTTTGTTAATTACAAACAAGCAATTATTGCTAACTATTCTTGGTTATTTTTACCAAGCACTTATTTAAATCCAAATAAGTGTCTTAGTAAATATCTTCTTCATAGTCGGATCCTCATGTCTGAGGGTCGTGACCACCATAAGTCGCTCTATGTTATATTGCTCTCCATTCTGGTCGATTCCTTGCCTTCTTAAAGGAACCCTGGATCCCGACGCGTGTAACTTCTTTAATGGCAGAGAACCAGCGGGTGGGTATCCCTCCCCGCTGTCGATCGCCTTCCACTGGCCCAACAAGCAAAGCCTTTTCCAGGCTGTCTGGCTCACGTCGGGCCAAGTGTCCAAAGAAGCCGAGCATTCTCCCTCGGCAGATAGCAGAAAGGCGAGTCTGGATCTTGAGCTCCTGCAGTATAGACACGTTGGTGCGCCGCGCTGTCCAGGAAATGCCCAACATTTTGCGCCAACACCACATTTCGAACGCATCTATTCTGGCTTTGGTCCGAGCTTTTAGAGTCCAAGTTTCTGCTGCATAGAGAAATATGGAAAAAACCAGTGTACGCATAAGTCGTACTTTTGTGCTGCGCTTGATGTTACGATTCTTCCATACTTTCTCTAGCCGCTTAACCGCAGATTTGGCTATTTGTCCACGGCGCACAACTTCTTTATCGCAGTCTCCGTCGTTGCAGATCAGTGAACCCAAATAGACAAATTCCTGCACTGTATCCAGGTCACACAATTCATAGGTTCTTTTCGTATCACCTGCCCGGTCTACGAACATCAATTTTGTCTTACTCCGATTGATGCGAAGCCCGTACTCTGCGCTAATTTGCTCTATCCTGTGCAACATTTCGGACAGTTCAGACTCACTGGCGCCAATAATGGTCGTGTCATCGGCGAAGCGCAGGTTACTGATTACATGGCCACCGATCTTTATCCCTCCACTCCAGCCATCCAGTACACGGCGCATTATGTGCTCTCCAACAAGGTTGAACAGCTGCGGAGACAATATGCAACCCTGCCTGACTCCTCTCTCCGGTTTGAAGGGCATCGACACTTCGCCATCTATCCGAACTTTGGAACTGCCATCTAAGTACAGGTTCTGCACAAGGAAAACCAGATGTTCAGGCACCCCCATTTCTTTCATGACTTTGAACATTTTAGACCAGCTAATGCAGTCGAAGGCCTTCGCGTAATCGATGAAACAGAGCGCTACCGGTACGTAATATTCTCTGCATTTCTCTATGAGCTGCCTTATGTTCATTATTTGCTCGCGTGTCCCTTTACACTTTACAAACCCAGCTTGTTCTTTCGCGATTTGGTTTTTAATGAAGTGCTCCAGTCTCCTATTTATTATATGTAGGAGAACTTTACCAGCGTGCGATATGAGAGAAATAGTCCTGTAGTTTTCACACTTAAGAGAGGATCCTTTCTTGTGCAGGGGGATTATAGTCGATTCAATCCAATCTTCAGGCCAACAACCAGTCCTCCATACCTTTTGGCAGATGTTGTATAGTATTTTGTTGCCGTCTGGACCTAGGCGCTTTAGCATCTGCGCGGTAAGACCATCTCCGCCACAAGCTTTCAGTTTGAGTTTCGCTATCGCGGTTTCTACTTCGCTCAGTAAAATATCAGGCTCCTTAACGCTGTAATCTAGCCTACCATTCGTAGCGTTATCTCCATTCGTACTATAAAGCTTCTGACAGTAGTCTCTCCATCTTTCCAGGACATTCACCTTCTCCAGTATAGGGATTCCCTTTTTATCACCTATAGACCATGTTTTAGGTTTGTGATCTTTGGCAAGTACTTTGACTCTCTGAAACATGTCCTTAGTGTGAGCTCCGTTGGAAAGTTTTTCTATGTCGTTACACATAGAGTCAATGTACTTGTTCCTGTCCTCTCTGCAGTGACGTTGTACTCGAGTGTTCAGCTGAGCATACACTTGCCTTTCCTCTTGCGTGGCTAGACCTTTGAGCTTTAATGACTTCCTTTCTTTGACCGCATTCCAGGTCGCATCACTCATCCAATCCGCTCGAGAGGCAGCAACCTTGGAGAAATGTTTGGCCGTGTCCAGGACCGTAGTTTTCAGCGCTTCCCAGGTAGTATTTGCCGATTCGAAGGGGTCAATATCCAATGTGCGTAGTCGAGATGTGAAAAGGTTTTCAAAAGGTTGTTCCGCACTCTTCGGTAAAATAATAACTTTCGCGGTTTTTTGTGTCTTCACCACTTTTAACCGGACCCTAAAAACCGCGGCTAGAAGTTGGTGGTCACTGCCACAATCTGCTCCCGGTCGGGTTTTGGTGGACAGAACAGACGACCTCCATCTCTTCCCTACGAGTATGTAGTCAATTTGATTACGGTGGCCCTTAGGAGACTGCCAGGTGTAGAGACGTCGTGGATGTTGCTCAAACCACGAGTTCATAATTGTTAGACCATATTCGGTGCAGAACTCTAGCAGCCGCTCACCTCGCTCATTTCTCAAACCGAGACCAAATTTTCCAACAACCTCTCTAAGGTGGTCATCCTGACGAGTACTACCGATTTTTGCGTTAAAATCACCGAGAATTAACGTAAACTCCTTACTCGGTATACTCTGATACAACCCTCCTAGATCACTATAAAATTGACTGATGGT
Organism: Pammene fasciana; assembly: GCA_911728535.1. Classification (NCBI taxonomy): domain Eukaryota; kingdom Metazoa; phylum Arthropoda; class Insecta; order Lepidoptera; family Tortricidae; genus Pammene; species Pammene fasciana. Next base: position 15,102,673 of record OU452291.1, on the reverse strand, counting down.
TTCCTCCGACGAACTTGAGGTCGGCGCATAAACTTGAATCAGATTAATGGGCTGGGGTTTTGCCGCTAGTTTGAGGGTGACAATTCTATCACTCAGGGTATTGTAACCTAATATCTTGTTGCGAAGGTGTTTGGCCACTAGGAAACCAACACCACTAAAGCTGGTTACTCTGGCTACCAGCATTGATCCTTAGCATGCCGTCTGATGACACATAGTGACCACACTCCTTTATGTGCGTCTCACTTAACCCCAGCACATCCAATTCATATCTAGCCATCTCGCTTTCTATTACTTCCGCTTTACCGACCTTTTTCATGCCGCGTACATTCCAGGTACCTATCTTGAGAGCATTCTCCTTCATAGTTAACCGACTTGTGTGAGGTGGAATCTGTCCAGCAGTAGTCCAGTTTCTGCAAGGAGCCTGAGGACGCACCCTCCTGCAGCCGGTAGCCAATTTCACACCAGGAGACCCGGAACCACCCTGGCGCCGGGCGTCAGCCGGGTCGCATGACAAGTCGCTTCTCTTATTATCTGAACTCATGGTGGTTTTCTTGGGAAAATAGCTACGGTCGATTCCCGTTCCGTTCCGTACCAGACATTTTAGAGGTTATTTAAACCTCAAGGCCGCTGACGCCTCATCCGACCGGTTGCCCGGTCAGGAGTATGGTTATACCGCCATTTGCTCGGTCGCCAGAGCCTCGCTCGTTATCTAGCAGGGGGCACCGCGATGGACGTAGCCCATCGCCGTCGGCTATTCGTACGAACCACCGACGCGAGCAGGTGAGGTTGACATTTGGGCTGGTTGTGATGTTATAACCGTTCTCCCCTTACCCCCCAACTAGTAAATATAACCCTTCCCTGATTCCCTTATTTATTTTTAACTAATTTAATGGTGTAGTTTCACATACGTAAGTTAGCCAAGTTGACTTCTTTGATTTAAGCAACGAACTTTGCAGGCTCCATGCGAAGCGAGTCACTCGGTTGTAAATAGCAAAAACTTATTTATTTCTAGCCGTTTCATTTTCTCAGTGTTGGCTTATATGTCTGTAATTAAGGACAACATTCCACCACACTAATACTAAAAACTTCGTTGCCTTAAATTTCTCAATTAATGCATAGTTTTTTTTTAATTAATCATTTTGCAAAATTTGCAATGAGCTCCCATACTAATCGTAACGCAGTGTTTCTCTTTCACTCGCGCTGAAAAAGATAGGGAGGGAATTGAGCTCTTATCATCCTATTAATGCTATAAGGCATCCGGGGCATCAATGCCATAAGGGGCTCCGATTCTGGTTCCGTTTTCGCTTTCGGTTCCGATTCCTTTTCAGGTTCCGATAAACTAAATTTAAAACATCTAATTCCGCTTTCTGTTCGGATAAAACCACATTGTTACTGCTTTGAACCTTTGAAACGGGAGTCTTTACTAAGATACAAGCGCTAAATATAAAGAAAAACTTTGGTCCCTAAGTATATTGCTATAATAAATAACTACTAACTTTTTTATTCTACCTACACTCTGTAACAACACACAAAATTGCTTTTCCAGCCTGTACAGAGCTTAGAGCTTTATACCAAGCGGAGCAGCCATTGACAGGCGTTCCCCTCTGCCGAAAATATATGACCAGTGGTCATACTCATTGTATGGACTGACGTTTATTTGACGTGGCTATTTTGACGTTTCGCATACATTTGAAGTTCCCCTCCCCCGCAAAAAAAGGGCAGACTTTTTCCGATAGAAATGAGAGCGCGTGTCGCATCCGGTTGGTTTAATAATCAAGGGTACAGAGCGTAACAAAAATAGTAGTGATTTATTTAAATGCATACCTAGTCAATGCAAATCATGTCTGTTGTGTGGGAGCCCCCCTAAATATTTATTTCAATCTGTTTTTTCATTATTTGTTGTTATAGCGGCAATAAAGACACATCATCTGAGAAAATTTCAATTGTCTAACTAGGTATCACGGTTCATGTGATACAGCTTGGTGACAGACGGACAGACAGACAGACTGACAGCGGAGTCTTAGTAATAGGTTCCAGTTTTTACATTTTGGGTACGGATCCCTAAAAGCCTGCACCAAACATATCTCTTTATGGCCCAGTGGTTGACTGGTAGAGAATGCCTTAAGGCATTAAGTCCGCCATTCGTATATTTTATGTGCAATAAAGTTTAAATAAATAAATAAATAAATAAAAATTTTCATTTTAAAAAAAGGTTGTGTGAAGGTTGTGACCGGATCACCACCATTATTGTAACATGATGTACATAGCTACCAAAAATGTTACTAATGTACAATGATCTCAATATCAGGGATAGGGAGAAATCCCAAACTCCCGACTAAACGAAGTGCATATCCCTGTCGATTGAGCCAAAAAAGCATACCATTTTAAGCCGGCTTGACCTTAATTGCCTACGTTTTCCGCAGATTCTCCGAACAATGAGTGGTCTGTATTTAAACAAAAAGCGTGAAATGTTAATAATAAGTAATGACAATCCAACATAGGAAATAAAATTAATTGATTAATTAGTTAAGTTATTCTTTATTGCACAATACAAAAAGGTACAAATGGCGGACTTAATGCCATAAGGCATTCTCCACCAGTCAACCATTGGGTCAAACAGAAAGGTTAAGTAGGTGCAGGGTCTAAAAAAAAAATATGACAGAATCATTAAGAAAAAAAACTAACTATTGATACATATAAAGCTATATTCATAAACTTACACAAATACATATAATAATAAACATACAGTCGCCATCAAATATATCGGAGCGGCCAGGGTACTCAAAAATATCTGAACATGCACTTTATCGCCTTGACAATAGAGGCGTTGTTCAGATATTTGTGACCACCTTGGCCGCTCCGATATATCTGATGGCGACTGTACATACATATATTTGACATACCTTGTGTGAACTATCAGGAGGACGATGCAGAGATCTTATCAAGGAAATGCCTGCGCAAGAAGCGCTTGAAAGTGAATTTGGTCTGAGCTTGCCTGAGAGAGAGTGGCAGATCATTCCAAAGTCGGATTGCCTGGACGGTAAAAGAATTAGACAAGAAACCAGTTCCATGACGGGGCACATCGAGTTTAAGGGTACGAGAAGAACGAAGAAGTGTGTTGGGGCGCGGGGAAATAAATTTAAATTGGGGGCGGACGGGTCGAACAATATGGAATACAGGTTGCAAAGAATACGAAATGACCTACGTTCTCGGATCGGAAGCCAATTAAGTTTTCTGCGGAAATTGGAAACATGGTCATAGTTACGGAGACCAAACACGAAGCGGATGCAGTTATTAAGTAACCGGTCCTACCTGTTCAATGAGTCTTGGGTGGGATTAGTGTAACAAACATCAGCATAATCAAGGACAGGCAGGACAAGTGCTTGAACAAGGAGAATTTTAGTGCTAACAGGGAGAAAATGCTTAAAGCGATGGAGTGCTCTTAAAATATTAGTCACTCTACGAGAAACTTCAGACACTTGAGGTACCCATGTAAGTCCACTGTCGATAATTAGCCCCAGGTTCTTCACGTGCGATGCTAGTATCATTTCCTGTTCGTAGAGGATTGGCGCCACTTCAGCAGTATAATTAGTTCTGCAAAATAACCCCACATTTTGTTTGTTCACTACAAATAAAACGCCTTTTTTCACATTACTGCGTTGCAATGTGGTCCATAAGTGGATACCTACATCTTTTTGTGGTCGACTGTACAGTCGCCATAAAATAATAATTATATCGGAGTGGCAAGGTGGTCACAAATATCTGCGAACAATGCCTCTATTGTCAAGGCGATAACGGCATGGTAAATTTTTTGTGGTTTAGAAATATTTAATTTATAATTAACTTAGTGATAAGCCAGTTGAATTGACAGTGAATATTTGAACTGACGTTAACAGGTCCGGATGATTGATCATTATCATTAATTATAAGCCATTCGTTGATGTATTAGCTTCGATAATGGTTAACCATTTCAGTTAAACGGATAATAACTTAATTACCGAAACTAATAACCATTATGGGACATTCTTAAACAAATCGGCTTAGTGATAGGTAAGCGTAGTTGAATGTTTCTCAAAAAAATTGCCGCTTTTTAAATTTGAGTTATTTTCTCTCAGAATCACGAATTCTTTCGATTTTGATAATATAAAAAATGTTCCAAAGTTTTTTTCTTATTGTGTTACCATTTCGCCATATAAGTTGAATGACGGTAACACAATGGAAAATCTCAAAAAATGTATGGACAGTATGGGTTTTTTTTTCTTTTGGGATGGAAAGAGATCGTGTTTCTGAGTAAATTTCAATTTTTTAATAATTTATTAGAGGCAAAGCCCATAAGTGTTAGTATGAAAAAAAAAAGTAACTTATAGGACTAATATAGTAAAAATATCATAAAAATTTACAGAAAATTCTACAATTTCCAAAAGTGGCAATTGTTTAAGAAACACTCAACTTTAGAAGTAGGAAATGCAAATGGATATTTTTAGTAGGAAAATAACCGGTATACAGGGGGGTGATTTTTGAGATTCGAGCACTCGAAAGTGACATTTAAAACTCTGAATAAAACGATGAAATTAAATATGTTTTAAAAATAAAAGCGATAGAAATTTAAAATAATGATTATTTAAACTATTAATTCCATGCGAAAAAATTGGCTACAAACTTTTGTGTGCGATTATTTTCGTCCTTGAATTTTTTGAATTCGATCGTCCGGCTGTCAAAAATCGGCCCCCTGGTTGAAAACTAAACTATCCAAGTTAGTCGAAAAATAAAATTAATTTAATGGATAAAGTACCTAATATCTACCGTAAATTACTTCAAATATATTTATCTTTGTGACTATCAAAAGCTGAAGACGCTATACTATAAATGTGCAAACTCATAAAAACTACATTTTAAAAGTAACTCAAACCACACTCATTAGCGACATTAAATGTTAACTCGTATGTCGGTGACCACCCCGTGGGTACCCGGTTATACTCACGATCCGGATACGCCGGGTGCGTCCCATAAGATATAACTACAAAATATATAATTTCATATTAATAACGTTCACAAGATATAATGAACGTTTGCTATAACAACAAAATCTATATTTTTATTAGGAATAACGGTCAATTAATATAACACTCATTTTGTATAATAACTTATCATATAACACTCAAATACTCTAAATTTGTTTAATATAACATACATAACGTATATAGATCATAAGATATACTATCTTTTAGTATAATAATTACAAAATATAATAGCGTATGATATACTAAATAGGTTATAACGCCATTCCAACCTTTTTCCCCAAAGTGTAATGTTTTCACGGATTTCAAACTAAATCAATAGGTAGAATAGGTAGGTTAGGTTCGTTAGGTAGCTTCAGATGCCCGAAGGGCAAAACGCCCGGAAATAGGAGCCCCGCGAAGCGGGGCTCCGTCTAGTTAAGTTGAGGATTCAACATTTTGAGAATTTTAGAATAGCTAATTAGACTAGCTGCTACTTAAAAAATCGTGTAGACCAGTTGCTTTTAGGCGAGTTGATATGTACACGAGCTGCGATTTAGACAACCCGTTATTCTATACGAGCATTATGTATTTTGGTGTTAGATGTATTGAATATTATACATTATAAATCTAAGGTATTATGAACGTTATACATTATGACCGTTATATACAACGATATTATACTTAAACAACGTTATACTTAACAAAATTAGATATTTTGATGTTATATCAAACGTTCATTATAGACTTTGAACGGTATACAAAACAAGCTTATGCAATATGAGCGTATATAATATGAATATTATACAATAAGTTCTTATATCTTTTATTACTTACCCGGATACGCCACGACATTTTACCTAATTTTCAATTATACTGTAAGGTTTAATCCGGGTATTCGGTTGCACTCAAGGTCAGTTTTACGCTATACTCGTAGTCGTATCTAAATATCGGTCAATAAAATAACTACTTAATAAACGCGTTATCTCTCAAATATACACAAAATTTTAGAGATTGGGTACACTCTACACTATACCTAATTAAGTAGGTACCTACCTACCTACCTAAGTAGTCATAGTGTACGTAACCAGATAAGACACCGTCATGGAAAAGATCTCCTATAATATAAAAGCAAAACGAGAAATAAAACTTACAAGTATACAGATTAAGAAAATATAACAGTACATTACGTACATAGGGCGGTAAAATAAAGAACGGCTCAGATCGCGGGCATTTGTGGCCCAAACGGAAGGTAAGGGCCATAAACAAGCGATTTGAGGTCCTCTTTATTACCGCCCGTGGTGCGTACACTATTTTACGTCATTCTGGGCGCTGAGTGAGATTTACCGCCCTAGGGCGCAGCGGAAAATCTCACTTCACACCCAGGAGAAGACGTGAAATTATATACGCACCACGGGCGGTAATAAGGAAGGCATCAGATCGCTTGTTTATGGCCCTTACCTTCGATGCGGGCCTCAAATGCCAGCGATCCGAGCCCTTCTTTATTTTACCGCCCTAAGTACAAGACAAAGCCCAAGAAAATGTGGTCGCTGATAAACAGTCTCTCAGCCAACAAAGTAAAAGAAATGTTACTACCTGATAAACTACAAACTAGCACAAATATTATTACAGATAAACTTGAGATTTGTGAATGTTTTAACGATTTTTTTCGCAAATATTGGTTTAAATCTCGCAAATGAAATTCCAAAAAAAAATCGTGATTATCAGTCTGATATGTATTCAACCATGCCTAAGAATTCTAAACTCCAAGGACTTTCACCTGCAAACCCTGTTGAAGTCATGAAAGTCATTAATAACCTTAAAACGAATACTAGCTGTGGCCTTGATGGAATAACTGTAAAATCAATACTTTGCATTAAAGATCTGATTATTGATGACTTAACCAAATGCATTAACGTCTGCTTTGAGTCAGGAACTTTTCCTGATAGCCTAAAAATCGCAAAGGTTTCACCCATTTATAAAACTGGAACCAAATCTGACCCTGGAAACTACAGGCCCATATCAGTACTGCCAGTAATCTCAAAAATTTTTGAAAAACTGATATACGTTCGTCTACTAAATTATTTGGAATCAATTAATTTTCTCTTTCAAAAGCAGTACGGTTTTAGACCTAAATCGAGTACACTTTCGGCAACAATAGACCTTGTAACCAAAATTAAAATTAATATTGATAAAAAGCAACTTGCTCTTGGTGTTTTCATAGATTTAAAAAAAGCTTTTGACACTATCAGCCACGAAATACTATTGAAAAAATTACATAACATTGGAATTGAGGGAACAGCGTTTAATATACTAAAATCATACTTATCAAACCGGAGGCAAGTAGTTAAAGTAGGCGAATACCAAAGCAACCCAAAATCTGTATTCTGTGGCGTCCCCCAAGGGTCTATTCTGGGGCCGTTGTTATTTTTGATATACATTAATGACGTCAGCAGACTGGGTCTAAAGGGGGATATTACGCTCTACGCTGACGATACCAGTCTATTTTATTTTGGAAATTCAATTAATAACATCATAGCGGAGGCTCAGGCCGATCTCAATATGCTCAATATATGGTTTCAAAAAAATCTTTTAACAATCAACACTAGTAAAACCAACTATATAATTTTCTTAGCTAAAAACAAAAAAATATCCACCTATGAGCCTCTAAAAATAAACAATGATATAATCAATAAAGTTGACAACGAAACGTACCTTGGCCTTATACTAGACAAAAATCTAAACTGGAAAGCTCACATTCAAAAAATTAAAACCAAGATCACTTCATTAACTGGAGCACTTAGTAGAAACACCCGTTGTTATCCAAAACATGTAAAATATACTATATATAATACTCTCATTCAACCCCATATTGATTATCTTATCCAAATTTGGGGATCAGCCGCAAAAACCCACCTTAATTTAATAAAAGTAGCCCAAAATACGTTTATTAAAGTTCTATTTCAATATGATTTTTTAACGCCTACAGAACAACTTTACGCAGAAACAGGCATCATGAACATTAATGAAACGTATCGATACAATACATGCATTTTAATTAGAAAAATAATGAATAAAAATATACACGTGCAAATTAGTTTCACGAAAAAACGCCATCATCAAAGGATGAAACTAAGGAATGCCGATGACCTTGCTCTGCGTTCGCCAAGGACGAACTACGGAAGAAAATGCATTCTCTACGATGGCGCGAAACTTTATAACGACCTACCAGCAAAGATAAAAGAAACTAAATCTATAAATACTTTTAAAAGCAGGCTAAAACAGCACATCAAGATTAATAAAAATCTACAAATATAACGTACAAATATACAATATAATAACTAATATAATATTACAATATAATAACTACTCTAAATATCTACATTATTTTATTATCTAATACCTACGCACAATTTAATTTAAATGATAAATAAAATAAAATAAAAATTATTTTCCTCAAGTTCAAAATTTTTTTTCGTTAAAATACCTACATGAATAATAATGTATATAAAAAAATACAATAAATATATAAATTACCAATTTATTTATCTTTTAAATTACATTAATTTAAATTGACTTCTTATTTCAAATCCGGTGTTAGAACTTTTTCAGTAAAGTACCTAATATACCTATATAACAATAATTATACAATTTTAAATGAATATAATGGTAACAACTAAATAATAATTGCATATTTGTAATAATTTAAAATATAATAAGCAGAATATTTGCAATCTTCGAACTAAAAAAAAAAAAACATTTTAAATAAAGAAATTAACATATGTAAGTATCTATACAAAAAAAAAATTAATATCCTATAGACTCGTTACAAATACTTAACTAAAATAATATATTATTAAAGGTAACTTTCTAACGTATCTCATGTTAAGGCCACATCTAGATGTTAGAACTCCGTGATTTACTTATACAGCGCTTCCGAACCAGTATCGCGCGCACTATTTGTCAACGTACCCTCTATAAAAAAAATGTATCGGCAATGTAAATGTAAATATTAGTTAAGTACCTAGTTTTATAGTACAACTATAAAAAAAAAGTATCGGCAATGTAAATGTAAATATTAGATAAGTACCTAGTTTTAATATCTGCCGCTCCTCTCGTGTAATTTTGTGCCTAGTATTTTAAGTTCTCATTTCAAGTGAATTGTAAATTCTTATGAGAATAAAGAATCTTTAAACCGAAGTACGTAATGTACTATTACGTCTTCTCACGGGCGCAGCGGCAAATCTCACTTACCGCCCAGAATGACGTAAATGTCTTAAAATAAGGTGTAGCTTGCACGTAATGCACGTATTCCGTATTAATTCTACCCCAAGCAATTTAACACTAAAACCAATTTCAGGCAGACGACTTAACCCATCATTCACACTTACAAACTAATATACACGGTTATTACTGTCTGCATTTAAAATACATCTCCATTTGTATTTCACCAACGTAATCTCATAATATATGTTCGCCAAAATAATAATTATCAATTTTCCGCCCGTCTCGTCGTCAGTAAAAGGCCGTTCAACCGTGGTGGAATGGACCAATAATTACCCGGTTCAAACGTGAACCGGTTGAACCGCGAATTACGTGCTGAACTGGCGATCCGGTCCGGATAAGGTACGTGCGGTCACAAGGTTTAATTTCACGTGTTTTTGTGAAAACGTTAACACCTAATAAACAGTTGAGTTAAGGTTTGTTTTGTGTTCGGCTTTTGTTTAGGTATAGGTGAAATTAAATTGGCCCGATATTACTATTTTAGCTTCTATGAATATTTTAAATGTTTATTCCTCTCGCTCTCACGCTAAACAGCTAAATGCACGTGAATGATATTTATAGTACGGGCGGCGGCCGTAGGTTCTGCTACGTAACGTGATACAAAGATAAGCCCCGTGGCACATGTTCATAAAAGTGATGCTGAGTTCCGGAAAAATAGTAAAAAAAATTAGAATTGGCCGAAAGCACAAAAAAGTACCACTTCCGGTTTAAAAAATGGATGGTATTTACCTACGGCATTTGATACTGAGATGATTATTGTGGCAACAAATAGTAATTTGTATTTAGGTACAGAAAAACCCAGTCTGCCAGTTTCTGCACGGCCAGAAGTGCCCGGCAGACTGGTCCAAAAATGACGTACATTTGTAGTCAAATTCGTTACTTTTAAACTAGTCTGCCGGGCGCTTCCAGCCATGCAGGAACTTTCAGACTGGGTGTTTCTATACCTAAAAATAAATTACTATTTGTTGCCACAAGTGTCATCTTTATATCCAATGACGTAGGTAAATACCATCCATTTTTTAAACTGGAAGTGGTACTTTTTTGTGCTTTCGGCCAATTGTATTTTTTTTACTATTTTTCCGTAAATCAGCATCACTTTTTTGAACGTGTGCCATTGGGCTTATCTTTGTATCACGTTACGTATCAGATCCTACGGTCGCCGCCCGTACTATTAGCACAGATTTAGACTATACTCTTAACCTGTGTTTTATTTCACAAAACAAGTAATTCCCAAAAAAAAATTAGGTAGGTACGCAGTTTTATTGCTGACTGTACCTAGTAGCATTGTCATGTAAACTACGGAAGTATACCAAAGTTCAGCTCAATCAGACACCGAGAAGTGGTTGAAATTTAACTTACAAGATTTGCTAATAATCTTAAATGTTAAAGATTTAACTAAGTTTAAAGGATGATGCCGAATTTGGCCTACACTTCAACAAGCATGCTATATATACGACAATTTATAGCAGATTTTTTGCTTTATCGTGCATATATTATATTCCAACGGACACTTCTTAATTCCTCAATGCAAAAAATAAAGAACTAACATCGAGATTTGGGTCTTTCCTCTGTTTTCTATCGCGAATGGCACAGTTTCCTTCCGGTTGTTATGTGTGCGTTTTATTATTCCAGTATTTTAGCAATCTTCTATTTATAACGACTACACGCAAATAATTAAAAAGTACTCCATATTCAATCCAATAAAATCATATAAAACGAAGAGACTTATTTTTTGTTAATAATTTATTTAATCTGGCATTGTTATTTATTTTATCATTTAAATGTAGTGTCAGTATTTATAGGATAATGCACCAACCAAACGCTTTATTTTATCTCTAGCCACATGAACTGTCATATTCTTACATGTCATGACAAAGTAAATAAATCAAAACAACGATTTTCCATACTAAATAATAAAGTGTGAATTAAAGAAAATAATAATATATGTGCTTTTCAACCTAATAACTGAAGATATTAGACCCAGGGTACGTCAAAAAAAACATAAATACGAACAGTGTCAAATAATTTAGGGAGGCAAAGAACCATCATTGCAAAGAACGGACGATTCATGGCTAGCCTTTATGTCTAAATATCGAATGGTAAGTGCGAGATTATTTAACTACCTACCTATTTCTTGGGTTAATCGTGAAAACTAAAATAATAATATAATATTTTAATATTCCAAAAACGATAATCCATGAAATTGAAAATGAATCAGTTTGTAAATAACAGTGTTGTACTAAGGTACATTTTTACTATCGATATAATAATGTGTGTTCATTTCACAGAACGAGATTCACTTCACTTCACCGCAATGATGCTGCAATCGTCTAACAACGGATTGATTCAAAAAATCGTACATCGCACTGTGTTTCTGAAGATTATTTTATCAAGTATCGGCTGTCGCTGGTTATTAAAGTGTAGCTGAAAGTTAGATGCAAAGCAATTAAAAAGTAATAAAATAATGAAATAATTTTGTTTTATTGAAATCCTTCTTGGCGCTTTTTTCAATAGTATGAACACATGATATCCATCATAACAATTATTTTATCGATATCGATAAAGCGTACCTAACAGGCAGGTACAACGCTGCATACTGCTGTCATTACTTCCGTCAATCCGTGCTTTTGCAAAACCAAAATGACGTAATGACATACAAGTTCCATATGACATACAACTTTTGAATCAGTTCCATATTGTTCTACCCTTCTATTAGTTATCTTTGCCGACTTCGGCGATTCTAACCTCAAAATCTTAAAGAAATTCGGCATTTGCACTTTTCTGTGCAGTGTCCGTGAATTTCTGTTAATTGTCAGGAGTTTTATTTCATATTTGGAGCCTAACTATACATCCCTCGAGTTTGTTGAGTCTGGTGCCAAGCTTGTATGGGAGCGGAACATCATCCTTTAATTTTTATTTTTTTTAATAATTTCAAATGATTTATTTAACGTAATTAAATTAATCATTAGCCAACAACAAGAACGTGGCGCTAGTGCAGGGCAGAGGTAGACGGGCTGGGTAGGGCAGCACCGTCGATGAAACTGAAGAAATGTTGGGTGGATTTGAATCTGTGTCGTGTCCCACGGATACACATGCTAAGTTTAAATTAATTGTAAGTTACATAAGGTACTGAAATAAACAGATTTTAATTTTTTTTTTTTGATGCGTATAAACAAATAAAAATAAATAAATGAAAAAAATATATACGGGGTCAAGCTAAATAAAACCGTGTAAAAATACGTGGAGTTACTTGTACTACAGCAACTCGGACATTTCCTCTTGGAAAATCGGAGTCAAAGTAAAATCGGTTCTTTTTTTGTTTAAATAGTATTTTATACAATCGTGACATAATAAAGAGCTTTACAGTCGAGTACCGCGTTAAGGCCACGAAGCTTGCTGAGTGGCCTAAATAAGGTACGAGATTGAAAAGCTTAATTATGTCACTATTGTATACAATACTTTTTCTACGAGTATTAAGTTACAATTGATTTTCTTTAATTCTTTCTAAATTTTTCGCAATCAAACGTCAAACACTATTTTTCAAACCGGAAGTAATTGTATCGGGCCTATTCGGTGGTACAGACACCACCGAAAAGAGATATACATATGATTGTGTGCGTAGTAGAAAGAGATGGATGGAATAAACTGTGTCTAAACTTACTTCCAAAATATCGTTGTACTTGTGATTGGTCTTTTTGTAATCCAATCACAACGTAGAAGCAAGTTTAAGTAGATAAAAATTTGACAGATTAAGTACGTTCGGAAATTATAAAGTTGAGTCTGTCCGAAAAGAAAAGTGTCGTACAATGTATGAGCTCCCATATAAACCATGACACTTTTCTTTCCGGCCAAACTCTACACATTTGACCGAGATGTGAATGACATTCTCTTTTCAAAATTATTTTAGCTTAGTGGCGGGTTATTTAATAAATCTATTTAATGATCCTGGAAGTGCCATAGACTATCCAATATTTAAATGTGTAAGGTTTAAGTCTGGTCTATAAAGTCCTAATACACAGATTAAGTCGACGAGTAGAAAAATTATTCTTCATGACGCTTTCCTCTACGGAAATCTTAGAGCATATACCTATGGAGTAAGCTTAAGGTATGTACATTTCCCCTCTGTCAACGTTATTAGCAGGAAAATCTAATATGTTTATGAAAACTATTTCAAAAATCGATTACACGCATTTCGTTCATCGTTTTCAGTAAGTAAAGAGCTCCGTGAAAATGCCTTTATGTATTGTTTTTAGATGTAAAAAATGTTCTACTATGTCTAGTTTACAAAAATATGAAATATAATTTCACATGTAATTATAGTTTTACTTTTTTTATCATTACTATTATGATTAAAAAATTCATCCATATCGAAAATCCGGCGTCGTTTACAGAATCGATTCAAAGATAATCGTTTATTTTCTGACGGGCAGTAACTATTTTGACGTTTGACACTTATGCATATTTAACGCCCCTAAGGATTACTACCTTCTATATTTTGTTTGAAAATACAAGCAAAAATGATCCTTGGCTTTTTTGTTTGACATTTGCAAGAACTGCATCCGATAATGAACCATATTTCAACATGTAAACTCAACTATCTGTTGCTCCATTTAGTGTCGTGACTTACTGTCAAATATGCGTGATATTTTCAAGTCAAATGTACATCATTGTCCGTTATCAATAAGGCGATGCTACTATAAAAATTCATTTAGAAATAAACTTTATTAACAACCGACAATGATGTACCTTTAAATTGAAAACGCCATACGTATGCTACCTCGCCCCCCTCAGATTTTGGCAGACTTTTTTGTTTGGAAAGATGAGGCGATGCGTCCTCCAGGTATAGAGCTTTATGGCGGAAATGCTAGAAGTTAAGAACTTATTGGTGCCCAGGATTCAAACTCCGTTTAGAAGTCGGTCGGAGTTCCGATTTTTCGCCTACTTTTTATTATTATCTTACCCAATTAACTCCCTAGGGAACTAACAAAATATCAAATAACATTTAACAGCCAAGCACCCAGAAGGCTTCATTTCAAAGAAATCCAATTTCGCTGTTATTTTCTATTTCCAGCCGTCTCGGGTATTAAAAAAACATTTTAGGTTCTTTATTTGTTTTCTTAGGTGAGCTACGTCAAATTTTAATTAAAGGAAGGAAGGGCATATTTCGCGATGCTAAAATTAATATTTACATCGTTGAAATATTCGATATTTCACGATTTAATCGACGTTTGAGGCATATCAAACGTTTTGCGAAGCAGTCAGATTCGGTTTTTTTTTTTATTACACAATAGGCAGTTGCCAGTTCCACCTAGTAGCTACTAGTGTACTACTAGTACGCTATTTGTTACTAGGTGGAGTAGTAGTGCAGCTGACATTTCTTCTTACAATTTCGGTATCTTTAGGCGGCTTTCGGACAGAGGGCGCAATCGACTTGAGCTTCAAAAAGTTCTTAGGCTGTGGTCGTCTATATCTCTATATAGTCTCTGGTAATATGTATGGTATTTCGTATGATTAAGGTGTGCAGCTAGCAAAAATGCGCCCAGGTGTACGTATGTTTAGTATCATCATCATCATCATCAGCCCTTTATCGCCCACTGCTGAGCATAGGCCTCTCTTCGTGTACGCCACTTGTCCCGGTCCTGTGCCAATGTTTAGTATAGGTAGATATAAACAATTTATTTTATTCAATAACATTTATTTACATAATTAAATATACAGAGGCACTACAGTACAAGTATTAAACTAAATTAATAACTAGCTGAAATCTAAACTAGGCCCTTGCGGCATTGTACCAAGGATGCTGGCGGCATTTCCTCGTTGTATCGCAATGCTGATACGTTGTGCGAGGAAACCGCCAGCTCTTCGGTCACCAGTTACGTCAACCAGACGCTTCGCGATTTCTGCAATTTTTTTTTAAATTATTATCTAGCAAGTGATCCTTTTAAACTACACTGAAGCTCAATAGAGATAGGTCATTTTGTATGTAAAATTCATTTACTTAATATATAATAAAAAACCTACGTTATGTCGTGAAAGATGTGTTCCTTTTAAAAAGCACCCGACAAGTCGGAATAAGCTTGTAAGAAATCCGCACAGTATCTTATCCGGGTCCATGACCCGGATAATCATATTTGTTGTTTACCCGGTTTGCTAAATTTGCGTTCAATATTGTCTTTTTTTATTATTCCCAGTATTTCTCTTACAAATAATGAAATAATTCAAAACGACGCCTATGTGTGCATAGCAAATATTCGTAGAAATTAGTGACGGGTCTTTCTTGGACATTTTTCCCATTCCCCAACTTTCCCGGGAACTTATCCCACCGTGGAGGATAGTGGGGATTTTTGTAAATGAAATGTGTACGTGTATCTACATAATTATTTTTAATGGTATCCATTATAAAAAGAATAATAACAATATTTAGCATGCCCATAGGTATATATGAAATTCCCCATTGTACCGGGTAGTTTTCACCTGATAGAAATAAAATAAGCGTTTTAACCATCAAGAAACTTAATCGAACTAGCGGAGCGTAAGCGAAGTGAGTTCTTACAAACAACTCTAGACCGAACTGTCACCTGGCTACTGGGACGTCTCGGCATTAGAATGGCTTTTTGATTTCAATAGTTTGTCTGACGATAACTTTTGTAACGTTTTTCTGATCTTTATGAAATTTCTTGGGGCTGTAGCAAAGACACATAAAATTTGTAAGTTCGTATATGAGCAGGATCGATCAAATGGTTATGAAGCTAGAAGGAGAAAAAAAGTTCTGCTTAGGGTCTTGTTATATTGTTGTTATATTGGTCAACTCGTTTGCGAGTAAATCGCGAGTTCTCAGTTCGAGGCGGACTACTAGTGTATTTTAAAACTAGTAGTTCGCCCCGAACTGTGAACTCGCGAATCCTGTGTTTCGCCATAAATGTGCAATAGTAGAATTATTACAAATACCAAAAATAGGTATCGGGTATTTTTTTCTCAACTAACCATCACGGTGAAACTAAACGTCCATATTAAATTGTGCGGCTAGCAGCCAAAGCTCTAATAAATTAAAAAAAAGTCAGTTGTCAAAATATTTAAACCAATATCAAAATATAATTGAAAATAGTTTTGAAATCAATTTTATGTTGCTAAATTGTTATGAAACAGTAAGCAGTTAATAAGGATTTGACGAGAGTGTTAATCAATACCTTTCGTTTGATACCAAACTCAACCATACTTGCTCGTAAAAGTAGCAAATAACATGACCAATGTAACAGGACCCCTTTACAAAACCTTTTTAGGCCTTCTAATTTCAGAACCCCCGTCTCAATCCAGCTCATATACGAACTCGCAAATTTTGTTGGTCTCTGCTACAACCCCAACAAATTTCATAAAGATCGGAAAATCGTTACTAAAGTTATCGTCGGACAAACTATCTAAATCAAAAAGCCATCCAAATGCCGAGACGTCCCAGTAGCCAGGTGACAGTTGTTGTTTGTAAGAACGATCTTCGCTTACGCTCCGCTCGTTCGATTAGAATACGGCATAAAATTCCATTATAAGTGTTTCTGTTACAAGCATATCTATTACACGTGATATCCCTTGTGTGAACACCCCCTTTTGACCCCTCTCGACAAGTTCAAAGGATTCCCTAAGGTTTGATAACAACTACTTACACACTTCCGTCCGGGGCGTTCACTGAAGGTGTCAAACTTATTGACCTGGCAATATACACGGTGCCCGTGAGCATTGCGAGTAATTTTAACTACGAATTCCTCAGGCCATCCATGAGTAATAAATGTTATATGAATTTACAACAATTTTTCAAAAAAAAATGCGTTGTTTATGCTTTTGAACATAAAAAAAATATGTTATTGGTAATAACTGTCAATTAAAATAAATTTTCATTCGTAAAAATTAGTTTACGCAAAGTATTCCTTGGCACTTTGATATCTGTCAATAAGTTGTTATTTTGAATTTCAATTATTTATTAATTTTATTATGATTATTTAAATTTATTGAATTTTATTTTACCATAAATCTTGATTTCATGATGCTAATTGAATAATAAAATGATCAAAATTATTTTGTATGCACTAACATGTAGCTTAAGGATACTAACAATGTTTATGGAAACGCAATGTTCTGAAATAAAAATATTTTATTTTTATTTTTATTTTTTTATTTAATAAGGATGTCTAGACTAGACCCCATAAAGAGTGAAATCGCCATCAAAAAAGCGTTTTGCACTGAGTCACAATAAAAAAATGCTCTTTATTTCATTGGTAGTAACTCTGAAACTAAGCCAATTACAGAAAAGTTTATACGCCATATTAGTCTCCAGTTAAGATCAGGAATACACTGGTAAAATCTCTCGCAATCCTCACGGACACTGTGTAGTTAAGCGTTGTTTTGTTACTGCATACATACATACATATAATACATATGGCACCAATAGTTGTTTTTGGCCAAATATAGAAAGTTCGTGCACACCTCAAATTAAAGAAACAGGGTATGGGTATACACAAGTTATAAACAGAAAAGTATAGGTAAAACAATTACCGGTCTTATCGCTAAAAAGCGATCTCTTCCAGACAACCTTCGGGAACCTTTCCATACCTAATTAAAGTAATTTAAAGTCCGCTAGCGTTTTGTAAGCGATAGAAAACAGATGCCCGCAGCTAACCCTCGCAGCGTCAGAGTCAGCGGCGGCTGATTGCCTAAACCGGATAACCGCGGCACTGATTAACCGGGGACCCGGATACTGCGCGGCTTACACCGCCTTTACGCTCGTTTGTGAACACAGATCACTTACTTTGCAGAGAGCCACAGATTGACGCTTTGTAAGTACCCGGATGAACCGGGCACTGATTAACCTGGGGCCCGAATACTAGTGCGGCTAACACCACCTTTATAAAACCGGATTAACTGCACACTGATTAATCTGGGACTCGGATATCAGTGCAGCTTACACCAACTCTACAGCGTGTATTTTTGATATTACCACATAAGCTATGGGTAGTTAGTATAGACCCTAAAAAACATACTTCCATCTGTTTTATTAAAATATTACTACTTTTATTTTTCCATATAAAATATTTCAGCAAGCAATGTATTGCTCCTACCAGATTACTTTGCCTTTAAAACGTCACAATTGATATGTGTCACATTGTACTGTATACGCAGTACATTGCTGAGTGAAATAAATTAAAAAATTAATTGCTCGGTGTTAATTAATAACTAACTAAATATTTATTGCAATGTCGATTTAAAACATCAAAACCTGCTTCTGGTTTCCTTTTGTGGTAATATCAAATATACACGCGGTATGTAACCGGATTTATTATCAAATTTTGTGCGCCACGGTTGACAGCTGTCACGCCTGTGACAGAAGCAAAGAGTAGTATAGACTTGTAGTAATTTTCACTACAACTTTTGGTACAAAAAATATCCTGTTACTCAATGGCACTGATTAAGCTGGGACCCGAATACCAGTGCGGCTTACACCACTTTTAGTACACCTACACGTGTAGTTTGTTACGTACATATCCTGGTATTATATTAATATCACGAAATGGCGGCATTCCGTGATATTAATATAATCTGTCCGGAAAGAGAAGTCCCGTAAATGTAATGTTCCCATATAAACCACGAGCTTTCTATTTCCCGACAAACTATATTAGGTTAGTGCTACGACCTAAACAAACAAAATTCAGCCAGGTAAGATCAAAAGTTGTAAGTCAAAACAAGGGTATAACCCATTTCAAAATGCCTGGCATTTAGCCAAGCATATCATAAAATTGCTACGCGTATCTTTAAATGGCGGTATTTCATGATAGTGTCAACCTTTTTGTCGCTAGAGCGCATGCCCATAAGTGATTTAGCGACACTAAAGGGGGTCGCCAGACTGGAAAATCCTGGGGACAGGTGAAGCGTGCCACTCCGACATTCCAAAAGCCCAGTATTAAGGTAGTATGATCTGTTAACCAGCAGGCTTATGATGGCAGTAGTTGTCCGCCGATAACTGGATAAAAAGCTGACAACTTGACACATTCACACAGCAAAACATGACAATGTGTCAAGTTGTCAGCTTTTTATCAAGTTATCGGCGGACAACTACTGCCATCATAAGCCTGCAGGTATATAAAGAAGTGAGCTCTTGTGGGGAGTAAGGATAGGGAGTGAGAACGTGCAACTCAAAAGAGAGCATCAAATTAGATTATTAGCTAGGGATACACGCACAGATGTGCCCGCCGGATTTGTCCGACAGATATGCTCGGCGGACAAATCCGTTCGTGTATGGCGCTATTCAGATGTGTCCGCAGACAAATCCGTGTCGAATTCGCGCCATACACGCACGGATTTGTCCGCCGGGCATATCCGTCGGACAAATCCGACGGGCACATCTGTGCGTGTATCCCTAGCTAATGTCATATTACTTTTTCATTTGTTTACCCCTTACCTTTTGTGAAGTTCACGTCTGCCATCAGTGTAAGTTACTAGGTTCCTGATTATATCTATAACATATACATACTTCTAAATTCATAACGTAGGAATGAATCTGTTTTACCCAACTATATCCCTGTTAATATTTTTTCTTATTGTTTGTTAAGCCTTATATACCTTTCAAAAATGCTTATATACCTTTCAAAGCTGCAAAAATTGGCTATATCAGTCACACAGCGGTAGAATGCAGCCGAAAACGGCTAGGAGGAGAAGATGATATACCTTTCTTTCTCCCTCATTCAACTTACAGAGAAGTGAATGTACTGAATGTCCAGAGAACTCGCTTCGTGCCTCCATTGGGAATGGAACCGACGACCAGTGCAAATCACGATAAATCGGTGCACCGTCGCACTGCCCCGTACAATAATTAACCCTTTGTATGCACGGATACCCAGAACGGAGTATGTCGCCCGATATACATACACATTAGATACACCAATGGCGAATGGAGACATGTGGGAATATGTGTATTAGTACAAGCTTGGCTTAATTGAGGGCTAGATTGATTTATAGTGAATTCACCCTTTGCTGTCATAATATCATGTAAAGCACAGAGGACCGACTTCCTTAGTGCGTTAGTCGCTCTTAGGATAGAGGCGCCCTTGTCTATGGTTTCTATAGGAATCAAACGTGTCAGTATATTTGATAAATAATTGTCGTAGCTAACAGATATCTGCGCTAATAGCGTTGGGGTACAGGTCGATACTTTTATAAATAATTTGATGAGATAATCTGAATAATCATTATAATCAATCGGCAGTAAAATTACGTAGAAACTTACTGTAACAAAGGTTTGTATAATAATGAGTATTTAGTGAACTTTGTCATTATATACGTACTTCGTCCATTTATGTAAAATTATTCTCTTACTTAGACACTGATAGACCACCCTTAGCTTAAACCAAAAATAGGACCTAGTAACATGATACGAGATCCGTAGAATTCGCCTCTGAATCGGACATCTCATATCGGCATGCCGTCAATCAATGTGACACATCACTATTGCCCTCTTTGTGCATTTTTGAACAATTCTTAATATTTTACCCGGTAAAATCAATACTTTATGAGTTCATTTAAATACAAAACAATTTTCAGTCATAATTGTTTGGAAGGAAGGGAAGGAGGGGAGGCCTTTGCCCAGCAGTGGGACACCTTAACAGGCTAATAAAAAATAAAAAAAAATTGTTTAAGAAGTGTTTGTTTATATGAAATGACAAGAACGAATGAATTCACTTTTAATCTATATTCATATCACTGATTCCTCAAGGCCAATCAGACGGTTACATCGTTCTGCTGATGTGGGATTACGTAAGAATATGTAACTGTGTGTAAGCGACTAGACACCTGCGATTATGAATACATTGCGTTTTTATCCATCGGCTCATTTCGTTGCACCTACCTAGACGGCAACGTCGAAATCGCCGGCGTTGCGTCGAAATTGCGCCGAGTGTAGAGGCCATTATGTCATTAGGCGGATTCACATTTAGTTATCTAGCTAGCGTTAAAACATTGTGGTTGTTTATACAAACAATTGTGAATTACACACAGATCCAAAGAAAATAAAAATTTTAACCTATAATAATAATGTAATTTCTTTGTTACTTACAGTTTTTTTTAACCCATACTGAATAGACTATCTATAATTATTTGAAGTTACGACAAAAATGATTTACGAGATTACTATGAGAAAAGTGTTATGTGTATTATCTTAAGAAACGTGTTATCTAAAGTGCTTTATATTTTGCGTACCAGTTTATTGTTTATAAATAGTGACATTTTAAATAACAAGCATGTTGCCAGCCGAAGAACAGTTGCGCCAGAGTTTAGATGCATTAGTCAAAGAAAAATTCCGTCGCGCAACCTAGTTCAATATTAAATCTATAAACAGTGACGGATCAAGTAACACCTCATCCTTATTCGAAGTCAATATCATCTCGGAAGAAACCATTGAAATATTTGCCAAAGTCGCATTCATGGGATCTCTTCAAAGTGTCGCGAAAATCATATTTGACAAAGAAAAGTATTTCTACTCAAAACTTGCAAGTATTTACGAAGAAATACAAGATAAATATGGATTGGAACAAAGACTCACAATTCCTCAATATTACAGTAGCAAAGCAAGTGAAGAAGCATTAGTTGTTCTTACAGAAAACCTAGCATCTAAAGGATACGCTTGTCATGACAGACTGAAATGTGTTGATTGGAATTATGCTTCTAAAAGTGTAGAAGCGTTAGCCAGCTTCCACGCACTGTCTTTAGCTTTGAGCAAAGAAAATCCTGAAGAGTTTAAGAAAGCAGAAATAGCATTGACTTCTAAGACCTTGACCAACTCTGAATGGAACGGATTGACCGACGGAGCGTTGGCAGCTCTTGATGAACCTGATCGGAAGAAACTATCTCAACTTCTTGAAGGATCTGTAGGCTGGAGTATAGTTAAGGACTTTGGTGATCCTATCAAGACGTCCGTGATTATTCATAGAGATTATCGAGTCAGCAATCTAATGCATAAAGAAGAGGTAAGTGAATACAATTACAAAACTCACTATCATCCAAGCGTTAATTACGGCTTTTTCAAATATTATAGAGAAATGTAAAGAGACTTAAGTACCTAGACATAAGTTCAAAATTATAAGAACTAAAAGCAATATTCTCTGATAGATTTACCTCGTCGGAATAAGGTTGAATGTTTTCAGTTAAGGGGCTACGTTGAAAAATTATAAGTTTTTTCAAACGCGCTTTTGACTAAACGGGAAAAGGGACTGAATTAATTTTCGGATATATATTATTAGACTATATACTCTTGTATATGAGACAAGCCGAAACAAGATTGCTGAAAGTTGCCTCGACAGGGGGGTTTCACTATGTCTCTCTCCATTGTACCTGTTTTTTAAATTTCGCGCCCCGTGCCGGCGGCTTAATGAGGGCAGGGTTGGCACATCGCTTATTATCTTATGGGTGCGTACGAGAATAATAGTTTATAGTAGTAGTTTTGTACTAAAATAATAATTAGGTTGGGCAAATAAGGTAATAAATCTGATGGATTACTAATATGTCGCCGAAAACTTTATGGCATATTATCACTTCCCAAACTATTTTTCCCATAGTTTCATTTGGCAGAATCATCAGATGACAAACCAATTTTTGGCATATATAACATATCGCAAATGATTATTTAGAATATTATTATTTGGCAAAATATTTACTTGATCATGTTTCAAAATCTCTTTTATTGTTTTGTCGAATGTATTGATTGGCGTAAGTAATTTTTCTCATAATATTATGATGCATAATACTAATATACCCTAATGTTGTAGTCCTTATGGTGCAAAATTACATTAGCATTATATTTCGTTATGTAGGTAGTTTGCGCACTGTGCAGTTCAATGGTGGAGGTAGTACTTTTGTTTACTACATCCCATAACTATTTCAATCATTCAGTTTATGTGTGTTAAAGTGATTCGTAACGAAAGTAGTCACCATCAAAGTCATCTGGCTTTTGTATTATTGAAAGTATACTTCTTTGTTGTGATGAGTGAGTGAAATGGCGAGACTGACGAGTGTGAGAGTTTTATTTCCACAAAAGGATGTATAAAACTATTTAAAAATGGATATTCATATGAAAAGAGTCGTATATTCAAAGAAAAATATTATTGGACGTGTGAGTTGCGACGAGATAAAGTTAATCATTGCTCTGCGACTATGGTTACTATGTTTAAAGATGGAATCCATACAGTATTCAGAAGCAATACAAATCACAATCACGGCCCGGATCCCGGTCGGAAACATACAAGTGACTTTTTGCAAAAAATAAAAAATGATGCTGTAAATTCTCAGTTGAAGGTTTGTAATATAATACAAAACAACAAAGCTGATGCTCCTTCATGTGTAGTGGAAAACTTGCCTTCTACATTAGCTCTGAAGCAGACTATATATCGTCAAAGAAGATCAAAGGTTACTATAAAAGAACCCACTGATGTATCTTTTACGATGAATGAGTCACTCACGGCTATCAATGGGGAAAATTTCATTTTGAAGGATCAAAGTTTCGATAAAAACAAGCGAATTATACTAATGTCAACATTAAATTTAATGACAATATTGAGTAAATCTACCTACTGGATTTTAGACGGCACGTTCAAAGTTGCTCCAACATTATTTAAACAACTATATACTATTCATGGTAACATTTTCGAGGACAATGCAAAGACATTTCCGTTATGTTACGTTTTGAGCACAAATAAGGATAAACGTACCTATGACGTCATGTTCGAATTGATAATGCTTTATGGACAAGAAAATGATATTGATCTGACACCTAAAATCTGTGTATTAGATTTTGAAAAGGCTGCAATTTTGAGTTTAAGATCGAATTTTGAAAATGTAATGCTCCAAGGTTGTTCATTCCATCTTGGACAAATTATTTTCAGGTAAAAAATAATAACAGCTTAACTTAACTCGAACGGGTACTTTTCTGGTGTAGGGGTCGCAGTTCTAACCAAACATAACCTACTTTTCTAATGACATATCGTGTTTGTGGGGTTCGCAATACTAACCTAATCTAACCTACTTTCTGGTGACATGTCGTGTCTGTGGGGTCGCAGTTCTAACCTAACCCAACCTACTTACTGATGACATGTCGTGTCTGTGGGATCGCAGTTCTAACCTAACCCAACCTACTTACTGGTGACATGTCGTGTCTGTGGGGTCGCAGTTCTAACCTAACCCAACCTACTTACTGGTGACATGTCGTGTCTGTGGGGTCGCAGTTCTAACCTAACCTAACCTACTTTCTGGTGACATATCGTGTCTGTGGGGTCGCAGTTCTACCCTAACCTAATTTATGCTGATATGTCGTGTCTGTGGGGACGCAGTTCTAACCTAACCTAACCTACTTTCTGGTAATATGTCGTTTCTGTGGGGTCGCAGTTCTAACCTAACCTACTTTCTGGTGGATATGTCGTGTCTGTGGGGTCGCAGTTCTAACCTAACCTAACCTACTTTCTGGTGACATATCGTGTCTGTGGGGTCGCAGTTCTACCCTAACCTAATTTCTGCTGATATGTCGTGTCTGTGGGGACGCAGTTCTAACCTAACCTAACCTACTTTCTGGTAATATGTCGTTTCTGTGGGGTCGCAGTTCTAACCTAACCTACTTTCTGGTGATATGTCGTGTCTGTGGGGTCGCAGTTCTAACCTAACCTAACCTACTTACTGGTGACATGTTGTGTCTGTGGGGTTGCAGTTCTGACCTAACCTACTTACTGGTGACAAGTCGTGTCTGTGGGGTCGCAGTTCTAACCTAACCCAACCTACTTACTGGTGACATGTCGTGTCTGTGGGGTCGCAGTTCTAACCTAACCCAACCTACTTACTGGTGACATGTCGTGCCTGTGGGGTCGCAGTTCTAACCTAACCCAACCTACTTACTGGTGACATGTCGTGTCTGTGGGGTCGCAGTTCTAACCTAACCTAACCTACTTTCTGGTGACATATCTTGTCTGTGGGGTCGCAGTTCTACCCTAACCTAATTTTTGCTGATATGTCGTGTCTGTGGGGACGCAGTTCTAACCTAACATAAACTACTTTCTGGTGATATTTCGTGTCTGTGGGGGTCGCAATTTTAACCTGACCTACTTTTCTGGTGACAAGTCGTGTGTTGCAGTTCTAACTTAGCTTAACTTACTTTCTGGTGACATATTTATTGTGCCTGTGGGGGTCACAGGTCTAACCGATACTAACCTACTTTTCTAGTAATATATATGATCGTGTCTGTGGGGTCCCAGTTCTAATCTAAAGTAACATACTTTTCTGGTGACATGTCTAGTCTTTGGGGATCGTAGTTCTAAAATAATACTTTTTGTTTTAGGCAAGTTCAAGCTCACAACTGTGTGAACAAGTACTCATCCGATATGCTATTTAATAAGCAAGTGAAATGTTTATTAGCACTCAGCTATTTACCTGAAGATGAAATCTCTATATATTTCAATAAGCTCTTACAGTATATAGATGATCCTGATTGGAAAGGGATAGCACTTTGGTTTGAAGAGAATTACGTCAGCGGCACATGGAACACGCAACCAAAATATCCACCAAGTTATTGGAGTTGCCACACCGTCAATGAGAAGAAGATACCTAGAACTTCGAACTCTGCCGAGGCTTGGCACCATAAAATGAATACTATTATTGACAAACATCACCCTGGTGTTTATTGTTTGATAGAAGTATTGATCAAAGAGACTTTGGCAAACTCGGGTGATATTGAACAAGTTTTTACTGGTGCTCCGCCACAAAAAAAGAAGAAGATGTATTTAGACAAAGACAGCAGAATAGAAAGAATTTTAGAGCATAAATCTGAATATTCTGAAGTGAAACTACTTATGTGTATTGCTGCAAACCTAAAAATATAAAGAGTTTGAGGTTTTGGAGTTGGAGTAAAAATGTAGTCTTATAACTATTTTGACGGACTGTACTCGTATTATATTTACAAACGTGTTTTTTTCGTATATCCTACATATGTGTAGTTTTTCTTGTTTAATTATGTACTGAAAAAGTAATGTATTCGTAGTTTATAACTTTCATTTCCTTAGATATAGGTG
This sequence comes from Pammene fasciana, assembly GCA_911728535.1. NCBI lineage: Eukaryota > Metazoa > Arthropoda > Insecta > Lepidoptera > Tortricidae > Pammene > Pammene fasciana. Next base: position 15,076,311 of record OU452291.1, on the reverse strand, counting down.
CCACATCATAGCCATATACCACAGACGTCGTCCTTTAGGGTCTCTATTGGTTCCCATAATTTTTAACTTCCGTTTTTGTCAGTCCATAACGTTTTCGATCATAATTTTTATTAGTCATATTGTCAATAGTCATAAAATTTTACAATCTAAATTGCTGGTCCGATTTTTGCAGGTCATAATTATTTTTAGTCATAAATTCTGTTACTCATAATATTCAAAGTCCAAATGGTGTCTATTACATAACGTTGAAGGCAATAAACTTGCTTATAATAATTGTTTTAAGTTCTTTAATCGTAGATTATAATGATAACTAGGGGTGTAGGTATATCGGTTTGCACAAATTTTAAGTTCCGATTTTTTATGGTCCATACCCTACCTATCTCTGGGAGCAGTTTCGTTTTTAGGGTCATAAAAAACATAACCCTAACCTACCTATCTCTGGGAGCAGTTTCGTTGTTAGGGTCATAAAAAAAACCCTAACCTACCCATCTCTGGGAGCAGTTTCGTTTTTAGGGTCATCAAAAAAAAAATAACCCTAACCTACCTATCTCTGGCAGCAGTTTTGTTTTTAGGGTCATCAAAAAAAAAATAACCCTAACCTACCTATCTCTGGGAGCAGTTTCGTTTTTAGGGTCATCAAAAAAAATAACCCTAACCTACCTATCTCTGGGACAACAATAAGTTTATGGAAAACTAAGGGATGACATTAAAACGATATGATTAACGACTATTAGTCCGATAAAATATATGCCTTAAAATATTTCTGAATAATTATTGATAGACCTTCGAATGTTATACACATAAATTTTATGCCTTTTGCGGTTATAGTGTTTAATATTATAGATCTTTATTATTAGAACTATGAAACGTTATGCTTTACAAAAATTATGACTATTGATGTTTATGCCCATAAATTATATGTATATCAATTTCTGACTATCGAAATTCGAAACAACAAGTTTATGGGAAACAAAGGGATCCCCGTCCTTTATTTATGCCGGCAGGGTAATCATGTAAAATCATATTTGTTAATGTCACGTTATTAAAACTTGTAATGAATGGTTTTCTTCAAAGCTTACATGAGTAGATTAAGTACTTCCTTATATTTTGTGAGGATATGTACAGTCAGCAAAGCTTAGCAATCCTACTTAGAAATATGTATGCAGAGATGCCAAGCTGATAGTTTTGCTGACTGTACAGTATAGGTACGTTTAATAAAAATAGCTACCATTACGCTTACCATGAGTTAGGAAATTGACGTTTTTCGTTAACGAGTAACGAATTTTTTATCTGTGCATCTCGTTTACACTAATATGTTACAAGCAAGATGCACAGATAGAACACTCGATACTCGTTCTCGAAAACGTCAATGTCATACTCATGGTAAGCTTAGGTACAGTAGGCTTCAAAATTTTCAAGGTTAAGTATGCGATGTTAAAATTTGGGTAAACGTTATTAACAATAAATAGTTAGCTTTAATAAAACATTTGCTTCGTGATTATTTGCCTAAATGAGTCTTTGCTAAATATTGTTGTGATCAAATAAAAAGTATGCGAAGTTAAAATTTGGGCAAACGTTATTTGACAATAAATAATTAGACTTAATAAAACATTTGCTTCGTGATTATTTTGCTACATTAATCGTGGTAAAATGAATATCTGCTAAGTATTATTGTGATGAAATAAAAAGTTTGCGAAGTAATAATATGCCAAGCATTAGTTTGCCAAGTAAAAGTACTGCAATAAGTTGGTTGGGAAATGAAATTAGGCGAAAAATATTTCGGCGAGATAGCAGTACACCAAATCTGATATTTATCTAGTTTTGTATTAAATTTACTGATAGATTAGGTAGATTGAGGCAGATTGACTAGACGCTTACATCTGTAGACCCCTTGATTTATATGAAATACATCGGCTGCGTTCACATATCAAACTTCTTTTTATCTGTAGATACCACGTGCACGGATTGAAGCACGTTGACAACCCTATTTCATTTTTTGCACAGATAACATTTTCATCTCTGTAGCTAAATGTCAAATCAGGACGGAGAACCTTCTGTACTTGTACTATTCATTATTCTGTGGCCTCGATAGAAAAAAAATCCGAAGTTGGGTCTTTTTTCCCCTTATTTTTCTTAGCTTACGTAAACTATAAGAGATTAAGGGTGGGTTGCACCACGCACAATTAACAGACTCATCAACGTTAAATATGGCGACGGAGCTGTCAGCCCATAGAAAACTGTCAACCTTTTCATACAAGATTTTTTTTACGATTACGTTTACGTTCACAGATAGTTTGGTGCAACCGGCCCTAAGCAATATAAATACCTACGTAAAAAATATTGTGTTCTGGTTTATCTAAAAAGTCACAGAAGCAAAATCAGACGAAACTTTATAGATTCGCTTGTTTATCGTAGTTTTGTCAAAAAGTCTGATCCTTAAGAGCGCTGCATCTCTTTCTTTCGTACACGGGAGCCATAAACGTGTCTCTATCGCCCATCCGCGTGGCTTGTCTGAATCGAGGCATGGCCTTAATGATGTTATTGATAAACTAGGCGGGCCCGCGGCTCCGCTCGCGTAAATGAAATAAAGAGTTTGTCTTATGTTTAGTTAATTATCGACATTAAATATGATGTATTCAACCCTGCCAGGGTTCATAACTCTGTGATAGGGACTTCTTATTTGTAACCGTTATTTGGATAACTTAATTCGCATTATTATTATTATATGGAGCCTATTGTGTCCCACTGCTGGGCAAAGGCCTCCCCCAAATCTTTCCACCGATCCCTATCCTGCGCTGTGTCTGACCATTCCTTTAAAAAGGAGTCTAGTTCATCCCGCCATCGCCTGCGCGGTTTACCGCGACCCCGATTTGAGTTTTCGGGCTCCCACTTTGTAGTGGTTTTGCCCCACAACTCATTCGGCATCCGGCAGACATGGCCAGCCCAGTCCCACTTTAACTTCGCCGCCTTCCGAGCTACATCAACGATTTGGGTCTTGGAGCGCAGCGTGGTGTTTCGGACTCGATCCACGAGTTTTACACCTAATATGCTACGCTCCATGGCACGTTGGCAAACCCCGAGTTTGGACATCTGAGCTTTAGTCAAAGACCAAGTCTGTGCACCGTAGGTGAGAACTGGAAGTATGCACATGTCCTTGAGCTTCCGTTTGAGTGACATCGGAAGATTTCCTTTCATTAAGTGTTTCATGGACCAATAGCTCCTCCAGGCATTTTCAATCCGTCTTTCGACTTCTTTTTCCTGTCGCGCCTGGAACTTAATTCGCATATTTCTCAATAAATAATGTCATTTGAAAAAAGGCAAGATAGTATTTTTTTAAATTTTTATTTATTTTTATAAGCTCATATTAGTCCAGCCAGCAAAAACATTCATTAGATTAATTTCCGCCTTAAGATGAATGTGGACGACCACCGCCAATAAATCGCCTTTTCATACAAACGTAAGTAGTCCCCATTTTCCTATCCGGGTATTAATAGGTAATACTTACTACGGTGACGCAAAGACCCACAAAAAGAGTCCTGGCCTCTGACACCAGATCACGCCATGTTTCTCGGTCTTGCAATAGCTCTCGCCAGTCGCTATGGCCGAGGTTGAGCAGGTCTTGAGCAAGGACGTCGTTTCTGCGGTACCTAGGCCGTCCAATCGGGTGTCTCACATTTCGTTGTCCCAAGTACGCTCTCTTTACGGCACGATCCTCTCCCATTCTCTCTGTGCCCGAGCCACGGAAGCTCAGCCGCTTTGGTCTCTTCAATACCCAAATATATCGCCAAATAGTTATATCGGAACACATCCTTGTCTCTATGGTAACAAAGTTATATTACGATATATTTGGCTACTTTAGCCGTCACTATCTATTTCATACTGACTGTACATTTGCTTTATGAATGTATGAATGTGTAGTCGCCCTTAGATATATATCGTAGCCACCAAGGTCGCTCAAAAATATCTGAACAGGCACTTTAATTACATTATACATAATTTACATGGTTCAGATATTTGTGAATACCTTATCCGCTCCGATATATCTGATGGTGACTTTCAGCAAGAAGAAAAATCTTACCTGGTCGAGTCGTATCGTATTACGCGAGAAAACAGTTCCCGAATTGATTATAATATCTCTAAAGTCATCCCTTGAACTAATGGACTTCATATAAACGTATCAACTTTTTATTTTTTGGGTTTTCTCGGCAGCCCGTTCCCCGGACGAATGGCAATGGTTGCCTAAGCCGTAAAAGTCAAACTGAATAATGTAACTCGAAAATAAATTTAAGACAACGAAATGCAAATTATTAGTAATATATTAATACAAATCATACATATGACAGAAGTCACTCATATACCATGGTTGACATTGACAGCACTTTTTATTTTACTTCGAGTAAAAAAGGCCGAAATCACTGCATACCAACATAACAAACCTAATTTTGGTTATTTGAAGTTCGAAACGAAACCAACCGAGAGTTCCCGACAATAGCCGATAGTCGTAAAATGAAGAATGTTATGAAAATTTCTTTTGCTTATTGTAAATTAAATACGCATCGTAAGCGATAGTTATTATGCTCTAGTTCTATTATTATATGTAGATAATAGATTTAAACAGTTTTTTCTTATCATACGTGCGCCGTATTCGAGATACGTGTCAAAAACTTTTTTAGAAATTTGTAAGGCGCCACCTCGCTTCTTCGCTCGTTTTTTATCCCGTTCTGGTTTAACGATTTTATATATATGATAGGTAACATAGTGCAAAGCCAAAAGGTCCGTATAATCGTCCATTTTATCTTAAAGCGTAATAAATAGAGTTTACTTTCGTTGTCAATAAAGTTGTATATCAATAATTTATATTTTATATCAACTCTAGCCTACTTCAATTCGTAGACTGCTGTTGCTTCCAGAACGGTGAACTCCACATAATCCCGGTAGACTACCAGACGATCCGGGTAGGCTACCCAGTAGCCGACCTGATCTACTTTATCGTGCTCAGCACCGACCAGCAATTCCGCCAGCAGTATTACCAGCAGCTTGTGGATCATTACTACGAGCACCTCGCGCTGGTCATGAACAGTCTGGGGCTGGAGCCTGAAGTGTACGGGAGAGAAGAGTTTGAAAGTGACATGAAAAAGGTAACAAACAAGTCAAACAACCGATTGATTATAGCACTACCATATTAATATCCCTCGTAAAATAATTGTTCGTGTCCAAAAATCTATTTCGACATTACTGGGTTCGAAATGTCAAAACAAAACATCTGCGTCTGAATCTCAGGTGGCTATGCCTGCCGCATTTTGTATTGATTGATCTCCGATACATTCACCTGGAGAAATATGAATAGAAGAATATCATGTCTAAACGAGTACTTGTGACACAAATGGGACATTAAATCAAAGTAGTCCGGCTAATCATTCTGTCAGCCTTCAGCTCTTTTGGCTTAGAATTCTCGCAATTTTTTTTTATTTAAAAGTATAATTCTTACCGATTTACTTTATTATGAAAGTAAACATATCTTTAAATGGTTCAGATATGACGGAATCTGATGTAACACTAAAACTAAACCTGCAGCCAAATTATGAATCTACTGGTTTTGGCCCCTATTAAAATCCAGGTCAAATCCTTCATTAAGTGTCTATGGTAATCTTCTTTATCCTTCTAGAAACTGCCCCTCGGCCTCTGCGTGGCTGCCATAATGCTGCCGTTCGTGACAGTGGACCCAGCGCACGCGCCAGTTTACGAGCACGGACGGTTCGTGCCGCGCCCGAACGAACTGTTCGTACAACGGTTCCGGGAACTGTTCGAGGACTTTAAGCAGTGGGGGTTCATATAAGAGGGAGTGAGAGTGTCAGCAGTTTACACCGCGTGTAAATATTTTTTCTCTTTTGTAACTCTCTCTCTTTACGTAAGGTGCCTTTAAGGAGTAGGAGATGCAGGAGTTCATATAAAGGACATAATAATTATATTTACGCTATAGGGAGCCATTCTGATAGACTTCAAATAATTTTACGTCTCTCTGGGTGGTAAGTGAGATTTGCGGCACATCTCACTTCACACTTCACACCCAGGAAAAGACGTAAAATTGTGTACGTACCACGGGCGGTAATAAAGAAGGCCTCAGATCGCTTGTTTATGGTCCTTACCTTCAGTTCGGGCCACAAATACCCGCGATCTGAGCCGTTCTTTATTTTACCGCCCTAGTTGCGTAATGTACTATTTCATTAATCTTGGACAAAATCTCAATGTAATAAACTTCTAAAAAAATCAAGTTCCGCATACATCACCCAGTCAGACAGCAAACAAGCTGGTGAACCCTGGAACGCTAGTTTTCTAACAAACGTCAAAGTGGTTTAATTCAACAAACAACCGGATTACGAATGTTAAAGCTTTTAAACTTCGCCCCTGAATCAACATTTCATTCAAAGTTGAAGCTGGAGGCTTATTCGAAGAATATAATCTGGTTTAGTTCAATGTTGGGTAAAATGGAAGACATTACGGGATCGGAACTGTCAAAAGTGACATCTGGCGTACGTAGGTATATGACATTTCTCTTGCTATTTGACTTCCAGCTATCTTGGCGGTTTTGTTTTGGGCATAGTTTTTTTTATTCATTTTCGTGATTCAGTGTGTAGGTAATAAATAGCTTCTTGTGCAGTGATCTCACTAACAAGTGTGCAGCTAATGAAAAATTAGTCTCAAAATGAGTGTAACCCCTGTTAGAGTTAGATATCCGTTAGGCCACGTGCTGTTTGTAGGGAGTAGCTATCTCCTTATAAAAAGCCAGACCTCACCGTACAACGTCGAGTTAGTTAGTTAGTTCTTTCAGAAACTTTATGGCTTCTGTCCATGGGGACAATTTTGCCAGCGTCGAGGTTGGAAGCTACAAGAGTTCGGTTTGAAAATCCCAGGCCAAAATATACATACTCGTGATCGGTTGTTAATGTGAGTTATTATTATTTAAAGCAGGATGTTAAAATCTTTCATAAATTTGGCCAAGACATAAATAAAAGGGGTGAAAACAAAAGTGAGGATATAATCTAAGTTAGCAGGTACAACGTCGAGCTCTAGGAGCAAACTTTTGATTAACCGTATACTTGTCACGCTACCTTGACACTGGCAAAATTGTCCCAATGGACATGTCCTCCTACATAGTATAATACAAAGTCGCTTCCTGTTGTCTGTCCCTATGTATGCTAAGATCTTTAAAACTACGCAACGGATTTTAATGCGGTTTTTGATATGAAAACTTCTTTAGCCGCGTTGGGAAATTTTTCGTAGGGGGAAATCTTATGAGTTCGCGTCACCGACACCGTCACGAAAACAAAAACGCATCACAAGCCAAATATGTAAAATGAATATTGTTCTTGTTGATATTCGGAGCAATTTACTAGGGGGCATAGGTTGCCGTAGGTTTCCTTAGTTTTCACTTCTATCGGCAGTCCCTATAACTGCCATTTTTTTTAATAGATAGTGATTCAATAGGAAGGTTTATATCTATAATTGCATCCGTGCAAAACCGGGGAGGGTCGCTAGTTTACTCTAAAAAAAACCGAATCTCTTGCTATTCATTGGTCTGTTATTGGTTTAATTTTAATATTGAAAGGTTTTTCATTGAGTAACAAACAGGAAATTACATCCCTAAGAGTTTTGTCCTAAAAGTTGTAGTGAAAATCACTACAAGTCTATAGAAAGAAAGAAAGAAAGAAAGAAAACATTTATTCATGACATCACATACAATGGAAACAAAGAGAAAGAGACATACACTTGTCACGAAATGGTTGCACCTCAGCGTTAATGCTGGCAAGGCCTGCGCTGGTCTTCCGTTGCAACCATTTTGACGACACGGCATTATGACGCCGCGATCACACACGCTTGTATACAAATAAATAAAATACGGGTAAACTAATAATTCAAAAATAGAAATAAACATAAAACTAAAACACTAAACAAGTTAAACATACAGAAAAACGCCGATATGCTGTTCTTTGATTCAGTTACAGCTGTCAACTGCCAAACATGGCGCACAACATTTGTTCTAGCTGTCACATCTAGTAGAATATGTAATAAATCAATGCGGTTTATTGGGAGATTCTATACCAGTCAAATAAAACGTTTGCCTTCTTCAAATTTCACGGGACTGGACCTGTCAAAAGTGACATGTTTCGCATTTGTATCATCGTTTTCTTGTTATTTTGTTCATATCAAATGCCAATCAAAATCGAATTGTGTAATTTCAATATGATACGTCAACTGTTTAAGTGATATTAGTTGTCAAAATCAAATTTAGTTTGGGTGGGGTGCCCGGCCTTAGAATTGTCCCCCACCATATCGTCCCGTGGTTGCAGTAGGAGTCTGCTTAAGGAATATACCGGAAGATGGGCAGCAGCATCTTCCGAAAGCCTAATCAACAATAAACAAAAAAAACTGCGCGCGCCAACCCGCCTGCCAAGCGTGGCGCGTATGGCAAACCCCCCCTTAAAGGGGAGGCCTATGTTCAGCTGAGATGATGATGATGATGATGATGATAATTTTGATGACAAATCCGTAACAAATCATGAATTTGTAGTTAGAATACGGCTGTTGTTTGAAATAATTCAAAGTCGTTTTGGGTGCAAACGGAGCGCAAAGCACTCGACCAACATCTACTTCATTTTGAGTTGTGCTGGAAAACTACGGGTTACTAATTTAGCAAACTGTAGAGGAGGAGGGTTATCGGGGTATGTCCAGTGGCGTAGCTAGATGGGGCGGTGGTGGCGTGGGGGTTATCCGCACCGGGTGACATCCATGCTAGCTACGCCACTGGGTATGTCCTTAAACTACGTCCGGACACGGGTATGATTTGTATGAAAAAAATTACCCACACTTGTAAAGACAGTGTAGAGTTAACATGGTATTTGAAAAAGAATGGTGATCCTACACTGATTGTATATATCGTTAAAAGACAGTGTGGAAAGGATGTCGTTATTGCCATCCTTGTTACACTGTGTTTTATAACATTGTATAACATCAGTGTAAGACCACCCTAAATTATATTCCGACCAAAAAGTGTAGAAATTAAAAAGTGGCAACATCGTAGTGTCGTCCCGTTTTCTTCGATTGATTTGAAAGGGACGGCACTACGATGTTGCCACTTTTGAATTTCTACACTTTTTGGTCGGAATATATGACGTAACATTGTCAATATTACCAAGATAAAAAAACAAATGAATGATGCTTTTTTTAAATGGAATCATTTTATTTCCAAACCGCCTCAACGTTCTAAACCAATAGCTTAATGTTGTCAGCATTAAATATTCAGTCAGCCACCTGGCACCACTCCAAGCGCTGCCTCGGGGGCCGAATAAAAATTAATTATTATTGCCACTTCTCACTTCCCTTTTATTGTGCTATCGTCGACTAAATTAACTCACCATTACTAAACTCTACACCAATGAGATAAAGTCTATAATTACTTAGTTTATTTCCTGTTAGTATATGGTGAAATAAAATATGGCCGCGGAGTTTATACCGTTTGGATTGTTTAATCTTTATGCATGCCTTTTTTGTTGGAACGAATGAGGTGAGGCTAATTTATTGTTTACGGCCGGATAAAATTTATTTGAGTTTTTTAACGAGGTCTGGGGAAAATGGTATCAAATTGACGCATTCGGAAACGCGCTTTACTTTTTTTGTTGAACTTGGCAGAGAATAAATAATAGGGAAACAGAGGTGAATCAGATAGCGAAACCGATCAAGTTTATGATCCTCTTTTATCGCATTAATTTATACAGAGTGTTTTTTCAATAACTAGCCATATTGTGCGAGATGATTTGGTAGGCCATACTAAACTAAATAACTTTTACTATGAGGCCAATTTCGAAATCTCAATAAATGGCTGTTCATACATTTCAGCCGATCATAGGTTGACGTTTTGTATGGGGAAGCCAAAATTGGGATTTCGAGGTTGATCTCATAGAAAAAGTTGTCACCTCCCACGATATGGCAAGTTATTGTAAAAACAACCTGCAGATTTCAGCGTCGATCTTAATAGCAGTCCATAACTCCTAAGGGAACGTACCCAAACTACGTGACCCATTTTTTCAGTTTTTGAGCCCCCTCCCCCCCTCGGTGACCATCTGTAGTAACTGCCAAGACCCCTCCCCTCCCCCCTAGTTGTCACGTAGTAAAACTCGCACATATAGTTTAGAGTGATGTTTTAAACATAGAAAGCAAAAAAACATAATTTTGCCTACTTATTGCCTTTTATTTACTCGACACTGGCCGCGTGACGCCAAAAGTGCATGGAAACCTATAATTAGAAGCGCGATATTTGATCATAATTATTGACTACGTGATAGAATCTAAGACTCCCCCCCTCCCCCATGTGACCTAGAGTAGTATTTTGACGACCCCCCTCCCCCCCCCCCCCCCTAAACTGGTCACGTAGTTTGGGTACGTTCCCTAACCATTTCCCTAACCATGTTCGTGGTACAATAGTCTATCACATCTATGTAAATTGTCGTTGTTGTTCATTTGTCCCTAACTTTATTTGCACCCTTTTCTACCTCCTTAAGGACTGAGTCACCAAAAATCTCTTCTAAGTGCAGTCACTCCGGTTCTAACAACTGCGCATTCAGTACCAAATAAAGTCGATCGTGACTGTTTTATTTTCATGAGCGTCGCGGCAAAAAAAAACTGAAACTAAATACCACAATTTCGGAATAGTCCCAATGCATCGTATGATTACGCGTACATAGCAAATGCCCGCACCAAAATTACCGCCAAAATGTGAAAATGTGCGCTCAAAGGATTTTGTAATAAATACCGTGGAGGGAAGTCTCTGATATGCAGCGCGCGGGAACTACCGTTAAGCTGTCTATTATTGTCCTGAATTGTTGAGTTTTCCCCTTTGAAATGTAATGGCCAGATTATGAGTACAATTCGAACGTGATATTAATTAGGGTATAATTTAACGGTTCTGGAAAAAAATGTTTTGGTCGGTAGAAAAATCAATTGGCAAAATTCTAAGCGAACCTAACCCATGCGCCAAGCACCAATTTTTTCTGCTGACCAAAATATATTTTTGGCTAATCGGTATCCCGCCTTTTCGCCGAAAATTGTATTGCTGAATTTGACTTGCCAACCAACTTTTCACAGAGGTTACATTTGGGCGAATAACTTTTATCAAATAATTATTTCGCAACCATTTCATTTCCTAATCCCATAGTTGGGAAATGGAAATTACCTACTAGGTTGGGTTAGATTAGGTTGGATATGTAAAGTTGGGAAATGAAATTTTGCCAAACAAAACTTCTGCGAAAAGTTTGTTGACAAGATAAATTCGGCAATACAACTAAAAACATGTTATGGGATGACTCCAAATCGCCTTCAATAGTAGGCAGCTAACAAAACAATTGTTTACATTACAGTGTTATTGACACAGCTCTCATCAACTAGAAACCAAAATAGTCGACAAAATGAGTAAACCTCAGCACAAAGGATTCGGTTAGTAAACTTTCCGTTTTGCGGATAAAATACGAGCCAAAGGCCATCGGATGTGCGGTACCTATTAGCAAATGTGTCCGCCGGATTTGCCCGACAGATATGCCCGGCGAACAGATCCGTTTGTGTATAGCGCTTATTCAGATGTGTCCGTAGACAAATCCGTGTCCAATTCGCGCCATTTGTCCGCCGGGCATATCCGTTGGACAAATCCGGCGGACACATCGGTGCGTGTATCCCTAGGCATTACCGAGTGGAGTGATGTTAGAGCTGTGTGTTGACTCTGTACCTAGTCCCTAAAGGGGACCAAGGTAATATCAGTATTTGTGTGGCTTAATTGTATGTAGACCTTAGTAGAGAAACTCGAACATAGCACTGAAAAATACTTTCAAGTTAATGTCAAAACAGCTCACTGATCACCTTAATAAATTCAACATCAGTACAGACAGCAAAATTCAGTGTTAATCAAAATGATGTATGTATGTATGTAAACACTTTATTGTACATAAAAAAATACAATAAAACAGGATAAAAGAGAAAACAAAGTACAAAGGCGAACTTATCCCTGTAAGGGATCTCTTCCAGTTAACCTTTGAGCAAATGAGAGAAAACTATAAGATAGACAAACAAGCACTATGTACTTAGTGTACGGAAATAAACATCGAAACAAATTATCTACTTAACCTAAGTAATAAATACACATATTATATATAATCATATATATATATATACATATATATTAACATATATAATACTAGGTACCTACTCAACTAGAAGACAAATCATTCGGAAGCCACAATTTATGTAGTGAGGTTCGCACTCGACCTCAAGCGGTGACCACTACCATCAGCCAAATATCTAAATCTTTCGGAGAGGCATTGTGGGGAGGTCGGATTAAAAAGGGTGTTAAAAAGAAGGCATAGAATATGCACACGCTCTTAACAATAAATTCGTGTCAACAATGATATTGAGCAACTCGACCGCTAAGCTACTTATGCTGCTGATTGTACATCTTTGTCACACTCGTCGTTAAGAATATAGGGGTATTATTTTCTCACGTGGGTGACAATGACAGGACGATGATCAGCAAATCCACATGTCTCGATTGCTTCAGCGCGACTTAACATAGTTTCGCCAATTGATTGATGAATAAATGAGAAATAATAGCTTAAAAGTAATCTAGAATCGTCTCAAGAAAAACGCTATGGTTTTTGTTATGACTAATTAGCACTCTAAATGAAACGTCAGAACACATCCAAATAAAATCATCATCATCATCATCTCAGCCATATGACGTCCACTGCTGAACATAGGCCTCCCCTTTAGACCTCTATAAGTATCGGTCGGAAGCGACTTGCATCCAGCGTCTTCCGGCGACCTTTATAAGGTCGTCTGTCCATCTTATGAGTGGACGTCCTACGCTGCGCTTGCTAGTCCGTGGTCTCCACTCGAGCACTTTTCGACCCCATCAGCCATCTGCTCTGCGTGCAATGTGGCCTGCCCATTGCCACTTCAGCTTGCTAAATCCTGTGGGCTATGTCGGTAACTTTAGTTCCGACATAGCCCACTATCCAAATAAAATGGTGGAGACAAATCCTTCCAGCCCAGAAAATAATCTCGATCAAGATTAATCCGAGTTGCGCTTCAAAAAATCAGCTTGATTATTGATTAGCATAGGTATATTCAGAAGTAAATACTTATAAAAGTACAGGTATCTAAGTGAAATTCTAGTAATAAGCACACACATAGCATAAGTTCATCCTATCAAAGGTGGGTGAAATATTTGACGCCGCGTCCTCGCGCTCCGGCGTCGTATTACCGGAATTTTCCGACCGAGCGAACAACGCAACACCTGCACCGCCGCGATACCACAGGGTTGACACAGACTTTAAAAAAATGTACCATTTTATTGTAAAAGTTCTAATATTCCAAACAAAAAATATTAGTCAGTTTTGTGACGGTCGGTTATAAAATATAAGTAAGTACCTACTTATATAAAAAATACGTAATAAAAATGTCAAGATTCTGAAAAAGATTTAAAAAATATATTAGGGTTTCCAAAGAAGTAAATAGTAAGTACTTACACTTTTTTCTGAAAATTCCCATCGACAGTTTAGTTAGCTATTTGTTAAAACTATTTTTAATGTCAAACTTGGCAGCTGCACTGTCCCATCTAGACCTCGCAGCACTTACTGGAAATTCTTCACCATCTAATTTCCCATTACTATTACCACCTAAAAGAAGAATCCAATGACGTGCATGCAACCGTACGATAAATAAATAAATGTCAAATATTTTTGGGAGTGAAATAATATACTTAACTTAGAACTGCATTATCTATTGATTATTTTTCTGAAACACGATGATTATGAACAATCTTCGACAACCCTACAGGTTTGTCGGCGTTACCACAACACCAAGCGCACTGCATAATTCCACTTCGGCGCATATTTACGCCGAAAACGCCGTATTTAGGCGAACTCGCTTGAGCAGGTTTGGTTTACGTAGGTACGCTTACGTTAACGTCACTTCGATAGGGTTTTAAATTCCATGAATTTCTTTTAACATAACAATATATATTATATTTTCTATAGATGTATTTAGCTAACAGGGGCGCCCTGTGCGATATCACTGATGGGGCCCACCCGCTATCAGTCGGCCTGACGATATTGGCCAGACAGTTGTTCGGAGCTGTCAATTTTTTTAACTAACAGGCCGATATCGTCAGGTGGACTGATAAATAGTTTGTGGGCCCCCTGATATCACACGCCTGCTAGGCTGTAAGTATGTACTGTACACCAGGCGGAAAAATTGCATTAACTTTTTGTGAATGAAATTCATTCGTTAGTTAGTTACTTTTGGAACTTAAATATAAAATTTCATTATTTTATACAACGTATACAATACGTATGACGTAAGTTTCAATCTTTTTACCTTTACTAATGGCAGTAATGGCATATACATTTTGTCGTTGTCACATCCATATATTATACAGAGTGATCATAGTCACTGGTCGGTCTCTGGGATTTTTTTTTTGAAAACCACTGCGATGTTTTAAAGGATTTTTTGTTCGAACATTGGTTTTACAGCTAAAATGCAGAAGACATAAAGAAAGCTAGGATCCGCTATCCGGATTTATTTGGTCATACACATGAAACACGTAAAATACTCGAAAAATATCCTTTGAACAAAAATGCGTAGGGTATCTGTACGGCACTAGAGGTTTTGGTGAAGCTATGTTTTTTTAACCTATTCCTATACAAAGCTACGTTTTCATGATAGACGTCCTATGGTGAACGAAGGATTCAAGGATCCTTGGGACGTTTATTTGTTGGACACAAACTGCATCAAAGAGAGACTCCTACAATTTTTTCCATGTTGTTGCCTGCAACTAGTAAAAGCTAGCTTTCAACGCCGCATTTTTCTGTATGCTTTTGATGAAGCCAACGAGTTTAACCAACTTTTTATTCCTGATCCAATCTCAGAAATATAGATTTGGACCTCGGAACTATGCGTCCGAATAAATACCATGAATTTGCACCTATAAAGAGCGTCCTCCCATATAATACTTTGAAGGTTGCAATGGGACCCTTTTTGCGTATTTGCACGAGTAAATTTCTCATAAAAACATCTGCTATGTGTGACTGGCCTCAGACTATATAATTTAGCTCGATACAGGGGTAAAACTGTACACTAGCAACTGACAAGGTGCTCTCTAAACCCTCTTATCGCACGAGAAATTCAGAATACGGCTGCCGGCGAACTTTTCCAATCCCCACTATCAGTCACACCGCACCTCATACACCTTCCTGCTTATTCATAGCTAAATCCCACCTGAGTCCAGGAACCAGTCTAACCAGTTGAGACGGCACCAGTATTTTCTCTGAAGCGAGAAGCCCTTCTGAGTTGGGTCTGAATCCGCACGGGTCACGGCATATGCAAATGGGGATGGAGCAAAAGTCCATTGTGTGACTGTGATCTTGAAGACCAAACCACTCGCTCACATGGCGGAGCGATGCCCAAAGTAACGTTATCAAGGCGACACGGAGGACTTCTACACTAATTTAACATCTGACGCGATCGACTGGCTGTGCGATCTGTTAGCCTAATATGATCGGGTTTTTATCACCACGTTCTGACAAGTAGGTAGATGCAAAAGTGACGTATGACGCGATAAGCGATAAAATGACAACCATGGATGGCCGCCTGGATTGGTACGCCTGGAAAAGGGTTAAACCGTGTCTTACGACTCGTCAAGCCTATAGGAACAATGTATCTGCGATGCGCGACGTTCAATATCGGTAAAGCTAATATTAACATTTTATTTTAACTATAAGTATACATACCCAGTTACCGAGTTCAGCAGGTAACAGCTTATGCAGCAGTTTTGCCGCCCACCCACTAGTCCGCCGCACGATATCGGCCTGTCAGTTGTTCGGAGCTGTCAAATTTTTGTTCTAACTGACCGGCCGATATCGTCCGGCGGACTAATAAAAGGTGGGCGATGGCCGCTCTTAAGCGGTTATCAACTACAGCCTTTGAACGCCTGCAGAACCCTAAGTGTAATCGTTTCACTAACCTAATACTTTTCACTTTTTCCTTTCATTAACGCAACTATTGCGTTTGCGTTAGGTCTTTTTGTATGGGATTTTTAACACAGTACACCAAGCGGAACGTATCTAAACCACCGAGTCCTAGAGATATTTCAATAGATACGCGGTGTTTTAGTATTACACTAAGGGTTCCGCTCCAGAGGTGTAACATGCGCATTTCTAACTTCCAACACGAGGTTTCTTTTTGGCTTTATTTGTGGATCAGTTTAATGAAAGGACCACTTTGTCGGTTTAAAAGAACACTTTATTATTTCACGGTATCCTGCCTTTTCCCCGAAAATTGTATTGCCGAATTTCACTTGCCAACCAACTTTTCGCAGGAGTTTCATTTGGCCGAATAACTTTTACCAAATAATTAATTCGCAACCATTTCATTTCCCAACCCCATAGTTGGGAAATGAAACTCGCCTACTAGGTTGGGTTAGGTTGGATTTTGTAAAGTTGGGAAATGAAATTCGGCCAGATAAAACTTCTGCGAAAAGTTGGTTGGCAAGTGAAATTCGGCAATGCAATTTTCGGCGAAAAGGCAGAGAACCTTATTTCACTAATAGATTGCGATTGTTTAGTTTAAGGAAGCACTAATAGATCCTTATCGATAAAGTGGGCCCTTTTTAACCGACTTCAAAAAAGGAGGAGGTTCTCAATTCGACTGTTTTTTTTGTATGTATGTTACTCGATATCTCCGTGAATCGTGAACCGATTTTAATTTTCTTTTTTAATCGAACGGGTATAATCCCTAGATGGTCCCATTGTCACCAAGTCGGGGTCTGACGATGGGCTCCTGGAGAAATCCAGGGAACTCTTCGACTATTATAAGCACACCTATAGTGATTTCACTATTTTTTACAGCAACTCGGCCACTTCCTCTTGGAATAGCGGATCCTATAAGTGAGGTCGGTTCTTTTTTTGTTTAAAATTATTCCGTACATTGACACATTTAAAGCTTTTAAGTCCAAAGAAATTAATTATAAGATATTAAAGTTTCTTTTACACTTCAGAGAAAAAAAACCAATGAACCAATTTTTCGTAGAAAATAAATAAATACAATACAGGCTTTGTAGTAATCTAGATGAAAATTAATATATTGTTTTAGTTTTAAAAACCTTTTTCATCGAAACTAAATCTAGATAAATGTTTTTATAATCGAGCTGTCAAACGCAAAAAGTTACTACTTTGTTTCATTTTTAAATTAAACATTTTGAACATAGCGATATTTCTATTGACATAGCTGTTTCTCAATTTTGACACCTTTGTTTAAAAGTAGGTAACTACCTACTACACAAAATATTATAAGAATTATAATAAAGTGTAATTATAGTTCAGTCGCCATCAGATATATCGGAGCGGCTAAGGGGGTCACAAATATCTGAACAACGCCTCTATTATCTAGCCAATAAAGTGCACGTTCAGATATTTTTGAGTACCTTGGCCGCTCAGATATATTTCGGATTCCGTGAATGCTGTCCTTGCCCTGTCCTTGTAATTTTTGGCAATTTAGTATATAAATACTTAATTGTCAAAAATGTAACTGTTCGGACATTTTCAGAAAACTGTGTAGGTACACAGATAAAAGCAATGCACAAAAATTCAATGGTACCATTGAATTTTTGTGCCAAACCTAACAAATTTTGTGTTTTTCTACACAGAAGCACGAGGACTACCCATCGACTTAAATAATAAAAAAGTGTCCCAAATTTATGTCAGCTCTGTAACGGTTTTTCACATACATTCTGTATATCGTCATAATACTGACAAGTAAATTTTATATGGGAATTTAAGACAACATTTTTGTATACCAACACCCAGATCGATATTTTAGAGCTATAGGATCCATTCAGCGTTTATTTAACGTACTAAATAAACCAAAACCGTTATTTGAAGCCAACTAGTAAATTAGTGTCCTGACTCCATTATGTAAACAGCACTGTACAAGTCAATTATGTAAACAACACTGTACAAGTAAATACAATCCTGTCAATGGACATGATGTAATCATGTTGCTATTTTGCATAGTAATGTGTAACTGTGTTACATGGATTTAGTACAAGAGCAAGCATGTCTGGTTTGAATTTCATGCATGGCCGTAGGGTAGATATTATGGCTGCTCTACATGATGGGCCATCATAGGGACGCAGCTATACGACGAAACGAGATCGCAATATCGTTAGCTCGCTCTAACGCATAGCTGCGTCCCTATGATGGCCCATCATGTAGAGGAGCCCTTATATCGAGAGGTTCGAGAGATGAGCTTTCAAACAGGATAATTCGTGATAATTAATCATTGTAATAAGAAATCTACGTAAGTCATGTATGGTAATTTAAAACACCTTTTTTTAGACTTAAATGGTTTGAAGTGTTTGAACGCTCATCCCTCGATATTACCTATACAGGTGGATTTTCTTTTTGGGTTAGTGAGGGCAGCTACCAGATCCCGTACTGCTACGCGAAAATGGTCTTCGAAGACCTTCCCTTGATTTCAAATTAATGAAGATTTGCGTTCACAGATTTTTAAAAAACATACAGGGTGCGAGAAAACCCTCATCCTGTATATAGTCCGGTATTTACTGTGACTTTCTATGAAAGTTATATTATTCATATTATTTAAGTGCTGTTATAATGCTGAATCTATAAAATTTAGGTTTTTATAGACAAGTACTTCTATTTTCGTTTTCATGTGCCACAGCGCCATCTAACGAACAAAGGTTGGGTTAATTTAATAAAATCAATTTGCCAGACTAAGTATAGAACTGAGTACCTAGTGTCTCACAAAATAAATGGTGTTCTTAACGCTACAGTAGTATTTTTAACTGAATGAAATAATCTGACTGCTCTTGCGTTGCAAAATGGTTAACTGATGTCAGATTACTTTGTTGTTGTTGTTGTTGTCCTAAGGCACCCCAGAGGTGCAGAGGGCCTTCACTAACTCACGCCACGCCTTCCTATCCTCAACGACCCTTCTAGCCTCCACCCAGCTCAGTCCTGCCGCTCGCAATTCACTCTCGACTGATCGACGCCATGTGTGAACTGGGCGCCCAGAACCGCGCTTCTTATTTGGCGGTTTCCAACCGAAAGCGATGCTTGCCATATTCGCTTCTCCTCTTCGTATGGTATGACCTATCCATCTCCATTTCCTTGTCGCAATCTCAACGGCAATGGGTGTTTGCTGGCATATACTCCACAGGTCCTCGTTACGAATTGTCCTTGGCCAGAACACGCGGATGATCGACCTCAGGGACTTATTGAACAGATTAATTTACTCGATTAAAACTAGGTACTTCTTTAGTTAGTTTGCCTGAATTTTGGGAACGTATTAATTTGTGACAGTCTAGATCAAAATCTCAATTTATCACTTTCACTTTTAGTGCTCGAAAACAATATTTAATCTGTAGGTACAACTTAATAAATGTAGCTATTAAGTAAACTATCTGTAAGCGCCTTCCGCCAAACGGTTAAAAAAGTACCTTTTAAAAAAAAAGTCACGTTTTAAGTAGGTACTATTATTACTAAATTTTATGATTTGTGTATAAATTATTTAGTAATACGAGAAGCGTCAAGTCTTTTCATGAGACGCGTTTTATTACTTTTTCACCTCAGCCTACTTTTTTCACTCCAGCTCCAGCTTACTTTTTTTAAAGTTGCGACTTTCGTCACTCCAGGGAGTGAAATTTTGTTTCTAGAAGCTTTCGTCATAATGATGATGTCTTTCATTCAGGAATGTAAATAAAAGTGTTTTATTAACTTTATTATGTTCTCACTACTGAGGTGAAAAGTTGTATGTGTCACACGAGACAAAAGTTTTTTACATCTCGTGTTCTTGAGATCCCTCGCTACGCTCAAGATTCAAACTTAGAATCACTCGCTTCGCTCGTGATTCAATTATAGCATCTTTCGCTTACTCGGGACTCAAAATTAACACTCGCAAGAAAAACCAACTTTCCTCTCTTGTTACACAAATAACTATTGTTTCGTGGCGAAAGGTCTTTTATTAGGTTAATTCGGCGAGAGGTATGAAATGTGAAAAAATATTTGGTAATTAAAGTCCATCATTATTCGGTCCATAATATTAACTAGGTTATTCATTTCTACTGGAAATGTTCGATAATATTGCACCGTTCCCCTCGCGTTCGAAGTAAGGCGATTATTACATTGTGTGTGCTATTTGGTAATATACGGTTTAATTAATATAGCCAAAAATGTGAATTAATTACCTATTTACCCGATAGCGTTGTGCGTATATTGCAATTTGTGTGAAAGATACCGTAGCCTAGTCATTTTATAGTTCGGCAAAACATTATTTAGCTAGGATTTAGACATAATAATTCCGTAATTGTCGCTTTTTGAAAGCTTTAATTTGTACTCACCTTCGCGTTTCTCTGTTTGTCCCTATGGTTGACTGGTAGAGAATGCCTTAAGGCATTAAGTCCGCCGTTTGTACCTTTTTATGTGCAATAAAGCTTAAATAAATAAATTATACCGATTAATAAGCTATCTTTCTATATATAAAACCTTAGTTTTAAGGTGAGTGTATAAAATACAAATACGCACAAGACTAAATTTAAAATTTAAACCCCCGACATGCTTAATTTAATTGGTTTCGTATTCCACCAAAGAAAATGGAGGAGAATATGTATATTGGACTGAAAAAAAGAATAACATGTCGTCCCAACATGAGGTATGTTTTCCATTTTCTTTCATGTAGTTTTTCCTTATACGTAGTAATAAGTTAGTGTACTTATATGAAGTTAAGTATAGCACAATCATCCCCGTGGCGCCAGCGCCATCTATATTTAGCGCCTGGAACTTATTCGATGTTGTCTAAGCCGTTCTAAACGTAAGTTACTTTTGAAAAAGTTGAGACATATTAATGTAGATGGCGCGACAAAGTATTCCTATTGTATTGTATTATAAACATATACCTACCATTTTCATGATTTCAATTTATCTGCGTCACATTTACGTATCTCCATGTAAAGCATTTACATAAAACTTAAAATTATACATGTTAATAATTTTGCTTTGTACCGCCAGCAGCGATCGCGAATAATTTTGTAAGCAGATTTCCAGCGCCGTGATAATGGAATTTATTTGTAGCGACAGCATGTTCATCAAAGGAATTATGTGGTGTTTCAGCGTAATAATATATTGTAGAGATATTAATACTGTACATATTTTAACTACCTATTTTGCAGTAGTACTTACGTACAGCATTTAAATGTAGAGAAATATTAGGGTAAAAGTAAACCTATAATTTTGAGCGCACGTCGTTGGCCAATAACCCACCTAGCTGCCTAATGGTAAGCATTAACCGTAGCCTATGGACTCCTGTAACACCAGTGATATCTACCGTGGCGTCAAACCTTTGGAACTGAAGCTCTGATTTAAAAAAAAAGACTACTTATTAATACAACCCGAAAAACAGCCATATTTCAGTTTGGAAATTATTCACTTAATAATTCTTATCCGTAACTGCTTGCCGACGTTACTTCGTTATTAAAAAATAATTTCGCAATCACGCAAAAACGCTGCATCGATGGGATTTACTTCGAGTACAATCACGCTCAGTATGTACCGTCGACGTCATAGAGAAATATGTAAGTTTCGAGTGCTCACTCCATAAAATTGGGCCAACTTCAATCCGTTAACCACACTATTCAGCTACCGCCTATACGTCTGAATCTGTATTTGCTTGAAAATTATTCCATTGCAACTTCAATATTGCTTGACTAGATATTTGTTGTGTGTTGTTATAGATTGTGATGAGTTATCGTATGTTTGATATACAGAGAGGTGAATTGTATTTAGGTACAGGAAAACCCATTAGTCTAACAGTTCCTGCATGCCCGGCAGACTAGATCAAAAGTGACGTAAATTTGGAGTCAAATTCGTTACTTTTAAACTAGTCTGCCGGGCACTTCCGGCCACGCAGAAACTCGCAGACTGGGTTTTTCTGTACCTAAATAAAAATTACTATTTGTTGCCACAAGTGTCATCTTTATATGCAATGACATAGGGAAATACCATCCATTTTTTTACACCGGAAGTGGTACTTTTTGGTGCTTTCGGCAGATTCTAATTTTTTTTACAATTTTATCGGAACCCAGCAACATTTTTATGAACATGTGCCATGGGGCTTATCTTTGTATCACGTAACGTAGCAGATCTGACTGTCCCCGCCCGTACTATAACCACCAATCTCAGCGATGTTTAAGTGTGGCAATACCCTCATAAAGGTGCTGACGACTCTAATGTCTCTTATACACTTTGTTGCTTGCATCGGCAAAATATCTAGTACCTAACATAAAATGTATTCACAAGTTTACCTTGGTCTACTCAGACTTGGAGCCATCTTGAAATAACAAGTCACATCTTGCTTGACATTATATTCCGACCAAAAAGAGTAGAAATTAAAAAGTGGCAACATCGTAGTGTCGTCCCGTTTTTTTAGAATGATTTGAAAGAGACGACACTACGATGTTGCCACTTTTTAATTTCTACTCTTTTTGGTCGGAATATAATTGAAGGGATGTTTACAAAAACAACATAACTGCTTAGAGCGGTTGACACTTTTTTAAGAACATTGTTAATCGTTTCAGGTGTCAACCAGTGTAGTCAGTTATGTTGTTTTTGTAAACATCCCTTCAATTGCATGCTCACTAATATAAGGTTGTGCTCATTGTACTTATGGACCGTAAGCCAGGAACAAATTTTGTGACCAATTGCATCCCAGGCGATCTTGTGAAGTAGTTAAGGTAAGGGCGACGTATAATGAAGCCTCGTGAAGGTCAGTTGCCGTTCCGCTGATGGGTTGAGGAATGGCAGCCATTTAGCCAGTTAAAAAAAAGCTTACTGCGTGGCCCTGGCTTTAGAATAGTGTGCCACCCCGTCTCTTCCCGCGGGTGTCGTAAGAGGCGACTAAGGGATAAGGGATAAGGAAACCTCTGATCCCTCCTGCTCGTGAGAACGCTGTGGTGATTTATTTAATTAATGGACATCCGCATGGCGGCGATGCGGTTCGCCACCCATCACGTCTCGTTCTTCACGGGGCCGAGAAGTGGCTCACGGAGAGCCGTTTTGCTGCATTGATCGTAGCAAATGGAAATCCGTGATCTCTACCTACCCCTGTTGGGATATAGGCGTGATTGTATGTCATCATCATCATCATCATCATATCAGCCATAAGACGTGCACTGCTGAACATAGGCCTCCCCTTTAAGGGGGGGTTTGCCATACGCGCCACGCTTGGCAGGCGGGTTGGCGCGCGCAGTTTTTTTTTTGTTTATTGTTGCTTAGGCTTTCGGAAGATGCTGCTGCGCATCTCCCGGTATATTCCCTTAGCAGACTCCTACTGCAACCACGGGACGATATGGTGGGGGACAATTCTAAGGCCAGGCACCCCACGGCGCGGCGGATGGATGATTGTATGTATGTATGTAAAAAAAAACCGGCCAAGAGCATGTCGGGCCATGCTCAGTGTAGGGTTCGGTAAACTGAGACCATTAATTCAAAAGGTCGTTTCTTACGGGAAATTTGGCGGCGCTTACATCATTTTTACTTACGTCCTTTCACTATGAGTTTTTGAATGATAACTCAAAAACGGCTCAACCGATTCATTTCAATATAGTTTTCGTGGAAAGTACTCATTAGGCCTCAGTTTCATGATTTTTTTCAAAATTTTAGGATCCACGATTCAAAAGTTAGATGGGGGGGACGCCCTGTTTTAAACTTTCGGAGCTATTATTTCCGAAAGTATCAGTATTATCCAAAAACTGTTTTAGAAGACCCTAATTCTTGGTTGGTTGGTCACACAACTTGGTTGGAACGAAAAAAAATTTCGCCCCCCACTTCACGTGTACGGGAGGTACCCTAACAAAATATATTTTTCGCGTTTTTATTCTACCGTTTTGTCGGCTTGGTTAATGCACATATTCAAACCAAATTTCAGCTTTCTAGTGCTAACGGTAACTGAGCTAGACCGCGGACATGGCGAAACTATAAGGGTTCCGTTTCTGCCATTTTGGCTACGGAACCCTAAAAAGGTCACTGCGCCCCGATTGAAAATGTATCAGATGATACATTATAAGACTTTTACTTTTAGGTTATAAGACTTATTTTGCCGTTTTTACAGATAACGGTACGGAACCCTTCGTGCGCGAGTTAGACTCGCACTTCACCTGGCCGGTTTTTTTCAACATTTGTTTCTATAAAGTGCACTATATTTAAAGTAAATTATGCAAGTAAACATGTTTTATATTCGTAAATGCGATATGAACCGTTATTTGTATGTAAACAATGACATATATTGTGTGTGATTTGCTGTCGCGGTCGATGCTCGACCTATTAACCTAGCCAGGGGCGCGAAACATGTTACTCTCTTTATAATTATTTTATTGTAATTTCTTTAACTATACAAATTAAAATAAATACACATGCAAATTCTGTAATATATCACCTCAGCAGCTCGAACAAGCCTACTTCCCTGCGAAGAAACAGTGACGAAAGTGTTACTTTCAACACTCCCTGGAGTGAGTGCTCATCACTCCCTGTGTTGAAAGTCGCACTTTCAGTGAGTTTCTTTTAGTCAAGTGAAAGTTACTGAGGTGAAAATAAATGTTGTTAACTTGATGTTGAATTTTTTTTACCTTTCATAATTATGTTCTCACTACTGAGGTGAAAAGTTGTATGTGCCACACGAGAGTAAAGTTATTTTACATCTCGTGTTTTTGAGTTCCTCGCTACGCTCAAGATTCTAACTTAGAATCACTCGCTTCGCTCGTAATTCAATTATACCGGGTGTTTCCTGTAATAGGAGCAATAAATTAAAACGTAGATTCTACTCCTCAAACCAGACAACGTTTGTTCAGCGACTTTTAAAAATAACTTATGGTTAGATTTTTAGGACACTTTAAAGTTTTTCCGAATACGCAATGTATTCCGACATTGATTATGTCTGTAGAGTGACAAGCAGTGTCAAACAGACGGATTTTAAAGTACATTGAAAATACTATTTAGTTCGTATGAAAAAGAGGCAATCTACAAAATACACTCTTTTTTAAAAGTTGTTGAACAAAAGTGTTGTTGTTTGAGGAGTAGAATCTACGTGTTAATTTATTGCTCGTATTACAGGAAACACTTTGTAGAATCTTTCGCTTACTCGGGACTCAAAACCAACACTCGCAAGGAAAACCAATTTTCCTCACTTGTTGCACAAATAACTATTACTCGTTCTTAACTATACAAATACTTAACTATTGTCATTTTTTCCTTTATCATGAAGTTCACGGATGAGTGAACATATTCCTACCTACCTAAGTCATTAATACAAACATGTTTTAATGTAGACCTATATGTAGGGCTGCCATCCGTCCGGGTTTCCCCGGATTTGTCCTAGTTTGGAGGCCGTCTGGGGTGCGTCCGGGGGGGTTTTCAATAAGTGTCCGGACACTTTTTATGTGAGGAAACAACCCATTGAATTTAATTTAGTGCCATTATTGATTTGGATTTTGGACACGTCCGGGGAAAAAATGAGATTTACGCCAATTGTCCGGGTTTTTTCAATTATTGTCCGGGTTCGGCGAATTTAGAGCTGGCAGCCCTACCTACATGCAATTATACCTTCGATTCAACGAGATACAATACAAATGGCAGGATCTTGTGGTTTCTTATTGTTGTGAACTCAAAAATTGATTATATTAAATTCCAGTTAAATTCACATCACATGTAATCTTAATCAAATATCCTCCAATGTAAGGGAACGTACCCAAACTACGTGACCCATTTTTTTCAGTTTTTGAGCCCCCTCCGCCCCCCCTCGGTGACCATCTGTAGTAATTGCCAAGACCCCCTCCCCTCCCCCTAGTTGTCACGTAGTAAAACTCGCACATATAGTTTAGAGTGATGTTTTGGACATAGAAAGCAAAAAAACATAATTTTGCCTACTTATTGCCTTTTATTTACTCGACACTGGCCGCGTGACGCCAAAAGTGCATGGAAACCTATAATTAGAAGCGCGATATTTGAGCATAATTATTGACTACGTGATAGAATCTAAGACTCCCCCCCTCCCCCCTGTGACCTAGAGTAGTATTTTGACGACCCCCCTCCCCCCCCCCCCTAAACTGGTCACGTAGTTTGGGTACGTTCCCTAACTAGTTAGCTGCCATAGTGTATAATATTCATTATATATCCCTAAATACTGGCACAGCTTATATCCTAGCGAATTACGAGTATATCCAAGTGTATTTCCCCAACACAAATTTCAAACATAAACAAATTTAGATAAGCCACAAAGACCATTGTTTTAGATTAACATTGTTTATTTATTACGTGCCATAATGCGGCTATAATAGGGTTATTATGATTTAATAATTTAGTACTTGTAGCCATTTAAACCATTATTTCATACGCTGGTGAAATAGATACAAACTAGAAGAGAAGCGCTTAAATACAATAACTACTCGTAATAATATAACAAAGTAAACAATTATTATTGGTTATTAATTTAATGTTTTAGTCTCATGAAAATTTCATGTTTAGATGCTTAGTGCTTAAATAATAATTGATACAAATATAATTATATTATACGCCACAATTAGATACCAACCCGAGTTGTGGAGTCAGACGGGATTATGATATTTGTGATTGATCTAATTGTAATATTGATGCAATCGCAGCTAAGGGCTGCAATTGGATTTAGTCTGATTTGAAGTCCTGTTTATAAATACAAGTTCAATAAGCTTGATACATAAGTACCTTTTATACCTTTATATACTTACGAATGTTAATTGTAATGTTACTATTTATTACATGTTCAAAGAAATATACCTTTAGCTAGGTACTATTTATTAAGGGTTACATAAAGAAAAGAAAATGACTTCTTTCAACTCGGAAAGATCGTTTTATTTATGAATTTAACATTTTCGATAATTTACGGATTTATTAAAAGAACAAGCTGAAAATTCTTAATATTTTATTTTTTTGTATTATGGGCACCTTTGCACCGAGAAAATACGGGAGCGGGTTTTTTTGTGTAATCTTTATATTCCTTTTCTATCTCTACTTTACCATGTGCATATTTTTTTATCGATTTACAGCCTACCTATGTATATCAAAGAAATTTTAACACTGCTGCCATTGATTCCAATAAAACAAAACGCCTCCTTTGCTACTATTGCTACATACATAACTATACATGCTACATTGAAGTCGGAAATTCTGTTCAATATCCTTTAATCAAACGTCAATTGGGTTAAGTTGACTTGTTCTACTAATGAGATGCAAATAACTGAAGAGGTCCCGCTAACCATCTAGCCGTGGATTGAAGCTCTGCACAGCAAATGTTCATTGGAAAGCTGTCAGATGACTGTATATCGTGTAATTAAGACTCGTAGTGGTGTATTTGGTGTAGGTAACTGTTTTTTATAGTATTTTAGTATGTTAGTTTGGCATTCTTTTTTCCTAAAGTAATAATTAGCCAATGCTAGTATTTAATTTAGCTCAAATCACAAACTGATATATAGTATTAAAATAAAACCTAATTGACTCAACACTGATAGATGGGATGGTTTCTTTACAAAAGTATTCCTGTTATTATAAAATAACGTTATTCATTATTAAAGCATAACGGTTAGTTATTCTAGTTTCACATAATATCATCGGCCCCTCCTTAGTCGTTCTAGCTAAATCCTATTATTACCTGATTTCAAGATCTATAGGGCTTACAGCGTATTCTGATATAAGGTTTATATACTTAACAACCCAGGCCGCTGTTTGCAATTGCAACACTTGCAAAATTGCATTACTTTTGTTGCCGGTTGCAATTTTATATATGATCGGAACCGTGAAAATCACGGTTATTCAAACAAATTCAGTACCGCTGCAAATTTTTGCACAATATTCCAAATAATTCTTAACAACTTGTTTTAATTTAACCCATTACAAAACGATAAGGTCGGTAACTAACACGAATTAACCTTATCAGCACCTGTCATCAACAAAACTAAGCAAACCAAGGAATTTTTTTTCACCCACTTATAGAACGTCAGCAAAAAACGTTGACGGCACCTGGCCTGCGCGCGACCTTTGCGCGTACGGTCAGCACGCTAGTCCGAGACTCGCGCGCATCCGCGCCGGTTCCGCTTCCGAATTTCGAAAATCGAACGTCGATCGAAACAAATGACCGTTAGAGATTTAAACAATGAAATTGAAATTAGAATGAAAGGATTTTATCTGGCGAATTTCTTTTGTTATTTTGATCTTTTTCTTTGATACAATGACGAACGTGTAAAGTTATTTTAGTGTTAAATATGTTTAGTTGCTAAAATTAAATTACCTATATAATGTACGTGTGTTG
Organism: Pammene fasciana; assembly: GCA_911728535.1. Taxonomy (NCBI): domain Eukaryota; kingdom Metazoa; phylum Arthropoda; class Insecta; order Lepidoptera; family Tortricidae; genus Pammene; species Pammene fasciana. The sequence goes on along the minus strand of OU452291.1, from coordinate 15,047,865 downwards.
GTGTATCGTGACGATGTGGAGTGCATTATTTATGTTAGTGTTAGTGCCTGTGGACTCAAGTGTAATTAAAGATAGCGATGTGGCCCAAAATTATACAAGGTAAATAAAATATTGATAATTATTTTGATACATTGTGTGACTTTGAAATCCGATGGTCCTTAGTTAAAAGCGATCAAACTCCTACAAGGATCAATGAATTTCAGAACTAAAGTGCGAAATATATGATATTGCCAGTGGCTTTCCGAAGAAGAAAACCATTGTGACATTTGTATAGAAACCCCCGAAAAATAAATAAGCACTTTATCGCCTGGAAAATAGATGCGTTGTTCAGATATTTATGACCTCCTTGGCTGCTCTGATATAATTGATGGCGACTGCGCTGCACGTGCTTTACTTCGACTAGATAGCCTTCTAGTCTTAGATAGCCAAAAACCGAATGTACTTACTTATATCATTGTTTACAATAATAACACGTACTTAACAAATAAACGGCCTATTTTCGCCGCGGATGTGCCAAATATTTATAATTTTAAATAAAAAAAGAACCGACTTCACTTAGGATCCGCTATTCCAAGAGGAAGTGGCCGAGATGCTGTAAAAAATAGTGAATTCACTATAAATAATAAAAAAAATAAATAAATATTAGGACAATCTTACACAAATCAACCTAGTCCCACAGTAAGCTCAATAAGGCTTGTGTTGTGGGTACTAGGCGACGATATATATAGATAGATATAGATAAATACTTAAATACATAGAAAACATCCATAACTCAGGAACAAATATCTGTGATAAATACACAAATAACTGCCCTGACCAGGATTCGAACCCGGGACTATAGAAGTGCCTATAATAGTTGAAGAGTTCCCTCGATTTCTCCAGGATCCCATCATCAGACCCTCGGTGACAATGGGACCATCTAGGCGTTATATACCTACCTGTTCGATTAAAAAAACATTTGAAACTCGGTTCACGATTCACGGAGATATCGAGTAACATACACACAAAAAAATTAAAAATAATGATAAGAAAAAAAAAACAGTCGAATTGAGAACCTCCTCCTTTTTAAGTCGGTTAAAAATAAGGTACTTTACGTACAAAGGTACATAATACATGTACTGGTATAGTGACGAACACTCAGACGTCTGAGTGTTCGTCACTATACCAGTACATGTCATACACGGAAAAAAAAGCTCCAGGGATATTCTCAATCTAAGACATTATTTTATTAAGTTGAAAATATTTCCTCGTGACAAGCATTTATTTCCTTAAACTAAAATGAAATAAAGTTTTAAATATAACGGAGCGAATATATTCTTACAGATTTTCTAGTTTTCTTTTACCTAAGATAATACTTGTTTGATTAAAGTACAATCTCTCTTATTTACTCAATATACTCTTGAAACAATACATTTTTGTATTTCTATTTTATGAAAACGTGGTTTTATTAAGCGAAGAATCATATTTTTGATAAAGGAAATAAATACTTGTCACGAGGAAATATTTCCAAGATAATAATAATGTCTTAGATTGAGAATATCCCGGAAGCTTTTTTTTCCGTGTATGTAAACATAAAACAATACCCCAAACTGCGACCAGTGGATTGTGTTTGCGGCTTGTTTGAAGTTGTTTGAGTAGTTCTACGACTTCAGAAAATCTCACAAAAAAGTCAAGCGAGGTCAAATTCACGGATGCCCTTAAAATCAATATAACCCAAGAACCAAGCCATCGCTTATAGGGCCCACCCACTATCATTCGACCTGACGATATTGGCCTGTCAGTTGTTCGGAGCTGTCAAATTTTCGTTCTAACTGATAGACGATAGACCTATATCGTCAGGTGGACTGATAGTCGGTACCTTAAACTCAGCCTGATCTTTGCGGCAGAATTATTGAAAATTGGAGTTCTAGGATAAAGGTTGCCAGAAGAAGCTGAGACGGATATTTAAGAGATGTCATATTTCACAAATAATGGCACTTTGGCCTTTCAAATAAAACTAAAAAGTAATTAATATTTTACACATAGCCTGTTTTATTGCATTTTAAAATCCGATCCGACCTTATTGGATAACCCTATACATATATTGAGGGAGGGTTTTATGGGAGGGAGAGAGCTCCTATTTAAAATCCCCAGCTATTAGTGATCTATCTGAAACTGGTAAATACCTGGTAAAAACTGGCAAAATTGCCAAAGTAAAATATACACGGATTTTTTTATCTTCATCGAAGAAAAATCCTCTTGGTCAAGACAATATTGTTTCGTATGTAGGTGGAAACAATTTGCGTAGAAAGTGGTTTTGATTCAAGTAAATATATCTTGGGCTTGGTATATATTATAGTTAGTCCAAGACAATATTTACTTTTGTTTATGATGTAATATTCTTGCATTAGTTTTCTTGGCTGGTTTTTCGACATGGTCTTTGTTTTTGCTTAGGGGCTGTCCATAAATTACGTCATCGATTTTTGGCGATTTTTGACCCCCCCTAAAACTATCCAAAGATTATGCTTCAAATGGCCTTTTGAAATGACGTAATTTATGAATAGCCCCTTATCTTGATGCAAATAAGTACGACAAACATATTAACTAACCTATGATTCAAATCAAAATTACTACTTAATCGTGACCAGATGTTCGATGCAAAGAACAACCAAGTAATTTATGAACTGAAACTATACAACCATTCATTAAAGTTTATTGACCTGAACGAATGAATGATTTTACACATACAAAGTAAGTATAGTCACGGCATTTAATAGTTGAGCCTTTTGTGGTTCAAGCAATGTTCTTTTGTTTAATACTTACTGTATAAAATATCCAATATAAATTGAACTCTTAATGGCTCTATAATTAAGGGATGTGGCCGTACACACAGTTTTTTTTTGTTACCAGCAACCAAACTTCGTCTATTAGTAACTGGACTACGCGTGAACTCGAACAAACGTAGTTCAGCTCTCATTTTAAAACGACATGCTTTAGAACCACGAAATTTGGCATGGACATTTTAGTAGTACAAATCTAGGTCGGACATTCGTTTTCGTTGCTAAAAATTGTAATACAAAGAAAATACTTATAGCAAAAATAAGTTTTGTATGTAAATCTGTAATTGGCTGTCGTTTTAAAATGAGAGCTGAACTACGTTTGTATGGGAACGCGAGCGTCCTGGCGACTCTTAAGTTTTGGGACTCCAGAACTAAGTTAACTTATTACTTACCGAAATGTTTTGTTATTTATCCGTAAGGGGCTGTCCATAAATGACGTCATCGATTTTTGACGATTTTTGACCCCCCCCCCCCCCCACCCCTAAAATCATCCAAACATTATGCTTCGTATGGCCCCGTTTCCTCCTAAGTTATGCTACCATCATCCGATGTCCAGACCCCCCCCCCCCCCACCCTATTTTGAAATGACGTAATTTATGAATAGCCCCTAAACATTGAGATACAATCCAATAAAATTTATGAACTCCTTACCAAATGTTGGTTATTGTTATTGATGAAATAGCCGAAACAGTTCGCTTGTCCTTTTTTTCAATGTAACACCAGAAACCAGTAAACAGGCGGTCTTATCGCTAAAAAGCGATATCTTCCACGATTTTCTTGGCACACCACTCGGTATAAATTACATTAGTGCTAGAAGCCAATCAAAATTGTATAATATGATAATAAAATGCAGATTCGGATTGCATGTATTGTTTTAAATCAAAACAATACAATCATAAAGATTATAATAGTGGAAATGGTTAAGTTAGAGGTAAGTACGTGTAGCCGAAAAGGAATATCATTAGGTACCTACCGCTCACGAAGCGAATATTTTTGCGACCTTCGTGTAGTTATACTATCATCATCATCACCATATATTTAAGAGCTAGGCTCTTGTCGATGGAGCAATTTCCATGCCTGTCTGTCATTTGCCTTCTCCTTTACAGCCTGATAGGACACGACGTTTATTTTTTCCTTTACTTGATCCATGTATGCTCTCCTTGGCTTTCCTGATACTATACAGTGTGTAAATTTAATACGGGCGAACCTTTTAACGGTGGTTTACATAGGTCATACTGAACAAGTTTCACTATGGAGGTAACACCAAATTCTCACAAAAAAAATTGGCTTCCTCATACAAAATGTCGACACCCATGCGACAAAATGTATGAGTCTGGCAAAAAAAAAACCGCGATTTCGGGGTAGGCTCCATAGTGAAAGTTGTTCAGTATGATCTATACACGGAAAAAAAAGCTTCCGGGATATTCTCAATCTAAGACATTATTATATTATGTTAAAAATATTTCCTCGTGACAAGCATTTATTTCCTTTAACGAAAATAAATTAAAGTTTTAAATATAACGAAGCGAATATATTCTTACAGATTTTCTAGTTTTCTTTTACCTAAGATAATACTTGTTTGATTAAAGTAAAATCTCTCTTATTTACTCAATATACTCTTGAAACAATACATTTTCGTATTTCTATTTTAAGAGAACGTGGGTTTATTAAGCGAAGAATCATATTTTTGGTAAAGGAAATAAATTCTTGTCGCGAGGAAATATTTTCAAGAAAATAATAATGTCTTGGATTGAGAATATCCCGGAAGCTTGTTTTTCCGTGTATAAACTACTATTAAAAGATTCGCCCGTATTAAATTTAAACATTGTTATAAAAAAAATGGCGCTTATGGATACCCCCCACCCCCTTTAAAAGGGGAGGCCTAAATTCAGCAGTGGACGTCTTATGTCTGAGGTGATGATGATGATTGTTACATACTATTGCCGGTGACTGTACTTACAGTAAATTTAATGGTGATGTGATGATTCGTAATATCGGATTCATGACCTACATTAAAACTGATTTCCTCATAGCATTGTCGTGATTTCCGGATGATATTTTTGATGATACTCCATGTTTTTAATGATTACCCATTATTTCGTTCTATATACGTCAATTTTGTACATTTATATCTCTATTTAAGTCGTACAATACGATTATTATGTTTAAAATTATTTGAAATAGTAGGTAGAGTTTGTTACAGTTACCTGACCTGACCAGACACTGTCAGTAATGATGACCATTATTTCTCTACTCATCTTTCATATCCATAGAAAAAGGATGGATTGAGAAATAATAATTATTATTAGTCAGATTCAAAATTCGGTAATCCTGGACACGGCGCGCATAGACTGACGATTCCTCTCTCTGCACGGAGAAAAAAATATTTTACAATATTACCAGATTGTATATGTATAGTAATTATGATTCTGGTGTAGGAAAAAAGATTTCAGCTATGGTTAACAGATTCTTGTTTTAAAACAACAAGTCGTATTTTTGACAATACTAGAATATTCTAGTTATAATATTCTTGTACACGAAAACTCTGATATCGTTGTGGTAACCTTCTTATAGTTACAGAGTAAAATAAGCATTTTGCTTACAACACTTTTCAAGAATTGCGATGTTTACAATATTTATTGTTTCTGTTCACAATCGTCTAGTAATCACACAAAATAATAAAATTGTATTTACAATATCTTTATGTAAGGTCCATCTTATGTGATTTATTTATAGGTACTAGACTTTCTCGTACCTTTAAGCGGATTTTTAATACCCATTACTTACTCGAAATTTCTTGATTACTAGGAATATTTTTACTCATAACTAGATACGTTTTTTGTTGTGTAACATACTTGTTTTCATGATAAAAATAAAGAATAGTACCAGCAACAATAAAAAATGTTGGCATTACAATATTATTGCACACTAAACAATGCGTTATTTACGTGTAACGAAAAACTAATTTAATACCTTTACATTAGTGTCAACAGATGGCGTTAGGGCGCTGGGCCATACAGTGTTACGGATTTTAGAGCGCTTATATTGTACATTTTTATTAAATACTGTAAAATTCAATGCTAAGATAGGTTCTACGCAAAAATGTAATTTATTAATGCATTTAACATTAATTTCGAGCTTATATATTTCACGTTATACTTGATTGACATACAACGCGCTTTCGAAGTTTTTAACGTCATTTGTATATATAGAAGTTCCAACTGATTCATGTAAGGTAAGAACTATATAATGTTTCTCTCACTAGGGTTGTAGATTTCGAACAGGACCTCATATGAATAGATGGAAGGATGTGAGAATGTGATGATGATGATGATGACACTTAAATAAAATTGGAGAGAGGGGCCCGCTTGGACAAGCAGCGACGCTTGCATCCCGTGCTCGGTTTCGGTGTTATTTCTCACTTTTATTAAATACAAAAATAAAACCCGATAACTCTACAATATTTATTGTAAACAGAACAAAACATATTTTTAACACAAATAAAAATCTGGTATTCTCCAATACTGCATATAGTAAACAGAAATTGTTGATTATTTCAGTCCCCTAAAATAATAGTCGAGAGTGTCGAGACTAATAAAAATCTGGTGTTCTTAGTACAACACATAGTAAACAGGATTATGCGGCGTTTCAAGTCCGCAGTAATTATATTGAATCCTACTGAAAAATCTGATAAACTCTACCCTGTCCTATAATGATGGCTACAGAGATGGTTTTTGTGTGTTACACAAAATTTATTTTCTACGATACTAGGTAAGTGGGTTGTAGGAACTAGAAATAATGTTGTAAAGAAGTAGAATTTTCTGTTAATGTGTAAAAAATGTTTAGTTGTCACATATAATACAATAAAATCAAGTCAAGTTTACAATATTCTGTTACAAGAAACTAGATTTTTCTATCCGTGTGCGGCCCTAACCACCGGCACCCTGGGCCTTGCTCCGTTGCCGGCGGTACCCTAGTTTTTTATAATGTTTTTATTGTTTTTATATGTATTAGATGTATTTTATTTTTATAAAAATGTTTTAAATTACCTAGCCTAAGAAAAATAAATAAAGAGAAATTATTATTATTATTTGTGAGCAGGCAAGCAGTTGTAGTAGCTGATCTGATAGTGTAGGTATCCAGTATGATCTAGTAATAATGACATTATTACTGAACTGACAGTGTTTGGTGTTGGTGCCTAAGTAATTTTGATAGTTTTTATTACATACCTTTAAGGGTAGTACTTATTATAGTAAACATATACATACGATTTATGTCTTGTCTGATGTCTGTGAAATTATAGTACATTACACAACTAGGGTGGTAAAACAAAGAAAGGCCGAGATCGCAGAAGTTTGCGGCCCGAGCGAGTCTGGGACGTAAATATGCGATCGAGGGCTTTCTTTATTACCTCCCGTGTTGTGTACATCATTTTATGTCTACACTTGACCAGAAAGCGTCTTTTTCCGTACGCGCAGCGCCACTTTATGGCCAGGTGTGGCATAAAAAACATTAAACATTACATTTTATTTTAGGTATCACAAAATGTAATGTTCCGTGCATTAGGAACCCTTGGGACTCCAGTGAAACTAAAAATCATTTCTGAATCATTAACAAATTATAAAATATACTAATGATCTTATTCATTTGCAGTGTACCACTTTGCCGGCATACTTTATGGCTATCATCCACGTCAAATATACTTTCGAATACCAATGGTTACTGAGATAAGCCTGGGCAGAAAGTCGGACAAGCAGACACTCATACAAACTGACAAAGCCACCTGTCAAGGTCTTTATCTTACTTAACAGTACGGGATCCTTAATAAAATAGGTGTACCTACAGGTTTTTAAAAGGTCCAACTGAAGAAGTTTTTTTTAAAATATATATTGTTGGTTAAGGCGTCTGCCGCGAATGCTGAAGTCGCTGGTTCGGCCCCAGCCTTGGGCACCGGAGGCCGAAGTCACTTTTTCCTTGCTATATGCTATATGACATCTATATACCTAAGTTTATAATATAATTTTAAAAGGTCGACAACGCGCATGATACTGCAGGCGTCCATAGGCTATGGTGAATGCTTATCATCAATCTGACGTGGTATTAAATAGTTCAGGATTATTAGGATTCTGATTACAGTCCGGCCGACTCGAGTTGGTTAATACAAGGAAGCAATCTCGGTAGATTATGCGCGAACGCAACAGTTTTGCTTTTCAACATTACACAGATTCATCGCAGTAAGATCATATTATACCTACAGCTACAGACCGGCTCGCCTGCGCGGTACACCGGCGCAGGGGTATACTTAGTACCGTGCAGGCGAGGACTCACGCCGCTTACGCGGTCGGTCTATCTATAGTAGCGAGTAGCTAGGGATGTACGCACAGATGTGTCCGCCGGATTTGTCCGGCGGACAGATCCGTCCATGTATAGCGCTATTCGGATGTGCCACAGACAAATCCGTGTCCAATTCGTTCCATAACAAGGACGGATCTGTGCGCCGGATATATCCGCCAGACAAATCAGACTGGCAGATATGTGCGTGTATCCCTAGCTATTGTTCGTCAAGCACAGCTAATAGTAACTACTAAAGGTAGGTATTACTCAAAATCCTGATTCCAGTCCAGTCAACTTGAGTTGGTTTATACGAGGAAGCAATATCAGCAGATTACTAGTATGCGCCGGCGCAATATACGTACGTACAATAAGGTCTAGTTGTCTCTCTGGGATGGAAGGTCAGCAGATGGCAGTATTCTTAGGATATTAGGTTGCCAAGCGGACCCCACACCAATCGAGCCGTACTAAAATCCGGGAGAAACGGTATGACGATGATAAATTTCGTACCAAAATCATTATGAAAACCTCGCCAACTTAGCTACTTTTGCTGGTGACCTAACCTGCATACTGTTTTTCAACTGTGTGCTATCTCAGTGCTAACGGACCGGAATCCAAACATAATTGTTCCATACAATAGCAAAACATGGCTCCTGAGAATCTTCATTACAAACATACATTTGCGGTCAACGGCGGCGCTACTATCCTAACAATTGAATTAAATTAGTTTGAATTATGATCAGTTTAATAATTGTCCACAAGCGTAGCTAAATTTGTGGACTGCGAATTTTATTGTAAAAAGACGCCTACATTATACTTAGGTGCCATAACATTTGTTCATCTTTAGGTACCTACCAACTACTGGCCATTACCGAAAACCTCTATCTTTACCTAAATAATTTTTAGATTTTGTCAGATTTTTAATGCATTGTTGCATTTCATTCCAGCTACCCTTGCACCGATCAGAACCACCTGGTGCTGGTACCAGGGGCCCTCACCGCTGGTGCCAGCAGCCGCGCCTGCGTGTCACGGTTCCACCCTGAGGGTCCAGCTCATGTGCTTCTGACCTTGAGGGCTGAGGGCCAGGAGACTGTAGTTACAAGAGATCTGCCTCCCGGTAAGAGACTGTAACTCCTGCGTGATAATGGCGTGGTGTTCCGCCACACTGATTATATCCAAAATCTTTGGCGTACATAATGGGAGTAGTAATCATAATGGGAGACTTTAATGTTGATCTCCTAAAAAATACGTTGCAAAAGCGCCAACTATTGGATTTAATGGCTCAATATAACTTATATCCTATGCACAGGTCGGCAACGAGAGTGACTGAAACAACTGGGACGTGTATTGACCATGTTTACTCTAATTGTGGTAAGGGCACTTGGGACATACAGCTCATACGAGGGCATCTCAGTGATCACGATGCTCAGATATTTAAATTACATACCTCTGGGCAAAATTTGTATAAACCGCCGGTTTTACGGAGAAATATATCTAATCCTAAAATTCATGGGTTTTTGGAGGAAATGTCAGGTAAAACTTTCTATGATCTATTTCGTTCGAACGTTGGGCCCTCGCAAAAAATTGATAAACTTGTTACAATAATAAAAAATGCGTTTGATAGACATTTTCCTTTAGCAAAGTACCCTCAAAAAAATGATAAAAAGATAGTATGGGTAGATGATGAAATTTTACTTATGACCCAATTTTATGATGAAATTAATGATTTAATAGACCGGCATCCCACGAACGAAAATTTAGTTGATTTTGTTCAAAAATATGGAGTAATACTCCATAACGTTAAACAGAAAAAACGTAGTGAATATATTAATAAAAAAGTTGAGTGTTCTGATAATGTATGTAAAACGTTATGGCGTATTATTAAGACGGAGACTTGTAGGAAAACTAGTAAACCGAGCCCAGTTGAGGCGCTTATGTTAGCAAACACTGGATGTAGTAGCGGTCACGTACAACTTGCTAATAAAATAAATGATTTTTACGTTCACATTAACAACTCCCTGAATAGAAATACTGATTTACAAAAGGCACTTTTGTATTTGAATCAGGTCACAGGATCAATCACGGCGAAGACGGATACTAGCTTGTTTACAATATCAGAGTTAAAACAACTATTGAAGGCTATAAAATCTAAACGCTCAACAGACTACTACGATATATCTGCGGATCTAATAAAGAAATTGCCGGACAATGTAATGGACATATTTTGTGCTCTTCTCAACCAGTGCGCTATTTTAGGTGAATATCCCAGCTCATTAAAAATAGTTAAAGTGAGCCCGGTATATAAAGGAAAGGGGTCTAATGAGGACATTAAAAATTATAGACCCATATCGTTAGTTCCAGCGCTGTCGAAAGTAGTGGAATTAGGAATATGTAATAGGCTTTTAAAATATTTTGAAGGTAATAAGTTACTTCACGAGCATCAGTATGCGTATCGCCAGGGTAAGTCGACTGTTGACGCTGCGCGGGCGGTTCACCAGCGTGTACTTCATTATCTGGACGGGAAGAAAATGGTTGCGGCGGTTTTCTGTGACCTATCGCGCGCGTTCGACTCAGTTGATCACGGGCTCGTGTTAGCTAAACTTAACGGATACGGGGTATGCGGTAGTTTTCTCAACTTTATAAAATCCTTTTTACTAAATAGGGAGCAGGTAGTGTCTGTTGATGGGGGCGCAACCAGGTCGGATACGAGGACACTTGGTGATTGTTCTGTTCCCCAAGGTTCGGCGGTTGGGAATTTCCTGTTTCTTGTAATGGTAAATGACCTCATTAGTGTGTTTCCGAACGGTGACTTTGTGATGTTTGCGGATGATGGATGTGCAATTGTGTCCGGGGACTCGTTCTCTGGCCTGAGGGAAAATATCATGCGTGCTCTATTTACACTGTCAGACTGGTTCAAGGCAAACGGCTTTTTAATTAATTTTAATAAAACGTTCATTTTGCATTTTTGGTTACGAGGGAAATACCCGACCCCACTAAATATTAGCATAGGGAATACACAACTGCCACAAGTCCAGGTGACGCGGTTCTTAGGTTTCTATTTCGACTCTGGCCTAAAATGGGATACGTACATAGACGTGCTTGCTGGTAGGCTTGCTCAGGCGTCCTTTGCTCTGTCGCGGCTCGCCCCAGCTCTTTCGCAGGAGACTATTCGGATGGCGTACTACGCGTACGTAAACTCAATAATTCTATATGGAATTGATCTTTATGGCCTTGCTGCTGATAGGGACAGAGTCTTCATCCTACAGAAAAGGGCCGTTAGGATATTGGCTGGGGTACCGCCGTTCTCACCGACTGAGGAGCATTTCAGGCGGTTTAAAATACTGTCGGTGCCGTGTATGTTCATTTTGGAAGTAGCTAAGTTCATGTGGAAGCACAAGGATGAGTTTAAGGGGCGCCGTCCAGATCAGCGTAAGACAGCTCGTGACATGAACCCGGTATCCGCCAGATTGTCGAAGACATCTAATTCTTTGTGGGTAGTTGGCGTAAAAATTTATAATAAACTGAGCACGGAGGTCAAGGGGGCGCCTTCGTATGCGCAATATGTTGCAAAGTTGAAATCATTTTTATTGGATAAAGTTTACTATAGTGTGAAGCAGTTTTTGAAGGATGGTAGTTAAGTTGTTAATGTAAATATAATTGTGTCGTTGTATTATAAATTGACATTCGTGTATTTATAAATGGGTATTTTTAGTTGATTTAGTGTTGCTATTTTATGTTTTTTTTTTTTTTTTTTTTTTTATCATTATAATTGTTATCTATAATTGTATATTTTGACTGTTCTAATCTGTATGTTTTTATGTTGACATGTGTTATTTGTTATGACATTAAATGATTTGATTTGATTTTGATTTGTACCAAAAAGTGTCAATCAAGAATTATTGTTCGATTCAAGACCTTAGAATAGGCGATATGTACTGTACCTACTATACGACAATAAGGATAAACGCGACTCTCAAAAACATCAGAAAAATCCTTATCATTCCTCATGTTCATAAAACTCGACTTTAAGAGTCGCCAGGACGCTCGCGTGAACTCGCGTCCCCATACAAACGTAGTTTAGCTCTCATTTTAAAACTACATGCTTTAGAACCACGAAATTTGGCATGGGCATTCTAGCAGTACAGATCTATGTCGGTAATTCGTTTTCGTTGCTAAAAATTGTAATATAAAGAAAACATAGCAAAATAAGTTTTGTATGTAAATCTGTATCTGGCTGTATTTTCTTTGTATTACAATTTTTAGCAACGAAAACAAATTACCGACATAGATCTGTACTATTAGAATGCCCATGGCAAATTTCGTGATTCTAAAGCATGTCGTTTTAAAATGAGAGCAAAACTACCTTTGTATGGGAACGCGAGCGTCCTGGCGACTCTTAAGTCGTACCAAGTCTTGCATAGGCTGTAAAACAACATTTTATGCTTTAGTGCAGTTTTACAACTAGTGGGGCTCGCCCCCCACTCGGAGGGCGCAGCGAGCGGGTCCAGATTTAAACTGGTGCTTGCATGGTTTTGACTACCCATTTCAGCCCTTAGAGGGGCGTAATATTTTAACATAACGTTAGGTGAGGCACATATGATAAAAGTTTGGGAACTCCTGGTCATGTTTATAAAATAAAATCATATAGTTTTGACCCATATTGCCTCGGGTATAATGGCTCATTTTACACTCGTATATTTTGGTATGATTATTGCTATTTCTGTCCTCAGGCGACGGAGGCTGCTTGGACCTCCCTGTTCCGCTCCTACCGAATACCAAAGCAGAGCTCACTGTTAATATAAGGTAAGAAGTTTACCCGAAAATCATATCCTGAATCAATCAATCCACATCGTAGGTTTATACGACATGACATCACATCACATCATACCATCGACCATCGGGGTCAGAATTGCATTACATACTTACCAATTTATGAATGAATTCATTGATAAATTGGCCATGCAATTCTGCACTCGATAATACTATCGAGCGGGTTCTACCATACGGTAGAACCCGCTTAATAAGATCACGTTTAATGCAATTTCTCGCTTAATACGCCATTCCATATCAGTCCCTGCAGTTAGAATCTCGCAGGACAGTCCAGCATAATTCACTTTCCCGATTAAGATGTGTTTTAGCTGGATCCCTTCAAAATGGTCTTAAATTACCGAGTTTTCCCGTAATTGTATTGTAGCCTCCAGGACGCTCGCGTTCCCATACAAACACAGTTTATCTCTCATTTTAAAACAACATGCTTTAGAACCACGAAATTTGGCATAGGCATTCTGATAGTACAGATCTATGTCAGTAATTCATTTTCATTGAAAAAAATAGGTACTAATACAAAGAAAATACAGCCAGATTTACATACAAAACTTATTTTTGCTGTATTTTCTTTGTATTACAATTTTTAGCAACGAAAATGAATTACCGACATAGTACTGCTAGAATGCCCATGCCAAATTTCATGGTTCTAAAGCATGTCGTTTTAAAATGAGAGCTGAACTACGTTTGTATGGGGACGCGAGTTCACGCGAGCGTCCTGGCGACTCTTAAGTTGAATCGCTATAGCGTTTGTTAATCGTTTAGAGGCCATAATGTCAACTAACCAAGTCCTAACCTTGTTTTTGTCGCGTCGCGAATTCCTCGTACCCTGTTTGGTATCTCGGCTGGAATCCATACTGGGCGTCCTTCAACCTCATTTTTGGATGATTGATATTGCACACTGTTATAAAGACGACTTGTATGTAAATATGGCCGCTTTTTAAGTTGCTGCTGTTGTACACTGTATTTATTTCATAAATATGATTTTTAAGGATTAATCGACCTTGCGCCAAGGTTAACAGAGATTATACCTACCTATCGGTACTAGTACCCATGAACGTGACTATTCTTATATACGAGTGTAGCTAAATACATACTTACATATATATTTACATGGAAAACATCAGTAACTCATGGAAAAATATTTGAAATAAACACACAAATTAAACCTCCGGTTAAGTTAACTCGCTATAATAATGTAAAAAATATTCTAAGTAAACTATTACGGTTAATCATTAGGTACGAGTACTACTTTGTTTCCAGATACCCTGAACTTTGCACTTGGGAACGCCGCATTGCCCTCCGTATTTCAAGTGGCAGAGTAGTGGTACTACATACGGAGCGGGCGCGGTACCGGCCCGGAGACACCATCCGAGCACGGGCTTTGGTGCTGAAGGCGGACCTTGCACCAGTTCATGGCAGTGTAAGTCTTAGAGAAAAACCATCGGTCTCCTCATGTCAAGTGGAAGAGTAATGGTACTACACACGGAGCGGGCGCGTTACCGTCCTGGTCCTGGTGATACCATCCGAGCCCGAGCTTTGGTGTTGAAGGCGGACCTCGCGCCCGTCCAAGGCAGTGTAAGTCTCAGAGGAAGACCATCGGTCTCCATATGTCAAGTGTTAGAGTAGCACTACATATGGAACGGGCCCAATAATGGGAATTCGAGGTTGAACTTTGGTGCTAAAGGTGGACCTCACACCAGTTCATGGCAGTGTAAGTCTAAGAGGAAGACCATCGGTTTTCATATGTCAACATGTTCACATATCAGAGTAGTACTACAAACGGAACGGGTGCAGTACCTACCCCCTACCCCGATTCATTAATTACGTACCATCCGAGCTCGGGCTTTTGTGCTGAAAGCGGACTGCATCAGTCCATGGCAGTATCAGTCATCTCAGAGGATCATCAGAGTTACAGGTACCTACACATAAACATAACTGACCAGTAATTACAAACTGACCTCCCCATCGCGTCATAACCACTGAGATGCGCCGACCCTGGCCTCCACAAGTACGAAGGCAAACGCCATAACGGGTATGCAAATCATTGTTTATTTATGCTTGTTATGTGTGTTAAGCCAATTTCTCTCCGCGCAGGCGTATTCTGACTTTAGTTCTGCTTAATTTCCTATATACTTCAAGGGATGGTGGTTAATAATGTTTCCTTACTTCAATTAAATGTAAAGGAGAGAACTTCACCTGGATTAAAATAATTAAGTCGGTACTGATTTAAACTCACACGATTTTCACTCATTTTAAGTACTTAGTTATCAGTGGCGGCGCGTCCATAGCACAGAGTATATTGAATAGTGGGGTATAGAGATATCAGTCAAGACTTTTGGATGCCGCGCCATCTATAAAAAGTTCACCGCAACTTTTCATCGGTATATACATTTATAGCTACGTATACAGCTATAATAGCGATGGCGGGCTTACTAAATTTAATGATTTTATATCGCCATTGCAAAGGTCTGAGCAAACTGAACCAGGCCACATCATTTGTGAACATTCACACATGATACTGTATAGCCATCTGTAGTTGATTCACCGAAGCCTATCCGAGTTCATGTATTCGCTACTTTGTTCTAACTGAAAACACCGTGGTCCATAGAACACGATTCCCGTAGGCTTGTCTAAGTTTAAGGCGCCTAAGCAGTTTTCCAACAGCTCATGGAGAAATTTTAAGCCAAATTCAGCACCGGCTTGCCTAAGAAAAATTTAATAATAAATGTAAATATTGAAATACGATAGAGTTCAACTTGAGTTTTTTTAGTTCTAAACGTTTTTTTACGAGTCTCTTAAAAAATCCCGTGTTGCATTCCCTGGGAGGTAACTAGTTTGTGCTGAAGTGCTTGGTACGGTCGATATCCCGTACAATCACTGCTCTTAAATATTTATCTCCAACTCTACAAATCACTCAGAATAATCTCTCGAACCAGGCCCTGACACGGTCAGCTTCGAATACATTAACACGGAAACTCTGTAATTAATCTCTTTTTTCAATTAATTGAAATGTCGCCCTCACATTGTTTTACGAGCTTTATTGAAATGGCATTACAGTAACTTTATTATAGTTCTAGCACTTGACTTGAAAAGTAACCAAGAAAATAAAGTAAATGATTTAGAACACGCCGCCCTAAAGTCGATAGGTACTCAATATGGCTTGGTTGTTGTTCTCGATGTAGGAACATAAAATATTAATTGCCGAACACAATTTTATTAAAGTTTTTAAAAGGTTCCGTTAGGTTATTCCAAGGATGGGCCGTCGACCTTGCGTGATGTGGGATGAATCATTCGCAACTGAGTAAAATGCTCATTTTAGTCAGGAGGTCACCTGTCCACATAAAGATATTGTTTATTTATCAAAATCCCTGTATGGTCAATGCAATGATTCAAATCCAATCAAAACGTCTTTACAATAAGATGGTCTTAGATTTTGGCCGATTTGGTACAATCATATTATCATACACAAACAGACTTAGTCCCACATTAAGCTCAATAAGGCTTGTGTTGTAGGTACTGTAGATGACGATAAATATAACAAATTATAGATAAAACATCCATAAGTAGGTACAAATATCTGTGATACACAAACAAGTAAATGATCTTACCAGGATTCGAACTCGGGACGTCCTGGTTTGTATTAGGTAGGGTTAATACTAGGCTAATATACTCGTTAAGAGGCCGTTAAAAATATATAAAAAACTTATTTAATATGCAAAAAGGCGTCTGCATTTTTCCATTATGCCAATAAGTTTTCACATTTTTATTCCAGATCGAAGAAATTTGGCTAGAAGGTCCTCACGGTGCGTGGGAAGGAACGCGCGCGGCGCAGTGGATTCGCGTGCGGACTCGGCTTGGTTTTGGGCAGATCCAACATGAACTAGATGCTCAAGCGCCACCAGGACGATGGACATTGCGAGCCAAGCTTGAAGATGGGTCACAAGTAAGCAACACTCTTCAGCCGTTTCCCCATGACTGCGGATCGTCATCACTTGTGATTTACACTTAGGTTTGGTTTTCATCCTAATCATCATCATCATTATCATCATCGCATCTTATGGGGTACCTCCTGAAAGTGCTGCTGATCTACAAAGCAACTACATTTTAGTAAAGTACCTGTCATCTATCCTGGTAAACCGAAAAAAAAACTACGTTTTATAAATTATCATCGTAAGTAAACCATTACTTACGATGATAATTTCTTGCCTTCATTGATAATTTAATGTCAAATTACTTTAGGTATTAGCCGAAGTTCGAACCAATGGCCAGTTTTGCTCATCATCATCACCAGAACTTAAACAAATAAGTACCATAAGTACCACATTGTTACGTATGATCTACGAAATGTTGATTTAAATATTCTGCTTGACTTTGGTTTTCAGGGTGCGACGGAGTTCTGGGTCGGCAACTACGAGATACCTCCATTCCAGCTCAGCGTCCGCCATGCAGCCAGGGTCTTGAAGACCAGTGATCGACTCGTCTGGACTGTTTGTGTTAGGTTAGTAGAGCTCTAGATGGACAACTATAAAATACCCCCGTTCCAATTCATCGTCCGCCACGCAGCCAGGGTCTTGAAGACCAGCGAGCGGCTCGTCTGGACTGTTTGTGTTAGGTTAGTAAAGTTCTGGGTCGGTAGCTACGACATACCCCCGTTTCAACACAGCGTCCGCCACGCAGCCAGGGTCTTGAAGACCAGTGAGTGGCTCGTCTGGACTGCTTGTGTCAGGTTAGTAAGGTTCTGGGTCGGTAACTTCTGCAGTTAAGGTAGACATTTTACATTGATTTTTTTTAAGTCAGTGTTAACACATATTTGACCCGAACCGATACCATAGTGACCGCAAAATTATTGCCATTCTTATTTCATGTCACAAAACTCTTCCGGATTCAGGTACCCCTGGACAGAAGCCGTAGAAGGCATGCTCGTAATCCGCCTACGCGGTGCCGGCGTCAACTTCTCAACTGACTCCACACCGGGAGTCCGAACAGCCGTCCGACTCCGCGCCCCCAAGGCTTGCCATCGACATGCAGTAGCTGCTAGGAGAATAGGGCTTGATGGAGAAAATCCACCAGATGTAGTGGTTGCCGACTTTTCTTTCCAGGTTAGTATCATAGTAGGCCCAAACCCTTCGAACAATGAAAACACGAGAGGAAATAAATAGCACTTACTCTTCAAAAATTTGTGAACTAATACAGTAACTTTATTTATCACTTCGTGAATGTTTCAGGAGGAGGGCACGAGGATCTGGCAGAATACGACGGTGGTGTCTCAGGTGGTGGACAAGGCAGTCACTCTTCAGTTTCTCACGAAGCACCGAGTAGTCCTAGCTCCTGGGCTGCCCTATAAATTGAAGGTACAGACGTTAAGATACCTACCCTCATGCTAAGTTGCGACCTAACTAATCGCAACTCAGCTTGACCGATGCCCATTTAACAATAGCCTAGGACACACACAGGGATCTCCGCCGGGCACATCTGTCTGACAGATCTGGAGAGCAGATCTGTGTGTTTAGGATAGTTAATCATAAAACATTTATTTTCATGACAGATAAAAGCGACCCGCTGGGACGACAAGCCAGCTTCAAACGAGCGGGTGCGCGTATGTCGTTCACCCTCAGAACGCACTGAAACGTCATGTGATGAAGCTGTTACCGACGGCAGAGGAGTCGCCAGAGTCATGTTTACTGTAGACGAGAACTCTAATGTCATGTATAAGTTTCAAGTAAGTTCAGACTCATGAAGTTAAAAGGCTTGGTCTCCATTTGACTTTTTGGAGAATGCATAAAACGCTGGTTTGATTTCAATCCTGGGCACCAGACCCCTTGGTCATTTCTACTTTCGGAAGTTGTCTTATTCAGTTTATGCTTAGTAAAAATATTTGTTCTCTAGTTTTAAGAAGGAGGAGACCTTATGAAATTAACGGGGGGTTTTAGTAAACATACCTGTTAAATGGTTTTCTTTTATCAAAAAATATCGTGTTTTGTAGAAAATAAAGATGACTACTTTACAGTAGACCTACCTACTCGTACTCGTACATTGACAAAGAAAAAAACGTGACGGTAAAAATAACCAAAATTTTAAAGGTTGTGAAAGTTTCAAATTTTTTGTCATAATCATAATTGTTACAAAGATGATTTCTTCTGAACTCTCTTTGACCTTATTCTTATATACATGCCTATTTCTTATATACGTGCCTAATATCCTGCTTAATTTATTATCAGGCAACTCTCAAAAACGACAGCAACACTGCAGCATCCCCACTCTACCTACCTGTCCGAAAGACAGGATCTACGCACGCTGCGCTTGGACCTCTTCGTGGTGACGCTAACTCTGCTAGGAGCTTCGTTCCTCTTTACTTGAGCAATAAGGACATTGATATTGCGCTGAGCGTACATTTTGTGGTGAGCATAAAACATTAGTAGCAGCAGCGTCGGCAGAGTCAAAATAATTACCTTTTCTTCAGAATTGTTCCTGTCTTGGGTCTATAATGTATCTAAAACTAGAGTAAACCATCTAGATATTTTATTTAAATGCAGTGAATAGAAGACGAATGTTTTCTTCTGTACCCAATCTATAAATATGACTACCATAGCCGTTGCTATTTTTCTCCTCCATAAAGGTTTTCAACCGTCTTGCCATTTTTAGTAAGAAGAGAAATACAACTTTGTTGTGAATTTATTGGCGACATTTTTTTAACTACAATTTCTTAAACGGCGGTGTTGTTGTCATCACTACTTCTATCTAATTCTAGGTAATAACTCGCGGTGGCACCATCTACCGTTGGGGCGTGACCACCCAATGCCCGATATCCAGCTCAATCAACCAAATACACGCTGCACCAAGAAACAGCAGATGCTCTCAATCCAACTACCTCTACTCCCAACTGGAAGGCAACAGCAGTGACCTGCTGGACAGACATTTGCTGCGAGTCATGCTGCCAATCAAAGTGACGCACCAGATGTGCCCTGATAGCCACTTGATTGCGTACTTTTATTATAGGGGGGAGTTGGTGAGCGCCAGCAAGCATATTGAGATGGAAGAGTGTTTTGTTAACAAGGTGAGCCTATTTTTGGAGAATCTTCTTGAAAACGAACATTTCAGAGTTGGTTATTTTTTAGAGCCTCAAAATTATTTTTCTTCTTTTGTGTTTCTTACATCAAAACTCTTTTCAATATTGATCTTATTGACTTGACCTAATCTCGTTTTGATAATGTAATTTATGATATATTCGGATTAAACTCCTGTGTAATATTTTACTACCAAACGTGACCAACCAAACCAAGCAATTGCATTATCAGAAAGGTCATGACACTAATGCCACGTTTGATGAATTGTTAAATCGGCACTAGTGAATGGTTGAGGTAAATTGGACTACATGAAAACTGTTCTAGGTGGAAGCTACCTGGCTCTCCCGCCAAGTAGCACCCGGCGCCAGTGCTTCCCTCTCCATCACCACCAACGAGCTGGCCCTCTGCGGCCTCTCTGTGATGGACTCGGCCACACGCTGGCTGGACCCAGCCCCATCAGCTAAGGACTTCATCCTGGAGAGGCTGAAGAACCTCATCGATAGCCACAGGAATCTGACAGAGTATGATGCTGCTGGGGAATGTTTCTTGAGTGAGTATAAAGCAGAGATTTGTAATATAAATAGGTATACTTCCATGGTATAAAGGGTTTTGAAAGTTAATAGATAAACTTCAAAATACGTAAAGGCCGAAAGTCGTACTCAGCTTAGAATTGCAGGCCAGGACCAGGAGCATCCCAGTAAGACATGCTTTTACTGCAGAACATGCATCAGACGCAAAGTAATAGTCGAGTGTCTTAAAAGATCAAAGACGAGAGGGGGCTGAGCTCTCAAGTCTAAGTGAAGGCGTCTCAGCGAAACGAGTTTCCGCATGCAGGACAGAAATAAGAACTTAACAGTCAAGTATCTTAAAAGAGAAACTGATGAACGAAAGCCCGACTGATTAACAAAGGGCGTGTCCCAAAAAAAATTCTTCGATTTGGTAGTAGAGTGTGGACTATCTGGAGTACCTACAGAGATCAATCACGGGCAGTAGTGATCATGACTTAATCACGTTTCTACCTTTTATTGCAGCAACTGACGACGCTGACGTCCCAACAACCAGCTCCGCACTCACACAATCTTGGCTTGCGGCAGCAGGCGTGCGCACTGCAGGCGCTGCCGCGGGACGTATGTGCATACAACCGCCGGCGCCGGCGCCGCTGCGCGCTGACGTCAGCTCGCCGAGGACAGACTTTTCTGAGGTAAATTGAAGCCAGTATTGAGGTATTTGGGAGTATGTTACAAGATCAGACAGCGCAGACGTCCCAACAACCAGCTCCGCACTCACACAATCCTGGCTCGCGGCAGCAGGCGTGCGCACTGCAGGCGCCGCCGCGGGACGCATGTGCATACAACCGCCGGCGCCAGCGCCGCTGCGCGCTGACATCAGCGCGCCGAGGACGGACTTTTCTGAGGTAAATTGAAGCCAATTGAAGACAAATAGCTACATAGAACTCGCAAGGGGAGTCCAAAGGCACACTCAATGCGTAAACAACTCTGCACGCCGAGAACTCTCTTGAGGAGGTCATTTATTTGTATGCTCGGAAAGAACTCGCTACGAGTCGGTTGGCATGGCCTCTAGTCGTCTATAGCTAGTATAGATAGACTGAACTCCCCTCGGGAGTCGTACGGCATGTGAGCAAAGTTACTGAGAACTCCGTAGAGGAGTTCTTGGCCAGAATAACCAGAATTTTCGTGATACCCTATATATAGTTTTTTAATTTAATTTTCGTCTAAAACGATATAGTTTTCCATAATTTATAACAGTCTAAAACGTTGGGTTAGCGGTTGTTCTGGCCGACATATCAGAAATTTAGTTTCTCTAAATGACAATGACAGTTTTATTCCTGCCTGTGTAAAATCCAACCAATCCTTTAATTTAGGTCTTCTTTATCACAGGCTTGGCTGTGGCGCCTAGTAGCAGTTGGTGTGAACGGGACAGTAGTAACAAGTGCGCGCGCACCGGACTCTATCACGCGCTACGAGGCCAACGCGCTCTGCGTGTCCAAGAGCGGCCTCGCTGTGTCTCCACCGGCCTCCTTACAGGTTACACTAATATCTATAGATCTTGTAACGATGCAGACTGACTCAGTCAGTTGGTGTGAACGGGACAGTAGTAACAATAGCGCGCGCACCGGACTCCATCATACGCTACGAGGCCAACGCGCTCTGCGTGTCCAAGAGCGGCCTCGCCGTATCTCCGTGTGCCTCATTACAGGGTACACTAATATCTATAGATCTAGTAACCATTCAGACTGACTTAGTCAGTTGGTGTGAACGGGACAGTAACAAATACGCGCGCACCGGGCTCCATCACGCGCTACGTGAGCAACGCGCTCTGCGTGTCCAAGAGCGGCCTCACTGTGTCTCCACCGGCCTCCTTACAGGTTAAGCTAATATCTATACATGTAGTTACGATGCAGACTGACTCAGTCAGTTGGTGTGAACGGGACAGTAGTAACAATAGCGCGCGCACCGGACTCCATCACACGCTACGAGGCCAACGCGCTCTGCGTGTCCAAGAGCGGCCTCGCCGTATCTCCGTCGACTTCCTTACAGGTTACACTAATATCTATAGGTACATCTAGTCATGATGCAGACTGACTCAGTCAGTTGGTTTGAACGGTACTGTAGTAACAATGGCGCGCGCACCGGACTCCATCACGTGCTACGAGGCCAACGCGCTCTGTGCGTCCAAGAGCGGCCTCGCCATGTCGCCGCCGGCCTCCTTACGGGTTACACTAATATCTATACATCTAGTTACGAATCAGACTGACTCAGTCAGTTGGTGTGAACGGGACAGTAGTAACAATACGGACTCCATCACGCGTTACGAGGCCAACGCGCTCTGCGTGTCCAAGAGCAGCCTTGCTGTGTCTCCACCGGCCTCCTTACAGGTTACACTAATATCTATACATCTAGTTACGATGCAGACTGACTTAGTCAGTTAGTGTGAACGGTACAGTAGTAACAAGTGCGCGCGCTCTGGACTCCATCACGCGCTACGAGGCCAACTACGGCTCTGCTTGTCGTCCAAGAGCGGCCTCGCTCTGTCTCCACCGGCCTCCTTACAGGTTACACTAATATTTCTGTACATCTAGTTACGAATCAGACTGACTACGTCAGTTGGTGTGAACGGGACAGTAGTAAAAATTGCGCGCGCACTAGACTATCACACGCTACGAGGCCAACGCGCTCTGCGTGTCCAAGAGCGGCCTCGCCGTGTCTCCACCGGCCTCCTTACAGGTTACACTAATATCTATAGATCTAGTTGCGAAGCAGACTGACTTTAAGTCAGTTGGTGTTAACGGGACAGTAACAAATACGCGCGCACCGGACTCCATCACGCGCTACGTGACCTTATAGGTTACACAAATACCTATACATAATAATCGTGGTTAATAATCTTATATTTTGATAATGTTGCAGGTTTTCCGTGAATTCTTCATCCACGCGGATGGACCCAAACGACTTAAACGAGGAGACTCTACCATTATTCAATATCGCATCTTTAATTACCTTTACGAGTCCCTTAATGTAAGTATTTTGTAAAGAATATACATCAAATTATTTTAAAATAAACGAAACATTGCAATCCAATTGCGCGGCGACATGGCAAATATCAATCACAATGTCCTCGATAAATGACCTTGGTTAAGAGATTTTAAAACGACTTAAAACGAACTTTCACGTAAAAATTCCAGATCGACATTCAAGTACTAGCCGACCCGCACTTAGAAGTACCGGACCGCACAGAGGTAGCGGCGTTGCCAGCTCGAGCGAGCGTGACACAGCGCGTCACTCTACGCGCTGCGCTACCCGGCTCAGCGCGCGTCGCTATACGCGCGAGAGCACCCGCACAGGGAGTCAGGTACATGTTACTTGAGACATACTGACGGTCAGTTAGAAGTGCCGCATCGTGTAAAGGTAGCAGCGTTGCCAGCTCGTGCGAGCGTGACACAGCGCGTTACTTTACGCGCTGCGCTGCCCGGGTCAGCGCGCATCGCAATACGCGCGAGAGCACACGCTCAAGGAGTCAGGTACACATTACTAGATGTACTGATTAGGGAATGCAACCCGGGTACCCGAAAACCCGGGTACCCGGGTACCCGTCTATATTTGGAGTCGGGTAAAACCCGGGTTTTTAACTCATAACCCGGGTTTTACCCGTAATTTAGAAATCGGTAGAAAAATAGGGAAAACGTGAATAAACTTAAAACAAAATGTTCTATTACTTCTGTAACTGTATCCCTACCTTACTGTGTGTGTTATAAACTATTAAATTAAAATTAAAAGGCATAGCATAAATGGTCCGAACATAAATTACACTTCAATTTTAACTATCGCTTGATAGCTTTAATCAATCATTCCAGTAAAATTTTACTGCACAACCTAAATGAGAGACAAAAGGCGTATATCAGCAAATAAATCGCACCAGAACAAGCCGGATTTGTTAGAGGAAAAGAAACTAGAGAACAGATTCTCATATTGCGCCAGATAATAGAGAAAGCCAGAGAGTTCGACAGACCAACATACATATGTTTTGTTGACTTTCAGAAGGCATTTGACTCAGTTAAATGGCCGCTGCTGTGGGATGTTCTCTTACGAATGGGCGCTCCCAACAATCTCGTCCATATATTAAGAGGGCTGTATGAGAAGAGAACAACTCCGCGTCAGTAAAAGTGGACAATACAATGTCAAAGCCACTCCACCCTTCGGCTGGGGTATGTCAAGGGTGCATACTATCGCCCTTGCTCTTTTCTGTAATCTATACTGAGCACATAATGAGGATAACGCTTGAAGGCTGAACGGATGGTATTCCAATAGGTGGGAAGAATATCTCCAATCTGCGTTACGCTGACGACATCGACACCACACTCACAGCAACAAGCGAAGATTGTATAGCAGCGCTATTGCGTCGCGTTGAAACAGTTAGTCTCGAATTCGGTTTGAAGATCAACCGACTAAAAACCAAGATGATGGTCGTGGACCGTAACAACAGCAATAAGGCAAAAACTATTGAAAACTGTGGAGTTGTATCATCATACTATATGTATTGGGGTCACTGGTCTCAAACGGTGGAGGATCCGAAGATGAAATCAAGCGACGCATAGCACAACTAGGTCTGCAATGGAGAAACTCTCGAAGATCTGGAGAGACCGCAATATCACAAGGGCAACTAAGACTCGCCTCCTAAGATCTCTCGTTTTCCCAGTGTTATTTTACGGTGCAGAAACGTGGACAGTAATAGAAAGTGAACGAAAACGCATTGATGCTTTGGAAATGTGGTGCTGGAGGAGAATGCTGCGGATATCGTGGACTCAGCGCCGCACTAATATATCTATACTCCAAGAGCTCAAGGTTAAGCAAAGGCTTTCAGCAATCGTGCACTCTCGCATTCTTAGTTACTTCGGCCACGTGACGCGCAAGGAAGAGTAGAGTGGATGGTACAAGACCCAGATTACGCCCCTCAATGCGATGGACTGATCAAGTGAAGGCCCTCACCGGATCGCGCTTAAATCTGTGCGTGTGAAATGCACTAAGTAGAGAAGGATGGCGGAGAACTACACAAAATGCCGTACAACGACCTCAATGACCACGACTACTCTGACAAGAGTATACGACTAAGAAGAAGAAGAAGATCTATTGTTACATTTGAATATTCCATATTTCCCGTTAACTTTGATATTTCTGATTAATAAACAGAAAGATTAAGTATACCTAACCTAACGTCTTATGCTCTGTAAATGAATATTGTGATTTACAGCTGTTTTAATAGTATAAGTTGTTAAATTTATATATTTCATGTACGAAATCATTGTTTGTCAATTAATAAATGCAAACTCAGCAATCAAAAGTGCATTTTATTACTAAATACCCGTAAAAACGATGAAAACTAATAATTAATTAAAAAATTGTTCAAAACCGGGTATTACCCGGGTACCCGGGTTTTTGAAAATCAAAGTCGGGTAATACCCGGGTATCAAAAATGGCCGGGTATTGCATTCCCTAGTACTGATGCTTGGCTAGAAGTGCCGAACCGTGCAAAGGTAGCGGAGTTGCCAGCTTGTGCAAGCGTGACACGCTAAGTGTGCCTTGCTATACGCGCCAAAGCATACAGGCAGTCACGTACCCGATACTCTTCGACTGCTGAAGAACGATCTGCTTAACGCGCATGCTCTCCCATATTCTTCTCCGGTTCTTTATAACATATGAACTCGCTCTGACATCTAAGTAATTTGTATCGTCTGGAAAAAGGTTTTCAATAAATGTTTAAAAACTACATTTTGCTTCTAATAAATGTTTGTTGCAGTGACGAAATAATCATCCAGATCCAGGTGGATCCAGAGGGGGTTCCGGCACAAGACTACCATTCTACTCTACTATGTGGACCAGGTAAAAAAATCAAGATAAAATATTTTAGGGTAGCCCCAAGGCGAATAGGATCGCAGAGCCAAACGGTTAAGTCATGCCATGGCAGCCCAACATGGGACGCTAATTGGCTGTCAGTAGCCACTTGCGATTTTAAGAAATTCCAAAAATGCTAAACTTGTTCTGTTTGTTTGGCCCTGCGAACCGAATCACCTCGGGTTTCCAATCTTCCATGCTACTACAAATATCACCTAATAATACATGATTCATTTCGATCCAGGTAGTCCAATGTCCAGCGCTTCAGAAGTGAGCTGGTCTTGGCCCAAAGTGGACGCCATACCGGGATCTGAATCGGTTACCGTCTGGGCCATAGGGGACATTACTGGACCATTACTCGCTGTAAGTAACTACCTACACGATTAACTGGTTATAGGTACATGGACTGCAACTAATATAAATACCTAATTCGTGGAATGCCTACTAGGAGAGGACATTTCATACTCTGAGTTGCTAGAGCTCTTGAAAGTTTTAAGTCACACATTTGTACAACAGTGGACTCCTTCATCTTGCATTCTAAATTCCGCTGCCTTCTGGGCTTCCATTATATAGGAACCGTCGACTCGAAAGATCAAGAATCCCAATATCTGGCTTTTGGCAACGTATAATTTTTCAAACATTAGCGCAAACGTTTTTTGAAAGCGACATCTTATGCCGAAGAGTAACTGGCATGATGTATTGTATTAGGTGCCTACATCTATTGTTACTAACCAGAATTTGAAGCCACGATATCCGATTTTGAATCCGCAAGCCTAACCACTATCTACCAAGCACACCTAACTAATGCCTGACGCATGTGATATATCACATGCCACTTCTGGTGGCTTTCGAACATACCTATGAATTCCTTATTAACAACCCTTTTGATGGATTTCTCAGGATGCGGACTCCTTGGTGCAACTTCCACGAGGCTGTGGCGAACAGAATATGGCTCGTCTGGCTACCAACCTTCTGGCCCTCAAGCAGTTGGACCCCAAGAGCCCAGCAGCGACCACCGCTAAGGAGCATGTATCCAGAGGTAGAGTCGCCATCAGATATATCGCAGCGGTCAAGGTACTCAAAAATTGTTGTTCAGATATTTTTGACCACCTTGGCCGCTCCAATATATCTGATGGCGACTGTACATAAAGTTTTCCTAAAGTGGAGTTATCAAAGCTAGCCATACAAAAGGAGATCAGCGCTGACCCACGCTGAGTTGAGATCTTTTTTACCCAACTGACACCGTATCGTCATCAGTTCATCACTACATAGTATAAACAAAGTCGCTTCCTGCTGTTTCTCCCTATGTATGCTTAGATCTTTAAAACTACGCAACGGATTTTGATGCGTTTTTTGTAATAGATAGAGTGATTCAAGAGGAAGGTTTATATGTATAATTGCACCCGTGCGAAGCCTGGGCGGGTCGCTAGTGCTGTAATATTTAAATCTTTCCAGGTTTTACTCGGCAGCTGCAATATGCACATCCTTCTGGTGGATTTAGCGCGTTTGGTGCCTCTGATGATCCTTCCACCTGGCTAACAGCCTTCACTCTAAGATACATGAGGAAAGCCCATGAGGTATGTAACTTACCTCTTATATATCTAACAAAACCAACAAAATAACACTACGTTGTTATATCTTCATCACAATATCGACGGAAATTCTGTATTATTTTTACTCCTAATAGAATTTTAACGTGAGTTCCCGATTGTGGTAACCAGTAGGTGATGGTTATCTTTCCAGGGCTTCGATGGCCCTATATTGAATCAACGAGCAACGCTTTCTAAACAGGGCCGTTGCGAAGGGGGCGGGGATTATGGGGCAATGCCCTAAATTATAATACTAATGCCCTACCTTAAAAATTGCCATCAACTATGACTGTGTATGATAATAAAGTAAATACCCTATCTTAAAAATGGCCATGCCAAACGTTAAATTAGCATTGTCCTATCTTAACTGCAACTCTCGCTACAGCCCTATGACCTGCTTCTAAACACTATCAGGATTTCAAAGGTCTAAATGTCGAAAGTAACTTAGAAATCTTCCACGGTAGACAGTGAAGAGACTAGTTCTCATCATCATCATCATCATCTCAGCCATAAGACATCCACTGCTGAACATAGGCCTCCCCTTTGGACCTCCATAAGTATCGGTAGGGAGCGACTTGCATCCAGCGTCTTCCGAGACTAGTTCTGATTCTCTATATATTATTAAAAAAAAAACTTTTATTTCAGAATTAGGATTCCATAATTCAGTTAGTATTCAGGTAGTATTATGTTAGGCAAATGTTAGAATGGTATATATCATCAATATCATCATATTACATTCGCAATAAAGGTATCAACTACAATAACTATTTAATACAGGATATCAACATAAATAAGGTATCAACTATTGGGTAATAGCGTGACGAGCACGAGGATGTGTACAATCCTATAAGACTGATAATGTTTACAGGTAATCTCACCAGGCATGCCGCCACCACCAGCTTTGAGGCGCGCAGAGCGTTGGCTGATGATGCAGCAAATGGAGAATGGCTGCTTCAGAAGTGAGGGACAAGTCTTTCACCGGGAGCTCAAGGTTATAATCTGGTTTTTTACATTGAGAGACGCTTTGTGAGTGGTGGTAGATTGACTCATGGAACTTCAAGGGTGTCATCTAAGATGTCTGTTTACTCCTGTCTGCTACGAGTACACTTAAGAAAAATTTCGCCAGAAAGTTTCCAGAGTTGGGTCGGAAAGTTTACCAAAATAATGCTCTAAATATGTTTTATGATTTTTTTGAGAGAGAGACTTGTCAAAGTTGTTGTCATTACTGCCAACGATACCATAATTCTCAAGAGTATAGGAGACCTAAAAAAATTACTGCCTCGGCTGAGGCTCGGGACTCGTCCCTCCGCTGAGCCAGCTGTGCTATCGAGCCTATCAAGATTTACCGGTTGTCAAGGAATTTTTCCACCATCTTTGATATGCGCTATATTGTATTTTCCTTTTTCAGGGCGGACTTAGTGAAGATGGCGAAATCGCCAACGTCGCTCTCACCGCCTACGTCATCACCTCCCTAGTCGAAGGAGTTTCCGACCTCCCGTATAAAGTCCTCAAGAACACCCTCCACTGCCTCCGTGCTTTACCTCCCTTGAAAACCAAATCTCCAAACAGGGTGTACGCTCACGCGGTTTTAGCCTACGCTTTTATGAGGCTGAGGAAGTATGAGGAGAATTTGAGGAGGAGCAATGAGGCGAGTCCGCTGGAGAATGGGGGGTTGGAAGAGGATGAGGATTTGAGAGAGCTGGTGGAGCTGATGAGGATGGCTAGGAGGAAGGACGAGTTTGTTTGGTGGGAGACAAGTAAGTTTATTTCTACTATCTATTTTTAAATGTGACACTTTTTCGCATTTTGGCAGCCGGCGCTATTGCTTTTGTTGCTCGTATACCACGTTGAATCTGTACAACCTACCTACGACATATTCGCCTTCCACCAAATAATAAGGACCTTTTCCTAAATTGTGTCACATATTATGTCAGTTTACTTTATCATAATCATTGGCATAGTTTCAACCCAAAAACGGAGACGCATTAGCCGATGCCGAAGATCTATTTCCCATCCCACCTAAAATAAGTCTGGGGTAATCAAAATCTCGCATTCCGACCCCGGACAAATAGAATTGATGCAACAAGAGCCATCATGTTTTTCTTTTTATACGGAGTAAGAATTTTACCACAACCCATGTGCTGATAAAAAGCGAACCTAAAATATGGCTATGCTACTCTTGATGTAAATTCTAAATCACAGAATACTTCTTCAAAGATGAGATGGCTTGAGTCTATAAAATTCCATTGCAATTCTCAAAATGTATCGTGTAGAGTTAACATGCTACTATTTTTCTCAGGCAGTCTAGCAACGTCAGTAGAAGCGACGGGCTACGCGCTACTAGCGCTCTCGTTGTGCCCGGGCGCGCTGCACGCTAGCTGCGCGCTCGACGCGCACGCCGCCACGCGCTGGCTGTCCGCGCGCCGCGGCGCCACGGGCGGGTTCGTGTCCACGCAGGTACGTCATAGTGAACATAATCTACTATTCTCGACATTTCTTTTAAAACTGCGAGGTTTTTTTTATTGTGACATTTAATTTTTCTGTGAAAAGATCTATGTTCATTATGGTTCTAACTAACATGTTAAATCTTGTGCATTCTAATATGATTTAACTAATTTGTAAAAATAAAATTTAGGTCAGTAGAAAAATAAATTTTTGAGCAAAGAATTTTTTTAAAGTCGCCAGGACGCTCGCGTGAACTCGCGTTCCCATACAAACGTAGTTCCGCTCTCATTTTAAAACGACATGCTTCAGAACCATGAAATTACAATTTTTAGCAACGAAAACGAATATCCGACCTAGATCTGTACTACTAGAATGCCCATGCCAAATTTCATGGTTCTAAAGCATGTCGTTTTAAAATGAGAGCTGAACATGTTTGTATGGGAACGCGAGCGTCCTGGCGACTCTTAACTAAAATTTTAATTTCTTACAAAAATTTATTTTTTAGGTGACCATTTAATTTGCCTACATCCCATAACATTAAATTTCACAGGACACCCTAGTAGCACTCGAAGCGCTAACCGCCTGGACAGCCTCACAGCCGCCTGCGCCGGCGCACCTCGCCGTAACCGCCAAGAGCAGGAGCGCGACGTCTGCCGTCCTGCTCACTCCTGAGGCTAAAGTGCCGGAGCTGATGAAGATGCCGGTGGGGATACTGATGGTGAACGTTGAAGGTAAGACTGCTCTGGAATAGGACGCAACTCTATAAAAAGCAAGGTTGATGTTGTTGCTCATAGCTTCACCGGCATGACGCTGGTGCCTTGGAGTATGGGACGGCCGCTAGTTTGGGACGCTACTTGCGTTGATACCTTGGCACCGTCCCATATTCCAGGCACCAAAAATAATGCTGGCGCTGCGGCATCCTCGGCCGAAGACCTCAAGCGCCGCAAGTATGTTGCTTAGTAAGTAGCTACATATTTGCGGCGTTCGGGGTTGAAACTTTGGGGCCGTGGGGGCCAAGCGCGCGCCGGCTGTACAGTTCTAATAGAGCCTAATAGAAGCCTCTGGTGACCAGAGGGCTGGCTACTATTTTGCGCAACGAATAGCTATCGCCATTCAGCGTGGCAATACGGCCAGCCTTCTGGGCACCCTGCACGTTGACAGTGCTCTGGGCAAACTTTTTTATGTCTAGTTTTAAGTA
Source organism: Pammene fasciana (assembly GCA_911728535.1). Lineage (NCBI taxonomy): Eukaryota > Metazoa > Arthropoda > Insecta > Lepidoptera > Tortricidae > Pammene > Pammene fasciana. Next base: position 15,016,185 of record OU452291.1, on the reverse strand, counting down.
GTTTAGACTGTTAGGCTAGGGATTTTTTTTATAATGTTTTTACAAACCAACAAACAATAATTTATTTGCAGAAAAAGGGTAGATTACAGTGGTATTGTAAGAATCATTTGTATCACCTTTTCCAACTGTTTTTAACAGTATGCAAATATAAGTTATACTTACACTATTTTTTATATAAATTTATAATATCTATACTCATTTACTCATGCAACTATTCATAGCTAACATAAATAACAAATTGTTAGAGTTACAAAATAACTGCGATACAGTTAATATTAAGGTTTTAGTACCTAAATACAATATATGGCACGGTAGCAACAAAAAATAGATATATTACTTTTAGCAATTATTTATAAAGTTGGACAGAGAAAACTTAGGATAAAATTTTAACTTAAAAAAAATACATACTTAGCACACATTACTCTTCATAACTCATGAATACTTCAATCTTGTAGAAGCAGTGATCAAGGAGCCAATATCTTAGTGTTTTTGTAAATGCATGACCTTCAAGTGTTTTCATTTGAGCTGGTAACTTATTATAAATTACAATACTCATGTTGTAGACATTTGTTTTACAAATATCCTTATTACAACTTTTGTTTTATAAATATTTATTTTGTTTCACCTGTTGACCTGCATAATCCAATCGTACCTTCAAGGGCGCCCGCCCTTGCTTTGTGATTTTGCTCTTCTCTCCAGTAAGCGACCTTCTATTCGCTCTACCCTCGGGCTGGTCTTGTCTTATAATATCCAGCAATAAATATCACTTCCCTATCTGCAGGCTCGGGTTGCGCGCTGATCCAAGCCACGCGCGCCTACCATACTTTGGCACCTGTAACCAGCGACAGACTACTCTCAGTACAGGTAAGATACGAATATCAACGTTTGTACCGCCAGTGGCCAATTTAATAAAGTTACAATTGACAATTTACCAGCGGAAGTCTCTTTTAGCGCCATGTGTTAGAAAGAGACTACCGCTTGTAAATTGTCAGTTGTAGCTTTATTAAATAGGCCACAGGTGGAGAATTATAATACACCGTGCCCCTGACGTTACAGCCAAAAAATAGCTATCGACACATTCAAACATAAAGGCGCATAATTCAAAGGGAATTATTTTAATCCTTTTTGGACTCGATTGTCTTTTTTTCAATTGATTTTTTACTTTTGTCTTTGACCCAACTCAAGTAGCACCCTTAGTGCTTGAAGATGGAGACATACTTAGACTCATCGAAACACGTCCCGCGTAGTGACTAGAAAATAAGTATATTCCGACCAAAAAGTGTAGAAATTAAAAAGTGGCAACATCGTTGTCGTCCCGTTTTCTTAGATTGATTTGAAAGGGACGACACTACGATGTTGCCACTTTTTAATTTCTACACTCTTTGGTCGGATCGGAATATACGTGAGTAAAACTAATATTTTAAGTCTTTGTCCTTTGACCCTTTTGACACACGTGGCCTTATTTGTCCAAATATTCGTGTTGTCTCTTTCTTTACTATGGCTTAATAGTAGGTATTAAGAAAGAGAAACAACAGAAATATTTGGACCATAAGCGAGTTGTGGAGGCATTAACCTATGCTTGTGTCAGGTCTCCGTGCGCACTGACGGCACTTTCAACTGCGACAATGGAACCAACTGCTTCTGCGCGGCGGTGGTGGAGGTAACTATAAAGATAAGATAAGATAACATAGGATAAAATAAGATAAGATAAGATGAATAGGCATCTTTATACAGGGTTGTTTTTCCAAATGAGTCAGTACGGCCAGCTACCAGATGGATTGATGATACGCGATAATGATCGAGTAAATGTATGGAAAACGTATTTTTTTATATGTGGCTTTTCTAGGACCCTTATCTATAATTTAGTCTAATTAAAGACTTTTGATCACTGTTCGAAAGAGGATCACTTGGCATATTTTTTTTTTACAAATACTACGGTTGTGTTTTGAGAATGAAAAATCTGTATTGTATAGGTATATCAATCGTCGTCGTCGTTCGTCGTATAAGATCATCCTCGCGTAGTATCACTCGATCTGGTAGCTGTCCTCACTGACCCATTTGGAAAAACCATCCTGTATATGTTAGCCATATTTCTTGAGATCATTCTGAACAACTTTTACGGGATCTACCTAGTAGGTGTAGGTAGTACCTACACTTCGAAATCGCGAAATGGGATTGAGGTCATCAGAACTGGGAACTCCCGTTCCGAGACTAGTTTGTAAAGAGCGATCGGGTTCCGAGAACGAGAGCACACTTTATTCTCAACCTGTTTCTTCCAACAGTAAACCTGGTCATCCATTTGAATAAAAAAAACACGATAGTTGGGTAATCAATAGTCTTTATTTGGTATTTTGGTGCTAACACACAATTGGTGGAATAATCCTTTCCGACCGCGAAAGCTTGAGTAAGTTCATGTTCGTCATCTTTTTTCAGTCAACTTTAGTTTTCATGAGAGATTATGATAAAAAGTATACAATAATGAGTTAGTAACATACAGTCAGTAACACAAGTACTTACCTAATTTGATAAAACTAAACTTATACTTCAGTAACAGTAACATTGTTCACTTGCAAAACAGCTTGGTTGCTGCGATTCTGTCGATACTCTGACCACAAATCTCTATGAGACCTCATACAGTAAAATAACACGTTTGTAGCTACAAACACTGTATACTCCATACAACACCAAAACATAAAGTGACGCTTGTAATGTTCGAAACCTCGACTAAAAAATACGACCATCAATGGTAGGTTCTCTGCTAAACCCGACAAAGTGAATATCAACGTAGCTATCAACAACTTTTGCTTTAAATTATCAACTGAAGTAGATTTCAGCAAGGTATGCACTACATCCATATACAAAAATATATTTACGGATACTATAACAAAGGCTAAACGCCAAATATTATGATTAATTTTCCCCGAACTCGAATCGTAGATAAATAGTGCGAAAATTTCCAGAAAAGGTGTCAACCAAACAAAGAGATTCGCACGAAAATATCTCCGCTGAATTTTTATGTTATACACCTTTGATATTTCCATATAACACATCACAGTAATTATCATTTGCCAATGTAAATAAACCAGTTTCAAAAAATTATAGCTGTATTTACAAACTAAACGGAGTTCTCTAGAAAGTTTTATATTAATAAGTAGAGATATGTAACATAAGCGGAAAAATTGGTTCGTCAATAAATTCAAAATTGCGAGATTTTTAAACTTTCTGAACTCTTTAAACTTAACCCAAGTTGTTATTCCATACGTGACGCTTAAAAGTGATAAAAACATACTTATCGAGAATAAAACTAGCGTGATGTGGTATGCAATTGGGTCATCTTGATTAAAGTGTACTAAAAATTGATTCTCTGAAGTATTCATCTTGAACATAGGTAACTATTTATGCGAGTAGTCTGTACGCTGGCTGGCACATTAGTAATCCTGAACCCTGACATGCGCGGGTTTCGTGGCTTGCGACAGTATTTCTCAGTCTTACACACTCAATAAAGTCACTTTAAAAAGTAACAAAGGAAACAGTTAAAAAAAGTCTCTTATTATACGTACATTTACAATATTATAAGGACCGTGCGTGTTCAAGGGTCTGCCATATTTTGGTCGAAATCGAAAACTGTAACTATTCCACGCCAATAGACAGTGCTGCCTCCAACATTTGACTCACAAACCCTTGCGCGTTGTAGGTCCTGCCATCTAGTAGAATATTGGCAGGACAGTTAGCTGACACTGTCTTAACTGAAGATGCTATGCTGTTTCATATGTTGAGATGTTCTTCTGTTCTTCATGAATTCGCGTTGACATAACCCCTAAGAGAGGGTTTGGTTGTTTATGATTCCTCGTAAAATTTGATTATATAGAGTTATAGTCCTCGGGTGAAAACATTCCTGACGCGGTAACTATGTTGTGTTGAACACTGTTTGTGTGTAATTCTTCTACATTTGACACACTCTTTACTTTGACAACTGCTGAGTTTGCAGGTTTGTCATCAATTGTCACGATTTTCACTGTCTAGTTGGTTATTTATTTTAACCGTAAATATGTATGAAAAAAATTTCCGTCAGCGTCAGCGTAAACAGTTGTAGTTTATATGAACTTATTAGATATTCAGTTAAATTTTAACTAACCATAAGGATAACACTCAAACAATTAATTAATTTGAATTACGGTTTCGTAACTTTTTATTCAATGTTAATTAACTTCTTATCATGGTTAGAGTTTTTTTATCAAGGAACTAAAAACTATTAAAATTGTGGTTTTGTATTCTTCAACCCCAAAAAAATGTTATCAGCAACTATTAACCAGCCTTGTTAGTTTATAGTCTATCCTCAATTAAAATTTAAATTAAACAAAAAACCATAGACAAAACAAACCATTCTCACTAGTCGCCATCAAATATATCGGAGAAATTTATCACGTTTTGTTATACCACTTTGGCTGGGTGACTATTTATTTCCATGCCGGATTAATACTTTCTAGCACTTATGGTCACTGATCTAATAGATGTAGAGTATAGGTAGGCCGTTGGCAAACCTTACTCAATTTTCTCATAGGGTAACAGAATTCGGCTAATGTAGGGCAATGCACGGTAAAATGGTATTTTAGTATCTGGTAGCCTAAGGCAAACTAGGAACATTTTGTACCTTCAGCAAAAGCTGACAGTCGCTATAAATAATATATTTCTGCAGGCGTGTGTCATATGGACGGGCGAGTTCCCAGAGATGGCGCTACTAGACATCACTCTACCCGGTGGCTTCGGCGCAGACGCCGCGTTGCTCTACGCTCAGCTGCAGAAGACTGACACACGTATGGCCATGGACATGTTTACACTTTTGCACCTTACTCCTTTGTTATAAAGTTCAAAAATGTATACATATTTTTGGCGTTAACTACACTCATGCAATTTGATTCATAGACCACTATAGAACCTTGTCTCAGAAGCAGCTACCCGAGGATACGTATAAACGTAACTGTGCTACCAAACAGGCTATTAGAACAAGGTTCTATAGTGGCCTAGGAACCAAATTGGTGGACTCTACTTGCACCTATTGTAATGTTACGGTGCCTCCACACTGTTTTTATAAAATGTTATATAACACAGTGTAACAATTTCAGGATACCCCTATAATGTAATAATAACAGCATCCTTGTTACACTGTGTTTTATAACCTTAAATAACATCAATGTAGAGCAGCATTATTACACATTTGTTGTAAGTCAACACACCCAGACTACCCATACTGGACACCTACCTACCTACACCCAGACTGGACTAGGTAACCGTCATTTTCTATTGACGATACTTTTTTTTAGTTCTCCGTCGTATCGAGTTGTCTCCAAGCGCTGGGCGCGCCACACTGTACCTGGCGGCGCGCGGTGGCCGCCTGCACGGCGCTCATCGTTGTTTCACTGTGCACGCAGTAGGGCCCGCGGCACCCACGAAACCTGCACACGTCAGGGTTCAGGATTACTACGTGCTAGCACACAATGACACGCAGGTATGTGGCACTGTGTTAGAGAGAGATACACGGCGCTCATCGTTGTTTCACTGTGCACGCAGTAGGGCCCGCGGCACCCACGAAACCTGCACACGTCAGGGTTCAGGATTACTACGTGCCAGCACACAATGACACGCAGGTATGTGGCACTGTGTTAGAGAGAGATGCACAGCGCTCATCGTTGTTTCACTGTGCACGCAGTAGGGCCCGCGGCATCCACGAAACCTGCACACGTCAGGGTTCAGGATTACTACGTGCCAGCACACAATGACACGCAGGTATGTGGCACTGTGTTAGAGAGAGATGCACGGCGCTCATCGTTGTTTCACTGTGCACGCATTGGCCCGTGGCAACCACAAAATCCGCGCACGTCAGGGTTCAGTATTACTATGTACCAATAACACGCAGGTATGTGGCACTGTGTTAGAGACAGATGCACGGCGCTCATCGTTGTTTCACTGTGCACGCAGTAGGGCCCGCGGCACCCACGAAACAAGCGCACGTCAGGGTTCAGGATTACTACGTGCCTGCACACAATGACACGCAGGTATGTGGCACTGTGTTAGAGATAGATGCACGGCGCTCATCGTTGTTTCACTGTGCACGCAGTAGGGCCCGCGGCACCACGAAACAAGCGCACGTCAGGGTTCAGGATTACTACGTGCCAGCACACAATGACACGCAGGTATGTGGCACTGTGTTAGAGACAGATGCACGGCGCTCATCGTTGTTTCACTGTGCACGCAGTAGGGCCCGCGGCACCACGAATCCTGCACACGTCAGGGTTCAGGATTACTACGTGCCTGCACACAATGACACGCAGGTATGTGGCACTGTGTTAGAGACAGATGCACGGCGCTCTACGTTGTTTCACTGTGCACGCAGTGGCCCGTGGCAACCACAAAACCCGCGCACGTCAGGGTTCAGTATTACTATGGATGCAATTGCATACCTAGAATCTAATATTTTAAGAATTTAAGTAGAGAACATAATTATATGCCATACGATAAATAAATTACTATGTACCAATGACACGCAGGTATGTGGTACTGTGTTAGAGAGAGATGCACGGCGCTCATCGTTGTTTCACTCTGCACGCAGTCAATGTCACAATATGCAATATAACCCGCTGGTATTCTACTCCACACCATAGCTTAGCACGCGCTATCTAACGAAGGCCATCACTACCACATGATCATGAACCAAAACCGCAAAAAAGAATTTTTAAGTTTACCATACTTACTCAATTTTGGTCTTATTCACAGCAGATTATGAACATGTCTGTATCATGGACACACTTATAGCTGTTCTTAAACTCTAATAATGTGTTTGTATTAGTATAACGTCGCCGTAGTCCCTACAGAGGTTAAATTATTAATTCCTATTTTTGATTGCCATTAAAAACTTTTAAAGCAAAACGAAAAGGTCGGTAGGTAGGTAATATTATAATCGAAACTTATTTATTTGCAAAAAACTGAATTCATTTACAAATTATACAAGACTCTATTTTTTTCAGATGTACACGATACCTGAAGATTGTCCATCAAAGATTTCACAAAGAAGCAACGACTATTTACGATCAGACAACTTATTCACCAAATCCTTATCCGAAGATGGCGAAATTCTGATTAATGGCGAAATCTCGTTCGAAGATGTGCCTGATGGTATTCCTCTAGAAGATCCCCTTTATGATAATCTAACAAAGAAAGAAAAAGAAGACACAAACAAAGAAAGTAAAGCAAGTAACTTAGAAGCTGATGAAAAACATGATAGGAAACCTAAATTAGAATCCGAAAATGAAATAATTAGAATCGATGATAAAATTGATCGTAATTTTGATGCTATAGATGAAAATAATGACCCAGTGAAAGACAATAGCACAATTATCAAAGATGACATAAAAACTGAATCAAATTTCAGCCATTCCAAAACAGAGCTTGAAGAGAAGAAAGTTGGAATTAAAACGGAACACAGAATTGAAATAAGAGACGATACTAAACAGGAGGCAGAGGTAGATAATCCGAAGCTATCCAGTTTCCATGTTATAAATTCAGAGAAAGATCTGGATGTTCCCGAAGGCATCGAAGGGCCGGTGCCTGTAGTTGTGCGGCCTCCTCCGAATTTCGTATCAGTGACTCCTTTAACAGGTAAATAAATTCACTTTCCTGCAAAAAAAATCTTACGTTCCGCACCTATAGTATATATGTCGGCGGCCGATCGTAAAATCAGGCAGATCGTAATGTTCCTGTGTAATGTTTTAACGATAGTCACATTAAACCAATGTATAAGTATAGTATACCTCGCGGCACGTAACTCTAGCGCTGACCGTTATTTCTGCGCATGTTCTTCCATAGCCCTTCACCCCCTGTATCCCCCCGCGCGACCTATTTTCGACTTCTGCGCAATATCGTTCACCGCTAGAGTTACGTGCCGCGACCTTTTTTTCGAGGGGAAAATCCTTTATGGATACTTCCGCGCCACGGGGCAGTGCGAAAGTTATGTCGGAGTCGCACCGACTAAAAACCCCCCGAGGGTCCTCCTCAACGCCATTTGGACGGCTCCGGGATCTCCTACTGAACGCGCCGGTGCCGCCCTGATGTTATGCCCTTACGGGTTTCAGCCTGTTTGAGGATCACAGCCCCGTGCTGTGACCCTTGACTACCCCAAGGTTCCCTTTTAGTCGCCTCGTACGACAGGCAAGGAATACCGTAGCCATATTCTGATGCCCGGGCTACAGGGCTCGACGTGCCGCGGCCTATAGGTTAGGTTCGCTCGCAGGTCGCTTCAGATGCCCGAACGGCAAACTGCCCAGAAATAGGAGCCCCGAGCGGGGCTCCGTCGACTCAGGGAACGAGTCAAAGATTTTCACGTTTCACGATATGCCTGATTTTACGATCGGCCGCCGACATATACAAAACTTGCGTGTCAGGGGGGCAATTGTCATAATATATGTTATGTGATTATATTATTGGTTTATATTTTCCAGAGACTCTGACATCTGACTTCCCTTCGGTCCAGGCGAACCCGAAGGCGTTCTATAGCTACCCGCCCTATGGTTACTACATATAGTCATAGTCATAGTCATTTATTCATATAACAATATACATTGCGTTTGAATTTCACACATTCATTTCATAATTACAGTTTTACAAGTATTAAATAGGAATCAGAATTTAAAGTGTTACAATTATCTAACATAATAACAAATTATCAATAGTTGGCTTTTAATAAAAATATAACAAAACTTATATACCTAGGTCTATGTCAAGTTAATTAGATTAATTCATCATCATTTATTTATTAATATTATGTCAGTAACAACTATATATTAAAATAATATTAATACTATGTCAGTGAAAACTTTGTTATAATAAACTAATATAAACACTGCGTTGCCCTCTGAACTGACAAAAACTCGTCCACTGTATAGAAGCACTTCTTCGACAAATAAGTTTTAAGACGCTTTTTAAACAAATTTAAATTAGTGACTGACTTCAATTCGGATGGCAATCTATTAAACAGAGTGACTGCCTGGTATGCCGAAGAGTGTTTGACGACTTGCAGTTTAGTAGTTATTGTTTGTGGTAAGTCCTTCCTTCTAGTTTCCAGTCGCTTTTGTCTTTCTTCCAACGTTTCAATACAGTTAAGATACTTTATAAGGTCGCTGAGAATGGCAAGAATATAAAGACTAGGTACAGTAAGAATTTCAAACTTGTTAAAATAGGTTGTACATGATGTCATCTGAGGTATTCTGGCTATTGTCCTTATCGCTCTCTTTTGGGCTACAAGGGCAGACTGAGTGTTGTAAAGGTAGCTATTACCCCAGAATTTTACGCTGTACCTAATTTTAGATTCCACCAACGCGTGATACACCAGTTTTAGCTGAGCCGTGTTCACCTCATCTCTAAGGCTTCTTAGTGCATAACAGGCCGAACTTATTGAGTTGACTAGTGATGATAGTTCCTCTTTCCAACACAAACTCGAATCGATCCTGACTCCGAGAAATGTAACGGAATCTACTTGATTAATTTCAACTCCATTTGATAACACCTGCAGGCTGTCTTTGTTTCTCGAAGTAGTTTTAAACAATAAAGCATTGGTCTTGGCGCAATTCAATTTAAGGTTGTTTGCGCAGAACCAGGTATTTAGAGCTTGCAGAGTAAAATTAACTTTATAGTTCAACTGTATCATGTCCTCCGCCGATACTATAGCGTTGGTGTCATCAGCATATACCACAAGCTTTACATCCGCAACTGAATTCCCTATGAATGATACTAGGTCATTGATGAAAGTTATAAAGAAGATAGGACCTAGAATCGATCCTTGTGGGACTCCTCTTTCTAACTTAGCTAATTTCGATCTGTGTACGGTTTCTACGCTGTCTTGAGTCCATTTAACTTCAACAAACTGTTGCCTTTTTGCCAGGTAAGACCTAAAAAGGTCAAACATTTTCCCTCTTATACCGTAGTGTTCCAACTTTGCAAGCAGAACTCCGTGGTCAACGGTATCAAAAGCGGAGCTGAGATCGAGGAATAGACCTGCTACTTTCTTTTTGCTATTAAGTTGGAGAACTATGTCTTGAATCAGTCTTGTAATGGCATCATTTGTGCTTCTGCTTTTCTGGTACCCGTATTGTCTTTCACTTAAAATATTATGTCGGTTGAGGTGCTTTGTTAGTCTGTCCTTCATAAGCCTTTCCAGAAGTTTGGACAGTGTTGGCAGAAGAGAAATGGGCCTGTAGTTGGTGGGATCAGTTTTTGGTCCTTTTTTATGAATGGGCAGGACTTTCGCTACCTTAAACTGGTCTGGGAAAGTACCAGTCTTAAAACATTCGTTAAAAAGGTAAACTAATGGTCCGGCAAGAATGTCAACGTTATCTTTGATGACAGATATGGGAATCCCGTCGTATCCACAGGAAGTCTTAGGTTTTATACTTTTTAAAATATATTTTAGCTCTACTTCATTCACCGGATCGAAGACCATGTCATCTTGAATTTTAACTGCATGAGCCCGTAACATTGAGAGTGCGTCTTCCGTAGTATTACACTTGCTGTTAGTTTGTATGAATTTGTTTAAGAAGGTGTCGCATACATCCTCGGGGTTGTTAAGAACATTTGTTGGCCCATTTTCTTGAGCTATTTTTAGACAAATATTGCTTCTTGTCTCTTTGACAGCTTTGTGGCAATGCCTGTTAACAACTCTCCATATTTCTTTTGATGAGTCTTTTGCCTTATTAATTTGTTCCTGTACTGCTAGTCTCTTGGCATGCCTTATGACCCGTTTGAAAATTGTTACATATTTTTTCCTGTACTTCACTATCGAGTCATCAGAAGTAGTTTTGTGATTAACTAGAACGCGCTTCATGATGCTTGATATTTTGATGCCCTTTGTTATCCATTTTATCTTAGGACCATTGTTTAGCAGTATCTTTACTTTCCTTTTCCTAAAGCTTTCTTTGAAATGTCTGTTGAATTTTTGAATGAAAGTATTCATGCCTATGTTATCCCAGCTCTCATCCATAATTTTCTGACGAAATTTGAGTTTACTTCTGTCATCAAATTTCCTAACCAATTTCCATACTATATTGTCGTTAGACTTGCTGCTGCTTTCTAGTGTAAAAGTACTTAATATGCCTGCATGGCCATCAGCCAAACCATTGTGGTCCACTAGTAAAGAAGCCACACAGTCTTCCGTTAAATTTGTTAAAAAATTGTCTAAGCACGATTGTGAATCATTACGCATAAAAGTAGCCTCCGAAATAAGAGGTCTAAAACCATAGGCTGTAAGCAGTGACAAAAACTCGACTGTTTTTTTGTCTTCCTTCAACAAGTCAACATTGAAATCACCGCAAATTATGCATTTTCTACCAAAGAAGTGCTCCAACAGCTGTTCAAGCTGGACAATAAACAAATCAAAATTAGCATCGATTGGGTTTCTGTAGCAACATATAATATTAACATTTGTATTACAGTCTTTTATACCGCAGACCTCGAAACATTCGACTTTATACAGTTTTTTACAGATTAAAAGTTCTTCGTATGTCCTGTCTAAATGGCCAAGAATTAATGTGCCACCCCCCTTCTTTTTTGTCCTAGTATTAAAAGTAATAAGTTTGTATTCTGCTAATTGAAACAGTGGAGCTGAGATGTTATTTAAGAAATGCTCAGTTATACATACAAAGTGTATAATATCAGGTAGATTGTGTAGATACAATTCTAGTTCATCCTTCTTGTTCGTAACACCGCAGACATTTTGATGAAATATACTCAAATTAGTCTGCGATTTTATTACGGCGACGTTAGAAGGGGATAAATCTCTCCTAAAAAAGAAGAAACATCAGGGTCTACTTGATCTTGACTTGGTGGTTTTAAGTCTAGTGTACATGAATCGGTTAAAATGTCGAATGGTTGCGATTGGTAGGTATAAATGTGACTAAGCTGAGAAATATAGTATGCTAAGTCTTTAAAAATAGTTGAGAGAGCCTGGTTATTTATGTGTCCTGTTCTTTTCCAAAACATACTGGACGAAAATTCAAGGTTACTGCATGAATCTAATAAATATGCATATTGGTGCATAGATATATCTGTGTATAGTAACTTATTAAATAATTCAATTCTTCTATTGAATAAGTTATAATATTTACCTAATTTAAAGGTAGGGGTACAAAGTATTACATTTGTGTGTGTTATATTCTGGAGCTTTTGTCTAAGGGAGGATATGATTGCATTGTAATTTTTCGTAGTATAGAAATCCTTATGTCCAATGAAAATCACGCAATAGTCGTTATAAGAAAAGTTCTGAATTTTCCTGTCCATATCCTCCATTAGCTGCAAGACCCCTCCATGCGCAATGATATGATGACAAAAACTGTCCGTTCCAAACACGTCCTCGGCTTCCCTGATCACAGAGTTTACATTATTGCTACTAATAAAGCATATTTTACGCGGTACCTCTAAGCTGGTTTTTTCAAACTTAAATTCGAGTTCTGATTTCGGCTTCGGTGAATGGTCTAAGTTACTAGATGAGGATTCAGATTTTTCTGTTATATTCTTCTGAGTATGGATGCTGCCATCCTCATTTGGAGTTGACGGTACTGGTATTGTATCTGGCACCTTTGATTTTGGGATTTCTCTTTCTGGTATGCTTTCACATGATACTGAACCCATTTGTTGTTGACACAATCCTTTTTTTCGTTTTTTTGTTGTTGTTATTCTCGGCGTCCTGAAAGGCGAACCGTCCGCTTTCCCCTGCAGCAGATTTCTATAGAAGTCACACTTTTTACGTGTCTCGGCTAGGGCATCCTGTAACTCGTAATTTTCGCTAAGAAGATTTTGTACTTCCAAATCGGCTCCTAACAACAGTTTTTCTAGGTTCTGCACTTTCTGATTGAGCTGTTCTACTAGTATGTTTTGCACTTGAGTATCTAAGTTTGGGAGACTTTGTGTGTTAATTTCATCATCTCTGTTAATCTCATTAGGAGTCGAATTAAGAATATCGAAACTGTTTCCACTGCAAAAAGAAAACTTTGTGACATCGGCGCTTGTCTTTTGTGCTGTTTTCCCAACTTGTGAGTCATATTTAACCGAAGGCAAACTGTGTCCCGTACGTGAATGTTCATGATGCTGAACTATATGGTTGTTCTGAGGTTCCGCAGTTTGTTCGGTTATTATTTGTTTCTTTCGCCGGGTGACATTGGCATACTCATCTAAGCATTGCTCAATGGCAGGCGCGTTGCCGTCGTTGCTTATTTGATTATTTCTTTGCGAATTCATGCTATTTCCGGTGCTTGAAGCGTCATGTTGTTTATTAAAGTCAAGGTTCTCCACTAATTCTCGAGATGATAATATTTGATTTGGTGAAACGTTGTCGTGTTTAACTGGGAGTTGCTCTTGGGCAGGCGTTCTGTTTCCGCTGCTGTTCACACAAATTAGGCTAGACTGGTTACTTGTGACATCAGGAATTTTTATTGGGATGCTACGACAAGATGGACACTTCCACTTCAATTTGTTTTCCGGTGTCATTAGAGTAAACTTTTTACGTGTACAAGAGCCACAATTTATGTCGTAAAATTTGTCGCATTTTGAGCATTTTAAAAATTCTCTATTTTTTATTTCCTTCTTGCAATCATAGCATATAGTCTTTTTAGTTTTTGTAGACATTTTTTCTACTTCAAAACAAAGTCTTTATAATATATATATTATTTATTATTTCGTGTGCACTGTAATAAAAGCTCACGTATTGGAGAGCGTCCGGATCAGCTCATTGAGACTTGTTGCAGTCGCACGGTAATAAATGCTCCCAGCACCACCTTCGCAGACAATAAGTCTTAAGCGCCGTATATAGCGCGTACTTACGCGTTTCGGTCGAGCAGGTTTTTTTTCGAATGATGTCGGGTACGATTAAAACTTGTGTCCTATGTTTTGCACAGATTTATCGTATTTGTCCTTTATTTCGGCACTAATTGTTTTGGATTTTTACACACACTAGAAAAACACTTTATAAACTTTCTAAATTTCATTGTCACAACGGTTTAACTTCACTTTAAACAGTTTTAAATCCATATTTTGTTGGAGCGTTTCACCATAACAAGTTAGCTGTTACTCGGCCGTCCGTGATGTTTATATATACAGAACCTAGACATAGATACGTGTATAAGCGCTAGACTGATAGTTTTAAAAGAGTTGAGGATAAATTACTAAGTATTGATTTAGCAAACTAACTACTCAATCATAATAAAATAATAGGTAAATACTTTATTGTGGTTACAGAATAATCCAGTCCCAATTCATTAGATAACATTATTTCAAAATTAAAAGGAATAAATGCGAAAAAAACATAAGGCTGGCTCTACATGATGGGCCATCATAGGGACGCAGCTATACGACGGAACGAGATCGCAATATCGTTAGCTCACTCTAACGCATAGCTGCGTCCCTATGATGGCCCATCATGTAGAGGAGCCATAACGTGGGGGATTCCCCAACTTGTATTGAACTAGCCTGGATTGATGTTAGCGCCATCTAGCTCTTATAATATGTAATTATTTACCTACTTGAAAAGGCAGCGACTTTGTAAACTACAAACGAGATTAGTTTACCTAAAGCCAGCTAGATGTCGCTAATACAACAGTATTGTGTAAAACGCTATCTCAATTTCAATACATACCTACGAGTATTTACGTAATATTGTATAGGTACCTAGATGTTATAACTTAATGTTATTAAATAAGGAAAACGTATCCTTAACTAGTAGAGTAGTTTATTTAAGAATATTTATTTTGTAATCGTACGGTGCTTTCTTTTTCTCAGTAGATGGCGTCACGTATCTAGGAGGTGGGTGGGGGGCATTGTGAGGGGGGCAAAGCCCAGATTGCCCTGCCTTAAAAACTACCATCGAGTATGATAATAAATTAGATACCCAACCCTAAAATTGGCCATGCCCTACCTCAAAATTGGCCATGAACCTTAAATTAGCACTCTGCCCTATCTTAACTGGCTACGGTCCTCTAGAAACAATACTTACATAATCTAAAATCAATAAGTATTTATCTACCTATCCATATTAAAATTATGAAAAATCTTAGGTAAATAGGTATGTTAAGAGGTTTATAGAGTTCCTGGCCTGGTTCAAAAATCGAGGTTTCGTTCTCGACTGTTTCCTCCTCCAAAACTTAACCAATCGTAACGAAATTTGGAATACCTACAGATTGATAAAGAGTTTATCTGTGTCGGATCGTTTTGACTTTTGTATTTTATACTCTCAGTATTGAATGCCAGGTGACTTTTTACGATACAGTTAAGTGAGCCGTTTTCAGCAATGTTTACGGAGCTCTAAAACCAAGAAAAATATCAAAAAAAAGCGAAACAGTCCGACACAGATATCGATAATATTAATTAGTGTTGAAAAAATCAAAGCTCTAGAGCTAAAAACCAGGGAGGAAATAGTCGAGAGCGTTTGTATGGAAAAACAACCTGTCCGCAGGCCTCTTAACGTAAGCAACATTGTAAAATCTGCCGCCCTTGTAAGGCTGTGATTAAACGATTTTATACCGAAACTATGGTGTGTTTTTGACCTGTTTCCATTTCAGGCTATACCATTCTATCTGCTGCACGGACAATAATTTCTTCCTTGTTTGGTATTGATCTTATATAAATATATAGCTTAAAACTTCTTATTTACTATCAACAGGTATATATTTATATACATACGAACAACAGAAACATACACCTACTTAGAGCGCTTTGTGTCAAGTTGCAACTGTTGCATTGCAAGCGTCCATAAGTGGCATATTCCACTTATCATCATGCGACCTGGCCTACCTGTTTGCCACCATTAGATAGATATTTGTATATGTTCCGACTGATGTGCCTTCGGAAAGTTTCGAAAATTGCGAAATTTTCCACATATGAAAATTTCGGAAAATTCTCACATTTTTGTATGGAACTTGAAATTTTCCATTTCTTAAATTTACATTTTCCTATATTTCTTATGAAACTTTCTAGAAATTTCCGAGAATATTTCCAATTACATATTTGGAAAGTTTCCGCAACTTGCACATCTGTATAATGTTCCCTTACCACGGCGTATTATCAGAATAAGTATAGCACAGGCGCTATCAAATATATCGGAGCGGCCAATGTGGTCACAAATATCTGAACAACGCCTCTATTGTCAAGGCGATAAAGTGCGTGTTCAGATATTTTTGACTACCTTGGCCGTTCCGATATATTTGATAGCGACTGTCCTACACTAAAATTAAACTACTTCTCATTGCCACTGAATAGCTGGCCGATTATAAATAAAAGAGCCCTTACCATGAGTTGTTGTAGTAAACTAGCTTAAGTTACTATAGTCGCTAGCGTGTAAACGTGGTTCGAATACGTTACGGTCAAAATGGTACCATGAGTCACATAATAATTTACTATACCTACTCGATAACGTTGACTCGATAGTTCGAATCAAGGGCCTGACACGCTTTTATTTGACATTGAAAGAGAAAGATAGCCTAATTGCGATTCCTACAAGAGGAAATAGAAAAGAGTATCATGTGTTGTCCTTATCACCGACCGGACTTTTGTTCATGGTCGGGTTATGGATCACTTCATACTTTGATCTGATCAAGTGAACAACACAAATTGGTCGTGTTATCACGAAAAGTAAACAAAGGTTTTGTCGAATAATTACTTATTAATTACTTGTTTCTAGCACATGGGCGGCCAAATAACAGATGTGTGGTGTTTGTTTGTGCTTTAAACAATGGTGGGATGTTCTGTATTTGTCTGCAAAAGCCGAACCGATCAAAAAGAAGCAAATGTTACATTTCATGCGTAAGTACAAGTTTTCTGTATTTTGATCACTTATTTCCTTCTCAAATCTCACAAGAACCAAGTTGCTGAGTTAAATCATTAGTTATATCATTAAAAAACTTGATAAAACGAAAAATCTATAAATTATTTTCAAAATAACTTCGTAACAAGGGCCTGACACACGTGTACCCCGGTAAGGGATAGATATATAGATGCCCATAATCACTTCACAGCACAAAACAGAACAATTTACCATTGTTTTCCTTAACCGACACAACTATCTAGGAAAACTAACAGCTTTTCTCATAGCAATCACAAAAATTCTTGAAGAAATCGCGAATTATATCTGTTTGTGACCCTCCACTGTTAGTAGTAACGCGTGGAGGGTAATATGAACTAAATTTAAAAAAAATCCTATGTCTATGCTTCGTAACTTTTGACATGCAAACCGGTCAAATTGCGAAGTACAAATATACGATTAGCCAGCTTAGTATTATACAAGTCCACTAAATTGGTCGGTTTATAGGGTTGCCTACAAGAAGAAAAAAAAACGAACGTAGAAACTTGCAAAATTTGGATTCCTGCACGGTAGTGTTCGCTCATTACGCTGTTCGTTGTGTCCGGGTGTGAGGAACTAGCTTCTGTTCGTGTCGCGGTGTTCGCAAGTGCGATGCTTAGAATTTTTAATATTTGTTCTTGTTGCGTTTGTTGAACGCTCAAAAACTGCGCGAATTGTTCGGCGTCTATCTCGTCGCCAATAAAATAAACTCAATTTATTTACATGTATCGCTGTAATTCATTGACAATAAAATTAATGACATATTAGACGTTGTTATTATTTGAAGGGTTTCTAAAACTAAAGGCTTAAAAGGAGGTTGGATATTACAGATACAAGCTTGTGTGAATTTGTATAAAGATTTTCGGATCATTTTATTCTTGTTTTAATCATTAGTCCTCGTGATTCTTAACGCAAATTACCCAAAACTTGACGATTTCAAAAAAGTCAATTTGTACACCCTCTTATACTCGTAAGCGTAAATTGGCAAATTGCATTCAAAGCCAAGTTATGCAAATAAAACATTTAAATCGTCAATAATGAAAAGTAATGTTTTAATTTCAACAACCCAGTTTGTGCAACACCGAAACGCAGCATTCTATTGACTCGAGAGCTCGAGACTAATTATTTTCGCGATTATTTATGTTATGATCCTATGTCAAAATGGCGACTCACTCATTGGAGTCACTACGGAGTCAAGTACTTGCAACGGTTGCGACTTGCGACTACATTTTAGTGGAATTTTTTTTTGCTACCCTGGCAACCCCATATTTGTGCACAGTATGACGTCATGATAGTCTTTCTCCATAGACATAGGATAAAAGGTATAGACGGGACATGGTAATAGTAATACCACGATAGAACGGGATGGTCTTATTACACTTTCAATAGGTACGGCAGAGAGGTGCTCTTATCGTTGGTCCTTGTCATAGTTCATATTACCCTCCACGCGTTACTACTAACAGTGGAGGGTCACAAACAGATATAATTCGCGATTTCTTCAAGAATTTTTGTGATTGCTATGAGAAAAGCTGTTAGTTTTCCTAGATAGTTGTGTCGGTTAAGGAAAACAATGGTAAATTGTTCTGTTTTGTGCTGTGAAGTGATTATGGGCATCTATATATCTATCCCTTACCGGGGTACACGTGTGTCAGGCCCTTGTCTTTCTCATACCCCCGCCCCCGGTCGCTCGGTAGCACATCTATACTTGTATATACTATATCTATGGTTCGAATACTTGCGGACTATCTTGCCTAACTTCACATGATACGAAACTGTCTCTTTCTAACTTAACCGAGAAGACAGAGTAGGGATCATATTGGCCAAAATACTAGTATCCGGGACATATGCGGCCAATTTAAAGAGTCGATGAATAGTCATTTGCAGGAAAACAACTTAACTTCCTTTTAACACGTTTAATTTAGCAAATGATATCGAAAATAATATTTTAGACGTCCATTCTATTAACACTTCAAATTACGTAACATTAACACTCCATATAAAAAAGGAAGACAAAAATAACGGTACCAAAAAATAACGGTATCAAAAAATAACGGTACCGAAAATAATATACTAAAGGTCTATCTATTTTAACGTATTCAATCATTAAGTTAACCGACATCAGCACGCCATATACTAAAGGAAGAAAAACGGTACCAAAAATAACGGTACCGAAAATAATATACAATTATTTAAAACCAAGTATCGAAATAAAAAATACGGCTGATAATTTGCCTGTTGGGAATGATGGTTAATGGGTGATATGGAACAGCGTATGAAAGCAGCCTAGATTGTGGAGCCAGATATTTATATGCCTGTCAATCGAGGCGGTTAGAATTTAGAGGATTTTGAATTAATATAAAAAATGCTGATTGTAGATACGAGATAATAATAAGGATAATATTATACACTCGCGCAATAATCCGTAATTAATTTTAAAAAAGAACCAAATCACTTAAAGTTCATATGTAAATGACGAGAAAAATGCCTTCGCGATGCGGGGTCCGGAACACAAGTCCTACACCACCTTTGGCAGCGATACGCTGCCTTCACCTTGATGGGCTACACGGATAGTGCAGCCCTTAAGTTCCTGTAGATATGCGATGAGAACACGCCGACCTCAGGTGGCTCTTAGTGGGGGCCCGGCAGCTGTACCACGACGGCTGCAAACAGTACCCAGAGCGACTGTACACACTCGGGGTAGGCTTGAGATATTAACGTCAATATGGCGGATGAACTAAAAATACGATGTTGAAGACTTCTGCAAAAGCAAATTATTTCTATTTGCTCTGATTCCAGACACACTCCAGGATAATTCCGAGTATATGGTTTTACGATATTCCAATATATCTTCGTATTTATCACTTCGGAATTCTCTTTTAATCCCGATAATATATATCACAAAATCAAATTCAACAAAAAATCTCAGCTTCCGTTCAAAATTCCAGCTCTCATCCTTCCTTCAAACCAAAACTGTCACAATTTTTCTCTAACATTCCGAATTTAAAATTCATTCGAATATTTACTTTTCTTCGTGGACATGTTTCTCCAAAAAATGAAAAAAGGTACATATGTTGCATGCAGCAAATAGGCGGCATGCTACATCTTATGATGGTTAACGTCATGGACTATAAAAAATCGGAACTTAAAATTTGTGGAAACCGATATACACCCCTAGTTATTATAATCTGCTATTAAAGAACTTAAAACAATTATTATAAGCAAGTTTATTGCCTTCAACATAATTTAATAGGTAGATACCATCTGGACTTTGAATATTAAGAGTAACAGATTTTATGACTAACAATAATAATGACCTGCAAAAATCGGACCAGCAATTTAGATTGTTAAATTTTATGACTATTGACAATATGACTAATAAAAATTATGATCGAAAACATTATGGACTGAAAAAAACCGGCCAAGTGCGAGTCGGACTCGCGCACCGAGGGTTCCGTACAAACCTATAACAATTGTTATTTCTTATGATTGCGTGGACATGAAAGTTTCGTTTTGCTACAGCAGAAAGGTATTGTAGACCTGAGTATATGATATGAATTTCAATTTTATACTTCTACGCGTTTACGAGGAAACAGGTAGTAAGTTTAAAATTAAAAAAAATAATTTATGTATGATTTTACAAAAAAATGTCTACGTTTCGTAATTTTTCCTTTGTCTGTGCTATATGAAGTTTCTTCGTGCCAAGTTTCAAGTTTCTGAGTTTACGGGAAGTACCCTTTAGGTTTTGAGTTTCTTGCGAGTACTCAACTCCAAAATATGCAACTTAAATTGCTATTTCTTTTGTTTGCCTTGACATAAAAGTTTAGTTTTGCTACAGCTGAAAGGTATTACAGACCTGAGTATTTGATATGAATTTCAATTTAATACCTTTACGCGTTTACGAGGAAAAAGGTAGTAAGTTTAAAATTTAAAAAAATAATGTTTGTATGATTCTACTAACAATGTCTACTTTTTTAGGGTTCCGTAGTTAAAATGGCAAAAACGGAACCCTTATAGTTTCGCCATGTCCGTCCGTCCGTCCGTCCGCGGTCTAGCTCAGTGACCGTTAGCACTAGAAAGCTGAAATTTGGTTTGAATATGTGTATTAATGAAGCCGACAAAACGGTAGAATAAAAATGCGAAAAATATATTTTGTTAGGGTACCTCACGTACACGTGAAGTGGGGGGCGAAATTTTTTTTCGTTCCAACCAAGTTGTGTGGGGTATCGTTGGATAGGTCTTTTAAAAAGAATTAGGGTCTTTTAAAACAGTTTTTGGATAAAACTAATACTTTCGGATATAATAGCTCCGAAAGTTTAAAACAAGGCGTCCCCCCCCCCCCCCATCTAACTTTTGAATTATGGGTATTAAAATTTTGAAAAAAATCATGAAACTGAGGACTAATGAGTACCTTCAATGAAAACTATATTGAAATAAATCGGTTGAGCTGTTTTTGAGTTATTACTCAAAAACCCATAGTGATAGGACGTAAGTAAAAATGACGTAAGCGCCGCCAAATTTCCCGTAAGAAACGACCTTTTGAATTAATGGTCTCAGTTTACGGAACCCTACACTGAGCATGGCCCGACATGGTCTTGGCCCGTTTTTATAATTTTTCCTTTGTCTGTGCTATATGAAGCTTCTTCGTGCCAAGTTTTAAGATTCTGAGCTTACGGGAAGTACCCTGTAGGTTTTGAGGTTCTCGCGAGTACTCAGTTTCAAAATATGCAATTTAAATTGCTATTTCTTTTGATTGCGTTGACATAAAGATATGGTTTTGCTACATCTGAAAGGTACTATAGCCTTGAGAATTTGACATGAATTTCAATTTAATAACTTCACGCGTTTACGAGGAAAATGGTAGTAAGTTTAAAATTTAAAATATATTATTTTGTATGATTTTACTATAAATGTCTACTTTTCGTAATTTTTCCCTTGTCTGTGCTATATGAAGTTTCTTTGTGCCAAGTTTCAAGTTTCAAAGTTTACGGGAAGTACCCCGTAGGTTTTGCGAGTGCCAAAAACTCTAAAATTTGCAGCATAAACGACTGTATCTTTATTCTTTTGATTGCGTTGGCTTTTAAGTTTGATTTTTTCACAGCTTCAAGGGACAATAGACCTGAGTATTTGATATAAATTTCAGCTTGATACCTCCACGCGTTCCTGAGAAAAATGGTCTTGACAGACAGACAGACAGACAGACAGACGGACAACAAAGTGATCCTATAAGGATTCCGTTTTTTCCTTTTGAGGTACGGAACCCTAAAAACGGAAGTAAAAATGTATGGGAACTGATAGAGACCCGAAAAAACCATGTTAAGATTGTATGATGTACGGAACCTAAGCGGGCATGGGTGCGACTCGCCATTGGCCGATAAAAGATAAAACACTAATCACTCAGGAAATAACAACAATAATTAGCTACAATTTAACCTAAGTCACATAAATCATCATTGAGGCACAACGATCCGTCGGAGGCTCGCAATGGAATGCCGGTGCGGGCGCAGCGGGTCGGCCTTTATGCCTACCCACCACTTTATACCTGCCACCGCACCGCTCCGAAGTTTCGTTAGGTGGCGCCATCTGGTCTGAAGCGCACCTTGGCCTCAAATTAGTCAATTGGTCGACTTATTTGATTTTGCCGACATATTTGTAACAATCGCCCATTTCATTTGTCAACAGTGAAGATATTCACTTTACAGCATGCGTGGAACGAAAAATGCAAATGACATTGACACTGACACAAGACTAGCTCGAGCTCGAAGCCGAGGCGGGCGAGGCTACGACGACGGCGAAGTTAATATTAATAGTTTAATACGTTACTACTTTCGATTCACTTGATTAAATTAATTGTTAGGTCTGTGCGGGTCTCTGCAGGTATGTGCTGGTATGTGCTGGTATGTGCTGGTCTGTGCTGATCTCTGCTGGTCTGTGCGGGTCTCTGCTGGTATGTGCTGATCTCTGCTGATCTCTGCTGATCTCTGCTGATCTCTGCTGATCTCTGCTGATCTCTGCTGATCTCTGCTGATCTCTGCTGATCTCTGCGGGTCTCTGCTGGTATGCGCTGATCTCTGCTGATCTCTGCTGATCTCTGCTGATCTCTGCTGATCTCTGCTGATCTCTGCTGATCTGTGCTGATCTCCGCTGATCTCTGCTGATCTCCGCTGATCTCTGCTGATCTCTGCTGATCTCTGCTGATCTCTGCTGATCTCTGCTGATCTCTGCTGATCTCTGCTGATCTCTGCTGATCTCTGCTGATCTCTGCTCATCTCTGCTGATCTCTGCTGATCTCTGCTGATCTCTACTGATCTCTGCGGGTCTCTGCTGGTATGTGCTGATCTCTGCTGATCTCTGCTGATCTCTGCTGATCTCTGCGGGTCTCTGCTGGTATGTGCTGATCTCTGCTGATCTCTGCTGATCTCTGCTGATCTCTGCTGATCTCTGCTGATCTCTGCTGATCTCTGCTGATCTCTGCTGATCTCTGCTGATCTCTGCTGATCTCTGCTGATCTCTGCTGATCTCTGCTGATCTCTGCTGATCTCTGCTGATCTCTGCGGGTCTCTGCTGGTATGTGCTGATCTCTGCTGATCTCTGCTGATCTCTGCTGATCTCTGCGGGTCTCTGCTGGTATGTGCTGATCTCTGCTGATCTCTGCTGATCTCTGCTGATCTCTGCTGATCTCTGCTGATCTCTGCTGATCTCTGCTGATCTCTGCTGATCTCTGCTGATCTCTGCGGGTCTCTGCTGGTATGTGCTGATCTCTGCTGATCTCTGCTGATCTCTGCGGGTCTCTGCTGGTATGTGCTGATCTCTGCTGATCTCTGCTGATCTCTGCTGAGCTCTGCTGATCTCTGCTGATCTCTGCTGATCTCTGCTGATCTCTGCTGATCTCTGCTGATCTCTGCTGGTATGTGCGGGTCTCTGCTGATCTCTGCTGATCTCTGCTGGTATGTGCGGGTCTCTGCTGGTATGGGCTGGTCTGTGCTGATCTCTGCTGATCTCTGCTGATCTCTGCTGCTCTCTGCTGGTATGTGCTGGTCTCTGCTGGTATGTGCTGATCTCTGCTGATCTCTGCTGATCTCTGCTGATCTCTGCTGATCTCTGCTGATCTCTGCTGATCTCTGCGGGTCTCTGCTGGTATGTGCTGATCTCTGCTGATCTCTGCGGGTCTCTGCTGGTATGTGCTGATCTCTGCTGATCTCTGCTGATCTCTGCTGATCTCCGCTGATCTCCGCTGATCTCTGCTGATCTCCGCTGATCTCCGCTGATCTCTGCTGATCTCTGCTGATCTCTGCTGATCTCTGCTGATTACGAAAAGTAGACATTATGGTGGTGTGTTTTTTTTTGTCTATTGTCTTTATGTTTTGTGTTTGTCTTTGGTGCCTTTCTTTTTGTCTTTTGTCTTTGGTGCCTGTCTTTTGTGTTTGTGTTTTGTCTTGTGTGCCTGTCTTGATGTTTGTCTTTGTGTGAGAGTTTGTCTTAATGTTTGTGTTTTGTGTTGGTGTTTCTGTCCGATGCTTAGCGTTCTAAAGGTTAATATCAAGTGTGTTCAAGCAAGTATATATAAGTTAAATTATACACACTCGTATTGGTCGTATAGTTTATATCAGCGATCGTCAACTCTTTTGCAGTCGAGGGTTTAAGTACATACTATGTATAGTAGGTAATAGTGGCGGTGGGTAATTTTTTTCTTAGGCAAGCCGGTGGTGAATTTCGCTTAAAATTTCTTCATAAGCTATAGGAAAACTGCTCAGGCGCCTGAAACTTAGGCAAGCCGACGGGAATCGTGTTCTATGGACGCGCCGCCACTTATAGGTAATAAAAGTAAGTGCCTGTTGGTATACCTCGCGGCACGTAAGTCTAGCGCTGACCGTTATTTCTGCGCATGTTCTTCCATAGCCCTTCACCCCCTGTATCCCCCCGCGCGGCCTATTTTCGTGTTCTGCGCAATACCGTTCACCGCTAGAGTTACGTGCCGCGGCCTGTATTGGTATAACTCTATTAACGTAAGCTTGCGTGAGATTTTTATTGATCGTTTTCATATATATTTGGCGTCAGTCCTTGTTTAGTTATTTATACATGTATAGATAGAATTTTGTGTAAGCAAACAAATTTATAGAATTTGGTCAATAAAGTTATTAAAAAATGTATGTGAAATATAGTGAAACTTTTAAAATGTTGTAATCACAAATTGTTTACAGCGCCACCTATGGGGAACGGAGAAATATATAGTGCATCGAATTTTTGTTTAAGTATCTGAGAAACGTTTCGTTCTAAAACTCATAAGTTCTCCAGATATTGAGTTAATGCGTATGTAATACAATAGATGGCGTTGGTAAGTACAAACGAATAAGTAGGTACTCGTACAGTTCAATTTATGAAGTTTGTATCAAACTGTTATCATTTGCATACATTTTCGGCGCCTAATCTTGTGTATTTAATTGTACAGTGGCTATTAAATATTTCTGAGCGGCCAAGGTACTCAAAAATATCTGAACATGTACTTTATTTTTTTAATAATAGAGGTGTTGTTCAGATATTTATGATCACCTTGGCCGCTCCGATATATCTGATGGTGACTGTACAGTCAGCAGCAGAAGTAGCTAAGCGGGTGAGGTATTCAAAATGAGCTTGACACGATTTTATTGGCAATTTGTTAATTTAAGGCACTTGATCTTTATTTAGTTCTGAATTCATCAGTTCATAGACTATTGTTTATGGCTTCCATACAAAAATGTATTTATAGATAGACACATTATCGCAACTATAGTTAAATTATTTATAAATTGATGAATTCAGATCAAGTGTGTAGAGTTTTATCGAGTAAGTAAAAGATACTAACCACATTGTCGGTTGTTAATATCCACGATCTGCAGTAGCTCGCGTGAGGGTTGTTGTATCGAACTGTTATCATTCCTTTGCATACATTTCGGGGCCAACTCTTTTGAATTTAGCTGTATAGTCAGTAGCAGAAGTAGCTAAACGGATGTGGTGTTCAAAATGTGCTTGATATGACTTTATTGGCAAGAACATAAGAGCGTGTGTAGGTCATTTTGATTACCTCACCCGCTTAGCTACTTTTGCTGCTGACTATACATACATAGATGGATGCAATTTTATACAAATACATGATTATGATTATGATTAAACAAATACATGGGATTTATACGGCCATTTGGCCAATAAGATATTTTATTTATGGAATTGTTATAATTAAGTCGCATGTATTTACTTATTTACTGTTGAAATTGACAGAATGTGACCATATTAATTTTGAATGGAACAATATGTTGATTGATACTTATTATCGTATACATTTATCGTATACAAATTGTTTACAGCGCCACCTATGGGGAACGGAGAAATATATAGTGCATCGAATTTTTGTTTAGGTATCTGAGAAACGTTTCGTTCTGAAACTCATAAGTTCTCCAGATATTGAGTTAATGCGTATGTAATACAATAGATGGCGTTGGTAAGTACAAACGAATAAGTAGGTACTCGTACAGTTCAATTTGTGAAGTTTGTATCAAACTGTTATCATTTGCATACATTTTCGGCGCCAAATCTTGTGTATTTAATTGTACAGTGGCTATTAAATATTTCTGAGCGGCCAAGGTACTCAAAAATATCTGAACATGTACTTTATTTCTTTAATAATAGAGGTATTGTTCAGATATTTATGATCACCTTGGCCGCTTCGATATATCTGATGGTGACTGTACAGTCAACAGCAGAAGTAGCTAAGCGGGTGAGGTATTCAAAATGAGCTTGACACGATTTTATTGGCAATTTGTTAATTTAAGGCACTTGATCTTTATTTAGTTCTGAATTCATCAGTTCATAGACTATTGTTTATGGCTTCCATACTAAAATTAATTTAAAGATAGACACATTATCGCAACTATAGCTAAATTATTTATAAATTGATGAATTCAGATCAAGTGTGTAGAGTTTTATCGAGTAAGTAAAATATACTAACCACATTGTCGGTTGTTAATATCCACGATCTGCAGTAGCTCGTGTGAGGGTTGTTGTATCGAACTGTTATCATTCCTTTGCATACATTTCGGGGCCAGCTCTTGTGAATTTAGCTGTATAGTCAGTAGCAGAAGTAGCTAAACGGATGTGGTGTTCAAAATGTGCTTGATATGACTTTATTGGCAAGAACATAAGAGCGTGTGTAGGTCATTTTGAATACCTCACCCGCTTAGCTACTTTTGCTGCTGACTATACATACATAGATGGATGCAATTTTGATAAATTTAAACAAATACATGGGATTTATACGGCCATTTGGCCAATAAGATATTTTATTTATGGCATTGTTATAATTAAGTCGCATGTATTTACTTATTTACTGTTGAAATTGACAGAATGTGACCATATTAATTTTGAATGGAACAATATGTTGATTGATACTAATTATCGTATACATTTATTTAACGTTTATGCTGATTTTCCCAGACTCAGTGTGTTGATAATGAGAGACCTTTTTCCCTTTTTTTGTTTTAGCCGTCAACACAGTAATTTTATGCTTTTGCAAAATCGCTGTAGAGTCATCGACGTGGAATACCATTTACGACTATGTTTAATATGTATCATATTATATTCAAATTTATTGTTATTGCAAATTTTAAAGTTAGTACTCAAACAGTTATCTATAAATATTACCATTTGAATATAATAAGATTTCATAAAGATATTTTGGTGTCAAAGCGTTAATGTTACATATATTTATGATAAAAGTTATTTTACTTTTTGGTAATATGACAAATTCAACGCAGTTACACTAAAACATAAAGTTTTCGATATTTATTAAAACAAAAACAAAAAAATCTCTATTATTTAATTTATTATACAGTAATATTATAAGTTATTGTATGCTTGTAGATAGTTTATACATATATTTTGCAATTTTATATATTCGGTAAGTGAGCTCGTTCTTTTCTTCCATTTATGAGTTGCCTTATCATCCCTTTGGAATTTTTAGCGTTATTTAATCGCGGGTCTATTCTGCCTAGTTTTTTAGGCGCGGCTTCCGATGCCACTCGGTGGTCTTATGGCGTAGTGGGTTCCCGGGGGTGGCAGGGTGGTGGACTTATTGTTCAGCCGCTGGTGAAGGGGCGGGCGCGGTGCTCCGGCTGTGCGGGTGTCGTGGCCGTCGTGGGCTTCGGTCGTCAACTCGTCGGGCGAGCGCGTGTGGAGCGGCGCTGTGCTGTGGACCGCTGTGCTGTGGACCGCTGTGCTGTGGACCGCTGTGCTGTGGACCGCTGTGCTGTGGACCGCTGTGCTGTGGACCGCTGTGCTGTGGACCGCTGTGCTGTGGACCGCTGTGCTGTGGGCCGCTGTGCTGTGGACCGCTGTGCTGTGGACCGCTGTGCTGTGGACCGCTGTGCTGTGGACCGCTGTGCTGTGGACCGCTGTGCTGTGGACCGCTGTGCTGTGGACCGCTGTGCTGTGGACCGCTGTGCTGTGGACCGCTGTGCTGTGGGCCGCTGTGCTGTGGACCGCTGTGCTGTGGACCGCTGTGCTGTGGACCGCTGTGCTGTGGACCGCTGTGCTGTGGACCGCTGTGCTGTGGACCGCTGTGCTGTGGACCGCTGTGCTGTGGGCCGCTGTGCTGTGGACCGCTGTGCTGTGGACCGCTGTGCTGTGGACCGCTGTGCTGTGGACCGCTGTGCTGTGGACCGCTGTGCTGTGGGCCGCTGTGCTGTGGACCGCTGTGCTGTGGACCGCTGTGCTGTGGACCGCTGTGCTGTGGACCGCTGTGCTGTGGACCGCTGTGCTGTGGGCAGCTGTGCTGTGCAATGGTCGTCGTTATGGCGGCTTCGGTGACGGTTTCGTTGGCGGCTTCAGTGTCGGCTTTGGTGGAGTTTGAGGAGCGGAGGGGGCCCTTAGAATGGCTTTGAGCGGGCAGTGGGCTGGCTGTTTCTACGATTTCTCAAGACGATGCGTAGTCGTTGCATTTGTGCATTCTGAAAAAAAAAAGTAAATGTAAGTAAATGTTATATTGGTGAATTAAATATTACATTCGATATGTATTATTTTTTTTCAAGTGAAGGTGAGGATTTGTAAAGTAGTTGTAGAATGCTCGTATTGAAATAAAACTAAAATCTGGAAATCATCATTTAATTACAGCGCCACCTATGAGATATATGAGAAACATGTAAGTTTTATTAAAAATCTTTCGATTCGTGAAATGTAATACTTGAGCTCTTCAAGTTTTGAGTTAATACATGTTAAATATAACAGATGGCGTTGTAAAGCAATTTACGGGATCTCAATATTGATTTTCTGCTCGCATTCTGAAATGACATAGGGCGTATTAAAACATAAACATTTTGTAAATCATAAATTAATTAAAGTGCCGCTTATGTGATGTATTGAGAAATATTTAGTCTATTGACTATTTCTTTGATTTGAGAGATGTTTCATTCACCAACACTGATTTCAGTTAGTGTACAGTAAATGTAATAAATAGATGGCACTGTTAACTAATTTCCGTTTTGAAATATATGTGTAGGTATTATTTACCTTGTTTTTAGATTTTCAATGTTGATTCTTTGTTTGCAATCCGGAATGACATGGGATGGGGGCCTGTTTGTTCTGCACCTGTTTAAAAAATAGTAATGTAAGTTTAATTGGAGTGTTAACTTATTATTAAAATTTCAAAGATAAGGCAATGTTACGTAAATTATTATGACAGTGGAGAATTTAAATGGCTATAGAAATACAATCTAAAAACAAATTTATTATTTACCTTGTTTCTAGATTTTCAATGTTGATTCTTTGTTTGCAATCCGGAATGACATGGGATGGGGGCCTGTTTGTTCTGCACCTGTTTAAAAAATAGTAATGTTAGTTTAATTGGAGTGTTAACTTATTTTTAAAATTTCAAAGATAAGGCAATGTTACGTAAATTATTATGACAGTGGAGAATTTAAATGGCTATAGAAATACAATCTAAAAACAAATTTATTATTTACCTTGTTTCTAGATTTTCAATGTTGATTCTTTGTTTGCAATCCGGAATGACATGGGATGGGGGCCTGTTTGTTCTGCACCTGTTTTAAAAATAGTAATGTTAGTTTAATTGGAGTGTTAACTTATTTTTAAAATTTCAAAGATAAGGCAATGTTACGTAAATTATTATGACAGTGGAGAATTTAAATGGCTATAGAAATACAATCTAAAAACAAATTTATTATTTACCTTGTTTTTAGATTTTCAATGTTGATTCTTTGTTTGCAATCCGGAATGACATGGGATGGGGGCCTGTTTGTTCTGCACCTGTTTTAAAAATAGTAATGTTAGTTTAATTGGAGTGTTAACTTATTATTAAAACTGCAAAGATAAGGCAATGTAAGGATTTAATAAATAAATTATTATTATTATTATTTATTAATGTTACGTAAATTATTATGACGGTGGAAAATTTAAATGGCTATTTGGTTTGCGTATATTTATGTTATTATGAATAAGGTGACAAATACATTGAATAGTACAGTGGGCAGTGAAAATTAAATTAAATTTTAAGATTAGAATGTTTATAATTGAATTAAAAAGACAATATATATTTTTTACCTAATTAGTGTACCCTTAATAGTAGAGTGTGGCGGTGCGTTCAGCGGTGAGGTGGCGTTGCGTGCACGTGTTCTCGACGTGGTGCGTGTGCTGGACGGAGGCTGTTAACGCTCGAATAAGATGATCACTCAGTTTGCACTCTCATCTACTGAGAAAAGTCTATAACATATAAAAATAGGGTAACACAAATAACTTGTGGGCAAGTGTAAAATTTTCTTCCCGTTCGGCAACTCAGCTTGATGAAGTAATATGGCTGAAACTTATCTGAAAATAAAACAATACAAATGAGAATTTACATTTGATATCGACTGGTTATTTTAGTTCTACCTGTTTATCGGCGGCGGTAAACAGGAAGTTAACGGGTAGCAACCGCGAGAAGGAAATAATCAGTCTTGCTTCAGAGTTCTTAGCAACTGTGAGCTCCCCCTGAAACCGTTCGCCACATTAGACACAATGCCAGTGCAATCAGCGACCGGTCGCAAATTTGTATTGATCTGGCCCCATGTCCACCCAACTAACTACGTGTGGATCGTATTAAGTGTACCTAATTTGTACTAAACTACCAGTGTATCTGAAACATATGATACATATTATATATTTAATAAAAGTGTCGCGCCTAAGTGTATGTTTTGTAAGTGTAATGTTGTAATAAGATCGAAAAACTCGTATTCGAGAGTATACGTAGAATTGTCACTGTTGATCAATTGCTGCGTGAGAAGAAAACACAAAACGAGTTTATGAAAATATACAGTTTAAATATATCGTTAAATCGAAACATTACAAGTCTTGTGCCCCCTTAAACAGGATTTGATGGTTGGATCTAGTCAGATTCGTATCGTTACATAATATTCAGACATTGAATCAGGACAGTCGTTTGCTATTTGAATTGAAATTAAGACGACTGTCTCATTCCTAAGGTATAATACAGCATGGCTGTATTATTTCTTAGGATTGTGGACGATCGTGTCTAGTGAAATTATCAAGCTATGTATCAAGGATAGTGTACACGTGTGACTTTGGGCGTAGGAACGAAACAGCAGTTCTGAATGCGAGTGCAACTGATGCACTGCGAGGAGCAGTTCCAGAGGAGAATCTCGCAAAGGCAAGTACTGACGCGGTGCGCAACACGCGAGTCGAACAGGCGGGGCGAGTTTGCCAACTCGACTGCTGATCAGCCCTTCTGCGAACCATTACCAGTGGTTCCCGTGTACAGCGAATGGTGAGTGTGCTATTTACATTACACTCATGAACAATGAAAACGGGTCTGGTTGTATGGAAATTTTCCTACAATGTGCGATCCGTTTCATTACTCTCGAGTGGACCTACTATTGATGACGATCAATTCCTCTAACACTGTCAAAAATAATGAATGCGTAGAAAATCGAGAATCAACTTATATATAAGTACATAAATATAATAATTATACATATAAGTGTTTTTAATATATATTTTTAAGGCATAAATATTTAAACAAATCGCAATTTTAAGTAATTATTGAAAGTTGGCCATAGTAACCCACATATCGCGTTATCAGAGGTGAAATTTTAGTGAAAATGCATTCATAGCATTTTATATTAGTGTAAGGAAGAATCAATGTTTAGGTATATGAAATATCATGTAAATCCTACAGTTTATTTTACAGTGATGTGTTAGAGATTTATAAAACAGTGAATATGACAAAATGAATTCAAAATAATGTACGTTTAATAAAGTATGACTCAATCTAAGAGTAAGTCAGATCAAAATGTTTAAATTGAGTAATATGAGTGTGTGAGCGGTAGTGTCATACGGAAAAGGGCTAAAACGTAATATCAAAGATCTTGAGACTAAAATCCAGACTCCGTTATCAGTGGTGAAAGTTTAATGACATCGTGTTATAGGGTTGTCATACAATATGTATTTCGTGTACATATGATATATTTGTTTAAAACTGAAATGCAACCCGGATTACATTCCCTATACAAAACATTTCTGATAGAAAACAATTTTAATATCACCTGATCTAACCGTCAGGTTTTTTTTGTATAATTTAGCATATTCGATTATAGTTTCCGTCAAAGGGCTCACAGCGAATATACCTAGACTATTTTTATCTGTAGTATTCAAATAGCGAGAGTGATAGAGATAGAGACATATAATTTGAATAGAAATGTAATATTAATATGGTTATTTTGAAAATAATTTCTATATAAGTATTGTTTACTATCGTAGGGCGCATTTAAATGGTCAAAGAATGCATGTTTTAGTTTTTTTTTGCATCACATAAAAAGTAATATATTTTTGAGTGAAAAGACATTTGCTGGCTTTGTGGCTCACAGAGTTGTGGCCGTTTTGCTGCATTGATCGTAGCAAATGGAAATCCGTGATCTCTGCCTACCCCTTTTGGGATATAGGTGTGATTGTATGTATGTATGTATGAACATACTTTCAAAATTTTAATTTTTAATATAACACTTACGCCAGCAATCGATTCATTCCTCAATTCAATAATAATGTACATAAGTATCTAATTATACATTATTGTCGAATGTCTTTAAAGTGGTATACAAGAAGATAACCGTTTGACTTCTTTAATAATAATTAAAAAGAAAACTATTTAAACGCGATCTATTTGAATCGAGTATTTTATCACATGTGTAATACTTTGTAACATTTGTTTATAAAAAAAAAGCATTATTGTTGTTTATGGTTTGAAGTCATGGTATACTTGAGTGGATTTTTTATTTTATTATCTTGGAGTATATTGATGAAATACTGTAACGTCACGTGTTTGGTTCAACATATAAGTTTGGTTAAGTATCAAAATACAAAATTAAATTCTCAAAATATGTCAAGTAACATTAAAACAATTTAGTTGTAGTCAAATAATGTATTTTCCCATGCTACGTATTGCTTTTTTTACGTATAGTAATTGTTTTTTTTTTTGTTTCGTTCATTTTTTTGTTGTTTCGTAAAAAAAATTTTGGTTCCTTTTTTTTAGGTTTGTTGTGGATCTTTTTATGCTTCTTTTTTTTTGTTTTATACATTATTTCTTTTTTTTAATATAGGGAAATACATTTACAAATATTATTTTGCATTTAAATTAATTAAGTACCTAAATATAAAAATACATTATATCTAGAAGTTAAACATACTAAATCGAGTAATGCCATTTACACCCGGCTTTTCTAGATGGTTTTTTCTTCTTTCTTCAGTTTTAGTTTTTTGAACGTTGTAATCGTACGATGCAATTATGTAGCTATGTCACCCATACATATATTCCTTTTAAAAGACGTGAGTTGTGATGTCATAATTAGTCATGTCATCGATATGGGAAATGCGATTATTGAAGTGTTGTTTATCTGATATGTTGATAATGTTATTTAAATGGCACATAGTTAAATGGCATATAGAAACTTCATTAACTTATGACATGTGATCCTGATTAGCATTATTCTTGATCAATGTTGCAGTTTTCTTCACTACAGTTGTAATGTAGATATGATTTGTAGGAGTAAACATTTGTGATGTATAAGTTGAGTGATGTAGTCCATCTCCATGCAATATTCAGTTGCCAATAACAATTAGTGTTGCCATTTATGAAGTTCATCTTCATTTAAATCACGCATTTCCTTGCTTTATGACTTCACTTCGGTTTCTTGGCTTCTATCACGGAGTATCACGAGTGTAGGTAGATGTTGGTATGGGTCAAAGATCTTCTATAGGTAGTTGTTCATATTTTCGTACTTCCAAAATGCTGGCTGTTATATAGATCTTGATCACGTTGAAGAGCAGATTTCACGGGTGGCAATGGCAAGTTTAATATTTTGTTTTGTATAGTAATGCAAAAATATTTTTAAGTTAAAATATTATATAAAGTCAAAATTAATTTACTTTATAAGGAAATGCAAATCTTGACATAAAGTTTGAGATTGATAATAGAAAACGATTTAAAAATATAAGTACATACGTAGCGTTACATTATTTAGTGATGTTCATCAACTTTATTTAGGTATTTAAAAGAATGTTAAAAGTCACATTACACATATAACATGTTACAGTATTACACATGTAAAAATTTACCAAAAGACGCTCTCGTATCAATATCTTGTCAAGTCATGTATGCAAAATATATATTATATAATAGGTATAAGTACACCACTAATATGAGTAACATTTGTGTTATGCTGCCGTTCGACAGTGGTAAAAAGTCCCAAGAAGTTTGTCAAAAGTAGGAAGCGATAAAGCCAAGCGTAAACGAAGGATTGCCCAGGTGGGTCAGCCAGTGGTTGTCTTACGTTATGTTGCTTAATGCTATTATTATTTAAAATAGTAACAAAAGCAAACGCAAGCACGCCGAACGAAGTACAAAATTGAACAGTAAATTGAAAATAGCCCAATTTATTGCAATTTGTTTAAAATAAGGTTCTTGCGTGGACTTCACACTACTTGACCCACACGTATAGGTAACCCTTCTGGCAAATTCACAAGTGATGTATTTATACGGTAAGAATATACTTGTTACTCATATATTACTCATATATATATGACTAAAATTTGAATTACGCTGACGTTGGGCAGCGGTGTAAGTGCCATAATAAAAGTGGCTCGCAATATATTTATATGAGAACGTCTTAAATCGCGATGTAAATACAACGTGTTAAAAAACGCGAGAAATTTACTAAAAGACGTTCTCATATCAATACCTTGTCAAGTCATGTATGCAAAATATATATCATATAATAGGTATACATCACTCATACGAGTAACATTTGTGTTATGCTGCCATACGGCAGTGGTAAAAACCCCCGGAAAGTGTCAAAAGCAGGAAGCGATAAGGCCAATCGTAAACTGAAGATTGCCTAGGTGGGCCAGCTAGTGGTTGTCTTACGTTATATTACTTAATGCTATTATTATTTAAAATAGTAACAAAAGTAAACGTAAGCACGCCGAACGAAGTACAAAATTGAACAGTAAATTGAAAATAGCCCAATTTATTGCAATTTGTTTAAAATAAGGTTCTTGCGTGGACTTCACACTACTTGACCCACACGTATAGGTAACCCTTCTGGCAAATTCACAAGTGATGTATTTATACGGTAAGAATATACTTGTTACTCATATATTACTCATATATATATATGACTAAAATTTGAGTTACGCTGACGTTGGGCAGCGGTGTAAGTGCCATAATAAAAGTGGCTCGCAATATATTTATATGAGAACGTCTTAAATCGCGATGTAAATACAACGTGTTAAAAAACGCGAGAAATTTACTAAAAGACGTTCTCATATCAATACCTTGTCAAGTCATGTATGCAAAATATATATCATATAATAGGTATACATCACTCATACGAGTAACATTTGTGTTATGCTGCCATACGGCAGTGGTAAAAACCCCCGGAAAGTGTCAAAAGCAGGAAGCGATAAGGCCAATCGTAAACTGAAGATTGCCTAGGTGGGCCAGCTAGTGGTTGTCTTACGTTATATTACTTAATGATATTATTATTTAAAATAGTAACAAAAGTAAACGTAAGCACGCCGAACGAAGTACAAAATTGAACAGTAAATTGAAATAGCCCAATTTATTGCAATTTGTTTAAAATAAGGTTCTTGCGTGGACTTCACACTACTTGACCCACACGTATAGGTAACCCTTCTGGCAAATTCATAAGTGATGTATTTATACGGTAAGAATATACTTGTTACTCATATATTACTCATATATATATGACTAAAATTTGAGTTACGCTGACGTTGGGCAGCGGTGTAAGTGCCATAATAAAAGTGGCTCGCAATATATTTATATGAGAACGTCTTAAATCGCGATGTAAATACAATGTGTTAAAAAACGCGAGAAATTTACTAAAAGACGTTCTCATATCAATACCTTGTCAAGTCATGTATGCAAAATATATATCATATAATAGGTATACATCACTCATACGAGTAACATTTGTGTTATGCTGCCATACGGCAGTGGTAAAAACCCCCGGAAAGTGTCAAAAGCAGGAAGCGATAAGGCCAATCGTAAACTGAAGATTGCCTAGGTGGGCCAGCTAGTGGTTGTCTTACGTTATATTACTTAATGCTATTATTATTTAAAATAGTAACAAAAGTAAACGTAAGCACGCCGAACGAAGTACAAAATTGAACAGTAAATTGAAAATAGCCCAATTTATTGCAATTTGTTTAAAATAAGGTTCTTGCGTGGACTTCACACTACTTGACCCACACGTATAGGTAACCCTTCTGGCAAATTCACAAGTGATGTATTTATACGGTAAGAATTTACTTGTTACTCATATATTACTCATATATATATGACTAAAATTTGAGTTACGCTGACGTTGGGCAGCGGTGTAAGTGCCATAATAAAAGTGGCTCGCAATATATTTATATGAGAACGTCTTAAATCGCGATGTAAATACAACGTGTTAAAAAACGCGAGAAATTTACTAAAAGACGTTCTCATATCAATACCTTGTCAAGTCATGTATGCAAAATATATATCATATAATAGGTATACATCACTCATACGAGTAACATTTGTGTTATGCTGCCATACGGCAGTGGTAAAAACCCCCGGAAAGTGTCAAAAGCAGGAAGCGATAAGGCCAATCGTAAACTGAAGATTGCCTAGGTGGGCCAGCTAGTGGTTGTCTTACGTTATATTACTTAATGCTATTATTATTTAAAATAGTAACAAAAGTAAACGTAAGCACGCCGAACGAAGTACAAAATTGAACAGTAAATTGAAAATAGCCCAATTTATTGCAATTTGTTTAAAAAAAGGTTCTTGCGTGGACTTCACACTACTTGACCCACACGTATAGGTAACCCATCTGGCAAATTCACAAGTGATGTATTTATACGGTAAAAATATACTTGTTACTCATATATTACTCATATATATATGACTAAAATTTGAGTTAAGCTGACGTTGGGCAGCGGTGTAAGTGCCATAATAAAAGTGGCTCGCAATATATTTATATGAGAACGTCTTAAATCGCGATGTAAATACAACGTGTTAAAAAACGCGAGAAATTTACTAAAAGACGTTCTCATATCAATACCTTGTCAAGTCATGTATGCAAAATATATATCATATAATAGGTATACATCACTCATACGAGTAACATTTGTGTTATACTGCCATACGGCAGTGGTAAAAACCCCCGGAAAGTGTCAAAAGCAGGAAGCGATAAGGCCAATCGTAAACTAAAGATTGCCTAGGTGGGCCAGCTAGTGGTTGTCTTACGTTATATTACTTAATGCTATTATTATTTAAAATAGTAACAAAAGTAAACGTAAGCACGCCGAACGAAGTACAAAATTGAACAGTAAATTGAAAATAGCCCAATTTATTGCAATTTGTTTAAAATAAGGTTCTTGCGTGGACTTCACACTACTTGACCCACACGTATAGGTAACCCTTCTGGCAAATTCACAAGTGATGTATTTATACGGTAAGAATATACTTGTTACTCATATATTACTCATATATATATGACTAAAATTTGAGTTACGCTGACGTTGGGCAGCGGTGTAAGTGCCATAATAAAAGTGGCTCGCAATATATTTATATGAGAACGTCTTAAATCGCGATGTAAATACAACGTGTTAAAAAACGCGAGAAATTTACTAAAAGACGTTCTCATATCAATACCTTGTCAAGTCATGTATGCAAAATATATATCATATAATAGGTATACATCACTCATACGAGTAACATTTGTGTTATGCTGCCATACGGCAGTGGTAAAAACCCCCGGAAAGTGTCAAAAGCAGGAAGCGATAAGGCCAATCGTAAACTGGAGATTGCCTAGGTGGGCCAGCTAGTGGTTGTCTTACGTTATATTACTTAATGCTATTATTATTTAAAATAGTAACAAAAGTAAACGTAAGCACGCCGAACGAAGTACAAAATTGAACAGTAAATTGAAAATAGCCCAATTTATTGCAATTTGTTTAAAATAAGGTTCTTGCGTGGACTTCACACTACTTGACCCACACGTATAGGTAACCCTTCTGGCAAATTCACAAGTGATGTATTTATACGGTAAGAATATACTTGTTACTCATATATTACTCATATATATATGACTAAAATTTGAATTATGCTGTCGTTGGGCAGCGGTGTAAGTGCCATAATGAAAGTGGCTCGCAATATATTTATATGAGAACGTCTTAAATCGCGATGTAAATACAACGTGTTAAAAAACGCGAGAAATTTACCAAAAGACGTTCTCATATCAATATCCTGTCAAGGCATGTATGCAAAATATATATCATATAATAGGTACACATCACTCATACGAGTAACATTTGTGTTATGCTGCCATACGGCAGTGGTAAAAACTCCCAGAAAGTCTGTTAAAAGTAGGAAGCGATACGGCCAATCGTAAACTAAAGATTGCCCATGTGAGCCAGCTAGTGGTTGTTTTACGTTATGTTACTTAATGCTATTATTATTTAAAATAGTAACAAAAGTAAACGTAAGCACGCCGAACGAAGTACAAAATTAAACAGTAAATTGGAAACAATCAAATTTATTGCAATTTGTTGAAATAAGGTTCGTGCGTGGATTTCACACTATTTGACTCACACGTATAGGTAACCTTTCTGGTAAATGATGCATTTATACGATAAGAGTATTCAACTTAATCATGTATACGAGTAACATTTGAGTTACGTTGACGTTGTACAGCGGTGTAAGTGACATAATAAAAGTGGTTCGTAATATATTTGTACGAGAACGTCTGAAGTCGCGATGTAAATGTGTAACGTGTTTAAAAACGTGAAAATTTTACCAAAAGACGCTCTCATACTAACATCTTGTGAAATCTATAAGTGATGTATACGGTGAGTAAGTATTTTTTAGATATTTATATGTTGCTCGTTCACGACTCGCGAGATATTCGTACAAGACGGTCTGAAGTCGCGGT
The DNA here is from genome assembly GCA_911728535.1 of Pammene fasciana. Taxonomy (NCBI): domain Eukaryota; kingdom Metazoa; phylum Arthropoda; class Insecta; order Lepidoptera; family Tortricidae; genus Pammene; species Pammene fasciana. Next base: position 14,976,801 of record OU452291.1, on the reverse strand, counting down.
GTAAATAAAACGTGTTAGAAACGCGAAAAAATGACCAAAAGACGCTCTCATACTAACATCTCGTGAAATCTACAAGTGATGTATACGGTAAGAATTTTTTTAGATATTTATATGTTGCTCGTTCGCGACTACAAAGCCAACAAATGTTTTTTCACTCAATAATATAGTGCTGCAATAAAGATCAAAACATGCATTCTTTGACATTCATCTTAATGTGTTCTACGATAGTAAACAATACTTATAAAAATTATTTTCAAAATAACCATTGGGAGGCTTCACATATCACATATTAATATTATATTTTTTCTATCACTATGAAGAAATTTTGTTATTAGCCAGGATTTTTCAAGCTAAAAAGCTAAAAGCGGGTTGCATTTTAGTTTTAAACCAATATATCACATGTACACGAAATAATAATACACTAATAATATACTTTATTAAACGTACATTATTTTGAATTCATTTTGTCATATTCGCTGTTTTAAGAAACTCTAACACATTATTGTAAAATAAATTGTATGATTTTCATAATATTTCATATACTTAAAGATAAATTTTCCACACTGATATAAAATGCTATGAGTTTGGTTTACGAGTCAGCTAGGGCAAAGGTATTCTCATTAGTAATCGCTCGGAAAGTTTTTTTTTTAACTTTAAGAATATTCCAAATGGAGAAGGTATGATGCTTTATAAGCATTTCTAAAAAAATCTAATTTTTGTTTTTCATAATTTTTAAACACTCCTTATAGTCTAGTCAAACTAGATCAAATTTCACTAAAGTCAGGAACTAATTCTAAAGACTAATAAAATCACTTCGGATTGTTTTGTATGGGCTAAAAATCGAACTTTATACAACCCCTACTAAATTCACCCCCCCGGAAAGGGGTGAAATCGGTTGAAAACAATGTAATGGTTATAACTACGAAGAGAAAAGTGGTGTACTCGGCGTAATTTGGCGTACGTTTTAAAACACGTATATCTAAATTTGCACGTGTTACTTATATTAATTTAAGCTACGGAACAGGTAAAAAAAAACAACATAACAAAGAATCTTATTTTGGCCATTGCGGGTCTGGAGAAAGTATTGTACTCGGTGCAAATTGAGTAAATAATTAGAAAAAAATATTAAATCCAATATCAAATTCGCACCAGGGTGCGACACCCGGAAAGTAGTTTTTCATGTTTTTACTGTCGTTGTACTAAAAGGGAAATTTTAATACTTTTGGAATTTGACGCAATCATATTCATTTGATTTCGTTTACATTCGCACGCAATAAAAAATTGACATTTTTAAACGGAACATGCAGTTCTGTAATCAAGTACCAAAAACGTAGAGCAATAACAATAAATACACAGAAGCGACAACGGCGTGATTAATGGCAAGAGAAGGAAAGCGCGTAGACGTACTGACGAGAAGCACGGCTCTTGAGGCAAAAGTAGTGACATGTACTGCAAAAATAGTAGGGTTTCTGAGTATGCAGAAAGGCATTCAACAAATTAAATACAGGTACGCCCAAAGTTTGTTAAATTCGTAAAAACGTTTTTCACCAGACTTACGAAGCAGTTCAATGAGGTGTGTGAAGTCCTAATCTGCACGCTCTATCATTCTGAGAGAAGGCCTCTCACTAGCAGTGGGGCGTATATATGCTGCTGATGTTGATGAGGTTTTTATTATGAGAGACTTTAAATATTAAAACGACACCTATTTTTTATCAGTAACAATTATAATTGAAACAAAACAATTATTTCTCTTAATAGAAAAACGACACCTATTTTTATCATTAAGTTATATAAATGAAAAAAAAAACAATAATTTATCTTAATATTAAAACAACACCTATTTTTAACCGACTTCAAATAAGGAGGAGGTTCTCAATTGGACTGATTTTTTTTATATTTTTTTTGTATGTATGTTACTCGATATCTCCGTGAATCGAGAACCGATTTTCAAAATCATTTTTTTAATCGAACGGGTATAACCCCTAGATGGTCCCATTGTCACCAAGTCGGGATCTTATGATGGGATCCTGGAGAAATCGAGGGAACTCTTCAACTATTATAGGCACGCCTATAGTGATTTCACTATTTTTTACAGCAACTCGGCCACTTCCTCTTGAAATAGCGGATCCTAAGTGAAGTCGGTTCTTTTTTTGTTTAAAATTATATTTTTTCTCAATAAGAATTATAATTGAAACAAAACAATAATATCTCTCCAGTATTTCAAATAGGTATTTAGCAAAATTTGACGTAATTTTAAATTTTAAAATAAATAATTATTAAACCAACTTAAGCGCTAAACCTTAACCCACATATTCATAAACTTACTTCAAACCTCATTTAACTAAATCATCTTTTGACCTTATCGGTCAATTTGACAGTAAAAGATAAAAGATATTTATTCTTCAATTTAGGCACATTCCAATGCACTTATGAACGTCAGACAGAAAAAGAAACTACCACCATTGAGTAACAGGAGATGACATCCCATAGAAAAAAATTCAGCCATGAGTTTAAGTGATTGACACGACTTTAAGTGATAAGCCTGACATTCTGTCTTGGACCACAGACATGATACCACGCAAGCGTCGAAAATTTAAAAAATATAATATTAAAAATAATGGCTTCGTGCGTGGTATAAAACTGCACTAATAATTCTAATAAAAGTAATACAAGCCATGGAATTACATTCCGTCGGTAAAGAAGTGCAAAGTTTGATGTATCGCTAAATTAAAATAATGGTTGTTCGCGGTGCGACGCCATGTTGCCAATTTTCCTCGGCGCATAGATTAATGCCGCAGAAGTAACACATGTGCCTACAACTATGATTTACCTACATTATTTATTAGATTCTTATATTGCATACAAATATTAACGTGCTAGACCATTTTTTTCAGATAGGTACCTACATTTTATAATGTTTATTTCATAACAAATTATGATTAATGTACAACAAGGGCGATTTTGCTGAAATTTTAAGCGCGAGTTAATTACATAAAAATGGTATTTATGATTTGAATTTAAAACTTAAATATCGAAATATCGTTCACATTATAGTAACAAAATATTTATAATGATTTTAAGTAAATATGAAGGGTAAGTAATTATATTAAAAGTATAAATAAATAATTACAATCAAAATGAAACACATCGCACAGTCATTTTTTTTTAAGTACCACATGATATAAGGTTGCAAATAAATATTACGAATAAAACAATCAGTTTCTTTTAAAATTATATATTCACGTTTCATTACAAAATGTGTTTAGGCAGAATACAAATATTGTCATAATAGTGTCACGACTGCTTTGCTAACGCTAATCTTTGATTCAATGACAGCTGTCAACCGCCAAAAGTGGCGCACAAACTTTGTTCTAGATAGCTTGTCTAGTAGAATACATACTAAGTCAATGACTACCACCGGTTCTAACTCTACACCTCTGACCCGAGAAGTATTACTTATTACCGGCAAGAAACTCGGCGTGACTTATTTTTTCAAAACAGTAGTACAAATACATTCAAGATACTATATACAATAATGCGTAGTTCTTCAAAAAGGCATATCAAAACAGCTTGAAAGACAGACATGTGCCTGCCTATTGTGTAATTAAAATGAAAAATAAAATAAAATCCAAATCTGACTGCTTCACAATACGTTTGATATGCCTTCTTACCTGAACTGTGTCCTCTAAATGCTAGATGATTTTATAGTTTCTGGTTTGGGCCATGCATATATGTCTGTCATATAGTCCTCGACCCTGTAATAACCCTTTGACATTAAAGTTTTTTTTGAAGTATTTCTTAAGAGCGGGAAATGATAGATTCAAAACATCGACGGGTAACTTGTTATAAATATGAATACCCTGGCCAAAAAATGACTTATATGCTTTGCGGATACGACATCTTCTGACAGCAAGCTTGTTTTTATTTACTGTGTTTGTGTTTGTTAGAAACTAACAAAACATAATTTAACTAAATAAGGATTGGAACACGTTTATGAATAAGCGGGTTAGAGTCCGGTAACGATTTGAAATCAAAAATTGCTAATAATGACAATGCACATGGATCGCATTTGGTAAGATAGTTTGAAGTCTTGTTATTGCAATAAAAGTACTTTAGGTCTATATACATTTATTAATATTTAATAAACGAAAACTCAATTCTTACGGAGATTATTTAGTGAGGACGTTAATTCGTGCAATTTTCGAGAACATCGAGATAATATATTAAAGAGGCCTAGACTCGAACAAGATTTTCCTAAAAGTAAAACATTGTAACCGGCCAGTGCGAATTATTTAACATCGTTAAGGTTGTGTTACAGATTAAAAGAAAGATATGATAAAATTTTACCTGTCATTTATCTGGCGTTCAAAAATCACATGGCACATAAGAGCACAGAGTCGCTCTTGGATCAATTACTTTATTATTTGTAATTTTTTGATTGATTTTGTAATAAATATTGATAACTTCATAATTATATCTATTTCGTTTATTAGTTGGTTTTAATCGATTTTTATAGTGTGTATTTTTTTAAATAATTTGCTTTCATATGGTAGTTAAAAAATATTATGAAATTAGTAACTATACAGGATGGATTTTCTTTTTGGGTCAGTGAGGGCAGCTACCGGATCCCGTGCTGCTACGCGAAAATGGTCTTTAAAGACCTTCCCTCGATTTCAAATTGACGAAGATTCGCGTTTACAGATTTTAGAAAAAACATACAGGGTGCGAGAAAAAGGTAATTTTTGACACACTCTTTTTTTGATGGCATTTGATCCCATTCCTATCCAGGATCAAAAGCTTGTAAAAGACCAAAAATAAATTCCAGCTAGAAAAGTCACAAATCGAGAAAAGCTTTCCCCATACATTTTGCATGAAAAAGAAAACTTTTTATTTTTCACATGCTATTTTTTTATGCCAATCGATCCCATTCCTGTTCAGTATTAATAGTTTCTATGGGGCCAACTTACTACTTAAGCCACAAATTGAAGAAAAATTTTACATATATTTACTGCTTTGAAACCCTATTTTTTGATATTTTGAATGCTTTTACTGTAATGGCTGATTGGCGTGATAGAAAAATGAAAATAAATTCTCCATAGTAAAAGTATGAAAAAAAAAACATCTTCATTTTGTGGCTTTTTATACATTACCGCTAGTTGGCCCCTACGAAACTATTAATACTGGATAGGAATGAAATCGATTGGCATAAAAAAACAGCACGTTAAACATAAAAGTTTTCATTTTCATACAAAGCTGGTTAAGCCCCCTAGCCGCGAGTACGAGTGGTGACTACCCATTGAGGCATTGGCAGTCAGCCTTGATATAGCTAAGGCTTTAGATCGGGTCTGGCATCAGGGTCTTCTGTCGAAGTTCCCAGCTTACGGACTGCTTGAGGGATTGTGCAGATGGGTTGCCAGCTTTTTGTCCGGCAGAAGCATACGAGCCGTACTAGCTAAAATCTAATAATAAAATTATCATGAATATGAAAGTGGTGGACCCTTGGAGGGGTTATGTAAATTTGATTTTGAAACGAAGAATACAATTATCTTTCTCTTTAATTTTATTACCATATTTTTTAGTAATTTGTGTATATTTTTTAGTAAGTTTTAATTATTTTCTGACTTTCGTAATTAAATAAAACAACAATTACTCCACTAGGCTTATGCCTCAATGCTGTCAGTTCGGTTTATATTTATGAAACTTTTACTTCCTAACGCCAATTGTGCCCTAGTCTCACTTACACTGTTAATATTTTAACGAAACGTTTGTTAGTCCTGTGTGAATAGCCTCCCCGGAACGATCGGGCTTTGCTCGGCTCTCTTCAGCTCGTTTTACTGTGCCACATTTGGCGTGCTGATTGGGTATCTCTAACTTATATGAGATCTATGCTGGTTGCCCGTTAAAAGTGTCGAACGAACGGTCTCAACGTACGGCGGGAGTAAAACAATTGCTGCGCGCTGCGCTATCTCCCCGCCCCGCGCGCCCCGCGCCGCGTGCTATCACCCACCGTTGCTTGCAGTTCGTTGCAATAAATTATATTTACTTTTTGACAAACTTCCGGTAAAAAAATCCTATTTTTTATTTAGTGCAAATGTAGTGTCTTTAGATAAGTACTGTTCTTAAAATTTTCACGTGTCTCTTAATTTCCCTTTCCAATTTAAAATAACAAAATAATCAAAAATACATGTTCCATAATTTGCCCAGTCGTGCAAATTTAACTGAATGTTTATAATGCTTTAAAAAGCTTAACTTGAAGTCGCACCAACCGACTGACTTATCCTCGAGCCGCAATCGAAAAAAAATTTTTTTAAAGGGTGTCATACATCGCACATCTTTTTAATTAAGATACACTATGCACCAAGCTGTTCTCTATACACTACTAAGCTTGAACCCAATAGCTTTTAACTTACTCCAAAATTACAGCACTTTATAGTTTACACCTAAAATTTAACAGTCTTCCGTATATAACAGAAACGGTGCAACTCGGGGGAAACAATCTAGTTGCGCCCTCTAACGAATCCAAAAAGAACCACGACTACACGACTTACTTCCATACTTTTTTTTAATTAGACCATACTATTAGTATTTTTTCCAGAATCATATATTATAATTGAACCGGATATACTGACACAATTGACTCCGCTTATATTGGCATGTGAGTTAGTTTGAATGATGAACGCTGAATATGTATTTTGGATATATGTATAAATACTAACTAATATAACTATTGTTTTAAAAAAATAACCAGATGCAGAAAATTATAATTACGACGATTGCGATTACGACTGTTTACATAAAGCGGAGAGAGACTGCAGATGTAGTGAAATCAAATTTGTAGATAGTTATAAGTACAGTCAGCTGCATAGAAAAGGACCCCCCCCCCTGCATACAAAGTTTGTATGGCAGCGGGGGCCTTTTTCGTTGTAGCTGACTGTACCTTAGCTTAACGGTAGACTGCCACATGTCATGGTCGGTGCACGTTATTAACGTATGTGATAAACTGAAATCTATGCTAGGAACATTTTATTATTTTTGAAATATAGTAAACAGGGTAATGTTATACCGCGTGTATATTTGATATTACCACAAAAGGAAACTAGAAGCAGGTTTTGATGTTTTAAATCGACATTGCAATAAATATTTAGTTAATTGTTAATTAACACCGAGTAATTAATTTTTTTATTTATTTCACTCGGTGATGTACTGCGTATACAGTACAATATGACACATATCAATTGTGACGTTTTAAAGGCAAAGTAATCAGGTAAGAGCAATACATTGCGTGCTGAAATATTTTATATGGAAAAATAAAAGTCGTAAAATTTTAATAAAACATATGGAAGTATGTTTATTAGGGTCTATACTAACTACCCATAGCTTATGTGGTAACATCAAAAATACACGCTGTATATGTTATATCACGCACTTGTAGACACGATACTATCTTACGGTTTCAGTAGCTACGGCCGAACTTTTCCTTCTTACCTAGGTATAGAATGAAGGCGATACAAATTAAATTTTTAAAATACTTAGTCGTTAAAAAAACAAAGCAGTCCAGAAGGCCAACCATGGTTGCCATTTTATCACTTATCGCGCTATGCGTCACTTTCACACTTACATTGTTAGAACGTGACAGCTATGGTGACAGGCGATAAAAACCCGACCATAGTAGGCTAGCTGTAGACATTACTGTGATAAACTTTTTGTGAAGTGATGTTTGCTCGTAGCCTTGGAACAGTATCAACGTAATGAATATAAAAGACGAGAAGTGTTAGCAAAGAAATTAGTCTTCGGAAATTGCTAGTACCAAAGGTTTGTAATTACTTTGGAAAATATACTCGAAAATATTTAGTGCCCATAATTTTAAATAATGTACCAGATCAGTTAAGGTCTTGCCAAGACGTATCAAATGTTGTGTATAAAAAGAGGTTAAAAATTTGTTTGAAAGGGCTTTTGTACTGTTGGTTTCGGCCCGAAGCTAGCCTACCAAAGGTCCGAGGCCCTGTGGTCCCGAGATATGGAAAGAACATAGAAATAATAATAAAAGTTAAAAAAAAAGTGTAGAAGAGAGAGAGAGAGAGAGAATGAGAAAGGAAGAGAGAGATGATAAATAATACATAAATAAACATATAAAGTTCAGGGATTGAAATAAACTCGACCATGTGTAAACAACTTAGGTCGAGCTTATTTCAATCCCCTGGTCAATTCTCAATCCGCTACGCATTCATTATTTTTGACAGTGTCAGTGGAAATGATCAACAACAGTAGGTACACTCGAGAGTATTAAAACGGATCTATTTGTAGGAAAATTTCCATACACGGTAACCCGCTTTCATTGCTCATGAGTGTAAATAAGCACACTCACCTTTCGCTGTACACGGGAACCTCTGGTAGTGGTTCGAAGATGGGCCAAGCAGCGGTCAAGTCGGTTCGCTCGCGCCGTCCGGTCGACCCGTGCGTTGAACAGCGTGTCGGCAATCACCCTCGCGAGCTTCCCGTCCAAAACCACCCGTCGCAGTGCGTCGGTCGCAGTCACATTCAGAACTGACGTTTCGATCCTGTTGCCGAAAGCCACTCGAGCACACTTACCAAGATCCATTGCTCGATTTTGACACTTGACAGATTGTCATCTCGGTTTCAATCTAAATAGCGGTGACATGCCTCATTCACTGTCGATTATTATGAAACGAACATTATCTGCAGATCGCAATCTGCAGATCACTGTAAAGTTGACACCGAGCCAAGTAATGTTAAATTTAACGAAATATCATCGCCATATGAATGCATAAAAACATTTTACGATTATTCTTACACAAAAATTGCCAACGGACAATTGGTACAGACTCCGCAAATACGCGTTTCTTTACCTTATTACACGAAAAATGTCTGTGTAAAGTGTATAATTGTTAAAAAAAAACAATTCGCAGCAATATAGCCATATCATCCATAATTTAGTATACATTCGGTGTATATAATACAATATATAATTTACAGTTAATATTTACACAAAACCATCGTTTAGGTGAATGGCGAACAGTTTCGATGCTCAGAGGAGGGCACATTTTTACAACAATTGCGGGAATACGATGTTATTTGCCATGAATCTATTATTTGATACTCGATGGACGGAAGTTAAAATTTTGATGGCATCTCGGTTTTGCGCGCGACCTAAAGCTACGTATAGCTGACCGTGACTAAAGACATCGGATCTCAAGTCAACGCCTACACGCGAGATGGTCTGGCCTTGCGATTTGTGAATTGACATCGCGTAACACACCTGTAACGGGAACTGCGTCCTCATCATTTCGATCGGGCTCCGGCGATCGATCGGGGCTTTAAATTGAATACGCGGTATCAAATAGTCCTGGTGTTGATTTGGTTTGCGGACTTTGATGAGGCGAGGTGATGTTACCGATACTACGATGACTTTGGTCCCGTTTACCAAGCCATCGGCAAAGCTGAGGTTACGAGTTATCATACAAACGGAGCCAACTTTGAGTACCAAGTCGTACTCTGGAAAACCGCTCGGTTGGAGCCTATTCAACGTTTCCGGACCGAAAAACAGCTCATCGGGGCCTTCACTTACGACCTTGTCAACAGCGAAGAAATGCATCGCGTCATCCGTTAATCGATTTCTCATGATTTCTTCGTTGATTTCTTTCACGCCAACGTTATGGGTGCAAAGAATCGCTCTACCTGCACACAAGTCAGGATCGTTTAAGTCGTCCTCTGGGAATACGAAATCTATGAGTTCGCTCAAAAGCGTTACATGTGCAATCATGGAAAGGTCTATTAAATTTTGGACGCTGCGTCCTACTGTTACTCTTTCCGTCGGCAGCAAATTTGATCCCAATTTCAATAAGAATTCAGCAAATTCAGGATCATTTGTCTGACTTTGGGACGTCGTCAGTGTGAATGTTTTTAGTTGATCCCAAAGTTCTGAGGATTTTACCGAACTGTTAATGACGTCGGATTCTGCTCGCGCGTTTGGTACCACCGGTGGTATCTGACGGAAATCACCGGCGAATATTACTACTTTGCCGCCGAATATTTTCTCCGAGTCCATAAGATCTCGAAGTGATCTGTCCAACATGTGGATCAAATATTTGTGTGCCATAGGGGCCTCGTCATAGATGATGACGTCAGATTTTGCGATGAGTTCGCCGCGTTGAGATCGCCTTGTGACGCCCCAATAACCTAGATCGTCCACCAATTCGATAGGGAACTTGAACATGCTATGTGCTGTCATGCCGTTGGGGTAGTTTTGGGCCGCGATGCCCGAGCTAGCCGTACATAAAACGACACCGTTCAAATCGCCGCGCACGTGCGATGTTATTAAATTGAGTAGCAACGTTTTACCGGTACCGGCCGGACCATCAATGAAAATTGCGTTTTCACTATTTTCGCGGTGCTCTTTATTGACGACGAGTTCGTGTACATAATCGTACACCGCGCGTTGATCAACTGACAATTTGGGCAGCCATACCCCTACGAACTCGACCAATTCGGCTCTGTCGTAGTCGGTATACTCGCGAATCAGCTCGGTGGTGCTGTCGTCCGGTTCCGTCAACCCGATATCACTCAAGCGGCTGCCGTGCTTGCGCAATAATCTCCCGATGAGCACGAGGCATGCGTCGTACGCTCCAATCCTATCGTCGCTCGGAAATCGTCGAATGAAATCCTCGCTCAGTTGATCTTTGAATTCTTCCCATAAAGACGCGACTGGGATCCCGTTTACAGCTAACATTACAAAAAAGTGGCGTAAACGCGGCGCGGTCATAAAAGTTTGTGCCTCCTGCATCGATCTGCGGTACTCTGAATCGTCATCAGCCAAACCAACTGCTCGGGCAGCTTCCTGGAATGTGGTGCATCCGGCACCGCCAAGTCTGATGAGGTCATCGAAACTACGACACGGATACGCGGCCAATAGTACACGCAAATAAAACTGTTCGCCGCGATTCGGAGCGACCCAAAACATTCGAGCTACCATCTCTCCCCTCATTCTAGCGGTTACGTATTTGCCGTTTGATAATTGCCATATTTGTGTATTTACTGTCGGGTACGACGCGTGCACGATATAACGTTCGTAGAATTGTTGATAGGTCAGGTGGTCAAATATGGCGGTCTCGGCTGTGTCAACTGGCCTCGCAAAATATGTCAACAGGGTCGAACCTGCTCCTTCCACAGCGTCCGCTACGTTAGCGGGATTGAAGTAGACCGCCTGTTGATTAGGCAAGTGGATGGCGAGTTGTTTAACGGTAGGATGATGGCCAACGGTATTAAACTCGAATATTCTCCACGCGGCGTCACACGATCCGATGTAACGTTTTGAGACATATATCTCGATTTCATTATTTTTATCTTGTTCCGGAATTAACGCAACTCGAGTAGCGTCGAGACCCTTGGTCATGTATTTGTATAGATATTTAATCATGGCGCGGGCCGAGCATGCTTCTAAATTTATATGACAATCATATTTCAGCAATAAGGCGGGATTGTACGGGACGACCCACAGATCATTTACCACGACATCTCTGTTGCGAAATTTAATGGTCGCTTCATTTTTACTATCGCGGCGCAATTGCGTGAATCCTTTGTCATCACAGTACGTGACTGGAGTTTCTTTTTTAGGAAAATATCGTGTGCACTTCTTGGATTCACTATCCCAGCACTGCAAATCAGTACGGTGATTTTCTCCGCAGGGACCGTGTATCATGTGGTTTAGAACGGCCTTGCGAAGTTTGCCCTCTGCCTCGGTCGGACTTGGGATGTCGGCTCGAATAAAACTATCAATATCGACCGAGTGCACGGGTCCGCCGCCCTCTACTCTAAACGCGATATGAGCGTGGGGAAGACCCCTCTTTTGGAATTCAATCACGTGCAAAATGTAAACCATTTTACCAAAATACTTTCCACTTCTAATGTCATTCAAAAGTTCGGCAAGTTTTAAATGAAACACTCGTGCGCATACGGTCGGTGAGGGGTTTTGGCCAGGAGGTGTTGATTGTTGTATCTCCGGCCACTTGGGATTGCATGTCATCGTGAGAAAGAATGATGCACCGCCGAACCTATTTAATAATGCAATCGCATCTAAATATTTTTGCTTCATGTACCTCTCACCGCCTGTAAATGAGCAGGGTAAATAAATACGACCGGGTACAACACCGCCTTCGCCGTATATGGTCTCGTCGTTCAATGCCTCAACCACTTCGTTAAGCGGGGCAACTCTTTGTGCTCCAGTGTTTTTATTGCGTGATGTTTGCTGGTAATGCACGAACCTTAATCTTTGTTCTGAAATTCTACAAAACATGTCTACTATCCACTCCTCGGAAAGTCGAGAGAGTTCTGTGAAACGCGATTCTGAAAGCACAAGGCATCGGACGTACTTGCACTGCGATAATTCCGCTAAATCAAATTTATCCTTCTTTCCACGTTTCCATCCAAGTTCACCGTGGGGGTATAATAACGGATATTGAAATGTTTCATAGTAATCTACTTCTAAAATATCTACTTGATGCGCTGTGCGCGCTCCAACAGCCCAAATTGCAATCCGTTTTGGATAAAATCGCTCATTACTGAGGTTAATTACGGCAGCTACTTCATTACCTATAGGCAAATCCCCCAAAATGTTACCGTCACGTGGACGCGACGCGGTAGAATCAAACACTAAATGGGCTTGATCAGATGTTTCGCGACTCAAACGTTTGAAACATTCAATGTACGGATTTACTTCGTACATGAAGTGCAATATCGATCTAACAATATCTCTATTGAGACCGCGTCCAGTGGCGATTCTTTCACGCTCACTGGGGTCTTCAATATACAGACCAATCGGATTGGTCGTCTCATTATAGCCCAAATCAAAAACGCGATGGTAAATGCGGCCTTGAACTTTAACAAAAGCTATACCGGAATTTGGATTTTGGAAACCATGAGTGGTCCCAAGTGCGCTGAAGGCGAACAAATGATTATACGCGCGCGAATGCTTGAGAAAGTCTGGATTTTTGTAAAAGTCTTCGGTGAGCGGTTGGAATTGTGTTATTTTATTTTTTCCCAATCCGCAACACCATTTCAATAGTCCCGGTCTACTGCCTTTCTCTTCTTCGAAGAGTGGCGCATTGCAATGGGGGCATCTATAGATGTCCGCCCCGTACAAAGATGTCTTCTTTAAAGAATAAATGGGTATGGTGTTCAGTTCGTCGTTTTGATATGTACCGATAAGTTTCTCGGCTTCGCGTGCGTTACGATTAATGTTTCGATTCGTCTCATTGTAACGTTGAGACGCTGCCCGATTTACTTCCGGATGTTGTTGTGAATAACGGTTTACAGCGGCTCTGTGTATTTCAGGGTTTGTCTGTGTGTTGCGGATTACTGCGGCGATCTTTTCTGCTTGGTTTTGTTGATAATATTTTTTCGCGGCTTCTCTAAACACTTGCGGATTTGTTTTCGCGTAATTATTTTTTGCTTTTGTTTGCGCCCGGTTTCCTCCCCGTTTTTTGGGTCGTCCGCGCGGTTTTTTGGTCTCGATTTCGGTATCCATCGTTGGATTATCAATTAAAGGTGCCAAAACAACAGTAGGTTTGAGGTACGACAATTTAAGATCAGAACTAAATTGCGCGATATCTTTTACTGACCACTCCGTTATGGGTAATGGATTTAAAATGACCGTCGGTTCCAACGTTGTTAATTTTGGGTCTAAAGTTTGGTCATCGGTAATGACCTCTCGCAATTTAGATGTCGAAAGTCTTTCGATCATTACAATCGGTTCGCGACGCGGTAACTGTATGGCCGAAGACACAAGCCGGATCTTGTTTATTTCATACGATCCATGTGCTTGTTGTTCATAATCGTTCGGGTCGAGCTTTATCGGAGTCTCCGGCAATTTTGTGAACAAAAGTTTAGCAAGGGCTTTAATGCTCGTACATTGAAACAAACGCGCGCGCCCGTCGTGATTACATACGTTAGACTCATCAACCCCGTGGCTGTTAAAATAGTAAAATTGTCCGTTGTAACGCCAAAACGATGTCGTGTATCCGAGCCCCGTAAATAAATACGAATCGATCGCGTCGGAATGATCAGCGTCTGTGAATATATCGGACAAGATTGTTTCTATATTTTGATTATCCGCGGCAGAGTCTTGAATGAAATTTGGATACATTGCGTTTGTTTTCCAATCGATGGATATTTCAGCCAAATGGTTCCCTACTTGTATTTCGCCCAAACGATGTATCTCCTCTGGACGCAAATGCGGGTGAAATTCTCTAACATTAAAACCTGGGGGGCGCAAACGGAGATAGAGGCAATCTCCACAATTTAAAATGAGGTCAATTACATCTCTGCTGAAATTCACCCGATCACTAATACACGAATGCAGACAAGCTACAGATGACATGGCTGTACACTGCGAATTGTTACCTTTATAGCGCAGGTGATCGCCCTGATGCGAGGACCCTATAAAAATACACAACGCAATGTGACTACATCTACTTTTTCCGTTTAGTTTAAATAATTAAAAATGAAGTTAGAAAGTGGTAAAATTTACTTGTAATACAAGAATAAACATCGAAATATATCTATCTACGTACCTACCTACCTACTTGGTACCTATTTGTTGTTTATTCGTTTTCAAAGGTAATAATTTTAAACAAAAAAGAACCGACTTCACTTAAGATCCGCTATTTCAAGAGGAAGTGGCCGAATTGCTGTAAAAAATAGTGAAATCACTATAGGTGTGCTTATAATAGTTGAAGAGTTCCCTCGATTTCTCCAGGATCCCATCATCAGATCCCGACTTGGTGACAATGGGACCATCTAGGGGTTATACCTGTTCGATTAAAAAAAAAATTTTGAAAATCAGTTCACGATTCACGGAGATATGGAGTAACATACATACAAAAAAATATATAATGATAAAAAAAAAACAGTCGAATTGAGAACCTCCTCCTTTTTTCGAAGTCGGTTAAGAAAAATAAAATATGTAGTATAAGAAAATGAATCAGTACCTACCTAAAATCATATCTAACACACATAGGATAACGTAAAATAACTATTACCTATGATAAAATAAAGCATGGATCTCGTATTCAAAACAGTTAATATAGCTTTCAAAAATAATTCTCATATTTCCTGACAATTATCTCTTCATTCTTTTTTCGAATTTTGAATAGGTATGACACCTAAGCAATTTTCTGTAGTTAAAAAAGTTGGGATTGGGCAATCAAATCAAAAATAAAATTCTACCTAACAAATCTATAAATATAAAATATAAACTCGCAATAATGTATGGTTAGTTGGCAGAGACAATAAATACTATTTCCATGATTTTGTTGTTTATTGTTACAAATTATTTTTCTTCGAAGAAATACGCATCAAAAACGAAATGATTAACATATTGATAAGGTACTTGTACAGTACAGTCGTCATCAGATATATAGGAGCGGTCAACCTCGGCCACCCGGTCACAAATATCTGAACAACGTCTCTATTGTCAAAGTGATAAAGTGCATGTTCTGATATTTTTGAGTACCCTGGTCGCTTCTATGTATTTGACGGAGACTATAGTTACAGTTTAAAAGATAGCCAAAAACTCCTTCAGAATGCAACTCGAACAACGCTAAAAAGTATGACAATAAAATACCTATTTATCGAGGCGTGTTTGTTTTAGGCGTGATGATAAACAACATTTTGTTCCGTACGGTCCAATCTAAGTACCTAGTAGTGTTTTAAATAATGATGTTGGCGTACGCGCAATACCTATTTATTTTTATAAAAGTTGTCTAAAGAACATTTTGTACCTAGGTAAGTACAGTCACCGGCAATAGTATCTTCCTACACGAAGGCCGCAGAAACATGTGATACGCTCTTATTTGTAGGGCTATAAAAACGTGTCATATATTTTTGCGGCCTTCATGTAGGAAGATACTATTGCTGGTGACTGTCAGTGGCGGCGCGTCCATAGAACACGATTCCTGTCGGCTTGCATAATTTTCAGGCATATGAGCAGTTTTTCTACAGCTGATGAAGATATTTTAAGCCAAATTAAGCTCCGGCTTGCCTAAGAAAATTGTTGACCCGCCGCCACTGGTGACTGTACATACCAGCCTATTGAAAAAGAGCATATAAACGCTACAGTCTGTATTGATTTTTTTTTTAATTTTATTTTAAATATGTATATACCTATACCTAATCTTATAAATTACCCTACTGTTGAACGTAGACAATTTACAAGAGGGTTTTTTTAGTTTTCACGGCAGCTGGATGTCGATGAGCGATTTCATACCTACATAACCTGAAAAATCACTTCCTTTGTTTGATTGTCTATTTACATCATTCTCTTTTGTATATGCAAGAGCGCTAAGTGATAGAGACGAAGATAACTTAGATAACGTAAATTTTTGAAGCTTAATGGATAAAGGAAGGTAAGGTAAGGATCGAGTTCAAAAGCACTTAAACCCGACGCGATGACACGAAATTCGGCAAATGACCGCTGTTGGCCTAAAAATAAATGAAATGGACCATTAATTTTAAAGTAGTTATGTACATATAACCATAATAGTCAGTGTTGAAAAATAATGTTATAGTCCTTGTACAGTCGCCATCAGATATAATGGAACGGCCAAAGTGGTCACAAATATCTGAACAACGCCTTTATTGTCAAGGCGATAAGGTGTTTATTCAGATATTTTTGAGTACAGTGGTCGTTCCGATGTATTCAATGGTTTAAAATGTAAGGATTGAATTATCTTATAAAACTAAATGCACTGAACTACATTTAAAAAAAATGAACTTGTAATAAAACTTGTAGGTAATAAAAAGTAGGTACATATTTCTTATTAGAGTATTGGCAGTTACAGCAAAATTAGGCCGATACTGGAACGTTAAATTTGGCCTTAAAAAATTATAACTCACAAGTCCGATTTTATTTTATTATCAGTAAGAGTACAATGAGCACTAACGGCGAAAATTTTTTTCTAACTGTTTTCGAGGGTGTTGTAGGTATAATATAGGTATTTGTTTGCGACACTCGTAAATTCAAGATAAGATAATTCGAGTGGTATTTCTTTTCATTCGACTATCGGATTTAACTATATGAATGTACCCTGACATTTGCTAACAGATTTACTAATGGCCGTATTTATTTAAATTTAAAACAAATAAAAAAAAATATACTTCCTCCAAAAGATAATTTAAGTGGTATATGTTAACTGAAATATATTAAAAACTATCTAAGGCGAGTAATAGATTTGATTTATAACACATTATTCAATAGATTATTTTTTAATGAACAATTGAATTTTTAAAGCGTTCTATTTAGCTATATAAGAAATCTCTGAAATTTTCAAGTGGGCGCATTCTGTTCATTATCTTTATACTAAAACTTGCATCAAAATTCTAACGATTTCATCAATCGCTCGAAGTTTTCTGAACTTATCAGTTCTAAACATAATCCAAACGCGCGGAGATTAAAGCGGGAGTCTATCGCGTCATGGCATGGCGCTAGCGGCGGGGCCAATCACGACGCGCCGCGCGCTGTTGCCTGACCGCTGCGCGCCGTTGCCTGTCTGCTGTTTCCATGGTAACCCAATAAGCACGCGAATATTGTATCTTTACGTTTGGTCCACAGAGTGAATAATATGACTGCCTAATGCGAAGCTTGGTTTGATAATGATTACTATAAAGTGCGATGTTTTTTTTGTTGAGAGCATGCCCCTCTATGGTGCGAATGAATGAAAAAGCGGACATTCCTACTTTTTCACTTTTCATGCTCTAAAAGTCTGTCGTACATTTAAGCTAGTGCTAATATGTATACATAATTTCACTTCTCATAGTTCTTATTGTTATGTCCTTTAAGTCTAATTTCGTAAAGTCTGTATAGTATGTATGACTATGGTCTAAAAGTTCTAAAACCCATATTACTACAAGAACAATTTTTCCTCACTTGGTTCGGGAAAATAACCACCTAGTGGTAATATGGCTTACTTTAGACCCTTGTCAAACAATAAACAATCTACTATTTTCCGAAAAATGTATTTTTTTAATGAAATGAAATGTTTATTTGTATAACACAGGTGGTACAAATAGGGTCTTAATTTACAAAGGTGCTCTGTGTTTTGCCTATTGGCATACAAAATTATTGTTGTATTGTTCCATATTCGGTAGGAAATAGTATACCCTGGAGGCAATCGGCCTGTTTGGAGAAAAGTCGTCGACATCTCTTCTAAATACCTAAAACTGGTATACATGTGTTCCCCGTGGTCTTCAGAATACGAATTGACTGGTTTTAGTTTATGGAGAGGGGGAGGGGGGGGGGATACGAAAAAAGTGAGGGAAAGATGGCGGACGACCATCATCGAAATTTGTTCACAACTCGAATCATATCGGACCGATCGATTTGAGTGAGATGTCATCTGAAAGACCATTAAAGTACTATAGTTGTTTCTAAATAGAGGCAGTCATCACATTAGTCGTTTACGAAATATTTGAAAAAATATGAATTTTTTACCGTGCCTGTTTAGATAAAGTAGTGATAAAACATGCTTATAACTCAATAAATAAAGTATGTATTATTATAAAGTAGACGGGAAAATGTATGAGCTTTCAAAAAACTAGCGTGTGGCGGTCGATCGACGTCGTATTTTCATTATTGCTCGGAATTTATTTTATGGATCAAATCCTGATGACTCTGATGAGTATCATTTGAATGCATTTTAAATTTACTATAATAGGTTAATTGAGGTCTTAGATGTAAAATTAACAGTTTTTAGATTTTTTTTGAAAACGTTACATTTTTACCTAATAGACTGGTGGAAACAGGCTTGTTTGCAGAAAAGTCGTCGATATCTCTTCCAAATACCTAAAACGGGTATGGATATGGTCCTCCTTGTCTCCAGGATATGAATTGATCAATTTTATTTTAAGGGGAGGGGACGAGTCGAAAAAAGGAGGGGGGAAAAATGGTGGCCGACCGTCATCGAAATTTATTTACATCTCGAGTCCTATGGAACCGAAAAATTCGTGTGTAAATATTATTTAATGTACTATAATTGATTGTAAATAACCGTAGTCATCAATGTAGTCGTTTACAAAACAAAACATTTGAAAATAACATTAATTGCGGTAAAGTTACAATTTATTGAGCTATAAGCATGTATTATCAGTACTTACGCCAACATGCACGGTAAAAAATCATACTTTTTCAAATATTTTGTATAAGGCTAAGTGATGACTACAATTATTCAAAAACAATTATAGTACGTTTAATGATCTTTAAAATTGCATCTCAAACGAATATATCGGTCCCATAGACCGAAATGTGAACATATTTCAATGACGATCGGACACCATCTTTACCGCGTCCGGTTATTGACTCCCCCCCCCCCCCCCCCCCTCTACTCTATAAAATAAAACTGGCCAATTCATGTCCATCCATCACAATGAGGAATATATCTATACCAGTTTTAGGTATTTGGAAGAAATGTCGATGATGACTTTTCTTTAAATATGCCCGTTTCTTCCAGTCTATTTGAGTAAATACATATGTTACAATCCTAAAAAAATGGTTAATTTTGCAACTTAGACTTCAAAGAACTGATTATTTCAGTAAATTTAAAATAATTTCAAATGACACAAATCACGAATTGATCCGTTAAATAGATTCTGAGAAATAATGAAAATACGACGACGGTCGGCTGCCATTGTAAGACGAAACGTAGTGACCCATTCTGAACAAAATTCATCAATACTCCGTTATATAGTATTACATAGGGTAGCCAATCATTTGGCAAACAACATTTCATAAAATATTCATTTCACGAACAAAATAAAATATTCATTTCACAATGATTCCCATAAATAATTTTATATATTATTGTTTCACAAATAGTTCAAAAAACAAATTATTTGCTTGCAAAAACACTATATTACAAAACATTATTTGGCAAATTATTCATTTGCTATTCAGGGCAATTAACAAAATAACGCATGGTAAAACGTTAGTAAAATGCATTATTTGGTACCTACATTCTTCGTTTAATAATCTCATGGTGTGTATGCCATTTATACGTAGATTATCTACGAGTACAACATTTTAAAAATATATTTTGTACTTTAAAAGTTAAGTTTGTTTTTGTTGAATATTATCACGGACAACTATGATTTGAGAGAGCCCAGATAGATGCGACGACGAGCAAAGCGAGGAGGAGCGTGGTAAATCTACCACGCTAATCAACTGCGACCTTACAGTTCCAGTAACTTACATATGTGGGGGTTAATAGAAATGTAAAATACCCGTAATGTCAACATACCTATTTATCTTAATTGCTTCGCAATCACTTATTTTTAAAAAACAGTCACGGCTTTATTGTCAATTTTTACACATAAAATTACCATTTTCATTTAGTTTTAGTAAAAATATCCATGAATTCAGTGAAAACGAAATTCTTTTATAATATTTTGTCTTGTGTCAAATGCTATTTTTGCTTAGAAATACAGTTGTCAGTCAGCCATTCTTGTTTATCTTATTTTACTATTGTCCCTAAATTTATCCGGAACCGACTTATTAACCGACTTCAATTAAGGGAGTTCTCAATTAGTTTGCATTTATTTATTGTACTTATTATATTCAGTAAAAAACAATAACTTATCTATTGACATTTTGCAAAATAACGGATTTTAAAAACGATTTATTCACGAAATGAACGTTGGTTAAATAATAATTTGTCTTACAATAAGTTTATAAAGCGTCCAAGTTACTAAATGTATATTTGTCTAATAATGATTTATAAAAATGAACATATTTAGCAATGACTTGTTGAAACGAATTGTTGTTTGTTCAGTGATTATTTGCGAAATGTTATTTATCAAATGAATCATTATCAAAGCGAAAGCTCATAAAATTTCCCGTATATTTTGTCATAACATTAATTGTGGTAAAGTTATAATTTATTGAGTTATAAGCATGTTTTGTCAGTATTTACGCAAACATGCACGATAAAAAAAAACATATTTTTGTTAAATAAGTATTTTGTAAAAGACTAAAGTGATGACTACGGTTATTTATAAACAATTGTAGTACATTTAACAATCTTTCGAACGACATCTCATACGAATCGTTTGGTCTCATAGGACTCCAGAAGTAAAAATAATCGATGACGTTCGGCCGCCATCTGCCTAGGGAATGCAACCCGGGTACCCGAAAACCCGGGTACCCGGGTACCCGAAAACCCGGGTACCCGGGTACCTATCTATATTTGGAGTCGGGTAAAACCCGGGTTTTTAACTCATAACCCGGGTTTTACCCGTAATTTAGAAATCGGTAGAAAAATAGGGAAAACGTGAATAAACTTAAAACAAAATGTTCTATTACTTCTGTAACTGTATCCCTTAATAACCTTACTGTGTGTGTTATAACTATTAAATTAAAATTAAAAGGCATAGCATAAATGGTCCGAACATATTTTACACTTCAATTCTAACTATCGCTTGATAGCTTTAATCAATCATTCCAGTAAAATTTTACTGCACAACCTAAATGAGAGACAAAAAGCGTATATCAGCAAATAAATCGCACCAGAACAAGCCGGATTTGTTAGAGAAAAAGAAACTAGAGAACAGATTCTCATATTGCGCCAGATAAAAGAGAAAGCCAGAGAGTTCGACAGACCAACGTACATATGTTTTGTTGACTTTCAGAAGGCATTTGACTCAGTTAAATGGCCGCTGCTGTGGGATGTTCTCTTACGAATGGGCGCTCCCAACAATCTCGTCCATATATTAAGAGGGCTGTATGAGAACAACTCCGCGTCAGTAAAAGTGGACAATACAATGTCAGAGCCACTCCACCCTTCGGCTGGGGTACGTCAAGGGTGCATACTATCGCCCTTGCCTTGCTCTTTTCTGTAATCTATACTGAGCACATAATGAGGATAACGCTTGAAGGCTGGACGGATGGTATTCCAATAGGTGGGAAGAATATCTCCAATCTGTGTTACGCTGACGACATCGACACCACACTCACAGCAAAAAGCGAAGATTGTATAGCAGCGCTATTGCGTCGCGTTGAAACAGTTAGTCTCGAATTCGGTTTGAAGATCAACCGACTAAAAACCAAGATGATGGTCGTGGACCGTAACAACAGCAATAAGGCAAAAACTATTGGAAACTGTGGAGTTGTATCATCATACTATATGTATTGGGGTCACTGGTCTCAAACGGTGGAGGCTCCGAAGATGAAATCAAGCGACGCATAGCAACAACTAGGTCTGCAATGGAGAAACTCTAGAAGATCTGGAGAGACCGCAATATCAAAAGGGCAACTAAGACTCGCCTCGTAAGATCTCTCGTTTTCCCAGTGTTATTTTACGGTGCAGAAACGTGGACAGTAAGAGAAAGTGAACGAAAACGCATTGATGCTTTGGAAATGTGGTGCTGGAGGAGATTGCTGCGGATATCGTGGACTCAGCGCCGCACTAATTTATCTATACTCCAAGAGCTCAAGGTTAAGCAAAGGCTTTCAGCAATCGTGCACTCTCGCATTCTTAGTTACTTCGGCCACGTGACGCGCAAGGAAGACGACGCCATGGAGAGACTTGTTGTTCAGGGTAGAGTGGATGGTACAAGACCCAGATTACGCCCCTCAATGCGATGGACTGATCAAGTGAAGGCCCTCACCGGATCACGCTTAAATCTGTGCGTGCGAAATGCACTAAGTAGAGAAGAATGGCGGAGAACTACACAAAATGCTGTACAACGACCTCAATGATCACGACTACTCTGACAAGAGTATACGATTAAGAAGAAGAAGAAGATCTATTGTTACATTTGAATATTCCATATTTTCCGTTAACTTTGATATTTCTGATTAATAAACAGAAAGATTAAGTATACCTAACCTAACGTCTTATGCTCTCTAAATTAATATTATAAAAAAAATAAAATAAATAAATGTCATTTATTTCAGGCAAGCACCCATATAGAAAATCAGTGTAGAATATGCATGTAAAAAAAAAGGTTAAAATGTTATTAATATTGTGATTTACAGCTGTTTTAATAGCATAAGTTGTTAAATTTATATATTTCATGTACGAAATCATTGTTTGTCAATTAATAAATGCGAACTCAGCCAATCAAAAGTGCATTTTATTACTAACTAAATACCCGTAAAAACGATGAAAACCAATAATTAATAAAAAAATTGTTCAAAACCGGGTATTAGCCGGGTTTTTGAAAATCAAAGTCGGTACCCGGGTACCAAAAATGGCCGGGTATTGCATTCCTTACATCTGCCCTCTCCCCCCCTTTTTTACCGACTTGCCCCCCCCCCCCCCCCCCCTCCATAAACTAAAACCCGTCAATTCGTAGTCAGGAGACTACGAGGAACACATCCATACCAGTTTTAGGCATTTAGAAGAGATGTCTACGAAAATCGTGAAGGAGACGACTTTTGTTTAATTTGCCTCGAGACTATTATGGCAGGCTTATGAAACTCCCGCGCGGCCTCGGTTAAATACCTATGCGCCGGAGCCTGACACGACCCGCCGGCGGGACGGTTAGTCAGTGAACCGAAAAGTCTATGCCAATAAGCACACTCATGCTTTAAAAGAGGAAATTCGACGCTGTATTGGAGAAATTCAGCCGCATCTATGCAAAATGGTCATAGGCAATTTTGACAAAAGAGTGCGTATGTGCCAGCAAAGCCTAGGAGGACATTTGCCTGACGTATTATTCCACAAATAACCCTATTTTATGTATTTCAAGATTTTACATACAAATATATTATAACGATAACGGAAAAAATGTGTTTTTCATCAATTTCAAATCTTGCGTCCTTTTTGGGACAATCTTTATAACCTTGTTTCATTCGATCAAACCTAACTTTAAATAAAGTATGTTCTGATAAAATATTAAAAGTAAACCCAGAAAAAAATACTTTTATTTCAATACTGTGGGCTACCGCAATTCGTATTCAAAAGTAAAAACATTGCCTGGCCCGGTTAAGGGTTTATCATAATGTCGTATGAAAGGTGACTGACAAGCTACGGCGCGTCGTGATTGGTGGACCCGCTCCTGCTGACCGCACTTTAGACTGCCGCGCAAATCTCCTTGCGTTCAAATGACGAATTGAACTGATAAGCTCGTGCACTGTTCAGCTATTGATGAATTCGTTAGTTTTTGTGTATATACATTACTATAACGATAATAAACTAAACACGCTGACTTGGAAATTTTCTAAATTTCTTTTATGGTCAAGACAACGCTTTTTAAAATTCAAATGCTTAAATAAAATCGATCTATTGATGAATCTATTATAAATTAAACTGATAGTTATCTTTGATAGCTTTCAATACATTTCAGTAATCATAAAACACTTTAGTAATCTTTTTGTGAAAAAAAAATTTTTTTCAGCATTTTATATTATCCTGAAACAAACTGTTGACAAATGCGTTAGTAAATGACAGTTGATGTTCAAACAATTAAATAGGATTATATCATGAAGAAACTTACCGCTTGTATAATCTTACCTTGAATTAATAAGGCCTGCTAACAAATACCTACTCTATACCTAAATCTACGTCCAGATCCGATATATTTTTTTATAAGGAGTAGTTCTCAGAGTATTCTAACAGACTACAAAAAATAGCGCACTTGTGAGTTATAAAAGTTAATTCTGTATTTGTACGCCACTAAATAGACAGTTTTTGAAATTGATAGACGACGTGAATCGCTTCATTGAATAACATACCTACATTGAAAATAGTACCTATTTTAGGTTGTATTTTATGGAAATCTATGAAAGAAATAAATTATGTTTAGCAATAGATGCGAGTATACTGAAAAGAAGATGTGGTTTAGTTTTATTAAACAGTTGTGGACTAAAAGTACATAGCTCAGTATGCATTTAAGCTCCACGGTCACAGGCAGGCAGCCTGTAGGTATATATTATATGGGAACAACGATTCTTACTACACCATTTTTCTTTTTGCATACTTATATGAGAAGACTACGTGATATTTGATGCCTATCCTAAATTACTTTTGTATTTTGGCACAGTTAGACACAGTATCAGCTACGTAATAGGTAAAATAACAACTTAAACAAATGACCTCTGTTGTCAGCCGCTTTGAAATGTCGTACGCGAAAAGCCGGCGCCTCTGATTGTCGAAGCCAGTAGCCCCGGCGGCTGTTATGATGTATAACATGACTGCTTTGTAGGTTCCTGACACTTCACACACAAGCACAACAAACCACACCGTCTCAAATTAACACTTAGCACATTAAATTATTTTTTTATCGAAACCGCCATCATAGCACGCGACGCTCGGCGCTAAACTAAAAACTAAGTGGCGCCACTGGCGCTACTATCGCGTGGCGTGATGTGATGTGATTATTGCAGCGTTAGGTTAGAGTATTCAGTCAACCGGAATGACCATTGACAGGAGTTCCCCTCTGCCAAAAATATATGACCAGTGGTCATACTTATTGTATGGGCTAATGTTTATTTGATGTGGCTATTTTGACTTTACGTATACATTTGACGTTTCCCCTCCTCTATCAAAATCGGCAGATTTTTTTTGTATAGAAAACATACCCATACTATTCCTAGATTTGTAATGGTAATAACAATACCAAGATTGAACGGAATGATCTTATTACACTTTCCATAGATATTTCAGAAAAGGCGCTATTATCGTCGGTTATTATAATGGCTTCTCTACATGATGGGCCATCATAGGGACGCAGCTATGCGTTAGAGGGAGCTAACGATATTACGATCTCGTTTTGTTGTATAGCTGCGTCTCTATGATGGTCCATCATGTAGAGCCAGCCTAATAGACTCATGTTTGTGATTAATATTTACTTCTATAAAATTTTAAGTGCGATAAAAAACATTTATTACCCTCCACCGCTCTTTGGAGGGTAACAATTAAATCGATTAAATTATGTAGGTTAGTTACGATATGTTGTGAGACATCTTAAAACGTGTTTTAAAGTCAGCCGCGTTGTGTGTATTCTATCCTTTTTGGTGGGTTGCGTGTTTTAACTCTACAGATGTATGCTCTTAAATAGAAAATGACAGACATGGCCGCTCCGGTTGGTTGAATGCTCTAAGGATTCTTGTAATTGCAAAGTAGGTACCTACTCTCGCACCTCGCGCCATTTTGAAATGTGGAATTTGTTTGGAAAGAGAAGTTTTGTGTTTAATATGCGAGCTCATACATTCTACGACATTTTTATTTCCAGACAAACTGTAGCCGATAGCTGTGTTTTTACACGACTGCCCAAAAAAGGAGTGATTGTTACTATAGTATAGGAAGGAGTGTATTGTAGGTATACCTAAACACATACATAGATGCATACGTATGCTACTTAGGAAGGGATTATTGAATATAAAGTTTCTTATTGTAAACCAACCTGAATCATCAATTCATCAGACATAAGCGAAGTCATTGACGCGATCCTCTTCGATCTTCTGGAAGCGGAGCTGAGAGAAGTACTTGCTTGACGTTTCATCTAAAATCATTAAAACATATTTAAGTATGTGTCATATAACTCATATTCCATTAAAATTATACTATGGATAGGTATAAAGAGTAAAGGTTAATGTAGGTACCTAATGAAAAATATAACACAAGATATACCTACTTGTATTAAGGTATGACATGAATATTACATCAACAATTTTCATAATGTGAATAGGTATGTATTTGTAAAATATATTTTTAGTTTTATAATATTGATAGAGTAGGTACAGTCGCCATCAAATATATCGGAGCGGCCACGGTACTCAAAAATATCTGAACACGCACTTTATCGCCTTGACAATAGAGGCGTTGTTCACATATTTGTGACCACCTTGGCCGCTCCGATATATCTGATGGCGACTGTACTGTACATTCTTACATGGAAATATTTTTTATACTTAATCAAAAGAAAGTTTTACGTACCTTGACGATATGTTGGCAGCAAACTGGCTGTAACAGTATTAAAATTAATTTTAGCGTATACCTATTTTATTATGACCGATTGAAAATAAAATGGCGTCCTCATGAAAAAAAATTTCTTTCATGAAAATTGATAATTTCTAAGATATAATTCATTTGCAAACAACCAGCCATGAATTTATTCTACGGGGATGTTGTTTTTACATATATATTCATGTTAAACAATAGATATTTATAAAAAGGAATGAAATGGACATGATAGTCTTTTGTTTTATTATTTGTAACTTTGTACCAAAATCAGACGCTTTAAATGTAATTTATAATTTTTGCTATCTATAATGGAAAAAAGTAAGTGAAACCATAATATCATGAAACTTACTGATTTTGCAAAGTTTTTATGACTTTTTAAGCTTAAACTACACTATATATAATTAAATAAATTTATTTAAAATAATTAAGATGCACTTACTCGGAAAACGGCGGGAGCAGAAGAATTTTTTTAAATTCCCGTAGTGACCAACACCATCCGCATACAGGCTGTGATAAAGCTTGCCATTCACGATCAGCCATAATTATAGTTTGGCTAGAGTTTGTTTCACTTAAAGCTTAGACAGGGAGAATCATACTGTCTTTTTCTAATGCTAGTACTCTCACTACTAAAAACGGGATGGGTATAGCGTGTTACTTTGACTGTTACTGCGCTTTTTGGTTTGCCAGACTATATATAGCAAATTAAATTACGTTATGAAAAATGAGTTTATTTTTACAAATAAAATTGAATTATGGTTTTTTAATATTTTGTATATAAACAATGACAGTCCAGTCACTTCAATTTATCAAAACGATTTATTATTTCAGTATTAAGAAGAGTTTGTCCGGAAAGAAAAGTGTAGTGGTTTATATGGGAGCTCATACATTCTCTGATACTTTTCTTAGTATATATATTGCAATGAATTAAAAATATTAAGTATATTTAAATAACAATGGATACATTGTTTTGCTTTTATATAGTTTTTACAATTTATTATGTAATATTTGTTTACGTTGATTGATCGATTACTTACGTCTGTCACTTTGTCTTTTCTTTAGAAGTTAAAGAGAGAGATGCTATGCATTTAAAAAATAGAGTAATACACTTCAGTTCATACTTCTATTAAGAGAAATTATTTAAAATTCAACAATTAACATTTGGCATAAAAACTCTTTAAACTATTTTGCATATCTTAGTTGGATAATGAATAGAAAGCTTGCATTCGATCATGGGTGTTGCTGTATGGATAATATCTTTTGAATCTGTCTCAAAATATTCGTTTTAACTGTGTTAATTATTTATTTTGTTTTATTCATATCATATATATTTGAGTGATTATTTAATTGCTGTATATTTCAATAAAAACCAGTTAATTTTATAAAATATAAAACATTCACTATTGACACAATACTCTAATATACTGGCAATACTGATTAAACACTTAATATGTCAAGTCAAGTCAATATAAAGTTATGTCTGCTCTACCGGAAAGTGGAATAATACTTTTTAATGCTAAAATAAGGATATTACACTACTTTCTGTGTCGATGTAAGTATTACAATAAGTTCTACTTTACTTCAAATACATATTTATTTAGTTTTTCATGTTAAATCTCTAAAGAAGCCGTACTGATTGTAATATAACCTAGTGTTGTTTATAATGATTCATTTATCTTTTCCAGATTAAAACGCCTTCAATATAAGTAAATGTAGAAATCTTCCAAGAACTCTGTATCAAACAGTGAATACATTGATCGTTCTGTCGTCGACACATGCCACTTTGCGCCAATAGTTGATGATTTCCACGCTTAATGATTTATTACTACGTGAAAGAGATAATGTATTCCTGATTTAAAAGCCTTGATGCATTTTCACTGCTCCAAGAACGTGACAACGGCCAAGATGTTTGTACTAATATATTAAACACTGTCAACGAACAACATTAAACACCAGTATGCGGCTATATTATATGGTCCTCAAATTACTGCTTGAAGAATGGTAGGCATGATGAAACATGATGGCTGATGTGCAAAGGGAAAGGCATCTACCAGGTGGTGTGATGGGAAGAAGCATGTATCGGGTGCTAATCATGGTACCATACTGACTATAAAAATAATGTGCTTATAATTTTGATATATGTGGAAATAATGTGAAATGTTTCTATTTCCAAATGTAAATTAGTAATAGTATATGACCTGCGCAATGAGGCAAAAGCTGCTTTTGCTCAACTCAAGCCTGTTTGGGATTCCAATGTGCTTACTTGGCGCATTAAAATCTCCCTCTTTGAATCCATAGTCAAGTCCGTGTTGCTCTTCGGCTGCGAAACGTGGAGAGTGACAAAGGGGCTGATACACAAGCTACAAGTGTTTGTCAATAAGTCCCTTCGGTCGATCCTCCGCATTTTCTGGCCGAAGACTATAAGAAATGAGGACTCGTGGAGTATATGCCATCAGTCCCCGATCGCCCAGGAAGTAGCGCTGCGGAAGTGGAGATGGATCGGACATACCCTTCGAAGAGGAGCGTCGGATAATGCCAGTATCGCTTTGGAGTGGCGGCCTCAGGATTGTAAGCGAGCCAGCGGACGCCCTGTTCAGACGTGGAGGAGGAGCATTGAGAGTGAGCTACGAGCCGTAAGAATGAACTGGAGAGAGGCCAAGACGGTTGCTCAGGACAGAAAGGCGTGGAAGGATCTTGTGCGGGCCCTATGCACCTCTGGGGTGCCCTAGGATATACAACAACAACAACATATGACCTGGCCTCAGTGTATGTATGTGTGTGTTAAAAACACTTGATTTTGATGTTAGTTTATACTTGTAAATAGGACAAAATTTCCGCTTGAAATAGTTCAGGCAGTATAGAGTGCAGATATGCCTTGGCCAGCAAAAATACTAACACACTTGGCCGAAGTGCACTATACTGCTGCTTCACGCAGCAGTTTCCTCGCGAGGCTGCTCGACCTGTGTTGACTTACCAATCTATTATGGGTTTCAAGCTGAATTTGGCCAACATTGGGTTAGCGTAATAAGTAAAATTCTATACAATCCTGTTTGTGAAAAGAAACAGAAATGTGACCATGGTCCTCAAATAAATGGATTTTTTTGGTGAAATAAACGACAACTGAACATTTGCCATCAAATAAGAGATCATTTATTTATGATATCATTTATTTTGTCAATGCTCAAATAAAAAGCATCTCATTATTGGATGTTGATAAGGTGCTGTTGTCATGAAAATTCATAGAGTAATAAACCTTATCAACTACCAACAGTGTGGTACAGTCACCGGCAAAAATGTGACACTCTTATGGCCCTACAAATAAGAGTATGTCACATATTGTAGCGGCCTCCATGTAGAAAGATAGTGTTGCTGGTGACTGTACCTTATAATTGAAAAATCTCGATTGACTGGCTGGACTGGTCATTACTCATTAATTGTAGTCACGGTGATGTTTGCCTGCTAAACTACAGCCTGTGTTAATCCTAAGCTTGTGCGGAGCCACTCTTGCTTATTACTGTTTCAGTGTATTTATTGTAACAAATGCGAAATTTTACATTTGATTATTGTATGAATAAATGAAAATTTAATATTTTGCACAGTTTTTTTATTGCTTCATAAGTAAAGTGAAATTATATTTAGTCTTTCTAGTTGAATGTAGCATACCTACAGATACAAAAATCGTCGCTATTTGAATTGAATTGAAAATTTATTGTAGACTCATGGCTGTAGGTTGGGGTACTTGAGTTGAGCGGGTTCCAGGTTGGGAGGGAAAAAAAACAGCGTGTATTTTTTATGGTGTAGGTGTATAATTGAAAAGTGAAGTTACTTCACTTCAGTACCTAGTAACATGGTAAGAACATTGATTACAGTACCACCTGTCGGTGATACAGAAAACTCACTAACCGGCTCATCGATCAGGGAGCAAGTTAATCTATGACGTAGCACGTAGCCATCTAGGTTTCGAGTTAATGTTAAAAATATCCTATAGATGGCGCTATTAATCGATTAGTGGATGAACATTAAGTAATAAATATTTTTTATTTATATGTACATATGTTCCATTCAGCCAGTGGTTTCAAAGTAGTATATTTTTAACCGACTTCAAAAAAGGAAGAGGTTCTCAATTCGACAGATTTTTTTAAATTATTTTTTTGTATGTATGTTACCCGATATCGCCGTGAATCGTGAACCGATTTTCAAAATTATTTTTTTAATCGAACGCCCATAACCCCTAGATGGTACCATTGTCACCAAGTCGGGGTCTGATGGTGGGAGCCTGGAGAAATCGAGGGAAATCTTCAACTATTATAGGCACAACTATAGTGATTTCACTATTTTTTACAGCAACTCGGCCACCTATTCTTGGAATAGCGGATCTTAAGTGATTCTTAGATAGCGGTTCTTTTTTTGTTTAAAATTATTAATTAAGTACAGTCATCTGACAGCTCTAGTCATGCATACATTTAAAACAGCTCAATGTGTAGGAACTGTTAAATTAGTGTACAGTCAGCAACAAAGGTAGCTTAATGGGTGAGATGTTCAAAATGACTTTCACTTAATCTTATTTTCTTAACAATAATGTCGTATAAAGTTAATTTTAAATAACTCACCCATCCGCTTAGCTACTTCTGTTGCTGACTGTACTCAATTAAAAATACTACTTTCTAGAAACATGCGAGTACAAATCTCAGTGAAATTCAGTCAATTATTTTCTGCCTTCCACATAAATATTGCCTATAGGTTTTTGTGTATTTCTATGCAGCCGGCTATTTAATCAGTTTTCACACTACTGCCCTTTCCGCATTCGGCGCTGGTGCGTGAGCGAGATGGCGCTCTACGTGTGTATAGTGCAGTCACGCTTGCACATCGTCACCACATGCGGTTGCAACATCAGTATGATGATCGCCTTAGGTATTCAGTGTTCCGTTTGTAGTGGTGTGTATGTATGTTTTTTTATAAAAGTAACGAAAATGCATACCTTAGCATTTATTGTCTTTGAGAGGCCCAATCATATTTTATAGAGTTCCATACTTCAAAAGGATTACTCTATTGCCCGTTCGCTTGTGAAGACGCTCTAATCAAAAAAATAATTGAGAATAGGTATTTCTTTATTTCGTTATTGACTCATCTTTACTTCGAACGTTATATATACTTACCTATATACAATTAGCAAAAAAAAAGCAATGATGCGTACTTACCAGTGGCGGCTCGTTCGTAGAACATTATTCCCGTCGACTTGCTTAAGTTTCAGGTGCCTGAGCAGTTTTCCTACAGGTTGTGAAGAAATATTAAGCCAAATTCAGGATCGGCTTACCTAAGAAAAAATTTCACTTATCCTGTCATATATAGTATAGCTATATTAAGTACTCTTCGTTGGATATATTAAAATTTCCCAAGTGACATGCCATCACAATTTTTGTTCAGCTATTTAGGGTCCTAGATAAATTGGTAATCAATACTTACGCTACGACTGGCCAGTTTAGCTAGAACCCTAAATGTCAACAATCACGGAGCGTGACAGTGCCTACCTTTGAGTCTAAGTAAAAAAATGGTTTTCATCACACCTGCTCGTAAAAGGTGTTATTTTATGCGGGTGTACTGAAGGACAAAGG
This sequence comes from Pammene fasciana, assembly GCA_911728535.1. Classification (NCBI taxonomy): domain Eukaryota; kingdom Metazoa; phylum Arthropoda; class Insecta; order Lepidoptera; family Tortricidae; genus Pammene; species Pammene fasciana. The sequence goes on along the minus strand of OU452291.1, from coordinate 14,944,223 downwards.
CCTACTTTGATCCCGCGGGAGTTAGGAATTCTTATAACTCCACAGTGTGGAGTTATAGGTTTAGTTTTAAAGATGTTGACCCACTCGTACATTACTTCAGACTCAGGACATTTATATTCAGCCAGGGTTTTTTGTTATGTCACCCAAACTTGACTACAAGCAAATTTTAAAGTATATAAAACTAATACGGTATATTTCTTCATTATTTTTAATATTTAAAAGTATTTATCATTAATTTTGGTAAATATTGTTATAATAATTTTGCAAAATCTAGTTCGAAAACTATGTCGTAATAAAAAACGCACGGAATGTTTGTACCGCGTTGCTAAGCAACGGCGCAAGCAAAATGGCGATCGAATACCTATTTGAAACGTCACCGTATTTAAGAATTATTTCGCTTAAATTTTAGTTTTTTCCTCGCAAGTGTGATGAAAAACATTGTGTGTAACTCGGGGCGTAAGAATATTACAAACTCGAGTCTTTAAATCGCTCCGGCAAGCCGTCGCGATTTAACTAGACTCTCGTTAGTAATATTCCTCTTACCCCCCATGTTGCACAATGTACTATTTCTTTGTACTATTTACATTGCACCACGCCTATAAATTTTTGTCTTAATAAGTTTGCGCTTCTTTATATATTAGATACCCTTTAGGCATAAGCATATAGCTGCTGATCTCTGCTGATCTCTGCTGATCTCTGCTGATCTCTGCTGATCTCTGCTGATCTCTGCGGATCTCTGCTGATCTCTGCTGATCTCTGCTGATCTCTGCTGATCTCTGCTGATCTCTGCTGATCTCTGCTGATCTCTGCTGATCTCTGCTGATCTCTGCTGATCTCTGCTGATCTCTGCTGATCTCTGCTGGTATGTGCTGATCTCTGCGGGTCTCTGCTGATCTCTGCTGATCTCTGCTGATCTCTGCTGATCTCTGCTGATCTCTGCTGATCTCTGCTGATCTCTGCTGATCTCTGCTGATCTCTGCTGATCTCTGCTGATCTCTGCTGATCTCTGCTGATCTCTGCTGGTATGTGCTGGTCTCTGCTGGTATGGGCTGGTCTGTGCTGATCTCTGCTGATCTCTGCTGATCTCTGCTGCTCTCTGCTGGTATGTGCTGGTATGTGCTGGTCTCTGCTGGTATGTGCTGATCTCTGCTGATCTCTGCTGATCTCTGCTGATCTCTGCTGATCTCTGCTGATCTCTGCTGATCTCTGCTGATCTCTGCTGATCTCTGCTGATCTCTGCTGGTATGTGCGGGTCTCTGCTGGTATGGGCTGGTCTGTGCTGATCTCTGCTGATCTCTGCTGATCTCTGCTGCTCTCTGCTGGTATGTGCTGGTATGTGCTGGTCTCTGCTGGTATGTGCTGATCTCTGCTGATCTCTGCTGATCTCTGCTGATCTCTGCTGATCTCTGCTGATCTCTGCTGATCTCTGCTGATCTCTGCTGATCTCTGCTGATCTCTGCTGATCTCTGCTGATCTCTGCTGATCTCTGCTGATCTCTGCTGATCTCTGCTGATCTCTGCTGATCTCTGCTGATCTCTGCTGATCTCTGCTGATCTCTGCTGATCTCTGCTGATCTCTGCTGATCTCTGCTGGTATGTGCTGATCTCTGCGGGTCTCTGCTGATCTCTGCTGATCTCTGCTGATCTCTGCTGATCTCTGCTGATCTCTGCTGATCTCTGCTGATCTCTGCTGATCTCTGCTGATCTCTGCTGATCTCTGCTGATCTCTGCTGATCTCTGCTGATCTCTGCTGGTATGTGCGGGTCTCTGCTGGTATGGGCTGGTCTGTGCTGATCTCTGCTGATCTCTGCTGATCTCTGCTGCTCTCTGCTGGTATGTGCTGGTATGTGCTGGTCTCTGCTGGTATGTGCTGATCTCTGCTGATCTCTGCTGATCTCTGCTGATCTCTGCTGATCTCTGCTGATCTCTGCTGATCTCTGCTGATCTCTGCTGATCTCTGCTGATCTCTGCTGATCTCTGCTGATCTCTGCTGGTATGTGCGGGTCTCTGCTGGTATGGGCTGGTCTGTGCTGATCTCTGCTGATCTCTGCTGATCTCTGCTGCTCTCTGCTGGCATGTGCTGGTATGTGCTGGTCTCTGCTGGTATGTGCTGATCTCTGCTGATCTCTGCTGATCTCTGCTGATCTCTGCTGATCTCTGCTGATCTCTGCTGATCTCTGCTGATCTCTGCTGATCTCTGCTGATCTCTGCTGATCTCTGCTGATCTCTGCTGATCTCTGCTGATCTCTGCTGATCTCTGCTGATCTCTGCTGATCTCTGCTGATCTCTGCTGATCTCTGCTGATCTCTGCGGGTCTCTGCTGGTATGTGCTGATCTCTGCTGATCTCTGCTGATCTCTGCTGATCTCTGCTGATCTCTGATCTCTGCTGATCTCTGATCTCTGCTGATCTCTGATGATCTCTGCTGATCTCTGCGGGTCTCTGCTGGTATGTGCTGATCTCTGCTGATCTCTGCTGATCTCTGCTGATCTCTGCTGATCTCTGCTGATCTCTGCTGATCTCTGCTGATCTCTGCTGATCTCTGCTGATCTCTGCTGATCTCTGCTGATCTCTGCTGATCTCTGCTGATCTCTGCTGATCTCTGCTGATCTCTGCTGATCTCTGCTGATCTCTGCTGATCTCTGCTGATCTCTGCTGATCTCTGCTGATCTCTGCTGATCTCTGCTGATCTCTGCTGATCTCTGCGGGTCTCTGCTGATCTCTGCTGATCTCTGCTGATCTCTGCGGGTCTCTGCTGGTATGTGCTGATCTCTGCTGATCTCTGCTGATCTCTGCTGATCTCTGCTGATCTCTGCTGATCTCTGCTGATCTCTGCTGATCTCTGCTGATCTCTGCTGATCTCTGCGGGTCTCTGCTGGTATGTGCTGATCTCTGCTGATCTCTGCTGATCTCTGCTGATCTCTGCTGATCTCTGCTGATCTCTGCTGATCTCTGCTGATCTCTGCTGATCTCTGCTGATCTCTGCTGATCTCTGCTGATCTCTGCTGATCTCTGCTGATCTCTGCTGATCTCTGCTGATCTCTGCTGATCTCTGCTGATCTCTGCTGATCTCTGCTGATCTCTGCGGGTCTCTGCTGGTATGTGCTGATCTCTGCTGATCTCTGCTGATCTCTGCTGATCTCTGCTGATCTCTGCTGATCTCTGCTGATCTCTGCTGATCTCTGCGGGTCTCTGCTGGTATGTGCTGATCTCTGCTGATCTCTGCTGATCTCTGCTGATCTCTGCTGATCTCTGCTGATCTCTGCTGATCTCTGCTGATCTCTGCTGATCTCTGCTGATCACTGCTGATCTCTGCTGATCTCTGCTGATCTCTGCTGATCTCTGCTGATCTCTGCTGATCTCTGCTGATCTCTGCCTACCCCTTTTGGGATATAGGCGTGATTGTATGTATGTATGTATGTATGTATGTATGTATGTAGAAAACAAATTATGCATTAATTACAAGTAGGTAGGTAAATGTAATTTGTGTTTGTTAGTTATATAACTATTGACAATATGACTACTAAAAGTTATGAATCTTATGATGGTTAACGTCATGGACTATAAAAAATCGGAACTTAAAATTTGTGGAAACCGATATACACCCCTAGTTATTATAATCTGCTATTAAAGAACTTAAAACAATTATTATAAGCAAGTTTATTGCCTTCAACATAATTTAATAGGTAGTGTAGCATGACGCCTACATGCTGCACGCTACATATGTACCTTTTTGTAGAAACATGTCCACGAAGAAATTTAAATTCAAAATATTAAAAAAGATTGAGATATTTTTCTGGGTGAAGGATGTCAATTTTACAAGAGACGTCAATCACCACGATTTTTGAAAACAATTTTCTTATTATTAATATTTTCTGATCTTACTCTTCGTATCTTACGTATACATCAAATAATGGAGAATGTTGTGGGGTTTGGGAGTGCAGGTCTAAGTTATCGAAGCAACTCCCAGCAAAACCGACAGCGGTGTGGGTCCAGCTATGTATCGGAGCCCGGCACTATGAGGTGCCCGAACTGTTTTGTGGCAAGGGACATGGACACACAAGACGGGCGACAGCATATCCCTGCGGACTGGCAATGCCAGCCTATGAAGTCAAGCCCGCGGCCAAACCCACCGCACCAATTTTCAACATACGAGGATACAGCCATCCAGGAATTCAAGGGCCCCACGACCCGTGTGGCCCATCAAGGTGAAGGCAGCGTATCGCTGCCAAAAGTGGCGTAGGCTTGGTGTTTCGGACTCCACGTCGCGAAGCCATTTTCTCGTCATTTACATATGGACTTTAAGTGATTTTTATTCTTTTTTTAAATTAATAACGGATTATTGCGCTTGTCTATAATATTATCCTTATTATGATTTAGTATCTACAATCAGCATTTTTTATATTAATTCAAAATCCTCTAAATTCTAACCGCCTCGATTGACAGGCATATAAATATCTGGCTCCACAATTTAGGCTGCTTTCATACGCTGTTCCATATCACCCATTAACCCATATCATTCCCAACAGCCAAATTATCAGCCGTATTTTTTACTTTGACCATGATTTACTTAGTTTGAGATTAATTTTACTATTCACTTGCTTTTATCAAATATCACATGGTTTTATTGCTGACCACTTACTTATACCAGGCCGTGTTGAGATTCGATGTTGTGTTGGAAATCTTGTTGCACAAATTACCCATACATATATTAAAATGTGAATTTAGTAGAAAATTATACTACGTACATAACGTTGGGTCTAACCTAGCTTTCACGATCATCTTAGCCAAACAGCAAGCTACGGCTGTAATACGGCGCATGGTGGTTTTTCATTTATCTACTTGGTTTTCCATCATGCTAAAGCCTAGGAACCGAAGTAGATACCTAATGACGCCATCAAAGACAGCATTAGGGGTAAATAGTCAGTGTTTCTATTTCAATAATAAAATCCAAAAATCAATTCTAAAATAAATAATTTTCTTTTTATACTTCAGTTAAAACAAAATTTTCGAAATATTATGTAAACATTTATCAATGTCAAATGTTAATACAGAACTATCTTTGTAATTTAGAGAGTTGCAGAAGATAAAATTGTAATATATGTACTCTTGTTTGTAGTATTGTGGCATAAATGAAGTCACGAGGACGTGACAGGTAGTCAGGATGGACGAATTTGTTAGCTATTAGGGTTTATTTTAGTAATTTTCAACTGTTATATAATGTCTTTATTTAAAAAAATATTAATTATTACAATGGCAACACTATTTGATTTGATTAAATGCGTCTCCGTTGACATTTCTCTAAAATAAGATCTAAAACGATTGTTGTATGGTTGTCATTGGTCACTGCTCGGAGTTCGATTTCTATTGGTTAGTAGCCAGTGTTGGCGCCACTAGCTGGCAGTTGGTTTTGGCATTCATTCGCTTGCATGCATTCCGTTATGAGAACTCGAGCTGTGAACATGGAGTTACATTAAGTTAGTATTAAAGGATAATTGAGTTTTAATGGATGTATTGAAGGATTAATAGTGATCAGTATTAAAGTCACAGTCAAATGTCTACGTGTGTATCATTGGAACTCCCAATTCCCGGAAGGTTATAAGGAAGGATTTAACACCTTATAGGATCACTTTGTTGTCCGTCTGTCTGTCTGTCTGTCTGTCAAGACCATTTTTCTCAGGAACGCGTGGAGGTATCAAGCTGAAATTTATATCAAATACTCAGGTCTATTGTCCCTTGAAGCTGTGAAAAAATCAAACTTAAAAGCCAACGCAATCAAAAGAATAAAGATACAGTCGTTTATGCTGCAAATTTTAGAGTTTTTGGCACTCGCAAAACCTACGGGGTACTTCCCGTAAACTCTGAAACTTGAAACTTGGCACAAAGAAACTTCATATAGCGCAGACAAGGGAAAAATTACGAAAAGTAGACATTTATAGTAAAATCATACAAAATAATATATTTTAAATTTTAAACTTACTACCATTTTCCTCGTAAACGCGTGAAGTTATTAAATTGAAATTCATGTCAAATTCTCAAGGCTATAGTACCTTTCAGATGTAGCAAAACCATATCTTTATGTCAACTGCAGGAAAACAACTTAACTTCCTTTTAACACGTTTAATTTAGCAAATGATATCGAAAATAATATTTTAGACGTCTATTGTATTAACACTTCAAATTACGAAACATTAGCACTCCATATAAAAAAGGAAGAAAAAAAAATAACGGTACCAAAAAATAACGGTATCAAAAAATAACGGTACCGAAAATAATATACTAAAGGTCTATCTATTTTAACGCATTAAATCATTAAATTAACCGACATCAGCACGCCATATACTAAAGGAAGAAAAACGGTACCAAAAAAATAACGGTACCGAAAATAATATACAATTATTTAAAACCAAGTATCAAATAGAAAAAATACGGCTGATAATTTGGCTGTTGGGAATGATGTTGGGTTAATGGGTGATATGGAACAGCGTATGAAAGCAGCCTAAATTGTGGAGCCAGATATTTATATGCCTGTCAATCGAGGCGGTTAGAATTTAGAGGATTTTGAATTAATATAAAAATGCTGATTGTAGATACCAAATAATAATAAAGATAATATTATAGACAAGCGCAATAATCCATTATTAATTTTAAAAAAGAATAAAAATCACTTAAAGTCCATATGTAAATGACGAGAAAATGGCTTCGCGACGTGGAGTCCGAAACACCAATTCTACACCACTTTTGGCAGCTATACGCTGCCTTCACCTTGATGGGCCACACGGGTCGTGGGGCCCTTGAATTCCTGGATGAGTGCAAAAGCCTAGGAACCGAAGTAGATACCTAATGACGTCATCAAGGACAGCATTAGGGGTAAATAGTCCGTGTTTCGCTTTTCAATAACAAAATCTAAAACTTAATTCGTAAATAAATAATTTTCCTTTTAAACTTCAACCTTTTGTTTGATTTTCTTTCCCTGTAGTAAGTTCCTTTACTTAGGTATTTATATTTACAGAAGTTTCAGGCTGAAGCTTTAGGTAAGTAAGCTTTTGGAAGCTCTTTAGGCCGTGTTCATTACAATGTGCTGATCTCTGCTGATCTCTGCTGATCTCTGCTGATCTCTGCTGATCTCTGCTGATCTCTGCTGATCTCTGCTGATCTCTGCTGATCTCTGCTGATCTCTGCGGGTCTCTGCTGGTATGTGCTGATCTCTGCTGATCTCTGCTGATCTCTGCTGATCTCTGCTGATCTCTGCTGATCTCTGCTGATCTCTGCTGATCTCTGCTGATCTCTGCTGATCTCTGCTGATCTCTGCTGATCTCTGCTGATCTCTGCCGATCTCTGCTGATCTCTGCGGGTCTCTGCTGGTATGTGCTGATCTCTGCTGATCTCTGCTGATCTCTGCTGATCTCTGCTGATCTCTGCTGATCTCTGCTGATCTCTGCTGATCTCTGCTGATCTCTGCTGATCTTTGCGGGTCTCTGCTGGTATGTGCTGATCTCTGCTGATCTCTGCTGATCTCTGCTGATCTCTGCTGATCTTTGCTGATCTCTGCTGATCTCTGCTGATCTCTGCTGATCTCTGCTGATCTCTGCTGATCTCTGCTGATCTCTGCTGATCTCTGCTGATCTCTGCTGATCTCTGCTGATCTCTGCTGATCTCTGCTGATCTCTGCTGATCTCTGCTGATCTCTGCTGATCTCTGCTGATCTCTGCTGATCTCTGCGGGTCTCTGCTGGTATGTGCTGATCTCTGCTGATCTCTGTTGATCTCTGCTGATCTCTGCGGGTCTCTGCTGTTCTCTGCTGATCTCTGCTGATCTCTGCTGATCTCTGCTGATCTCTGCTGATCTCTGCTGATCTCTGCTGATCTCTGCTGATCTCTGCTGATCTCTGCTGATCTCTGCTGATCTCTGCTGGTATGTGCGGGTCTCTGCTGATCTCTGCTGATCTCTGCTGGTATGTGCGGGTCTCTGCTGGTATGGGCTGGTCTGTGCTGATCTCTGCTGATCTCTGCTGATCTCTGCTGTTCTCTGCTGGTATGTGCTGGTATGTGCTGGTCTGTGCTGGTATGTGCTGGTATGTGCTGATATCTGCTGGTATGTGCTGATCTCTGCTGATCTCTGCGGGTCTCTGCTGATCTCTGCTGATCTCTGCTGATCTCTGCTGATCTCTGCTGATCTCTGCTGATCTCTGCTGATCTCTGCTGATCTCTGCTGATCTCTGCTGATCTCTGCTGATCTCTGCTGATCTCGGCTGATCTCTGCTGATCTCTGCTGATCTCTGCTGATCTCTGCGGGTCTCTGCTGGTATGTGCTGATCTCTGCTGATCTCTGCTGATCTCTGCTGATCTCTGCTGATCTCTGCTGATCTCTGCTGATCTCTGCTGATCTCTGCTGATCTCTGCTGATCTCTGCTGATCTCTGCTGATCTCTGCTGATCTCTGCTGATCTCTGCTGATCTCTGCTGATCTCTGCTGATCTCTGCTGATCTCTGCTGATCTCTGCTGATCTCTGCCGATCTCTGCTGATCTCTGTGGGTCTCTGCTGGTATGTGCTGATCTCTGCTGATCTCTGCTGATCTCTGCTGATCTCTGCTGATCTTTGCGGGTCTCTGCTGGTATGTGCTGATCTCTGCTGATCTCTGCTGATCTCTGCTGATCTTTGCTGATCTCTGCTGATCTCTGCTGATCTCTGCTGATCTCTGCTGATCTCTGCTGATCTCTGCTGATCTCTGCTGATCTCTGCTGATCTCTGCTGATCTCTGCTGATCTCTGCTGATCTCTGCTGATCTCTGCTGATCTCTGCTGATCTCTGCTGATCTCTGCTGATCTCTGCTGATCTCTGCTGATCTCTGCGGGTCTCTGCTGGTATGTGCTCAAAAACCCATAGTGATAGGACGTAAGTAAAAATGACGTAAGCGCCGCCAAATTCCCTGTAAGAAACGACCTTTTGAATTAATGGTCTCAGTTTACGGAACCCTACACTGAGCATGGCCCGACATGGTCTTGGCCCGTTTTTATAATTTTTCCTTTGTCTGTGCTATATGAAGCTTCTTCGTGCCAAGTTTTAAGATTCTGAGCTTACGGGAAGTACCCTGTAGGTTTTGAGGTTCTCGCGAGTACTCAGTTTCAAAATATGCAATTTAAATTGCTATTTCTTTTGATTGCGTTGTGTAGCATGCCGCCTGCATGCTGCACGCTACATATATACCCTTTTTTCGAGAGAAATTTAAATTCAGAATATTGTAAAAAAGATTGAGAGATTTTTCGGAGTGAAAGATGTCAATTTTACATTAGACGTCAATCACGATTATTTTGAAAACAATTCTTCTTATTGTTAATATTTCGTCATCTTATTCTTCGTATTTTACCTATGTGGGGTTTGCGAGTGCAGCTCTAAGTTAGTGGAGCAATTCCCAGCAAAAACCGACTCAGCGGCGTGGGTCCAGCTGTGTATCGGAGCCTGGCCCACAGCAATATGAGGTGCCCGAACTGTTAAGTGGCAAGGGACATGGAATGGACACATAAGACGGGCGACAGCATATCCCTGCGGACTGGCAATGCCAGCCTATGAAGTCAAGCCCGCGGCCAAACCCACCGCACCAATTTTCAACATACGAGGATACATATTTGCTCTAGTTTTTCGCAGGTTTCGAGAAGCAGCGAGTGGGCGACGGGTGCGAGGTTCAAGCGAATTTGGACCTTGACTGTTAACCATACACGTAGTTTTGGTATCCGGAGTATGACTCATCGCCCTTATATCATAGATAATTAGGTTCACTAATGGAATTAAGTGTGTCATTGGTACAATGGTTAAGGGATTCGTTTGGCTTGAAACTGTATAGGGGAGGCGGACGAATGCGGGAGTCAGGGTACGTAAAATTATAAAAGCGATTGTTAGGTTGAAGCCAGAACTTAGTTTGAACGAGATCGTCGGCCAGTAAACAGCTCCCATAGAAGACCTAGAACCTGAGCCTGGTTGGCTAGTCTACGCTTACATTTATTCCTGGGTGAGTTCTTTAAATATCTCACTTTTATTTTAATACTTTCATAGTGCGAATATTATAATAATGGACAACATTTTCTTATATTACCGGGGTACTAAACTTAAACTACATTAGTAAATGTTTGAGCTGTGTTGAGTTCATAATTCTATTGAACGATGCGAAACAATATTCCGCTCTGCCAAAAGCCGTCCGTCGGCTAGTCGATAGCTGATACGCCATCTTGAAACGTGTTTTAAAATTAGTCTCGTTGCGTGTATTATGTCCTTCATGGGCGAACGCGTGTTTCAACTCTGGTAATATGACAGTAAAAATATACCGGTTGTTTTAACAGGATTCATTCATTACTTACAGGATATCTAATTTGTGATTTTGCAGCAATTTCATAAAAACGATACTTTGAGTGGTCAATTGCAGTAATGTTAATATGGATCATTATGGGTAACTTAAAGATTAGACTTTTATGTAATATTAAGAACTTGATATTTCAAAATCAATGTGCCGGTGACATTGAGATTATAATTTTCATTAACGTTACAAAATCTATATACCGGTTATATCAAAAGGAATCATTGCAAGAAATATAAATTTGTGACATAGCAGCAATCTCATAAAATTAATATTTCAAGCGGTCACTTGCAGTGATGTTGATTTTGAACATTTGGGAAACTTAAAGTTAAATCATTGAGGTTACATTGAGAACTTGATGTTTCAAAATCAATGTTTCCTGTAACATTGTGTAGGTAACATAAGTAATACTTCATTGCAGTAATGTAATACATATACATTTTGATAACTTATGATTAGATATCCTTGCAATGTTATAATATTAATTTCCGTTTGTAATGTGACAATAATGTAGCATTAGTAATTTTTAGAAAGGTTCAAACTACCGATAAGATGAAAGTTAGTGTAATATTTCTACGACTTTACGTTCAAAACTTGCGAATGAGAGCTATACAAACTTACTCAAAACTTATTGTAAGTTTCATGCTCAGTGGGCTGCTGATCTCTGCTGATCTCTGCTGATCTCTGCTGATCTCTGCTGATCTCTGCTGATCTCTGCTGATCTCTGCTGATCTTCTCTGCTGATCTCTGCTGATCTCTGCTGATCTCTGCTGATCTCTGCTGATCTCTGCTGATCTCTGCTGATCTCTGCTGATCTCATCTGCTGATAGCAGAGATCAGCACATACCAGCAGAGACCCGCAGAGATCAGCAGAGATCAGCAGAGATCAGCAGAGATCAGCAGAGATCAGCAGAGATCAGCAGAGATCAGCAGAGATCAGCAGAGATCAGCAGAGATCAGCAGAGATCAGCAGAGATCAGCAGAGATCAGCAGAGATCAGCAGAGATCAGCACATACCAGCAGAGACCCGCAGAGATCAGTAGAGATCAGCAGAGATCAGCAGAGATCAGCAGAGATCAGCAGAGATCAGCAGAGATCAGCAGAGATCAGCAGAGATCAGCAGAGATCAGCAGAGATCAGCACATACCAGCAGAGACCCGCACAGACCAGCAGGGATCAGCACAGACCAGCACATACCAGCACATACCTGCAGAGACCCGCACAGACCTAACAATTAATTTAATCAAGTGAATCGAAAGTAGTAACGTATTAAACTATTAATATTAACTAGGGCTTCCAATCCCGGGATCCCGGGATCCCGGGATCCCGGGATACCGGCTTTTTAAGGACGTTTTTCAATCCCGGTATTTTCTGATTCAATACCGGGATCCCGGTATTTTTATAAAGTAGTTAAACTGTCAAAATATGTGTAACAAACAAACTACCCATCCAAATATTTAAATTAGGCATCGCTGCGCAGCTTACTGGCAATACCGGCTAATGTGCGCGGCTGTTTTACGTCTGTTTCTCTCTCTAGTTTAACTATTCTGATGATTTCTTTCTCTGCCCTGCACTGGCGCCACTGGCTCCACCTACCGCGCCGGCTGTTGGTTACGTAAATCACACACGTCTTAGACATGTTTTTACATGTTGTCGCCGGATATTTTGTCAAAAATGTTAAGCTAATTCGAGCAAGCAAGTGGCTTGGCCACGGCACCAGTGCAGGTTGCAACTTGTTCTTAAAATTGTGAGCTACCTAAAGTTATGCCATATACACCAGTCCTTATTTTTCAAAAAATCCATGTCGAGAAGCAATCGATATTACTTTTAGATAACTAAACTTTTTACCCTATTGACACCCTGTTGTATTGTATCCGAATTGCCAGTTTCCTTCAATACATATGACTGGAAGTGAGGTATTCAAGACGGCGGCCAAAAAACGTCCCATTTTTTAGGTTTTCTTAAATATCCTTAAACAGTGGCCTCTACCAACAAATGTTCTACTACTTAAGTAATTCACATAAAATTCTCTATAAAAAAGGTTATATACAGTTTTTTGCTGGGATCAATGTTTAATGAGATATTGAGGGTTATAAGATAGAGCTAAGAAAAAGCTAACAAGACAATAAACATATTGACTTGTTAGCTTTTTCCTGCGACTTCGTCTGCGTGGGATTAACATTCGCCACAATAAATTTATGAATCGTCGTTTTATCTTGCCGCCGCCCGCCATCATGAATATCTCACTTTCGGTCATATATTATTTGAAGGCAACCGGCAATTCGGATACAACAGGGTCTCAATACTCTCAATAGGGTAAATAGTCTGGTTACCTAAAAGTAATATGATTTGCTTGTCGACATGGATTTTTTGAAAAATACGACTTGTCTAATCGCCTCTTTTCTCTCTACTGTGGAGTTGCAAACTACACACGTAATATGTTTGCGCAATAAATACGGATTTGATGATACAAGGCATTTTTTTCATGTTTTCATACATTTAATTTTTTTTCCCGAAAAATCCCGGGATCCCGGGATCCCGGTCTTGGAGAATTCAATTTCGGTATTAATACCGGCATCACAGAAGTACCGGTATTTGGAAGCCCTAATTATTAACTTCGCCGTCGTCGTAGCCTCGCCCGCCTCGGCTTCGAGCTCGAGCTAGTCTTGTGTCAGTGTCAATGTCATTTGCATTTTTCGTTCCACGCATGCTGTAAAGTGAATATCTTCACTGTTGACAAATGAAATGGGCGATTGTTACAAATATGTCGGCAAAATCAAATAAGTCGACCAATTGACTAATTTGAGGCCAAGGTGCGCTTCAGACCAGATGGCGCCACCTAACGAAACTTCGGAGCGGTGCGGTGGCAGGTATAAAGTGGTGGGTAGGCATAAAGGCCGACCCGCTGCGCCCGCACCGGCATTCCATTGCGAGCCTCCGACGGATCGTTGTGCCTCAATGATGATTTATGTGACTTAGGTTAAATTGTAGCTAATTATTGTTGTTATTTCCTGAGTGATTAGTGTTTTATCTTTTATCGGCCAATGGCGAGTCGCACCCATGCCCGCTTAGGTTCCGTACATCATACAATCTTAACATGGTTTTTTCGGGTCTCTATCAGTTCCCATACATTTTTACTTCCGTTTTTAGGGTTCCGTACCTCAAAAGGAAAAAACGGAATCCTTATAGGATCACTTTGTTGTCCGTCTGTCTGTCTGTCTGTCTGTCAAGACCATTTTTCTCAGGAACGCGTGGAGGTATCAAGCTGAAATTTATATCAAATACTCAGGTCTATTGTCCCTTGAAGCTGTGAAAAAATCAAACTTAAAAGCCAACGCAATCAAAAGAATAAAGATACAGTCGTTTATGCTGCAAATTTTAGAGTTTTTGGCACTCGCAAAACCTACGGGGTACTTCCCGTAAACTCTGAAACTTGAAACTTGGCACAAAGAAACTTCATATAGCACAGACAAGGGAAAAATTACGAAAAGTAGACATTTATAGTAAAATCATACAAAATAATATATTTTAAATTTTAAACTTACTACCATTTTCCTCGTAAACGCGTGAAGTTATTAAATTGAAATTCATGTCAAATTCTCAAGGCTATAGTACCTTTCAGATGTAGCAAAACCATATCTTTATGTCAACGCAATCAAAAGAAATAGCAATTTAAATTGCATATTTTGAAACTGAGTACTCGCGAGAACCTCAAAACCTACAGGGTACTTCCCGTAAGCTCAGAATCTTAAAACTTGGCACGAAGAAGCTTCATATAGCACAGACAAAGGAAAAATTATAAAAACGGGCCAAGACCATGTCGGGCCATGCTCAGTGTAGGGTTCCGTAAACTGAGACCATTAATTCAAAAGGTCGTTTCTTACGGGAAATTTGGCGGCGCTTACGTCATTTTTACTTACGTCCTATCACTATGGGTTTTTGAGTAATAACTCAAAAACAGCTCAACCGATTTATTTCAATATAGTTTTCATTGAAGGTACTCATTAGTCCTCAGTTTCATGAATTTTTTCAAAATTTTAATACCCATAATTCAAAAGTTAGATGGGGGGGGGGGACGCCTTGTTTTAAACTTTCGGAGCTATTATATCCGAAAGTATTAGTTTTATCCAAAAACTGTTTTAAAAGACCCTAATTCTTTTTAAAAGACCTATCCAACGATACCCCACACAACTTGGTTGGAACGAAAAAAAATTTCGCCCCCCACTTCACGTGTACGTGAGGTACCCTAACAAAATATATTTTTCGCGTTTTTATTCTACCGTTTTGTCGGCTTCATTAATACACATATTCAAACCAAATTTCAGCTTTCTAGTGCTAACGGTCACTGAGCTAGACCGCGGACGGACGGACGGACGGACATGGCGAAACTATAAGGGTTCCGTTTTTGCCATTTTGCCTACGGAACCCTAAAAAAGTAGACATTGTTAGTAGAATCATACAAACATTATTTTTTTAAATTTTAAACTTACTACCTTTTTCCTCGTAAACGCGTAAAGGTATTAAATTGAAATTCATATCAAATACTCAGGTCTGTAATACCTTTCAGCTGTAGCAAAACTAAACTTTTATGTCAAAGCAAACAAAAGAAATAGCAATTTAAGTTGCATATTTTGGAGTTGAGTACTCGCAAGAAACTCAAAACCTAAAGGGTACTTCCCGTAAACTCAGAAACTTGAAACTTGGCACGAAGAAACTTTATATAGCACAGACAAAGGAAAAATTACGAAACGTAGACATTTTTTTGTAAAATCATACATAATTTTTTTTTTTAATTTTAAACTTACTACCTGTTTCCTCGTAAACGCGTAGAAGTATTAAATTGAAATTCATATCATATACTCAGGTCTACAATACCTTTCTGCTGTAGCAAAACGAAACTTTCATGTCCACGCAATCATAAGAAATAACAATTGTTATAGGTTTGTACGGAACCCTCGGTGCGCGAGTCCGACTCGCACTTGGCCGGTTTTTTTCAGTCCATAATGTTTTCGATCATAATTTTTATTAGTCATATTGTCAATAGTCATAAAATTTAACAATCTAAATTGCTGGTCCGATTTTTGCAGGTCATTATTATTGTTAGTCATAAAATCTGTTACTCTTAATATTCAAAGTCCAGATGGTATCTACCTATTAAATTATGTTGAAGGCAATAAACTTGCTTATAATAATTGTTTTAAGTTCTTTAATAGCAGATTATAATAACTAGGGGTGTATATCGGTTTCCACAAATTTTAAGTTCCGATTTTTTATAGTCCATGACGTTAACCATCATAAGATTCATAACTTTTAGTAGTCATATTGTCAATAGTTATATAACTAAACAACACAAATTACATTTACCTACCTACTTGTAATTAATGCATAATTTGTTTTCTACATACATACATACATACATACAATCACGCCTATATCCCAAAAGGGGTAGGCAGAGAACAGAAGAAATCAGCAGAGATCAGCAGAGATCAGCAGAGATCAGCAGAGATCAGCAGAGATCAGCAGAGATCAGCAGAGATCAGCAGAGATCAGCAGAGATCAGCAGAGATCAGCAGAGATCAGCAGAGATCAGCAGAGATCAGCAGAGATCAGCAGAGATCAGCAGAGATCAGCAGAGATCAGCAGATATCAGCAGATATCAGCAGAGATCAGCAGAGATCAGCAGAGATCAGCAGAGATCAGCAGAGATCAGCAGAGATCAGCAGAGATCAGCAGAGATCAGCAGAGATCAGCAGAGAACAGCAGAGATCAGCAGAGATCAGCATAGATCAGCAGAGATCAGCAGAGATCAGCAGAGATCAGCACATACCAGCAGAGACCCGCAGAGATCAGCAGAGATCAGCAGAGATCAGCAGAGATCAGCAGAGATCAGCAGAGATCAGCAGAGATCAGCAGAGATCAGCACATATCATCATTCATCAACTTGGTTGATGAGTTGGATTTGTATTCTGCTCAATTACATTACAACACAGTGAAACAAAATATGAAACTGACACACAGATTTTAAAATTAAAAATTGAGAACTTGGAGGATTCCATAAAATCATTAGAAAATATGAATGAGAGCTCTAAAAAAATAATCTGTGAATATTCTTTAGCCATGGATGACCTAATTTCTCAAATTAAATATAATTCAGAGCGGTTTGATTCACTGACCAATGGCCAGTCATGTGAATTTAATCAAGCGAGTGACCTTTCGTCCACTGATGGACTAACTCCGGACCTGTGTGGCAGTTTATGTTCACAACAAACTAATAGTAATAGTTCCTTCCAGACTACACAAAATAACATACCTAAACCTAATGTAATCATGTATTGTGATGAGATTGGAAGTAATATGGGCACACTTCTTAACTTTTACTCTAAGGGCCTTAGTGCAATTAGTAACTGTCTGCCGTTTAGTAGCCTTGACTATATATTGAAACAAATTTTAAATGACAGTAATATTAACTCAAAGACAACACTGCTTATTTTTATGGGGAATAGGGGCAGTATGAACAAAAATAGTCAAATCAAAATATTTGAAACATTAATTCTCTTGAAGTGAAAGAAATTATTATGTTCACATTGCCCTATTCTACTGAAATGTCAGAAACTGAAAATGATATGAGATATAAATTGAATATATCCCTATACAATCTTTGTACATATAGTAGTAAGTTTAGTATAATTGACACTAACAAATATGTTAGTAAACATTATTTGCCTAGATTATTTCTGACTAAAGGTAAATTTTACCTTTCTAATTATTTTAAGAGACAAATAGCTATGTCGCTATCCTATTTATTAGACATTTCTGCCAAGAATTTGGCACATAAATCTGCTCCTATTGAGCAGTCCGATGTGAACTTGGAATTGGTTCCAATTTTAACCAATCATTTAAATTAGATGATAAGACAAAGGAGTATCCTGCCTCTAGCAACTTAGTTTGTAATCAATTTAATGAAAAAAGCTGCAAACATGTAAATTATATCCACCTAGTTCATCAAAACATTCAGTGTATCAGAGGAAAAGACTTGCAAATTGAACTTTTTTTGAATAATTCTAATATTGACATTTTATGTATAACTGAACATTGGCTTACAAGTAATGAACTAATGCCTCAATTTAATAATCACCGGGTGGGTAGTTCGTTCACCAGACTTAGTTCCATACATGGTGGGTCATTAGTCATAGTAAATAGTAAATTAAAATTTAAGGAACGTAAGGACATTGTATCCTTATCTGTTGAACGGACTATAGAACTAAGTGCAGTAGAATTAGAGCAATTTATTGTTGTGTGTGTGTATAGGCCGCCATTAAGTAATTTTGAACTCTTTGAAAATGTAATGGAATCTGTGCTACTTAAAATAGGTGCTACTTCTAGTAAGAAATTACTTATTTGCGGCGATTTCAATATTAATATTTTGGAAAATTCAACAATAAGTTCCAGATTGTTGAATCTTTTCAAATCTAGCAATTTAAACCACGTATTTATGGAGCCTACAAGAGTGACTGCTACGAGCGCCACCTGTATAGATAACATTTTCACAGATATTTTTCCTACCAGCAAAAAAGTAATCAGTAATTTAGAATCAGACCACTTAGGCCAACTAATGGTATTTAAGACAATAAGGAAAAATATTTTGAAAAAACAAATAACTTGTGTACCGGTAACCACAGACCGCGTTGAAAGAATGAAACTAAGCTTAGTTCAGGCGCTACCCTTCCTGTCTTCTGATATGAATCCTAATGACATGTATAATTCATTCTTTCACACTTTTATGAAACATTATAATGCGATATTTACTGCCAAATCGGTTATGGTTAGTGGTGCACCAGTTTTTAGTGAATGGGCTACTGCAGACCTACATAAACGTAGGCATGAACTGTATGCTTTGTATGAGGAACGGAGGTTTAATACGAGTGATGAATTTAAAGAACATGTCAAACAATACTCGAAGAAATTTAAAATAGATTGTCTTATAGCTAAGCGTAATTATTTAAGCCATAAAATTAAGAATAGCTCAGATATAATAAAAACCACCTGGAAAGTAATTAATGTGGAGACTGGTCGATCGAAGAACACTGTTAATGATTTTAAACTTAAAATTAATGGTAAAGTTATAGATTCCAGTTTAGAAGTAGCTACAGAATTTGAAAATTTTTTCACCGATGTACCAGTATCCACAACTAAGCACTTAAATTCATCACCTTCGGCTGCTGTAACTTTCTTAGAAACTTACGCTCCAGTATGTAAAAATGATCTCCATTTGGAACATGTTAGTACGTCAGATGTAATAAAGGCGTTTAAATCAATTAATGTCAAAAAAACTTGTGATCTCTGGGGAGTCTCCGTCCATGTTGTCAAATCCCTAATTGAAATAGTAGCGCCTGACTTGGCAATTATATTTAACAAAAGTGTTGACTGCGGTGAGTTTCCTGATCTAATGAAGTTCAGTAAGATAACACCTTTATTCAAATCTGGGAGCACTTCTGACCCCACTAATTTTAGACCTATTTCTGTGCTACCCACTTTCAGTCAAATTTTTGAAAAATTAGTTTTATCGCAATTAATACAACATTTTAATACCAACAATCTAATGCATAACAAGCAATTTGGTTTTACGCGGGGTCGCTCGACTACCGATGCTGGTGTTGAGCTAATTAAAAATATTTTCGATGCCTGGGAGGAGTCGCAAGATGCTTTAGGCATCTTCTGTGATTTATCCAAGGCTTTTGATTGCGTTTGTCACGAAACATTGATCAGGAAACTGCACTACTATGGAGTTAGGGGACCAGCACTGAATTTACTTAAATCCTACTTACAAGGTAGAATACAAAGGGTAGACGTGAATGGACAGCGATCACCTGGGTCATTAGTCACAATGGGTGTACCACAAGGGTCAATATTGGGGCCTTTCCTCTTCATTATCTACATAAATGACTTGCCTTATCTTACGAAAACCCACCATGATATAGTATTGTTTGCAGACGACACCTCACTTGTCTTCAAAGTCAACCGACAGCAACAAGCTTGTAATTATGTAAACAATACCATTTCTAAAGTTCTAAATTGGTTCAATGCTAATAACTTGTTATTAAATGAGAAAAAGACTAAATGTATTAAGTTTGTCACAAATCACGTTGAGCACGAGTTGGCAAGTATCTTTGTGAAAGGTGAGGAATTGGAACTAGTCAATAGTACCGTTTTTCTTGGTATAACAATAGACTCTAAGCTTCAATGGGGCCCCCATATTGATAATCTTTCGAATAGACTGTGTTCTGCAGCCTTTGCAGTGGGAAAAATACGTCGATTAACAGACGTGAAAACAGCCCGATTAGTATATTTTGGTTACTTTCATAGCATTATGTCATATGGTATTTTACTTTGGGGCAGTACTTCACAGATTAACATTAATACAGTTTTTGTTCTGCAGAAGAGGGCTATTCGAGAGATATACAGGATGAAATATAGAGCCTCAGTTAGAGATATGTTTAAGGACATTAATATAATGACAGTGCATAGTCAATATGTCTATGAAAATATTGTGTATGTACATAAAAACAGTGTTAATTTTCAGAGATCAGCAGAGATCAGCACATACCAGCAGAGACCCGCAGAGATCAGCAGAGATCAGCAGAGATCAGCAGAGATCAGCAGAGATCAGCAGAGATCAGCAGAGATCAGCAGAGATCAGCAGAGATCAGCACATACCAGCAGAGACCCGCAGAGATCAGCAGAGATCAGCAGAGATCAGCAGATATCAGCAGAGATCAGCAGAGATCAGCAGAGATCAGCAGAGATCAGCAGAGATCAGCAGAGATCAGCAGAGATCAGCAGAGATCAGCAGAGATCAGCAGAGATCAGCAGAGACCCGCAGAGATCAGCAGAGATCAGCAGAGATCAGCAGAGATCAGCAGAGATCAGCAGAGATCAGCACATACCAGCAGAGATCAGCACATACCAGCAGAGACCCGCAGAGATCAGCAGAGATCAGCAGAGATCAGCAGAGATCAGCAGAGATCAGCACAGATCAGCAGAGATCAGCAGAGATCAGCAGAGATCAGCAGAGATCAGCAGAGATCAGCAGAGATCAGCAGAGATCAGCAGAGATCAGCACATACCAGCAGAGACCCGCAGAGATCAGCAGAGATCAGCAGAGATCAGCAGAGATCAGCAGAGATCAGCAGAGATCAGCAGAGATCAGCAGAGATCAGCAGAGATCAGCAGAGATCAGCAGAGATCAGCACATACCAGCAGAGACCCGCAGAGATCAGCAGAGATCAGCAGAGATCAGCAGAGATCAGCAGAGATCAGCAGAGATCAGCAGAGATCAGCAGAGATCAGCAGAGATCAGCAGAGATCAGCAGAGATCAGCACATACCAGCAGAGACCCGCAGAGATCAGCAGAGATCAGCAGAGATCAGCAGAGATCAGCAGAGATCAGCAGATATCAGCAGAGATCAGCAGAGATCAGCAGAGATCAGCAGAGATCAGCAGAGATCAGCAGAGATCAGCAGAGATCAGCAGAGATCAGCAGAGATCAGCAGAGATCAGCAGAGATCAGCAGAGATCAGCAGAGATCAGCAGAGATCAGCAGAGATCAGCAGAGATCAGAAGAGATCAGCAGAGATCAGCACATACCAGCAGAGACCCGCAGAGATCAGCAGAGATCAGCACATACCAGCAGAGATCAGCAGAGATCAGCAGAGATCAGCAGAGATCAGCACATACCAGCAGAGATCAGCAGAGATCAGCAGAGATCAGCAGATATCAGCAGAGATCAGCAGAGATCAGCAGAGATCAGCAGAGATCAGCAGAGATCAGCACCAGCAGAGACCCGCAGAGATCAGTAGAGATCAGCAGAGATCAGCAGAGATCAGCAGAGATGAGCAGAGATCAGCAGAGACCAGCAGAGATCAGCAGAGATCAGCAGAGATCAGCAGAGATCAGCAGAGATCAGCAGAGATCAGCACATACCAGCAGAGACCCGCACAGACCAGCAGAGATCAGCACAGACCAGCACATACCAGCACATACCAGCACATACCTGCAGAGACCCGCACAGACCTAACAATTAATTTAATCAAGTGAATCGAAAGTAGTAACGTATTAAACTATTAATATTAACTTCGCCGTCGTCGTAGCCTCGCCCGCCTCGGCTTCGAGCTCGAGCTAGTCTTGTGTCAGTGTCAATGTCATTTGCATTTTTCGTTCCACGCATGCTGTAAAGTGAATATCTTCACTGTTGACAAATGAAATGGGCGATTGTTACAAATATGTCGGCAAAATCAAATAAGTCGACCAATTGACTAATTTGAGGCCAAGGTGCGCTTCAGACCAGATGGCGCCACCTAACGAAACTTCGGAGCGGTGCGGTGGCAGGTATAAAGTGGTGGGTAGGCATAAAGGCCGACCCGCTGCGCCCGCACCGGCATTCCATTGCGAGCCTCCGACGGATCGTTGTGCCTCAATGATGATTTATGTGACTTAGGTTAAATTGTAGCTAATTATTGTTGTTATTTCCTGAGTGATTAGTGTTTTATCTTTTATCGGCCAATGGCGAGTCGCACCCATGCCCGCTTAGGTTCCGTACATCATACAATCTTAACATGGTTTTTTCGGGTCTCTATCAGTTCCCATACATTTTTACTTCCGTTTTTAGGGTTCCGTACCTCAAAAGGAAAAAACGGAATCCTTATAGGATCACTTTGTTGTCCGTCTGTCTGTCTGTCTGTCTGTCAAGACCATTTTTCTCAGGAACGCGTGGAGGTATCAAGCTGAAATTTATATCAAATACTCAGGTCTATTGTCCCTTGAAGCTGTGAAAAAATCAAACTTAAAAGCCAACGCAATCAAAAGAATAAAGATACAGTCGTTTATGCTGCAAATTTTAGAGTTTTTGGCACTCGCAAAACCTACGGGGTACTTCCCGTAAACTTTGAAACTTGAAACTTGGCACAAAGAAACTTCATATAGCACAGACAAGGGAAAAATTACGAAAAGTAGACATTTATAGTAAAATCATACAAAATAATATATTTTAAATTTTAAACTTACTACCATTTTCCTCGTAAACGCGTGAAGTTATTAAATTGATATTCATGTCAAATTCTCAAGGCTATAGTACCTTTCAGATGTAGCAAAACCATATCTTTATGTCAACGCAATCAAAAGAAATAGCAATTTAAATTGCATATTTTGAAACTGAGTACTCGCGAGAACCTCAAAACCTACAGAGTACTTCCCGTAAGCTCAGAATCTTAAAACTTGGCACGAAGAAGCTTCATATAGCACAGACAAAGGAAAAATTATAAAAACGGGCCAAGACCATGTCGGGCCATGCTCAGTGTAGGGTTCCGTAAACTGAGACCATTAATTCAAAAGGTCGTTTCTTACGGGAAATTTGGCGGCGCTTACGTCATTTTTACTTACGTCCTATCACTATGGGTTTTTGAGTAATAACTCAAAAACAGCTCAACCGATTTATTTCAATATAGTTTTCATTGAAGGTACTCAGTTTCATGAATTTTTCAAAATTTTAATACCCATAATTCAAACTCAGAAACTTGAAACTTGGCACGAAGAAACTTCATATAGCACAGACAAAGGAAAAATTACGAAACGTAGACATTTTTTTGTAAAATCATACATAAATTATTTTTTTTAATTTTAAATTTACTACCTGTTTCCTCGTAAACGCGTAGAAGTATTAAATTGAAATTCATATCATATACTCAGGTCTACAATACCTTTCTGCTGTAGCAAAACGAAACTTTCATGTCCACGCAATCATAAGAAATAACAATTGTTATAGGTTTGTACGGAACCCTCGGTGCGCGAGTCCGACTCGCACTTGGCCGGTTTTTTTCAGTCCATAATGTTTTCGATCATAATTTTTATTAGTCATATTGTCAATAGTCATAAAATTTAACAATCTAAATTGCTGGTCCGATTTTTGCAGGTCATTATTATTGTTAGTCATAAAATCTGTTACTCTTAATATTCAAAGTCCAGATGGTATCTACCTATTAAATTATGTTGAAGGCAATAAACTTGCTTATAATAATTGTTTGAAGTTCTTTAATAGCAGATTATAATAACTAGGGGTGTATATCGGTTTCCACAAATTTTAAGTTCAAATTTTTTATAGTCCATGACGTTAACCATCATAAGATTCATAACTTTTAGTAGTCATATTGTCAATAGTTATATAACTAAACAACACAAATTACATTTACCTACCTACTTGTAATTAATGCATAATTTGTTTTCTACATACATACATACATACATACAATCACGCCTATATCCCAAAAGGGGTAGGCAGAGATCAGCAGAGATCAGCAGAGATCAGCAGAGATCAGCAGAGATCAGCAGAGATCAGCAGAGATCAGCAGAGATCAGCAGAGATCAGCACATACCAGCAGAGACCCGCAGAGATCAGCAGAGATCAGCAGAGATCAGCAGAGATCAGCAGAGATCAGCACATACTAGCAGAGACCCGCAGAGATCAGCAGAGATCAGCAGAGATCAGCAGAGATCAGCAGAGATCAGCAGAGATCAGCAGAGATCAGCAGAGATCAGCAGAGATCAGCAGAGATCAGCAGAGATCAGCAGAGATCAGCAGAGATCAGCAGAGATCAGCAGAGATCAGCAGAGACCCGCAGAGATCAGCAGAGATCAGCACATACCAGCAGATATCAGCACATACCAGCACATACCAGCACAGACCAGCACATACCAGCACATACCAGCAGAGAACAGCAGAGATCAGCAGAGATCAGCAGAGATCAGCACAGACCAGCCCATACCAGCAGAGACCCGCAGAGATCAGTAGAGATCAGCAGAGATCAGCAGAGATCAGCAGAGATCAGCAGAGATCAGCAGAGATCAGCAGAGATCAGCAGAGATCAGCACATACCAGCAGAGACCCGCAGAGATCAGCAGAGATCAGCAGAGATCAGCAGAGATCAGCAGAGATCAGCAGAGATCAGCAGAGATCAGCAAAGATCAGCAGAGATCAGCAGAGATCAGCAGAGATCAGCAGAGACCCGCAGAGATCAGTAGAGATCAGCAGAGATCAGCAGAGATCAGCAGAGATCAGCAGAGATCAGCACATACCAGCAGAGACCCGCAGAGATCAGCAGAGATCAGCAGAGATCAGCAGAGATCAGCAGAGATCAGCAGAGATCAGCAGAGATCAGCAGAGATCAGCAGAGATCAGCAGAGATCAGCAGAGATCAGCAGAGATCAGCACATACCAGCAGAGACCCGCAGAGATCAGCAGAGATCAGCAAAGATCAGCAGAGATCAGCAGAGATCAGCAGAGATCAGCAGAGATCAGCAGAGATCAGCAGAGATCAGCAGAGATCAGCAGAGTGAAGTGTACGGCGTTCAGGGGTTATAATAACAACTCAAGAGTCGCGGAAATACTGTTTATTTATTGAGAAAATACTCAGTTTATATACTAATTCACATATGGGTAATAAACATATGGGTGTTAAAGGATTGGAGAACATAGGATTATATTAGTCATTATAAACAGATGGAAATAGTATTGAGTATCTATCGGGTTGTGGATCAGATGTGGATCAGCTGTTACAATGGTGGTCACTACTCACTACAGCTCTCCCCTTTTTTTTTGAGACAAAAAATAGTAAAAAAATATATAAGGATTATTTTTTGGCTTAAATTAGATTGATTTAATTATGATTACATATGGATTTTCTTATATCTATGGTTATACATGGGTTCACTTAAGTTAGATAAGTTTTCTTATATCTATGGTTACACATGGGTTTCGTATATCTATGGTTACATATGGGTTTTCTTATGTTTCATAAATTTTCTTATATCTATGATTACATATGGGTTTTCTTATGTTTGTTAAGTTTTCTTATATCTATGGTTACATATGATATTTGTTTATTTTGCATCATTGGACATTCTCTGTGTTATGGAGATAGTGGTCCCATATATGGGTGGAGGTATGCGATCAGATGGGTTTGTTTTAAGTTTCTTGTTACTTTATGATGTTAAGCTTTAATTTTTATTAGTTATTCACTTCCTTGCTTTCACTTTGTTTGCATCGTTCGTCATACATAAAACATAATGTCGGCTAACGTGTATTATATGGATTTGAACTTGTACGCGGTTTTTGCGGTGTGCCGGTCTGTTGCAGACTCCTTGGAGTCTGCAGCATACTGGTTCGGTTTCTTATTTTAAAATGTATTTTTCTACATGTCAAAAATGATGTGTCTTTAGTCAGTTGTTATGTCTTCTTGGTTGTGAAAGGCAGTCCATGTTGCATTTTGTGTTATAAATTTAATATATTACGGTAAAATCGAAGGTATTATTTCTCATTATCAACCATATACAGTCCCATAACCATCCCATCCTTTTTATTGGTCATTCTCCCCATTTTATTCAGTGCCTATTTATTTTAACAGATTCGTTTTGCGTTTTATTTATCTTTATATTTACGTAGTTCTCATTCATGATCACCCGGAGCAAAACAAAAAAAAACATGTCAGTGAATCTCGACACTCATTTAGTACCTCCGCAGCCACATAGCTCTGTTCCGCCGCGCGATAGGGCACCTAATAGCGTGCAAACGGCGCAAAGCAAATCGTCTCATTCGTCGGCGACCGTCAGGGCGCAAAAAGCCGCGGCTGAAGCGCTTGCCCTCCGCCGACGCCTAGAACGAGAGCAGGAGCTGGCCGCCCATGAGCGCGATCGCGAGCGAGCGCTCGCTCAACGTGAGCAAGAGCGTGAACATCAACTTGCGGAGTTGCAGCAGCGGGTTGAGGAGTGTGAGTTGCAAGCTGAGCTCCAAGCAATAGACGCCGAAGGCAGCCGCGCGAGCAGCCGCGCTAGTCATCGAAGTTCTACACGGGTGAGCGTAGATAGAACCAAAAAATGTATAGAAAATAACCATAGATTCGACAATTTTGTTAATAGAGACCTTCCTGCAGTAGGATGCGAGCGACATTTGTCTACTCCATCATCCGGCCATTCGGTACCACCACCGATGGCCACCCGGGCAACTGCATTCCCTATTAACCCTCTTATTTCCCAATCACAACCTAGAAATGCCACCAAAACTTCCGAAGCGGCCGGCTATACGCCCCCGCTCTTCCCTACGGAGGTTGGCCAACCTAATCTCTTGCAAGCGGTGGCTGACACCGCTGCAGCGGCAAAGGCTCTTGCCTCAGCTTCCGGTGTGAAGAAACTGGAACTACCGCAATTCTTCGGTAACACGCTACAATGGTTACAATTCAAACGTACCTACAATGTTACCAAAGCTAATTTTTCTCCTCTAGATAATATTAACCGACTTCATTATGCGCTCCGTGGGCCCGCCCGAGACGCTGTCGCGGCACTGTTGATGTCCACGGAGGACCCGGAGGAGGTCATGCGTGCTCTGGAGGACAACTTCGCCCGACCCGAGCTCATCGTCTACAAAGAGGTCAATACATTGAAAAACTTACCGCGCCTGGGTAATGACTTAAAAGAATTAGGAATCCTGTGTAACAAGGTACGCAATTCTATTTCTACAATTAAGTTACTGAATCATATGGAATACCTCTACTCGCCCGAGTTGTTCCACGCAGTACTTGGCAAACTTAACCCTACAATGAAAATGCGGTGGACAGACTTCGCCACACTAGATGCCACAGGACGTCCTAAGCTCGAAATACTGTCAGATTTCTTGAGGCGCGAGTTAGATCAACACATACGGTTTGGCATGTCGCCCGAGTTTAGTGCGACACAATCACAACATAATTTTAGTATTGAAAAGTCACACAAGCGTGAAAATGTTCATAGCGCTGTTATGCAGTCGAAATCGTTGAAAAAGGGTAATTCTACCGAAAAACAAACGTGCGCATTTTGTAAAAGTGACCACAATATAAAAAAATGTCCTAAGTTTATATCTTTATCTGTCGATGAGCGATGGCAATGGTTGAGGGAAGAAAAGGTTTGTTATAGGTGTTTAAAGGCTAAAGCTCACAAGTGGAATACGTGCATGGCTGACCCATGCGGCGTAGACGGCTGCTCCATACGTCACAATGCACTTCTCCACCGAAAACCACCGGCTCCACTCGTGAATGTTCTGCACGACCAAACTACTAATAACGACATTGATAGCACATTTCCGACACCACTAGAAAATAATTTGCCAAACACTTGTTTTCACCAACCTTGCGATGATAAAGTGATAGTGTCTTCTGCCTCCGCCGTAGCACAAAAAACAAATACCGTACTAGCTCTCCGCCCTCGCGCCCACTTGAAGGTAGTCCCTGTCACAGTTGCGGGCCCTATTGGAACCTGTAATGTGTATGCGTTCCTCGACAACGGGAGCACGGCCACACTTATAGATTCCAGTATAGCCGCGCGCATAGGGGCGACTGGGCCGAAAGAGACCATAACTGTAAATGGTGTATGTCGTCTCCAGTGTCAGACAACTGTGTCATATGTCGATTTTGAAATTAAGGGTAGGGATACACAGGAAACATTTTTAGTTAAAAACGCTCGACGTGTCGACTCTTTAAATTTACGACCGCAGTCACTAAAACGCGAAAACATTGAATCCTTTTCACATTTAGCCGATTTAGTCGATGTTTTAACATATGAAGACGCTACACCGACTATTTTAATAGGTGCCGAACATTGGCATTTATCCATCACCCGCGAAGTTCGTGAAGGTAGTATCAATGAGCCAGCCGCCTGTTTGACAGCACTGGGCTGGACTTTATACGGCGTGGTTTCCAGCAAAACGAAGTTGGTCGACTTTGTCAACCACACACACACCAACATCATTGATAATATTAACGATGATAACATAGAGACTCTAATCAAAGAGCAATATAAACTCGACTCTATAGGAATCGTCAAAACTGAATCATTACACAGCAAACAAGACCAGCGCGCAGTCGACATTTTGGAAGCAACTGCCACGCGACTGCCCACTGGTCGATTTGAGGTAGGCATGCCGTGGCGCGACGGTATACAGCGTGTCCCCGATAGTTACCCACAGGCGATGTCACGTTTTTTAAGTTTGGAACGGCGTATGTCAAAAGAAGTTGAATTCGGTAACGCATATACTGCCTTTATAAATAACATGGTTTCGAAGGGTTATGCGGAGGAATGTGCACCGTCCACATACTACGCACATTATAACAAAGAATCTGATGGCAAACGTCTTTACTTGCCACATTTTGGTGTATATCACCCTCAAAAACGAAAGGTCAGGGTAGTCCATGATGCCGCAGCTAGGAATGAGGGAGTCAGCCTGAACTCCTTACTGTTATCAGGCCCTGACTTACTACAACCTTTGCTGAAAGTTCTATTTCGTTTCCGGGAGAGTAATGTCGGAATTATCGCAGATATCAAAGAGATGTTCCCTCAAGTGCGAGTTAGAGAACAGGACCGTGATGCTCTTCGATATCTGTGGAGACCCGACAACAAGCAGGCAATTAAGGAATTCAGAATGACTTCTGTCATATTTGGCGCCTGCTGTAGCCCTTTTATTGCGCAATTCATTAAAAATAAAAACGCTCTTGAGCACACTAACCAATATCCGAAAGCTGTAGACGCAATTTTGTGTAGCCACTACATGGATGACTATATAGACTCACAAGATAGCGTCAACGAAGCAGCTCAGCTAGCAGCAGATATTATTACTGTACATAACGCCGCCTGCTTTGAGATGCGAGGATGGATTTCCAATGACCGGGAGGCCTTGAAATTTATCCCTGATGATCTTAAGGCTGCTCAGCCACTGGAAGTCGATCTCGGCGATTCCTCTAGCAGCATCAGAGCCCTTGGCATAGCATGGAATCCGAACTCAGATTTGTTAGGATTTCGTACAGGTTTAATAGAAACCGTGCCTACTTCGCTAACAAAACGTAAGGTCTTATCACATGTCATGCGCGTATATGACCCTTTAGGCCTATTGGGACCTATAGTCGTTAAGGGACGCATTTTATTTCAACAAACTTGGAGATCTAATATCGATTGGGATACCGAACTCCCACAGATGGAGGCATCTAAGTGGTTTGAATGGTTTCAAGACCTTTCAAAGGTCACTTCATTAAAGATACCACGTTGGTATTCAAGGGCAAAAGACTCAGAGCCTTCTTACCGAGAACTGCACGTCCTTGCCGATGCAAGTGAGCTTGCCTACGCATGTGTTGCCTATTGGCGTTTAGTATATCCTGACAACAGTATCAAGCTCACTCTCATCGCGAGCAAAGCGAGGGTTTCACCTTTGAAACCAACGTCTATTCCGCGCTTGGAACTACAAGCCGCTTTGATAGCCTCCCGAATCGCACTTGTCATTAAGGACAGCCATCGCAAAAAACCAGTTCGTACTTATCTTTGGACAGACTCAATGACTGTCCTTCAATGGCTACGCAGTGACACACGAGCCTTTAAGCCTTTCGTTGCCCATCGCCTTGGGGAAATTTTGGAAAATTCTTCTGTCAAAGACTGGCGCTGGGTACCGACAGACTTAAATGTAGCTGACGACGCAACTAGACTGCGTCCTATCAACTTAAACTCTTCTCATAGATGGTTTTGTGGTCCATCGTTTCTTTTTAAGTCCCCAGAGGACTGGCCTTTAGAGCCACTTAATATCTCACCAGTTCGCGAAGAGCTTAAATGTCAACCGAATGAATTGGTGGGACTTACTTCAGTTAACACTATTTTGCCCACCCCAGTCACGGCTAATTTAGATCGTTTCAGTGACTGGCTTCGTTTGTTGCGTGCCACAGCGCGGGTACTTCAAGCTGCGGCAATTTTTGGAAACATTTTGGCTTCTATTCGAAATCCGAAATCAAATAGCGGAGTATCTCGCTCCCGCTTAAACTCTTCGTCAGCGTCCACCATTCTACAACCCCTGAACGCAGACCTTATAAAAGCCGCTGAAAGGCATATATTGCAACAGATTCAACTGGACAGTTTCTCCACGGAATATCACTGCATCCTCAACTCGAAGCCGATTCCTTCAAGCAGCCGCCTCATCAAACTATCACCCTCTCCGGGAGAAGATAACTTGTTACACTTGGCTGGAAGGATAAAAGCCGTAGAAGGCATCGACCCTGAAACACGGTTCCCGATACTACTTGATGGCCGTCACCCGGTCACACGACTGTTAGTTCAGTATTACCACAGAAAAGCAGGTCACGCTAACCACGAATATGTGATAAATGAACTGAGGCAAAGATTCTGGCTTTTAAGGCTCCGAGACACAGTCAGATCAGTGGCACACCAATGTCTAATCTGTAAGATTCGCAAATCGACGCCCATGAATCCTGCTACCGGAGACCTTCCACTTCAAAGACTAGCTCACCACAAACGAGCATTCACATTTACTGGCTTGGATTATTTCGGCCCCGTTAATGTCACTATAGGACGCCGACACGAAAAACGATACGTGGCTCTATATACATGCCTCACAACGAGGGCCTTACACCTTGAATTGATTCACAGCCTTTCATCAGACTCCGCCATAATGAGTCTGAGGCGTTTTATAGCCAGGCGAGGGACCCCAAATTCTATTTACTCCGACAATGGAACCAACTTTTTTTCGAATATCTTCCATGTACAAACTTTCGACCCTCTTCAGCTTTATTATATGTATAGATTACAAACGTTACAAGGCATTTCCTCACCGTAAACCGGCGGGCAAGCTTCACACAATTCCCCAGCAATTTCGTCAGCAATCCATGATTTTCTATCCCTCGGCAATGAACTTTTATGTTTAATTAATATCCTTTTGTAAAATGTCTGGTTTCAGAGAATAGGAAATAATTTCTACTGCAGAACCATTCTACTTTTAATAGGCCTCAAATTACAGAGGATACTTTTGTGGAATCTTACAGTAACATAGGTAAATAAATAAATATAATTAAAAAAAAAGAAAAAAGGGCACCCTGATTTTCTGATATTCATCATAGGATTTGAACCGGGTTCACCGGTTTAGCAAACAAGCTCACTACCGACTAGTCTAAAAAACTTCTATTTTAACCCTGTCACATGCCTACCACAGATTAAACAACGCGTTAAATTTTTTATTAGACAGTCGGTCGTCTGATACGTAGTATCTTCTTACGTAGTATCTTCTTAGTAGTCTGTGCTTGACATCTTGACACAATACCAGGGGGGTACAACTCAGTGTAAATCTGTCAAAAAATTTGAATTTGACACAACGTATCAGATACGTTTGCATAAGTGCGAAAGAGAACTTGTCATGTGTTAAGAAGGGAGAACATGATTCGTGACATTACGTGACATTACAGAGGTCTCTCTGTATTATACTATTATTTACTCTGTGACAATACACAGTTTGATTTGGTGCGTTTTGTTATAACCAAGTAGCTTTCCACAGGAGTGTCCTGATGTTTATATACTTACATACATTATCATAACGGCCTCCTAGCCTAGTTGGTAGTGACCCTGCCTATGAAGCAGGAGGTCCCGGGTTCGAATCCTGGTCAGGGCATTTATTTGTGTGTTTATCACAGATATTTGTTCCTGAGTTATGGATGTTTTCTATGTATTTAAGTATTTATCTATCTCTATCTATTATATATATCGTCGCCTAGTACCTACAACACAAGCCTTATTGAGCTTACTGTGGGACTGGGTTGATTTGTGTAAGATTGTCCTATAATATTTATTTATTTATTTATTTATTTATTATCATAGGTACGTATGTACAGTGACTGGGGGAGTACTAATTATTTCATTTAGGTACAAAATAAGTAGCAATAATTTTTTTATAAACATTTTGATCATTCATTTCGTAATGTTGATGAAAAGGTTACAGGATATATTTTCATATCTGGTTATAACAAAACGCATTTCTTGATTCAAAGACGTTTTTTGACTTAGAGTTGTAAACCAAACGGAGTGACCATTGACAGGCATACCCCTCTGCCGAAAATGTATGCCCAGTGGTCATACTCATTGTATGGACTGACGTTTATTTGACGTGGCTATTTTGACGTTTCGCATACATTTGACGTTCCCTTCCCCCGCAAAAATGGCAGACTTTTACCGATAGAAATGCGAGCGCATGTCGCATCCGGTTGGTTTAATAATCAAAGTATTTTGAAACATCCGATTTGTAAGTATATTGTAACTATTGTAAGGCATTTTTTCGATGTTCGACTAATGATGATAATGATGATGATGATGATGATTCCGTATTTAAAAAGCTATTATACATACGAAAAAATTGCTGTAACTATAATTACCATAATTTGCCATGACAAAGTTTGTACTACACAGTTGTCATGACTAACTGCTGTTATCGATATATATCAATTAATAATAATAAAAGTGCTAAAAAACATACGGGCGTACTAACCCATGTACTGTGAAACATCTTTGCATTAAAATATTTTGTATTAATTTACAAGGTACTGATATATCTCTAAAAAACGAATCGACACTTCAATGTCGATTTCCCACAAACATGGTTTTTAGAGATACAGCATTTTGTCCTGACACGGCAGCACTGGTCCCACCGCGAGCTAGAGCCACAGAGTAAATAATAGTATAATACAGAGAGACCTCTGTAATGTCACGAATCATGTTGTCCCTTCTTAACACATGACAAGTTCTCTTTCGCACTTATGCAAACGTATCGGATACGTTGTGTCAAACTCAAATTTTTTGACAGATTTACACTGAGTTGTACCCCCCTGCTAGAGCTATGAGCTATCGGCTATAAACACGAACAAAAGATAAGCACTCCCGTGTAAATAAAAGAGACACGGCGATATTTACAGCTTGTGTGATTCGGTCGGGTTACACGTCCGGTTGTGACATTTTGACATGACATTAGGTTTTTATGCCGTACGGTGGCGAACACAGATCTAGTATGTATAGATTTATTGACAACGATCAAAAGTGTACCAAGAAATGAAATGCAAGCGTGAGGGTAAATTGTCTATGTGAGCGTAGAAAATAATGCGGACAAGTACAACAGGTTAATTATCTATCGACATTTGATTTTTTTATCGATTAGATGCACCCACATTTATATTCATATTTTACGCTAAACGGCATGTTAGAATTCGTAAAATCATAATGTCTTTTTTCTGTTGAAGTTATTAAATGTGCAATACTTAATTTCATGACTTATTATATAATTAAGTCTGAGTTGGACGCATTAACCAATTTAAACCCCAACTAACGGCCTAGCGCCTAAAGTACCGTTGATTGACCATTGCAACAGGTGCAATTTGTCGCTTTTGTACTTCAACGTGGATATCGACAGTATTTTTTATCGAACAGATATCGATATAAGTTCCTATGAAGTTTTGTCAATCCCTAGCAGTTTCAATTTTTACACAAAATAATCTTGAATATTAACTTAAATGATAAAATATTACCACACAAAGAAAGAAACACTAATATTCTATTGTATCTAGTGCTTACTTTCAAGATTTATTTTGCTAATTCGGTAAAATATGGTTTCAAAGACATCGATCGGAATATCATATTTGCCTATGAAATGAGTAATTTCCTGGGTTTTTCTTGCGTTTAATGGTGGAATCAGGTACACAATACGATACCACGGCTCTACTTTTTAATTTCAAGTGATTTTGTTCTGGATTGTTTGATATTTTACGCGATAAAATATGAGCTGTCGCGTCGGTGGTGTTTGTGGTGTTTTCTGAAAGTCAAAAGTTGGAACACTTGTGTATCTCTTTCGCACTAGTGGAATGTTCATATGCGCTATTGCGCACTTCAGCTCTCTTTAAGCGTAAGCGCCATCTTACCTCTATGGTGGCGAATATATTCTCTTTGTGTGCGGGGAGCTGGCATTTAGAACCCGAACGTTTGCCTTTTCAAATATTCGATTTTTCAAATAATTTTGACATTATTGTTTTGACATTATTGTTTTGGCAGGCTTTTTGGGCAGTTGAAAAATAAAATTCCAAATTTTTAGTACAATGCCAAATGTAAAAAAAAGACGTAAATATTCCTCATCGAATTCCAGTACCGATGATGAATGCACATGTTCGGTAAGTGTCGTGACGCTCCTTACATAATATTATATGTGCCACTATATGGGAAAAGGGACCACTTTGTCGATTTGGAGTTACTAGTACTTTCGAAAACTACACAATATACACTATCTATTGGTGAAAGAAAAAAGTGTCCTTGTAAATCGACAAAGTGGTCCCTTGCACTAAACTCGCCCACAATATATTCTAATATAGAGTATTCAATTGATGCGGTCAACGTCTGCTTCGCTTCTTAATGGATGACATCACAGTGTCATATGCACCACCTAAAATAAGATAGATTTATGACATCTCAGTCACTAAGTATATTTAGCTATATAGGGATATACATGGGACGTCAGCTATAAGTATGTATGAGTCAGTCGGTCATATAGGTATGCTGTTTCTTGTCCTTCATTTAAGACCATATCCTTTGCTCATAGCCTAGGCTCCCAGGCCTGATGTCAACATCCCCCTTGGCTGCATCCTCTGAATTCAGGTTATTCTGTAGTCATCCCTCCCCACTGGGTACGCAGACTCGGGAATTGTAAACCCTACATACCGACTCCCAGGGTTCGACCTCCCGAGAAAACAATGGTGTCGCCTTAACAGGCTCAGAACAGGTCACGGCCGATGTAACTACTTCTTACACAAGTGGGGATGGAAGGGTTCAGCTCTGTGTGAGTGCGGCGAAGAGGCCCAGACCATGGAACATATTATCCAGCGCTGCCCCCTGCATTCATACCATGGACCACCGGAAGATCTACTGCATACATGCATGAACTTTCAAATCAATCTAATAAAACGGGACGACACTACGACGTTGCCACTTTTTAATTTCTACACTTTTTGGTCGGAATATACCAGAGGATACAGTGCTGGTCGCCAGTGTGATAATCGCCTAAGTAGGCCATGCTTATGTAAAAAAACGACTATTGACTAGGTATACCTACCTATATACATAGACAATACGAGTATTAAACAACCGCTCGCGAGTACGACTTCAAATCTACGAGTATCTAATCATTTCTACTGAATTAAAATATATCAAAGTTTTATGCTATAGACTAGATAAGGGATGAAAGATGAGGCCAATTAATAAGAAGTATAAGAAAGTGAATAATATAAAAATCTTTTTGAACTGGTAAATTCAAAGAATGAGGGCTCACCGTATTGGGGGTGGGGTCCCCGCGGTACCACCCTATACATTACTAAAAATATATAGGGTGGTACGGCTTTTCAGGTGGGGCGGGAAGCGAGCGCTGACATGTCGGACAGATTTTTACTGATTTCGTGTGTAAATTGGCGCTTAAACACTTCCGGTGGAAGAGATGCCCGCAAGGCGTACTTACAGATTGCGATAAGTGTAATTTCTTATTACACAATGAACATAGATATTTAGTGCTTGCAGCATGTCGTTTTGCAGTGTGCTGAAAGAAATAGTACATTATTGCAGAGGACGGGAAAGGGAATGTGATTTAAAAAAAAATCGCCAAATATCAACATGATGCACATCTAGAGATGTGCCGTTCTCGAAAATTCTCGAGAACGTTTCCCGTTTTGTATGGGAAACGTTCTCGCTCGGAAATATTCCCCATAGTAAACGGAGAACGTTCTCGAGAACGGCACATCTCTATGCACATCAATCGATAGGTCTCTAAAAATAACATTGAGGTTTTTATGAATTTTTTTTGATTAAGTGGATATTTTCAGAAATAATCGCTCCCAAAGTCATAAAAATTGTGTCCCTGTAACTTTTGAACCGTAAGTCCAAGAATTATGAAACAATTGGGTACATGCATGAATTTTTTTTATTTTTTTATTTAACTGTTTACATTGTTTGAACACCAGGAAAAATAAAAATTCGATCAAATAACATTATTTGTAGCATAATACTATGGCAATAACCATCGTAATAAAAAATATTTCGTTCAATTTTAAAGTTCATGCATGTATCCAATTATTTTGAACATTATCGGTTTAGGCGTTTTTGAGTTCTCTCCAAAAAACCACGGGCTTAGGCAGATACGACCTTGCGATAATAATTTATTCGATACTCCGTATGTCACAGCCATTTGCCAGCACTGTGTCCTCTGGTATATTCCGACCAAAAAGTGTAGAAATTAAAAAGTGGCAACGTCGTAGTGTCGTCCCGTTTTATTAGATTGATTTGAAAGTTCATGCATGTATGCAGTAGATCTTCCGGTGGTCCATGGTATGAATGCAGGGGGCAGCGCTGGATAATATGTTCCATGGTCTGGGCCTCTTCGCCGCACTCACACAGAGCTGAACCCTTCCATCCCCACTTGTGTAAGAAGTAGTTACATCGGCCGTGACCTGTTCTGAGCCTGTTAAGGCGACACCATTGTTTTCTCGGGAGGTCGAACCCTGGGAGTCGGTATGTAGGGTTTACAATTCCCGAGTCTGCGTACCCAGTGGGGAGGGATGACTACAGAATAACCTGAATTCAGAGGATGCAGCCAAGGGGGATGTTGACATCAGGCCTGGGAGCCTAGGCTATGAGCAAAGGATATGGTCTTAAATGAAGGACAAGAAACAGCATACCTATATGACCGACTGACTCATACATACTTATAGCTGACGTCCCATGTATATCCCTATATAGCTAAATATACTTAGTGACTGAGATGTCATAAATCTATCTTATTTTAGGTGGTGCATATGACACTGTGATGTCATCCATTAAGAAGCGAAGCAGACGTTGACCGCATCAATTGAATACTCTATATTAGAATATATTGTGGGCGAGTTTAGTGCAAGGGACCACTTTGTCGATTTACAAGGACACTTTTTTCTTTCACCAATAGATAGTGTATATTGTGTAGTTTTCGAAAGTACTAGTAACTCCAAATCGACAAAGTGGTCCCTTTTCCCATATAGTGGCACATATAATATTATGTAAGGAGCGTCACGACACTTACCGAACATGTGCATTCATCATCGGTACTGGAATTCGATGAGGAATATTTACGTCTTTTTTTTACATTTGGCATTGTACTAAAAATTTGGAATTTTATTTTTCAACTGCCCAAAAAGCCTGCCAAAACAATAATGTCAAAACAATAATGTCAAAATTATTTGAAAAATCGAATATTTGAAAAGGCAAACGTTCGGGTTCTAAATGCCAGCTCCCCGCACACAAAGAGAATATATTCGCCACCATAGAGGTAAGATGGCGCTTACGCTTAAAGAGAGCTGAAGTGCGCAATAGCGCATATGAACATTCCACTAGTGCGAAAGAGATACACAAGTGTTCCAACTTTTGACTTTCAGAAAACACCACAAACACCACCGACGCGACAGCTCATATTTTATCGCGTAAAATATCAAACAATCCAGAACAAAATCACTTGAAATTAAAAAGTAGAGCCGTGGTATCGTATTGTGTACCTGATTCCACCATTAAACGCAAGAAAAACCCAGGAAATTACTCATTTCATAGGCAAATATGATATTCCGATCGATGTCTTTGAAACCATATTTTACCGAATTAGCAAAATAAATCTTGAAAGTAAGCACTAGATACAATAGAATATTAGTGTTTCTTTCTTTGTGTGGTAATATTTTATCATTTAAGTTAATATTCAAGATTATTTTGTGTAAAAATTGAAACTGCTAGGGATTGACAAAACTTCATAGGAACTTATATCGATATCTGTTCGATAAAAAATACTGTCGATATCCACGTTGAAGTACAAAAGCGACAAATTGCACCTGTTGCAATGGTCAATCAACGGTACTTTAGGCGCTAGGCCGTTAGTTGGGGTTTAAATTGGTTAATGCGTCCAACTCAGACTTAATTATATAATAAGTCATGAAATTAAGTATTGCACATTTAATAACTTCAACAGAAAAAAGACATTATGATTTTACGAATTCTAACATGCCGTTTAGCGTAAAATATGAATATAAATGTGGGTGCATCTAATCGATAAAAAAATCAAATGTCGATAGATAATTAACCTGTTGTACTTGTCCGCATTATTTTCTACGCTCACATAGACAATTTACCCTCACGCTTGCATTTCATTTCTTGGTACACTTTTGATCGTTGTCAATAAATCTATACATACTAGATCTGTGTTCGCCACCGTACGGCATAAAAACCTAATGTCATGTCAAAATGTCACAACCGGACGTGTAACCCGACCGAATCACACAAGCTGTAAATATCGCCGTGTCTCTTTTATTTACACGGGAGTGCTTATCTTTTGTTCGTGTTTATAGCCGATAGCTCATAGCTCTAGCAGGGGGGTACAACTCAGTGTAAATCTGTCAAAAAATTTGAGTTTGACACAACGTATCCGATACGTTTGCATAAGTGCGAAAGAGAACTTGTCATGTGTTAAGAAGGGACAACATGATTCGTGACATTACAGAGGTCTCTCTGTATTATACTATTATTTACTCTGTGGCTCTAGCTCGCGGTGGGACCAGTGCTGCCGTGTCAGGACAAAATGCTGTATCTCTAAAAACCATGTTTGTGGGAAATCGACATTGAAGTGTCGATTCGTTTTTTAGAGATATATCAGTACCTTGTAAATTAATACAAAATATTTTAATGCAAAGATGTTTCACAGTACATGGGTTAGTACGCCCGTATGTTTTTTAGCACTTTTATTATTATTAATTGATATATATCGATAACAGCAGTTAGTCATGACAACTGTGTAGTACAAACTTTGTCATGGCAAATTATGGTAATTATAGTTACAGCAATTTTTTCGTATGTATAATAGCTTTTTAAATACGGAATCATCATCATCATCATCATTATCATCATTAGTCGAACATCGAAAAAATGCCTTACAATAGTTACAATATACTTACAAATCGGATGTTTCAAAATACTTTGATTATTAAACCAACCGGATGCGACATGCGCTCGCATTTCTATCGGTAAAAGTCTGCCATTTTTGCGGGGGAAGGGAACGTCAAATGTATGCGAAACGTCAAAATAGCCACGTCAAATAAACGTCAGTCCATACAATGAGTATGACCACTGGGCATACATTTTCGGCAGAGGGGTATGCCTGTCAATGGTCACTCCGTTTGGTTTACAACTCTAAGTCAAAAAACGTCTTTGAATCAAGAAATGCGTTTTGTTATAACCAGATATGAAAATATATCCTGTAACCTTTTCATCAACATTACGAAATGAATGATCAAAATGTTTATAAAAAAATTATTGCTACTTATTTTGTACCTAAATGAAATAATTAGTACTCCCCCAGTCACTGTACATACGTACCTATGATAATAAATAAATAAATAAATAAATAAATATTATAGGACAATCTTACACAAATCAACCCAGTCCCACAGTAAGCTCAATAAGGCTTGTGTTGTAGGTACTAGGCGACGATATATATAATAGATAGAGATAGATAAATACTTAAATACATAGAAAACATCCATAACTCAGGAACAAATATCTGTGATAAACACACAAATAAATGCCCTGACCAGGATTCGAACCCGGGACCTCCTGCTTCATAGGCAGGGTCACTACCAACTAGGCTAGGAGGCCGTTATGATAATGTATGTAAGTATATAAACATCAGGACACTCCTGTGGAAAGCTACTTGGTTATAACAAAACGCACCAAATCAAACTGTGTATTGTCACAGAGTAAATAATAGTATAATACAGAGAGACCTCTGTAATGTCACGTAATGTCACGAATCATGTTCTCCCTTCTTAACACATGACAAGTTCTCTTTCGCACTTATGCAAACGTATCTGATACGTTGTGTCAAATTCAAATTTTTTGACAGATTTACACTGAGTTGTACCCCCCTGGTATTGTGTCAAGATGTCAAGCACAGACTACTAAGAAGATACTACGTAAGAAGATACTACGTATCAGACGACCGACTGTCTAATAAAAAATTTAACGCGTTGTTTAATCTGTGGTAGGCATGTGACAGGGTTAAAATAGAAGTTTTTTAGACTAGTCGGTAGTGAGCTTGTTTGCTAAACCGGTGAACCCGGTTCAAATCCTATGATGAATATCAGAAAATCAGGGTGCCCTTTTTTCTTTTTTTTTAATTATATTTATTTATTTACCTATGTTACTGTAAGATTCCACAAAAGTATCCTCTGTAATTTGAGGCCTATTAAAAGTAGAATGGTTCTGCAGTAGAAATTATTTCCTATTCTCTGAAACCAGACATTTTACAAAAGGATATTAATTAAACATAAAAGTTCATTGCCGAGGGATAGAAAATCATGGATTGCTGACGAAATTGCTGGGGAATTGTGTGAAGCTTGCCCGCCGGTTTACGGTGAGGAAATGCCTTGTAACGTTTGTAATCTATACATATAATAAAGCTGAAGAGGGTCGAAAGTTTGTACATGGAAGATATTCGAAAAAAAGTTGGTTCCATTGTCGGAGTAAATAGAATTTGGGGTCCCTCGCCTGGCTATAAAACGCCTCAGACTCATTATGGCGGAGTCTGATGAAAGGCTGTGAATCAATTCAAGGTGTAAGGCCCTCGTTGTGAGGCATGTATATAGAGCCACGTATCGTTTTTCGTGTCGGCGTCCTATAGTGACATTAACGGGGCCGAAATAATCCAAGCCAGTAAATGTGAATGCTCGTTTGTGGTGAGCTAGTCTTTGAAGTGGAAGGTCTCCGGTAGCAGGATTCATGGGCGTCGATTTGCGAATCTTACAGATTAGACATTGGTGTGCCACTGATCTGACTGTGTCTCGGAGCCTTAAAAGCCAGAATCTTTGCCTCAGTTCATTTATCACATATTCGTGGTTAGCGTGACCTGCTTTTCTGTGGTAATACTGAACTAACAGTCGTGTGACCGGGTGACGGCCATCAAGTAGTATCGGGAACCGTGTTTCAGGGTCGATGCCTTCTACGGCTTTTATCCTTCCAGCCAAGTGTAACAAGTTATCTTCTCCCGGAGAGGGTGATAGTTTGATGAGGCGGCTGCTTGAAGGAATCGGCTTCGAGTTGAGGATGCAGTGATATTCCGTGGAGAAACTGTCCAGTTGAATCTGTTGCAATATATGCCTTTCAGCGGCTTTTATAAGGTCTGCGTTCAGGGGTTGTAGAATGGTGGACGCTGACGAAGAGTTTAAGCGGGAGCGAGATACTCCGCTATTTGATTTCGGATTTCGAATAGAAGCCAAAATGTTTCCAAAAATTGCCGCAGCTTGAAGTACCCGCGCTGTGGCACGCAACAAACGAAGCCAGTCACTGAAACGATCTAAATTAGCCGTGACTGGGGTGGGCAAAATAGTGTTAACTGAAGTAAGTCCCACCAATTCATTCGGTTGACATTTAAGCTCTTCGCGAACTGGTGAGATATTAAGTGGCTCTAAAGGCCAGTCCTCTGGGGACTTAAAAAGAAACGATGGACCACAAAACCATCTATGAGAAGAGTTTAAGTTGATAGGACGCAGTCTAGTTGCGTCGTCAGCTACATTTAAGTCTGTCGGTACCCAGCGCCAGTCTTTGACAGAAGAATTTTCCAAAATTTCCCCAAGGCGATGGGCAACGAAAGGCTTAAAGGCTCGTGTGTCACTGCGTAGCCATTGAAGGACAGTCATTGAGTCTGTCCAAAGATAAGTACGAACTGGTTTTTTGCGATGGCTGTCCTTAATGACAAGTGCGATTCGGGAGGCTATCAAAGCGGCTTGTAGTTCCAAGCGCGGAATAGACGTTGGTTTCAAAGGTGAAACCCTCGCTTTGCTCGCGATGAGAGTGAGCTTGATACTGTTGTCAGGATATACTAAACGCCAATAGGCAACACATGCGTAGGCAAGCTCACTTGCATCGGCAAGGACGTGCAGTTCTCGGTAAGAAGGCTCTGAGTCTTTTGCCCTTGAATACCAACGTGGTATCTTTAATGAAGTGACCTTTGAAAGGTCTTGAAACCATTCAAACCACTTAGATGCCTCCATCTGTGGGAGTTCGGTATCCCAATCGATATTAGATCTCCAAGTTTGTTGAAATAAAATGCGTCCCTTAACGACTATAGGTCCCAATAGGCCTAAAGGGTCATATACGCGCATGACATGTGATAAGACCTTACGTTTTGTTAGCGAAGTAGGCACGGTTTCTATTAAACCTGTACGAAATCCTAACAAATCTGAGTTCGGATTCCATGCTATGCCAAGGGCTCTGATGCTGCTAGAGGAATCGCCGAGATCGACTTCCAGTGGCTGAGCAGCCTTAAGATCATCAGGGATAAATTTCAAGGCCTCCCGGTCATTGGAAATCCATCCTCGCATCTCAAAGCAGGCGGCGTTATGTACAGTAATAATATCTGCTGCTAGCTGAGCTGCTTCGTTGACGCTATCTTGTGAGTCTATATAGTCATCCATGTAGTGGCTACACAAAATTGCGTCTACAGCTTTCGGATATTGGTTAGTGTGCTCAAGAGCGTTTTTATTTTTAATGAATTGCGCAATAAAAGGGCTACAGCAGGCGCCAAATATGACAGAAGTCATTCTGAATTCCTTAATTGCCTGCTTGTTGTCGGGTCTCCACAGATATCGAAGAGCATCACGGTCCTGTTCTCTAACTCGCACTTGAGGGAACATCTCTTTGATATCTGCGATAATTCCGACATTACTCTCCCGGAAACGAAATAGAACTTTCAGCAAAGGTTGTAGTAAGTCAGGGCCTGATAACAGTAAGGAGTTCAGGCTGACTCCCTCATTCCTAGCTGCGGCATCATGGACTACCCTGACCTTTCGTTTTTGAGGGTGATATACACCAAAATGTGGCAAGTAAAGACGTTTGCCATCAGATTCTTTGTTATAATGTGCGTAGTATGTGGACGGTGCACATTCCTCCGCATAACCCTTCGAAACCATGTTATTTATAAAGGCAGTATATGCGTTACCGAATTCAACTTCTTTTGACATACGCCGTTCCAAACTTAAAAAACGTGACATCGCCTGTGGGTAACTATCGGGGACACGCTGTATACCGTCGCGCCACGGCATGCCTACCTCAAATCGACCAGTGGGCAGTCGCGTGGCAGTTGCTTCCAAAATGTCGACTGCGCGCTGGTCTTGTTTGCTGTGTAATGATTCAGTTTTGACGATTCCTATAGAGTCGAGTTTATATTGCTCTTTGATTAGAGTCTCTATGTTATCATCGTTAATATTATCAATGATGTTGGTGTGTGTGTGGTTGACAAAGTCGACCAACTTCGTTTTGCTGGAAACCACGCCGTATAAAGTCCAGCCCAGTGCTGTCAAACAGGCGGCTGGCTCATTGATACTACCTTCACGAACTTCGCGGGTGATGGATAAATGCCAATGTTCGGCACCTATTAAAATAGTCGGTGTAGCGTCTTCATATGTTAAAACATCGACTAAATCGGCTAAATGTGAAAAGGATTCAATGTTTTCGCGTTTTAGTGACTGCGGTCGTAAATTTAAAGAGTCGACACGTCGAGCTGGATAATATGTTCCATGGTCTGGGCCTCTTCGCCGCACTCACACAGAGCTGAACCCTTCCATCCCCACTTGTGTAAGAAGTAGTTACATCGGCCGTGACCTGTTCTGAGCCTGTTAAGGCGACACCATTGTTTTCTCGGGAGGTCGAACCCTGGGAGTCGGTATGTAGGGTTTACAATTCCCGAGTCTGCGTACCCAGTGGGGAGGGATGACTACAGAATAACCTGAATTCAGAGGATGCAGCCAAGGGGGATGTTGACATCAGGCCTGGGAGCCTAGGCTATGAGCAAAGGATATGGTCTTAAATGAAGGACAAGAAACAGCATACCTATATGACCGACTGACTCATACATACTTATAGCTGACGTCCCATGTATATCCCTATATAGCTAAATATACTTAGTGACTGAGATGTCAT
The DNA here is from genome assembly GCA_911728535.1 of Pammene fasciana. NCBI lineage: Eukaryota > Metazoa > Arthropoda > Insecta > Lepidoptera > Tortricidae > Pammene > Pammene fasciana. The sequence goes on along the minus strand of OU452291.1, from coordinate 14,899,980 downwards.
AAATCTATCTTATTTTAGGTGGTGCATATGACACTGTGATGTCATCCATTAAGAAGCGAAGCAGACGTTGACCGCATCAATTGAATACTCTATATTAGAATATATTGTGGGCGAGTTTAGTGCAAGGGACCACTTTGTCGATTTACAAGGACACTTTTTTCTTTCACCAATAGATAGTGTATATTGTGTAGTTTTCGAAAGTACTAGTAACTCCAAATCGACAAAGTGGTCCCTTTTCCCATATAGTGGCACATATAATATTATGTAAGGAGCGTCACGACACTTACCGAACATGTGCATTCATCATCGGTACTGGAATTCGATGAGGAATATTTACGTCTTTTTTTTACATTTGGCATTGTACTAAAAATTTGGAATTTTATTTTTCAACTGCCCAAAAAGCCTGCCAAAACAATAATGTCAAAACAATAATGTCAAAATTATTTGAAAAATCGAATATTTGAAAAGGCAAACGTTCGGGTTCTAAATGCCAGCTCCCCGCACACAAAGAGAATATATTCGCCACCATAGAGGTAAGATGGCGCTTACGCTTAAAGAGAGCTGAAGTGCGCAATAGCGCATATGAACATTCCACTAGTGCGAAAGAGATACACAAGTGCTCCAACTTTTGACTTTCAGAAAACACCACAAACACCACCGACGCGACAGCTCATATTTTATCGCGTAAAATATCAAACAATCCAGAACAAAATCACTTGAAATTAAAAAGTAGAGCCGTGGTATCGTATTGTGTACCTGATTCCACCATTAAACGCAAGAAAAACCCAGGAAATTACTCATTTCATAGGCAAATATGATATTCCGATCGATGTCTTTGAAACCATATTTTACCGAATTAGCAAAATAAATCTTGAAAGTAAGCACTAGATACAATAGAATATTAGTGTTTCTTTCTTTGTGTGGTAATATTTTATCATTTAAGTTAATATTCAAGATTATTTTGTGTAAAAATTGAAACTGCTAGGGATTGACAAAACTTCATAGGAACTTATATCTGTTAAAAATTGGATCGTCTATATCCACCCTAATAAACCACCAGCCATGTAGGATCGTGTGCATGACCTGTTATGCATGTTCTATTGTCTATGCTGTAATCTATAATTCGTTCTCTTTGACTTTTGGTAAGCCGGCCGAGCGGACGCTCTCTCCTCGATATATTTTGTATTACTTAATTTACTTAGGATTCCTATCCTTTGGTTTGAACAAACTGTTAGACTGTTAGTGCATCGAATAAACGTGAAACCTAAACAGTGCTGTCTAGTTTTATTTCCACTGCTGTATGATCTCCCGATCATTTAATAGGTTAGGGCACAGTAACGCGTCAATGCACTGTTTAGGTTACTCCATAAACATATTTCGCTGCAAGTAAATTTGTTCACCTACGCTACGAGGAAGATTCGAGCGAGCGCATCGCCGACCTGTCCGCATTGCCAACACAACGTCGCCGTCGTCATTTCTTCTTTGGTGCTCACTACCACGTGGTACGTACATACCGATCTTCAATCATGGCCAACGAAGCTCAGCCGAGTGCTGTGAACTACTCTAGCCAAGCGGTAGAAAAACTTCGTGGCGTGGAGAATTACCAAACCTGGAAATACCAGATCAAAATGCTGCTGACGCTCGACGGTGTGTGGGGAACTGTTGAAGGAACCGACGTGGAGCCCTCGCACGTGAATCGTGCTCTGGCTCGCATAGGTTTGAGTGTGTCGACCACGTGCTTACAGCACATCAGGAACGCGACAACTGCTAAGGAAGCGTGGGATAACCTTAAAACCGTATTCGAGAACAAAGGGTTATACAGACGCGTGCTTTTGTTGCGGCAGCTGCACCGTGTCGAGTACAGGCAATTCAACAGCATGTCACGTTATCTTGAAGCCGTGATGTCGCTGGTTCATCAGTTGGCGGACATCGACAGAAATATAGAGGACAAGGAAGTAGTGGAACTTCTTTTAAGCGGTTTACCTGAGGAGTATGACGCGCTGGTAAGCAACCTCGAGACCGCAAACATCGCCAATGAAAACCTCAACGCTGACATGGTCAGATCTCGGCTTCTTCAGGAAGAATCGAGGAAAAAGGAGGGCTCTTCTAGTATGGAGGAAGCGGCTTTGTTTTCTAAGGCTAAAGGCCGTCCGGACAGTGCAGTACCAAGACCACAGAAGCAAATAATCTGTCACTACTGCGGAAAAGGCGGCCACGTCAAAAGCAAATGCTTCAGATACAGAAAGGATAAGGCGAAGAATCGGTCTCTTCTAGCTACTGAAACATCGGCGGCCTTCTTTGTCAAGAAGTCTTCGTTCTATATGGACTCGGGCTGCTCAAATCATCTGTGCAATGACAAATCTTTGCTGATGAACTACAAGGAGCTGCCCGGAGAAGGAAGCAAAGTGACTCTGGCCAATGATGAGTCAGTATCGGCTGAAGGTGTCGGGGAGCTACCGGTCGGAGGCGTCTTGAATAAACTTACCAAGGTATTATATGTTCCCAACTTGTCTGCTAATCTATTATCAGTTAGTAAATTGTGTGATAAAGGCTATACTGTAATTTTTACCAAAGACAAATGTAGCTTGTACAATAATTGTAAAATTCATGGCAACCCAATTACCTCTGCATCTAATAGAAATGGTTTATATGAATGGGATGGGTGTAATCATAGGAAAGGGACTTCGCTAGAAGTGCATTCTTCCATGTGCTTGCAAAATAGGCAAGATACACAGAGTGCTAATGTAGCTGTTTCTTCTCTGCCAGCACAACTCTGGCATTCCCGTTTAGGTCATCTTAGTGTTCAAGGTATGTGTGCTTTAAGGGATGATCCTGCAACTGGTGTCAAATTTCAGGTATGCTCTGGTGACGAGTGTGAGACCTGCCTACTTGGGAAGCAAGCATCCTTGCCGTATCCCGTGGGCGAGGCTACACGTGCACGCAAACCTTTAGAACTTGTGCATAGTGATGTAGCAGGTCCTATGCAAGAAGACAGCATTGGTGGAGCGAGGTTCATCGTGACCATGACTGATGACTACACCAGGAAGACGCACATCTTCCTAATGAAGCGGAAATCTGAGGTAATTAATCACTTTATCACTTATAAGAATTTAGTGGAAAAACAGTTAGGGTTGCCTATTAAAACACTTCGGACAGATTTTGGGTCTGAATATTGTAATAAAAGTTTTGCAGATTTTCTTAAAAAGGAAGGAATAATTCATCAAAAGAGTGTACCTTACTGCCATCAGCAAAATGGCGTCTCGGAACGCCTGAACAGGACCCTTCTAAATAAAGCCAGGTGTATCCTGTTTGAAGCTGGGCTCAGTAAGCGTTTTTGGGGAGAAGCGGTAATGACTGCCGCTTACTTGAAAAATAGGAGCCCCACAAGTGCATTGTCAGGACGCACTCCTGAAGAGCTTTGGACTGGGTCCACTCCGGATCTTAGCCGCCTTCATGTCTTTGGCTGCATTGCCTATTCCTTAGTACCTAAAGAAAATCGTCGCAAACTTGATCCTAGAAGTAAACCTTACATTTTTGTTGGTTACAGTGAAACAACAAAAGGCTTTAGGCTCTTAGACCCAATGAATCCCAATAAAGTAATCTTGTCGCGAAATGTAGTGTTTTTAGAAAACAAATTTTATAAGGATTTAGATCAATTGAATTTTAAAGAATTTGACAATGAAAATATATTTTATGAAATTGAATTTACATCTAATATTATTGATAATTCTAGTCAAAATAATGAAATTGCGATCTGTAGTAATAATAATGATAATTCGATATCTTTACAAAATGTGCAAATTCCAGTCTGTAGTCCAAGCAGTGAGATGCAAATGTCTAGTCAAAATATTAATGAAAATTCCATGGCTTTTTCAGATTCGGAGGAATTCTGCACCGGGAGCGAGAATGATGAGTCAGGCTGCTCTGCTTCGGGCTCGAGTGACTCGTCGGGCGAGTCTGTAGTACTGTCGCCGCGATTGTCACATTCAGGGGAAGCTTCGCCTGCTGCTGATGCACCGGCTGTCCATTCTACACGTCCTGTACGCACTACAAGGTCACAAAAACCTACAAGGTATGCCGACTACACATCGGATTACTCCATGGTAGCACACAAGGCTATGCCTGTCTGCGATCTATATGTACCCTCATCATTTAAAGAGGCTGTCACTAGTTCTCATAGCGCTGAATGGTCTGCTGCCATGAAGTGTGAGTATGACTCTCTCATAGCAAATAAAGTGTGGAAATTAGTTGATAGGCCTCAAAACACAAATGTAATAAAGTCAAAATGGGTATATAAAATTAAAACTGATGCATTAGGTAACTTTGAAAAATATAAAGCGCGTCTTGTTGCCATGGGTTATACACAAGTACCAGGTGTAGATTATAAAGAAACATTTTCACCAGTTGTTAGACACAGTACAATGAGAATATTGTTTGCTTTAGCTTGTGAGTATGATTTAAGCATAGATCACATTGATGTGACCACAGCTTTTCTTAACGGAGACCTTGAGGAAACCATCTACATGGAATTACCACCAGGTTTTAATGATAATCAAAAAGATAAAGTTTGTTTGTTGCAAAAAGGGATCTATGGTCTTAAGCAAGCTAGTAGAATCTGGAATAATAAAGTTAACAAAATACTGTGTGAAAATGGTTTTCATCAAAGTAAATGTGAACCTTGTATCTATATAAATAGGGATAATCATAACTTAGTATTGATTGCTTTATATGTAGATGATTTCTTTATCTTTTCAAACAATAGCTCATGTAAAAATAATCTACTTAGTTTATTACAGTGTGAATTTAACTGTAAAAATTTAGGTAATTTAAAAAGTTGTCTCGGCATTAATGTTGTAAGAGAAAAGGACTCGTTAAAATTAGATCAGAGTGATTACATAATGAAAGTACTCAAGCGGTTTAATATGGAAAACTGTAAACCTGTCTCGACACCCATGTCGATAGGATGTAAATTTGAGGATGATAGTGAAGCATTGTGTGAAGAAACTTATAATTACAGAGAACTTATCGGATCCCTAATGTATTTGGCTGTCTGCACTAGACCAGACATAGCTTACGCTTGTAGTCATTTGAGCCAATTTAATTCTAAATTTAATAAAAGTCACTGGCTTGCGGCTAAACGGATACTGAGATATCTGGCAGGTACAATTAACTATTGTTTATATTTTATAAAAAGTAGGGAATTGAGTTTAACTGCTTATACAGACGCCGACTGGGCTAATAATGTTGACAGACGGTCTTACACCGGATTTGTAATTAAGTTAGGTTCAAATGTGATAAATTGGGAATCTCGTAAACAGCGTTGTGTCGCACTTAGCTCTACTGAAAGTGAATTTATATCAATTAGTGATGTATGTAAAGACTTATGTTTCATTAAGAATATATTATACGAAATTTCAGGCATGAAACCGTGCATCACTGTGTTTAATGACAACCAAAGTGCACACAAGCTGCTACTTTCTAAAGAATATTCACATAAACGTACAAAACACATAGATGTACGGTATCATCACATAAAAGAGTTGGTACATAATAATGTTTTAACTGTAAAATACTTACCAACAGAAGAAATGATAGCTGATGTACTTACCAAACCGCTGAGTACCAATAAACATTCTAAATTTATTCATAGCATGAATATGAAGTGATATAGGCATGTATATGTGAATGTAGAGTCCTAATTTAATGGTTTGCAAATGTAAATGTGCAATCGTATCAATAGTATGCATTTTTCTTCTTTTCTTGCTTAACTATTTGTGTTCAGTACTAGCATGCTATTATACGAATGTGTATATGGATGGATAGAGTCAAGTCTCTATTTAGGGCAAACATTGTCAATGTAAACTTATATAATTGATGTTATATTAAGTTCAAGCCATTCATGAGAGATGAACCTATACACACTGTCTTCAAATTGTCGTTGTGTATGGAATCTTCTTCTTATTTTTATGTAGGCATGAGGCAATGGTCTTATTAGTGTGAGGGGAAGTGTTAAAAATTGGATCGTCTATATCCACCCTAATAAACCACCAGCCATGTAGGATCGTGTGCATGACCTGTTATGCATGTTCTATTGTCTATGCTGTAATCTATAATTCGTTCTCTTTGACTTTTGGTAAGCCGGCCGAGCGGACGCTCTCTCCTCGATATATTTTGTATTACTTAATTTACTTAGGATTCCTATCCTTTGGTTTGAACAAACTGTTAGACTGTTAGTGCATCGAATAAACGTGAAACCTAAACAGTGCTGTCTAGTTTTATTTCCACTGCTGTATGATCTCCCGATCATTTAATAATATCGATATCTGTTCGATAAAAAATACTGTCGATATCCACGTTGAAGTACAAAAGCGACAAATTGCACCTGTTGCAATGGTCAATCAACGGTACTTTAGGCGCTAGGCCGTTAGTTGGGGTTTAAATTGGTTAATGCGTCCAACTCAGACTTAATTATATAATAAGTCATGAAATTAAGTATTGCACATTTAATAACTTCAACAGAAAAAAGACATTATGATTTTACGAATTCTAACATGCCGTTTAGCGTAAAATATGAATATAAATGTGGGTGCATCTAATCGATAAAAAAATCAAATGTCGATAGATAATTAACCTGTTGTACTTGTCCGCATTATTTTCTACGCTCACATAGACAATTTACCCTCACGCTTGCATTTCATTTCTTGGTACACTTTTGATCGTTGTCAATAAATCTATACATACTAGATCTGTGTTCGCCACCGTACGGCATAAAAACCTAATGTCATGTCAAAATGTCACAACCGGACGTGTAACCCGACCGAATCACACAAGCTGTAAATATCGCCGTGTCTCTTTTATTTACACGGGAGTGCTTATCTTTTGTTCGTGTTTATAGCCGATAGCTCATAGCTCTAGCAGGGGGGTACAACTCAGTGTAAATCTGTCAAAAAATTTGAGTTTGACACAACGTATCCGATACGTTTGCATAAGTGCGAAAGAGAACTTGTCATGTGTTAAGAAGGGACAACATGATTCGTGACATTACAGAGGTCTCTCTGTATTATACTATTATTTACTCTGTGGCTCTAGCTCGCGGTGGGACCAGTGCTGCCGTGTCAGGACAAAATGCTGTATCTCTAAAAACCATGTTTGTGGGAAATCGACATTGAAGTGTCGATTCGTTTTTTAGAGATATATCAGTACCTTGTAAATTAATACAAAATATTTTAATGCAAAGATGTTTCACAGTACATGGGTTAGTACGCCCGTATGTTTTTTAGCACTTTTATTATTATTAATTGATATATATCGATAACAGCAGTTAGTCATGACAACTGTGTAGTACAAACTTTGTCATGGCAAATTATGGTAATTATAGTTACAGCAATTTTTTCGTATGTATAATAGCTTTTTAAATACGGAATCATCATCATCATCATCATTATCATCATTAGTCGAACATCGAAAAAATGCCTTACAATAGTTACAATATACTTACAAATCGGATGTTTCAAAATACTTTGATTATTAAACCAACCGGATGCGACATGCGCTCGCATTTCTATCGGTAAAAGTCTGCCGTTTTTGCGGGGGAAGGGAACGTCAAATGTATGCGAAACGTCAAAATAGCCACGTCAAATAAACGTCAGTCCATACAATGAGTATGACCACTGGGCATACATTTTCGGCAGAGGGGTATGCCTGTCAATGGTCACTCCGTTTGGTTTACAACTCTAAGTCAAAAAACGTCTTTGAATCAAGAAATGCGTTTTGTTATAACCAGATATGAAAATATATCCTGTAACCTTTTCATCAACATTACGAAATGAATGATCAAAATGTTTATAAAAAAATTATTGCTACTTATTTTGTACCTAAATGAAATAATTAGTACTCCCCCAGTCACTGTACATACGTACCTATGATAATAAATAAATAAATAAATAAATAAATATTATAGGACAATCTTACACAAATCAACCCAGTCCCACAGTAAGCTCAATAAGGCTTGTGTTGTAGGTACTAGGCGACGATATATATAATAGATAGAGATAGATAAATACTTAAATACATAGAAAACATCCATAACTCAGGAACAAATATCTGTGATAAACACACAAATAAATGCCCTGACCAGGATTCGAACCCGGGACCTCCTGCTTCATAGGCAGGGTCACTACCAACTAGGCTAGGAGGCCGTTATGATAATGTATGTAAGTATATAAACATCAGGACACTCCTGTGGAAAGCTACTTGGTTATAACAAAACGCACCAAATCAAACTGTGTATTGTCACAGAGTAAATAATAGTATAATACAGAGAGACCTCTGTAATGTCACGTAATGTCACGAATCATGTTCTCCCTTCTTAACACATGACAAGTTCTCTTTCGCACTTATGCAAACGTATCTGATACGTTGTGTCAAATTCAAATTTTTTGACAGATTTACACTGAGTTGTACCCCCCTGGTATTGTGTCAAGATGTCAAGCACAGACTACTAAGAAGATACTACGTAAGAAGATACTACGTATCAGACGACCGACTGTCTAATAAAAAATTTAACGCGTTGTTTAATCTGTGGTAGGCATGTGACAGGGTTAAAATAGAAGTTTTTTAGACTAGTCGGTAGTGAGCTTGTTTGCTAAACCGGTGAACCCGGTTCAAATCCTATGATGAATATCAGAAAATCAGGGTGCCCTTTTTTCTTTTTTTTTAATTATATTTATTTATTTACCTATGTTACTGTAAGATTCCACAAAAGTATCCTCTGTAATTTGAGGCCTATTAAAAGTAGAATGGTTCTGCAGTAGAAATTATTTCCTATTCTCTGAAACCAGACATTTTACAAAAGGATATTAATTAAACATAAAAGTTCATTGCCGAGGGATAGAAAATCATGGATTGCTGACGAAATTGCTGGGGAATTGTGTGAAGCTTGCCCGCCGGTTTACGGTGAGGAAATGCCTTGTAACGTTTGTAATCTATACATATAATAAAGCTGAAGAGGGTCGAAAGTTTGTACATGGAAGATATTCGAAAAAAAGTTGGCTGGGGATACTTAGAATCGATAACAGAACACGTTTCAACAGTTTTTAGAATTTTTGTCTGTTTATCTGTTTGTCTGTTTATCTGTTTCTCTGTTTATTTGACCGCGCATCACGTGAAAACGGCTGGACGGATTTTGATGAAATTTTGTATAGAGATAGTTTAAGTCCCGGGAAAGGACATAGGATAGTTTTCATCCCGAAAATCAACCCTGGAGGAGGTGAAAGGGGGGTTGAAAGTTTGTATGGAGAATTTTTAACCGCTGAACCGATTTAGATGAAAATTACTATTGAAATAATTTGAGTCTCGGAAAACGACAAAGAATAGTTTTCATCCCAAAAATCAACCCTTTAGGGGGTAAAAACGGGGTTGAAAGTTTGTATGGGGAATCCATAACCGTTGAACGCTGTAGATAGTTGGAGCTCTGGGGAAGGATATAGAATAGTTGATATCCAGAATTCATTCCTTAACGGGGGATAACTAATTCCACGCAGACGAAGTCGCGGGCAAAAGCTAGTGTAGAAATATAATTAAATCTTCACTAACTAGTAGTCCACCTCGAACTAAGAACTCGCGATTTCCTTGCAAACGAGTTGACCGATATGACAAGACCCTAAGGAGGATTTTTTTTTCACCTTCTGGATCTATATTACCACTTGATCGATCCTGATCATATACATATGAACTTTCAAATTTTATATATATTATCTCTGTTACCTACAGGCCCAACAAATTATAAAGATCATAAAACCGTATCTAAAGTTATCGTCGAGCAAACTGTCTAAAGAAAGAAACTCTCGACACAGAGGATGATAATGGCATGAAAAGTAAAATAACAATTCTTATCACGATTTATTAATAGTTAACACGTTACATAGGTAATTAGGTAATAATAATTTAACAAAAAAATATTCTAATGAAAGGTTTTGCGTGACGTTAATTAAAACCTTTAACAACATTTATGCATTTCACTAAAATTACAATTTGCTCAGAAGCGTTAATCATTTTATGATCTATGTAAGGTAATAAACGTAATCAGTACCATCAGGTACCACTGAGCTCATTTTAGTGACTTAACAACTAGGTAGGTACCTAAAACGAGTTTTCCATCGTGAAAGACTCGACATCTAGAAGTTCTGTCCCTATCTTCATCTAAATGGGAGTGTTTAATTTCTAGATGCAATTTAAGGAGTTCTCACAATGGGGAATCACGGGGGGCTACTGCTATCTTTGAAAATCGAAATTTCGTTATTTTTACCTCTTTTGTCACAGCTTGTCTTAAATTCTTTCCTTTAGTGTGTTTATGGTGGAGAGAGGCACCATTCATGCTGTCGTGAAGCTTGTCGAAAAATTTATGGTTTTTACAGTATTTTTCATCGTTGGACTTACAGGCTTTCCATCCGCCGCATAGTGTGCTGTAAGAAAACAAAATGATATTAGGAAACGTTCCCTCAATTTTTAATTAAGGAAGATTGGCTTTTATAGTTTACGGTTATGTACTAAAAAGCCACAAAATGAAGGAAACTTTTTCCATATCACATTTACCTACTATGGACAAAAAGTGAAATCTTATTTACATTTTTTGTATCTCACCGCACCAATCAGTCCTGCTATGATTAAGGACCATAATACCTACTGTATTAAGTTAAGACATTACAAAAACGGTAACAAATTTCGCTTTTTCTCTATTGTTCATGTATGGAAAAAAATATTATGAAATCTTCATTCATTAAAAATTGAGGAAAAGTTTACGAAGATAATTTTTCCATATCAGCACGGGATCTGGTAGCTCGTAACCCAGCCGGGTATGTCTTAAACTACGTCTAAGGCACACCACACATTAGAGCTGAAGAGAAGAGAAGCTTAAGAAATTCATAGACAATATGCTCAAATTTGTCTATGGTTGCTTAATTTTGTATTGAGTCCATAGACAAATTTAAGCAAATCATAGACTAATTTAAGCATTTTGTCAAGCTTATGAATTTGCTGAATTCCGTCAGGTATGTGGTGTCCTTAAAAGAGAGGTATTATGGGTATTGCGAATGTCATTTACTGCTGGTGAGTAAGGTTGCCAAAGAGCTCAAAGAGGAGAGTGTGTATTGACGACGAGGGATCTCTCTTGTTCCTTTAACTGCCAACACAGTGTATCCTCCTTTTTGTTAACGGTCGGCAACGCGCATTTGACTCCTGTGGAGTTGCAGGCGAGGCGTCCATAGGTTACGGTAACTGTTTCACATCAGGCGGGCAGTATGCTTGTTTGCCACCGTCGTGATATAAACATAAAAATAAAGTGATTAAGACGAAAAATGTTATTTAACTTCTTACTAAATTGCGCTGTATAGGAAAGAGCTGCAGACACTGTAGAGCTAAACACACGAGCAGCAGCCTTGACTCTCTCTCTCTCTCTCTCTCTCTATGCCTAGCCTTATCCCATCATTTGGGGTCGGCTCTCCTAGTCCTTCTTCGCCAGGACAGCGAACAGCAGCAGCCTTGACCTGCACAAATAAAAAATAAAAATAAAAACTTTTTACATAAAAAAGATAACCGACTTCAAAAAGGATAAAATTAATCATTATATTATTTATATGCGTTACCAACTGATATGTTTGAAGTCGGTGCCAAGCCAAATTTAGCCAAACTATATAGCGAAGTGTGTTTACTATATATCTAATATAATACGGTATGGATTGCACGTAGGTATACATTCGTTTCGACCATGCGTTAACTGTTAGGCAAGTAGGTACAGAACGTATAATCTCTTGCGTCTATATATGTTTGTTAACACACTGTTCGGGTCGGGCTATCCGTATCTCGAACGAAGCCCGTGGTTCAGTTTGAACTATTTGTTAACGATGCGCTCTTTGGGTATATCTGTAATCTGTACCTAGTTATAATATAGTTAAGTTTTTTCTAGAAAATAAGTTGTTATGCAAAAACAGATCTTATACTTTAGTCTTAAGGTTGATAATTGTATGCACCGTATGTAATGCAACTCGTTGCTATGCGCCGCGAGGCAGTCCGCTGCTAACCGCGAGCCTATTCACTTGCACTCTCGTGACATTTTTTGTAAAATTGTGTTTTCCGAAATACATATTCGTCTAGAAACTCGGCTTTCCTTCACATGAACCCCACACAGTCAACAAAGTGGTCTTCAAACCGGATACATGTACCACACGCCGTACAAAGTAGAAACACGTGGGGCGAAAGCGCGGCGTGAAGAACAAGAAAAGAGGCTTCTAGAAGACGAACAAACGATGTCCCACAAGGACGAGAAGAGTGAGGCACCTGATGGTCAGGATTCCACAGCCAGGTTGGAACAAGTTATGCCAGGCCCAAGTATTCCGAACGCATTTAGAAATACATTGGAGGGTAGCGTAAAGTCTGAACCAGCCGCGGCCGGATTCCTCGAGAGAATATTTCCGCCTGCTGCTTCGTCTGCGAGAAGAGCTTCTAGCAGCAAGGGCTCAACAATTTCATCGGCTTCTAAGACAGCAAAAAAGAAGCTACTTTTATTAGAAGCCGCAAAACAAAAGGCTGCCATACAGATGGAGATCATCGATAAAACTCTGGATGCTCAATTAGCAGAGCTGAACGACGAGGAACAGGAGTACGGTTCACAAGTAAGTCGAAGGAACTATTCTCGAAGTGACGTCGCAAATTGGGTAGATAACCAGAGTAACTTGGAACCGCCAGAGGACAAGCAGCAAGCCCCCGATAATGGTTTCAATATGGGTGAGCTGCATCAGCGTGTGTCTCAAGTGCCGCCAGAGCCCGTCGCCAGCCCAGCGCCACGCGCCGCCACGCACGCGCCCGCGCCACTCGCGGCGCCTGCGCCGGTTGCCCCGCTGCCGCCGCCCGACGGTACCATCACGGCACTCAATAGTGCGATACAAGTTATGGCTGAAGCTGTAAAGAATATCTCCACTGCCAGCGCACCGACTACCAGCCTTCTAAGTCGATTAAGCACGCCAAAAGATCTTCCTGAGTTTTCTGGCGATTATCTAGAATGGTTGCAGTTTAAACAAGCATATTACGAGTCCACTGAGATATGTAAATTCACAGATAAGGAAAACCTTTGGAGGCTTAGAAAATGTCTACGCGGAGCCGCTAAGGATGCAGTCAACGCTTTGTTCATAAGTGCCACGTCACCTGAGAAAGTCATGTCGGCGTTGGAACTACGTTATGGTAACTCTGAGTGCATCATTTCTCGCGTACTGTACGACATTAAAAAGCTACAACCTCTGCACCAAGACTACCACAAGGATTATAATTACGTTCTCGTTGAAAGTGCAGAATTACGTGGAAGCAGTACGAGCAGTTGGTCAAGAGGAGCACCTACAGGGGGTAAATATAGTTTCCATAATTTTATCCAAGCTGCCGACTGTACTAATATCGAAGTGGTCAGATTACAGCTTTAATCTAATCAAAGACGGTAAAATATACCTAGATTAGTCATTATGTCTGATTTTCTTAATGAAGAGGCTGTTAAGATATCAACTACTGCAAGTACCTATATTGCCACAAAACATGAGAGTTACAAACATAAAACCCCGGAATCTAACAACTCACGATCCCATACTTTATGTGTACACGGCGATGGAAATGAAAAAAGTGCCTATTTTGCCGTGCCTATTTAAACGAGCGCTGCGAAAATCAAGGTGGCAATTTGTTAGAAAAAACGGCATATGCTATAAATGCCTACTATCTAAACATGAGCGGGACTCGTGCAGCGCGCCTGTCTGCGATAAGGACGGTTGTGGCGAAGCACATCACCGTCTTCTGCACTACACGGTAAATAAGACCGAGGTACCGCATACGTCATCATCATCATCGGGCCCTTCGAGTTCTCCATCAGCTACGAGTGCGTCAGCGCAGCAGGATCCTGAGCCTACGTCGGTATCTGAGACTTTGACGCATATCAAAACTTGTGATAAAAAGGTTTTACTAAAGGCTTGGGCTAACTGCCGGCGGGGCGCAGCGCGACGTCCGCAGCGCGTGACGCCGACGCGATGACTGTTCAAACAGGGCGCGCGCGGATCGCGCCGGCCTCGCGCCCTCAAGGCGCGCGCGGACGCGGCGCGGACGCGCGTGAACGCGGCGCGGACGCGCGTCCCGTACGATTGTGAGCCTGCGCGGGGCGCGGGGCGCGGGGCAGCGTGCCGCCGCGTCCCGCCGCGTCCGCGCGGCGCAGCGCTGCGCCCGCGCCGAGTGGACGCGCGGGGCCGCGCGGCGCGGGGCGGGACAGAAGCGGGGCGCGATGCCGGCGGGACGCAGTCTGTTTGACGTCGCTAACCTGTTAGCATGTATTTAAGGACGCCGCGGTCGCGCGGCGCGACCGCGGCGTCAAAAGTTGAAAGTGTAAACAGTAAGTACTTACATACTTGCGCATTTTAGACATTATTTCTGGCTTCCATTCTGTGCAAAAGGCACACACAGCACAGTTATTCCCGGTGGGAAACTGGAAGACCAGACAAAATAAGAGCAGGTTTAATAATTAACAAATTATCTATATTAACCTCACTTTACAAATTTGCGTGGTGAATTTGTTCGGATTTCGTGGAAATTCGTTGCAAGAGGTTCATTTATCGCTCGGATGCGTGGCTCCGAAGCGCTCCCACCGGTGGTGGGAGATCAGAACAGGTTAACAATACTATACCAGTGACTTATAAGCTTTACCTAATAAATACCTACTGCTAAGTCCCTGCCAGGCATGGATCATCAGATCCTGCCATAGTCATTGAGTAGTCATAGTCAATGGCGTTGCCCAATAATGACTATTTACTTACCTATTATAATTGAAACAATAATAATTTGTAATAATACTATGACACCCACCTGTTCTAACGACCTGCTAATAGCATTAAATGTTTACCTAAAAACTTACAGCATTCTGATTACTCAGTGGCCATCTCAAGTACTAACAGTACTTTACTTATGCAATGCATTACCTATGTGTAATGAATCTAGAACATTTCAAAATTTGTGCTAGCGCTAATTGCACTTACAAGAAAATAAATAAAACATAAATGGTACATCCATTATTTAAGTACAGATTGATTTGCAGAAGAATGCTGTTAAATGTACTAAACTCAGGTACTTAGACATTTGTACATATACCTAGTGCACTTCAGACATAAGTCTAAACCATGCACATTGCATTATTGGCCTCAAAGATATTATAAGCCAACCAATTGCCTTTTTCCTCAGTGAGGATTATATCAAGCCAACTAGTAAAGCTTTTTGCACTGATTAGTATCGGTGGTCAAATGGCAATAGCCAATACTTAGTGAGACCAATGCTAATTTAACATGTTCAAAGGTTAAGCCTTTTTAATTTTACAGGCTGATTGGTATTAATTAACCATACATGTTGGCTCTATACTATATAAAGATTACAGAAAATAAAAGGATATAAGAATTCCTATTTAAGTCACCCGCATATAAATAATTTTAATTTATATCAAGATAAAAGATAAAAAGGGCTATTTACTGGTGTTGATTATGTCCTTTGGTGATCTTCATAATAAAATAAAAAATTAAACAATATTACAAGATAACCATATTAAGAGATAAGAGGTGTCATGCCTATTACATATTGTTTGTCTATTCCTGCTTGTATTATCTTTGCTACTTGTATTAGCTACTTCTTTATATTCAAATTATAATTGTATCATTTTAAATGGTAAAAAGAATTGGAACATTGGACATGATTCCTTAAAAAAGGAACTTGATGTGTACAAACAATATTTTTTAAACAAACATGATGATACCTATTTGTTCCTATCTAGTTTTGATTGCCCATAAAATGGCACAACTAACAGATTTAAAGCCCTAGTACCTATTTAACGGTTAACAAATAATCTAAAAATAAATGTTTGTTTGTATTCTGTTATCTCATACTATATGCGAATGAAATTGAAATATATGTTTAGGTTTTTAGTCTGAACACTCTGAATATGTTAAGTAAATAATGAAGTTTTTAAGTGGTTTAAGACTTGAAGATAAAATCTACTCTTCACTGAAATAATAAACACACAGAAGTTTTTAAGTGGTTTAAGAGTTGAAGATAAAATCTACTCTTCACTGAAATAATAAACACACTGAAGTTTTTAAGTGGTTTAAGAGTTGAAGATAAAATCTACTCTTTACTGAAATAATAAACACACTGACCTATTAGTTCATAGGTTCATATTACTCTCATTATATTTTTCAAATTGATTGATTTGAAACTGGAAGGGTTTAATTTACGGTAAATTCAGACACGCTTACGCGCGATAAAGGGTTAGAATTCAGTTTTGCTAAATTTGAGTTACTGTCCTAGAGGTACCTAAATATGCATTATGTCGAATAGGTACAAGTTAGGTGAGTAGGTAGGTAGGTTTGTAATAAGAAGATAGATAAGGATCACCAAAAACATTAGTTCTTACAACAATTCACTTATAAGATAAAAGTCGAAAGAGTTTCCCAATATTTGGTTTTTCATTCTGACAAATATAAGAACTTATCAGATTATGAAATAAGTATCTAGTAGTAGTAACTAACCTTGTGTTTCAGGTATGAAACAATACAATGAATTACTAGAAAGTTTTACGATTAATTTAAGGTTAATTGGAAGAGATCCCTTACAGGGATAAGTTGGCCTTTGTACTTTGTTTTCTCTTTTATCGTGTTTTATTGTAACTTTTTTATGTACAATAAAATAAAGTCTTTACATACATACATACATACAGAATCCAGCATGTTGTATGATTACATCTTGTACCATGGCTTTAAACGTTTTGGGAGAAATGGAGTTAGGAAGTAGGCTAGGATGGTAAGTTGATTTTCAGTAGGTAGGTTACTGAAAAATAATAGGTACTGTCTGTAAAAATTAATGTATGCATATTGCCGTAGGATTTATTCTTTTATATGTACATATAAGGTTATTTTGGTTGGCAATATATGTATACATTACGTAAAACCTTACTGCCGGTAAGGGCCTCAGACAAATTACGAATTCATTGGAATATATTGATTTGTCAAAAGCGATTTTTGCAATTTTTTAAAAATTGACATAAACAATATCATTTTTGACATCCCATGTAAAGTGTGTAACAAGATAATTGTGGGTTAGTTAACCTTAGACATAACGTTATGACTATAATTTTGTGGTAGACGATCAATCTAAGATGTCAGATGAGGAAACTATATGTCGTAGTATTTATGATTATATTTGGTAGTCACCAATAACGGCAATAACCCATATAGCCTCATAGTCATGTTAGGATTTATTTACTTCAAGGTTTACGGTCAATGTACCAAATATGCTTAACAGCATTGCCAATGATTTAAAGTGCATAAAATACGACTATGTAACTGGTAAATAGTACATTATATTTATTGTTAATTTTTTACTTCATAATTATTTTTAGGGAAATCATAATACAAAGCTAACCTGCATGACGGTATAAATTTACTCCCAGGTCTTGCTGGGTTGTTAAATCTTCTTTTAGTTTGTCCTTCCTTGGGAGCATACCTTCAATTATTGACAGTGTCGCACTGAACGACAAATTTACATTGGTATAACATTTGTTATCAAAACATATTACATTTATTATACTGCCTACTTCAGGGTAGCATAGGTTTTAGTTATATACCCTTTTAATGTAAAATATTGGAAGGAAATATAAAAGTTACATTTGGTGGGTAATTACCACTCGCATTCTTTTGGATGGCAGTAAAAAGTCTTTTGTAAAACGACATACATGTTTACATACTCAAGTACATTGTATCTATCTACCAATGGTTGAGTTCAAGTTGTAACATATTAGTTACCTTGTAAGAGCACATTATCTTTCTCTGTAAAGATCTTTAAGTCAAATTTACTTATATAAAAGACTGTTAAGCTTTTATTGATAGGTATCTACAGGGACTACTAGGTGACACCCACCCAGATACGGTTGTGTTTAAACTAAGACACATTAATTATGTTGTTAAATAAAATAAGGAAGTATTATTACATCAAATTAATTAAGGCAAGCCATTTCATAAATAATACTTTGAAATCTTATCTGACTTGTTCTATCTATGCTCATGTAGGTGTAGGGTCTCAACTTAGATGTGACACGAAAATAATAATAATGAAATAATAATAATTCTCAAATGTTTGAACATTGCCTAAAGGCCTTACTAACTTAGTAGTCATATAGTTCTTTATACTCTTTTGTAGTAAGAACGTGGACATTAACATCTTTTTATTTTCATTCTTATTTTATGTATATTCTTAATACTTATTAAAACAAAGATCACGGGGCAGGTCTATCTAGGAATAGTAATAAACCAGGAGCTATGAGTTGGTATAGTTGCCTGAACTCTTTAACTTAAGAGATTTATCTTTGCCTTATATTTTTCTCGTCATTTCTGGTTTTGAAAGTATCCATTAAAAAAGTTTCAACGGTTAGGTTTATCATCTCCAAAATGGGGTTTTATCTTAATAACATTATATAAGCATAGGAATGGTATAAGTAAATCTTTCACACCTGAAATGTGCTTAATCATTGACATAAGAGGCAATTTATATATTAAGGGCTTCTCGCTATGTTTAATCTAATATTCACTTATGTTCTAAAGTCAAAGTTGTTGAAACAAGAGTACTTGGTTTTTTGTAAGGTATTATGCTCATTATAATCCTTCCTACTTGTTTCTGACTAATGCCGTATAGTTTAAATATGTACTTATACATATTATTTCATAATGTTGTAGCCTCTTAACATCTACAATGGGGTTGGCAACTGTCAACGGTTTGGCCAGATGGCGCCAGCATAGCTAGGTCCCTTTCACTAGTATTGTTGTATGGGATTTGGCTTAAAGGCTAGCCCATCCAGGTCAAAAAAAATTAAAAAAAAAACGTGATTTTGACACTTTTGTATGACTGACAGGGACCTAGCTATGCTGGCGCCATCTGTAAATACTTTCCACCGGCCAACCCCATTGTATATCGGACAAAATATGAATATAATGATAGGATTAAACGAACTTACCTGAAGTGAAGTTCTATCCTGATTATATGAAATATTTTGTCCGATATAAGGAGACTCCCACCCTCCTCAAATAAACCATAGGGTTTACGCCCCCTTTATTGTGTAATACTCTAAACGAATTGAGGTGACATGTCTAATGTTGACAGGTGATAAAAATTCTTATTTTTTTTTCTTCTCGGCGTCTCTAAATTCGCGTGTATTGAGGAACGTAGAAGGGAAATATACAATTGTATATCGGACAAAATATTTCATATAATCAGGATAGAACTTCACTTCAGGTAAGTTCGTTTAATCCTATCATAGGTTAGGTTCGTTAGGTTGCTTCAGATGCCGAGTCAAAGATTTTCACGTTTCACGATATGCCTGATTTTACGATCGGCCGCCGACATATACAAAACTTGCGTGTCAGGAGGGCAATTGTCATAATATACGTTATGTGATTATGTTATTGGTTAATATTTTCCAGAGACTCAGACAGCTGACTTCCCGTCGGTCCAGGCGAACCCGAAGGCGTTCTATAGCTACCCGCCCTATGGTTACTACATATATACAGAACCTAGACATAGATACGTGTATAAGCGCTAGACTGATAGTTTTAAAAGAGTTGAGGATAGATTACTAAGTATTGATTTAGCAAACTACTCAATCATAATAAAATAATAGGTAAATACTTTATTGTGGTAACAGAATAATCCAGTCCCAATTCATTAGATAACATTATTTTAAAATTAAAAGGAATGCGAAAAAAACATAACGTGGGGGATTCCCCAACTTGTATTGAACTAGCCTGGATTGATGTTAGCGCCATCTAGCTCTTATAATATGTAATTATGTACCTACTTGAAAAGGCAGGGACTTTGTAAACTACAAACGAGATTAGTTTACCTAAAGCCAGCTAGATGTCGCTAATACAACAGTATTGTGTAAAAACATGCGAGTATTTACGTAATATTGTATAGGTACCTAGATGTTATAACTTAATGTTATTAAATAAGGAAAACGTATCCTTAACTAGTAGAGTAGTTTATTTAAGAATATTTATTTTTCACCTCACTAGCTCGGAAAGCCCTTTTTGTTTGTTTAATATCTATTGTGAAAATCGCTTTTTATCCACATGTGGTGAAAGAGTTTTGACATAAGTGACAAGTGGTTTAAATGACATTTGACAGCTAACAAAACGTAAAACGTTAAAAGTGCTGAATTTTTTACATCACAATTAATGAATTGCATCGAGTAAAAACACTAAATACAGTCTTACAACTTTATTTTAATTCATAAATACCAGCATTCAACATATAATCTTCATTCTTGTTGTAAAAACGGATAAAATGTTCTGACAGCCCAATAAGCCTACGTACGAACAAAACGCATTTGACATTTAATATAACCTTTTACGTCAAAACTTTTCATTTCAATTCAGCCTATTCGCATGTTTTTCTAGTTCGTTTTGTTAAAAATGAGTGATTCGAGTGATGAAGAAGTATTAACACCTGAGAAATTACGGGAAACCGTGCAAAATGCACCCTTTTTCTCATTTTCCTCGCTGTAGTGAGGTGAAAAGTTTTGTGTTATACACGGGTGAAAGTTATTTTACGTCTCGTGTATTAAAGCACTCGCTACGCTCAGGATTCTATTTTTGAACCACTCGCTTCGCTCGTGGTCAATAATAGAGTCCTTTCGCTAGCTCGTGTTTCAAATAACACTCGCACGTAAAATACAACTTTCACCCCTTGTATAACAAATAACTATTGTAATCGTACGGTGCTTTCTTTTTCTCAGTATATGCTGTATATGGCGTCACATAGCTAGGGGATGGGTGGGGAGCATTGTGAGGGGGGCAAAGCCCAGATTGCCCTGCCTTAAAAACTACCATCGAGTATGATAATAAATTAGATACCTACCCCACCCTAAAATTGGCCATGCCCTACCTCAAAATTGGCCATGACTTACCTTAAATTAGCACTCTGCCCTATCTTAACTGGCTATACGGTCCTCTAGAAACAATACTTTACATAATCTATAATCAATAAGTATCTATCTACCTATCCATATTAAAATTATGAAAAATGTAGGTAAATAGGTATGTTAAGAGGTTTCTAGAGTTCCTGGCCTTAACGTAAGCAACATTGTGAATCCGCCGCCCTTGTAAGGCTGTGATTAAACGATTTTATACCGAAACTATGGTGTTTTTTTTTACCTGTTTCCATCAGGGCTATACCATTGTCACTTAGCTGCTTCTTGCTTCTCGCTGCCAAGAATTTCTTCCTTAAGTATTTAATATTGATCTTATATACATAAGTATAAAGCTATGCTGATGTTTTGCCTCACATGGGACATAGGGCTAACAACAGAAGGGATTTCCATTGTTCACGGTCCTACGCGCTCTCCTCCAGCTTCGTCAAACCAAGGCCAGTTTAATGCAGCCTCCTTTTCAACTGTACGCCTCCTGTGTACCTATAATATAATACTTCTTTACGCTCAGCAGGTATAGTCGGCCAAAAAAGTGGACTACCACCCTACGGTTGAGGTTCGTTTGAACGTCATGAGACAACAAGGTCGTGCATGTTTTAAACTCCGTTAGAAAAGTCAACCTTACCACCCATTCCCATTTGTCGGATGTCGGGCCCGGATTTTAATCGGGTTTCGGCGCCTCATACAAAATTGTGTCGTACAAGTGGGAACAGCTTCATATAAAATGTTCTGCCACTGGAACATCCGATTAAAATCCGGGCCCGACATCCGATAAGTGGGAACGGAGTCTTAGCGATCGTTAGATCTCACAGAAACTTTTGTCAAAACTGGTAGACCACTTTCTGTGCCTATATGTATATCTATAATATACGTACCTATACCTACCTACGAACAACAGAAACATACAGCTATTTAGATCGGTACAACGCGCTTTGTGACAATTTGCAACTGTTGCAAGCGTCCATATTTAAGTGGCATGTTCCACTTATCATTGGCCTACCTGTTTGCCACCATTAGATAGATATTGTAAATCATTTATTTAACGTAAAATTGTTTTACAAATTTAATTAAATAACCAACAACAAGAACGTGGCGCTAGTGCAGGGCAGAGGTAGACGGGCTGGGTAGGGCAGCACCGTCGATAAAACTGAAGAAATGTTGGGTGGATTTGTATCTTTGCCGTGTCCCACGGATACACATGTATTGTATGCTGGTGGCTCGGATTATAATAATAATTTTGGATCTTAGCCAGCCCAATACAACACTAAGGGGTCTCTGCCACCGGTCAGCGATGGCTTCACCGAGATGTTTGATAAAGTTGGACATTTGATAGATAGATATTTGTATGTTCCCTTACCACGCGGTATTATTAGAATAAGTAGCTAGGTAGGTACATGCGCTGTCAGATATATCGGAGCGGCCAAGGTGTTCACAAATATATGAACAACGCCTCTATTGTCAAGGCGATAAAGTGCATGTTCAGATATTTTAGAGTACCTTGGCCGCTCCGATATATTTGATGGAGACTGTACTGCACGAAATTTAAATACTTCTCATTGCCACTGAATACAGCTGGCTGATTATAAATAAACCCAAGATATTAATAACTTGTCCCAGTGAACTGTAATCTGAATTGGTACCGGTTTACGCAACGGTACCGTTAATTATGTGACATTTTAACGGCCTCCTAGCCTAGTGGGTAGTGACCCTGCCTATGAAGCAGGAGGTCCCGGGTTCGAATCCTGGTCAGGGCATTTATTTGTGTGCTAATCACAGATATTTGTTCCTGAGTTATGGATGTTTTCTAAGTATTTATCTATGTCTATCTATTATATATATAGTCGCCTAGTACCCACAACACAAGCCTTTGAGCTTACCGTGGGACTAGGTTGATTTGTGTAAGATTGTCCCATAATATTTATTTATTTATTTATTACAATAACTGAAACCAAGTGGCTGATGCGATGCTAACTTGCTAAGCCACTCTATACAAAAGGTGTAACAAAAATACTGGTGATCCTTTAAAGGGCATAATTGGTATCGTAAATCTAGATAATTATGAAAAAGTAAGAAAAAAAATTCTCGCGAAAATAAATTTTGGTTTTGTATGGAGGTTGGCCAGCTGTGATGACGTGGCCCATACAAAAAAATCCCTTCCAAATAACTTTTTCCTACTCGCAATACAATACCAATTAAGCCCTTAAACGGTGCACCAGTATTTTTGTTACACCCTGTATAACTACTGAGTAACTAACTACTCGTACAGTCGCCTTCAGATATATCGGAGCGGCCAAGGTGGTCACAAATATCTGAACAGCGACTCTATTGTCAAGGCGATAAAGTGCATGTTCAGATATTTTTAAGTTAATTGCACACTAACGAAATATGATAACGTTATCGCCAGGAAGACAGCACAATACGGAGAGATAACTTAGTGGCTTGCTTTGTTTTAGAGTACTTATATTAATTGATTCATATCAGCAGATATGACTAACCGACTTAAGTGTCTAAAATGATGTGCACACGCATTTATTCTCAAATAGTTGTATTAACCTTACATGAAGTGAGCCAACCATTTAAAATTTTACAAGGAAAACGTTTCTAGGTAATAATCATAATAATGTAACCGTAAATAGGCAATGACCACAAAAATGTGTTATTTATTGTTAGGGGAAGTCAGAAAAACAGTCATAAATAGCAGTGGCGGCGCGTGCATGGAAGACGGTTCCCGTCGGCTTGCCTAATTTTTTAGGCACCTGAGCAGTTTTCCTACAAGCTCATGAAGAAATTTTAAGCCAAGTGGCGCCGCCACTGATAAATAGTGACTCGTTTTTAAAGATGTCAGAATATTTATCTAAATTTTACTCTTCTAAGTGTAAGGCCTGAGTGGACGCTCGTGGCGGGGCGTGCAGCGGGGCGGGGCGGGCGGCGTGCATGTCAAACAAAGGACACTCGTACTGGTGTCCTGAGTCGACGCTGCACAAAGTGTATGGACGCTCGCCCGCCCCGCTGCACGCCCCGCCACGAGCGTCCACTCAGGCCTTACACTAATACGTTACAGTCGCCGTCAGATATATCGGAGCGGCCAAGGTAATCACAAATATCTGAACAACGAAATCCTCTATTTTCAAGGCGATAAAGTGCATGTTCAGATATTTTTGAGTACCTTAGACGCTCCGATATATTTGATGGCGACTGTACCTTTTCTATAAAACTCAGGATATGGTGACTTTGTAGCCTTAGACCAAATAAAAAGAAACAGTAGTTAGCAACATTTTAATATATATTTTTATTCAAATGAATTAAATCATACAGTACAGAATACTTGGTTTTTAAATGTACGTTCTTTATTAAAATAATTATAATAATTACAAAATAATCCTTATTGGCATATAATTACTTATAAAAAAGAAAATTTGCTCCTTCTCGAAGCAAAGTATGGACAATAATTTAGTTGAATGTGTCTCTTGAGCAACAATCCGGTTGTATTGAAAAATATTGGATTATAGTACCCGCAGAATTAAGTGGCGACTAAGGTCATAAAACTTCTCTTTCACACTTGCACCTCCATGGCAAGAGAGAAGGAGAAAGCGTTATGAACTCAGTCGCCACTTAATTCTGCAGATACTATAGTTATACAGTGCTCAGCTTAATGTGGCTTTAATACTACATGGACATTTGTTAAATTAACTATAATTTTAAATGCACCATTGAAACCATCCCTAGATCCTCATACTGTAATGCGAGCAACATAGTCTTACATTAATTATTGTTTAAATATCTTGCTGTGGCGGCGCGTCCATAGAACACGATTCCCGTCGGCTTGCCTAAGTTTCAGGTGCCTGTGCAGTTTTCCTACAGCTCATGAAGAAATTTTAAGGCAAATTCAGCACCGGCTCGCCTAAGAAAAAATTTCACCCACCGCCACTGATATCATGTTGGAATACACTATATGGCATATCCAGATTGGGTGTCACTAAATTTGTTGAAGTCAGAAAAACCTCTATATTCAATCTCTACATATAATGGCTTCATCAAAAGCATTATAAGTACCAATACCAAAGTTGGATAACACATTATTTTGTGGATGGTGTTAGCAGAAACCATCTTGGCAACCAGTGGGGGGCCTCAGAGGGTGGCTAACAGGGCAGTTGCAGGGCTTGAAACAACTCATCAGATTTTGACAGGGGTCGCCGGGGGCCTTGTGGCACAATAAATGTGGCAGACCCCACACCTAGTAAACATTGAGTTAAAATTTAAAAAAAAACTATGAACATAAAGATTGATGGATAGAATCCCAGTTAAGAATTACTGATAATTGACAATTTGCATCAATAATTGTAGAATTGTTTTATATTGCTCACATAACAATAACTTGTTTGTCTCATCCATTTTGTCAGGCAAAATGCCTTTTTCTTCACACTTCATCCCTGTAAAGATCTCGTTTTCAAAGCTTTATATACTTGTTAGGTTACGTTGCAAGTTACTAGTGCTCTCGGTACTCATATTCTATAGAAATCCAGATCCGGGAATACCCATACGGAATTAAAACCAGGAGCATTCCCTACAAATAATGTTAGCTTTATAAGTTAAAAATTAAATGCACAAAACTCTGTTAATGGAATTCTTGACCTGTAAGCATTTCAAATGTTATAAAGGAAATTATATTCTACCTATTGGGATGTTTATAAAACTAATCTCAAGTGTAAAGCATACATTTATAAGTTAATCATACAAATAATCTGATACATTTCAAGAATAATTAATGACCTATAGTATGAGTCATACTTAATTGAAAGGCAGGTGTTTATGTGGCACTTCTGACTAATGATCCTTCATCATTATTTGTTAATAAGAGTTATTTGTGATTGCATTAACACATATCCCTTATCAACAATCAACAGTAATGGTACCTTTTCACAATCATTTGACCATGTTAATAAATGTTAGTATGATCTCTACAGGTCTTCAGTATAAATACTGATAATCATCATTATAGTACCATGATTAAGCCCTTAATTTTCCTGCAAACAAGTACTAAATCAAAATGCTATAAGACCACAGTCATTCAAAACTGTCAGTGATACCTTGCTTTCAGTAACAAAATGCAATAAAATTTAACAGTTACGATAGCGATTTCTCTATAATCATAGATAAATACGCACCGGAAACCCGGAGCCCGTAAACATTTGAACAAGATTTCCTCTTACGCGAATATGTACAGAGACGCGGAGCGCCCGCTGCGGCTCAGAGCGCAGCGGCGAGACATCATTGGCTCTTCAGTTCTTTGCCGATGGAATACGACACGAGCCGCGCCCAGTCGATCTTGCTGCGAGTCACGGGCAGCTGCCGCCGCAGCGCCTTGAACGTCGTGTCGCTCATAGTCTTGTAGTTGTCGGATATCGCCGTCTGATACGCGTTCTCGGCCTCGCCGACCAGTTTTACGAACTCTTTAGCGGTCGCGGTCTCGCTATTGGCGACAATAGGCGCGCGGACCTCTTTCGAGCTGACTAATTGCACGTTTCCGTCCTCATAGTAGTGGACCTGGACGCGTAGCACGCCGCGCAGCTCGGCGGCGCCACCACCCACCGTCAGCGACCATACGGAGCGCCAGCGCCCGTTCCAGTAGTTCTTGGGCTGGAACTGGTGGTCCTCGATGCACGCGACGAGCGACACTGCGCCCGACTCGAGCGCGCGCCCCACGACAAGGCTGGCGCCGTGCTTGTAGTGCGCCGCCACGTACGCCGTCAGCTCCTCGTCGAGCGCCGCGCGCCAGGGCTCCGCGACGCGGTCCGACTCGTAAGGCTCGTACTCCGACGCCTCCTTACGCAGGTGGTCATACTTGAAAGAGCGCTTGTTTCGCGGGTCGAAGAACCTCCCTCCGCTCAGCTCGTTATGATCCGTCACTAGCGTGTGCAGCTCCGCCTCGTCCAGCCGTACGGGCGTGAGCTGGTCCTTGTTGTACTGTGAGAATGCTCCGCTGGCACCTTCCTTCAATAGGCTATCGTTGTTTAATAGCACCCTCACATCGTTAAACACCTCGTTGAATTCACCGGGCGGCGAATGGAGGATAAAATCTGAAACGATTCTAACTTTTTCTTGATCACTAATCACTTCGTCACCGTCCGCCGCCATGTTTAGCACTTTTGACACAAATGAGAAAAATGACGGAGTCGACAAATATGTTGCCAGCTTAACGACCGTTCAGAATTTATCAGTTATTTTTGATTGAACGTCCTTTATTAATTGTGTTTATGCATTTGATAAATAATCTTTCTGTTGTATAAAGCAATCTATTTGAAATTCACTTCCATTTTTTTATATAGAGTACTATTTTGTTTAAATCAAATACTAAATTGAAAAGATTCACTCAAAGACTAGTATTCGAACACTTGTGGGAGACGTCAACGAGTGGCATTTACAAAGATTGCCTTAAATTTTTATAAGTTATAAAATAGTAGCAATTAATTATAAAAACTGAAATATTGTTTGTAATCAATGTACCCTAGCATATAATTAATAATCATTAACAACTTTTTTTAGATAGTCTCACAAATTGCGTTAAAAAAGGAAATAAATTCGTTGAATAGTATTTAACTTTTCAACTGTCAAACGGTGATTAGCGAAGCTATCTCACTAAACGCGCAATAGCAAGTTGTGTAACTTCTTCACCGAAAAATCTCCGAATAAATACAGCCATGCTAAACTACAAATACTACGATACGCCCGAAGGGCAGGACATTTTCAAAAAGGTGTTCGTGACATCCAAATATGCTACTATGTCCGGGCTCGGTCTGGGTGCTTTCGACGTTCTTATGTTTTCGCATCCCAATGGTTTAGCTGGTACAGTCGGCCGCCTGGCTTACTACGTCGGTCCCGCGGTCGGTATGGCTGCAGCGTTCACTGTTACGGCGAACGTCGCGCAGAATATCAGGGGAAAGAACGATAAAATCAACTATTTCTTGGGCGGAGTTGTAGCTGGTTCAGTGTTCGGAGCCTGGCAAAGGTCGATTACTATTGGTGTGCCTGCGGCGGTGGTGCTGGGAGTAGCGGCAGTGATAAAGAAGACTGGCGTGGAAGAAGGATGGACGTTCTTCCCAGACAGCCGTACTGCCCACCAAAACGCTATCTCAGCCAAAAATGACTTTACGATGGCTAAAGATGTGACTGAATACAAGACCTGGTCCACTGGTAAGCATGACACATGATATCTTATGCCGAACCACACTTCGCTATGCATGTTATATTTCTCTCTTACTGCTACTTGTTTTATCATATAGAGAGAGATATAACACGCATAACGAATAACGCATAGCGAAGTGTGGCATTACACTAGTTGATTCTGTTTCAAATAAATTCAAGGTGGCATACAACTATTGTTGAGCAGACACCAAGTTACTTGTTACCCTCCTGATGCTAATATTATCAAAAAAACCGAGGTTTGGTTTGGACTACTGACTTTCCACTACATAAAGTGTGAATTGTGATAGGGTAAAACTTCATGCTTTGAAGTCCATCAAAATTTCAGATTTGTTTGCTGTAGATATGAATGGTAGAAGGTAAGGATGACAATCTCTCTGTTACAAAAGTGTCCACTAAAAGGTGTGGAATTGATGGCGCCACTTTAGCTTTAGTAGTCCGGGTTCATACACGAAAGCAATACTAGCGCTACGATGGTGCTACGTAGTACGTGGAGAGATTTAGAACTTTTAGTTGCTGTTTCCCGCCGCTGGACTCTTTTTAGACGGTTCTCATATAAGAGATTGTCATCCTTATATTACATTCTACTATCCATAACTGTAGATGAGACTAAGTGACTTTGTCATTGACTTAATTTTTTTATTAATTATTTGTTTTTTTTTTCAGGTCATTAAATAGAACTCATCAGTGTAGTGTAAATATGAACAGCTTGTAATTAATTTAAGTAAAACAATAAATAACAATCACCTTTGTTTGAGTTTATTTTATTGTATTTCAACAAACCTACATCTGTCTCATAGAATGAACGTATTATCAATATGAATTGTGAACACACCATTATACCGACTGTCACAATAATGTTACCATTTAAGATGAAGTATAAAAAACCCGCCAAGTGTGAGTCAGACTCGTGCATGTAGGGTTCCATTCCAATATCTATAAAAACTGCAAAAAAATTATGTCTGGTGCTAAATTGGAGCCTCCTTTTTATTTTATTTTTACGTATTGATAGCAGCAACAGAAATACGTCATCTGTGAAAATATCAATTGTCCATGAGATAATGCCTGGTGACAGACGCACAGTGAAGCTTTAGGTAGTAATAGGGTTCCGTTTTACCCTGTGGGAATGGAACCCTAAAAATGACTATTGTATGTATAAAATATGAACATAGCCCAAATACTTGTCTGTGAGAATATATCATACTCCATAGACTATTTAATTGGACGAAATTGTACTGTGTAGAATATGAGAAAATACTAGAAATTGATTCCAATCCCCACTAACTTAAAACTCATTTTTCAACCAGCCAAATATCAACCTTATTGCCGAGGCGATAAAGCTCAATAGAAATATAAAGGTTTCTTTTTTTTTACCTTTTCCACGCCAAAGACGTATATATCGGCACCACAGGTCCAACGCAAAAGACCGATATATCGGTCACCGACCACAGAGCAAAATAGACCTACATGCACACGCCTAAAGTTTAACTCCATTTGTGACATTTAAAAGTCGTGGCGTCTGAGTGGTAGGTTTTGCGTTTGACATGGCGTCGAAAAGGTTAAAAGATACCTCAGTCTTCAAGAATTTTAAATCAAATAAAACAACATCTTGCGTTAATATCTTTATTTCTTAAACAACTAAAAAACCTGGTCATCGCTAGTTCAACGAAATTCTGTACCTAAAGAAAGGATATCACCTATTTTTCCTACTCCCAACACTTCACACTCTAATTTTTTCTATATCTAGATCTTACAATTTTTAAGGTACAAAAATTTAATCGCACGACTTTAACAAAATGCTACGTTAAAAATGTTAAAATAACATTAACATCACTAAACTATTAATAAATAAGTAAACTTGTGTAAACTATTGACAAAAATAATAACATTATTGTAGAAACATAATATTTATTTGTGAAAAAATGAGAAAGGGAATGTTTAAGCAAAAAAGATGTGAGCGATAACTTTAGGGAGCCCGATTCTCATTTTATAGTATAAGTATTTATTTATTTAATAGGTGTGATAATGGTCTTGCACAATAATTACAAAAAAAACTATAAATATACATAAGTCCCAAATAGACTTTTCTATCTGGCAACACTTTTAATAAATAAATATAAAAATATCATGGTTACAGCAAAATAATATGTTTTTAACAAAATAAATATATACTTAAATGCATTGTGCATATATTGCTATTCAAAACACAGTGAGGTGCACTAAATATTCTGTAAATATGTTTACAATGGGGTTGGCCGGTGGAAAGACTGGAAAGTATTTACAGATGGCGCCAGCATAGCTAGTTCCTGTCAGTCCTACAAATAATGTCAAAACCACGTTTTTTTTTAATTTTTTTTTTACCTGGATGGGCTAGCCTTTAAGCCAAATCCCATACAACAATACTAGTGAAAGGGACCTAGCTATGCTGGCGCCATCTGGGCAAACCGTTGACAGTTGCCAACCCCATTACATTGACGGTAAGAGGGTTTCCTGAATCCCGAGTCTTTTTGACAGCAGCTGTCAAAATCCACCAATCAAAAAAAGGATGATTAAACGTGATTGGTGGATTATGACAGTTACTTTTTTTTTAAATTTATTCGTGACCATGGATACAAGTCCTTCAGTCGGAGTCATTAAATGTACAATTACTTCTCGTCACAGTGCTGCTATCTAATGAAAAACTCGATCGCGGTAACCCTCGTTATTTTTTTTTATTTTTTTACGGTATACGTTATTGCTATTCCGCGTATTAAAAATGTAATCTTGTCCTTATCATTAACATTTTGTATCGTAATTAAGTACTAACTAGACTAGAGGACAAAATATGTACCTAAATGATATCAATATAATTTCAATCACTCAAGTCAATACGAACTTACGTATAATGTACTTATTTTAAATTCAAATAACGATGTAATATTTAAAACCTAGATGAACGCGTCGAAAAAATTTGGCCAAATTGCAGACTTTCAAGTAAGAAGTAAAAATTTATTAAAGTGGAAGGAAATTTGGCACATAAATAACATTTGAACACGTGTAAAGAAGTATGAAGTCACTATTTTTTTAAACAGGCAACACCAAATACTGGGTGATTCCGGGGTCGTGAGCCAGCGATCAAGGCATAATACACAAGCCCACACTGAACAACTTTTACTATGGGTCCAACTCCGAAATCGCGAAAAAAAAATTGGCCTTCCCATAGAAAACGACAACATGTGATCGGCCGAAATGTATGAAACTACCAATTTTTTTTATCGCGATTTCGGAATTGGTCCCACAGTAATAAAAAAAATTAAAAAAAAAAATTTTGGGGACAATCTTACACAAATCAACCTAACCCCAAACTAAGCAAAGCTTGTACTATGGGTGCTAGGCGACGATATACATACTTAAATAAATAAATAAATACTTATATACATAGAAAACATCCATAACTCAGGAACAAATATTTGAGATTAGCACACAAATAAATGCCCTTACCAGGATTCGAACCCGGGACCTCCAGCTTCGTAGACAGGGTTACTACCAACTGGGCTATGGAGGCCGTTACAAATATAACAAGTAAAAGTTGAGTTGAGTAAAAGTTGTTAAGTATGGGCTTGTGTATCATGCCTTCATCGCTTGCTCCACGACCCCGGAATCACCCATGAGTATATCATTAATCAAATTGAAATTAATACCTTTTTAATACCGTTTCAAGATTTAAATTCGGTTTTACTTCGAACCATACGAATAACATATGGGAACATAATAATCTTGATAAAAATGAGATATTAACAAATTGACTTTGCGACTAAATTCTGATTCCACTATTTAATTCAAAAAGATACACTTAACGTAATTAACAGAACTTCGCCTTATTATCTGTCAAGTAAGGTTATTCAGCTGTCTGAAGTATCAAAAAAGCACGATCAGGAACAAAATATAGCAAACAAATAACAAACGTATTCTCTTGTATATAGGGTTCAAATGAGATAGTTCCGATTACGACTAAGCATCAGTAAAGCACAGCCAGAAAAAAATGAAGCAAGCAAATAACCGTATTCTTACTGAAAGGTACAGTCGAGAAAATTGATTCTTCAGCAGTTCGCGGTTCAAGGAAATTTGGTTTTGTCATACCTATGCTAGGAAATGTCCAATGTAAAGTGAACCGTACACTGCTAAAGAATATATATTTCCGCGACCGTACAAATTAAAAGTATTCCATTTGCGAGGGCTAAGTCGGTTCCTTTGATTAAATCACCGCTAATAAAAAAATCAAACAAATAACAACCGTATTTAAAATAACATAGGGTTTAAAGATTTGTCCCGAGTACGACGACTAGAGTAAATCAGTTCATTTCTGCGTCTTTTCCGGTTCGGGTTCCTCTTCCTCCTCTTCCTCGATCTCCTCTATCTCTATTTCCTCTTCGACCTCCTCGTCTGACGATTCCCCCTCTTTCTGTACACGGAAAGAACAAATGGTAAGGTTTTTTTGTAATATTTGGAAAATAGTGGGTCAAAAGGGGACATGGTTTAGCGACAAAAAATCATCCCCTCTCTTTCCTACATACGAAGCCGTCATTATTTTCAACTCTGTTGTCATGAATTAGAGTTGAAATTTGATTTTTTTTTATATACATGCGGTAAAGGCGTAGGCGGCAACAATTGAAGGGGTGTTTACAAAAACAACATAACTGACTACACTGGTTGACACCTGAAACAATTAAGAATGTTCTTAAAAAAGTGTCAAACGGTCTAAGCAGTTATGTTGTTTTTGTAAACATCCCTTCAATTTAACCTCCATATAACAAAAATTAAACTTTCTAATTTATGAAGAATGTAAATATACATTATCACTTTGATTCATATATGAAACGATTGCGATTTGTCATTTAATGAAAGTTTTTGTCAGACAATTCTTTATTGACAGTTTTTTGTGGATTGGACCCTTTTTTGCTTGAATTATGGCCGTAAAATTCTGTAACTAGTTCGTTCTTATTTATTATTTATTGAATCAGGCAACAAGGCACACATTACCAACCTTATTTATTTAATCGTATGGCATATTTTTTACATAATAGGCAAGAGATTTCATTTTATGATACTATGTAAGTCAAATCAAATGTCAACATTCAGACAGTTAAACCACGCAGCTGCATCAGGCGAGAGGTGCAGCAGATCTTTTGGAGGTCCTGAGTATGAGTGCAGGGGGCAGCGTTCTCTTATATGCTCCATAGTTTGGATTACCGACTGGATTAAAGACTAACATACATACATAATTTAAAATAATACAAAAAATATAGAAATTTAAAGATTTTGTCATACGCATGCGCTATCGTATAACGACATATACAAATTAACAACTACTTAAAATAAATAATAACGATTGCGACTCAAAAAAAGAGAAGCAGGTATAAAGTTTGCTTACGAAAAAAAGAATCACTTGACATTAAAATCTAAAACGGACACTACTCTCTTACTTCCTGTGTGACGTCACTTCCGTTCTATTTGGGCGCTATAAATGACAAACATTTCCGTTTTATACATAGTCTCGTTTTAGCAAAAGGGGGTTATCCTCCCCGAAAATGTTATATTGTATAATAATCCATAAGACCACCGTTAGCGATGTTCTTATTTAATACCATAAACAACGTTTATGTATATTGTTTTAATGTAGGTGTTAGACATTTAATTGACAGATTATAGTGCTGGAGCAGAAAATAGTTAAATACCTCAGCAGCCGGCTGTGTCATGGCACTGGCCGTTGTGAAGTCATCCATCGTTGATTCTGTACAAAAATCAATAATTTAAATCGAAAATACTCAATTTTTTTTTACTGGAAAAAATAGCTAAAAGCATAAAGAGCGGGTTTTTCGAATGTGTCTAGTTCGTTGATCCATTTGGTACCCCTGTATATTTTAAGCTATTTTTTCCAGTCAGCAGAGATAAAATATTTTTGGAACACGTGTCTTCATTGAAAAAGGGCAACATGTAAAGCAGGGTTCTCTAGACGAAAGTCTTCAACCAATGTGTGTTACCAGTGATGACTTATGGCTCCGAAACGTGGTCTTTCACTATCGCGATCGGCCTCATCTCAAAGCTCAAAGTCGCTCAACGAGCTATGGAGAGGGCTATGCTCGGAGTTTCTCTACGTGATCGAATCAGGAATGGGGAGATCCGTAGACGACAAAAGGTACCGACATAGCCCACAGGATTAGCAAGCTGAAGTGGCAATGGGCAGGCCACATTGCACGCACAGCAGATGGCCGATGGGGTCGAAAAGTGCTCGAGTGGAGACCACGGACTAGCAAGCGCAGCGTAGGACGTCCAGTCACAAGATGGACAGACGACCTTATAAAGGTCGCCGGAAGACGCTGTATGCAAGTCGCTTCCGACCGATACTTATGGAGGTCCAAAGGGGAGGCCTATGTTCTGCAGTGGACGTCTTATGACGATTAAAGGATAATTATCTTATTATTGATACTTATCGGATAAATATCAATGACCAATAATTATCTTGATAATTTCGAACCCTGATGCACAGAATAAATAATAGTATTTCATACAGAACGGCCACGCTATGCCCCACGCCGATTGGAATTACCTCACCCCGCGGCGGCCGATTGGTAGGAGATTAGTAGGTATCATCAGTCAGGTTGCCAGCATGAACTTACGCACACATCGAAGTGTGTACAGACGATCAAACGAGTTGTGCAGTATGAGTCCGCCCTGTGCCTGGCCTATAACCGCGAACTTCGATCGTCTATTTCCATTCACCATCATCAATTATTTAAGAGCTGGGCTCTTGTCGGTGAGCATTTTCCATGTATATCTGTCCTTTGCCTTCTCCTTGATGGCCTGTCAATTAAACTTTCGAATATGCAAGAGCGATAGGGATACGAAATTTCGATTTTCGAAGTTGCGGCTCGCTTATGTTAAGTGTACCATCGTCAACACTGTTAACTGACCATTTGTAACCCCTATTGCAACGGCATAAGGTCTATCGATGGTCGGTTAAGTGTGTCGCTGTTTGTACCTGGGTCAATTTCAGGTAAGTCCTCCTCCTGTGGGGCGTCTTGAATCAGCGACAACGTCATTTTGCCGCTAACCACCGCCTGGAATAGAAATGCATATTAATAGAGTATACATCTAACTAAGGAGGAAGGGATAAGGGAACCTCTGATCCCTACTACTCGTGAGAACGCTGTGGTGATTTATTTAATTAATAGTCATCCGCATGGCGGCGATGCGGTTCGCCACCCATCACGTCTCGTTCTTCACGGGGGCGAGCAGTGGTTCACGGAGAGCCGTTTTACTGCATTGATCGTAGCAGATGGAAATCCGTGATCTCTGTAGATTGTATGTATGTGTTGTATGTATGTAGCTAAGGGGAACATGGGGGCTGGCCTCCCATACAATAGGGACGGTGACATAGGCGGAATTCAAAATTTCAAAAGTCAAAACAAAGTTGATTTTGTAAAAAAAAATCTTTTACTATCTAGTAGCGTTCGATTTCTTACATTAAATGATACTTATATAAATTTTAATTTTATAATTTAAAGAAATATTTGGTTTGATTTTTGGTCAGTTGTTTAAATCAATCGGACCGGTGTTCCGAAAGGTCGCAAATTCGAAACTTGCTCAACGTAGGGATTTTTTTCGGGATATTACAATTTCATTAAATATGACACAGTAATAATGATAATATTGAAGAAGTTAGAAAATGAGGGTAATTAAAAGGAAAGAAAGATAGAAAATCATTTAATCAAAAACATAAGAATGTGTTTCATGTGTACTGTACAAGATAATTTAGCCAAACGGTTAGTAATTTGCTAATGTTAACTATCCATGGTCCAGTACTAATTAATACTTAATAACTTTTATCTACACCCATATCATAAATCCTCTAGTCAGCGTTCGGAAACAGTGTATAACACAGACTACACAGACACCTCATCATTAAACTTTTACAGGGAGCACGAGGTCACCACACATCAGTTCAATTTTATTCGTAAATTTCTACGATCCGAACAGCAAATTTCAATAGTATTATACACCATTTTGTAGTAAAACAATCCAGGTTCACCCCTGTAACTTGATTTTTGTCGATATTTTAAATCCACATGAGTAATGATTAAAAACGTTACCTCAATTGAAATACGCGATCGCACTCTCATACAAAACTAGTACGGGAGCACTGATGCGTGGTGACCCCGAGTTGTACTTATGATATATCTAGTGCTGAGGTTATCTGTGGTGTATAATGACCACCATTATTGCAACCAATAATGTAACATTAGTGTAATATCTGGGCCAGTGTTGTAGTAATGTACAAAAATTCATAACTCATCGATATCGGTAACGTAACTAACGTAATGAAAATCTAGCCCTCCTCCCCAACCGCGGCTACCTTCCTCCCCGACCGCGGTTACCCCCCTCCCTAACCACGGTTAACCTCCTCCCCGATCGCGGTTACCCTTTTCCCCGACCGCCCGCACAATCCAGTTAGCCAGGGCGGTGCAATGGCTGTCATTCTAATGGTTCCCGAACACGTCATTAAGGATTTATAATATATGTGTCTAGATAAAGCAGTGTTGTAACTGTGGGTACAAAATTAGGTATTAAAACATTATTGTAGTGTTAAATAAACTACTAATACTAATACAACTTTGACGGAAAGGTATAGCCACAGACTACACAGACACCTCATCATTAAGCTTTTACAGGGAGCACAAGGTCACAACACATAAGCGCAATTTTATTCGTAAATTTCTACGATTCACACAGCACATCTCAATAGTATTCTACACCAATTTGTAGTATAACAATCCAGGTTCACCCCTGTAACTTGACTTTTGGGGATATTTTTAATTCACATGAGTAATGTTCAAAAACGTTAACTCAACTGAAACCGGTTGCGCTCTCATAAAATTAGTACGGGAGCACCGTGTGGTGACCTCGAGTTGTTCTTATATATGTCTATATCTGTGGGTATAGCCAACCCGTCTGACAAACTACGGTCTACAAATCCAAGGGTGTAACATGCGCGTTGCCCTAAGTGTCTGTCAATAACTGACCGGCTCATGTCTCTTGTGCGGTTTGGCCCGGTCCTCGAAATCTGCCACCAGCACCCTGGACTGCTGCGGGATACGAGTCTCCAGGAATATGGACTTCACGTCGTCGGCCGCGTGCTGAAATTGTAAGAAGTTGTCAATGGGATAAGGTTGAAATGCTTGGGTACAGTCGCCATGAAATATATTGGAGCGGCCACGGCCAGGATAACTCAAAATTTAAACATGC
This sequence comes from Pammene fasciana, assembly GCA_911728535.1. Classification (NCBI taxonomy): domain Eukaryota; kingdom Metazoa; phylum Arthropoda; class Insecta; order Lepidoptera; family Tortricidae; genus Pammene; species Pammene fasciana. Next base: position 14,862,461 of record OU452291.1, on the reverse strand, counting down.
ACTTTATCGCTTTAATAATAAAGGCGTTTTTCTGATATTTGTTACTACCCTGGTCGATACGATATATCTTATAGCATTATATTATTATGACGTCTTTATACACTGCAGAATACTACAAAATGGTTGAAGATAGCTTATTATGTTTGTAAAAAGCTTTGTGTATTTGAAAACTAATTTAAGGTTTATTTATTAGAATTTCTGTTTAGGCATAGAAATTTAAATATAACGCCATCTAGTGATGCTGTTTCAAAGGCGGTAACACTAGTCGTATATAAAAACTAGGGAAATGTAAGCCGGTTATTTTTAATATAAAAATACCCTAATTTTAACCGAAAAAACCCGGTTGCCATACCTTAGTTAAAACGTCAGTATGTAAACGACATAATATTCTAAAAAAGAAATATGAGTAACATGTAGTTCATGTATCTTATAATGCATTATAGCAAGTAAAGCTTTTGTATGTAGAAACTCATACAAATTACAGGTTTTTTCCTTGATACGGTTTTCCAAGCTAAAACGGCGAGCAAAGTCTTACAGTGAAAAGACTTACCTCATTTATTCCTTCACAGTTCTATTTTAGTGGTGCAATAAAAAAAAGGTGTATTAGTCAATTAAACAGGACATGTTAGTAAAATAAAACTGCTTATTTAGGTTATTATTTATTAAAAAATATGGACGAAAAAGGTACATTCTTTGTACTTTTAATAAGCAGTTTTATGTTCTACGTCTACGACAGTATTCTAGGGAAAAATTAACTATTTTTACTGACTTTGTTATTAAAATTTAAGAATTTCCAACTTATTATTTCCAAGAATGTATTAGGAGGGGTTTTAGACTTAAAATTGTAAATAGAAGGGATTAACATGAGGCACTATTAATGCGTTTTATTAATTTGGAATGTTAAATGTAACCCGTATTAAATAAATACTATTTTAAAGAATAAAATATAAATCATACTTCTAATATAAATGTCATATGTAAGTAGTTCTGATTCGTATCGACATAAAATTATAGTCTATGTTATCCAAAAGCGGTTTAAAGTCTAAAGGCTCCAAAAAGCAAGTATCGAGCAATATCGCTTGACGCTCCCGCCGATCGAAATACATTGGTTAAAATAAATGCATGGCGCTCGCGGTGTTCGAAATTATGAAGATAATTATGGTCTTTGATAATTATCGCGATAACTATAGGATAATTAGTCCGGGTATGGATAGAGCTTTATTAGTTTTCTTTTACAATTCAACTATTAGGTACCGTTCGAATTTACGAACGATTTTTTTTGTGCATTAAGTATTACGCACTTATACATTTTCAATATAAAATCGATAATGATCACTGATCGAATCCGCTCGGTGGGAGTGTCGACCGGAGCGTTTAATCCGAGGCCCTCAGATTAGTGTTTTTTTATGAGTGAAGAAGCTAAAGTAGGCCTTACTATTCTATAGAGCATAAAAGTTAAAAGAGACAACATGTAAAGAAACCGAGCCGCTTTTGAAAACACTTTAACTACTAAACATACGTGCAAGTTAAGGGTCAGGTGTCATAAACGGTTTGAACAATGTGCACCGTGCAGTGCGCTCTCACCGGTCGAGCGGGCGCGGGGGCGGGCGCGGGAGCGGGAGCGGCCGTGTGCGCCGTCAGCTCCATCCCCATCACCTGCAGCGGGCAGCCAATGAGGGTTTCCGCGAGTTTTTCGCTAGATGGCAGCACTGTGGCTAGGTCTTTTTGACAGCAGCTGTCAAAATCCACCAATAAAAAAATATGATTAAACATGATTGGTGGATTATGACAGATAGATCTTTCACCACAGTGCTGGCAACTAGTGAAAAATGCGATCGCGGAAACTGTAATTGTAAGGTCAAATAGCCAATCAGGGCTAGGCCACAACCATTCTTGTCAACTGTTGTTAAATTTTCGATACCTAATATACTCTGACTTGTTTCAATGGAGTAAAGAAGCGCTATTTTATCACCAAACGGGACGTTACCACGACGGGGATTATTATATGAGACACTCATTACAAAATCAACCTTGTATCGTTACCAAACAGTCCATTATGTCTATGAACTTGCAGTAGTAGTTACGACGATGTGTTAATTGGTTCAGTCTTAATAATATTGCAATGCTTGTCGTTTATAATGTAAGACTAAATTTTCAGAACGCTCAACAAAAAATATATTTCGATAAAAGAGCCATACCAAGAAGTCTAAACTCACCTTAACGCTGACATTCTCAGGGTCATTTTCTTCCTCTTCTTCTTCCTCAACTGGAGAATCTTCTTTCAAAGCTTCCCTCAGTAACTCTACAGTCTTCTCAGCGTTTTCCCTAGCCTCATGCAAAAAGTCTTTAGTAGATTTGGCCAAATTATCCTTCTTTTCTTTAATATCTTCTGACAGTTTTAGCAATTCTTCGTCAATATGGTCTCGTTCTGACTCTCTTTCTGGGGATCCTTCTGATTCTTCCAATTCAGGTGTTGGTTCTCTTTCGGGACTTGGTTCTGGAGAAGCTTCCTTTTCTGGGGTTGGTTCTGCAGATGGTTCTTTTTCTGGGCTCGGTTCTTTTGGTGCAGGGGCTGCCTCTTTTTCTGGACTCGGTTCAAGAGAAGCTTCTTTTTCTGGACTTGGTGTTGGTTCAGGGGAAACCTCTTTTTCCGGGCTGGGTTCTTCCAGCTCAGAGGTTTTAAGTTCAGGTTCTGGAGTCTTCTCTTTTTCGACATATTCGCTAGCTATGATAATAGGCGAGCTGTGTACGGATCCATTTGTGTATGGCCGTGTATGGTTCTCTTGAGATTCCTGGAAATTTTAGAAAGAAATAAAATTACATTATTGATGTAAACCATTTTTAGAGCGATTCAACCGCGCGTTTGTAAAGGAATAACTTAATCACTGAAGTGATGTTCATAGACCCTTGCTTTACTATCCGCAAAACTGGCAACTGGGGAGGACTGGGATTATCTCCTTTACTCTTGCTGCAGCTGTGCAAGTGCTAAAGAAAACGACCCCGATCGCCAGTTATTTTTGCGGATAGTATAGTGTCTTAGTTAGCCTTGGTCTCTAGTTGACGCAGTTCCTACTCTACGTCAAAATACATGCGAATTCAGTTACATTTAGAACCGGGCTTTCTACCAAAGAATCCAAAGCTTAAAGTTATCCATTTTTAAAAAGCGCAGTAAATCGCTTTTCTGTAGCTAAAACCATCAAACCGATGAAGCGATTTTCATAGGATTTCTCACTCGCACCGGTGGCCCATAAGGCGAACGTTATACTATGTCTAATTCTTTTGCTCCATCGGACTGAGAGTTTAGGAGGCTATAATGGTGGCAACACAGCAGGGACATGACAACACAAAAGTCTGACACAAATCTGATGATGGAATTGATAAATCAAGGTAACTCTTCTTTTATTTAAATTTATTAATTTTCATAATGTTTAAACTAAAACTTTTGAGTGACATATGACAAAAAATGCATATTTAACTGGACTATTTTATACTCTATATATGCATTTAAAGATCGTGTTTTAGCTATAGTTAACTGTATCAATGGTTTACCGTTTTGAGTCTGCATGTCACCACTGTGCCGCCTTTTAGACACAAAACTAGGACTAGACTATAAAATGCACACACTACACTAAATAAAAAATAAAACTTGAGAAATAATTTTTCGAGTAAAATTCTACTGATCACACAATATGTACCTACCTAATGTAATATATAAGCACCGTAGCTAAACGAAGCGAAAAGTAAAACCACTGCAACGACAAACCTATTATAATTCGATAAAGAGTGCAAAACAAGCAGACAAAAAAAAAACAAAAGAAAAACTTATTAATATAAAGATTATTTTTATTTCATTTGTTTATATTTAGCACAGAACAGTAAATAGAAGTGCGTAATAATCCAAGAATTTTTCCAGAATAATAGCTTAAGTATTTAGTTCCCGACTGACACAGTGCGATGGTATAATGATACACGGAGAGAAAAATTTACTAGAAACCAGTAAAAATACTTAGTAATTCCCAGGACAAGTAAACGTTTACTAAAAACAAGTAAACCCTTCCCTTGTTTTTTAGTAAAGTTTACTTGTTTTTAGTAAAGTTTACTTGTTTTTAGTAAAGTTTACTTGTTTTTAGTAAAGTTTACTTGTTTTTAGTAAACGTTTACTTGTCCTGGGAATTAAGTACAATTTTTACTTGTTTCTAGTAAAAAAAATCTCCGTGTACAATCAAAGCAAATTTAACCACACAGCGTAAGGTGTTCAGTTCATTTTGAATACTTCAGCCGCGTAAGAACTTCTGCTTGTACAGCACCACATTGAATGCGTAGACGGTAATATTGCTATAGAACATGACGCTCTGCGCAACGTGAGTGTCATCCGGAATATCCGGATACAAAGGCTTATAAATGATACGTCATGTGGTGTTAAATGTCACTTTTGACCATACACACTGTCATCTAGTAAGCTATGATTCTAACATGAATTCTTGATAGACTCCGCACTACTATTAGTTTAATCTCAATTTTAGTTAGATATTATGGGGGTTAGTTTTGACTCTGACATGGTAGCTTAGGCACAGACAGACAGATGAAACGACAGTCAACACGGGACGGGCCAACGAAAAGAGATGCAGCAGATTTTCATTCTAACATATAGCTGCATCTCTTTCCGTTTAGCTATGGGCACGCGGCACATGAAGCAAATAAACATGCTGAAAGTAGCAACTGAAATATAAAGTGGTGATAATGTCACGTTTACATTTTCCCTATGACCGAATAATCCCTACTTCTCGCATGGAAGTTAAAGAACTAAGCCAGGCTAGTGCCACTCTAGGTCCTATAATTTTGAATAACTTTTACCTGGTAAAAACAAGGAAATAGCCATAAAATTTCTAAAAAATGCATACAAATATGCTTGTTAAAACACTGGTACATGCCAACATGTGCCAGCAGACGGAACGTTTGTGGTCCAATTAAAAAGAGAAAACAATGCAAACGTGGCGTGAAAAGATGTGGAGTTAATATGATCATGAATGAAGTGCAAATAGATACACAAAATGAGTTAATATTTGAGAAAAAAATAGACCATAGTTGTGAAGCGAAGGTATCCTGCCTTTTCGCCGAAAATTGTATGGCCGAATTTCATTTGCCAACCAACTTTTCGCAGAAGTTTCATTTGGCCGAATAACTCTTAGCAAATAATTATTTCGCAACCATTTCATTCCCCAACCCCATAGTTGGGAAATGAAAATTGCCTACTAGGTTGGGTTAGGTTAGGTTGGATTATGTAAAGTTGGGAAATGAAATTCGCCCAAATGAAACTTCTGCGAAAAGTTGGTTGGCAAGTGAAATTTGGCAATATGATTTTCGGCGAAAAGGCAGAGAACCGTGAGCGAAACATCAGAGCGTTGCATCTCTGGTGATCGTGGTATCAACTTGCTATCGGCTTGTGAACATCGAAAATCGAAACTTCGTTATCTCCCTCTCTACCGCACTTGCTAATTCGAAAGAAGGAGACGCAGATCACGAAATTTCGATTTTCGTCGATACTTGCCGAGGACAACACTGGGGTCGGCGATAGAAGCTCACTAATTATGGAGGTTAAAACGAAACGGTGGATAGTATAGCGGTAGCTTTTCACTGCCACATGGAGTCAAGCCCCCATAGGTAAGAATTAATGGTCGCCGCTCGCCTCCGAAGTCGTTCCCGACTCGTAAGATATTAAAAATGGCCGCCAAAACTACAGATGTTGTGTGGATGACATAAAAACAAAAGAAAAGCGAATGCCCATGCAATGACCTGTCGTTGCTGGCTCTGTGCGTAGCTCGCTTCCATCTGCTGGTGCACCTCCGCTACCAGGCCCGATATGGCCGTGACAACTGTATAAAATAGCAAATTACTACTAAAGGGAGTTGGTTTAGATTTCTTCACGAAGTTATACCCCGGAGAGCTTTCTTATGCCTGAGACAGAGCGAGATTTTAAAGGTACTGCGTCTCCTTTTGATTAAAGGAGGAGACATTAGACAATATTATGCCAAGATGATAATAAGTTATTGTTGCGGTTCTTCGGGAATCGATCAAAAGACCGGAATAATATCAGAGGTTATAAACTTATATAGATGTCATATACAAAGTAAAAAGTGACCTAGGCCTCCGGTGCCCAAGGGTGGGATCGAACCAACCGATAATTCGATTAGTTCTTCAGTTGTACTGACGGCAGCGCCATCTCTCTCGCATTCAATGAACTCCTAAGAGCTCAGGATGGCGGTAATGACTCATAATATTGTACCTTAGATGATTGGCCACAATGCGCCTTAGCATTTACAAAGATTGCATATATACCTACACGGGAAAATTTGACCGGTGATTCTGTGGCCAAGTTGGTTAAGGCATCTGCCGAGAATTCAAAAGAGTTGGTTCAGCTGGTTCGATCCGAGCCTTGGGCACCGGAGGCCTAGGTCACTTTTTCCTTTGTATATGACATCTATATAAGTTTATAATTTATAGTAGTGTGACTACTTAAAATAAAACAAATCAAAATATTTATAAAAAATAATTTGAATTGTTCTTCAGAGTAGAATCATCTCGTTGAGCAGAAGATGAATTTTGCCAATAAGTCAAAAGCTTATCGGTTACAAAAAACACGTGAAGATACATCACATATTGACACTATTTGGCTCTGCTCTTTTACACTAAACGATCTTTATAACCGTTTGATTCATAATTTATCAGCCCTTTAATTAATCGCAATTTGATAAATATAGATGCGCTCAATATAAGTTGGCACGGCGGAGACGGTTCTAATGAATCCATTTGTCATCTAACTAATTAATAAACCCATGTTTACGTGAGGTTTATTTATAACTACGCATTAAATGTAGATTTTAAAGGTAGGATCATAATTCTTCAGGAGTCAGAGGTGTAGGGTTAGAACCGTTAGTTTTTTCTAACGTGCTTAAGTGACAAAAGCGAAAAATTAAGATCTTTTATGGAACTTTAAACGTTATGACCTTAGCATCCCTAGGTCCAGCTTGGCCCATTTACATAAGTATTGCTTGCTTGTCTAGCGATTTTTTTTTTTATATCTGGTTAACAAGTGGATGGGATTTTGGACCCTAAGGTAGTTTAGAGACAGTGGCCTACTGAAAGGAAGCCGACGGCCTGATGAAGCTACTGGCAATAGAGTGTCGGGACACCCCCTTACTACATGGAGGCGATCAGTTGAGACGGAGGCTGGCTCAATTGGTCTCGACTGGAGAGAGCTGGAAGTCGCCGCTCAAGATCGCGACAAATGGAAAACTCTTCTGCGAGACCTATGTCCCTAATGAGGGATAACAGGAAGAAATCATCATCATCATCAAGTTAAGTTTTAAGAAAATAATTTTAACTAAGAGTCGAAAGACTCACTGACTCAATATGAATCGCAAATAAGTTTCACCAACAAAATCATAAACCCAATCCCCTTTGAACTCAAACATAACTAACAATTAAACAAACATACGATTAATAAAACACTCTCGCTCTCAAAGAAAACATTAATAAAAATATCTATAAATAGATGACGAAAACAAATGACGAAGGACGCACACCGGAATAGCATGATGCATCAGACGAAACGCATAGCCTTGGATTGGAGCCAAGCGTCATAAATGTCATAATTCTCAGACACTCGTATATCTGTACTGGTTTTGTAGTGAGATACGAGGTTTTGAAACTCTTGTGGTTGTTAAACTATCTATTTTATCGCTCGTTTGTGGATGTAATACGGTATGGATTCACGTCGCTCCGGTGTGCGAGCGAGATAGCTGTGCACGTATAAAGCAATGTCCCGCTCGCACTGCGGAAGCGGCTTGTGAAGGCTGCCAAATAGAATATGCTAAAATGACATTTGGGCTTAAAAATATGCTTTTGGACCAGCATTCACGTCAAATTTATACGAAATTATGACGTTTATGAAGGCACGCGGTCATAAACTACATTAGAGGAGTCTATTTTTGCCAATTAGATGAAAAATCTTATAAAAAAATAAACCATATTTTTTTATCATTTCTTACATATGAAATATCTACTTAATACAATTTTTTCTTAAATAAAATACATCTGTCATTCGGTTTATATAATTTTCTACAATAAAAAATCCAACGTAAAGTTTTTATTGTTCACATTTACAAGCATTATTTTTGAACGAAAGAAACGCACAAAAAACGATAGTACCTAGGTACACATTGATGCCATGTGTACGAGTAATGTTTATTTAAAGTCTAGACGATTGAAAAGCTTTAAAAATACATTTGAGAGTGCTATTTATTAAAATTAGCGCACTGCTATTTCTTACTCGCGCATTCATGACATCATCCTATGATAGCCGATTTTTCATTGATTCAAAATATTCAGATTTAGAAAAGATAAGTATTATGGGGCCCACCCACTATCAGTCCGCCGGACGATATCGGCCTGTCATTTGTTCGGAACTGTCAATTTTTTTTTTCTAACTGATAGGCTGATATCGTGGACTGATAACCGGTAGGCCCCCTAAAGCGTTATCACTCGGTACCACAAAGAAATGACGCTCCATCGGTATGAAAATCGCGTATTAAATTCATATACCCAATGATAACTGACGTAGAATTTACCAGTCGCTTTTCGGTGAAGGAAAACATCATGAGAAAACTGTACCTAATCTCAATAAGGCCTTTTTTCCTAGGCTGGAAGGTCAAATGGCAGTCGCTTTCGTTAAAACTAGTGCTAAAGCCGTGTTATGATTATATCGCCGAGCGGACCTCAGGCTCAAAATTGATTCGTGGCAAAAAGCCGAGACTAACGCTCGATGATGATGATGACCTGACGTAGAATGATCATCATTTTTGGTTTTATTCCATTAGTAGAGGTAGATTATGTGAAACTAAATTAAAATTAGGTGTTATTTTGGAAATAAAATGCTGACCATAACCATATCCCAACTCCTAGATATTATATTGACTTTTTAAAGCATGGTCGATATGTCAATAATGAATTCTTTCATAAAAAAACTTTATTAACAACCGACAATGATGTACATTTGATGAGTACGTAAATATGATTTATGACTTTTAAACATTATTTACTGGCAAATTAGTAGGTATAATACCTACCTAAAAGTTGCACATATCACATCCACGCACGCGATAAAAAGATCTATAAAATAAAATCATTAAGAGGGGCACACACAAACGGGCTCTAAGTCCTACGTTATAAGGGCGGCAATCGTCTGGATGCATTATGCTGGTCGTGCGTCACACCTACTACAGTATCCGCAAAACTAACTGGCGACTGTGGTCATAGAACTTCTCATTCACACTTGCACGGCCGCAGCAAGAGTGAAGGAGACAGCGTTATGACCTTAGTCGCCAGTTAGTTCTGCGGATAGTATAACCGTCACCATGCCGCAAGCTACTATATTTGCCAAGCCAAAATGTCCTGTCTGTGTATTAGGACAAACGACATTTTGGCTTGGGTATTAACCTTAAGGAAAGCTGGCTGGATCTGAAGATTTACAAGAGGGTACTGAATTTTAACCAAAGAGTTTCATGTTTAAATGCAAGTGCATTTAGGTTGGGCGCAATGATGGACCAGAATCGGCCAGTAAAGCATATATTAAATAAAAAACTTTTGGTGCTCTGGGATCTAATAAGCCAGGAGTCATACAGCCTTGGCCAGAAGTATTGAGCATAGGTGTTTTTTGTTCACAATTTTGATGTTAAGCATTATTTCCCTATCCTAACAATGTACGGTAACGGTAAATGTTATATTTTATTTATAAATATAGAAAACTTCACTTAATATCACTTTCAAGGTACTTAAAAAATATGAAAACAGAAGGTACCAAAAATGTAAATTTAAGTCGGTGTGACATATTGCAAATATTCTATGCAGTTACCACTAACTTCAACAAAACATGCGTATTAGTTTAAATTAATTGACAAAATAACTTAAACAAAGATGGAAACGATGGACTAAACTTTCCAGTTTTGTATGAAAATCGCATTGGTGCTCAACACTTCTGGCCAAGGCTGTATATCTTCTTTGTATGTTTTTATAGTTCTTTTTAAGTTATGATTTTTTTCCTTGGTAAATAAGAAATTCCAAATTAAGTAATTTTTTTTATTTTACATGTTTTTGCTTCGGGACGGTGTCAAAATGATATCTGAAATGAATTCGCCATCCCCGTTTAATTTGAAAACGATACCAAACTTAGCCTAGTAGCTTAACTGATGTAGGTATCAAGACTATCAAGATAAAGTTGAGAGCCTCCCCCCCTAAAAAATTACATCAAAAATCTTGGTGGCTCCACTTCTCAAATCTATCTTTGGGACCTAAGGAACAATCATGACGAGGGAAAACTTTTGTTCACGAAAAGCCGTATTTGACTTTTTTATGTCGTGTACAAGCGCAACTAATTACCCGCCTTCTCTAAGTCCCCATTAATATAATAATCTAAAAATCCAGCCAGCCAACTTTCCACTCAAAACCTAAAGGGTCTACTTTTAAAACAACACATTCGGAATTTCACTTGTCTTATCTTCACCAATGAGAAAGACAGTGAATTGCCGAACATTTCCAAAGCCGGGCCAGTACCGCGTCTCGCTTGGCGAGTTGGCCGACGATCCTTTGCATGGCGCGCTCGGTCTCCTCGAGTCTCGCCCTCAGCGCTTCTAACTCCACGTCCCCTGTTGCGTTCATTACCATCAATATCACAAATCTCAATACTGTCGAGATCATTACGATAATTATCGTCTATACGTTTATAATAACGTTTAGAAACACTTATATTTACATGGCCCCACGTTATTTGTTGCTTGTCTCTAACCCTTGCTTCTTTCTATGTCGTCTTTATTTAACTACTTCATTATCATAATTATTTTTATATGTTTTTAAAGTGGTGCATTCCACTCAAACTAAAGTTTGTTATTAAATAAATACAAACTTTGAAAACACTGAAAAAATAATCAACCCAGCAGGTGTTTACTTCTGGTAGCACCTAGATGTCGCTTACGGCTGCTATAAAGCCGATGTAAAATAAATGCAAAAAGATGTTTGAAGACATTGAAAATTTCGTCAGCTTAGCAACTGAACCCATAGCTTAATTGGTAAAGCGATCGAGCCCCGGCAAGGCGTATCGATGCAGGTTCAAGTCCTGCTGGGTTGATTATTTTTTCAGTGTTTTCAAAGTTTGTATTTATACTTCATTATCATTGTGAAAAGATCCCTACTTCAAGATCCTTTGCATGGCGCTCTCGGTCTCCTCGAGTTTCGCCCTCAGCGCTTCTAACTCCACGTCCCCTGTCACGTTCATTACCATCAATATCACAAATCTCAATACTATCGAAGAGATATCTCAAATCTCAATACTATCTAGATCATTACGACAGTTATCTCTGTTACATATTTTACCACAACCATCATCAAATAGATCATCATCACGTTCGATATCCTCGTCACTATCTTTATCACTACCATTATCGTCTATAGGTTTATGATCACGTTTAGAAGCACTTTTATTTACATGCCCCAATGCTATGTCTGTGTCTCTATCAATGACATTTCGTTTCTCCCTATTATTTTCTATTTTAATTACCTAAATTCCGCCTTAATTTTTTTCTTCTTTACATACTGATGTACCTTACCACCTTTCAATACACTTTTGTTAAATGTTAACTCAACGGCTGTTGAATTTTTTCATAATTATGAATGACGCGATAACCTTCACGTTCGTTATTATTAATGAACCGCTGACCTACTCTGAACTTATTAATTTTCTGATAACCAATATCCCGTTTTCCTGTTATAATCAAACTAAATATGTACTTACTTGCGTCCCTTTCTTTAGGTCCTGCGTGCAAGGGAGACAAATAACGACATTTATTTTTATTCAATTAACGCAGTACAGTTCCACAACTGCCCAAGCCAAACTTAAACTTAGGTGATTTGGGTTTTCATTTGGTTATTTTGTGTAAATATTTTCTACAGACCCAAACGCTACTAAATAATTCAATTTTATAGGAGATCGTAATCACACTGCGTTTAGTAGTTACATTCAACTTCTCAATAATACTTCTTCAAGAAATAGGAGTATTAGGCCGATCCAATGGTCCCAACAATAAAATTGTTGAATTATAATTAATTATATGTATACGCCCTCCTAATTTGGCCGCAAGACGCACAAGTCGATGACTTACAGAAAAGAAAAATACTCGCATAAATGACTCATATGATGACACATAGGTTAAAGTGGTTAAGCAAAGTGTATCCTCACCCAGTTTGGAGTCGGGTGAAGTCCTGGAGTCATCCCTGAAGACCCGGCGCCGGAACTGAGGGTCAGAGGCCACGTGCTCGTAGGGTATGGAGCCCGTTCTCTTGAACAAAAGCTGGAATAATAGATAAAGCGGTTAACTGACTATTCGAAAACATTCTTTAAATTATGTCGTCAAAGTTAGGAACGTTCCTGATATCATAGTATTAGGAACGTTCCTAACTTTGAAGACTGTATCAAGGTCCACAGTTAAGGTCTAAAATATCGATGCGTGGTCAAAAATAGGTGTAAGGTGTAGCGGGGTGTAGATACACTGCGGGAAATTTCAACTAAATCCTTGTTTTACATCATCAACTATGGTGCCACCTATATCTATATATTAACAATAAGGTCGTGTACGTAAGCATAGTACCTACCTTGCTAGCTTTTAGCTTGTAGACGAAGAAAACTATGATGCAGATGGTGTAGATGGACATCACGAAAAAACTTGTAACATAACAGTAGTACCTTGCTCAGCGTGTAGACGAAGAAGACGATGATGCAGATGGTGTAGATGGGCATCACGAAGCCCATGGAAGACTTGGGGGCAGGCACGGGGCCACCAGGGGATCCCAGCGGCGGTCGCATACCCGGAATTGGTGGGGGCTGTCAACATAAACAAATAATGTCAAAACATAATTCTAAATGGTATGTAATGGTAGTTAATAATGAAAACCCAACATTTGATCAAAGGCCATATGCTACTTATGGCCTTTAATTAACTGTAATAATTTCGCCCATGTAAAGTCAAAAGCAAGGATACCTTTTCTTGGGGCAACTAAGGGTAGTTTATAATACCTTCTTTCATTGATCTATTGTCCACAAATGAATCATTCAAAAACTTTTTCTGCAAGAACTATCACGGGATAATTCTATGGACAGATGAATATTTTGACAGCATTGAGACAAGAAGATACATAAAGCATTGCTTGATCCATTGGCGAAACTATTTATCAACTGTTTCTGCAAGAACTTAGCGATAACTGTATCGACAATTTGATGGTGTCGGACCAACTAAGGCCTTCTTTCCCTGGTCTGGTTTAACCAGAAAAAATTGGTACTCAAAAACCTTTTCTGCAAGAACTTATCACACAATAACTTCATCGAGAAATGGACATTTTGACGGCATCGGCAACAAAGGCCGGCTTATAAAGCATACCTTCTTTCCTTGCTCCATTGGCCAGGGTTAATCGCTCAAAAACTTTTCGCGCAAGTAGTTGTCTCACAAAAACTTTATAAACTGGTAAAATGACCAAGTTCTCCTATGTCCGAGACCAGATTTGAACCGGCGTCTTGAGTTTTCCCAACTGACCACTAGATCAGCTGGCCACAACGAATCCCGCCGAAACTTCACAATAATAAATGATATCACTGTAACTACCGGGCACCGTTTAGAGTTTCTTAATCGCAAGTCAAGAATATTCAATAAAATAATCTTAGTTTGCTCCTAAATACGCGTAAACTTTATCGAGAAATGGACATTTTGACGGCGTCAGGGCAACTGAGGCGGATTTATAAACGTTTTACGACGTCCACACGTTATGGCTTCCGGTGTTTACTGGATATTCCCATTTCTCGTCGATCGCGGTGGTTATGCTGACATCAGATCCGTAAGTGCAGATGCGCTAGGTGCGGAAAAATAACAAAAAACTGGAAAGTTCTGGGCTACTGGAAAATTTTACGAGTATTTCCTCTTTGGAAACGAAGATTCCCGTACTAAAATGTGTTTTTTTTTTACAAATTTGGGATTTTTCCATCGTCCGTCTGATAGATCATATAATTATTATTTATCGTATGGCTACACGTCACTGGATATAGATAGGCATATTATATCATCAAAAATAAGCACATATTTTTATGTCAAGATATAAACTGTTAAAGTTCTGCGTGACTTCACACCGTGCTACACTTTTTAGCACGTCGTGACATCACGTGCCCACTGCCGACCCTTGACGAACCTTTTATCATATCATCAAAAAACACCTTTATCCTATTTTTTAATAATTCAATTTTGGATCCTTTGTCCATCCAGATCCCTATTATCATGCCATATTCCAAAATTTTTCCTTCATTAGATATGGAACTTCTGTCAATCGCGTCTATGAATTCCCATCTAACAAACAGAAATTGGCATGCTTCCCAATTCTTAACTCATTTAATGTCTCTCCTGCTTTACAGATAATTATCGGTTAACTAACATGTATACTCAGCAGTATCACAGTTATATTTTTGGGGTTTCGTAGTTCATTTTTAGTCTTTAGGGTCGATGGCACCAAACCATTTGTCATTGTAATTTCATTCGGCGCTAAATTTTATCGAAGAAGCGTCATATTTATCTAATGAGTTAAGTTGATCATTGTGATTGGTTGGACCTTAGGCTCCCAAAAACGAAAATTTTACGTTTTAAAGCACAGCCGTTCTGCGCAAGCGTCAATGCGCGTGATTCTATTTTAGCGCTGTGTGTCTAGGCCGCGAATGTGGGTCGGCTCGAGAGCAATGTCGCGCGAACTTGATTGTCAACTTCAATAAATTTGTGTAGGATTCTCTGGATTTGAAAGAATTTCAGTACAATTAGATATACAAATAGCGGATATTTTAGAAGATAGGATACGTCACGAAAAGTGTACCTACTTAGATGTTAAAACCCGAAGCCCGAGGAGCGGAGGATGCGGTTTTAGAGCAATGGCACGCGAAGGCCAAGGCTAAAGTTTTCGGAAGTGTTAGGGGACACGAAGGACTGATGTTTTAGGACAATTGGGAATGGCTAATGGAACACGGCATAAAACATAAATGTCTTTTTTTATGGAGGATAAGGCAGGCGTTTGACCACGATCTAAAAAAAAATATACCTACTGTTTATTATTATAAATTGGGTGAGAAAGACATTCACATTACTTAGTATTAATCTTTTGCATTTAAGATTTTATTATTAAGCTTATAAGTTGGGGTTGTAACCCCTCTTCATATAAAATACTATTAATTATAACATTATATTATATATTATTATTGATATTAATCAGTGTTTTTTTAACAATACTTTTAATATTCTTAGGGTTTTTCTCTATATTATCTATGACTTCATTGGGAAAGCTGTTTAGAATTTTGGGTTACATACCCAGAAGTCCAAACTCTGTTACCATATTCATTATTATTTTTATTGATTAAAAAGTTAGATTCCTTTGAGAGACTACGTAGGTTACTTTGTCTCACCTCACCTGATAGTGATCATGCAGTCTACGGTGGAGTACGCTTATCTAACTCTTTTTTTGGCTATCCCGTAATCGAAATAGTGGACGAAGTTATATACCGTTGGCTCTTAACCGGTGGTCTACAGACTGATGGTCCAGAACCGTACCTGAAGTGATCCGCGAAATTATGAAAAGACAAACACTTGCCCGTTTACTTACTAAGAGTTGGTAAAGATGATCAAAAAAACATTTTTCACCTCACTAGCTCGGAAAGCCCTTTTTGTTTGTTTAATATCTATTGTGAAAATCGCTTTTTATCCACATGTGGTGAAAGAGTTTTGACATAAGTGACAAGTGGCTTAAGTGACATTTGACAGCTAACAAAACGTAAAACGTTAAAAGTGCAGAATTTTTAACATCGCAATTAATGAATTGCATCGAGTAAAAACACTTAATACAGTCTTACAACTTTATTTTAATTCATAAATATCAGCATTCAACATTAATCTTCATTCTTTTTGTAAAAACGGATAAATTGTTCTGACAGCCGAATAAGTCTACGTACGAACAAAACGCATCTGACATTTAATAAAACCTTTTACGTCAAAACTTTTCATTTCAATTCATCCATCATATCAACGTTAAATATTCGCATGTTTTTCTAGATTGTTTTGTTAAAAATTAGTGATTCGAGTGATGAAGAAGTATTAAACACCTGAGGAATTACGGGGAACCGAGCAAAATGCACCCTTTTTCTTATTTTCCTCGCTGTAGTGAGGTGAAAAGTTTTGTGTTATACACGTGTGAAAGTTATTTTACGTCTCGTGTATTAAAGCACTCGCTACGCTCAGGATTCTATTTTTGAACCACTCGCTTCGCTCGTGGTCAATAATAGAATCCTTTCGCTAGCTCGTGTTTCAAATAACACTCGCACGTAAAATACAACTTTCACCACTTGTATAACAAATAACTATTTTGTCACGTGTCCGAAAGTGGAGGATTAAGAAGTTCTGCACGGAAAGTCATATAGTTACTGTGTTATATGCACCGAGTGAATAGATATTTAGTTGGTTGTTAGTCTCAAGACAATCTGTTAAAATATCGACCTTGTTATCTGAATCAAAATATTCAAACTCATAATGGTGTTTTAAAATTGCATCCTTTTAAAGAAAATGTAACTACACCTATACAAAACCGGCATCTCTAATTCCAAGTCTTTGAAATGTTAATGTCGGCTCCATTGTCACGAATGGTCATTTGTGTTTATTCTTCAGATTTGAAGCGGGTTTCTAGTACTGTAACCGTTTAGTTTCAATATTTTTTGTTGTGCTAGAATACACACATACTCACGGGGTATATCTTTTATTCTTTAGGTACCTACGTCCAGGTAGGCATCAGAAGCAAATATGTACCTAAAAATTTATTCTTTAGAACTGCTAAAAATTGTAATATAAAGAAAAAATAAGTTTTGTATGTAAATCTGTATCTGGCTGTATTTTCTTTCTATTACAATTTTTTGCAACGAAAACGAATTACCGACATAGATCTGTACTACTAGAATGCCCATGCCAAATTTCGTGGTTCCAAAGCATGTCGTTTTAAAATGAGAGCTAAACTACGTTTGTATGGGAACGCGAGCGTCCTGGCGACTCTTAATACATATTTTTGAAAAACGACATATTATTAACAAAGATCAAACATAAAGTACCTAAGCATTTATGACTTGAATATGATCGACTTTCAACCGATAACACGAGGAAAAAACCACAATAACACATAATAGTAAATTTGGCCTAACAGACCTGACATTCTGTTATTAGGATGGGGTGTTCAACTGTATAACACATGACTAGACTAGACCAGATGTTAGTAACTAGACTAACTACTTAGTACAAGACTGAGAAGCCCCAAAAATAATGAGTATGACATCATGCTCACGCGATGGTACATACTTTACAAGCGTATGGTGAAAGTCAAAGGGACAGGCGAGTCTTTGAGCGGTTTGACCGAGCGTTTCAGTGTCATGTCATGTCATAAAATCTAGTTTTCTTTTCATTAATTTAAATGGTTGACTGGTAGATTTAGGTACTTTAGGCATTAAGTCCGCCATTTGTATATTTTTCTGTTCTGAGCAAAAAAATTTAAATGACTAAATAAATTCCGGTTCGTAATCTGAGATTAAAGTTGTAATATACCTATCCTGTGTAGGCTCGGAAATGTCGAAAACGAGCGAGCGGAGCGAAGTTCTTACAGAGAACTTCCGACAAAAGTGACACAATGGAACTGTCAGCTAGCTACCGGGACGTCCGTGCATTTCGATGGCTATTTGATTAATTTGATTTTGAATGTTTGTTTGGCGATAACTTTAGTAACGTTGTGTCGTCGTCTGATCTTTGTGAAGTCTGTTGGGGTTGTAGGAAAAATAAATATAATTTGAGAATTCGAGTAGCATAAGAGCAGAATCGATCAAGGAGCTATGGAACTAGAAGGCGCAAAAGCGATCTTCATGAGGGCCTCGTTATATGGGTCATTTCGTTTGCTAGTAAAGCTCAAGTTCTCAGTTCGAGGCGGACTACTTACTAGTGACATAATTATCTATCTATTATCTATCTGTGGAAACTTTTAATTGGCTCACTGTTTCTACATCACTAGCTATCTTGTTACTCTATAGCGGTAAGTTTTCCTATGAAATAAAATAAAATAAATAAATAAATAATTTCAGTTAATACGTTTCAGCTTGAAACTAAAAAGTTAACACGTAAATATCGCGTCATCCCATGCCTTGGGTCAATCACGAAGCGACGCGGCGCGCGGCGTACGCGCATCGCATACAGCACGGAACCTACTAGGGTTGTCACATTTTGTATAGCTTATTGTTGTATGTAGAATGCACTAAAACATCGTTGAGAGGAATATCGAAAGCTCAACCATATCAATGGTGATTGTCAATGGAATTGCAAGCACTAGCAGACAGTTTCTTCTGGTTCACTTCTTCCATAAACTAAAATTATGGAAAACAAATAAATATTAAATATGTGTGTTTATAATATTTGAAGATTTCCCTCGATTTCTCCAGGATCCCATCATCAGATCCTGACTTGGTGACAACGGGACCACCTGTGAAGTTATACTCTTTCCAACAAAAATATCATTTTCCAAATAATCCGTCTTCGAATAATCGGTGATCATACATAAAAAAAGCAAAAACAAAGATCCCGAACGAATTGAGAACCTCCTTCGAAATCTTGAACTCGGTTGAAAATAGGGCAAGTGCCAACCCTAAGATGATGTTCAAGAATACCCGTTCGTAGTTTGTTTTCGAGTTACCTCATGTGTGCCTTAGACAAGTCCTACACTGTTCGATTGTCCACGTATTCTTTAGTAACTTTTACGCAATCGGTTAAAATTCTGTAGGCAAATGTGGACATTCCTAGTTGTAGAAAACGGTTTGGTTATGTAAGACAATGTAGTCGATCTAACAATAAAACAATCGGTCCAGTAGTTTCTGAGAAAATTCGCTTTGTGACAGACAGAGTCGCACCATAACAGTTTCTTTTTTTACCATTTTGGTACGGAACCCTAACAGGGACATGTAAAAAAATCTGAGCTCTTTTAATCAAAAGAGCTCAGGCCTATAACCGCGAGACATTTCGTTCATAGAATCGTCTATTTGCATCACTCTCTTTCGTATATGCAAGAGCGATAGAGACGGAACCATAGTTTTGTCGATTTTCGAACTTCGCGATAGGCCCTCAGATTTTTTGCGTATATTTTTGCTACATATTAATAAGGTTCTCAAGAGTAATAACTCTTAAGTACCTTATTAATATGTAGCCTAGGTAGATGAAAAAAATCTAAATCTTATTTTTAAAATCAATATTCGTGGCTCTTTGAAATTCCTGAATCTAGTGATCTTTACTAGCTCTTTTTTAAAACTTTGCCGACTTCTTGTCTAATCGTCTGGTATAACAAGTAATTTCAAGTACGAATTGATTACGATTTTCGATACGATACGATAAAGCCAAAATTCCATAGGCTATGGCAGGCGTTTCCACCAGAGATGAGCGATGATGCGTTGTTATTGTTAAGAACCAATTATTTACCTATCTTCACACAGCTAAGCTCCAGGGGCTACTTTGAAAAATTATAGTTTTTTTCAAACGCTCTAGTGACTAAACGGGAAAAGGGACTGCATTTATTTTCGAATATATATTATTAGACTATATACTTTAGTTTTTGGCACAAGCCGTAACACGATTGCTGAAAGTTGCCTCGATAGAAAAAAAATCCGAAGTTGGGTCCAGTTTCCCCTTATTTTTCTTAGCTTTCGTTAACTATAAGAGATTAAGCAATATAACTAAGTAAAAAATATGGTATTCTGGTTTATCTAAAAAGTCACAGAAGCAAAATTTGACAAAACTTTATAGATTCGCTTATTTATCGTAATTTTGGTCAAAAAGTCTGATCATTAAGAGCGCTGCATCTCTTTCTTTCGTGCACGGGAGCCATAAACGTGTCTAACGGATGGGCGTGGCATGTCCGAATCGAGGAATGGCCTTAAACACATTCCTCGCGACGCATCCTCACTCATCTCTGGTAGAAACACAGCCTAATGGCTTCATGGCTTTAAAGTGATCAAGTCTAGGTACTTACTACAGCATAAAGTGCTCACTCCATACAACTGGTTATTACTAGGGATGTCACGAATATTCGCATTCGCATCAAATAATGCGAATATTTTCCGAATGCGAATGTTGGCAAAACGCACCCTGTTTTGACGGGTCAGTGCGGTCAGAGCAGGCTGATGGTCATATGCTTGATCATTCACAGGAAGTGAAAAAGACGGTATCATTTGACTCCTTGTGATTAATAATATATCACTCCATCACAGACCATGTTCTGTATTTTTGAACTATGGAAGCATAAAAGTGATAAGCAAGATTAACTTTTTTGAATCTACTCCGTAACATTCGCATTCGCATTCGGACATTCGCATCCTGAATATTCGCATTCGCATTCGCATTCGCGAATGTGAGAAATACGACATTCGTGACATCCCTGGTTATTACCCCGAAAGCTTGACATTTTGAAGACTAGACGCCTAAGGGGTTGAGGGAGGAGCGGGCAGGTGTGAATAGGGCGCCCGTTGTAAAACCTTGGTATTCACGCCCCCTGCACGCTCCTCCCTCAACCCCTTAGTCGTCTAGCCGTCGAAATGTCAGCTTTCGGGCTAATAACCAGTTGTATGGAGTGAGCACTCTATGCTTGCATATTATTTCTCTGTTAAGTTACTAAATACATAGTGTTAGTGTTATGAATAGAGCACAGTCTAAGAACTTTTTGAGGCTCTAAGTCTAAAGCGCCATCTGAACGAGATCAAACCAAAGTTACCGCATAATGTAGGCGTGTTGTCCCTACATTATGTGGTAACTTTGATATGCTTCGTTCAGATGGCGCTTCACACTTGGAGCCTCTAAAAGTTTTTAGACTGTGCTCGTCTATTAAAAACACACTCTCTGGTGTTATGTATATTATCTGCTTATAATATTACATCTATAACAGTGGCGGTGGGTCAAAAATTTTCGTAGACAAGCCGGTGCTGAATTTGGCTTAAAATTTCTTCATGAGCTATAGGAAAACTACTCAGGCACCTGACACTTAAGCAAGCCGACGGAAATCGTGTTCTATGGACGCGCCGCCACTGATCTATAAGTACTCACGTGTTAGATCACTCGGCGAAGCGCGCAATGTGTTAGCTATAAAACGGGAGTTCCCAATGGACTTGACTATAAAAGATAAAGTTCAAATGTTTAATTATAAAATAGACCATGTTGAGAGATCTTAGAGTTGAATTTAGTTAAATAAGCCATTTTTTTATCCTGAGAATATTTACGGAGGCAAACGAACCAGTAGGCCATCCATGGTTGCCATTTTATCACTTATCGCGCTATGCGTCACTTTCACACTTACATACTTGTTAGAACGTGATAGCTATGGTGACAGGCGATAAAAACCCGACCATAGTACGCTAGCAGAAGTAAGATATCGTCACTACTACTTTGAAAAAAAAAACTCGTATCACACTTCTTCTCTAAGTTGAAACGCAGTAACTCGATATGCATCGCATACGTAGTTACATTTGTCTTTTGAGTGACAGAACCATATACAAGTTTCTTTCAAAGTAGTGACGATATGAAACTGAGGTCATTACATACTTTTCTCACAGTAAATAGCAAATTAGGCAAATAGTCTCTCAGAGAGGTAAATGAATGGATTTCAGGACATGTGTAGGGCGCATTTAAAAATAGCGCTGACGATACTTCAAAAACCATCGATGTAATGGGGCCCACCCACTATCAGTCGGCCTGACGATATTGGACTTAGACAAAATGTCAATCGTAAGTACGAAAAGCCAATCGAAAGACGATAATGTTTATGAACACTTTTCGTTGACTTCTGTTATTTTCGACTGGCGTTTCGTACTATCTACGCCCCCAGATCCCCCAAAATGCCACTTTTATATCAGAAACCCAACTGCCGTCTAACTTTCCAAAAGGGTGATAGGTACCAAAATTAAAGCATGATTGATTTAAATATGAAAGAAGTTTTTACGCTACTTATAAATAGCGCTGTTGAACTGTCAAAACGGTCATCGCATCAACGCAAAAGTGCCCTGCAAAAATGCCACTCTAGTTTCTTTTGAAAGAAAGAAAGAAGAAAATACATTCACTTCCCTACAGTACGTCATTATTCTGCATTTGCAACTTTTAAAAAGTGAGATTACAAAGCAAAATCTTACATTCCTAGCTATCTTTAGTCGCGCCGTGCACAGATATGGCTTCTCTATAAATTCTTCAACTATCAGTTGTCATTGTTAACCTCATTGGAAACTCCCAACCTACCTCGCGAAGCCACTCCAACCACCTCCTTCATCACTGACCTTGATATCCACATCAAAGTAGACTGATAATGGGGACCGTACCCTAGCGTGGGGCGGCATGGGTACCGGGCCGCGGGAGGGGGGCGTGGGCGCGCCGGGGGGGATGGCTCGGCCGCGCTCGCGCAGCGCCGGGTGTGGGCCGGCGCCGCGGATTGGTGAACGCTCTTGCTTTACGCCTGTGGACATACAAATTGTTGAGGCATTGCGTAGCTTCAGTCGTTAAGAGCAGGGACAGACGCTTTCCTTGCTTATGCTCCTCCGCAGATGCAGGTCCGGATTAACCTTAGGGCCTAGGGGCCCGAATCGGCCAGAGGATCCATGCGCTCTCCAAAATTCCAAATGGTTGACCCGGCCCTGCGCAGAGGTTAAAGGGCCGTTTTTCTCAGTCAAAAGACCCGGTGGCCTCATGAATCATGAGCTATTCCTGATTATGCGAGGGCATGATTGGCGGCAACAGTGCCTTGACTACCCTGCTCTTAATGGCGTAGTTTAAGACTCAAACACGACAAAGCAGTGACGGCAAGCGTCGAGTTGACCGTATATATTATAGGATTGGGAGATTTGGGAGTAGAGGCAGCTTAACATGAGTTCAATGGGATAAAGCCAAGTCTATGTTACAACTATATAAGTATTACATAACAGTCTTGTTTACACTAGTCAGGTGCAGTTACAAACACATGTTAAACAGCTGTTATTTAGCTCACAAAACACAACTCTGCCTTCCGTAGTCGGGCAAGCCAGGGTTTAGTCACAACATTCACATGATTATTTCAAAACACAATATACGAGTAGAATATTACTTAAACACATCACTGAAATCGGGTTTGTGTTTAGTAATTTCTATGCAAATTGACTCTTTAAAAATAAATATTAATTTTTTTCAGCAATTGCAGTGACCCTAAATTCAACGAACAACTAAACCCTGCGTCACTGGTATAAGGTCTAAAATACCATTGTTTTCAAACGTAACTAGAAATTAGGCTGGGCTGGACGCGTCACATCCTAAAACAAGTTCCGTATAGTCATACTCATTAATGGTTAAGCTTTCCTTGTCAGATCACAGTTGATGGAGGGAGACGGGTGATGTGAAAAATCGTGAGTGTGTAGTGTGGTACAAGTAGTAACATTAAGGGGATACATTGAAAAATTATGCGTTTTTTAAGTTTTTTTCGAACGATATATTGACTAAACTGGAAAAGGAGTAATTTTGATTTCGAATAAATGTATTTTTAGACTACTCTTGTGTATGGCACAAGCCGAAACACGATTGCTAAAAGTTGGCTCTATAGATAATAATCAGAAGTTGTGTAATTTTCCTCCTTATTTTCCTTAGTTTAAGTGAACTAAAAGATATTAACAATATATTAAATTTAAGAATATGACATTCTGGTTTATCTAATAACCCACATAAGCAAATTTAGACTAAACTTTATAGGTAGATTCGCGTACTTTTCGTAATTTTTTCAAAAAATCTGATCCTTAAGAGCGCTGCATCTCTTTCTTTCGTGCACGGAAGCCATAACCATATCTCTGACAGGTGGGCGTGGCTTGTGAGATTCGAGATAGGGCCTTAAGTGTAGCGATCGCGGCGTCCATTAGCCCATCGCCAAAGCGTATAACTCGCGACACCCCCCACAATTTGACCCATATCGCCAATTGACGCATTACCTAATTTGTGTATAAACCATATGTGCTTCCAAGGACCACAGATGCTAAACAATGCGCCTCATGTGGGCAAACAATGTGTTGGGAGAACTATTAGAGTTCCGTAAATAATTTATAGATTTTTTTGTACCACGTATACATGAAATTTTTTGAAGAGCTCCATCCTGTACAGTCAGCATCAATAGTATCTTCCTACACGAAGGCCGCAAAAACATGTGACACGCTCTTATTTGTAGAGCCATAGGAGCAAGTCACATATTTTTGCGGCCTTCGTGTAGGAAGATACTATTGATGCTGATTGCTGACTGTACAGGGGTACACCCTGAAGAAATACCTACCTCAGCAGGGAGCTCATTCTACAGCCGGAGTGTTCGCTGGAAGAAATTCTTCTGTAAGTGCGTGACTGCAGTTAGGTTCGACCAAGGTAATCTGGAGTATTTTCTTTAAACTGGGCGCTTACGGGCCCTAATTCCCTATTTTATAAAGAGATCAAGGCGTTTTTAAAGATCCCAAACTTTAGGTATATACAGAATTCCGTAGAATATAGAAATCGATGCCCAATGCTTTGCCTCACTTTCAAATAGTTTGAGCATTTTTCTAACTGAACTCGGAGAAAGCCAAATTATAGCAGGCTTGCCTATGAATATTTTTGACGATCCTATCCTTTGATCTCATCAGACTAACTGGATGACACCAAACAGCCAAACATTGTCATGGAGGTCACGAATATTTTCTAAATTCTTGTAAATTCGTGAGGTGACAAGAAATAGCAGTTCCACCTCTTTGAAAGACATCAGATTTTTTTATACGACAACGAAGACAAAGTAGCGTATTGACGTCTGCAACTCCAGACTCAGAGCTCAGATGTGTCACATAAGCGATGCCGATCCTTTAATATAGGTAGGTAAAGAAAGATTGCCGTGGAGTGCCCGGCCTTAGAATTGTCCCCCACCATATCGTCCCCTGGTTGCAGTAGGAGTCTGCTAAGGGAATATTCCGGGAGATGGGCAGCAGCATCTTCCGAAAGCCTAAACAACAATAGAAAAAAACTGCGCGCGCCAACGCGCCTGCCAAGCGTGGCGCGTATGGCAAACCCCCCCTTAAAGGGGAGGCCTATGTTCAGCAGTGGCTGAGATGATGATGATGAAAGAAAGATTCACAGTGTTGATAATAAAGGGACATGCCACAAGAGGGTTCATGTCGGCAACACACTGCATCTCTCTGGCGACCCTACTCACCGCCGATTGACTGAGGAGCCGAGCGTAGCGAGGCGACGAAAGTCTTCGTTTTAACTCACAAGGAGAGGCCGCACGGGCGCGCGGGTGCGTGTTGGGTCCGGGGTTTCTCACTGGTACGACGATTTGGCAGATTCATGTGTGTGTATTGGTTGGTTGGTCAGTGTCGGTCTAGAGGTCGCATATTTCATCCGATTTCGATGAAACTTGGCATGTACGTCCCTTGATTTATTTTCCAAAAATTGTCGAGCCATTTTTTTGATTGGGGGGAAAATGAAGGGGAAAAAGTGGGAAGTTTTCTGTCGCGTTATTTATGGACGGATTTCAATCATTTTCGGGCAAACGGTCAAGCCCACACTTTCTTAGAGGTTGTTGTAAAAAAAAGTTTCGAGGGAGGGGGAAAGGGGGGAAAAGGGGGGGAAATGCTCCGAAGTCGACGGTTCACAGAACTACTAGTTTATAGCTTTCGTTACAAATACACGGAGATTTTTTTTTAAATAAAAAATTCTCCGTGTATCTACGGAAGTCAGTTTAAGATAAATTAACAGGTAGCTTTGTTATATTAGGATTGTCCCTTATCTACTTATCACTTAGTCACTCGTAGCGACTAATGTTGTTTATCAAATTTTAGGGAACGTACCCAAACTACGTGACCCGTTTAGGGGGAGAGGGGGGGTCGTCAAAATACTACTCTAGGTCACAGGGGGAGGGGGGGAGTTCTAGGTTCTGCCACGTAGTCAATAATTATTGCCAAATCGCGCGCTTCTAATTATAGGTTTCCACGCACTTTTGGCATCACGCGGCCATTGTCGTGTTAATAAAAGGCAATAAGTATGCAAAATGATATTTTTTTGCTTTCTATCTCCAAAAAATCACTCTAAACCATATGTGTGAGTTTTACTATGTGACAACTAGGGGGGAGGGGGGGCGTCTTGGCAATTACTACGGATGGTCACCTAGGGGGGGAGGGGGGTCAAAAAAAGTGGGTCACGTAGTTTGGGTACGTTCGTTGGGTAAATATAATATTTACAAACTGCAAACACAATCCCCCTGTTGTGCTTTTATGACTAAACATATTTTTGTGTCAATTAAATAATCAAACAATGGTAAACTTTTTAGTATTCCATTGGACAGTTTTCTTATGTTTATTATAAAGCTGTTAACAGTGCTGTTATGTACAGTCAGCGTCAAAAGTAACTACGCAAATGAAGGCGTCAAAAGTCTTTATTTAAAGGCAATAAGGACTTTTGACACCTTCATTTGCGTAGTTACTTTTGACGCTGACTGTACCTACATAAGAACACTTGATAAGTGTTTTAATGGATTTGTAAGTGAGGTTTGAACCGACTTCACCTTTCCCAAAGGAAATGCCCGAAATACTGTAAAAAATATTATATCATTATAAATAGGTGTGCCTATAATATTTAAAGAGTTCCCTCGGTTTCTCCAGGATCACAACATCAAATCCTGACCTGGTTACAATGGGACCAACTGTGAAGTATACTCTTTCAAACAAAAAAAGAATTTCCGAATCGGTCCAGTCAGTTGTCTTCGAATAATCGGTGAACATACCTAAAAAATTATCTTCTTCTTCGGCTTAGCGTTTTCCCGGCCTAGTGCCAGGGTCCGCTTTCCTGCTAATAGCAAAAAAAAAACAAAGATCCCGACGAATTGAGAACATCCTTCGAAATCTTGAAGTTGGTTGAAAAGAGTTTTAAAGCAAACTTTTCTCGTCTCGGATTTTGATACCTACAATACGTGCTCCAACTCTGCTGATGATCTACTTAGATCGGAAATTGCCAAATTAAGAACTTGTGGGCAGATCCGGTCATCCAAAGTCGACTGCTCGATTAATATTATCGATTAGAATCGTTTCATCATAGTCATAACATAAGTATAATAACAGATTAACACTCCCGACCACATGATGTGATGATGTACAGTCACCGGCATTAGTAGGTACCTTCCTACACGAAAGCCGCAAAAATATGTAACTCCAGGGCCCTGCCGCGACTAGACGTGATAAGATTACTACACTGTTTGATTTATTTGACTTAAGATCATATGTCCCCTAGATGGGGCAGATTGCGTCCACAGTAACTTTCCAGGCCGAACAGTCTTGCGCTTCTCGCCTGACTTCGCTCCAAGTCTTTCCGATGCTCCTCGCTTCGTCAAAGACCGCGCGCCGCCAGGATTGTTTGGGACGACCTCGTTTTCGCTTTCCTTGAGGATTCCAGTTCAGTGCCTGTTTGGGTATGTGGTCGGAACCCCTCCGGAGCGTGTGGCCAATCCACTTGCGACGCTTTGTATGCTCCTACCTTTATTTGATCTTCGACTTGGGTTTTTTGCTACAGCTACTGTAGGTAAAGTGAGCCGACTGTTTGGTGGGATTGTAACCGGGGGACCTTTCGGAGACCGGACATGATAAGTTTGCTATACACTGGATAGCTCCTACCAACCTTGCGCTTTTAACGAAATCAGCTGAAGAGGGTTCAACCTGATCTGACCTGATGGGAGTTTTGTCGCTGGTTCGCTACTTCTAGCCTAGCTGAGAATAACTCCAACAAGAAACTCGCGTCTCTTATTCTGCTGATAAAGAAGACTTAAGAACGACTGGGGAATCGACTACTGGACAGTAATCTCCAGCGACATCGCTGATCGCATGAGTTGAGCAGAATTAACGTAACAAAGTAATCGATAGCTTGCCGACATTTTTATTGCGAATCTCAGAATTAAGTATCATTGGGCAGGGTCATGACGTCATGAGTTAGTCGCAACTTGCAAGCTAGTTGATGGATTACATAGATGCGGCAAGTAGCAGGCCGGGAAGGCCCGAAGGCGATGGGACTATCTAGATACCTGAAGTGATTCTCACACATCTAATTTTAAGTGATCCTAATTTTTACAGCAAACCGTCTCCACGACCTTAATAATCCTAAGAAGGAAAGAGGCCTTATAAATAAAAATATTACGTAACCCACAACTTAAATTTAAATCGTATATCGTAGCCGCTAAGATTGCTAATCGCACATCTTTGGTACATCTCAAATATTCTCAAGGTATGTACAGCCAACGCCTAAAATATGTATACACTTTTGACCCTTATTATAATGGAGTAAGGTGCAAAAGTGTATACATATTTAAGGCGTCGACTGTACGTAGCATGTAACAAATTATCAAGTACATGGTCCAGTAAAAGTGAGATGAGCGTGTCACGACCGCGATGTGACAATGTCATGTGACCTTACTCGTGCATGTGACAATGACGGTACAACGGGTATAACTTGATAGGCCTTGCTTCTGTACTTGTCTTACTAGTAGGTACAGTCGGCCAAAAATGTGGTCTACCACCCTACGGTTGAGGTTTGAACGTCATGAGACAACAAGGTCGTGCATGTTTAACTCCGTTAGAAAAGTCAACCTTAGCGATCGTTAGATCTCGCAAAAACTTTTGTCAAAACTGGTAGACCACTTTCTTGGTCGACTGTACAATCCCTACTACCTCCTAAATGTGAAAGTGACTCTACTAACTCTGTATATTTGTCTGTCTGCCTGTTCTTCTGGTTATCTGTCTGTTTTAGGGTTCCGTGCCCAAAGGGTAAAAACGGGACGCTGTCCGTCTGTCTGTTTGTCTGACCGTCTGTCACCAGGCTGTATCTCATAAACCGTGACAGTTAGACAGTTGAAATTTTCACAGATGATGTTTCTGTTGCCCCTATAACAACAATTACTGAAAACCAGAATAAAATAAATAATTAAGGGGCGTCCCATACAACAGACATAATTTTTTGGTCGTTTTTGGGTAATTTGCAGAAAAAATGTACCTTTACTTAGTCCCAACTGTCCCAAAATTTACATACAAAAAAAAATCGTTACGTTCATAAAAAAAGTGTAAGGAAACTGAGAAATTATCAGTTTAGTTTTTATGAACGTAACGAATTATTTGTATGTTAATTTTGGGACAGTTGGAACATTTTTTTTATTCTATCAGACTCGATAGAGCTCATCAGCAGCAGACTCAAAATATATATGAAATTAAAAAGTAAAGGTACATTTTTTCTGCAAATTACCCTTTTACACAGTTTTATTTAGCTTGACTTGACAAGATTTGAAACAAACATCCGTATATTTGTTTGTGTCATTATTCATTATACGCATCAAATCTTGTAAGTTAAATTTCAACCACTTCCCGATGTCTGATTGAGCTGAAATTTGGTATACTTCCGAAGTTTACATGACAATACTACTAGGTACAGTCAGCAATAAAACTGTGCACCAAAATTTTTTTTGGGAGTTACTGGTTATAGATACTGGTACGGAACCCTCAGGCGCGAGTCCGACTCGCACCTGGCCGGTTTTTTTTTGCTTTTATGTAAGTTTACCTAGATGCAACATCTGATTTCGTCAAAACATACTCTTTTCGTCATATTCGTCGGGAAATCTCGTTTTGTCTGTTTGCGACCGCACCCAGGCCGCGCTAATATGTACAAGTTCAACACTTTGACCATAGTTAGTCTTCATATCCTTGCAATAAGGTCGACAATAGGTCAGTATATTAAGTCAACGATGGTAACGATTCACTTTACATTGGACATTTCCTAGCATAAGTATGACAAAACCAAATTTCCTTGAACCGCGAACTGCTAAAGAATCAATCTCCTCGACTGTGCAAACAGCAACACACTTAACTGACCATCGATAGACCTTACGCCGTTGCAATAGGGATTACAAATGGTTAGTTAACAGTGTTGGCGATGGTACAAATAGTAACACAGTTATCTAAGCTATTGTAGGCTTTACTACGTTGTAATAAGGGTTATAGATAGTTTTAAAGCGTCCATGTAACGAGTAGGTACATCATTAAAGCGAGGTTTAGACTAGCAAGTTTACTTGCGGCATAGAGAAATAATAAGCCTCCACTCTTCTCACTCCATACAACTGGTTATTAGCCCGCAAGCTTGACAATTTGAAGGCTAGACGACTAAGGGGTTGATAGAGGGGCGGGCAGGAGGTGTGATTAGGGCACCAGTTGTAAAACCTTGGTATTCATGCCCCCTGCCCGCTCCTCCCTCAACCCCTTAGTCGTCTAGCCTTCAAAATGTCAAGCTGGCGGGCTAATAATCAGTTGTATGGAGTGAGAACTCTATAAGGCTTATTATTTCTCTATGCTTGCGGCAAGTAGGGACGCAGCCAGTGGCGTGCAGTCCATATAGGCAAAAAGGCACTGCCTACCCTAGCAAAATAATACATAACACCATCACAGACATCTTTCTTCTCTAATGTAATGATTTCTTAAAACACCTATTTATATTTTATTTACGTTACGGTACGCGCTACGATTTAAATTTGCGCGCGAAAGAGACTCGCTCGGGGCATCGCCGCAAATAAAGGAAGGCACGACCGGCATAGGCAACCGCTATCGCTGCCGATATACACGCACACACTCTCACTATGCGCATGTGAAATATCGTACGTGAACTATATACGGATTTGCTTAGTACACACAACTATAGGAAAATCACGCACACATACAAGCTCAGGTCCGGCCGCCGGTCGGCATTTTCGACCAATCACTGCCCCGCCATCAATTAGGACAATTAGATTCAAATTTCAACCAATCAGCGTATAGTCACAGCGCGTTTCTACGTTTTGAACTGTCCATGCAGCACGAAATATAATGCGGTAAAAAAAGAAAGTATCTTTTGCTATGATTTTTACCTTTACTGAGGGGCGTTATAATATGCCAGGGTTGGGTTGTTTGTTTACAGATTTTTTTCTTGCGAAGTTGCGACACGACAGAGTTTTGATAAGATTTAAATTTCCTGTATCATTGTTTATAGTTCGGTTCGGAGCGATTTTCTGAAGTTTTCATTTTAATTTGTGGTGAAATTGTGTTTAGCATAAGTAGTTTTAATTATTAACTATGAGTTTTGATTGTAATGAATGTGTTGACTAGGTGACTTACTTAGATAATCGTGGTGGTCAAATAAATTTCGTCAAAGTTCTTCGTGCTCTCAGCCCAACCGCAGCTGGCGCAGCTTCGCTAACAGTCACAACATATAGGTATTACTGAATTGACAGCCGACTCACTTAGTCGAAATACTTAACGTTGGTAAGTGCTAACATTGTTTTATTTAGTAACAGTTTATTCCGTATTCGTTGACGTGCCTTAGGTACTAGACATAACTTGTTTGTCCCCTGTCCACACACTGGTCAGTTCAAAAAAAATCTGCCTACCCTAACTGAAAACGCTATGCACGCCACTGGACGCAGCTATATGCTAGAATGAAATAGTAATATTCATGTGATATCATGTCCCATTCTGAACTATAGCTGCGTCCCTGTAAACTTGCTAGTCTAAACCTTGCTTCAGTGACATTCCGCGATTTCGAAATAGCATTGGTCAATTTCCTTCGTGGAAGATTATAGAAAGACAATACCTTATGAACCAGATTTCTATTCTGGGTGTGTTAGAGTTTCGTGATTAACGATGTCTTATAGTTTTGCTATAACACGGAGAGAAATTTTTACTAGAAACAAGTAAAAAATAGTAATTCCCAGGACAAGTAAATAATTTACTAAAAAAAAAAAATTTAAAAATTTAAAAAACCCGCCTGCGTAAAATACTAAAAGGCCGTAAACAAGGCCAATATACGTTACGAATTTGTTATGTAGTATTGAAAAGCATAAGATACATATTAAATTCTAATGTGGAACATAGCGACATTAAACAGTCGGGACCCATTTGAAATCTAGTTGGCGCAAACCTTCCCTAAAATGGGTCCCGACTGTTTAATGCCGCTATGTTCCACATTAGAATTTAATATGTATCTTATGCTTTTCAATACTACATAACAAATTCGTAACGTATATTGGCCTTGTTTACGGCCTTTTAGTATTTTACGCAGGCGGGTTTTTTTAATTTTTTAATTTATTTTTTATTTCCTACTTTTTAAAAATTTAATTTAATTTATTTTATTCAAAAGGCAACTATGGCCCATAATTTTAGTATCATGAAAAGTACCTACATGTAATTCTTTTTGCGGGGAGCTCCGCCCTCCGAGCCCCCTTTCTCTGCCGCCCTTCACGTGGTAAGCTCTATAAAACTCTTTTTCTCCCATCGTAAATGTTCAACGTAACAATGTTTGGTATAATTAGCAAAAGTACGGTATGTCTCTTCTTTATGCGGGGGGCCCCGCCCCCCGAGCCCCCCTTTTTTACCATCCATTACGTGCTAGACTCTATCAAACCTCTTTTTCTCCCATCTTAAATGTCCAACCTAAAAATTTTTGGTATTCCACGTAACAATTTTTGGTATAATTAGCAATATTACGGAGTGTTTTTTCTTTTTGCAGGGGGGCTCCGCCCCCCGAGCCCCCCTTTTTTTGCCGCCCATCATTTGGTAAACACTATCAAAACTCTTTTTCTCCCATCTTGAATGTTCCACTTCACAATTTTTGGTATAATTAGCAATAGTACGGTGTGTTATTTCTATATGCGGGGGGCTCGGCCCCCCGAGCACCCCTTTTTTACCGTCCATTACGTGCTAGACTCTTTCAAACCTCTTTTTCTCCCATCTTAAATGTCCAACCTAACAATTTTTGGTATAATAAGCAATAGTACGGTGTGTTTTTTCTTATTGCGGGGGGCTCCGTCCCCTTAGCCCCCCTTTCTCTGCCGCCCATAACGTGGTAAGCTCTATCAAAACTCTTTTTCTCCCATCTTAAATGTCCGGCCTAAAAATTTTTGGTATTCCACGTAACAATTTTTGGTATAATTAGCAAAAGTACGGAGTGTTTTTTCTTTTTGCGGGGGGCTCCGCCCCCCGAGCCCCCCTTTTTTGCCGCCCATCATTTGGTAAACTCTATCAGAACTCTTAACGTGGTAAGCTCTATAAAAACTCTTTTTCTCCCATCTTAAATGTCCGACCTAAAAATTTTTGGTATTCCAAGTAACAATTTTTGGTATAATTAGCAATAGTACGGAGTGTTTTTTCTTTATGCGGGGGGCTCCGCCCCCCGAGGCCCCCTTTTTTACCTTCCATTACGTGCTAGACTCTTTCAAACCTCTTTTTCTCCCATCTTAAATGTCCAACCTAAACATTTTTGGTATAATAAGCAATAGTACGGTGTGTATTTTTTTATTGCGGGGGGCTCCGCCCCCTTATCCCCCCTTTCTCTGCCGCCCATAACGTGGTAAGCTCTATCAAAACTCTTTTTCTCCCATCTTAAATGTCCCACCTAAAAATTTTTGGTATTCCACGTAACAATTTTTGGTATAATTAGCAATAGTACGGGGTGTTTTTTCTTTTTGCGGGGGACGCGGAGCCCCCCTTTTTTTCCCGTCCATCATTTGGTAAACTCTATCAAAACTCTTTTTCTCCCATCTTGAATGTTCCACTTCACAATTTTTGGTATAATTAGCAATAGTACCGTGTGTTTTTCCTTTATGCGGGGGGCTCCGCCCCCCGAGCCCCCTTTTTGCCGTCCGTTACCCCATCTTTTTCTCCCATCTTAAATGTCCAACCTAAAATTTTTTGGTATAATAAGCAATAGTACGGTGTGTTATTACTTATTGCGTGGGGCTCCGCCCCCCGAGCCCCCCTTTCAACGTAACAGTTATTGATATAATTAGCAAAAGTACGGTGTGTTTTATTTTTGCACCTTTTGCTTTTGTACATGTTTTTTGTAGAGGCCCCATGGTTGGCTGATAGAAAATACCATTTGGTATGATGTCCATCATTAGGTCTAACATTTTGTATTTCGTGCACTATAGTTGAAATAAAAAAAAAAGATTCTTATAGGGAGGCAACGCGCATGTGAAACCTCGGGAATTACAGGCGTCCATTGGCTAACCCTAACTGCTTACCATCAGGCGCGTTGTATGAATGTTTGCCACCGCCGTGGTATAAAATTATATAGTGGAAATACAAAGGCATAAGTATTTATTTCCCATACAAAGTTTAAACCACCCTTAAACCCCCTTAAATCCAAAAAGTTCGTAATTTTTATAGCTTATGTCCTGACCAGAGGTCTGTTGAACGGGCTAGTGAAGTTTTTATCGAAATCGGTTCAGGCGTTTTGACGCAAACTCTCCCCATCCAAACCGACAAACAGACAAAAATTCTAAAAATCGTCGAAACGTGTTCTGTTATTGATTCTAAGAGCTACTAACTCTTTTTTTTACTAATATCTCCAATGTACAGATTTTTGACCCTCTTCACCTTTATTATATGTATAGATATGTCAATTTTCTGACGCACGTCATTGATTAATCATCGACAAGTCATAGTCTCCATATCAGAGGATACATACCAGCTCCTTCACTCTTAGTTGAACAAAATATTAACTTGATGTACAGTCGACGTCAAAAAAATGTTTGCACTTTTGGACCTTATTAGAAAGGAGTAAAATGCAAAAGTGTAAACATATTTTTGACGTCGACCGTACCTATTACTTGAAATTCACATAAAATGTTTATACTTTTGGACCTTATTAGAAAGGAGTAAGGTGCAAAAGTGTAAACATATTTTTGATGTCGACCGTACCTTTTACTTGAAATTCACATATTATCACGTCATCATATGTTCACGTTAATAATAACAACCTTTATAATATGTTCGTCGTATTTTTGTTATAACTAAATACCTAATAAAATGGAAATGTAAGTAAGATGGTTGCTAAACAATTTTAAATTATAATAATTCCTAAACGGTCATTCAAAATCAAAAATGATGAATGAGACCTCATAATACTTTTCAAAGTTCTAAACAATGATACCCTACTCGGCATAGTACATCAATTTTCATTTTTGAATTTTTTACAATATGACGTCTGACTGCCGTCATATTGAATTTGGATTGCTATTTTGTCTTTAGTGGCACTCGCGCAATCAAGACGAATCGATTGACGTTCGAATCATCTAAATCGGCCCACTCGTTTTGCTTCTAGAGTGCCACAAAGGAACAAACATACATATATAGACTGTTAAACACTATCCCCTCTTTTGCGTCGAGCAGTCGGGGAACAAGTAAACGTTTACTAAAAACAAGTAGACGCTTCCCTGTTTTTAGTAAAGTTTACTTGTTTTTAGTAAACGTGTACTTGTTTTTAGTAAAAGTTTTCTTGTTTTTAGTAAACGTTTACTTGTCCTGGGAATGACTATTTTTTACTTATTTGTAGTAAATTTTTTCTCTCCGTGAATGTATCTCTGGTCTAAGGCGTAGATCGGAGACACTTGCTACACTATTATTTTTTTAATTAAACGGAGCCCGAGACGTCTGTTAGCGAAATCACAATTTTATTTTATAATTGAAAGAAAAATGGTATGAAATGGAGTACTTAAATTGCAGCTCTACTCAAAAGCTGTATTTTTTGTTATCTTCACATAATAATACATACCTACAAGTAAACTGGGGGTTTTTATTTTGCATCAGCCCCATCCTCATCATCATCTCAGCCATAAGACGTCCACTGCTGAATATAGGCCTCCCCTTTAAGGGAGGGTTTGCCATACGCGCAACGCTTGGCAGGCGGGTTGGCGCGCGCAGTTTTTTTTTTGTTTATTGTTGTTTAGGCTTTCGGAAGATGCTGCAGCCCATCTCCCGGTATATTCCCTTAGCAGACTCCTACTGCAACCACGGGACGATATGGTGGGGGACAATTCTAAGGCCGGGCACCCCACAGCGCACAGTAGAATAATATTGTAAAGGTTAGAAAGCGGGATCGGTAACGGTTATCTTATAATAAGGTACCTATTTTTCAGTTTCATACAAGAAAAACAGATTTGTTTTTTTCTGCTTTAAATAAGCCTTATTTTGAAAAAAAAATATATGTTTTTTTTTATTCCTTACATAATTTTCAACCGAAAAGCATTATTTTTAAAAGAGTTTTAAAAAAATGCGAATGTCCATTTTTTGTCATTTCGACCACTGTGCGGCGGCAGCCCCATGGAAGAAGTTATCATGCTAACACGGTTGTTAACACGGTTGATAAAATAAAATAATTATACATAAATTATTTTTAAAAACTGATAAAATCCTTAACCTATTTCTTACAGGCGTCAGTTTTACTATGTATTAGTATAGCTATTAGCTAATACAGTTAAGAATGTCATGATCAACCAAAGTCAATGAAAAAATATGACAGAATTGCCCCTATTGCCCTTAGCTGTTATTCCAATTTCATACTTACTACGTATTGTACGAATTATCTTCGTAAACGTGAATAGCGAATAAACGCTAATATTAGCGACTACGCAAGTATAGTGATAAACGAGCAGCGTATACTGAACCTTCTGTGCCAAATAAATGTACTATCGAGGGCGATGAAAATAGGTTATTTTGTGTGGAGAGTTCCAGAGGAGTTTGCATTTCCTTTAAGAGGCCCACCCACCAGTGGCGACGCGTCCTTAGAACACGACTCCCGTCAGCTTGCCTAAGTTTTACGCGCCTGAGCAGTTTTCCTACCGTTCATGATGAAATTTTAAGCCAAATTCAGCACCGGCTTGCTTAAGAGTCGCCAGGACGCTCGCGTGAACTCGCGTCCTCATACAAACGTAGTTCAGCTCTCATTTTAAAACGACATGCTTTAGAACCACGAAATTTGGCATGGGCATTCAAGCAGTACAGATCTATGTCGGTAATTCGTTTTCGTTGCTAAAAATTGTAATACAAAGAAAATATAGCAAAAATAAGTTTTGTATGTAAATCTGTATCTGGCTGTATTTTCTTTGTATTACAATTTTTTGCAACGAAAACGAATTACCGACATAGATCTGTACTACTATAATGCCCATGCCAAATTTCGTGGTTCTAAAGCATGTCGTTTTAAAATGAGAGCTAAACTACGTTTGTATGGGAACGCGAGCGTCCTGGCGACTCTTAAGAAAAATTTCGACTCAACGCCACTATAAAAATTTTGTTCTAAGAACTGACAGGCCAATCGGCGGACTGATAGTGGGTGGGCCCCATTAAGGTACATGCCATATACCATCGTCTTAACAGGTAGAAGATGGTTTGACATTGTCGTATTTTTCTTTACATATTGATTTTCTTCAGCACGGTTGACTACGATCGACCAACAGATGATAGCACACACTCCGAAGGGAACCTGACTACAAACTGAGGCAAGCTGTAGACTGGAATCCACAAGGAAAGGGAAAACGTTGCCGTCCGTCTGGGGAAGGACTATGAATGCAGAGACGAAGGCTATAGGGTAGTCATGGAATGAACTGAAGCACGAAGATCAAAACCGATCGAGTTAGCGGCGCATTGTGAACGCCCTGTGCCTTAGGTACTCGAACTGAAAAAGATAGCAGTGAAATTTAGCTGTTGTCGTCCCCTTAAAGGTCTCTACAAACGTAAGAGACTAGTCACCTGCGATTTTTAATACATTGCTGTTTTTGATCAATCGATTGATTTCGTTACACCTACCTAGACAGCAATGTCTCGAAATCGCTCGTGAGTTTTGTGTCAAAATTGCACCGATTGTAGAGGCCTTAAGTGAAGGAAGTCAAGTGTTCGCTTGAAAGCAGCGGTTGTTCTCTATTGCTCTACGAGTACCCATGAGTTAGTGCGACCCCCCGTCTTTCAACCCAACTGAGCTACCATGGCCTGTTCGCAACAGATGCAATATTTTGACGTAAAGATCTATTATTGTATATGCATTGTTATCTACTGAATGTAGGCAGAATATTACAATTATTTACACAAATCGAATACACACAAAAACAAATGTTAATGTTATTAATGATAATACGTACAAGTCATGCTTTTGTTATAGCGGTTTTACAGTACCTAACACATTTCTTATCCATGGCCATTTGATTAAAAAATAACAGGAAATATTGTTAATAAATAATTTAACAAACAATTTTATACCTAACTGCAAAAATATCAATACTCTGGCTGAAAAATAATAGAATTATTGAACCTTAGTTTCATTTACATATGGTAATTATTACACTGGGGCTGCATCGGTGTGCAAGCAAGCGTGACAGCGCTATACACACGCAGAGCGCTATCTCGCTCGCGCACCGGCTCCGCATGCGGAAACCGCAGCGGTGTGAAAGACGCCTAAGGCTTCAAAATTATTTTGGGGCATTTAGTGCTTCGTCAAGACTAAATTGCTCAATTTTCTGTCAAAGAAAAAGTCTTCATACATATCATGGCTCCTCTACATGATGATGGGTCATCATAGGGACGCAGCTATGCGTTAGAGGGAGCTAACGATATTGCGTCCCTATGTTCGCCAATTCTGCAGAGCAGCCATAGAAAAACAGTATCAAGAAACCATGAATGAAATGGTGATAGATAAATTTGTTAATAACATTTCACCCGCAACACAAAACATTACTAACTATCTTCCTGGATAGCCCAGGAATTAAGCGCTGTATGAGCGCCCAGATTCCACACTGGCACTCCGAAATGCTCCTTCAAGCACGAACTGTTACTCTGTTTCATCGTATTCAGTAACACTTTAGTAGACTTTCCAACGTTATCCGTTCTCTTCAAGAAAGCAGCGATATCAAGACCGCAGGTTTCATTGACAGTTCTACGGCATTCAGCCGCTGCATATGGTGATAGTAAGCCGTCGGTGCCAACAGCAGAGCTGCATACTTCGTTGACTAACTCCAGGACCGCCATCTCGGATTCAAAGATGACTTCGCAGCATCCTGTTTGTTTGAATTTGGAATATTTTTATAAGTAACTATAGTCTATCATATAAAGAGAATGTAAACCAAAATTATGCACTGTACGTTTAACTTTAAGTTTTAATCTAGTTTGTAAAATGTTCTCATATAAGTGAATTTGTAATTCTTATGAGAATAAAGTATCTTTAACCGTAACCAAAATGTAAGTGACTATTGTTATGACTTGAATATCTACATTCCATAAGTGGATTTCATTATAAAAAGGATTAATAGACTATAGTTATCTTCTAATTTGGAGTGTGAAGACTTATTTTAAAACCTTAACACAATATAAATAAATAACACAATCAATAAAACATACAGCAGTGAAACAGGAAAATAAAATTTTATCAATTAAAAGAAAGATGTATAAATGACTTTTACAATTAAATAATTTAATAACCACAATTACGGTTTTTTCATGAACAGATAAAATATTATTGCGATGCAGAAAAAAATGTTGTTTTCCTTAACTCTGGTCTATTGATTAATAAAACCTCCCTTGCACATTAAAAAAAAGTAGGATACTATACAAGATCTATCAAATTGCTGTTTAAAAGAGATCTGATTGTGGTATAGTTGATGTTAAAGATATGTTTACACTTTTGCATTTTACTCCTTTGTAATAAGGTTTAAAAGTGTAAAGATATTTTCATCATTGATGATACAAGTTGCTCTAAACGAAGGTATCTTAGTTGGATAACCAATATCATATAGTTAGGCCAGAGTTTGTTTCACTTCAAGCTTAGACAGGGAGAATCATACTGTCCTTTTTTAATGCTAGTAGTCCCACTACTAAAAACGGGATGGGTATAGCATGTTACTCTGACTGTTACTGCGCTTTTTGGTTTGCCAGACTATACCTACACACTTATCAGAAAAAAATTGTTCAAGAACTTAGCATTTCCATAAAAAAACTTTACTTGGTAGAGATAGAAATATATCTTTTTATCAGTTCCTATGTCTGTCTAACAAAAATGTTTTATGTATTTATTTATTTAATACATATATTGAATTGATCAATCAAGGGCTAGCATTTAATGTTTCCTGTCCTCTGTAGTGTATCAATTAACTATATTTATAATAAACACATTACCCTCCTTTTGCATTGCCCGGCAGGGTAATAAAAATACCTAAAGAATGCTCTAATATACTTAAATTGATAATTAATCTTTAAGGTTATCCTGTTTTATATTTCCTGTTCTACATTCAAAGGAAATATTATATCATATTTAATAGATATATCATAATAATTTATTGCTGCTAACTGTATGTTTAATTGACATAGCTGTATACGTAATTTACATAAATTTGTCGTAACTTCATTAATTTCATTGTTATTATTTTTAAACAGTTATGACAATTATGTAAGACATCTGGAAAGTTTACATTTTTACGCTATAATATGCAAAGAAACCCAAATTAATAACTGATTATTTGTGGTTTTTCTAGTTATTCGTAATGTTCATTAAGGCAGTTAACATCCCTGACATATATTACGAAGCAGAAGAACAAGAAATCATAGAAACTTCTAAGTTAACCAACTGGTTTAATTCTAACAGCATTCCGATCAGATCTTATGTCAACATTAGGTAATGCTCAGTCAACAGCTGGTCATATTTGCACAGACGCGCTGGGAACCTCAAACACGCACGCGAAAGTTGCGTCGCGAAAAACTACTAAAAAAATAACAAAAATACCATTTCAAAAGTCATTTTAAACATACAAACGCTCGTTTTGTGTACAGAGCGGCGTATAATTAGATTTTAAACGCTCCAAACGTCTGCAAAACGTCGCGGCGTCCAGCGATATTGACATTGAGCTTAGAGTTATAAATACCGCGTTACCTGCGTCCCGGTCGAACTGGTTCGGCTTCATCTGCCCCTGGCCCTGCATCAGAGGCGACAGGATCCTAGGCCACAGCACCGCGAAACACCCCACAACAATCACTAGAACGAACATCGTCTTCCGCGGCCCCAAAACCTCCTCGTTCGCCATTCTGTCGTCGTGTTTTCGTATCGTTTCGTCACGCACGTACACAGCCGGTCGCACTCTACGGGAACATCGTCGTGTGTGATATAAATAAAAATTTTACTCGACTCTTCCCACGGCCGCCCGAGAAACGAGAAAGCTCGATGACAGCTGTCAAAGCGCCCTCTCCGGGCGGGCGGGGAACGCGACTCGGGAGCGATCCGAAATCCATCTTCGCTAGGCTGCATCCACGATCTTCGAGGGTAGAACGCCGGTGGATTGAGCTGGCTCGATGTGACACAGCCGTATATCAACGTCAATCAGCTATGCCGACATCTTGCCTTCCCAGCCACCGGCTTGGCTTCTTCTGGTGAAATCGTCGGAGCGGCACTACAGTTCAAATATTGACAGAGCGAATTAGCGTTTGCCGGAGGAGCGTTTGGCGCGGCCGGCGGCGGCGCTCGGGCCAGGCCTCGGAACAATATGGCCGGGCGCGGAGGCGGCACCGGCTAATAACCCGTCCCCACCGCGTCGAGGACTGCACACGCTCAGATGAATACTAATTAGACACTCTTTGTACTTACTTGTCATTATTTAGAAGTGTCCCCTTGTAGAAAAAATACCTCCAAGCGCTCTTCAAAGGACCAATACACTAAAAATCCCTGCTCATCTTAAACGTCTATCCTAAATACTTCGTCTTGATTGACGTGGGCGCGACCTACGCTTTAATAGAGTGGGTCAGAGTTGTGACCCTGCCGCTGCAAATGCTTTGCATTAGGTAGGTACAGCTTTCTTGCTAAACATGAATATTTACGTATGAAGCATCTTGTCTTGTTAAACATTTAAATAGTTTCTGCGTAACGATTATCCAGACTCTCAGGTTTAAATACTGGCTGTATATTGAATCAACTAGCTACATTAATGGACTGCCTACTAACCGCATTCGTCAGCTAGTTAATGACCTAATTAGTGAAATGGTTCCGACTGAAACTGGCGGCAGCGTTTGTTTGAAAAGGATGAGATAAGCGGGCTCAGGTTGCTTATCTCAGTTTATTACGGTTCCGATAACAAACACCAGCTTACAAAAACTTACTTCCTATTTGCTTCCTCTTATTAGCATTATAAGGACAGCTAGGCTTGTAACAATTCGGGCTATTTATAGTAGCTAATTCGACGTCCTGTAGCTGCATACCGACTGACACATAGTTAATTATCGCTCCATATACATACATTATATACATTCTCTTTCTTTTCTTTTCTACCCCATTTAATTTTCCTGGCCTCTGTAGCCCAGTTGATAAGTGACCATGCCTACAATATCGCATGAACTGGGTTCGAATCACAGGGTTTAATTTACTTGTGTTCATCATCAACCTCTTCTCTTTGGGTACCTACAGGTGTTACGATGCTCAATATGCCCTTTATTACACTACATAGGTACCCTAAATTAGGCCTCGTACAATATGGCTAATTGTTAAAAAAACAACCTGTAGATGATGCAATTACTGCACAAAAATCGCATGTAATTTCGATACATTGCTGTTTAGATAGGTCCATCGAAATCAATCGATAGATCAAACGCCGCAATGTATTAAAAATCACAGGTGATTTGTTGTGAGGGCAATGGAGGCCTTAATTCTAAATTGTTCTTAGTTTAGCTGACGACACTTACACCTAGAATTAATTATATGTACGAGTCAAACATATCATGACAAACCTAACTTCTATTTAAACAGTTGCCATAAAATTTCGTTATAAAACTCAACTATCCCAATCTGTATGCATGTCACACGCATCCCCTCCATAAAACAATGGGTAGGTAGCGCTCTTTTCGACGCAGGAAACGGCGTACGCGCATGCACACGATACAAAATGGCCCCCGACGCCATATTTCAAACCTCAAACGGAGTTATAAGCTGTCTGGATGCGTTTGAGACATTGATCCATAATGGGAAAGGATGTCCTGGCTGTTTTCCGCTTGGTAATATTTTTAGTTGCTTAAAATTCTAGGTGGTCGCGTGATGTTTCCTTCCGTGTGTTTGAACGGCTTGCTGTCCAAGCCTAATAAGGGATGAAAGAAGTTTGAAGACAAGACATAGGACCTGATTACAAGTGGTAGCCTAAATACAAAGTACTTACCTATACCCTGGCAAAAGAAAATGCTTTTTAAGTCTACGCTCTGCCTCCTACTAGATAAGGTACCACCATCACTGTATTTTAGATAGGTACATATTAGAGATGGGCCGACTAGTCGCCGACTAGTCGGGAAAGCCGACTATTCGGCATCATTTGTAGTCGGCGATTAGTCGGCGACTAGTCGGCAAAAAATGCCGAATATTCGGCACTTTAATACCTACAGGAAAATAAGAACTTGGCAGAAGTTTAACCCTTTTCTTAGTTATGAATATCTAAATCTTATTATAGTGTTTGTTTTCTTTTTGCCTTCAAAATAGCTAGGGATACACGCATAGATGTGCCCGCCGGATTTGTCCGACAGACATGCCCGGTGGAGAGATATGTCCGTGTTTGGCACGAATTGGACACAGATTTGTCTGCGGACACATCTGAATAGCGCCATATTTACACGGACGGATCTGTATCTGGATCAGATCTCTCCTTAGAGCTTTAAACCAATCGGAGTAGCCATTGACAGGCGTTCCCCTCTGCCAAATGAGTATGACCAGTGGTCATACTCATTGTATGGACTGACGTTTATTTGACGTGGCTATTTTGACGTTTCGCATACATTTGACGTTCGATCCCCTCCCCCGCAAAAAACGGTAGACGTTTTCCGATAGAAATGAAAGCGCGTCTCGCATCCGGTTGGTTTAATAATCAAAGAGATATCTCTGTCGAACAAATCCGGCGGGCACATCTGCGCGTGTATCCCTAGTTATTGGAAAGAAAGTAATGCAAATAAATAGACGATTCGATGAACGAAGTGGTTCGCTGTAATAGGTCTGGCCTATGACCGCGAACCACTTCGTTCATCGAATCGTCTATTTTCATCACTCTCTTTTGTATATGCAAGAGTGATAGAGACGGGGCCAACATTTTGTCGATTTTCGATGTCAAATGTGATGGCTGCTCTACATGATGGGCCATCATAGGGACGCAGTCATACGACGGAACGAGATCGCAATATCGTTAGCTCCCTCTAACGCATAGCTGCATCTCTATGATGGCCCATCATGTAGAGCAGCCATGACATCAACT
Organism: Pammene fasciana; assembly: GCA_911728535.1. Lineage (NCBI taxonomy): Eukaryota > Metazoa > Arthropoda > Insecta > Lepidoptera > Tortricidae > Pammene > Pammene fasciana. Next base: position 14,818,232 of record OU452291.1, on the reverse strand, counting down.
TTGTAACGAGTGCGTGGGACTGTAGACGTGTGCGCCGCCATAAAAATCCGCGGCGGCGGCGCGCCGAGAATTTTTGGCGGCGTGGCTGCGCCACGCCGGCGTCAAGGCCACTTTTGGCGACTTGATGTTTGACATTAAAATATGTTAAATATCAAGCTCGTTTTTAGAAACTGACAGGTACAGGGATAACAAAACAATGTTTAAATTTCCCGCTTGCTTTTTAGGTGTCTTTTACTGGGGCACCTCACTCGTCTTCTTTTTGGAAATGGCGTTTTAGTCATATTTTTCGTAATTGTGATAAATTAAAATCGTCTTGATTCGCAGTGGCTCGAAACATTCCGATTAGCATTAAGGATCAATCCTGCCACCAAAAATACCTTGGCTTTGTAAACAGACTTAATTTTTAGTCTAATCACTTAGTCTGACAGAACTAAAATTAAAAATACAGAAATACTTATGAGTGCTTTTTTTGAATAAGGGGAAGATGTACCAAAAGTCTGGATTTAATATAGTACAGGCGGCGGCCGTAGAATCTGCTACGTAACGTGATACAAAGATAAGCCCCATGGCCATGGCACATGTTCATAAAAGTGATGCTGAGTTCCGGAAAAATAGTAAAAAAAATAGAATTGGCCGAAAGCACAAAAAAGTATCACTTCCGGTTTAAAAAATGGATGGTATTTACCTACGGTATTTGATACTGAGATGATTATTGTGGCAACAAATAGTAATTTGTATTTAGGTACAGAAAAATCCAGTCTGCCAGTTTCTACATGGCCGGAAGTGCCCGGCAGACTGGTTCAAATGTGACGTACATTTGGAGTCAAATTCGTTACTTTTAAACTAGTCTGCCGGGCACTTCCGGCCATGCAGGAACTGGCAGACTGGGTTTTTCTATAACTAAAAATAAATTACTATTTGTTGCCACAAGTGTCATCTTTGTATACAATGACGTAGGTAAATTACATCCATTTTTTAAACCGGAAGTGGTACTTTTTTGTGCTTTCGGCCAATTCAAATTTTTTAAACTATTTTTCCGGAACTCAGCATCACTTTTATGAACATGTGCCATGGGGCTTATCTTTGTATCACGCTACGTAGCAGATCCTACGGCCGCCGCCCGTACTAATAGTTTCTATGGCGTTTGCCGATCAATATGGGAACTACATCAATCAAGTAGGAAAGAAGTTCTGGTATTTAAGCAGGATTTTGGTCATAGTGGAATACCGGAAATTGTCATCGGGGCGCGTAAAAGCCAATCAGAGCCACAATATCTTAGTCGGACCAGTGTGGAACCCTTCTGTCTTAAAAAGGTGTGAAATCTAATTTACCTCCACGCATATTTAAATATCAAAAATTGGAACTTAGCTATAGTTTTAAAGGAGCATGCACCAGGTAAACAGTCGTATAGAATAGAAGCAGATGCAATCACGAAAATGGCATTGGATTGATCATATCCTCAGGAAAGCTCCTTATTCAAAATGACCATGAACTAGAGAAGGCTTCGGAAACAGAAACGTGGTCATCCCGTGAAGCAAGTAATGGGTATGTTGTGATGGGGATAGGATAAACGCAAAGTGAAAGATACTACGAGCATGATTTGAACCGTACATTCAGTGCATAGGATAGACAGTTAATTTGGTTAAATTTCAAGGTCAGCTTTAATACAATTTTAAATAATCAACCAAAATTAGTAAAAGCGGCATTTTGTGCAAACAGAACCTCCACAGTATCTTTTTAAACACAGTATTAAGTTCTTCATCTTCAGTTGAAAAAGTTCTCTCTCAGATTTATATCAATGTGCACTGTGCAGTTTATTGTTCTCCCTTAAGAGAATAAATACCAAACCCTAACTAGTCAATGTTTTGATGGTTTAATTCACCAATACACGTTCTAAAAGCTTCAATATGACTGTTTGACTTTGCTTTATGGGTCATTGGCGTTGGCAATATTTTTCCAAAATCTAAAATTTTGGCCCACGGCGTGGATTTTGAAATCCGCGGCGGCGGCGGCGGCGTGGGTCCCACAGCGCGGCTACACCACGCCGGCGCGGCGCACACGTCTAGACTGTGAGACACCGATCCTCCATTATGCTCTTTATCGGACCATTTTTTACTCATTTTTACTAGTCGTCTATGAATGACTGTTTTAAAAAGAAGGGATGTCGATAATATTGTTAAAGTTGTCATAGTTGCTGTTTCGTAACAGCAAGGCCAGTGGTTTTAGCGGAAACATGTCAACTAGTAGCACTACTTGCTAAACGGAAGGTCACGACCACGGGTACTGTCATGCGCTTGGTCGGCAGGTAGAATAAAATCTTTTTAATACTGAAATAAGTACGTAAGACTGGCTCTACATGATGGGCCATCATAGGGACGCAGCTATACGACGGAACGAGATCGCAATACCGTTAGCTCTTTCTAATGCGGGTATTAGACATTGCAACCTGTTGGAAGGTGTAATTAGAGGTAGGGCCCGTAGGGAGCTGAAGTAGGGGCAGGGAGAGGCAGGGTACACAACAGATTGGGCCCTGCAGGTTGCAATGTCTAATAGCCGTTTAACGCATAGCTGCGTCACTATGATGGCCCATCATGTCGAGGAGTCATAATAAGAGCTGTGGAATAAACTCGGTTCTCAAGAGCACCGAGCGAACGCGAACGAGAGCGAGAGCGGAGAGAGGTTCGGTTCTGCGTTTCCATCAGAGATGAGCACGGCTGCGTAGGATTGGTTCTTAACAAACACATTCCTCGCAACTCACAACGCAACGCATCTTCGCTCATCTCTGGTGGAATGCAAACACAGCTTCGTATAAAGGTCTAGTACCATCGCCCACAGAAATAAATCAGGATAGAAGGAGATAGTTCGTCAATTTGTATGGAGACCGAGCGTGTAACATTTTGCGTAGGTACAATGACGTCACGAGCGTAATTTAGTGATGGGAAACATAAGCCGCGCGAAAACGATTCAAAAGCATCGATTTGAACACCAATCCTCGATTATATTTCTTCGCTTCATTGTTCGATATAATTATAACGTTAACCATGTAGTATACTTTATGTTACTGGCAACCTATGCACGCTTATTTTAGAGATTTATAAAAAAAATAAGTATTTGCATTGACTCCAACCCTTCCCAGGCGATATCAGCCATCTCGGATTAACCTCATTACTTTTTCGTGCACGGCAACAGACGCACGCGTCCACTACCGTACCCGCAAAAGAAACCTTGGTTGGCAAAAGTCATATTGATTTCAACTCTCAAAAAACATTAAAATTAACTTTAACAACTCCCAGTGAAAAAAATAAAATAAAAAGAAATAAGCAAGTAATGACAAATCATTGTGCATGTTATGCAGATTCAAAAATGGGATGATAAGTACAAGTATCTTTGTTGAAAGTTCCATACTTTTCCCACAGAAAGGCTAGATAGCAAAAAAGTTTTTGAAGAAGAAATCACGACCGACCGACGAGATTAATCCGTTTGAGCAACACAAGTGATTTTTTCTTCAAAAACTTTTTTGCTATCTAGCCTTTCTGTGGGAAAAGTATGGAACTTTCAACAAAGATACTTGTACTTATCATCCCATTTTTGAATCTGCATAACATGCACAATGATTTGTCATTACTTGCTTATTTCTTTTTATTTTATTTTTTTCACTGGGAGTTGTTAACATAGTTACTATATAATATCTTCTACGGTTGCCGCGATAGTTATTCATGAAATAAAACAACTAAAATTCAGTATACGCGATATAATCCGTTCAAAGTTGTTTTATTTCATAGTTACTATATTTTTAAAATATCGATATAACTATAATTATTATCCTTTCGTCAATAATATTTCATTTTGACTACTATTTCATCACACGGCTACATAAATAGTAGGTTTAAAAAAGAATTATCATTTTTCTGTCTTCAAAATCGATTTTAATCGATTAAGAATTCGGCATTGAAAATCGCAGGGTACAACACTATATCTTACTTTTGACAGAAAAATGAGAATTCGACCTTGAACGCGTCTCGACAGGTTTGGATTACTTTATTTTCGTTGCTGGTTTTCAATGCTTGCCAAGTCTGGCGCGTCAAATTAAAGCCGCAATGGAAAAGTAGCATTAGACACAGAGTCACCTGCTACTGTTTATATTAAATTTATACTGAGCAACAAAATAAATCGTTTTTTAAATAATAACAGATATTTTAGAGCAAAGAGTACTTACCGATGAAAGGAAATGTCTTGTTGCAAAGCTCCTACATTTTTGGTGGTGTTTGTACAGTTCATTATCGAGCAAGGGGCCATTTTGATATTACATCCGAACGTCACTCGCGGAAAGCGGTCGAGAGCGGACTGAGCATCGCGGCGAGCAACGGCGATTTATAATCGTCGTTTCGGAACTCGAGGTACATATACTTTTTACGTCTACTCGATATAGGTCTGTGCCATCGCCGACACTATTAACTGACCATCGATGGACCTTATATGCCACTTGTAATAGGTCCAAGGATGTACAGGACCCCTATTCGACGCGGCAAAACTGACAGTCGCTAATAGTGACTATGAATTCACTAAAGAGTGATATCCACTTACATCAAAATCAATAGAAAACACTGACGAGACCTACTGTTTTGACAGTTAGATGTGGACACAAGTGGGCAGATGGATATCACTATATCCAGTAGCGATTCAACTGTGATATCCACGTGTCACAGTTTGGCATGTGGAATCTCAGCCCTATGTTTTTGAAAATGTGTGTGTACAGTTTTTTAACGGGACGGCGACGTGCATGTTGCTTGCGTCCATGGGCTAGGGTATTCGCTTATCATAATTTCCATAACCACCCTGCAACACACTTGAAAGTTATCGGTTTCCTTACAACTACGCAGCCCGGAGTCATCAGTCACGTCTGAAAATATGGATAAAACTCGCGCGCGATTTCGAGACATTGTCGTCTAAGTAGGTGTAACGAAATCAATAGATGAATCAAAAACCGCAATGTATTAAAAATCGCAGGTGACTAGTCGCTTACGTCTGTAGAGGCCTCAAGGCGTAAAGGCTTGGATACATGGTTTTTCTGGGGTTTTGTCACATAAATGTACCCATATTTTCTGACGTGACCGTACTTAACAACTTCATGATAATAAAACTCATGGCCCCACATAGTACGTCCATTCAATAGCTACAGAAATCCGTATAAGAACATGAAACTATTGTCGGGCTGAACGATCAATATCACAAGTCCATATTGAAAAAAGTGGATGGTCCGTCGCCATATTGAAAAAAATATTACTATGCCAACCGCGTTTCCCGCCAAAGTACCGCACCCAACAGAATAGAAGGAATCATGGCAATGGAATTTTATGTTTTACCAGAGACCGGTAACTGCTAAGGAATTATTCATCTCCATAGAACTTCATCAATTCATCATCGAATCTTTATCTCAAGGTTTAGGATAACAACCGTAGCTCAGGAACACTGATAGAAAAAAACATAAGTACGTGTCTGGGTGCATATAGTGTCTGTGAGTGGACTGCATACATACTTAAATATTTTCAAGAATAACATTTGTCTCGAAATTAGGCATAGGGTGAACATGCATACCCATATACTGTTATATATCTAGATTTCCTAACATGAGACCTCATTTTTTTTTCTTATGGACTTTAGGTGGTATTGCCTCTAGCCAATGTCAAGTATAATAAAAAGGCGGGAAATAAGAGCTTGTAAGATTCAATCTTTAGGTTCAATGCGGGGTACGATGTCTTCAATCAATAAGTATTTTGTTTAATCAAATAAGTTGTAGGCAACGTTGTTCGGTAGAAGCGCCTTGCTAGTTGCTATTTGTAGAGTGATGAGCTCCCGACAAAAGGCACGAGAAGGCTACAGGTTGTTCAACCAATCAATGGTTACACCCCTTTTAAGACTAATTCTTTATTAGCTGCTCCCTTGTTCGTTAGATCACCGCACAATAAGCTATCAATAATTACACACTGAACCACGAAAATGAACAAAAAACAAAAAATTGTTCCCGAAGGGCTGCGGCCATGATGAGCTCAACCCATAGACCATGAGACGTCATTATGTGGCGCCATCTAATACAGCTGATGTACATTGTACAGTCTGTATTATACTTGTCGCTGGTCCAACCAATGTATGATATACGATGAATAACTAATTAGTTACTAGGAATGACGGTCCTAAATGCTTACTGCCCATTGTTTTCTTATGTGTTACGCGGCTACTTTTGTGGTAGTTTGGAAAGTTTTGTTAGAGTGAGTTAAAATAATTTGGCGACTTTTGTAGAGTTTGTCCGGAAAGCGAAGTGTGTTTTAGAGCGTTTTCACATTATCCTACACGATATCGGATGTCGGAAGGGTCTATACTGAAGTAAATATGCGTACTTTTGTATTTTTTCATTCATTTAACTAATCTCTATTACTAAAATAATGCGTTCACGCAAAAAAGGCGGACTTTGCGCCACAAGGTACTCTCTAACAGCTACCTTTCTACTTGGGGCCTTCCGACATCCAATATCGTCCGATAGAGATATAACATGTCGGAGCCCCGATGGCTGTCGGACGATAAACTTTGTTTGTGTGCGTGTATGTGTAGGTACAGTTTTGCTGTAGTGTGCGTGACGACGCTAGCGCGGATTTTAAATTTCGAATGCTCGAAACAATTGAACTCCAAATTCTTTAACGTTTTTTTTTAATTTATTTAATATACAAACGGCCAAGGAAGTAAACATAATTCGGTAGAAATAAACAACGTAGGTGTAGGTAGTTCAAGAATAATAATATACATGAATATAGTATATAATTGTCTTCGCATATACAGGATGGATTTTCTTTTTGGGTCAGTAAGGGCAGCTACCAGACCCGTGCAAAATGGTCTTAGAAGACCTTCCCTCGATTTCAAATTAATGAAGATTTGCGTTTACGGTATTTTTTTCAAAACATACATTATGCGAGAAATATGTTATTATAGGATATTTGACAAACTTTATTTTTTAATGCTAGTCGACCCTATTCCTATTCAGGATCAAAAGCTTATTAGGACCAAAAAAAAAATCTGGCTAGAAAAGTCACAAATCGAGGAAAACTTTTCTCATTTTTGTATGAAAATTAAAACTTTTATTTTTACATTCTATTTTTTTTGCTTATCGATCCCATTTCTATATAGTTTCCTAGAGGTCAACTTACGGTAGAGTATACTAAAAAGCGACATATTAAAGAAAACTTTTTCTACAGTAATTTGATTTATATTTATTTATCGCGCCAATCAGTTCTGTTACGTTTAAGGTCCATAATACTGTATGAGGACATTACAGACAAAGCATTCAAAATATCAAAAAACCGGCCAAGAGCATGTCGGGCCATGCTCAGTGTAGGGTTCCGTAGTTGCCGGCCGGTACAATACATTCGTTCAAATAAAATAAATAATAATAAATAAATATTTGGGGACAATCTTACACAAATCAACCTAACCCCAAACTAAGCAAAGCTTGTACGGTCAGCTGCAACGAAAAAGGCCCCCGCTGCCATACAAACTTTGTATGCAGGGGGGGTCCTTTTCTCTGCAGCTGACTGTACTATGGGTGCTAGCCGACGATATACATACTTAGATAGATAAATACATACTTATATACATAGAAAACATCCATAACTCAGGAACAAATATTTGAGATTAGCACACAAATAAATGCCCTTACCAGGATTCGAACCCGGGACCTCCTGCTTCGTAGGCAGGGTCACTACCAACTGGGCTATGGAGGCCGTTCAAAAGGTCGATAATTACGGAATATTTTGCGTAAGTAATTTTTCTCGCCGGCACTTACGTCCTTTCATTTTGCTTTTGACCGTCATTTTATTCAATATAGTTTTTATTTAAGGTACCAGGGTCGCGTTTGCCTCTCTTTCTATCCAATATGTGTGCTAGAAAGAGAGGCAAACAGCGAAATCGTAAATTGTAACTTTATAAAACGCGACCCAGGTCTCACTCTTATAATTTTTTTTTGGCCTCATACAAGCTTTTGATCGTGGATAGGAATGGGATTGAACGGCATCAAAAAAAGTTTGTCAAAAACTTGTTTTTTTCTCGCAACCTGTATATGATTTTTTCAAAATTTGTAAACGCGAATCATTAATTTGAAATCGAGGAAAGGTCTTCTAAGACCATTTTCACGTAGCAGCACGGTATCTGGTAACTGCCCTTACTGACCCAAAAAGAAAATCCATCCTGTATACTTACAAAGAGTTTTCACGCCAAACTGGCTTTACATAGGTACGGTCAGTAGCAATGAAAAAGGCCCCCACTGCCATACAAACTTTGTATGCAGGGGGTTCCTTTTCTCTGCAGCTGACTGTACTAGTAAAAAGTATTGAAGTAATGTTGAACTAAAAGTACTTTTAATAATTTGATAAGACTGAGCATAAATTTACCACCCACCACATATTATGACATTATGAGAGGCAAATTGTTTGAGAACTTTTGTCTCATTCTACTCGTACCTTTATTATAGTTCCATCTCACTTTGTTGCCTCGTCATATCGCTGTCGTCTGTAGAGGCCTGATAAATTGTAACGTCTATAGGACCTCCGTGTCGTCCGACATTATTTATCGGATGCAGGGTGTCGGATGTAGGATGTAGGATGTCGTCCGACATTATTTATCGGTCCGACATCCGATATCGTGTAGGATAATGTGAAAACGCTCTTTTACACGGGAGCTCATACATTCTATGACACATTTCTTTCCGGACTGACTTCTTCTTCTTCTTCTTCTACCTAGCGTTATCCCGGCTATTGCCAGGGTCCGCTTTCCTGCTCGCTTTCCTCCACTTTGCACGATTCTGGGCGTCTTCTTTAATGAGCCCGTTTTCGCTCATGTCGGCCTCCACGACATTCAGCCATCGCTTCTTTGGTCTTCCGGGACCGGGTCGAGGACCATGGGGGGCTAGGTCAAGGCATTCTTTCCGGACTGACTAAGTACTCTTAATCTTGTATTGGGGATCATCCATTAATTACATCACACCTCAAGGGGGAGGGAGGGGCTCCACAAAATGTGACATATCGTGACAGGGGGGAGGGAGGAGTTCCATGTTTGTGACCTCACAATCCTCACATACAATTATTTTACAAAATCTAAGTTTAAAAAAAATTCAATTGTTAACAAACATTGTACTAAACTAATTTTCTACATACTCGGAATACTCGGAGTTGTTTGAATACTTTCGTTCCCTATACATTTGTTACTATTTTTCTGGCAATCCTAATAAAAAGTTAGTTTCAAAGTGATGTTGTAATTTTTACCTTCTTAAACTAAAAATCTAAATGTGACGTCACACTAAGGGGGGAGGGTGCAGTTAATTGTGACGAAATGTGACAAAGGGGGAGGGAGGGGTCAAAAAATCATGAAATTGGTGTGACGTAATTAATGGATGATCCCTTGTTGATGAATAAAGCTACTATGACTATGACTATGACCATAGACTTAAATATATAGTATTTATTATTCGTTACTCGTTACTAGGTGGCGCTGATTTTATCTCTTACATATTGGCTCTGTTTAGGTGGCTCTGAACTAAATGGCGCTAAATACTCGGAGCCTCAAAAAGTTCTTAGGCTATGGCCGTCTACTATATACTTATTTAAGTCTAGGCTATGACTATGATATAATTATTTAACATATAGAACTAGAATGGTAGAATAATTCGTACGTATGTCATACAAATACTGGGCATGGGCACTGGTCTTTTATCATTGTACGAAGGGGTTTAGGCAAATTTATCAGTTATCTAGAAACCCTATCTATTACTTCACACAAACCACCTTTTGACACTACATTCGGATCTTTCTTCCTCGAAGAATTCCTCGCTCGTGTGTTATAGTACTTATAGTAACCTTCACTTCGTTTAGGATTCATTTCCGCCCTCCCCAAAAGCGTTTTCGTTACTTTTGGAGTGTAACCGGACTGTATCTTCGAAAGCTTGCATGAATTTGAGTAGATTGGAAAAACGCTTTTAAAACCCATTCAGCTAGATGCGATTGACCTTATATTTTATTTAAGTATGAAAGAAATAAAATCAACCTTATTATACTTATTTAGAGTCCACTTTGCAATAACATTTTTTACAAGAATTTTATATAATATGACGACATAGAGGTTTTAAAACTGCCAATGTCAGTGTCACTGTCAGTCATGTCAATAGGTTGTTGTGATAGGAGTTTGAGAATTTTAATTGTAAATATTTTCCAAGATATTTGCTAAAATGACTGCACAAGGAAGGAGCGATTTCACCAGCTTGCACATAATATTTATTATAAGCGGAGGAGTGCTAACCGTCATCCTTTTGTTCATTTTCGCTAAGCGACAAATTACAAGGTTTGCGTTGAGGTCTCGGAGAGGACCCCACGTTCCTATTGGCACGGATGCTAAAAAGGTAAATAAATAACACGTCTTTATAGGGTCAAGGTATAGCAAAGGGGGCGCGATTTCAGGACTTAAAATATTTTTGTAACTTTTTTATTTATTTCGCATTTTTGCTATCTTTTTGACTAAAACTTTATAGAATACGTTTTAGATAAGCATCATTTATTGATTACAATTTTTTGATTAACTTGCCCGTTTAAGAACTAAAGTTGTGAGTTTGGCCATAGGATGACTACGGAGCTAGGGACTTGAAAATTAATATTGTACATTGGATTAAGTCGGTACTGGCGCTCGCCGGCCGCTGCCGCGGAACGCTCGCTTTGCTCGCTCGGCTTCGCGCGCCGTTAGGTCACGGTTCACCTAACACACTACTCCTCGCTGCGCTCGTTTCACACCTATCTTGGCTCTGTGACACAATTTCGCACCCAATATCTCGGTAATTATCAAGTATAGAGAAAATTTGCCCATACAAAACATGCTTATTTTAGCGTCCTCTATACAATAGCATCATAAGAAATAGGTGTAAGTCCCGCGCCCCCTTTGCTATACCCCAACCGGACACCCGTTTTACATTATTATTCAATACAATATCCTTGACTCAATGATATGATATTTCTTTAAAATATGTATCAGAAATGGAGAGTTCATAGTAAAAAAAAAAACTTGAGAACTTAACCTGTTCCAGTGTTTGAAGAAAGAAATAGAGCGCCGCATCGAAGCCGTTCCCCGCATCATGCATGAGCCCCGACTCATCAGCTCCGAACCCTCACATTACATCCTGGAACCGCAGCAGCCGTACCACTACAGATTCAAAGCTGTGGATGATGTCAAGACACTAGGTATGTCGTAGATGTAGTGTAATATAATATAATATAATAATATAAGCCTTTTTTTACAGTCAGTGACTGTCTTGCTTTGCAGCATAGGCCTCCCCAAGCTTTTGCCATGCCAATCTGTCTCTTGCCGTTCTCATCCATGTTGGTCCTGCTACGTTCTTTATATCGTCCTCCCATCTACGATATTGGCCTCCTTTTTTCCTCTTATTGTACCTAGGGCACCACTCTGTCACATCTTTAGCCCATTTTTCTTTTTTAGTTCGTATCAGGTGTCCTGTCCAGTTCCATTTCAGTTTTTTTATACAGTGTTTTATGTCGACAACTTTTGTTCGTTTTCTTATTGTTTTGAGTCGTATCCTATCTCATAATTTAATGTTTAATGAACATTAAATTACGAGATGTAGTGTAGGGATGCCTGGATGTTAATTGCTGGCCACATTAATTCAGCCCAGACAATCTTCTTTCTCCTAGCATTTGTCTCCACTTAGGGTCCGCTTGACAACCTAATCCTATGAATTGGCGTAGGAACTTGTGTTTCCGAAATCCGAAGTGACTGCCGTTTGACCTTCCAACCCAAAGTCTCCTTTGGCTTTGGGGTGAACGGTCAGACGGCAACTAGGCCTTATCGCGATGAGGTCCGGTTTCCTTACGATGTTTTCCTTCAACGAAAAGCGACTGGTAAATATCAGATGATTGAGATGATTTTTCCTAAATTCCCTAATTATTTCCTAATTTCCTAAATTATGGTTTGAACTAGATTAGTTTAACAAAAGCTAAATAATTTTAAACAAAAAAAGAACCGACTTCACTTAGGATCCGCTATTTCAAGAGGAAGTGGCAGAGTTGCTGTAAAAAAGAGTGAAATCACTATAGGTGTGCCTATAATAGTTGAAGAGTTCCCTTGGTTTCTCCAGGATCCCATCATCAGATCCCGACTTGGTGACAATGGGACCATCCAGCAGTTATACCCGTTCGATAAAAAAAAGAATTTTGAAAATCGGTTCACGATTCACGGAGATATCGAGTAATATACATACAAAAAAAAAATTATAAGTATGTTGTATTTTATATTACTTTTATATTCATATTAATATGAATAAAGAGAAGAATGATAATAATAAAAAAAACAGTCGAATTGCGAACCTCCTCCTTTTTTGAAGTTGGTTAAAAATAAAACATGTGTAGTTTCTACTTCACTTCAACTAAGGATGCCGTTGTAAATTTGTAAATGTCGCAATTAACCTTGTTAAAAAAGACGGGGCCTAATTTATCTATTGTCAGCCTCTGAATTACATTTTCAGAGGAGGAGATAGCCCGCCAAGACCCCTGCCTCCGCCGGCACCCCCGCGAGTCGCTCCGCGGCTTCCTGCTCTCCTCCCTAGCGGCGCCACTGGACGGCCGCGGTCAGAAGCTGGTGCACCAGTTCTGCGACACGTACGAATTCGCCCGACATCACCCCGGGGATTTTGGGGACGACGAGTACAGGGCGTATTCGAGATTATTATTGAAGCTGCTTGATGCGTGAGTATAGCTTTATTATTTTTCATTTATTTTATTTTATTTATTTGGAGATCCAACAGCCGTGGCATTAAACATTATCGAACGAGCGGGAGCATAAGCGAAGTGAGTTCTTACAAACAACTTCTGGCTACTGTCACATCTCGGCATTTCAATGTCTTTTTGATTTTGAGAGTTTGTTCGATGCTAACGTTTACTAACGTTTTTCTGATCTTTGTGAAATTCGTTGGGTTTGAAGCAGCAATACATAAAATTTTAGAGTTCGTTAATGAGCTGGATCGATCAAAAGGTTGTGGACTTAGAAGGCGAAAAAAAAATCTTCATATGGGTCTTGTTGTATTGGTCAACTCGTTTGCAAGTAAATCGCGAGTTCTCAGTTCGAGGCGGACTACTACTATATTTATATTTGAATAGACTACGTATATACTGTACGTGTATACGTACGTAATGTGTGTTTTAATTTTTCTCTCTCTTTGCAGTGCCCGACTCCTGAAAAGCGTGGGTACCGGAGCGTGCCGCTCTTCCCCTCGAAGCAGCCCAGTGCGGCGCAACCGTCTGCTCGAACCGCGAAGAGTTGTAGCACCCAAACTTAACAACCAATACACCGCACTAGAGGTATGATAGTACAGAATACAACACCTAGCACCATCCTGGAGTAGTCGCAGTGCAAGACTACTAAAGAGCGTAGGCACTGGAGCCTGTCGTTCTTGCCCTCGAAGCAGTCCGGTGCGACGCAACCGTCTGCTCGAACCGCGACGAGTTGTAGCACCTAAACTTAAGAACTAATACACCGCACTAGAGGTATGATAGTACAGAATACAACACCTAGCACTATTCTGGAGTAGTCACAGCGCAAGACTACTAAAGAGCGTAGGCACTGGAGCCTGTCGTTCTTGCCCTCGAAGCAGTCCGGTGCGACGCAACCGTCTGCTCGAACCGCGACGAGTTGTAGCACCTAAACTTAACAACTAATACACCGCACTAGAGGTATGATAGTACAGAATGCAACACCTAGCACTATTCTGGAGTAGTCACAGCGCAAGACTACTAAAGAGCGTAGGCACTGGAGCCTGTCGTTCTTTATCTCTAAGCAGCCTGGTGCGACGCAGCCGTCTGCTTAAACCGCGACGAGTTGTAGCACCCAAACTTAACAACCAATACACCGCCCTGGAGGTATGATAGTACAGAATACAACACCTAGCACCGTTCTGGAGTAGTCGCAGTGCAAGACTACTAAAGAGCGTAGGCACTGGAGCCTGTCGTTCTTGCCCTCGAAGCAGCCCGGTGTGACGCAACCGTCTGCTCGAACAGCGACGAGTTGTAGTTCCCAAACTTAACAACCAATACACCGCACTAGAGGTATGATAGTACAGAATACAACAGCTAGCACCGTTCTGGAGTAGTCGCAATGCAAGACTACAAAAGAGCGTAGGCACTGGAGTCTGTCGTTCTTACCCTCGAAGCAGCCCGGTGCGGCGCAACCGTCTGCTTGAACCGCGAAGAGTTGTAGCACCCAAACTTAACAACCAATACACCGCCCTGGAGGTATGATAGTACAGAATACAACACCTAGCACCGTTCTGGAGTAGTCACAGCGCAAGACTACTAAAGAGCGTAGGCACTGGAGCCTGTCGTTCTTGCCCTCGAAGCAGTCCGGTGCGACGCAACTGTCTGCTCGAACCGCGAAGAGTTGTAGCACCCAAACTTAACAACCAATACACCGCCCTGGAGGTATGATAGTACAGAATACAACACCTAGCACCGTCCTGGAGTAGTCGCAGTGCAAGACTGCTAAAGAGCGTAGGCACTGGAGCCCGTCGTTCTTACCCTCGAAGCAGCCCAGTGCGACGCAACCGTCTGCTTGAACCGCGACGAGTTGTAGCACCCAAATTTAACAACTAATAAACCGCCCTGGAGGTATGATAGTACAGAATACAACACCTAGCACCGTCCTGGAGTAGTCGCAGTGCAAGACTGCTAAAGAGCGTAGGCACTGGAGCCCGTCGTTCTTACCCTCGAAGCAGCCCAGTGCGACGCAGCCGTCTGCTTGAACCGCGACGAGTTGTAGCACCCAAACTTAACAACCAATACACCGCACTAGAGGTATGATAGTACAGAATACAACACCTAGCACTGTTCTGCTAGCCTATTACGGTCGGGTTTTTATCGCCTGTCACCATAGCTGTCACGTTCTAACAAGTATGTAAGTGTGAAAGTGACAAAATTGCAACCATGGATGGCCTTCTGGAGTAGTCGCAGACAAAGACTACTAAAGAGCGTAGGCACTGGAGCCTGTCACCTTCCCCTAGACGGAGCCCGGTTCGACGCAACCGTCTGCTCGAACCGTGACGAGTTGTAACACCCAAACTTAACAACCAATTAATACACCGCCCTGGAGGTGAGGATCCTTTGCAGGCCTAAAAATATCGCCTCCATCAATGAACAGTTGCACGACAACTACATATATTGATATTAATAAGGAAATCACGGCACTACAAATAATAGGCTAGATGAATTTTTATCATGCGTGGTATCATTCGATTCGATTCGATTCGTTTCGAAATGTCTATATGGGGCCAATTGCCTTAAATCAACATAAAGGACAGAAAAGAGACTTAAAGTCTGTGATTTGCTATTGTTTCTCAAAACGCTCCTAACAAAATGATATAAAGCCGTGACGTCATGGCTTCATAGTTGCCCTGTTTAAAGTATGGAAAAATTATGAAATTGCTATTTTTACAGTGAAATATTGCGTTTATGTTTAAGGTTGCCATACAATTTATTTCACAGTAATTTTACTGTGAAACATTTGTTAACAACACCAACATTTGTTAACATATGTTAGAAATCGAATGGTATCATTGGTTGTTTTAAATTTTGTACTTTTAAAATTCAAAATAATTGAAATTTTGAAGCATATCTTTGCACCATTTCAATAGACTTTTTAATGTTTACTTTATTTGTATATTTTGATCATTTTGCATCCTATCAACTAAATTTCATTGCCTAATTCAACATGTGTCATCATCCCTATTGTTCACAAGCTTTTTTCTGTTTAGTACTTACCGTATATCCAATGTAAAGTAAAACATTCTAGACTGAAAAAGATAATATAAGTGCAATATTTCTACAGTAATGTAAAGTAATGTTTTATTTTCAGAACTTGCCAGCAGACTCTAAAATAGAAGAGGATCTCATCAGAGTCCCCGTGAAGAATCTTGCGCCCGCGCCGGCCGACGAGACCGCCGTATGAGGCTGCCGACACACCCTGTAACGGGTGCGACAGGGCCATACAACCCATCTCTCTCTCTCCTTGGCAATTATTAACGAGCGTCGGCATCGGCACGTGTCGCTCCTCCGTCTTGGGTCGGCTAACAAACCAACTCGACCATCTATTGCTCACTTTCTGGATTGATGCACTGTCTCCGACGAGACCGCCTTATGAGGCTGCCGACACACCCTGTAACGGGTGCAAGGGGCCATTCAACCCATCCCTCTCTCTCTTTGGCAATTATTAACGAGCGTTGGCATCGGCACGTGTCGCTCCTCCGTCTTGGGTCGGCTAACTAACCAACTCGACCATCTATGGCTCACTTTCTGTATTGATCCACTGTCTCCGACGAGACCGCCGTATGAGGCTGCCTAAAAAAAAAAAAAAAATTTTTAAAATTTAATCTGTTTATTATAATAAAAAACACAATTTTACATTTAATATGCTCAGCATAATCTCAACTAATAGAGATTTTTTGCCAAGCGAGGAGTTTATAATAATCTTGGCATTACATATATGTTTCAGTTATTAAGTTACAAAGTTACATACATTTGTTTGACTAGATTATATTTTTAGTAA
This sequence comes from Pammene fasciana, assembly GCA_911728535.1. Taxonomy (NCBI): domain Eukaryota; kingdom Metazoa; phylum Arthropoda; class Insecta; order Lepidoptera; family Tortricidae; genus Pammene; species Pammene fasciana. Next base: position 14,801,603 of record OU452291.1, on the reverse strand, counting down.
TACTTAGTTGCAGTTGCTCAAACAAAGCTTTTTTAACAATTAATTTGAGCTTATGGGTTTTCGCCCCTAAGTTGTCTATTACATATCCAGGAAAACCATTTAGGATGTGTGGCAGATAACTCGACCAGACTCTCCGTCCATAGAAATTGTTGCTATTTGGTATAGTGAAGTGCTTTGCATTTTTTAATACTCTAAGGTTGTTCGGTCTATCATACCTAATTAGTTTTTCTGAATTATGTTTGTATTCTAATATCACTGCCAATTTGACCTTATCATATACATTCAATATTTTACAATGTTGGAATAAGCTATCATAATTATGTTTATATTTATACTTGATTTTTAGCGGTACAATGGTTTTAAGTAATCTCAGTTGTATACTGTAGACACGTTGAAGGTGAGTTTTATGGGTTCTTCCATAACAAGATATTCCATAATTTATTACTGAGTCAGCCATGGCCATGTATATAAGGCGAAGTGTGTTATAAGGCATTTTATTACTGAGTATTGTTAGGTTACTGAGTATGGCTCTCAATCTCTTACATACATGGTCAATATGCGGGACCCAGTTAAACCTGTCGTCTATTATTAAGCCAAGGTAGGTATGCTGCTTTACTATATCGAGAGGCTCACAGTCACAGCATGAATTTGGCGCATGCAGGCAGGAGTGTTTATGTGCTGTTATTTTTGGAATAATGTCTGTTTTAATATAGGGTGAATGTATATGCATTATTTTGGTTTTCTGATAGTTAATAGTTAGTCCTGCATCATGAGACCATTTACATAGTACATCAAATTCATGCTGCATCCTGCGTTCTGCCTCAGATATGTCAGCGTCAGCTGTTATTAGGCAGGTGTCGTCAGCAAACTGGTACACAGATGACTCCCTGAATATGTTGCACATATCGTTAGCATATATTAGGTATTCGGTTGGGCCGATTATGGAACCTTGGGCCGTACCGTGAGTAATCTGCAGCGGCTCACTTTGCTCACCTGCAATGCTAACAATGTCATACCTATTTGTGTGATAATTTTTTAGTAAGTTCAGTGCTGGTCCCTGTATACCATTTTGCTGTAATTTCACATATAATTTATTATGATTTAAGGTGTCAAATGCCTTGCTGAAGTCAATCATAACAGCGATGACATGTTTTTTCTCATTAAGGTGCATATTTATTTCATCTGTGAATTGTGCTAACAGCTGGGTGGTATTTTTCCCCTTTTGAAAACCAAATTGTTTTTCATGAATTACTCCATTATTCGACAAAAAGTCATTGATTGATTTGCCTAAGTGTTTTTCTATGATTTTGTCTACTACGGGTAATATAGTGATAGGTCTATAATTGTTTGTGTCAGTATAACTACCTTTTTTATGTATAGGCCTAATTAATCCAATTTTTAGATTGTCTGGGTATGTAGAGTTAATAATACACTGATTTACAAGGTGGGTAAGAGTGGGAGATATTTCTTTAGTAATATTTTTTATATCCCTAGCCCTTATTTTGTCATGACCCGCACTCTTTTTTTCGTTTAAATTATTGATTATTTTATGCATACCTTTTTCATTTATTTTGTTAATTTTAAGTGACAAACTTGGAGTATT